>OX336393.1:414824787-416303760 GCA_946902985.2 Meconema thalassinum
CCAAAATTAAGAATTTTACAAACAAGTTTGTCTAACGTAAATCAATGGTCTTTACCCCTTCTATTCCCATACCAAGTCTCATGTCACTAGGTAAAGAAAATAAAATTTTTAAAAAATGGTCACTATTTTGGAAACTAGGAATTCTACAAAAAAGTTTGTTTAACATAAATGAAAGGTCTCTATCCCCTCTACCGGTAAACCAAGTTACAGGTCTGTAGGACAAAAATGAAAAACGTTCAACTGGGAAAGTAGGCGATTTTTCATAAAACCAAACATTCTAAAAAGTGTTCTATGGGCTTAAAATAATGGCCTCTATGTCCTTTATTTTTTATAATAAAACTTTTTTATTTTTTACATTTTTTTGAAAAAAGTTCAATTTTGAAATTTTTATATTTTGGAAACTAGAAAGTTTACAAAAATGTTTGTTTGACGTAAATGACTGCCCCTGACCCCATCTACCACCAAAATAAATTTCAATTCGCTAGGACAAAAAATAACAGTAGTGGAGTAGTGGCGCTTCCAAGCCACCCGGCGTTGCTCGGGCGGCGTTCATGTTAATAAGTGGATATCTCGCGAACCCATGATCGGAATTTGACATGCAACATAGCAAATTATTCAGGCTGACGCTCTCTCGATCATGGGTTCGCAAAGATATCCACAAATTCAGCGTAGCCGAGCGCCACCGGGTACGTTGGAAGCACCACTACTCCACTACTGTTATTTTTTGTCCTAGCGAATTGAAATTTATTTTGGTGGTAGATGGGGTCAGGGGCAGTCATTTACGTCAAACAAACATTTTTGTAAACTTTCTAGTTTCCAAAATATAAAAATTTCAAAATTGAACTTTTTTCAAAAAAATGTAAAAAATAAAAAAGTTTTATTATAAAAAATAAAGGACATAGAGGCCATTATTTTAAGCCCATAGAACTCTTTTTAGAATGTTTGGTTTTATGAAAAATCGCCTACTTTCCCAGTTGAACGTTTTTCATTTTTGTCCTACAGACCAGTAACTTGGTTTACCGGTAGAGGGGATAGAGACCTTTCATTTATGTTAAACAAACTTTTTTGTAGAATTCCTAGTTTCCAAAATAGTGACCATTTTTTAAAAATTTTATTTTCTTTACCTAGTGACCTGAGACTTGGTATGGGAATAGAAGGGGTAAAGACCATTGATTTACGTTAGACAAACTTGTTTGTAAAATTCTTAATTTTGGAAATAAAGCCCATTTTCAAAATTTTATTTTTGTTGTCCTAGAGACCTGGGACTTGGTACCGTGGTAGAGGGGGTAAAGGCCATTCATTTCTGTCAAACAAACATTTTTGTAAACTTTTTAATTTTGGAAATATAACCCATTTTGGAAATATGTTTTTGGAAAATTTAAAAATATACTATTTTTGGACTAAGAATGGTATAGAGGTAGGTGTTGGAGTTAACATATGTCTTTTTAGGATTTTTAGTTTAATGATATAGCCTACTTTCCAAATATTTTTTGAAAAATTTGAAAAATACACTATTTTTGACTAGGCATGGGATAGAGGTAAGTGTAAGAGTTGAGAGTCATTGATAAACCTTAGAGTACTTTGGATTGTTTTGGAATATTGTGTGTTGTTGTTGTTGCTGCTTACAAACATGGCTGTAAGCATTTTGCAGCCATAAAAAAAGGACTGACATACTTTCCAAGACCAAATAAGCCCCAACAAGCAAGAGCAAATATGAAAGAGCTAATACAAAAGCCAACAGAAAAAGGCAACAAAAAACTGACAAAAAAAGCCATGTAGCATGCTGGTAGTTGAGTGAGTTGTTATATTGACCGATAGGTAGCAGGCTGGTAGTTGAAGAGTAATGAAATCGACCGCTAGATAGCATGCTGGTCGTTCAGTGAGTGAGTGTTGAAATGGAGCGCTAGGTAGCATGCTGGTCGGTCAAGTAGTTCTCATAGTCACTGCTAGATAGCGGCAACATACTTTGCGTGTCGCATTTGACTATTTGGTAAAGTTGTACCTCATAAAAACGTGCTCGTATATGCTTTGTACAAAAATTGAATATACAATTAACCACTAAGTGTTTAGAACTAACATGTATAGCCTTGTGTAGGGAATATTGGGGTCCTTAGCAAGAAAGAGTGCCTAACACACATGAGTGTACAGCCTTTTGATATGCAGTGAGTACCTGATAACCTTGAGTAGGCCATAAGAATATTTTCAGTTGACTACTACCTGTCACAGTGTTTACATTGTGAAAGACCGTTGAAACAACCAGTCTTTAGCCTTGGCATAAGCAGTGAACAGCTGTTACCCTTAACCAGGGGTACATTAGAGGACCCTTATCAAGAATATCATCAGTTGACTACTACCACTCACAGTGACCACATCGTGAAAGACTGTCAAAACAACTATTGTACAGCCTTGTACTACTCAGTAAGTAGCTGTTGGTCTTGACTATTGTATATTAGAGAACCCTTAGCAAGTATATAATCAGTTGACTACTACTTGTTACAGTGTTCACATCGTGAAAGACCGTCTCACTATCCAGTATACAGCCTTGTCATACGCTGTAAAGAGCTGTTGGTCTAGACTAGGGGTATATTAGTGGACCCTTCACAAGAATATCACCAGTTGACTACTACCTCTCACGGTGTTCACATCGTGAAAGACCGTCTCACCGACCAACCTCTAGCCCTGTGATACGCAGTAAGCAGCTGTTTGCAGAAATCAACATTCATAATGGAAGAAGCCATTCCTAGCTATATGTGTAAAGAGCGTGGAAAGACTTTTCTTCGAGACTATCATAGGAAGCGACATGAAGTATCGTGTGGTGAATTTCATGAGTGCAAGACCTGTGGTAGTACATTCAACAATGCCTACAATGGACGTCGTCATGAAGAATGTTGTAATGTTGTGTCGGCAGCTAAAAGACAAAAGGCAGAGCCTACAAAACATTACCTACTGTCATTGGTCCCTGACAAAAATGGACTTATTGAATATGAGACATCTTTTGAAGGTCGACTTAAATCCTATTTCATTCGTTGCGATACGTGCAAGGATTTAAATTCATACCTTAAAGAGTCCAAACAGCAAATAATACAAGCTATGCAGAAAGAACTAGCAATGCACAAGTCGATAAAAGTTAATCTTGTGGCTGAATGTAGATTCATTCATACATCTACCAATGAAATTACAGATCGTGCATTTAAAACACGAAATCAGGCCCTATTTTTGGAAACGGACTTAAGTAGTTTCTTGGAAACACAATTTACAAAGTTAACTACGGAAATGGAAGAATCTGAGCTAAAAGGCAGTAATTGGGCTTTGTTAGCAGTGGAAGGAGTACGATTGAAAATAAATAAGTACAATCCCTTGCGTGGAAGCACATATATTCCATTACCAGCAGCTATACAAGCAAGAAAAGCCTGCATTAATCCTGAAAATTTGAATGATGAAAAGTGTTTTATGTATGCCATTTTAGCAAAACTGGTTAAAAAGAATGCTCATCGCATTAGTAAATACAAGGACCTGGACAACAAGTATGATTTTTCTGTAATATCGTTTCCTACATCGCTAGTTGACATTCCCAAATTTGAAAAAGCCAACGATATATCCATTAATGTATTTGGATTGGAACAAAACAATAAACTGTTCCCTCTAAAGGTTGTGGATCAAGAGATGCAAGACCATCGTGACCTCCTTTTGCTAAGTTCATCATCTGGCCAGAACCACTACGTCTTTATCAAAGATTTTGATAAACTAGTAGGACATCAGATTACTCACCATGGACATAAGATATATACGTGTAAACGGTGTTTTACTCACTTCGATAATCGATATGGTCAACAAGGAATAGAAAAATTGAAAGAACATAGAGCTTTGTGCGTCCAGCATGACATTGCTAGGGTTGAAATGCCTATTAAAAACCCCATTGTCAAATTTTTAAACGTGGAAAAAATGCTGAGAATACCTTACGTTATCTATGCTGATTTTGAAAGTATACTGTTACCCTATCAAACATGTCTACCCAATCCTGAAGCAAGTTATACAGTGCCATACCAGAGTCATGTTCCTATGAGCTTTGGTATATACGTTAAACCCTCACCTGCTGTGGAACACATAAAGACAAACCTTCCAAGCCAACCTCTTATTTATCGTGGACCTGACGCTGCAGAAAAGTTTATGGTCTGTTTGATTTCAATAGCTAATGAAATTGATCGCCTTTACAGCTTAAATGTTCCAAAGGCTTTAACTGAGGATCAAGAAGCAGAGTTCCAATGTTCTGAAACCTGTTATTTGTGTCAAAAACCGTATACCAAAGAGGATTGGAAAGTTCGAGACCATTGCCATATTACAGGGGAATACCGTGGAAGTGCTCACAATAACTGTAATTTGAGGTGTAAAACACGTAACCCCGTTCCTGTATTTCTACATAATATGAGTGGCTACGACGCAAATTTCATTGTAAAGCAATTAGGATGTACTACTGAGAGAGTGGATGTTATCGCTAACTCCAAGGAAAAATACATTTCCTTCACCAAATATGTAGGAAATGTTAAGCTTAGATTTGTGGACACGTTTCGGTTAATGCCGAGTAGTTTGGAAAACTTAGTTTCCAACTTAACATCATACCCTGAAACAGACAAGTACTTTGGAAAAGAAAATGCAATGCTCATGACTCGTAAAGGGGTATTTTGTTATGACTACATTGACTCATGGGAAAAGTTAAGTGAAACGTGTTTACCTCCAAAAGAGGCATTCTTTAACAAATTAAGTCAAGAAAATGTTAGTCAAGAAGACTATGAACATGCCAAAAATGTCTGGAAACAGTTCAACATTAAAACTCTAGGGGAATATAGTGACCTCTACCTAACATCAGATGTACTCCTTCTTGCAGACAGCTTTGAAACGTTTAGAAACAAAACACTAGAAACACACCGAGTGGATGCTGCACACTTCTTTACTTCGCCTGGTTTAAGTTTCGAGGCAATGCTCCTTTACACAGGCATTGAACTGGAATTGCTACAGGATTACGATCAGATTCTTTTAATCGAGTCTGGAATACGTGGAGGCATATGCCAGGTGTCTCATCGGTATGCTGAAGCTAACAATAAATACACGGAAACCTATGATTCTGAGAAACCATCGCAGTTTATTACCTATGATGATGCCAACAACCAATACGGGTGGGCTATGTGCCACTCCCTTCCTTATGGTGGATTTCAGTGGGTTTCTCCAGATACTGTTGATCTAGAAAAACTAAAGAACGACGATCCTGTGGGATACATTCTAGACGTTGATGTTGATTACCCATCTGACCTTCATGATCTACACAACGATTTACCTTTCCTACCAGAGTGTACACAACCTAAGGATTCGTCTCTGAAAAAACTAATTCCTCATCTTGGAAATCGAAGGCGATATGTTGTTCACTACATGGCATTAAAACAGGCTTTAGATCATGGAATAAAATTGATAAAAATTCATCGTGTGTTAAAGTTTAAACAAAGACCTTGGTTAAAGGCATACGTTGATTTTAATAACAACCTTCGAAAACAAGCCAGAAATGATTTTGAGAAAAATCTGTATAAATTATTCAACAATGCCATTTTTGGGAAAACAATGGAAAATATCCGTAAAAGAATAGACATACGTCTTGTGACTGACAGCAAAAAGGCAGAAAAGCTAATAGCTAAACCAACATTCATCGACAGAACAATTTATGGTCCCAACCTAGCTGCTTTCCACATGGCTAAACGTAACATTGTATTCAATAAGCCTATATATATTGGAATGTGTATACTGGATATTTCAAAAACTCTAATGTATTCCCACCACTATGATGTCCTGCTACCCTATTATGGCATGAACAATCTTAAACTCATGTATATGGATACCGACTCGTTCATTTATTTGGTTAACACCCCAGATGTATATCAAGACAAGTTGGATTTCCTAGAACACCTGGACACATCAGATTATCCTACTAATCACATATGTTACTCTACATCAAACAAGAAAACGTTGGGGAAATTTAAAGACGAGGCTTGTGGACAAATTATAAAAGCATTTGTTGGACTTAGAGCTAAAATGTACGCTTTAGACATAAATGGTAAAGAAATCAAAAAGATTAAAGGTATTAACAAAGGGGTTGTCAAAAATTGTATAAGCTTTCAAGATTATAAGGATTGTGTCATGAACAACAATGTAAAAAGAATACCCATGAACATTATCGCTTCTAAACAACATGACATATCATCTATAAGGCTAAACAAAATTGCTTTGTGTCCTGGTGATGATAAAAGAGTGATTGATGCTAATGGTATAGGTACACATGCCTATGGTCATTACTCAATCATTGACTATGCTTAAAGAGTTAAGTTATGAATATCAAAATCTTCTGCCTGCAACTAGCAAATACATAAAACAATTTAGGAAATAAAACAATAACACTACAAAAATAAAAAAAATGGTATTCATAATTTAAAAAAAAATATATAAATAGAAAACAAAATAAAAACAACTGTACAATTTATAACAAAAAAGAATATATATAAAAATGTATTATGTGTAAATAGTGTACATGTATTTAAAATAAAAATATTTTATGGCCACTGCTTGTACATGTCTAATTACTACCCGCCTCTCCCCACTCCTAATGCAAAATGAACATGTAAAACACAAATTGGAAAATCCATGATTCCATGTTTACAAAATAGAAAAAACATTAAACTGAAATTTTAAAAACTGTAAATGGGAATTTGGTAAATTGACAAATAATGTATAACAACAAATTGGAAAATCCATGGTTCTATATCATGATATTGAAAAACTTTAAACTGACATTTTAAAAACTGTACATGGGAAATTGTGAAATTAATAAATGTGTAAACAACAAAATGCAAAATCCATGTTCCCATATTATGAAATTGAAAAACTTAAAACTGACATTAACAAAAAACGAAAATGGGAAATTGGAAAATTGGCAAATGTGTAAACAACGAAATGCAAAATCCATGTCTCCATATTATGAAATTGAAAAACTTAAAACTGACATAAAAAAACTGAAAATGGGAAATTGGAAAATTGACAAATGAGAAAACAACAAAATGAAAAAAAAAATACCCCGGTTGGGGTAGTGATCATGTTGTACAGTAGCCTATAAGACTAGCATAAGGCTAGTTGCATGTGCCCTTATATACTTTGTGTATGTGCATTAGCCTTTGAATTAGCTTAAGTTAGGTTTGGTGAGGTTAGGTATGTGACCTTGTAGTTTACTCTTTTCGGAAAATGTAAAATGTAAAATCTAAAATCAAAAAATCTTAAATTGAAAATGTAACATCTAAAAAAACTAAAATCTAAAATACAAAAAATCAAAAATGTAAAAAGTAAAATCTAAAAAAAATTAAAATGAAAAATCAAAAATCTAAAATGTTAAAATGTAAAATGTTAAAATGTTGAATCTAAAATATTTAAATGAGGTTTCTGAGGTTTCTCCCATTTGCTCTTACTTATTTGCTCCCACTTTTTGCTCCCAATTTTTGCTCCCACTCTTTGCTCTCACTTTTTTGCTCTTACTTTTTTGCTCCCACTTTTGCACTCACTTTTGCACTCACTTTTGCACTCACTCTTGCACTCACTTTTGCACCCACTTTTGCACCCACTCTTGCACTCACTTTTGCACCCACTTTTGCACCCACTCTTGCACTCACTTTTGTACTCACTTTTGCACTCAACTTTTGCACTCACTCTTGCACTCACTTTTGCACTCACTTTTGCACTCACTTTGAAGTTAGGTTAGGTTAGGTGAAGTTAGGTTAGGTTAGGTTAGGTTATAACTTAGTTTATTATGTGTGCTCTCACATTTGCTCTCATATTTGCTCTCACTTTGAAGTTTGGCTAGGTTAGGTTAGGTTAAATAATGTTTGTTAGGTTAGGTTAGGTTAGGTTAGGCGAAGTTAGGTTAGGTTAAGTTAGGTTAGGGTAGGTTAGGTAAAGTTGGATTAGGCGGAATGGCTGGGGTATGAATGAAACCCCACGTTTTCTTACTTTCACCTCATGAGGCTGAGTGTACCCCATTCCAGCTCTCAGCCCAGAATAAAATTTCTTGGTTGAGGCGGGAATGAAACCCACACCTCTAGGGAAACAGCTAAAATGCTAGCAACTACACCAAAAGTGGACAATATAAGGCTGGTCTGAATTGCACATGATCAATTAATAATTACCTAATAATAATAATAATATTAATAATAAATATTCCATTTAGCAAGTACACGGCCGACCTCTCTCTGTGACGTCATTCACGGTCTCAGGGCGTGGCGGCCATTTTGCCCATTAGCCACTGTGCCAGCTCTGAATGACCCCTCCATAAGAATAACATAGAGTGATTGCGCGCGGCGGCCATCTTGCCCATTAGCCCCTGTGCCAGCTTCGGCCTATATATCCTACTAATCTAATATGTCAGAATATACGTGTGCATAGTTTAAAGCTGTTGGCTTGCATACTTTCTGATATATTGGTATTTGGATAAAAAAATAAAGAGAGCAATTATTAACAGTTGGCAACCCTGGTGGCTCTTAAGAATACGCTCAATCATATTTGTTTATGTACAGATATTACATACAAAATTTGGTTGAAATCCAATTGATAGTGTAGATGTTATATGCATTTAAACATTGGACCTATCATAAGGCTTAAAATTATTTTGGCAACGCTGTCATGGTTGGCCTCCTGGAAATTGAACTGAAATAGTATTATCTACATGTGTGCCAATTTTGGAATAGATCCCATGCATACCTTGCAAGATATCCAACATGGAGCTCAAATTTCTAGTGCGTTTTTTCAGCAGTTGGTAGCACTGACATCATTTTCAAATAGACGTGAGATATTCCGGTGCACATCTTTACTCACACTAAATTTGTTTTTTATTGCTGCAGCCGTTTAGGAGTTGATAGGGGGGGACACACACACAGCCAGGCAGACAGACAGACTCTTATTTTCCCGGATCGATCTCATAAGTCTACTTTTTCCTCATTTTTGCAAAATGTGAAAAGTAGGCTAAACAAAAGTAGAAACTAGGATGCTCCTAGCAAAACCAGAATGAATGGAACCTTTATATTACACGGGCCAGCCTGAGGAGTACGCTGCTTTCTCCAGCGTTTTAGCATTCCCCTCGATTCTTCTCACTTACGACATTCATGTACATATACCTCACTTGAGAGCTCTTAAAAATGTGTCAAGTCAGCGTCATTCCTCTTTTGACCCTCAATTTAATAGGACTTCAGTCTCTTCTGCTTCGCATCGCACAGTTCTCTCTTTCTTTGTTTAAACAATTCTCGTTCCTCCTGATGACTATGCACGTCCTCTAAATACCTTAGCACGATTTATTTTGTACACACAAACCCATTCTTCAGGTTAGTTCAATTTTATTTTCGATTCTTATACATGGGATAAAGAGATTCCTTCAGAAATATGAGTTCAGATTCCCTCAGTTTGCCAAACAAGTTTTATTTGCATTTCATAACAAAGTGCTTAGTTGTGTTAACTCTTATTTAACAAACTGGTTGCAACTTTGTTTGTGTGAGGGAGACACAGGAGGTCTTTATGCTCACCATTTCGGCTAGACAGTGTCTAAGTAAAGGGTAATTGGAGATGTACTTTTAATTTTTCAATGAACAATAAGTATGTGTTTTGCTGTTAAGTGTGATAATTGGATACTTCACAAGGCTCTTGTCTCTGCCTGCTAGTTAGAGAAATAATTCCCTCAAGGTTTATGACTTATCCGAGCGTTGAAGTCTCCGCCATTGCGGCGCCACTTTAGGACTTGTGACGTCAAACCGATAATATTTAGCGCAGTGACCTGTAGCAATGTTGTTGATGCTCCAATGGTCCAGTCGCTTCCCTACCAAAGAGGCAGTTACCTCACCACGCCGGTGACCACGTGGGGGTCTCACCAGCCTGAAGGGCGAGTAAGCAACGATCACTGTTTTTAATTGTTTTCAGGTAAAATATAACCGAAAATCCATGAAAAATATGAAATAGTTCTGATTGGAAAATATTCAGCAAGCCTAAGTTACGTCTTAAGTGAAAAATGAAAATGATAATCCACAGCCTGCTTCCAGGCGACAGACCGGGTCAGGGAAGGGAATGAATGAAGCCCCCTTCTAGCGGCAAGGATATGAACTGTGCCGGCTGCCGAAGCCTGTTGCACTCCCCTGGGGCAGTGATTAATTGAATGACAGATGAAATGAAATGATAGTGGAGAGTGATGCTGGAATAGAATTTGTGACAGGTACAATCGGAGTACCCGGAGTGAAACGTGCCTGCCTCCGCTTTGTCCAGCACAAATCTCACATGGAGTGACCGGGATTTGGACCACGGACCCAGCGGTGAGAGGCCGGCGTGCTGCTGCCTAAGCCACGGAGGCTCAAGCTACGTCTGAAATACGATTCTTAAATATTTTGAAATTGTCCTTGTAAACTTATCAGCTTTATTAAGCTTCTAAAATTCCTGTTTATTGTTCTTAATTCATTTTAGGGACTTAGGACATCTTGATCATCAGCCCCGTGTGGTTGGGCGTGTCTGTATTTATATGATGATTCTACTGTAGTAGTGTGTGTAACTGTATTAGGGACAGAGATGATGAAGGAGCACTGGGACTTGAAATAAGGCATTTGCCTAAAGGGAGTGTGGAGAAACCCACGATCTCTGGATTAACTGAAGCTGCCCTCGTGGCCCTGGTGCATTACCATTGGAATTACATTACAGTGTATGGCATAATTGTTTGAAAAATGACCAACAACTCAGCGACGAACAGATATTGTTGGGCAAGCGCCAAATAAATAAATAAATAAACAAATAAATAACATTGTGGTGCAAAAAAATAAGTGTAGGCCTATATATTGTAAATATTTTCACCCATATTTTCAGACATCGATTTTGTAGCCAAAATGTAGTGGATCTGATGATGATCGTTTGGCGATCGAGACTGGTCATCCAAGTGTATTTATTAATCTAAGTTTCTTTTTTCAAGAGTAGGGAATAATCCATCTCATTTGGGTACAATCGTGTTGACTGACTGAAAAGCATCAAACTTTTGTTTTATAAATGAACAAGCTGTACCCGGCATGCGTTGCAATGCCAATCAAAGAAAGTGTTGGCGTTGAAATTCTGTTTCTTGAAGTGCTTTTGGATACACAACATGTTAACTGCCTCTAAGCTATCATAAAATGGATTTTCTAATTTAGAACCATTCGAGGGAGCGTGCACAACAACTTTCAAAATATTTCATCGCTGTCACTCATTTGTTGAATCTAATCGTACGCTACCTATTGTGAAATGGATTTACTAAGTCGAAACCCTTCCCTGGCGTGTACACAATGACTCATCAATGATTCATCGCAATCGGATGAATAGTATATGCACGTATAGGGGTTTTTGTTTAAACGATTCGTGCGCTGTCACTCATTTGTTGTATCTACTCGTGCGCTACCTATTGAGAAATGTATTACTAAGTCGAAGCCCTTCCCTGGCGTGTACACAATAACTCATCAAGGTTTCATCGCAATCGAAGAATGTTATATGAACGCAATACGGTAGGGAATTTTGTTGAAACGCTTCGCGCGTCGTCACCCATTTGTTGCATCTACTCTTGCGCTACTTATTGTGAAATGGATTTACTAAGTCCCCTTCCCTGGCGGGTACAAAATAACTGATCAATGTTTTATCGCAATCGGATGAATAGTATATGAACGCATACCTGATTTTGTTTAAACGATTCGCACTCCGTCACTCATTTGTTGAATCTACTCGTGCGCTACCTACTGTAAAATGTATTTACTAAGTTAGAAACCGTCACGTAAGTGTCCACAACATCTCACCCAAGTTTCATCGCTATCGTCGTTCATTTGTCGAATCTACTCGTGTGCTACCTACTGTGAAATGTATTTACTAAGCCAGAAACCTTCCTTGGAGTGTCAACCATATTTCACCCAAGTTTCACCGCTAACGGCAGAATGGTATATGACCTTATACGGGACTTTGTTGAAACGCTTCGCGCGTCGTCCCTCATTTGTTGAATCAACTTGTGCGCTGCATATTGTATAGGGGATTTACTAAGCCAGAAATTTTCCATGACGTGTACACAACATCTCACCCAAGTTTCATAGGTACGGACGAATGGTACATGTATGCATACGGGACTTGGTTGAAACGCTTCGCGTGTCGTCGCTCATTTGTTGATTCTACTCTTGCGCTACATATTGTAATATGGATGTACTCAGCCAGAAACCTTCCCTGGAGTGTACACAACATCTCACCCAAGTTTCATCGCAATCGGATGAATGGTATGTGAACGTATACGGGACGTTGTCGAAACGCTTCGCGCGTAGTCACTCATTTGTTGAACATAAACGTGCGCTTCGTATTGTAAAATGGATTTACTTAGCCAGAAACCTTTCCTGGAGTGTACACAACAATTCACCAAACATTTATCACTATCAGACGAATGGTATATGACTTTATACGGGACTTTGTTGAAACGCTTCGCGTGTCATCGCTCATTTGTTGAATCTACTGGTGCGCTACCTATTGTAAAATGTATGTACTAAGCCAGAAACCTTCCCTGGAGTGTACACAGCATCTCACCCAAGTTTCATCGCTATCGGATGAATGGTATATGAAATTAAATGGGACTTTGTTGAAACGCTTCGCGCGCCGTTGCTAATTTGTTGATTCTACTCGTGCTCTACCTATTTTTAAAGGGATTTACTAAGCTAGAAACCTTCCCTGGAGTGCACACAAAATCTCAGCCTAGTTTCATCGCTATCGGACGAATGGTATATGAACGCAAACGTGACTTTGTTGAAATGCTTCGCGCGTCGTAGCTCATTTGTTGAATCTAATCGTGCGCTGCCTATTGTAAAGTGGATGTACTAAGCCAGAAAATTTCCCTGCAGTGTACAAAACATTTTACGCAAGTTTCATAGCTATCGGACGAATGGTATATGAATGCATTCGGGACTTTGTTGAAATGCTTCGCGCATCGTCGCTCATTTGTTGAATCTACGCGTGCGCTACCTATTGTAAAATGGATTTACTAAGTCAGAAACCTTCCTTGGAGTGTACTCAACATCTCACCCAAGTTTCATCGCTATCGGACGAATGGTATATGAATGCATACGGGACTTTGTTGAAATGCTTCGCGCATCGTCGCTCATTTGTTGAATCTACGCGTGCGCTACCTATTGTAAAATGGATTTACAAAGTCAGAAACCTTCCTTGGAGTGTACTCAACATCTCACCCATGTTTCATCGCAATCGGACGAATGGTATATGAACACATACGGGACTTTGTTGAAATGCTTCGCGCATCGTCGCTCATTTGTTGAATCTACGCGTGCGCTACCTATTGTAAAATGGATTTACTAAGTCAGAAACCTTCCTTGGAGTGTACTCAACATCTCACCCAAGTTTCATCGCTATCGGACGAATGGTATATGAACACATACGGGACTTTGTTGAAATGCTTCGCGCATCGTCGCTCATTTGTTGAATCTACGCGTGCGCTACCTATTGTAAAATGGATTTACTAAGTCAGAAACCTTCCTTGGAGTGTACTCAACATCTCACCCAAGTTTCATCGCTATCGGACGAATGGTATATGAACACATACGGGACTTTGTTGAAATGCTTCGCGCATCGTCGCTCATTTGTTGAATCTACGCGTGCGCTACCTATTGTAAAATGGATTTACTAAGTCAGAAACCATCCTTGGAGTGTACTCAACATCTCACCCAAGTTTCATCGCAATCGGGCGAATGGTATATGAACACATATGGGACTTGTTTGAAACGCTTCGCGCATCGTCACTCATTTGTTGAATCTACGCGTGCGCTACCTATTGTAAAATGGATTTACTAAGTCAGAAACCTTCCTTAGAGTGTACTCAACATCTCACCCAAGTTTCATCGCAATCGGTTGAGTGGTATATGAATGCATAGGAGACATACACACCCACAGACAAACTATCACGTAAGATTGATTTTTATATATATAGATAAATTATATGTAATGCACACAGAATACCCAACATTTCATGTAACGTCTACTGTATATAAAATAACATTCCATCCTAAATAGAGCCACGGCACATTAAATGTTGTGCATATCCAATTGCCCTATGCCTTCATAGTAAGTTTTGCCAAGTGAAATGCAGATTGGCCATTCAGGCAGTATTAAAACAGTACATCTCCAGAAGCACACACAACGAACAAATATTAGAAGAACATTTATATTTGATTTTAACGTATAAAAAATCCTGTTAGTTGTAAAAATTACAATTTGTTTTGATTTTACATCTTGAGTGCAACAAGACACTTTTATACGTTTTTTAGCAGATAATTTATATCTTTGGTTTTAATTTAGTTAAATTACTTTGTAACAGAACTAATTTCCAAAGTTTTGTAATATTTTAAGGGAATCTCAAAATTACCATAAGATAGCTGATGGAAACTAGTCCTGTTATATTAAACAACTTATAATAATAGTAATAATAATAATAATAATAATAATATGTTTATTAACTTTTAGTGAATTTATTTAATACCATTTAGATTTTAAATAAATAAATATGTCAATAAATAAACATTCACTATCCCAGTAGGCTCCAGACGGGGTGTGCCAGAAGTCTGCTGATGTGCCTAACTTGATAAAACTAGATGAAACCCCTCAACAGATGCAGTATAATAATAATAGCGTATGGCCTCGGATGCCGGGTGCAAGCTTTGTTATTTGTCTTCACATTTTGTCGTTCCTTGGAGCACTATGAAAGTCAAGGAGGTTAGATATCTAAGCTCCTTGAAACTATGGTGCTTTCTAGTAGAGGAAGGAGGAACTTTCATGTTGGCGGAAAATACCGAGATTAATTTTGCCATTACATGAACACGACCTACTGAATTCAAATGGGTTCTTTAACATGCCAACAACATATGACATGCGTGCCGTCATTTTTTCGCCTTTCCAAGATCACTTATCACGGCCAGGAGCTAACCTGCAAGCTTGGGGTTGGTAGTCCGACACGATAACCACTCACCCACCGTGGCAAGCAACAGGTGCAGTAAAAGCCTAGAAGGATTGTTAGAGACCAACAACTCTCTTGTCTGAAACGGAGAGAAGTCCGGGGAAAGGAAAGCCTGGCTGGGGATATTGCTTCGAAGCCAGGCGCCACTCAAGAAGTCAGTTCACGCATGTGAAAGGAAACTCTGAGCCAGTTAACACGGCAATGCTGGCTAATGCAAGAAAAGCTCAGTATTATTAATTATCTTAATTGAATGCAATAAAGAATCGTGCATTAATTGTAATGCTACTCAGACAGGTCTGAGAAAGTAATTGATATACGAGGCAGACTCTCAGGAATGTGCGCCGTGACAAAAGTTTCTTAATTAACAACAATTATCTCGGCATTCTTTTTGTACTTCGTATTTTTAAAAAGAAGAAAGTGAGGTATGTCATTCTGAATCACTATTTCGCTCATTTAGAAGATGACTGCGGATGTCACATATCACTCACTGTATGAGCATGGTAAATACTCGCTACCTGAAACTATGTTGTTTGTACGAAGCAGTGTAGCCAACTGCTGGCAGAAATGTTGCTGAAAGAGCCGTAAGCGATATTTTACTAGAAAAATTCTAAGACAAAAGTTGTAAGCCTATTAAAAATATATTGTGATAGATAAATGATACACCATCTGTTTCGGTTCTGCGGTTCTATTTCGGGCTACAAAACTGGTGATTTTTAGCTTATTTTCAATTTTGAAAAAATAGGCTTATGAGATCACCTTTTGTCCGTGTGTGTGTGTGCGTGCGTGCGTGCGTGCGCGTGTGTGTGTGTGTGAGAGAGAGGTGTGTGTGTGTGCCCCCCCCCCCTAATAAAATCTAAACGGCTAGAGCGATTTCAATGAAACTCAGTAAGTTCATAGCACTATTCCCGGCGACCTCGACCGTGCCCTTCAAGTTTTGTTACTTCTCACCAATCCAACATGGCGGCTGTGCGAAATATTTCACTAGCATTCAATATCTCCGAAACTATTACCGATATCGCCCTGCAATTTTTTACGGTGATGAAGGGTACTGATACAAGTTTACCTATGTATATTTCATAAACCTGTAAAGTACAAAACGAACATGGCGACCAAGCGAATTTGAAATATTTAAATATACTTTTCTCGTGATTTAACTCTCTGAGCGCAGTGAAATGTGGTACAGTAAATGATTTTGCAGATTGTAATGCACTGCAATCTAATTTAATTCAATTGTTTATATAACCTCAAGATGGCGGCTGTGCGAAATTTTAAAATTAAGTTTTTATTTCTTGTGTCGTAATCATGCGATCGAAGTGAAAGTTTGAATAATGAGCCTAGGCAATAATTGTCCTTGAATGGTACATAACTCTATGGCCTATACATATAATAATCCTAAATGGCAAGCTTCCGAAATATTTAGACGGTTCTCAATATCTATGAATCTTTTACAGCAACCAAACTGATTTCTTTTATGTTCATAGAGACTATGAACATATGTTCACCTATTGGACTTTCAGTAACCTGGTGAGCACAAATCCAACATGGCGGCGACGCGAAGTATAAATATTTAAATGGACGTTTCTCGCGAATTAACTATCCGAGTGCCGTGAAACGTTGCACATTAAATGCTTATACAAATGTTGATCCACTGGCATCTAATTTATTTCAATTGTTTGCATAATCGCAATATGGCTGCTGTGCGTAATTTTAAAATCTCGTTTTTACTTCTTGTGTTCTAATCATGCGATTGAAGTTTGAATACCACCCGTACACAATAATCTTAATGTAATAGTACAAAAATAAAAATCCAACCTGGCGACCATCTGAAATATTTAGACGGTTCTCAATATCTACGAATCTGTTACAGCAATTAAACTGAAATTTTGTATGTTGATAGAGGCAATTAACATGAGCAGGATATATGAAAATAGGCTGTATAGTTCTTCACGGAACTACTTGTTCTTACTAGAAATACATTTTTGTGTTCTATTGCAATAATTATAAATATTCTACAGGTATCTGTGTTTCTTCATAACCAAAATTGTGGATGTAATCCTGATAGTGTTCTGTACAGATCGCATCAAATATGAAACAATACACAATGTTTTTCACACTTATCTCATACAAAAAATTACAGTCAGTCTGAAAGACTAGACGTTATATCATTTCAAATGACGCATGCTACAAATGCTACGCATGTTAGAAAGGCTCTGGAGGGCTTCTCGCTTCGCTCGAAGCTCCAGGACTCTTTCAACAGACTCCAACACCCATTAACTTAGGCTTCCCGCGCGGGCACCTCTTTAAGGGTAACCCTGTATTTGAGTCTGATATCTTTTACAACTCTTTAATGGTCACCCAACATTTGAATCTGATATCTTGCAAACCTCTTTAAGGGTCACCCTGTATTTGATTGAATCTAACATACTGTACACCTCGTTAAGTGTCACCCTGTATTTTGCTCTGACATCCTGCACACCTCTTTAGGAGACAATCTGTATTCTTCTCTGCCATCTTGTACACCTCTTTAAGAGTCACCTTGTATTCTTATCTGGCGTCTTGTATATCTCTGTAGGAGTCACCCTGTATTCTTTTCTGACATCTTGTACACCTCTTTAGGAGTCACCCTGTATTCTTTTCGCTTCGCTCGAAGCCCCAGGTCGCTCGACGCCCCAGGACTCTTTCAACAGACTCCATTAACCTTTAACTTAGGTTTCCCGCGTGGCTGCATTACATCACGCAATCGCCGTTCTTTACCCATTAACTTAGGCTTCCCGCGCGGCTGCATGACGTCACAGTCTCCGTCTCCGTAACGCAACCGTCTCCGTCCCGCGTAACGTTAGACCCAAAGCATAACGACGAAGTCAACAAGATCATTTGAAATGATAAAAAATTCGTAGCTTCAAAACTAACAGTGATGTTTTCATAATAAATTCACAAAGTATTCCTCGGAACACGTTCTACTGTAGGTCCCTGTGAAAATTCGTATGCCTGAGACCAAATGTATAGGGACAGGAATAAATGATCATGTAATTTGCGGGTGTCTGTAAACTTTTGGTAGGATCTGTAGGCTATATCCCAATGTTCTTTACCAGTAAAACTCTTATGAGTAGGGCCCGGATGTTGATGACATGTCATCTTTTTACTGGGCTGCCTAAAACAATGCTGAAGTACATAAAAACTCCGTACGGGCCACCCTGTCTTCAAATATGTCATTTTTATTTTGCATCTTTTTGCATTTTTTGCTATTTGTTAATTTTAAGAGCATTTTCTTAAGTTTGGTAGATTTTTTTGGTATTATGTTAGAAAAATCGGCCTTTTAAAGTCATCTTTTTCCAATTTAGTTATGTCACAGCTTTATATAAGGCTGTTACGTCTCTCAGAGTTAAGAAGAAGTTAGTAGCTGATACAAGATAATTTTAAATATTGAAATATTGATTCCATTTCCTTAATCATGCGGGTGGAAACTAGTCTTAGCAACAATCGTGGCGAAATTGCTGCGGGTATTGATAGCATAACAACTGAAAAGAGTGCTGGACAGAAACACCGGGTATAAAACATTATGCAAAAACTCAGACATTCTTTCTGGTGATAACTACTGCATGGATGGGATTGAGGAGGATTTAGCAGCAAACGACCTTCCTCACTTCAAGTACGCTCCGATCACATCAGTTGATGTTGAACTCAGCTTTTCGAGATATAAAAACTTGTTGGCTGATAATCGCAGATCATTTACATTTGACATCAGAATTACATTCGTAGTGCAGTGCAACTCAGACTAAAGTGAACATAAACCTTTTGTTAAGTGCTAGAAATCAATTTTGATTGACTTTTCAGTTTTAGCTTAAGATGTCATTTTTGAAATATTAGTGAGTTTATTATCATAAGATCATTTTCTCCATTTTATAGTGTATTTTTTGAAATTTTAGGTCATTAATTACAGTCATTATTGAAAATTTCAGTGAATTTTTTAAACTTATTTACGGCATCGACATCCGGGCCCTACTTATGACTATTAAGAGGATTTTCCATGTGAACGAGAAGAACCGGCCACGGTGGCCGCGATAACTCGTGCTCGCTGGTATCGGGAGAGCGTGGGTTCGAATCCCACATTGGCTGTTCTGAAAATGGCCATAAAAATAAAATCATTACAATGAGAAGTTATGTTCTAGAATATATATCGGTGATCACTGTAAGACCCCAAAATATCTAGGAGTGACACTTGATAGATCACTTACTTTCAAGAAGGACTGTATGAACTGTAATCGAAAGTTTGGTTGGTTGGTTCCTCAGTTTAGGGGCTGCGACAACGCAGTTATGTGGCCCCGTGTACTTTGGGTGTGTGTAGAATCTGTCTGATAACCGGTGTTGATTGTGATGACTGTATTAGTGTGTGTTATCTGTTTTAATTCAAGTGAGGACTGCAGACATTCGATTTTCAAATAGTTCCTACTTTTGCTACCAACCGCCACCGTCAGCGACCAACTACTACAGAACTTGGTTACTAGATGCCACCGCAGTCAGCTCCTGGCAATGAACGTTGGAACCTAAGAGCGCCAGTCAAATCTAACCTATAATTTAGCTTGACACAAGTGTAATTAGTGGAAGGTTCTTTATCATGCCATAAATCTATGACATGGGACCGCCGGCTTTACTTCCCCTCCGAAGGGAGGCATACTGAGAGATTTTTAACGCTCTTAAAAATCCGAGGACTTCGGCTGGGTTTGAACCCGTGACCTTGGGCATAGAAGCTCAGCATGCTACCAACTACGCAACCGAAGCCGCCAATCTACAGTTTCCACCAGGAACAATCTTCTACGGAAACTAACCGGATCACAATGGGGTAGTCAACTCTGCGACAGAGTATGCCTGTCCTGTTTGGTATAATTCAACACATGCCGAAAAGATGAATAAAGCTCTCAACGACACCTGCAGAAGTACGAAGGCTGTTTTTTTTTTTCAACCTCCGGAAGGTCATAAATGAAAGACAAGTGTACATATCCAAATGAATTTATTACCAAAAGTTAGGTACAAATGTGGTTACTTTTCAACATATTCACCATGAAGGTTGAGGCATTTGTTTTACCTGTGGACAAGCTTTTCGATCCCCTCTGCACAGTATGTTGCCACCAGTGAGTTCAGATAGGCCCAAACGTTGGTTTGAAGATCTTCATCCGCCTCGAACCTCTGCCCTCCCAGCCACCTTTTCAGTCTTGGGAAGAGGCGGAAGTCACTCGGCCTCACAGTGGGCATGTCACCCAACAACTTCTGCAGGAATTTCAGTGGGACGTTTTTGACCACCCACCGTACTGTTCCGATTTAGCGCCGAGTGACTTCCACCTCTTCCCGGGACTGAAAAAGTGGCTGGGAGGGCAGAGGTTCGAGGCAGATGAAGATTTTCAAACCAACGTTCGGGCCTATCTGAACTCACTGGCGGCAACATACTGTGCAGAGGAGATCGAAAAGCTGGTCCACAGGTATGACGAATGCCTCAAACTTCATGGTGATTATGTTGAAAAGTAACCAAATTTGTACCTAACTTTTGGTAATAAATTAATTTGGATATGTACACTTGTCTTTGATTTATGACCCTCCGGAGGTTGAAAAAAAACAGCCCTTGTATAACAGGTAGCTTGAAATCCACTCCAGTTGAATGGCTTTAGCCTACAACCTCGCAGGAATAACACCACATCCTGTTCGAAGAGAACGTAGCTGCGAACAAGGAAAGGAAGACAGTGGAGCAGGAAGGAACCCATCCTCTGTATGGACATGAACCGCTCCCGCAACGACTGAAGTCAAGGAAGAGTTTCCTTAGAACATTGATGGAACTTAAAACCACTGCTGAAGAAGCTAGGTTGCAACTATGGAGGGCAACGACCTACCTTCCCTCTGGTTGGAAAAGAATCTCTGAATCTTTACCTCCTGGCTACGACGAGGAAAGGACGACTTGGATGTCCATAGACTGAGATTTAGATTTGGTAGATCAAGGGCTAATTTGGCAAGATCAAGATAATATTCAATGTAACTGTGGGGAAGACCAGACTGTTCAACATAATGCTTCAATGTCGAATACAGAAAAACCATTGGACGTGGCCAAGTTTTGAGCAAAAATAATACAACTGTGTATAATATGTTTGTTTCTGATACGAGAATAATAATAATAATAATAATAATAATAATAATAATAATATCGGTAATTAAGACTCCCCAGCAAGATGGACACTTTCTGTAACGAACCACAGGATATATTGTTAGAAAAGTCGAAAGCACGGCTTCTATGATTTACAAAATGTAAGCCTCAGAATTTAGTGCCATTAGATAATGATTGCTATCATAGCACATCATGCGAATCAATCGCCAGAATAAGATGCGAGATATAAAACAAGTAGTTCCGTGAAGGACTAAATTGCCTATTGAACCCTTGCAAAGAAGCATACGAGACTCAGTTTCGGGGGGTGTGACAGTCCATTTCGTTAAGTTGTTGTTAAGCGCTTCTTATAACATGCAGGGTACCATATAACAAAATAACATGCAGGAAGAAGTGAATACCAGGGTTAAAACAAATGAATTTAATAACAGATCAACTATTTACAATAAAACAAAACAAACAAGGTCTCCCAAATGACTCCCACTTGAATTAATAAGCTGCCAAACTTAGGCCTAATCTCAGGAGAGATTGTAAACAGCTGGACCAAATGTCCCAAATTACTACAGTGACCATGTGCGTGTGCGGCTGTTCTACATGCGTTACGATGTGTACAAATTAATGCGAGATTCGTCACCATCCAGTAAACCTTCAGAGGACGAATCTGCATTGTCTAGAGCTAGACAGACACGGGGAACTAACTAAACACTAATTAAATTAATCCGACACTTCCTACACTAAATAAAACAACAAATAATTTCCGCATGAAATTGGATTCAAGGAACTGCCGAAGCAAACAACATTAACACCTAAAATTAGGACTTTTCAAATCAACACAGGTAAATTAACACGTGGCCAAACAAGAAATACACATATGGCCGCTTGCCACTTTTACAAGAAAATACATGAGTACACCCAATGGTGTCACAACAGACAAAACTATCATGAAATGAGTCACAGAAATCACTAGGCTCAAAGCCAACATTTACATCATAAAACAATATTTCATTCATACGATATGCGGTAATCCGTAACGGACATGGCGAACTCCCAATTAATTATGGTTCAATGACCATCACAAAAGAACAGGTTTGCTACTGATAGCTTACAGGGTCAGTCGGTCACCTGGACTGCCTAAAAGATGAATCACCAGACATAGACGGGCGCTAAGTGGAATCTGCACATCTGTCAACCCACGTGTCAATAACCTCGACCTGCCGTGGCACTGGTTCGAGTCTCGAAGAAGCGTGCTCCCAAAAGCACATAATATACGTGTGTGTGTCAGAATAAAATATCTCAGCATTTCCCACGGAAATCCAAGAATCAGCACTGGACAAGGTACAGTAGCCTCTTGAGAGCGCTCTGCCTTTCCATAAAAATACAACCACAATATTTGAGGGCGGTAGCACATCCTACCCCTCATCACGAAGAATCAATACACACACCTGACACAAGAACACTCACAGAATCACACGTATGGGTTTGACAGAAACCTGAAATAAATGACATAAAATATTTTCCACCAACTTGCGCTCCCAATCAAGTCCGTGACTAAAGAACCTGAAA
Organism: Meconema thalassinum; assembly: GCA_946902985.2. Taxonomy (NCBI): domain Eukaryota; kingdom Metazoa; phylum Arthropoda; class Insecta; order Orthoptera; family Tettigoniidae; genus Meconema; species Meconema thalassinum. The sequence goes on from OX336393.1 coordinate 414,847,560, forward strand.
AGGACTCAAAAAACTCAAAAAATAGAACTAAAGAGTTCTACAGTGACATCTTAATTTGTTGCGCTCGGCAACCCTAGTATGAATAAAAACCTGTTCGCAAAACATCTTACAATATTTACCCCCTTTTCCTACAAAAAAATGAACTTGAATAAAGCACCACTTGTCGACCGTGACGAGTTTCGCATTCGCATGGATAAAATCAAATACACACGCCGTGTACACTAAATATGACTCATAAGAAAAAATATACAATCAAACAACTTTGGCCACGTGCCAACGTACATTTAAATATAATAGTGTCGGCACACAAAAACATCTAAATACAAGAAAAACAATGACTAAAATATTTACAACGTTCCCGCGTCTAATCTAACTACATATTGAGTAAATCAATGGTTTGTACATCACCGTTGCAGCTTGTAGAACTTAACCTCCATCCCAGAACATTTCCCTACGGTAAATCTATTCGTCCATCGTTGACGTATTGGTAGAGGCGATGCACTTCATTCCATCACACGACCTTTCAGCAGACATCTTGGCGTAGCTTCTTGGAAAGAAATGTTCAAAGTTATTAGTTGCCTAGCTAGAATCGCTATGAGCTACTGACTTTCTCTCACAATTAATATCCTAGGCGATTAGTTAACGTAGAACTGCCCTATCTCAGCATTTGCTTAACACACGCACATATCCGTCACACAAAAATATAACACAAAAATTTACATAAATTACACTCTTCAATCTCAACGCAACTGGCTTCTAACAAGTCTCAAATATGTCTATCACGCAGCGCTTATCTCGACTACAGATCTCCACCGCTAAGCGTGAACTCTGCTCCCTTGAGCACAAATGAAATGTTTGTCAAACAGACGTGAAGTGTGCTCACTAGAGCTTGATAAATCGTGACGCAAACTGGCGTGAATGTTGCTCACCAGAGCTCAATAAAGTTGTGTCCCAAACAGCTCATCACCGATCAATTTATTAGAATCTGACAGAATTGGGTAGGGTGGGAGAAATTTGTGAAAATTATCTGTAGTTTTCAACTCACAAACTTGGAACTAGTATCAATCTTCTTCTTTTCATCCAAATGTCTCAATGGACTTATGCGGAATTATATCGTATCGGAGGTTCTTTAGATACAAGATTTCGTGCCTTTTTCTAGGGTACGCAATCCACCGCGTGGCTTTGGCTTCCTCTCTCCTGATTTGCTGATTCAATCGTGGATCGGTTGGACCTTCACTTCTGACACACCCATAATGACGCCGATTTAGGTGCGCGTTGGTACAGAATTTGTCCTTGAACTCGACTTAACCGGTCATCTTCAGGAATAACTACCAAGCTGCTTCTGTTGTAATCGTTGCGACACATTACCTGACTCCCCTTTGTCAATCTCCAACGTGTTCTGCCTGGGCATCACTAATAATAATAATAATAAAAATCATGAAGACTTATTGATCGGCAAATCAATAAGGGTTCACTATGTTAATTGCCTCTATCAACATACAACATTTCAGTTGATTGATGTAATAGATTCGTAGATACTGAGAACCGTCTAAATATTTCGGATGGTCGCCATGTTGGGTTTTTATATATGTAGGTCTTAGAGTAATGTACTATTACATGAAGATTATTGTGTATGTGTAGAATTCAAACTACAATCTCATGATAAGTACACAATAAACAAAAACGAGGTTTTTAAATTTTTCACAGCTGCCATCTTGTGGGTATGAAAACAATTGTAATAAATTATATGGCAGTGGATTAAAATTTGTATAAGCATTTACCGTACCATGTAAGCCTCCGTGGCTTAGGCGGCAACACGCCTGCCTCTCACCGCTGGGTCCGTGGTTCAAATCACGATCACTCCATGTAAGATCTGTGCTGGACAAAACGGAGGCAGACAGGTTTTTCTTCGGGTACTCCGGTTTTCACTGTCAACATTTCATTCCGGCAACACTCTCCACTATCATTTCATTTCATCTGTCATTCATTTAATCATTGCCCCAGAGGACTGCGTCAGGCCTTGGCAGACGGTACAGTTCATATCCTCGCCACTAGATGGGGGCTTCATTCATTCCATTCCAGACCCGGTCGGAGACAGGAAGCAGGCTGTGGATTTTCATTTACCGTACCATGTTCCACTGCGCTCGGATGGTTAAATCGCGAGAAACGTCCATTTAAATATGTATAATTCGCGTTGCCGCCATGTTAGATTTGTGCTCACCAGGTTATTGAAAGTCCCATAGGTGAACTTTTTTTCATTGTTTGTATCAACATACAAGATTTCTGTTTGATTGCTGTCATAGATTAATAGACCGTCTAAATATTTCTGATGGTCGCCATTTTGGATTTTTATATTGTGACCGATCCAGTCAGGGTCTATTACCGGCCCCGGATGACAGAAGATCGGAAGGAGATCGGAGAGTCAGTATGACGTCATGGCATGACGCGGCCAGGTAACCGCGAGAGCAGGGGAATGCTCCAGAAGGTTCCAACCCCTCCCACTTTCTTTTTCTCGAAGAAGGACGCAGTTCCAGAATGAGCAGTATGTGAGTCAGCAGTATGTGAGTCAGTAGTGCGTGGACGAGAATGTTGTACAGCGGAGCACGGAAGATTAGCCCATGTCATGTAGACAGTGATTTTACATCGGGAACTTGAATGGTTTTCGTGAGTGACCAGCAGGCCATGAAGCCTGAAACTAGCGTGCATGTATTGCCAGTGAGTTTTTTTTACAGTGAAGTATGTCAGTTTGTTTGTCGAACAGTGTGAATTTCAAGACGATTTCGGACTCGCTAGTATGTGAGGAAACAGTTAGAACTGATAAAGGAAGTCCGTTTATGCCGACCATTTATGTTCATTAAAGATTGATACCAGGAGGTGTTTAAAATTACGAGTATCAGGGGAAGAACTATATAACGATAGTCGAGGTGAGGCATTATCGCGAGGCCCTATATTGTAACAGACATCCATTCGGAAATAGCATAGCAGTGTGGCACTTTAAGAAACGCATTGAGAATGCCATAGAGAAGGCTACATCTACTTTAAGCTTGTGTTGGAAGGCTGTAGGCCGCAGGCAACTTGATATGTCGGTCAAGGTCAGCTCGAAATAGCTCCTCGTGGAAGGAAGTGTGTCACTGGGTTAAAAGAAAGTGAAGACATATAACTCAAGTGAACCAGGAACTAGACGCTATAGTTCGCGAGCGTGGAAGTGCTCTGATATAGTGAGATGTAATATTGCCACACGACAGCATGAACTTAATAACCATGGACTCAAATACTTCGGGAATCAACATGCATATAAACATGCAAATTATGCTGCACTGAACTTCTAAAGGGACCATAATGGGGTGAACGGTCGCAACGAGATGGACAAGTGGACCATGGTTGGGACGTCCGGAGACGCCGCTGATGAAGGTGACCGGGGACAACCTGTGGGCAGACATGGGCGTCGCCAGGAGATTGAGAGGTGCCAGGGGCGGATACCTCTACCAGTACGCTGGGAGACCACATCGCGGAGACACTGGAGGGACGACGCCGCCCTGATGCCGCAGACGATGACGACACCGACGCCAAGGATTTCCGAGGACACCGGATATAAAGTAAGACGTTTCATTTCCATCCTTGTTCATCAGAAAGAAGAGAACTTCTACCTCGGATAGCCATGCCATGAGATAACCTGAGATCGTGCAACTTAACGCCCTTTATAATCATTTATTCCAGGTTGAATAAGAGCATCATTTTTTTCATAGGGTCGTGCAGATGGTTTTTTTTGTCTTCCTTTTCGGGTCATTTGACCTACATAAATTTACAGCATTAATGATAGGAGTAAGACATGTATTTCTTCTCTGAGACATAATAATAATAATAATAATAATTTGAAATTGGGTAACCATAATAGGAGATGCCCATTTTGCTGGGAGATTCTAGCATGTCGATTTCAGAGGTCATTATTCGAATTTTATTCTGAAAGGTTTGTCACGGACTGCATGGATTTTTTATGGCAAATAAGTATGGTTGAAAATTGTCGGATAAGGTTCCTTGGATAGGATGCCATTTTATCATACGACCTTGTGGTCCCGATAAAGTTGATACGCTCTGTTAGTGTGGGTTCTGGAGACGTGCTAATAATGCATGATTTATTTTGTAATGACGTTGTGTAAAGTTTATGTGATAATTATGTGGTAATTAGATATGGTATTATTCCGTCATATGTGACGAGATTATTCACGGGGCGACGGATGTCCGTTGAATTGTATTTGTAAGGACAGGGTCCTCTTGACGAACGTGCCACGTTAATTGATGAGTTGTATTGAATAGCGCAGGGGTGTAATTGATGGTGCGCTCGACAGTCAGGTTGTTTGGATCTTCACACAGAGTGTTCGGCGGAAGGGTTACGAGTATGAAATACGCTAGGGCGCCTTATTGCGAGGTTCTTAACCTTTCATAAACATTTGACAATGCTATAATTTAATTACAATGACAAATATGACCGTGTGGATCAAGGTTGTTGGAAAGGCGGAGATAAATCATTAATAATAATAAGAATTAGTAGTGTAAATATGTAAGCACAATCTGGGTGTGTTAATAATTTATGATAGGTTCTAATTAATTGTTGAAATGTCATATTATGTGAAGCTGAGTCGATGTTTGAGTGCTATTTGATGTAACATGATGCTCTTTAATTATTAATTTACAGTTCGATAGAGGAGATCCGTCCATTGCTGTATAAGGGTAGACAGTTGTAATTTACATAGATATTCGACATTTTCTTTAAATTTTTGCCGCAGGTGAACTTTGTGATAAGTGGCTAGTGATGTTTACATGCGTGTGCACCGATAAATTAAGGGTTAATTTAGCTTTTTGAAAGGCGATCTCCTTGTCGGAAATTTAAGAGAGGACACCCACGAGTTTGAATAAGTATAAATTTTTTGTTTGTTTAGGGACTATGAACTTTATTTTTTTCTCGGACTTTGTCCCACCATAACTTTACACTCGTGCGTGATAGGCAGGTTGCATATTTATTTATCCTTTGGCCAATAAAGGAGCAGATGTGATTTTACGAGGGCTTTTCCTTTCTTTTCTGTTTGTCAATTCAAGTTAGGGTTTTGCTTGTGAATCCTGGTTCAGTCTATTTGCCATCCCAACCCGTAAACGACCCGAGACCCTTTGTCTCTAGCTCGCTGGAGCTTTTCTTTCAGTCTTGTCTGTATGAACCAAGATTCATGCCCTAATTTTTTTTTGTACCCATTCCCTTGGCTGTTTCTTCTGATGGGGCCGGGATGCTAGCCGGGTGATCGCCTGTCCCATTGGAGAAGCGGGCACAGGGGGGGGGGGGGAAGTGGCGCCGCCAACGTGTTAGGCTCGACGACGACGGGGTGTTTCGTTTCCGTCATGGGCATGTTTTTTTGTACTCAATCATTTGTTGTGGTGATGGGAGTATACTGTGTGGTCAGATTCGTGCCTTGATGGGAGCGCGATGCTTGCCATGTGTAATTCTTGTGTAAAATTAACCTCGTATCACACTGAGCCTTTAGTGAACCATTTGACAGGGTTGGTACACGATCTCAGGTTATGGCTATACTCGACGACCTACATTCCCATGTAGGCCCCTATATTTAAGTTGTATTGTAGGATGTCACAAGTAGTAACCGCAGAAAATATTGCTGATATATTAAAACAAATCCAAGTTGGATTAAATGGTCTAACCACTGAAATGAATAATGTTAAGGATAGTGTTGGGTCAATTAAAACAAACATGAAGAGCGATATGGATCGCTTATGGATGGCACAAGAGGGTGTCGGTATTCAGGTAGCAGAGGTACAGAGGACACAAGAGGGTGTCGGCACTCAAATAGCAGGAATAAAAAAAGATGTTAGTGATAAAGTTGATGGTCTCAGAACCGACTTATTAGAAGTCATGGGATCTAATCTTAAGAGTTTAGAATCTCATTTGCAGAAAAACATTGATGCTGTAGAACGTAATCTTAGGCTATCAGGAAAGGCTATAGATAATAAGATTAATCTACTCGATAAAAGGGTAGAAACTACATTCCAAGTGCTCACCGCGGAGCTCAAAGATTCTATGGCACGGCAAATCAGGGATACTCAGAGTTCGCTTCGGGGGAATATTGAAGGACTTGAGGAGAAGTTGAACAGTAATATTAAAAGCATGGGACAAGATTTGACGGCAAAAATTGAGCAAATTGGTCAGTCTAACGAGGAAACCCTGGATAAGTTGAAACAGGACGTGTCAGGTTGGAAAGAAGAGGTTGCGAAGGACGTGAAAAACATGCAGATACAGGTTGAATCATTCCAGGACACGTATGACAGGAAATTCACTCATTCACAAACGACATTACTCGAACATGTGAGAGAATCTATCCACACTTCCATTGTTGAGTTGGAGGAGAAGATCATTATTCAACAGGGAAGGCAACTCACTCGATTAGGCAACTTAGAGGCGGAAATGACGCAGATAAAAGACAAATCGGAGTCAGAAAGGGTTAGATGGTCCGAAATTGAAAACACGCCACACCTTAACGGGACGGAAAGTGAAAACGCCCCATCTTCTAGAAAGGCGGGTGAGGTAGATGCAACGCCGAGAATACGGAGTACAAATCCCGCGGGACACCTAACTATCATTAGAAGTATAGACCACCAGCCGAGGAAATTCTCGGGGAACAATGGGACTAAAAACGTCACACCTATCGAATTTATGAGGGAGGTCCGTGAATACATGGCGGAGAATAAGATACCACGTGAGAGGGAACTAAGAGTTATTGAGAGGTCCCTGGAATCGACGGCATTAACTTGATTTCGCGCATTTCGATACACGTTCACGAGCACGGATGAGTTCGAACGATTATTAATCAAACGTTTTTGGAGCCCTGAAGAACAATTGAACATACGGGCGGAACTATACGCTAAACGGTATGCGACGTCCAATCCGACTAGGTATGCGGGGTACTTCGCATCGCAACTCGCCAGGCTGCAGTATTTGACTCCACCAGTGCCGGAGGACGAATTGGTCCAAGCCATTATACGACAGTTACCTGTAGAGGTCCAGAAGAGTGTAATAGCGTCAGGAGCCGAGACTTTAGAGGGATGTGAAGAGATTCTTCGAAAACTTGACCACACTAGCGCACAGTTACAGGCGAGGTCCGGACGACAGGAAAATAGAGATGTGAACACGGTCGTGATTGACAAAATTACGCAGACGGAAGAGCGAACGCCGCGGGAGACGGACAGGCCAAGAGACACGGGGTACTATCGGAGCCGAGATAGGAGCTACGGTGGAACAGACGAGCGACCCAGATGGAGGAATAAACCGTACGAAGAACGTAGGAGATCCCGATTCAACAATACGAAGGGACGATATGGTGAATATCAGCGAAGGCAGTCAAATCAATATTATCAGAGACAGAATGCCTATAGGGATTCTCGTTCGCAGGGGTCGCGGCCGAGCTATACGGAAAGACATCGAGAGAGCCAGGAATATTTACAACAATTACGGAGTAATCCATCCGCACCACCGGGGGAAGCTGACCGACCACCTGACACAAGTCGGTCAGATCAACAAAAAAAAAACTTCAAATTAAGAAATTCCTCAAACCTTGGTCCTCCCGAACTGATTGAAATTCAAGAGATATTTCAGGCTACCGACGAAGACTTGATTCATGAGGAAGACGTTATCCGCCGCGGGAAAGTGTATCCTTTGCCAATCATAACAGTGGAGGTGCTCGGTAAACAAATAAAAACCCTGGTTGACACCGGAGCGATGATTAGTGTGGTGTCTCAGTCATGTTTGGACGAGATAATGGAGGCAGGACCCGTACATACTCTACCTGTAGCGAATGTAAAGGTTAGAGGTGTAATTCCCGATCGTTCAGTGAGATGCAAGCTGCAGGCCCTCTTGACGATCAAGATTGCGGGGAGGTTTTATGAGCACGTGTTCGTGGCCATCTCCAACATCAATTTTCAAATAATTCTGGGTGTTGACTTCATTTCGGAGTACGGCTGGATTATAAATATGCAAGAGGGTGTTATGTATGTCGGAAACGAATCGCCGAGCAGAGGATCGAAAGATTATATCAATGCCAACTCGAGCACGCCCTTCTTGGAGAACATACTCGGGAATATCGTGGAACGTGAGGAAGAGACGATCACCCACATGCCCGTTGGTGTAAAGGAAATTTTGGATCCAACCGTCCAGAAACAGTTTGATGACCTAATACAGGAGTTTCGGGAGGTATTTAGCGACAAACCTGGGGTTATCAAGAACTTTCAGTACGATATCAAGTTGAGTGATGACTCACCATACAGGAAACACATATATCCAGTCCCAGAGAAATGGAAGGAGGAGGTAAAGGCCATGATAAACGCCATGGAGAAGGATGGCATAATAAAGAAGGCTCCGACTTCTTTCCTAAACCCTTTAGCAGTTGTAAGGAAGCCAAATGGTCGCCTGAGGATTTGTCTGGATGCACGTGGGATAATTGCACGCATTTTGCCAGAGTACGACCGCCCACCACAAATTAGAGAGCTGCTGAGGCGCTTTAAAGGAAAGAAATATTTCTCAACCGTAGATCTCACAAATTCCTATTATCATGTCGAATTAACCGAGAACAGCAAGCAATACACTGGCTTCCTGCATGAGCAGAAGACCCACGTCTTTAACCGCCTTCCCTTCGGTTTGAAAAACAGTGGCCCTGTGCTGATTCGAGCGCTGGACAGCAACTTGAGTGAAGAGGTCAAGAAACACGTACTATGTTATGTGGACGATTTGATCTTGGCATCCACGTCAGTAGAGGAGCACCTGAAACACTTGAGATTGTTGTTTGAGAACTTGCTTACGGCCGGATTCAAGGCGAACTTGGAGAAATGCAATTTATTTCATCGAGAAATTCGATTTTGGGGACATCTCATTGACGAACATGGATATCGGCCGAACCCGGAGAAAATTGAAGCGATAGCTGAGTTTCCCAGACCAGAAAGGGTGAAACAAGTGAGGCAGTTCCTGGGAATGACGTTATTCTTTTCTAGTCATTGTCCCCGTTACACGGATGTAGTTGCCCCTCTGCAGAGCATGCTCAGGAAAAACAATCGGTGGAAGTGGGATCAGGCGTGTGAAGAGGCCTTCACGCAAGCTAAACACATGCTCCTTAACAACGTTAAACTGGAGTACCCAGACTTCTCCAAAACATTTTATATTGACACCGAGGCTTCAAAGGTAGGAGTGAGCGCTGTGTTGTACCAGTTGGATGACGAGAAGAAACAACATTATCTGGCATTTACCAGTAGGAAATTGCGACAGCCTGAGCTTAATTACTTTGCCACGGAATTGGAGGCGCTGGCTATAATTTATGCTCTAAAGATGTGGAAGAAGATTCTTCTAGGGCATAAGGTCGTGATTGTGACGGACCATCGCGCGTTACAGTTTATGTTAAAGTCTGACATTTCAAGCGAAAGAGTCACGCGCTGGACCCTGTTCCTGCAGCAATTCGATGCAGAAGTTATTCATAGGCCCGGAAAGCAAAACTTTCTAGCGGATGTTTTGAGCAGAAACCCACGTGAGGAGGCTGTTTTGCACCAGGTAGAGCTAATACCGGACGATCAGGAAACGGTGGAACGTTTGAAACGCCTGAGCCAGGCGCAACTGCGATATACTCCGTTAAGACGGATATACCGGTATTTGAAGAATCGCATGGGTGCAGATGATCCCGACTATGCTGGAACGGCGAAGATTGCTCACTTTTATCACATTGTTGGTGACGTGATTCACAAGTTTGTCGATAAAGACCACACAAGGCTACGTATTGTAATACCGCCGAAGTTGATTTCAGCAGTGGTTTGGTTGGCTCACTGATCTATTGGGCACGGAGGATGTGATAAAACCTTACATGCCATACGGGAAACATTTACCTGGGAGTATATGGGAAAAACCATACGAGCGGTAATCAGGACATGCGACATCTGTCAGAGGTGCAAATTCCCATCGGACGTATCTAAGGAGAAGCCTAGGGCTATTATACCGACTCGTCCGAATGAATTAATGGCTACGGACCTGTATGGCCCCCTTCCGAGGTCCACCAGGGGTAACCAATACATCTTGGTGACGATGGATGTGTTTACCAAATTGGTCATGTTGCACCCTATCCAGAAGGCAACATCCCGGTACGTAATTCGCAGATATTAAAACCGGCGTGATTCCAACTGCAGGGAAGCCAGAGTTCCTTCTGAGCGATCACGGAACGCAGTTCACGAGCGCTGAATTTCAAGAAGCTATGGCACGACTCGGCATAAGGCATATCTTGAGCTCCATAAGATTCCCAGAAGGAAATCCTGTTGAAAGAGTAAATGCGGAGATTGGAAAATACTGCCGGATTTACTGTCATGAACAGCATCATCGATGGATGGAAGTGGTACCCATAATTGAACGTTGCTTGAATTCTACAACACATGAGAGTACCAGACAAATTCCTTGCCTTCTGCACCATGGACGAAAACCAAGTAGACCTTGGCATGCTGTTATACAAGCACCCCCAGAGATTGAGCCGTCGGTGCAAAGGAGAAACGAACTGGCTCGGGAGAGGATGCAGCTACAGGCGCAGAAACGGGAGAGAAGGAAGGCTGGCCGCCGTTTTCGCGAGCCACTTCGAGTCAATGACCTGGTGCTGATTCGGAAACCCACGTCATCAAAATTACCACTCAGAGTGTATGGGAACTTTGCGCGCCCATTTTCGGGACCCCGTAGGATTGCCAGAGTGATGGACAACAATTGCTATAGGGTGGTTGACAACGTCACGAATGCACTTGTTGGAAATTTCAATGCTGCGAATCTGCGGAAGTATCACCGGCAAGCCCGTTAGTCAGCATTGAGGAGATGACTGAAAAGATCGTTCACATGCATCACTTGAGGAAAAACATAAGCTATGTTCCCACCGCTTATATTTTGAAGGCCGCGGGAGAGATGTGACCGATCCAGTCAGGGTCAATTACCGGCCCCGGATGACAGAAGATCGGAAGGAGATCGGAGAGTCAGTATGACGTCATGGCATGACGCGGCGAGGTAACCGCGAGAGCAGGGGAATGCTCCAGAAGGTTCCAACCCCTCCCACTTTCTTTTTCTCGAAGAAGGACGCAGTTCCAGAATGAGCAGTATGTGAGTCAGCAGTATGTGAGTCAGTAGTGCGTGGACGAGAATGTTGTACAGCGGAGCACGGAAGATTAGCCCATGTCATGTAGACAGTGATTTTACATCGGGAACTTGAATGGTTTTCGTGAGTGACCAGCAGGCCATGAAGCCTGAAACTAGCGTGCATGTATTGCCTGTGAGTTTTTTTTACAGTGAAGTATGTCAGTTTGTTTGTCGAACAGTGTGAATTTCAAGACGATTTCGGACTCGCTAGTATGTGAGGAAACAGTTAGAACTGATAAAGGAAGTCCGTTTATGCCGACAATTTATGTTCATTAAAGATTGATACCAGGAGGTGTTTAAAATTACGAGTATCAGGGGAAGAACTATATAACGATAGTCGAGGTGAGGCATTATCGCGAGGCCCTATATTGTAACAGACATCCATTCGGAAATAGCATAGCAGTGTGGCACTTTAAGAAACGCATTGAGAATGCCATAGAGAAGGCTACATCTACTTTAAGCTTGTGTTGGAAGGCTGTAGGCCGCAGGCAACTTGATATGTCGGTCAAGGCCAGCTCGAAATAGCTCCTCGTGGAAGGAAGTGTGTCACTGGGTTAAAAGAAAGTGAAGACATATAACTCAAGTGAACCAGGAACTAGACGCTATAGTTCGCGAGCGTGGAAGTGCTCTGATATAGTGAGATGTAATATTGCCACACGGCAGCATGAACTTAATAACCATGGACTCAAATACTTCGGGAATCAACATGCATATTAACATGCAAATTATGCTGCACTGAACTTCTAAAGGGGCCATAATGGGGTGAACGGTCGCAACGAGATGGACAAGTGGACCATGGTTGGGACGTCCGGAGACACCGCTGATGAAGGTGACCGGGGACAACCTGTGGGCAGACATGGGCGTCGCCAAGAGATTGAGAGGTGCCAGGGGCGGATACCTCTACCAGTACGCTGGGAGACCACATCGCGGAGACACTGGAGGGACGACGCCGCCCTGATGCCGCAGACGATGACGACACCGACGCCATGGATTTCCGAGGACACCGGATATAAAGTAAGACGTTTCATTTCCATCCTTGTTCATCAGAAAGAAGAGAACTTCTACCTCGGATAGCCATGCCATGAGATAACCTGAGATCGTGTAACTTAACGCCCTTTATAATCATTTATTCCAGGTTGAATAAGAGCATCTTTTTTTTCATAGGGTCGTGCAGATGGTTTTTTTTGTCTTCCTTTTCGGGTCATTTGACCTACATAAATTTACAGCATCAATGATAGGAGTAAGACATGTATTTCTTCTCTGAGACATAATAATAATAATAATTTGAAATTGGGTAACCATAATAGGAGATGCCCATTTTGCTGGGAGATTCTAGCATGTCGATTTCAGAGGTCATTATTCGAATTTTATTCTGAAAGGTTTGTCACGGACTGCATGGATTTTTATGGCAAATAAATATGGTTGAAAATTGTCGGATAAGGTTCCTTGGATAGGATGCCATATTATCATACGACCTCGTGGTCCCGATAAAGTTGATACGCTCTGTTAGTGTGGGTTCTGGAGACGTGCTAATAATACATGATTTATTTTGTAATGACGTTGTGTAAAGTTTATGTGATAATTATGTGGTAATTAGATATGGTATTATTCCGTCATATGTGACGAGATTATTCACGGGGCGACGGATGTCCGTTGAATTGTATTTGTAAGGACAGGGTCCTCTTGACGAACGTGCCACGTTCATTGATGAGTTGTATTGAATAGCGCAGGGGTGTAATTGATGGTGCGCTCGACAGTCAGGTTGTTTGGATCTTCACACAGAGTGTTCGGCGGAAGGGTTACGATTAAATGTTTGTTGTGAGTATGAAATACGCTAGGGCGCCTTATTGCGAGGTTCTTAACCTTTCATAAACATTTGACAATGCTATAATTTAATTACAATGACAAATATGACCGTGTGGATCAAGGTTGTTGGAAAGGCGGAGATAAATCATTAATAATAATAAGAATTAGTAGTGTAAATATGTAAGCACAATCTGGGTGTGTTAATAATTTATGATAGGTTCTAATTAATTGTTGAAATGTCATATTATGTGAAGCTGAGTCGATGTTTGAGTGCTATTTGATGTAACATGATGCTCTTTAATTATTAATTTACAGTTCGATAGAGGAGATCCGTCCATTACTGTATAAGGGTAGACAGTTGTAATTTACATAGATATTCGACATTTTCTTTAAATTTTTGCCGCAGGTGAACTTTGTGATAAGTGGCTAGTGATGTTTACATGCGTGTGCACCGATAAATTAAGGGTTAATTTAGCTTTTTGAAAGGCGATCTCCTTGTCGGAACTTTAAGAGAGGACACCCACGAGTTTGAATAAGTATAAATTTTTTGTTTGTTTAGGGACTATGAACTTTATTTTTTTCTCGGACTTTGTCCCACCATAACTTTATACTCGTGCGTGATAGGCAGGTTGCATATTTATTTATCCTTTGGCCAATAAAGGAGCAGATGTGATTTTACGAGGGCTTTTCCTTTCTTTTCTGTTTGTCAATTCAAGTTAGGGTTTTGCTTGTGAATCCTGGTTCAGTCTATTTGCCATCCCAACCCATAAACGACCCGAGACCCTTTGTCTCTAGCTCGCTGGAGCTTTTCTTTCAGTCTTGTCTCTATGAACCATGATTCATGCCCTAATTTTTTTTTTGTACCCATTCCCTTGGCTGTTTCTTCTGATGGGGCCGGGTTGCTAGCCGGGTGATCGCCTGTCCCATTGGAGAAGCGGGCACAATATATGGGGCCATAGAGTTATGTAGCCTACTATTAGATGACGATTATTGAGCAGTTTCATTATTCAAACGTTCACTTCGAACGTATGATTAGGTCACAAGAAATAAAAATGAGGTTTTAAAATTTCGCAAAGCCGCCATGTTGAGGTTATGTAAACAATTGAACTAAATTAGATGCCAGTGCATTACAATGTGTAACTACTTGTTTCATAAATGAAAATAAGCCATGTTGGTTTTGTGCTCACCAGGTTATTAAATTATGCATATGTGAACTTATGTTAATAGGCTATATCAACATACACAATTTCAGTTTGATTGCTTGAATAGTTTCGGAGATATTGAGAACCGTCTAAATATTCGAATAATCGCCAAGCTGGATACCGTTAAATGAAGATTATTTCCTAGGTCCATTATTCAAACGTTCACGTATATCGCATGATTAGGACAAACAAAATAAAAACTTAATTTTAAAATTTCAAACAGCCGCCATCGTTTTTTTATTGGAACAAATTAATTGAAGTATCTGCCAGTAGATTAACTCTTGTATAGACATGTAGAGTGTTAGGTTTCACTGGGCTTGTTTGATTAAATCAAGAGAAAACACCATTTAAATATTTTAAATTCGCTTGGCCGCCACGCTGATTTTGTACTTAAAATGTTTCTAAGCGTCTCATTGCTGGCCTTGCCTTAGCATTCTCTATCACCATACAAAATTTCAGGGTGATATCACTAACTGATTTGGCGATATAGGAAGCGAATGAAATATTTAGCGCAGCCGTCATGTTGGATTGGTGAAACGTTTTTAAATTTCAGGGGCATACTTGGGGTCGGATAAAAAAGTACTATGTCCTTGCCGATTGCCATTGAAATCGCTTTGATGTTATTAGGGACACACACACAGATCACAAATACATTCAAAGCGACTTCAGTGGCGTAGTTGGTAGCATGCTGAGCTTCTATTCCCAAGGTCGCGGGTTCAAACCTAGCCGAAGTCGTCAGATTTTTCAAGAGAGTTAAAATCCCTCAGTATGCCTTCCTTTGAAGGGGAAGTAAAGCCAGTGGTCTTCCACTAATTACACTTGTGTGAAACTAAATTATAGATTATATTTGACTAACGCTCTTAGGTTCCAGCGTCCGTCACAAGGAGCCGACTGCGGTGGTATTTAGTAACAAAGTTCAGAACTAGTTAATCGTTGACGGTGGCGTTTTGGTATAGAAAGCTAGAACTACTTGAAAATCGAATGTCTGCAGTCCTTACTTGAATTAAAAACAGATTCCATACACTAATACAGCCATCACAATTAATACCGGTTATGAGACAGATTCTACACACACCAAAGTACACGGGGTTGTAGCCCCTAAACTGAGGAACCAACCAAAAATATACATTCACACACACATACGCACTCACACGCGGCCAAGAAGTGGCCTCATAAGCATATCGTTTCATTTGGTGAAAATAGGTTAAAAAATGAAAAATGGAACTTTAATTCTTCGGAATTCCAATAATTCGCCTTACATACCTACCATTTTTGTAGTACCGTAAATTAATGAATATTTGATTTCAAGAATACCCTTTTTACCGTAATTGGATCTCAAGAGGTTGGTAACACTGATGAAAACTTGGCTATGCGTAAGGGTCGTACCGCGCCGTCCGGCAAGACGCAGATTCCGGGTTCCTTGAAGCAGGTTGTGATATAATCTCCTTAAATTCCTCTCCTTGAAATTGATATGGAATTTTTCACGATTGCTGAGTGAGAGTTGGCATTCCGGCGAGGAATACGAGATTCCAGTAGCTGGTTGCAAGAATTTTACATCGTCATATTTCAGGTGCTTATCTGAAAGCAATCAGCTGGTATTCTATTCGCTTGTAAATTAGCTGAATTGCGTACTTTTCTGCTGACCTAACTGGTGGGTAATGATTAGAGCCAATACATTAATGTGGAGGCCGGCCCCGTGGTGTTGGGGTAGCACGCCTGCCTCTCACCCGGAGGCCCCGGGTTCGATCCCCGGCTCCGTCAGGGATTTTAAAACTGACGTGAGGGTTGGAACGGGGTGCACTCAGCCTCGTGAGGACAATTGAGTAGCTGTCTGACAGTGAGACAGCGCCCCGATCACGAATACCAAGATTAACGGCCGCGCTGATCACGCGTCACCCCAATATCTGCAGGCCAAATGGCTGGGCAGCGGTCGCTTGGTCGGCCTTAGCCCGTCTTGGGCTGGATAGTGCCAGGGGTTGACATTAATGTGGATTGGTGAAGGACTTACAGATAAATAATGTTTGAGCGTATTTTGCGATAGTAGGGCCTAATTTAGTTTTCTTTAGTTAGTTTTTTTTTGCCTCAGCCTTCGCTGAGTACCTTCATAGCAGTACCCAGCATGCGTTGCAACGCCAATCAAGGAAAGTGTTGGAGTGGTAATTTTGTTTCATGAAGTACTTTTGGATAAACAATATGTTTTTCCTTTTTCCGTTAACTGCCTCTAAAGTATTGTAATATGGTTTTACTAAGTCAGAAACCATCGCAGGATTGTGCACAACGTCTCTTCAAATACTCGTCGCAATCGGAGGAATGGTTTATGAACGCATCGGGATTTTGTTGAAACGATTTGCGCGCTGTCAGTAATTTTTGTATTTGGTCTTTGGAGGACAGAAAATGTCTGTGGGTGTCACTGTAGGTTTTTCAGTGCTTTCTAGAGCTATTTGTCAACTAGATTTCGACCTGATGATGCTCGCTTGATGTGCGAATCATGTCATCCCTTAGTTTCCTCATCTTTAAAAGTCCATAACAATAATCACATGTCATTTATTTCAGGTTATTTTTAGCCTATATTCAATTTTGAAAAAATTGGCTTATGAGATCACCTTTTGTCCGTGTGTGTGTGCGTGTGTGTGTGCGTGTGTGTGCGCGCGCGCGTGTGTGTGTGTGTGTGTGTGCGTGTGTGTGTGTGTGTGAGGTGTGTGTGTGTGTGTTCCCCTAATAAAAGCTAAACGGCTGGAGAGATTTAATGAAACTCAGTAAGTTCATAGCTCTATTCCGGGCGACCCCGACTGTGCTCTTGAAATTTTGTTACGTCTCACCAATCCAACATGGCGGCTGTGCGAAATATTTCACCAGCAATCAACATCTCCGAAACTATTCCCGATATCACCCTGCAATTTTTTACGGTGATAAAGGGAACTACTAGAAGTTCACCTATGTGACCTCTGAAAAACTGGTAACTACAAAACCAACATGGCGGCCACGCGAATTTGTAACATTTTAATAGACGTTTCTCGCGATTTAACCAACCAAACGCAATACAACTTGGTACAGTATATCTTTATCCACATTGTAATGCACCGACATCTAACTTCGCTCAATTGTTTACATAACCACAAGATGGCGGATGTGCGAAATATTTCACCGGCATTCTATATCTCTGAAACTATTATCGGTATCACCCTGAAATTTTGTACGGATATATAGGGCACTACTGGAAGTTCATCTATAAGACTTTCAAAAAACCGCTTAACTACAAAACGAACATGGCGGCCAAGCGAATTTTAAGATTTTAAATAGACGTTTCTCGCGATTGAATGTTCCAAACGAAATCAAATCTGGTACAGGAAATGTTTATACACATTGTAATGCACTGGTATCTAATTTAGTTCAATTGTTTACATAACCTCAAGATGGCGGCTGTGCGAATTTTAAAATTAAGTTTTTTATTTCTGGTGTCGTAGTCATGAATAATGTTTGAATAATGAACCTACGCCATAATTTTCCTTTAATGGTACATGACTCTATGACCTATACATTTAACAATCCAACATGGCGACCATCCGAAATATTTAGACAGCTCTGAATATCTACGAATCTATTATAGCAATCAAACTGATTTTCTTATGTTCATAGGGGCTATGAACTTAAGTTCACCTATAGGACTTTAAATAACCTGGTGATCACAAATCCAACATGGCGGCGACGCGAAGTATAAATATTCACATGGACGTTTCTCGCAATTGAGCCATCTGAGTGCAGTGAAACTTGGTACAGTAAATCCTTATACGAATGTTAATCCACTGACATCTAATTCATTTAAATTATTTTCATAACCACAAGATGGCAGCTGAGCGAAATTTTAAAATCTCCTTGTTACTTCCTGTGTCCTAATCATGCGATTGAAGTTTGAATGCTACACGTACACAATAATCTTCATGTAACAGTACATAACTCTAGGACCTACATATATAAAATCCAACATAGCGACCATCCGAGATACTTAGTCGGTTCTCAATATCTACGAATCTATTACAGCAATCAAATTGAAATTGTGTATGTTGATAGTGGCAATTAACGAAAGTAGGATATATGAAAATAGGCTGTATAGTTCTACACGGAACTACTTGTTTCACATATTCCAGTAATTGTAATTGAATAGTTAATTCCAAAAACCAGACAAGTTCAAAAATTGACTTTTTGAGATAGGCTAAATACATGTTCTTCCTCTTCACGCCAGCTCTACGTATAGATGTTTTTGCTGCCTCCAATAACCAGACAGGTCGGATTATATATACGAGTGTGAAATATTGAGGATTATACAAACATAAGACAAGTCCAATGCTTTTTCAAGATAATTAATTACCTGAAATGTTTGACATTCAATAATGATTTGTTCATTGTCAGGATTTACATAATAAATAATTGTATTTGAGGATTTTAATATTTCTTATTTTTGTATTCAACTAAGATTTCGACCGCGAATATTCTAGCTGTAAAAAGTACACTTAGCAAAATATTAATCATGAATGCTATGACTGTTTTATCCTTGGAATGAATAGTCAGACTTTATCAATTCAGCTACTGGTGCAGTGGTTAGGGGGTTGTCAGTCCTTCATAGGTATATCAGAGCGAAGTTAGTTTTCTGGGAATATCACAGACACCTAATTTAAGGGCCTTAAATGTGGTTTTCGGAGACCCTTTATAGTCGGGTGTTAAATACCTTTCGTACCACAATCACGCGTGAAAATAGCGTGAAAAAATTCTAGAGTGCCCCTTTACCATCTTAAGCGCATTATACTGTATGTATTGATGAATTTTACAGCTTAATTTGGTTCAGTGATAACCTTATAACCGTCTGGAAACTTTCACAGTAATGTAATAATTGGAATTGCATTGCGTCTTACAGAAATAGATGGACCTGTGAGATTCTGTTACCATGGTTACCGTGTTGCATTCTTTCATTATTTCATTGTAAATATACATGTTTTAAGGTATTTGCTTAATTGTGAGGCATTTAAAGAGTAAGTGAGTGCGTTTCGCTTACGCAATGGGTTATGCTGAACCTGTAGGTACCCCATATGTGTAGGTTGGTGTTAATGAGACCTTATGTTCGGTACAGAACTGGAATGAAACCTTAGCAGAATAATATAGGGAGGGATATTTCCTTTGAGTACAATGTAAAGCTGTTAGTGAGGCAATAGTAGATATAAAAGCAATTTTTATTTTATTCAGTTTTACTTTTACTTTCTGAACAATTGAAGTTGATTGGTTCCTTAGTTTAGGGACAGCGACAACGCGGTCATGTAGCCCCGTGTAGGCTACTTTGGGTGTGTGTAGAATTTGTCTGATAACTGGTGTTAATTTTAATGGCTATATTAGTGTGTGTTATCTGTGATTCAGGTAAGGATTTCATACGATCAATTTTCAAGTAGTTCCTACTTTTGCTACCAAATGCTACCGTCCACGACACCTAGCTGCGGACATGGCTACTAAATGCCATCGTAGCCAGCACCTGGCGGCGAACGTTGGAACTAATATAGCGTTATTAATTCTAACCTACAAATATTGGCTTCGCGCAAGTGCAGTTAGTGGAAGGTTCTTTTTCATGCCATGAATCAATTACATGGTTCCGCCGGCTTTACTTCCCCTCCGAAGGAAGGCATACTGAGAAATGATCAACGTCCATAAAAAATCCGACGACTTCGGCCGGGTTTGAAGCCACTATCTTGGGCATGTTTGACATTCAATAATGATTTGTACTTTGTTAGTATTTCCTTGATAAACAAGTAGTTCCGTGAAGAACTAAAGCCTATTTTCAAATATCCTACTTATGTTAATTACCACTATCAACATACAAAATATCAGTTAAATTGCTGTAATCGATTCGTAGATATTGAGAACCGACTAAATATTGCTGATGGTCGCCATGTTGTATTTTGATATATGTACCAATAAAGGACAATTACTGCGTAGGTTGATTATAAAAAAATTCACTTCGATCGCATGATTACGACACAAGATATAAAAACTTAATTTTAAAATTCACACAGCCGCATCTTGAGGTTATGTAAACATTTGAACTAAATTAGATACCAGTGCATTAAATTGTGTATAAACATTTGCTGTACCATGTTTCATTGCGTTTGGATCATTAAATCGCGATTAAGGTCTATTTAAAACTTTCGAATTCGCTTGGCCGCCATGTTCGTATTGTAGTTAACCGGTTTTTGATGACCTCCCAGTAGTGCCCTTTATCTCCGTACAAATTTTCAGGGTGATACCGGTAATATTTGCAGAGATATGGAATGCCATTGAAATATTTCGCACAGCCGCCATCTTGAGGTTATATAAACAATGGAACGAAGTTAGATGTCGGTGCATTACAATGTGTATAAACATATACTGTACCAAGTTTCATTGCGTTTGGTTGGTTAAATCACGAGAAACGTCTATTTCAAAGTTGCAAATTCGCTTGGCCGCCATGTTGGTTTTGTAGTTACTAGGTTTTTAAAGGTCATATAGGTGAACTTCTAGTAGTTCCCTTTATCACCGTAAAATATTTCAGGGTGATATCAGTAATAGTTTCGGAGATATTGAATGCTAGTGAAATATTTCGCACAGCCGCCATGTTGGATTGGTGAGACTAACAAAATTTGAAGGGCACGGTCGGGGTCGTCCGGAATAATGCTATGAACTTACTGAGTTTCATTGAAATGGCTCCTGCCGTTTATAAGTTATTAAGGGGGGACAAACACCATCACACACACACACGCACACACAGACAGACACACGGACAAAAGGTGATCTCATAAGCCTATTTTTTTCATAAATGAAAATAGGCTAATAATCATATTTGAGGATCTTAGTATTGCTTTCCACGGTGGGTAAGTGGTTATCGGGTCGGACTGCCAACCCCAAGTTTACATGTCACCTCCTGGTTGTGGTAATTAATTTTTGAAAGGCGACAAAAATCACAATACCCATTTCATACGGTGTTGGCATGTTAAAGACACAGTTGAATTCAGTAGGCCGTGTTCATAATGGTAAAAATGATAATCTCAACACAAAAGGTTTCTCCTTTCTCTACTAGAAAGCGCTATCGTGTCAAGGAGCTTAGGTATCTAACATCCTTGACTTTCATAGCGCTTCAAGGAGCGATAAAATTCGATATGCATGCTGTCCTCTGAGCGTTAATTAACATAGCTTGCACCCGACACCCGAGGCCATACGATTTCATTATTATTATTATTATTATTATTATTATTATTATTATTATTATTATTATTGTATTCAACTAAGATTTCGGCAAAAAATGATTAGTCCAAAGTTTTTCTAATGTTTTCTCTACTATGCTCATAAAAGTTTATTTCCTTTATGTACAATATAAAGCTGTTAGCGAGACAATGGTAAGAGTGTAATAACAATTTTTATTTCATTCTGCGGCTTCGGTGGCGTAGTTGGTAGCATGCTGAGCTTCTATGCCAATGATCGCGGGTTCAAACCCGGCCGAAGGCGTCGGATTTTTTAAGAACTTTAAAAATCCCTCAGTATGCCTTCCATCGGAGAGGAAATAAAGCCGGCGGTCCCATGTCATAGATTTCTGGCATGTTAAAGAACCTTCCATTAATTACACCTGTGTGAAGCTAAATGATATATAGGTTAAACATTTGACTAACGTTCCTAGGTTCCTACGTTCGTCGTCAAGGGCCGACTGCGGTGGCATCTGGTAACTAAATTCCGATCTAGTTGGTCGTTGACGGTGGCGTTTGGTGATAAAAGTAGGAACTACATGGAAAAATTGAATGTCTGCAATTCTCACTAGAATTAAAACAGATACACACACTAATACAGTCATCACATTCAACACCGGTTATCAGACAGATTCTACACACACCCAAAGTACACGGGGCTACATGACCGCGTTGCCATAGCCCCGAAACTGAGAAACCAACCAACCAACCATTTTTCGTCAACACAAAAGATTCTTCCTTATCTAACCTCCTTGAATAGCGTATCAAGGAGCGATAGAATTCGACATGCAAGCTGCCCTCTGGGCGGAAATTAACAAAGCTTGCACCCGGCACCGAGGCCATACGGTTTTATTATTATTATTATTATTATTATTATTATTATTGTTGTTGTATTTAACTAAGATTTCGGCAAAAAACAGAGTAGTTTAAGGTTTTTTTTTAATATTATTATTGTTGTGAACCTAATTTCGCCAAATAGCCAACAAACTTGTTCTCACCTTGTTTATCAAAACTTGATTGTCAGCGACCGCGACGTTTCGATCGGCAGATCATTTTCAAGCTACAACAAAATATCACATTATCAGTCTTACTTGTACATCTCTTTTTCTTTCAAATTCATAAAATATTCTGTTACAATTCGTATATATACCTGTGTTTTTTATAAACATTATCATAAACTTTTCCAATGCCTCAAACATAGTCGCTGTGACAAGCTGTGACAGGTATATATACGAATTGTAACATCGAATATTCATTAATTTGAAAGAAAAAGAGATGTACAATTGAGACTGATAATGTGATGTTTTGGTGTAGCATGAAAATGATCGCTGACAATAAAGTTTTGATAAACAAGGTGAGAACAAGTTTGTCGGTTATTTGCCAAAATTGGATTTACAACAATAATTTTATCTACACACCGACGAAATTAAATTCATTAAACTAATTTTTTTAAATATTTTCTCAACTATGCTCATAAATAGTATATTTCCTTTATGTGCAATATAATGCTGTTAGCGACACAATAGTAAATGAAATAGCAATTTTTATTTCATTCAGTTTTAGTTTTAGTTTCTGAACAATTACATTATTGAACTTATCCGCTGTTTGGAATGAACCCTTCAATTGTTTTGTGTTGACCGACTGAAAGTACTGAATGCTCCCTCAGTCTGCAATCCCTAGTGAAACAAGGAGATTATAGTTTACTTCAAGCTATAAAACTGTACGTAGTCAACCTTCAGATGTTACCAGCACAGAATCGATTATGTGAATGATAGGATTGGACCGGATGCGATTGTGTATGACCTGTTTTTCTCTGTGCACTCGCCTCGTTTAGTATTCCGTGCCGTCCTTTAACGAACGCATTCCTTTCGAGCCGAACTTCGTTAGTTTGAAATTTGTTGACCAGACGAAAGCAACCTCCCAGAATGCATTGCGGTCGAGATTAGCTGGACCCACAGAGAGTTGGTGGGATTGTCAAGCTCCTTGAAATGAAAATAGAAGCATACAATGGCTTTGAATTGAATACAAACCTAAAGCAATTTGTTTTAATCAAGTTCATGCTATGTCGTACGTGAAACGTTTCTTAAAATGCTGTTTATTTTTATATCATGTAATATATCTTGGCCGAGTTCGCTTACATTAAGTTGTCTAATTTACCGAGACTCGCACAATGTTGTATTAATGGACATTCTTCGCTCTCCGTGCTTCATAATGCTGAGCTATTAGAAGAGTCGCGTTGTCGCAGCCCCTAAACTAAGGAACCAACCAACCTATTAGAAGAGTGGACATGGCCTTGCACAGTAGAGAGGATTGCCAATTGATGCTCAAGCTCCTCCCCCCACCGCGTGATGGCACAGTGGCCAATCCACTTGCCTCTCACAAAGGCCCTGCTTTCTAAATTTTAAATTTTAAATATTTTTTCTAGTAGTGGCCCGGCCAAAGTCGTCACTTTTTAAGATCGTTAAATTCTTTCAGTATGCCTTTCCTACGGAGGGGAAGTAAATCCAGCGGGCCCATGTCATAGATTTATGGCATGTAAAAGAACCTACCACTACAATAGGTAGTGTGTAGCTAAATTTGTAGCTTATTTGGAGAGAAACGCTCTATCAAGTTCCAACGTTCGCCGCTTGGTGACAGTGGCGTCTGGTAGCCAAAGTTGGAACTACTTGAAATTGAACTCTCATTCACCTTTATTTATATTATCTCTCATTAACTCCTCTCATGTGGTTGGAGTCAGGAAGGGCATCCGGCCGTATAAACGTGCAATTTCATCGCTTCCCATCCCTGACCCTGTTGGAAATGGGATTAATAATAATAATAAAGAGTTATATAAAATTACGAGAATATTTCAACATCTATGAGAAAAAGACGACTAACTTTTTATGGACACTCTGAGAAGAATGTGACCGGAACGCCTGGCAAATAAAATCCTCATATTTCGGGAAAGGAGAAAGACTCAAGTACCATGGTTGAAAGAAGTCGATCTTGCCGCTCTTTCTTCTTAACTGCTTACGTTTTACAATTTGTAAAGAAAGTCTTGTATTTTTCTTTTAAACATGTTTTTCTTCTCGTTGTTCAATATGCTGCATTGTAATGTTTAATTCATCTAAATCCGTTTGTACTTCCTTGAACCTGTTATTTTCCATTTTGTTTTTCCAAAAATATTCAAAATGTTGTTTTAAAATCATCGTGTTCTTTGACCTCTTATAAGACCAAAAAAGGCAATTCTCCATTTCCTTAGTGTATTATTATTATAATTTATTATTATTATTGTTATTATTTCGTTCGTTAACTTGCAGTAATAAATAAAGGCAAGTAATGTTTGCGGTGTAATAAAACTCTACGCCAGAGGCCGCAATGAGCTATCAATTCATTATCCCGCTGTCTCTTCTGGAGACGCCTTGACGAGAGAAGATGAACATAAGCTAAGCTACCTCTTAATTAGAAAAGTCTTTTATGTGATGAGATGCTAATTCTCCTTCGTGTTAGCCCCAGCCACATGACATAAACAAATATTTTAGTCCCAGGGTGTCCAATCTGTGATGTCCCTTATTGATTTTGACTACTCTAAGTCGGGTCTCTCCGTCTCGTGTCTAACGGGCCAGGGTCACAAGGGAAGTGAAGGAGTCATTTTTATTAGCCTACTTTTCGCATTTTGAAAAAATGAGGAAAAAGTAGACTTATGACATCGATCCGGGAAAATGTGTGTCAGTCTGCCTGTCTGTCTGTCTGTCTGTCCTGTCTGTCTGTCTGTCTGGCTGGCTGGCTGTGTGTGTGCCCCCCTATCAACTCCTAAACGGCTGCAGCAATCGAAACCAAATTTAGTATGAGTAAAGATGTATACCGGAATATCTCAAGCACATATTTGAAAATTGTGTCAGTGCTACGAACTGCTGAAAAAACGCACTAGAAATTTCAGCTCCATGTTGGATATATTGGAAGGTATGCATGGGAGCTATTCCAAAATTGGCACACATGTAGATAATACTATTTCAGTTTAATTTCCAGGAGGCCATACAGGACAGTGTTGCCAACATGATTCTAAGCCTGCTGATAGGACCAATTTTTAAATACATGTAGGCCTAACTTCTATACTAACAAATGGTTTTCATCCAAAATTGGCACACAAGATAGCCTATCATAATATTTAAGATTATTTCTGACCAGCACACGCATGACATTTTTACCAACATGCTTTTACGCGTGCTGGTAGATCCAATGCCTAACTGCATGTAACGTCCATTGGACTTCAACCAAATTTTGTATTCTGCACATTAAGAGATGGAACTAATAATATATTCAGTCACCAGGGCTGCCAACTGTAGTGCTCTATTAGGCTACATTATACCAGGTATATTTCGAAGTAATTAGACATTTCGATATTACCAACTTAATTTCGTCATTATTGTAGATAGGTTCATATACTGTAGATTAATCATTGGCTTGAATCTTAATTTTAAGAAAAGTAGGTTCTTTAGTTCGTCAAGGAACTTCTTGTTATTATTATTATTTACAAGTTTATACCCAACTAAGGAGCGCGATTGAACCTATTTATGAATTAGCTTTCTTCTCTTCACAAAATCTCTTCATTGCCTCACTATGATGCTTCTTGCTTTCTTCTGTGCATGCAGCGGCGGCTTTCATTCGGGGGTTTACAGCAAAGTGATGTTCGTTCAACAACGATCTGAATCTTGGCCTGTCCCA
This sequence comes from Meconema thalassinum, assembly GCA_946902985.2. NCBI lineage: Eukaryota > Metazoa > Arthropoda > Insecta > Orthoptera > Tettigoniidae > Meconema > Meconema thalassinum. Next base: position 414,873,719 of record OX336393.1, read on the forward strand.
TAAAATTTCTTCTGTTACGTTGATTTCTTGAAGGTCATTTTCAATGTATATTATCCAGTAATAATAATAATAATAATAATAATAATAATAATAATAATAATAATAATAATAATAATAATAATTAATAATAATAATAATAATAATAATAATAATAATATGGCGCTCTTGTGTTGAGCAAATCATGAATCTAAAATCAGTTCTATCGTACATGAATCTGAGAAGTAAGAAATTTGTTGTGACTTTTGTTGATTTTAAGAAGGCTTAGGCTACGACTCGCTGGATCGAAGTACCCTGATCCAGGTTTTAAGAGAATTTGGTTTAGATAATAAGACAAGAGCAATCATTCACCAATCCCTAATGGATACGGCTTCCAAAGTGAAATTCAGGGGAGAGATTTCTGAATCCTTCGCAATACGGACAGGGGTGAGACAGGGAGATGGGCTCTCGCCTCTTTTATTCAACTGTGTTCTTGAGAAAGTTATTCGAGAATGGCGTAAAGAATTGTGTAAGGATGGTATAGAGAATGATGATGATGATGATGATAATTGTTGTTTTAAGGGGCCTAACATCTAGGTTATTGGCCCCTGTGTATAGAGAATGGGGTCAGACTAGGTTGTAAGAACAAAAACCTGACAATCGACTGTTTAGCTTTCGCAGATGATGTTGCAATTTTCTCTAATTCTCTTGACACAGCCACACAACAAATCAATCAATTACAGGTGCAAGCAGCAAAGGCAGGTCTTCAGATTTCGTTTGAGAAAACGCAGTTTATAACGAACATCAAGTCGGAACCCAGAGAACTTACGGTGAATGGAGGACAAATAAAACAGGTAGAGAAATTCAAATACCTGGGTGAATGGAATGAGCCCAACATTCGTGAAAAGGAAGCCTTCGTGGCACGGATTAACAAAATGGAAATGGCTTACCATTTAACCAAAGACATTTACAAATCACGATCAATGTCCTTCAAGGCCAAACTGAGCCACTTCGTTACCGTTATTCGCCCGGAGGCGTTATATGCATCAGAATGCTTGGCGATGAATAAGAAAGGCCTGGCAGAACAACTCGAAGCCAAAGAGAGGAAGATTCTGAGAAAGATCTTGGGCCCGGTCAAGGAACGAGGAGAGTATAGAAGACGACACAACGATGAACTCTATCTACATGTGGAGAAAATAACGGACACCATTCGCAAAAGAAGACTCTCCTTTTATGGCCATTTAACACGAATGAACTCCGGAAGATTGTCCAATCGAATCTGTGCCTACTTTGTGGGAAAGAAAACCAAAGGGATCTGGTTTACAGAGGTGGAAAAAGACCTACAAGAACTGGGAATATCACATGAGGACATGTTGGAACGTGACTCTTTGAAGAAGAAACTTGGGGAGATACGGAGTTTTCAGCCAAAACCTATATTGAAAACTGGCAAGAAGTGGACCGAAGAACGAAGGGAAGCTCACCGAAGAAGAATGCGCGAATACTGGGCCAATGTGAAAGAACGAGGGAAAAGGCAGTTGAAATAACGTGGTCCATAGACGACCGAAACGATTAAAAAATATATATATGGTATGGCCTCGGGTGCCGGGTGCCGGCTTTGTTAATTGACGCCCATACGGCAGCTTGCATGTCGAATTTTATAGCTTCTTGGAGCGCTATGAAAGTCAAGGAGGTTAGATATTTATTTATTTATTCATTTATTTATATATTTTTTTTATTTATTTATTCATTTATTTATTTTTATTTTTTATTTATTTATTTATTTATTTATTTGCGCACAACAGGATTTTCATCCCAATTACAGTGACATAAAGATTACACAGTATGTTATCTTAAAACTTATACTAAACTAAACAGTAACTAAACAAAACTACAGTAATTAAAATAACTAGGTGTGAAATTAAAACAGTATAGTACAAATAATACATGTGTAATACAAGGTTGGCCAGGTAGAATGACAAAGTGGTATGAATTCGTGATTTACAATTTGCAATGTTTGAGACTTTATTTCTGGAGAGTGGTTTGAAATTCCATCAAAAATACTGTCAAGGAAGTACTAAAAATCTATGTCATTATTTCTTTGAACAACATTGTTGAAAATATTACACAGTCTGTAAGCTCCTTGACACTATAGCGCTTTCTAGTACAGAAATGAGGAACTTTTTGTGTTTGCGGAAAATCCCGAGATTAATTTTGCCACTATGAACACGGCCTACTGAATCCAAATGGGTTCTTTAACATGCCAACGACGTATGACATGTGTTCCGTGACCTTTGACAACTTTCAAAAAATCACTTACCACGGCCAGGACCAAACCTGCAAGCTTGGGGTTGGTAGTCCGACACGATAACCACTCACCCACTGTGCTAAGCTATTATCTAGTTATCCTTGTCTTTTAATGAGGAGGAGTGATTAAATATTCTTTTAGTAAGTCTTTCATTGTCCATTCTTTGAATATGTCCATAAAATTGCAATCGTCTTGTTTTAATAGTGTCTGATATTTTCTCGGAATGTTGGTATAACTCGCGACACCCCCTTTTCATCCACACTCCTTCTATGCTCACTGGGACAAAGATTTTACTGAGAAGTATCCTTTGTTGTTTTCCTAAATAGTTAGTTAGTTAACTCCATCAACCTTTGTTGTTTTTTCTAAATTGTTAGTTAACTCCCTCAACGATCAGGGTTTCGAATGTGTATAATGCTTCAGGTTGAATTACCGTGCTATAGTGAAGACTTCCAAAAAGATGGTATATTGGCTTATGGCTCCTCTAGCTTTTAGTTCTCGCAGATAAGAGGCGCAGGTGCGATTCATAAAAAGGGAGGTTGCGCGCAGTTCGCTACTCCTGTGGGGGTCAAGGCGGAGACACCAAGAGCCCGCTGATGAGCCAGCTTGTTGCCCTAGGTGAAACCCCACACAAGATACGGCACAAACCTAGAAACATTGCTGAGTTTCGTAAGATGAAGCTTTGTCCAAAACAAAAGTTTTAATCTATCGAAAACTTTTCGAAAGAGAGTGAATGTGTAGCCGAAAGTGCTGAGTGAGTGGCAATGGACACTCGATCATGTCCTCCAACGAGCAGACTAATGATAGAGTTGTCTCCAAGAAACACGCCCGTGAGAACGAAGAACAAAAAGCACAACATATATTATTCAGTTAACGATCTTGTTAGTCCCATAAAGCCACTCGCTGTCATAAAAATTTTCATGACTACTTAAAGGTATAGTTCGTAATTAAAGGTACCGTAACCTGTGAGAGTAGACTAGGGGTATCCGTCAGGCACAGGAGGAGGAACGATGTGAGGGGTCAAGAAGGCGATCCTTGTAGAAATAAGTGTAACTAGCGGACCCCTGCGAGGAATCTCGCATGTTCATAAACCACACTTTCCCCAATAGGTGTATAATGAGAGACTTAAGGAGAAAGGTTGTTATAGTTTTATCTCAACCAAATGTCACTTGAGTCAATTGATTGTCAGCGAACCTGTAAGTGAATTAACACTTAATAGTTTGGACATGAAACAGGCGTCCCTACGGCCAAAATGCGAACTGAACAGCAATGATGTCGCGTATTTTCCTACAGCAACAGTATTTGCAAATTGCACACTTCTTACAAAAATCGATAGACTATTTATGAAATTAGAATGCAATTCGTCACTGCTGATATAATTTGTGTTCTGAGTCCATTAATTGACAGCTGAGCTGTAACATTCACCGGTTATTCGATATTTATTAAATTATACGATTTGAGTACGGTACTCATCCCTTTGATTTACTGTTTTTGAAATCCATGCAAAATGATTAAGGAAAGACCTCAGAATGTTAAAATGACATGAACCAGGTATCACAGTGGTCAAATTTGAAGGGGACAGCTATTATGGAGCGTATTTTCCTACAGCAACAGTATCTGCAGATCACACACATCGTACATTTTTTTTAAAGTGTGACCATGAAATTATAGATATTTATGAAATTAGAGTGCAATTTATTACTGCTAATGTTTATTGTCTTTCATTTGAATGCTCATTTGTCACGATCGGTCGCTTGTGAGCGCCGCAGGAGGGATCTATACTAGACTACTGATGACGATATGTTTAACAGACAAGCCAGCGTAACGTGTAAGATTGGGAACTGCCGTGTCTTTGTTGGGGTTCGCCTAGGCCCTAGGTACACAAAGTCAGGTTCTTCAGCGGGCGCTTCGTATGCCCTGCCGAAACCGCAATTGCAGTAGTGGACCATGCACTTCGTCCCTTATATTGTAATAGGTTATTTTCATGTGATATAAATATTTCCGGGAGGGCGCCAATTCATAGATAGAATAGCCTACTATTAATGAATATTCTTTTATTAGAGACACGAAAACTCATTCATCTCAGGAATGGTGTGTTTTTAACACCAACCAGGACACTATGGTAAATAAGGGCAGTAAAGATTTACCGTAACATACATATATTTCATACGGTTGCTACTTACTTTTATGATGAATAGGGAATGTATAAAGATTGTGACATTAATCTAGTCACCATAAAATATAACTTCCAATTCACGCAGCACCATTCGCCATCTATTTATTCGTTAAAAAGAATCGGAAGAGCTTTATTTGAAATATCAGCCATATAACCATAAATATGCTGCGAAGAATATAGAATAACTTTACTGTTACTTTGTTTAACAAATATTTTATATTCAGTATATCATATGTGTTCATTCAATTTGTTTCCTTATTTCATATGTCACCTATAACCTCTAAGAATTTCTTTGTCCTCGTTCATACTCTCTGTTGCCATTCTTGTCCATGCCATCTTTGCTATTCCTAGAGTTGTCACTTCATATAAAAGTTCATCTTCTCACCACTCTAGCGCTCCATCACCACCAAAGAACACAAAACAATCCATAGATAAATACATCATGGTAACTCAAGACCCTATAACTATTACATCATGTGAAGCGCATCGCACTCTTTGCTGTGGGAACTACTGAGAGCTCTTACAACATGATCTCCTCCCTATGGAGCATACATGGGCAAACATTTTAGGAGCAGGGCTAGATGCAATACAAAATAATATCTGCAGGCCGAAAAGTAAACCATCACAATTAGGTTTAGAGATAGATTATAAAAATAAATATTTCTGAATTTCAAATCAAACAAAACTTATAGTCTAAAATAGTAGAAAACCTAGGAAAAAAGAACACACCTTCATTATTTGTTAGAAGAGGAAGGAGTTTGTGACAAGTGAAACTGAGACTGTGCTTCGAAAAGTTTTTCATAATCTGGTTGAAACTGGGATGAGCTGATTCTTGGTAGCGCTGCTAAGAAATGGTGGTCTGTCAATATATTTCTGATGCTAATTTTGCAAAGCTTCATTGTAGGCAACACTTGTTCACAAATAGGAGGATGCGATCATAGCAGTTATCTCCTGTGCCTGAGATTTCAAGTTTGGGAAGCTTGATTTTGGTAGGTACTTGTAGAACTCAATTTTTGAAACATTGAGGAATAGTTGCTTCAATTCATTGCTACATTGTAACTCAATCAGCTGTAGCTGCAACTCTATTACACAAAACGTATTAACACTCAGAGCGCGGGCGCCGTAATATTACGTTCGAGGGTAACTTTTTAAAACTGTGGCGAGCATAATATTACGTTGATCGATTTCTCGCGCTCTGTGTTGGAGACGAACGTAATATTACAGCTCTAGCACTAGCGTGTGGGTGCCAGTAAGCATGAAGTTGCACATACTATGGCTAGATAGCACCACGACACTGTTCGGCGGAAGAATATCGATCTGTTCGAAGGCATGCGATGCATGTTCAAGTAGGTCAAATCTGTTTTCCTTTCCTTTGTTTTTATTCTGTGGACAGATTTTTCTCTCGCAAAAACGTTGAGTTTATTCTATGACTAGTATATATATATATATTAGGGGTTATAATTCGCATTACAGATTCGGAATCTGACGCAACCGAAGAGACATTTCTCCATTCTACGGCATTTTTTATTTTGTTTTTACATTATAGTTTTATTTTCAATCGTGTCGGATTTTTATTAAAATTGTAGTGTAAGGGACTTTTCAATTTACACACATCAAAAAAAGTTTTGCATCACCTCGGTTCCAAGAGTTCCGGAACCGTTAAATACAAAGGGAATAGAGATCAACACAAACAACATTTCAGCTCGTTTTATTGCTCATGAGACCCACACATTGCATGTTGTACCATCATACAGCTAGACTTTCAGCATTTGTGGTCCAGATTGCAGTACACACCACTACCTCTAATACCCAGTAGCACGTCCTCTTGCATTGATGCATGCCTGTATTCGCCGTGGCATACTATCCACAAGTTCATCAAGACACTGTTGGTCCAAATTGTCCCACTCCTCAACGACAATTTGGCGTAAATCTCTCAGAGTGGTTGGTGGGTCAAGACGTCCATAAACAGCCCTTTTCAACATATCCCAGGCATGTTCGATAGGGTTCATGTCTGGCGAACATGCTGGCCACTGTAGTCGAGCGATGTCGTTATCTTGAAGGAACGCATTCACAAGATGTGCACGATGAGGTCGAGAATTGTCGTCCATGAAGACAAATGCCTCTCCAATATTCTGCCGATATGGTTGCACTATGGGTCGGAGGATGTCATTCAGGTATCGTAAAGCCGTTTCGGAGCCTTCCATGACCACCAGTGGCGTACGTCGGCCCCACATAATGCCACCCCAAAACATCAGGGAACCACCACCTTGCTGCACTCGCTGAACAGTGTGTCTAAGACGTTCAGCCTGACCAGGGTGCCTCCAAACACGTCTCCGACGATTGTCTGGTTGAAGGCATATGCGACACTCATCGGTGAAGAAAACGTGATGTCAATTCCATGGGGTCCATTCAGCATGTTGTTGGGCCCATCTGTACCGCGCTGCATGGTGTCGGGGTTGCAAAGCTGGACCTCGCCATGGACGTCGGGAGTGAAGTTGCGCATCATGCAGCCTATTGCGCACAGTTTGAGTTGAAACACGACGTCCTGTGGCTGAACGAAACGCATTATTCAACATGGTGGCATTGCTGTCAGGGTTCCTCCGAGCGGCAATCCGTAAGTAGCGGTCATCCACTACAGTAGTAGCCCTTGGGCGGCCTGAGCGAGGCCTGTCATCGACAGTTCCTGTATCTCTGTACCTCCTCCATGTCCGAACAACATCGCTTTGGTTCACTCTGAGACGCCTGGAAACTTCCCTTGTTGAGAGCCCTTCTTGACACAAAGTAACAATGCGGACGCGATCGAACTGCGGTATTGACCTTCTAGGCATGGTAGAACTACAGACAACATGAGCAGCGTACCTTCGTCCTGGTGGAATGACTGGAACTGATCGGCTGTCGTACCCCCTCCGTCTAATAGGCCCTGCTCATGCATGGTTGTTTACATCTTTGAGCAGTTTTAGTGACATCTATGAACAGTCACAGGGACAGTATCTTGGATACAATATACACAGTCAACGTCTATATGCCGGAGATCTGGGAACCGAGGTGATGCAAAACTTTTTTTGATGTGTGTATTTGTAACTCAAACCACATTCAGTTTGTGCCATTCCGAACATAGCCATACATTCTGGAAATCATCCAGCACGGGGGTGAGGAGCAACATTAAAGGCATCAGCAGGGTAAGAGTTAACACAATGAGATTGAGACCGTTTTTCACTTCTAGATACACAGAACAGAAAAGATGACCTATGTGTAGTTGTAGATAGTATGATTCGAAACCATGTCGCGGGCCGTACTTTGCCCATGACTACTTTAGAGGTATCAACAGAATGATGGTATAGGATATTTACTTTCAGGGCTAACAAGGGGACCCTACGGCAATCGGATTTTTGTAATTTTTCCAACTTCGGGTACGAAAAGTTCAGACCTCAAACAATAATTTCCCTAAGCCGTTCGATGCCATATTCATAAATTCTCAAGAAAATCGACTTCGAAGTTTTCCGAGTAAATATGTTACCGAGGACGCGTGGCTCACCTGGTAACGTTCGGGCTCATTAATCGCCGGGACGCTAGTTCGAGTCTCACTTCGGGTGTTATGTATATTTTTTTCTATCAATTCATACACTACTAATGTGATTGAAATATAAAAATCATCAAGTCTGTAGTAATTCGCAGATAAGTAATTATAATTTCCAATGAAAAAAAAACCAAGATGTTCAGTAAAGAACATACAGCCTACTTTCTCCTAAATGCATGGGTATTGTTGTAACTCTTTATCCTTTTCAAGGAGTATAATTGAATGTTGGTTGTAGTAGCTTGCTGAAATACAACGTGCTATACGGATATAAAACATGATTATGAGGTGCCCATTGCTAGTGCTACATACGTACAATATTCCATTCAATTCGGTTTCACCGTGTTTGAATTGATATGACGAATCGATTTGCACACATACTTGGCCGCTATCTGCAAACGATTTGGCTGATGACCTCGTAGTTTTGTCAAACGATTCTTCATACATAAAGGTATACTGTTACAAAATTTGGTAGAGATCAGATGAATAGGTTGGTCATAATTTGATTTAAGCTTTGAAGATTTGGGTGGCCGCCATTACGTTTTCGTCAAGATAGCGGCGATATAAAACATGAAACTGAGGTGCCCTTTGCTAGTGCTACCTCTGTACCAAATTTTGTTCAATTCGGTTTCACCATGTAAGAAAAGATAGGGGAAATCGATTTGCACACAACCATGGCCACCATCCGTAAATTATTGGGCAGATGACCTCGTAGTTTGGTCAAATTATTCTTCGTACATAGAGGTATAATGTTACAAAATTTGGTAGAGATCAGATGAATAGGTTGGTCGTAATTTGATTTAAGCTTTGATCATTTGGGTTGCCGCCATTACGTTTTCGTCAAAATGGCGGCGATATAAAACATGACACTGAGGTGTTCTTTACTAGTGCTACCTCTGTACTAAATTTAGTTCAATTCGGATTCACCGTGTTTGAAAAGATAGGGGGAATCGATTTGCAGACAAACATGGCCGCCATCTGCAAATTATTGGGCAAAAGATTCTTCATACATAAAGGTATAAAGTTACAAAATTTGGTAGAGATCAGATGAATAGTTTGGTCGTAATTTGAATTAAGCTTTGCACATTTGGGTGGCCGCCATTACGTTTACGTCAAGAAGGCGGCGATTTAAAACATGACACTGAGGTGCCCTTTGCTAGTGCTACCTCTGTACCAAATTTCATTCAATTGCGTTTCACCGTGTTTGAAAAGATAAGGGGAATCGATTTGCACACAAATATGGCCGCCGTCCGCAAATTATTGGGCAGATGACCTCGTAGTTTGGTCAAATGATTTTCCTTACATAAAGGTATAACGTTACAAAATTTGGTAGAAATCAGATGAATAGGTTGGTCGTAATTTGATTTAAACTTTGAACATTTGGGTGGCCGCGATTACGTTTACGTCAAGATGGCGGCGATATAGAACATGACACTGAGGTGCACTTTGCTAGTGCTACCTCTGTACTAAATTTCGTTCAATTCGGATTCACCGTGTTTGAAAAGATAGTGGGAATCGATTTGCAGACAAACATGGCCGCCATCCGCAAATTATAGGGCAAATTACCTCGTAGTTTGGTCAAAAGATTCTTCATACATAATGGTATAAGGTAACAAAATTTGGTAGAGATCAGATGAATGGGTTGGTCGTAATTTAATTAAGCTTTGAACATTTGGGTGACCGCCATTACGTTTACGTCAAGATGGCGGCGATTTAAAACATGACACTGAGGGGCCCTTTGCTAGTGCTACCTCTGTACCAAATTTCGTTTCAATTCCTTTTCACCGTGTTTGAAAAGATAGGGGGGATCAATTTGCACGCAAACATGGCCGCCATCCGCAAATTATTGGGCAGATGACCTCGTAGTTTGGTCAAAAGATTCTTCATACATAAAGGTATAACGATACAAAATTTGGTAGATATCAGATGAATAGGTTGGTCGTAATTTGATTTATGCTTTGAAAATTTGGGTGGCCGCCATTACGTTTACGTCAAGATCGCGGCGATATAAAACATGACTCTGAGGTGCCCTTTGCTAGTGCTACTTCTGTACCAAATTTCGTTCAATTCGGATTCACCGTGTTCGAATTGATAGGGGGGACAGACTTTCAGAGTACACACACACACACACACACAGACAGACACACAATGTTTGGCCCTGTGTTGATCTCTTAAGTCAACTTTCATTTTTTGCAAAAATCGTAAGTAGGCTAAAAACCACACGTCTCATTTCTAATTATCTCCCACACAGCTGCTCAAGCACAATGGATTTGTGGGTATTCCAGGACGGGTGGAAGGGATACATACCACGCCATTCGCAAGGGATGCCTGTTCGAAGTAGCATTTGACCGTTGGTTTCCAGAGAAGCAGATAGTGTTTCTTGGCGTGGTGGGTGATTTCTTCTAACATGCGATAAAGAAGATCATAATGTCGGACGTGGAGGAAGACAATCCGCCTGATGATGATTTTTATATTTTAATCACATTAGTAGTATATGAATTGAAAGAAAAACAAGAAGTTCAGTAAAGAACATATAGCCTACTTTCTCCTAAATGTATGAGTATAGTTATAACTCGTTGTTATTATCAAAGAGTATAATAGAACTATTCTTTGTTGAAGACCTTAGAAACGATTTACCTCTACCAAACGCCACAACCTAGATAAAAACTGCTACCATCATTGAAGAAAGAAAGATAAGAAGTATCTAAAGAATGTTATGGATCTGGAGACATAATCGACCGGACTGGCGGCGTGGCTCAGCGGTAACGTTCTCGCTTGCTGGACCGTATGTTTCAGGTTCGTATCCTGGCGCAGTCAGCTGGCATTTGAGGGTGCACAAATGCGAGGGAGCCGTGTTAGTAGATTTACTGGCACGTTAAAGATCCCCTTCGGGACAAAATTCTGGCACCCCGGCGTCTCTAAAAGCAACATTAGTTAAAAGGGACGTAAAACCAATAACATTATTATTATTATTATTATTATTATTATTATTATTATTATTATTATTATTATTATTATTATTATTACATAATCGGCCTGACGCGGGCAACATCCAACTTTGAGTTGAGGCATGTCTTTACACGTCTGGCTGCGTATGACTTTCACAACCCTAATTGAATTAACAAATCTTTCCATGACCCTACAGAGACGTGTGTATACCAACTATGTGGATATTTTCGATTGCTATTTGGCTGAAATAAAAGTATTAATTAATATCCTGAACTAGCACCAACGGTAGAGTTCAGATACTATGTGAAATCGTTTTGTTCTTTACTTCAATTAACATTTTCAAATAACGCACAATAGGCTGTTACAAACCCTTTAAAATAAAAAGTAAAAATGTATCGTAGTATCATCTTGTCATTCTTCAAATTCGATGCGCATAGAATGCCAATGGTATAGTAATCAATGGAGCCCCACGTAAACTAGTCGTGACATCTAGTGGTGAAATAACGAACAATATAATCCTAACAGAGCGAGTGCATTCTAGCGGCCAGAAGAAGAAACTTTTCAATAAAATCTGGAAGTTAATAAGTAGGTTGGCAGCTAGATGTCTCGAGTAAATCTGCTGGCGAATTATGTTTTAATTAAATATATATTTTACACCATAATATGCACAATATAACGCTTAATTTTAAAACATCTGAGTCATTACAAAACAATAAACATATAACATTTCAAGCTCTGATCGGGTTTGAACCATAGGCATTTGAGCGATAGGCTAACGCTCTACCACTGAGCTAATTGTGTCAACGAATATTGTGCTATTTAAAATGACTTACATAGAACTTGTTAGCAAATAATGATTTATACTAAACGATTTCATCACTGGAGTATATTATTTATATATAAAGCATTTCATACAAAGTTTATTTATTTTGTATCAGTACGCTATATTGCATGCAATACTCAAATTAGTGAAATATAAGTCAGGCACAAGATATCCGCTGCCATCTTGTCTTATTACTAAATCAGCTCAGCTTTTTAAAATCACGTCTGCACTATAGTATTACAAAATAAACTTTTAATTTCGAACGTGCCTCTTCCTTTAGAACAGTTAAAACGATTCTCGGCTCGATAATCGGAACTGGTGGGTCCCATGATATGGATTATAAAGTTTGCATAATTCGCACGGCCACCATCCTGAAATGGTATGGCGGACGACCTTGTAGTTTGGTCACAAGACGCATCCTATACGAAGGTCTGTTGTTACCAAATTTGGTAGAGATCGGATGATTTGGTTAGTCGTTATTTGATTTTACGTTTTGAACGTTTGAGTGGCCGCCATTCAGTTTTAGTAAAGATGGCGGCGATATAAAACATGACACTGAGGTATCCTTTGCTAGTGCTACCTTTGTACCAAATTTCGTTCAATTCGCATTCACCGTGTTCGAATTGATAGGGGGGGGGACAGACATTCAGAGTACACACACTCACACACACACACACACACACAGACTCACACACACACACACACACACACACAGACAGACCCACTTTTTTCGCCCTGTGTTGATCTCATAAGTCTACTTTCATTTTTTGCAAAAATCGAAAGTAGGCTAAAAAATATAGCACCCGAATTTAGACTCGAACTAGCGTCCCGGCGATTACTGGGCCCGAACGTTGCCGGGTGAGCCACGCGTCCTGCACGAACTCGGTAACATCTTTACTGGATACGAAGCACTCGGAAAACTTCGAAGTCGATTTTCTCGAGAATTTGTGAATATGGCATCGAACGACTTTAGGAAATTATTGTTCGAGGTCTGAACTTTACGTACCCAAAGCGGAAAAAATTACAAAAATCCGATTGCCGTAGGGTCTCCTAAGTAATTTAAATCCAAGCAATTCTTCTGTGGTTTTGCAGTTTCATTTACAGGGTTTCACCCCTTCCTCAGCGGTGATCCAAGCAGAGTGAACCAAGAGCCCGCTGACGAGTCTGCCTTGGTGAACCTTGGAGAAACCTCTCAAAAGACACGGCAAGTACCTAGAAAACGACACTTACACAAAATTAAGAGTAGGTAACAAAACGCAAAATAGGCCTACGTATTACAGTAATTTAGATATAGAACCTTTGATGACTGGAATTATCTTCCTGGAGTAATTATAGAGTCATTCCCGAAGTGTGTAAATATATTTAAGAGTAGGATTATGCGAATTTATTGAGAGGCTGAATGAACAAATGGATACATGAAATGAATGAATTGTAATTAAAATTATATTGAGTAAATTGAGTAGATTTAGGCTATGGTAAACATCATTAAAGTAATGGGACTTTAATTCATTTTATTTTTATTTTATTTAGTCAATTTACCCTCTAGGTTGGTGGTTCCCACGGACTCAGCGAGGGAACTCACCACTACCGCCTCTATGGGCAGTGTCCTGGAGCTTGGAACATCTGGTCGGGATGGATACAACTGGGGAGGTGTGATCAGCACTTCGCCCAGGCGGCCTCACCTGCAAAGCGAACAGGGGCCTCATGAGGGATGGGAACGGATGGAAGATTGGGATGGATAGGCTAGGAAGAGGGAAGGAGGCGGCCGTGGCCTTACAGAAGGTACCATCCCGGCATTTGCCCGAAGACGAAGTGGGAAACCACGGAAAACCACTTCGAGGATGGCTGAGGTGGGAATCGAACCCCCTCTACTCATTTGAACCACCCGAGGCTGAGTAGACCCCGTTCCAGTCCTCATACCACTTTCCAAATTTCGTGGCAGAGCCGGGAATCGAACCCAGGACCTCCGGGGTGGCAGCTAAGCATGCTGACCGCTACGCTACGGAGGCGACACGACTTTAATTCATTTTACATTTATTACGATAATTACTTAGTCTTTGTATTACTGTATTTATTGCTGTCTCCGAGACTCACTGTCCAACTGCAGTCAATAATAATGAAAATGAAAATCCACAGCCTGCTTCCAGTTTCCGACCGGGTCAGGAATGGAATGAATGAAGCCCCCATCTAGCGGCGAGGATATGAACTGTGCCGGCTGCCGAGGCCTGACGCACTCCTCTGGGGCAATGATTAAATGGATGACAGATGAAATGAAATGATAGTGGAGAGTGTTGCTGGAATGAAATGTTGACAGGGAAAACCGGAGTATCCGGGGAAAAACCTGTCTGCCTCCGTTTTGTCCAGCACAGATCTCACATGGAGTTACCGGGATTTGAACCACGGACCCAGCGGTGAGAGGCCGGCGTGCTGCCGCCTAAGCCACGGAGGCTTCCAGTCAATAATAATAATAATAATAATAATTACGAGCCTTACAGTAGTCGCATATGGTGTAACATCTGACATGATATTCGAATAATTCCATATTACTTACTCGCATTTTTTAAAGAATGAACTCATAGTGCTACCTTGTGCCAGCAAACATGACAGGATTCTCCAATGCATCTGCAGTAGTGACGTATACCTGCAACTGTATGCGGGAGCAATCCACTGCCTACTTGATACGTTTAGACCAACGAAGTTTCAATCATTGTTAGTAGTCGGTGTTAATATACTGAATTCCTACGTTGTTTGGAGTGTTGGTTGATGCGATATAGCTTACATTAAATAAGAGAACAGCAAAAGTATGAAGATTTAATAAATCGTAATTGTTTTCAGCAAATATGATATAATTAATATGTTCACACCAAAGAACGACAACTTGAAGATGATTTATTGTAGGAATTTCTTTAATGGGGCCTCCAAACCTTGAGGTAAACCATATGCGATTTACATTCCACATAGTCACATGGCTTACAGTACGTCGTTGTACCGATCTCCGCCACCGCGCGCGCTCACTGTTTCCGTCCCATCCACTTCCGTCCCATCCACTTCCGTCTCTTTTCCAAAATCACTCCCACAAAAATGTCCAGCTACCGAGTGCCACAAAAATATCCAGATACCGAGAGGAAAGATGTTTCACATCAATAATAATAATAATAATATAAAAGCATACCAGCAAACCGGACAGATATAGCTCTTTTGGAGAAGGTGCTGAAGAGAACCTTCCTCATTGATATTGCAGTGCCCAATTCCCATAATCTGCAACAAACCTGCTGTGATAAGATCACCAAATATCTGCCCTTGGCAGAGGAAATACGGCAAATGTGGAGACACGAGACAGGAAAATGTAGTGGTTCTGCCCAGAGTCATTTCTTCAACTGGCATCATCCCTAAATCATTGGCTCGCAATCTTGAAATATTGGGAATACATCCTGGTCTACATATCACCATGCAGAAAGCCGTCATCTTGGAGACCTGTTTCATTGTTCGCTCGTTCCCCAATGTGCCATTCTAAAAGAAGTTGTCATACCGTCTTGCAAACAAGCCGACAATATGTTGATTTGTCCCACTTACGTGGAGAAATGAATGTAGTTACAATAATAATAATTATAACTCCAGAGAAATTAATCTTAACTTCATCAACTTCCAAAGGCAATGCCTTGTCTCCACAACCATTGCTCCCTGTCTTTAGCACCTCGTTTCATCTCACAGCAGGAACCATAATGAAGAGTTTGTGTGATGTCTTGCAGGAAACAATTTCTCGGTCGACCTCGGCCTTTCTTCACTGTGATCTTTCCTTCTATAGAGCATCCAGCGGTTAGAAAAGACTGTGGGTCTTATGGGCTTTTACTTTTAATGGAAATCCCCCCTACACTGGTTTTGTTACCTTACCTTTTATCATGAAGGAACTCTGAACATACACACATCAAAAAAAGTTTTGCATCACCTCGGTTCCCAGATCTCCGGCATATAGACGTTGACTGTGTATATTGTATCCAAGATACAGTCCCTGTGACTGTTCATAGATGTCACTAAAACTGCTCAAAGATGTAAACAACCATGCATGAGCAGGGCCTATTAGACGGAGGGGGTACGACAGCCGATCAGTTCCAGTCATTCCACCAGGACGAAGGTACGCTGCTCATGTTGTCTGTAGTTCTACCATGCCTAGAAGGTCAATACCGCAGTTCGATCGCGTCCGCATTGTTACTTTGTGTCAAGAAGGGCTCTCAACAAGGGAAGTTTCCAGGCGTCTCAGAGTGAACCAAAGCGATGTTGTTCGGACATGGAGGAGGTACAGAGATACAGGAACTGTCGATGACAGGCCTCGCTCAGGCCGCCCAAGGGCTACTACTGTAGTGGATGACCGCTACTTACGGATTGCCGCTCGGAGGAACCCTGACAGCAATGCCACCATGTTGAATAATGCGTTTCGTTCAGCCACAGGACGTCGTGTTTCAACTCAAACTGTGCGCAATAGGCTGCATGATGCGCAACTTCACTCCCGACGTCCATGGCGAGGTCCAGCTTTGCAACCCCGACACCATGCAGCGCGGTACAGATGGGCCCAACAACATGCTGAATGGACCCCACGGAATTGGCATCACGTTCTCTTCACCGATGAGTGTCGCATATGCCTTCAACCAGACAATCGTCGGAGACGTGTTTGGAGGCACCCTGGTCAGGCTGAACGTCTTAGACACACTGTCCAGCGAGTGCAGCAAGGTGGTGGTTCCCTGATGTTTTGGGGTGGCATTATGTGGGGCCGACGTACGCCACTGGTGGTCATGGAAGGCTCCGAAACGGCTATACGATACCTGAATGACATCCTCCGACCCATAGTGCAACCATATCGGCAGAATATTGGAGAGGCATTTGTCTTCATGGACGACAATTCTCGACCTCATCGTGCACATCTTGTGAATGCGTTCCTTCAAGATAACGACATCGCTCGACTACAGTGGCCAGCATGTTCGCCAGACATGAACCCTATCGAACATGCCTGGGATATGTTGAAAAGGGCTGTTTATGGACGTCTTGACCCACCAACCACTCTGAGAGATTTACGCCGAATTGTCGTTGAGGAGTGGGACAATTTGGACCAACAGTGTCTTGATGAACTTGTGGATAGTATGCCACGGCGAATACAGGCATGCATCAATGCAAGAGGACGTGCTACTGGGTATTAGAGGTAGTGGTGTGTACTGCAATCTGGACCACAAATGCTGAAAGTCTAGCTGTATGATGGTACAACATGCAATGTGTGGGTCTCATGAGCAATAAAACGAGCTGAAATGTTGTTTGTGTTGATCTCTATTCCCTTTGTATTTAACGGTTCCGGAACTCTTGGAACCGAGGTGATGCAAAACTTTTTTTGATGTGTGTATATATTTTTCGTCATAATAGCTTCCTACAATTATCTGCCAATTGATTACCTTTGTTATTGCATACAAGTATCGTTTATATTACGTCTTAGTAATTTAAGCATTTTCGAGGTTAGCACGCTGGAAAGAAGAGCCTCGTCCAGTGCTGCATGCTCGCCCGGAGTGGAGCACGTGCTCAGTTCCGCCGGTAACATAAGTTCTGAAGCACTATCCGTCATTTGTTTATTGTTGTGTGTCTGTTTTATATTCTGTTCGATCGAATCAGGCTGCCGACAGTTGAGTTCGAACCCTTTATCTCCCGAATGCAAGCTCACAGCTGTGCGCCCCTAACCGCATGGCTAACTCACTACAATATTACAAATATTAATCTAAAAACAACAAGAATATAATTGAAAGAAACTAAATTATAGCCTAACTAATAACAAAAAAGTGATGATCAACAGTATTGCTGACGTAAAAATTGTTAACATCATCAGCATACATCCGAGAAGGAAAGAAGGGTTGTGCTCTCGACATCTGTCAATCAGTAATGCCTCATATCACAACGAAGTGAATGTCAATATTGGTTCTCTTCGCGTACGGTATCCTTAATACTGGTCCAATCCGTTAACACCTACAAAACTGCTCCTTCCTGTGCGTGTTCTACTTCAGGTAGGCTAGCTGCTGGGGTTGTGTTGTCTCGCTAACTTATGAAAGGGCAGTACTCGAAGCGGGTGAACATAACGTATGACGTCAGCGCTACCTCTGCCGAGAGCTAGCAACGCTGTCGCTATAAGGCTCCACAGTCTTTTCTAAACGCTGGAAGCTCTATAGGAGATAAGTTGGAAAGCGTTATGTCGCAAGATGTGGCCTGTGAATTTTGCTTCTCTTTTATGGTTCGTTGGTCTCAGTTCTCTTTTCCCTTGAATTTCTTGGAGGATACTGGTGTTAGTCCTCTTTTCAATCCATTTAACCCGTAATATTCTCCGCCAGACCCACATCTCAAACACTTTAAGTCACTTCCAATCCTGACCTCTGATCGTCCAAGATTCACATCCATACAGAAGCAATCTTAATTTGGGAAAAATAAATAAAAGGGAGTTCAAAATCGGCAGACTAGTTGCGGATAAAATTCATCTGAAATAATTGGCCTTTGCAGATGACCTGGTAATTCTAACGAATAATAGACAAGAAGCCATCCATACCCTCTAATAACGTCATGAAATTGCATGCGAAACTGAACTTCAAATTTCATTAGAGAAAACCAGATATATGGAAGCATCTTCTCGATATTTAGACAAACCACCTCTGATTACTCAATTATGAAAAAATCCTCAGGTAAGTAATTTCAAGCCGGCCCCGTGGTGTTGGGGTAGCGCGCTTGCCTCTGACCCGTAGGCCCCGGGTTCGATTCCCGGCTCCGTCAGATATTTTAGAAACTGACGTGAGGGTTGGAACGGGGTGCACTCAGCCTCGTGAGGACAATTGAGTAGCTGTCTGACAGTGAGGCAGCGCCCCGATCATGAAAACCAAAATTAACGGCCGAGGGGACTCGATGCGCTGATCACGCGTCACCCCAATATCTGCAGGCCAAATGGCTGGGCAGCGATCCCTTGTTCGGCCTAGGCCCTTCATGGGCTGTATAGTGCCAGGGGTTGGTTGAAGTAATTTCAAATACTTAGGAGAAATCATACAGCCATGTGGATTAAAACGTGAAGCAAACAAAGATAGAATCTCTAAATTACAGAAAAGGTCTATAGAATAACCTGGAGCAATTGATATTGTAACTATGAGACGTCCAACACAAAATAATTTCAGTAATTGGAATTCCAGTAATTCCAGTGTTGACCGACTGAAAGTTAATATATCAACTGTCAATAAGGCAAAACTGAAAAATGCCTTCAATGCTATCTTCACCTGGAACAAATAGAACAAAAAATCATTATCGTGGAACGCGAAATTAAGCTTTATCGGGCAAGACATTTCTTTATTTTTATGTTTTTACATATTAATTTATTTTAATTATTATAATTATTAATAATGTAATTTTTTGTTTCTCTAATTTTAATGTTTACATATTTATTCTAATTTTCAATTTATTTTCTTATAGATTTAATTTTATATTATATAATTGAATTAATTAATTAACTAATTTCTAATTGATTTTTAGCCTATTTTCAATTTTGAAAAAATAGGCTTATGAGATCACCTTTTGTCCGTGTGTGTGTGTGCGTGTGTGTGTGATTCGTGTGTGTGTCCCCCCCCCCTAATAAAATCTAAACGGCTGGAGCGATTTCAATGAAACTCGGTAAGTTCATAGCACTATTCCCTGCGACCCCGACCGTGCCCTTCAAATTTTGTGACGACTCACCAATCTAACATGGCAGCTGAGCGAAATATTTCACCAGCATTCAATATCTCCGAAACTATTACAGATACTACCCTGATATTTTGTATGGTGATAAAGGGAACAACTATAAGTTCACTTATGTGAACTTTGAAAATCTGGTAACTACAAAACGAACATGGCGGCCAAGCGAAATTGCGACTTTTAAATAGACGTTTCTCGCGATTTATCCAACCAAACGCAATGAAACTTGGTACAGTATATGTTTATATACATTGTAATGCACCGACATCTAACTTCGTTCAATTGTTTACATAACCACAAGATGACGGAGGTGCGAAATATTTCACCGGCATTCCATATCTGTGAAACTATTAGCGGTATCTCCCTGAAATCTTTTACGGAGATAAAGGGCACTACGGAAGTCCATCTATAAGACTTTCAGAAACCGGTTAACTTCAAAACGAACATGGCAGCCAAGCGAAGTTGAAAATTTTAAATAGACCTTTCTCGCAATTTAATGTTCCAAACGCACTGAAATCTGGTACAGGAAATATTTATACACATTGTAATGCACTGGTATCTAATTTAGTTCAATTGTTTACATACCCTCAAGATGGCGGATGTGCGAATTTTTAAATTGAGTTTTTATTTCTTGTGATGTAGTCAAGCGATCGAATTGAAAGTTTGAATATTGAACCTACGCAATAATTTTCTTTTAATGGTACATGACTCTATGGCCTATACATTTAACATTTCAACATGGCGACCATCCAAAATATTTAGTCGGCTATGAATATCTACGAATCTATTATAGCAATCAAACTGAATTTCTTAATGTTCATAGGGGCTATGAACTTAAGTTCACCTATAGGACTTTAAATAACTTGGTGTTCACAAATCCAACATGGAGGCGACGCGAAATATAAAAATTCACATGGACGTTTCTCGCAATTTAACCATCCGAGTGTAGTGAAACTTGGAACAGTAAATCCTTATACGAATTTTAATCCACTGGCATCTAATTTATTTCAATTGTTTCCATAACCTCAAGATGGCAGCTGTGCGAAATTTTAAAATCTCCTTGTTACTTCTTGTGTCCTAATTATGCGATTGTTGTTTGAATACTACACGTACACAATAATCTGCATGTAACAGTACATAACTCTAGGACCTACATATATAAAATCCAACATGGCGACCATCCGAAATTTTTAGTCGGTTCTCAATATCTACGAATCTATTACAGCAATCAAACTGAAATTGTGTATGTTGATAGAGGCAATTAACATAAGTAGGATATATGAAAATAGGCTGTATAGTTCTTCACGGAACTACTTGTTACTAGTACATTATGCAACGAGCCTATAATGGCTATAATTAAGACACGAGTATTTTTTATGAAACGAGCGTATGCGAGTTTTATAATTTCCATACGAGTGTCTTAATTACCATTATAGGCGAGTTGCATACGACTGTTTATGTTCGACGATAATTATAACTTTATTATATGTTTTAACATAAATATTCATAAATATCTGTTGAGAGTCAGCTACTGGAATTTTGTGATCGCAGAGCGAGCGTTGGGTGTTATACCTTCGTCTTTCAAGAGCTTTGAACGGCCGACGCATGCGCTCTGTGGGCTTGCAATGCCATATGCAGCCATATGTTTACATCAGCCGTCCCTCAGTAATATTGTCACCGCAGTCATTTGAAGACAATGCGCTGTGTAGAAATTAGTGTTAGTGATTTTAAGGTACTGTGCTATTTCTTGTCTCATATTCGCCAGTTTATTTACGCGAACATATGGACGGTGGGTATTCCATGTCGGTAATTTATTATAGTTCGATGTTGTGTTTATGTCCGACATGTTGGATTTTGAGCGCATGCGCGAAATTATCGTTACCTAATTGGTCAATGAACGAGCTCTGATTGGCTGGAGAAACTGTATCGTAATGAAAAACGGTGTTATAATGACCATCATTATGATACAGTTTTCAAACACATAATAGTGAGGGTCGAACATAAAATTATTTTCCTAATAGTTATGTTTATTATTTTAATTTTATATTTCTTTTATTATTAAAATTTTATTTTTATGATTTTTATTCCTATATTTATATTTTATTTTTACACTTTAATGGTTAATTATTTAGTTTTGTTTTTAAATTTCATCCAACACATTACGTCAAGTAGGTACGAAGCTATATAATATTTGATTTTTAGAAATACTAGCACTTCGGCATGAAAATTCTCTGAAGTTTGGCCTAAAGATTCAACTATCAGCATCTTTGAAAGCATAAACTGTCCTCATGACAGGTGGCTAATATAGAGACCACTATCCCATAAAGGGTTTAGCACTATAGCACGGTAATTCAACCTGAAGCATTATACACATTCGAAACCCTGATCGAAACGGGACTTTGATGAAACGCTTTGCGCGTCGTCGCTCATTTGTTGAATCTACTTGTGCGCTACCTATTGTGAAATGGATTTAATAAGCCAAGTTTCATCGCAATCGGATGAATGGTATATGAACGCATAGGAGACATACCCACAGACCCACAGAATATCACGTAACATTCATTTTTATATAGAGATGTGTAATCTAGCTTTGTTATAGTGGCGCCTTCTACTTAAAAACGAATTTTTCTGCCAATTGCTCCCGTAGTTTTAACGCCATACAATAACTAACTCTGAGGGTAGACTTATACGCGTCATCCGGGATGAAAACAGCACAGTGTTCGGGCAGACAGCAAGGGAAAGCGTGCCTTCCCATAAGTCTAGCCGCTAGGTGCAGGTGAGGCGGGAGGAATTCCCTGCAAGAACTTTACGGCTAATAGTCTTGTTAACACTTGCCAACAGTGTAAAGGTGAAAGAAACCTACCTCATTATAACCTGTTTTCTTCACCTCGTCGGCAAAATTATAGGCAAATTATCTCCCAGCTATGATTCCCAGAACAAAGTAATGGCCCAAGTTCGGAGTGATAATAAAACAGACCACAAATCGTAAGTCTGTGGGTAAACAGTAATCTTGCGTCGGAGGAAATGTACACAAGAAGGTACGAAGATTCTTCATCAATCACTACCAATTCTGTTTGCATCAGGAAGCCAACTCACCTGAGAAAAAGGAAGACACATGTGAATATGTTATACATTCATAATTCATTTTGTTTTATGACTGTCAGCGTCCAGTCTGCAAGATTCTGTTTAAGATCAAGGTTGTCACCTCCATGATCCCCTATGAGCACTTAGCACTACAACCTCCTATAGCTCTTCCCCCAGGGGCTCACATCTAGTGGGACGTGGGTTGGCGACCATGGGACCCCAGTTGAGTCCGGCATTGCTTCCACTTACTTGTGCCGGGCTCCTCTCTGTCTTATTTCCTGTCGACCTCACTTGGTTAAATCTTGTTCTCTTCCGACCCCGACGGTATTAAGGTATCCAAGGCCTAGGGAGTCTCTTCCTTTCCCGCCTTATTTGGCCCTTGTCACATCTATTCTGATATCCTTCTACTGCGAGAGGTCAGCCTTCTTCTTCTTTTCATGTTATCTCCCGCCTTGTGCTCAAGGCCTTCAAGGAGGCAGGGTGTATGTAGTCCCACCACTTCTGATGTACCCTGGATATACTACACCCTCAGGGGCTCACGGCTGGTGAGTTCGGGAGTTGGCGACCCCGAGGGATTCCTGAGCAGGGTCCGGTTTTCCCCCTTTTATCCATTACTTCTGGGGCGGACCCTCTCCTCTTTCACTTTCCTATCTGTCTTTCGTGGCTCTCCTTCCTTCCAAGTTCCTCAATCCGCATTCTTCGAGGGTTGAGGGCATTTCTTTTCTCCTGTCCTTTATTTGCCTTATTCTCTCTCTTTTTTCCATTTTTTCATCTAGTATATAAGTTAGTTGTTAGTTTTAGTTATAGTTGACATTTCATTATCACTTTCATGTTCACCCAAACCATTAGGGGCCGATAACCGAGATGTTCGGCCCCTTAAAACAACAATTATCAACATCATCATCCTATGGTTCTACATCTCAGTTTCATGTGGTGGTAACTTAGGTTTTGGTAGAATGCAAATACATTTGCCATTGACAGCACAATGTTTGTAGATATCCATATTGATAGATGAATTAAAAGTTTAAATTATACGCAAATCAATACTCACACAAATATAGCTATTATATTATATATTGTACATGTTTCAACCTGACATTGAGGTCTTCTTCAGCTCAATTAAGAATAAAATCAATTAAGAATAAAATAAAATACTAGAGATGTACTTAAGTCTGATGTTTGTTTATATTCGACCCTGACTATTATGTGTCAGAAAACTGTATCATAATGAGGCTCATTATAACACTATTTTTCATTATGAAACAGTTTCTCCCACCAATCAGAGCTCAAGAAACAGTTGTGTGACCAATTAGATAAGGATACCTTCGCGCATGCGCTCAAAATCCAACATGTCTATATAAATTACCGAAAGTGCACCGTCCATATGTTCGCGTAAATAAACTGGTGAATATGAGACAAGAAATAGCACTGTACCTTAATATCCCCAAATCCAATTTCTACACAGCGAGTTGTTTTCAAACGACTTCGGTGACAGTTTTACTGAATACTGGTGCACAATCTGAACATATGGCATTGACGCACACAGAGCGCATGCGTCGGTCGGCCAGACAGCTTGGAAAAGAGAGATATACTACCCAGCGCAGCACCCGATCACAAAATTCTAGTGACTGAACAGATATTTATGAATATTTATGTTAAAACATATAATAAAGTTATAATTATCGTCGAACATAAACAGTCGTATGCAACTCGCCTACAATGGTAATTAAGACACTCGTATGGAAATTATAAAACTCGCATACGCTCGTTTTATAAACATACTCGTGTCTTAATTATAGCCATTATAGGCTCGTTGCATAATGTACTATTAATATGAAAACAAATTAGGCCTATGTAATAAATTGTAATTAAAATAATGAAATAATATAATAATAAAAGATACGAGCCTTACAGTAGTCGCATATGATGTGTAACATCTGACATGTTATCCTACTATGAAATTGAGACGAAATATATGTGAAGTCAATTTATTCGTCATATTATTGGTCGAATATATTCTAAGCATGGAAATATATGTAATTCTGGATATGTTGCTGTCTGGTACTACTCATTAGGCTTCATTAACACATTTATTATATTGTCATTTAGACTTTCACGGCCCGTGTTATTATTCATAATGTTGAATTTTGGGCTTATGCCGTGTTTTATTATATTGCAATTCGACGCGTTTCGAAAGAAACCATGTCTTTCATCGTCAGGAATAATCTGGAATACGACAATGTTGCTAAGAGAAAGCAACGAAGAACATATAGAAGGTGCCCAAAGATGGACGCCATTATAGCCCCATGTTAGGGACAACGGAAAGCAGCAGTGAATTACTTTCTCAGGGTTCTGATAATAGGCAGCCAGGATTCACTGAGATTGTAGCCGGTGTCGCGGTTGAAATTATCTGGGTGTTTACGTATTTCAACCGCTTCCCTGATGATTCTGGGACGATATTGCTTTATACGGGCAAGAACATCCACCCCTTGGAACATGACATCATGGCCAGGTGTTAAAGCATGATCGGCAACAGCTGATTTATCAGGTTGAATGAGCCTGATACATCTATTATGTTCCTTAATGCGAGTGCATATTGTTCTCGACGTCTGCCCGATGTAAACCTTGCCACAAGTACAGGGAACTCTGTAGATACCCTGTTGTTGCAATTTAGGCAAACTGTCCTTAGTTGGTCGCAGGAGTTGCCTAATCTTAATAGAAGTTCCAAATACAGTCCGTATGTTGTATCGACGTAGGATTTTAGCAATACGATCCGTTGTGTTGTGTATGTACGGAAGGTAAGCAGTTCCTCTTACATCTCTTTTCTCAACTGACGTCCTATTACTATTTGTTGGTTTCAGAACCGTAGAAATCAAAGCCTTGCTATAACCGTTGCTCTCAAAGGTGGTTCGCAGGGTGTTAATTTCTTCTTGTAAAGAAGACACTTCACAAATCCCCCTAGCCCTGGTAGTTAGAGTTGTAAGGATACCATGTTTCTGGGCAGGGTGATGGTGAGAACTTGCGTGGAGATATCTATTGGTGTGTGTTGGCTTACGAAAAACGCTGTGTCCTAAAGATCCATCCTCTTTCTTGGTGACGAGAACATCTAAAAAAGGTATTTTGCCGTCAGATTCCTTTTCCATGGTGAAAAAAATAGAAGGGTGCTGGAGATTAAGGTGATCCAGGAAATGGCTAAGATATTCCTCACCTTCCGTCCAAACAACGAACGTGTCATCCACATAACGCCACCAGATCTTCGGTTTGAAAGGAGCCGACGAGAAAGCTTTCTCTTCAAAGTTCTCCATGAAGAAATTAGCCACAACAGGAGAGAGAGGACTACCCATGGCCACACCATCAGTCTGCTCATAAAAATTCCCATTCCATAGAAAGTAGGAGGAGGTCATGCAGTGATAAAAAAGTCTTGTGATGTCTTCAGGAAAAAAGCCATTAAAGAGAGACATAACACCATCAATAGGTACTCTCGTAAACAGAGACACCACGTCGAGACTCACTAGAATATCGCCCGGCTGAAGTGTTATAGCTTTTAACTTTTCCACGAAGTGTGTGGAATCCTTAATGTACGAAGGCGTGTTACCCAGAAGCGGCTGAAGTAGTCTACCTAAGTATTTGGAAAGGGCATATGTGGGAGAACCAATCGTACTAACAATAGGTCTAAGAGGAACATCTTCCTTATGTATTTTAGGAAGACCAGAGTCTCGGAGGAATAGCATCCCCTGGAAGGAGAGTCTTCGCTGCATCCGCTGGAATAGATGATTGCTTGATCAATTTGACGGTGACATTTGAGTAGCGAGTAGTAGGATCACGACTATTAATCCTATATACAGGATCTGATAACAAAGACGAGATCTTGGAATCATAATCAACCTTATCCAATACCACTGTCGCGTTACCCTTGTCAGCGGGGAGAACGATATCAGAATTGTTCCTTAGATCTTTAAGTGCCCGGCTTTCGCCTTGTTTTAAGTTGGTGTTAGGTGGCTTAGCGGTCTTGAGAACTCGGGAACATTCTTGCCTGGCTTCCTCGGCCTCTTCAGGTGTGAGGTGATGTACTGAGGATTCTACGGATGTAATAAGTTCTTCAATAGGAATTCTTCTAGGCGCTACAGCAAAATTGAGACCTTTAGCGAGAACTGCCTGTTGGGTATCACTTAGGGGCTTGCTGGACAAATTTACGACAACCTTGTTAGCATCAAGTCTAAGGGCTTGAGATTTCTGCAACTGACATAACCTATCATATTTGGAAATATGTCTGTCCCTCACCTGATCTAGAACGCTGTTAGCTTGCACTGAAGAAATACGATCAAAGATCTTCCATAATTCCTCACTTACGAAGTTTGAGAGGCGTAGATGTAGCTGTAGTAACTCCCTCGAAATAAAATCCAACTGCTTACGAGTATGCTGTAACTTCTCTATCAATAACGCCTTGCTTGCACGACGATAGATTCTCGTTGCCTTAGGTGTTCTGAAGGAATGCTTCAACATAACAAAATTCGGTAGAATATCATGATCCCGGCATCTTAGGAGAAAAGCGAGTGAAGAGATTAGACACACCTTCTTGCGTCGTAACCTACTAAATCTAGACATCAGTCGGAAAATATCCTCCCCATAGAGGTTTCTAATATTGTCATTTAGACTTTCACGGCCCGTGTTATTATTCATAATGTTGAATTTTGGGCTTATGCCGTGTTTTATTATATTGCAATTCGACGCGTTTCGAAAGAAACCATGTCTTTCATCGTCAGGAATAATCTGGAAAACGACAATGTTGCTAAGAGAAAGCAACGAAGAACATATAGAAGGTGCCCAAAGATGGACGCCATTATAGCCCCATGTTAGGGACAACGGAAAGCAGCAGTGAATTACTTTCTCAGGGTTCTGATAATAGGTAGCCAGGATTCACTGAGATTGTAGCCGGTGTCGCGGTTGAAATTATCTGGGTGTTTACGTATTTCAACCGCTTCCCTGATGATTCTGGGACGATATTGCTTTATACGGGCAAGAACATCCACCCCTTGGAACATGACATCATGGCCAGGTGTTAAAGCATGATCGGCAACAGCTGATTTATCAGGTTGAATGAGCCTGATACATCTATTATGTTCCTTAATGCGAGTGCATATTGTTCTCGACGTCTGCCCGATGTAAACCTTGCCACAAGTACAGGGAACTCTGTAGATACCCGGTTGTTGCAATTTAGGCAAACTGTCCTTAGTTGGTCGCAGGAGTTGCCTAATCTTAACAGAAGTTCCAAATACAGTCCGTATGTTGTATCGACGTAGGATTTTAGCAATACGATCCGTTGTGTTATGTATGTACGGAAGGTAAGCAGTTCCTCTTACATCTCTTTTCTCAACTGACGTCCTATTACTATTTGTTGGTTTCAGAACCGTAGAAATCAAAGCCTTGCTATAACCGTTGCTCTCAAAGGTGGTTCGCAGGGTGTTAATTTCTTCTTGTAAAGAAGACACTTCACAAATCCTCCTAGCCCTGGTAGTTAGAGTTGTAAGGATACCATGTTTCTGGGCAGGGTGATGGTGAGAACTTGCGTGGAGATATCTATTGGTGTGTGTTGGCTTACGATGTTCTCGTCACCAAGAAAGAGGATGGATCTTTAGGACACAGCGTTTTTCGTAAGCCAACACACACCAATAGATATCTCCACGCAAGTTCTCACCATCACCCTGCCCAGAAACATGGTATTCTTACAACTCTAACTACCAGGGCTAGGAGGATTTGTGAAGTGTCTTCTTTACAAGAAGAAATTAACATCCTGCGAACCACCTTTGAGAGCAACGGTTATAGCAAGGCTTTGATTTCTACGGTTCTGAAACCAACAAATAGTAATAGGACGTCAGTTGAGAAAAGAGATGTAAGAGGAACTGCTTACCTTCCGTACATACATAACACAACGGATCGTATTGCTAAAATCCTACGTCGATACAACATACGGACTGTATTTGGAACTTCTGTTAAGATTAGGCAACTCCTGCGACCAACTAAGGACAGTTTGCCTAAATTGCAACAACCGGGTATCTACAGAGTTCCCTGTACTTGTGGCAAGGTTTACATCGGGCAGACGTCGAGAACAATATGCACTCGCATTAAGGAACATAATAGATGTATCAGGCTCATTCAACCTGATAAATCAGCTGTTGCCGATCATGCTTTAACACCTGGCCATGATGTCATGTTCCAAGGGGTGGATGTTCTTGCCCGTATAAAGCAATATCGTCCCAGAATCTTCAGGGAAGCGGTTGAAATACGTAAACACCCAGATAATTTCAACCGCGACACCGGCTACAATCTCAGTGAATCCTGGCTACCTATTATCAGAACCCTGAGAAAGTAATTCACTGCTGCTTTCCGTTGTCCCTAACATGGGGCTATAATGGCGTCCATCTTTGGGCACCTTCTATATGTTCTTCGTTGCTTTCTCTTAGCAACATTGTCGTATTCCAGATTATTCCTGACGAAGAAAGACATGGTTTCTTTCGAAACGCGTCGAATTGCAGTATAATAAAACACGGCATAAGCCCAAAATTCAACATTATGTACATTTATTATAGTTTGATATAGTCTGAACATTTAGACATGTTAAACAATTTGTGACGAGTGTCTGATAGTGGCTGATAATGTAGATGTTAAGCCCCTTAAAACAACCATCATGACCATTCATAACTGTAATACTGTATAACCTAACTGTACAGGCCTGTGAAATTTATAAGGTATGTGTACTGGTGATTCTTAGGGTAGGCCACAAAGATTATCAGTTGCATAAAATGATCGTGTTTTGAAATTTTCTTTGATGATAGTTATAATTAGGCTAATGGATCCGATCGGGTGATTAGCGGCCAACATTCTTGATTTATAAAGCATAACCAGCATAATTGATTCATACATGTTACTAGTAGGCCTATGCTTTGTCGAGTTTATTACGGTTAAAAATTACACGTAGAATATTATATTCACCGTCTTATAATTTCCTAACCGTGTACACACGTCACCATTTTATGCATTCCAACACTGATATGTTAACTCACCAAAATATCGCATATAGTGATGATACTTCACACTTTTCATCCAAAAAAAAAAAAATCAAACAACAAAACAGCAATATTCAGAAGGAATTGTATTTAACACCACCTTCAACAGAAATAGTCAGTTAATCTCAAGGAATACGCTTGAAGCAGGATTTAAAGTCACTTCATAATGCTATTCTTATGGGGGACAACTTTGTTTTGCCCAACATCAGCTGATTTTATTTTGGCCCCACTGAAATGTTATATTTACTGAAATCGTGCAGGCAGTGATATATCTGTATTTGGTTAGCTTCGTATTCTTTGCGATTGTGGTGAAAGGTTGAACTAGATTGCTAGTTTTCGGAAGCAAAATGGTTAGCGCAGGTTGGAGCGCTTGTGTGGTTGTAAGTTGAACTAGTGGAATAGGAGTGCTTACCCTAAACACTTCCAGAGATAGAGAGGTGCAATGAGAGTTAAACAAACAAGAGGGGAGGTTAGAGGTTATTGGCGTTGATAAAAGAAAGCTATTGTATGAAAGGCATTATATGAAAGATAAACATGAAGGAAGTTATAGATTGAATCATTTTGTCTTCTTTATTGCATCGTAATGGTTATATGATGATAGTTTCTAAAATAAATTGTTCTAAGAAGGGAAACCAGAATAAAATGAGTATTTGAATGATGGTATGAAACTGGAAATTGTATCTTGTTGTGACGGCATTATTGATACAATTTATATTTACATCCCTTGGTACTACAAAATAGTAAGTGACATTACGATGAATTGTGGTTATGTTACTGCGTACATTAATCTACCTTGTTTATTGTAGTGTCCTGGTTGGTGTCGGAGACACGTCACGTCTGGGGATAAGAGTATTCTCGTGCAGTATATTAAAATATTTTTCATAGTGTATAACCTATGAAATGGTGCCCTCCCGGATTATATCTTCTTAGAGATATATATTTAATTTTTAAAACATTACACCACAGTCGGTCGATAGAAGCATAGCGAGCCCACTCTCTATCCTATTGTATGCTCGAAGCATTCCACAGAAAAAGTATAAAGGAGAATGTAATGGGAACTTACCAAAAAATACTGATATCAAAAACAGTTCTGTAAGAATACTATGAAAGCTTTTAATACCTGGGATATTCTGGCGCTGACATACACGTTTACTCTACTAAGATGGTCAAAGACAGCACCGAACGACACTGATATAAATACAAGAATAACAAAGAGCAAATGCTGAGTCTTTCGTCGGAAATCTACAATTTGGTCAGCGATATTTCCTCAATTTCATAGACACCAGAGTTCGCATGAGCGTTTACCGTTCAGTATGGCATATACATTCCTCATTGTTTCCTCTTACCACTGCCAGCGGGCACACTTCCGTTCAATCCACCACTGCCAGCTAGATCGTACCGATCCACTTCCGTCCCATTTTTCAAAATCACTCCCACAAAAATATCCAGCAACCGAGTAGAAAGATGTTACACATCAAAAATGGATATCCATCATCATCATCATCATCATGTTTTTCAGTCAAGCGACTGGTCTGCCCCTACAATGAGTCTTTTCCACGTTGTTCGGTCTTGTGCTGTACTTTTGACCATTTCATAACTTCGTAGACCAGAGCTATCTAGGAAAGATCTCATGAAAGTATTCCGTGGCCTTCCGCAAGGGCGTTTTCCAGGTAATTTGCCTTCTAGTAAATCGATCATCAGGCCACCATGTGGCCAAGCCAGGTGGATCTCTTTCTATATATCTGGCAGATCATTTGCCGTTTTTCCTTTATTCGATCCAGCACCGTAATGTTGGTAATTTTCTCTACCCAGCTGATATTTTCCATTCGGCACCAACACCACATCTCAAACGCTTCTAGTCGTTTAATATCACCTCTATTCATTGCCCAGGTCTCAGTGCAGTACATTTCAACTGGCCATATGCAGGTCTTAACCAGTTGTTATCTAAGGCTGAGGGACATCGAGCGTTGATAAATTAGAGAATGCTTTTCACGGAATGCCTGCTTGGCCATGGCTATACGGCTCCTGATTTCAACTTCACATCGTAGGTCTTCTCTGAAGATCTGACCAAGGTATTTAAATCAACTGCCCTTATGAACTGGTTCTTTATTTATGGTTATATTTAGTTGGTGTTGATGCTTACTTATCACCAGAATCTTGGTCTTCTTAAAATTGATTTTCATTCCGTATGCTGTAGCTGTATCATTTAAACATTGCAACATGTTTGTTAATGTATGCGGATTTACTGCAAGTAATGCTGGATCATCAGCAAATTAAATATTTTGGATAAGTCTTCCACCAACTTTCACTCCCATATTAGAACCTTTAAAAGACCACTTTGTTATACAGTAGTTTCAGCGAAGGGGACAGCAAACAACCTTGTCGCATACCTTTTCGGATCTTAGCGAGTTCTGATACGTCATTTCCAAGCCGAACAACAGCAGTTTGATTTATATACAGATCAAATATTAATCTGATTAATCGATGGGGACATCCTATCTGATTCAGAAGGGGAAACAGGTTGTGCCAGCTGATTTTATCAAATGCTTTTTCGAAGTCCACAAAGCACGCGTTAAGGTTTCTGTTTACACTTAACATCTTCTCTCCAAGACATCGCAAGGGCCCGATAGCATCACGTGTAGACGTATTCTTTCGAAAACCAAATTGAGAGTTGTCTAGATACTGTTCGATGTATATTTCCATCATTTTCCTCAAAATCTGCAGAAGTATATTTGATGCATGAGGGATGAGACTAATGGTCCGATAGTCACTACATTCAACTGGTACAGTCTTCTTTGGAATTGGAATGATGACGCTCGTATAAAACACCTGAGGCCATTTACCTTCTTCGAAGATTCTTACTACTAATTTGAATATCCATTCAAGTGTACTATCCCCACTATTCTTGATTAGTTCAGCAGGAATATTATCAATACCTGGCGTTTTACCCATGGATATTGATTTTAGAGCTTCATCGAACTCTGATCTAATAACTCTATCTTCTGCGATTGACCTGTCTTCCGCGCCAAGTGTTGGCAAAACGAATGGAATTGGTTCTGCGTATATATCTTCAACGTACATCCTCCAGTGTTCCTTCTTGTAATTCAGGTCTAATATAGGATTCCCATGTGTATCACGGAACTGTCTAGTGCGGAATCCTTTTTGTTTCTTAGTTGTTTCCCTGATCTATTGGTAGGCTAAATCTGTTCTTCCTTGTTTTTGCAGAAATTCGATTTCTTCGCATATTGACTGCCAGCAATCCAGTTTCTTCTCCCGAGTGGTTTTTAAATTTTACTCCTTTGTCCATGTTTAGGAGAATGTCTTGTGTGATCCATGGTTTGTGATTCACTCCTCCCACAAATCTCACATAGTCTTCAGCAGCCTTTCGATGGAGACTTAGGCTATTGACCATAAATGATCAACAGTTTGTGAATTGCTTGCATATGATGATATGTGGTCATCAGTGGCTTCCTGATATTGTTTTTTTTTTGTCCACTCGCTTTAAAATGCTTCAAGATTCCACTTCTTTGTTGGTTTTCCCTGATTCCTGCGTTTAAATTTCAGTGCCGTACTCATTACTAGTAGAGAATGATCAGAACATATGTCAGCGCCCGGATATGCCATGGATTTCTTCACTTGATTTCTATATTTTTCCATGACAAGAATATAGGGAATCTGGTTACGTTGATCATCACCCGGTTTGTGCCAAGTATATCTCCGCCTCTTTGATGAGGTAAACCAAGTGTTACTTATAACGAACCTCTCTTGTTCACAGAATTCGAGAAGACGTTGACCACGTGAATTCCTTCTACCAAGACCATACCCTCCTACAGCAAATCCTTCTTTCCCCTCACCAATCACTGCATTCCAGTCTCCAATTATAATAATGTTCTCGCTAGCCTTTGTCTTACGCAGTAATTCTTACAGCTTCTCATATATTTCTTCAACCTCGTCATCATCACTGCTAGACGTAGGACGTTAATAAGGTCATAAATGTACGCCTGCACCACAAATAAATTTACGGGTGTTGCCAGAAAACGTGCTATAATAATTCTGTTTCCAATAGCTTCAACATTCAGTAGGGCTCTGAAAGAGTTAGCATTTAGTACCAAACCTACACCGCCTTGACCATTCTCACTTCCGGAGTGCAAGACTTTGAAGTCTCCGATTATGAACTCTCCTTCTTCTCTCCAACGTGTTTCAGCTAATCCTAAAATATCTAATTTACGTCGGTCTATTTCTCTTTTCAAGTTCTCCAGTTTCCCAGCTTGTAACATAGTTCGAACATTCCATGTTCCAATTTTAAAATAGGGATTTCTCCTGATAACGATATAAGAGGCCCCATTTCCTCTCCTGCCGGGCCCGACATCATTCCTTTGAGGTGTGATCCCGCAGTTGCCAACTTCACTAACATATTTTGTCTTTGGACTCATCATAGGTTTTCATGGGATACACATAAAGGTCTTTAATGGAGTGGTTTCCCGTTGCCTTCTCCATTCTTATGCTGTTGACCAAATCCTACTGGTTCATCCCCGTTTAGGAGCGATTTCTCACTCCAAGGACAAAAGAGTGCCTTGACCCTATACCGGCGGCTACTCGGTCCCCTTTTAGTCGCCTTTTACGACAGGCAGGGGATACCGTGGGTCTATTCTACAGCCCCAACCTACAGAGGGATATCTTTACAATGTTATAAATATTAATTGTCAATAGGGGCAGATGACGTCGTAGTTCCGCTCCTTAAAACAAAAATAACTAACTCAATAAAATAAAATATAATCTTGGGCTTCACATCAATTTTTTTCAAAATACAGAGAGAAAAACACGAAATTTTGTAATATTAAGTGTAAATAAAATATTGGGCTTTATATCAAAAATTCAAAAATTCATATAGAAAATTAAATAATTTAGAAAACATCAAGTACCAAATAACAACTAATATTTTAACTGAGTAGCCTGGAATGAGTAAAACTAAATCTCCTTCCAAAATTTTGTTTTAGGTTTGGTGGAAAGAGGCAATTTCCTCTATTTTGGTGTTTTGTGTTTTGAAATACGATACGAAGTTTGGAGCAAAAATGTTTATATATTTCGGAGATAAGGGTTTGTGAAGTTTGTCAACTTTGGTAAACAATATTACCGTTTATTTATTAATTTATTTGAAGACACTTCTTTGACAGCCATTCTTTACAACTTCTTTTTGTGCAAATAAGATACATTATCTCAGAAATTAATTACTAAATCGTTCCACTTGAAATTTTCACAATACTTTTATATGCATATGTGGAATAATCTGACCCAGAATAATAGCTGCAGTTTTTGTGCTTTGCTTCAAAAACAAAGCTCTTTCTAAACTCTTCAAAGAGAAATTTAGAAACAATATGTTTGAGGAACTAGAACCATGATTGTAAGTTTGATTGCAGCCATGAAATCTTCTTCAACTGTATTTAGTTTCAAATTTTTAACTTCAATAGTAAGGTCTTAAATCTGCATTTTGCTTAATATTTTCTTTTTAAGAATTGATTAATTGTAATGTTGGTAACAGCGAATGAATTGATAAATTGAAAATCCACCTGATCAATACTAAGACAAGTTGTTTAATGGAATATTAAACGACGTAGGCCTTCAGTGCATGTTTCGGAATATCAATTATCCATCATCAGCGTGAATAATATTACATCTTAAAAACTAGTTAAACATTGTCAACAAGTAGTTCCGTGAAGAACTATACAGCCTATTTTCATATATCCTACTGATGTTAATTGCCACTATCAACATACACAATTTCAGTTTGATTGCTGTAATAGATTCGTAGATATTGAGAACCGACTAAATATTTCGGATGGTCGCCATGTTGGATTTTATATATGTAGGTCCTAGAGTTGTGTACTGTTACATGCAGATTATTGTGAACGTGTAGTATTCAAACTTCAATCGCATAGTTAGGACACAAGAAATAACAAGGAGATTTTAAAAATTTTCACAGCTGCCATCTTGAGGTTATGGAAACAATTGAAATAAATTATATGCCAGTGGATTAACATTCGTATAAGGATTTACTGTACCAAGTTTCACTGCACGCGGATGGTTAAATTGCGAGAAACGTCCATGTGAATATTTATAATTCGCGTCACCGCCATGTTGGATTTGTGATCACCAGGTTATTTAAACTCCTATAGGTGAACTTAAGTTCATAGCCCCTATGAACATTAAAAAATGCAGTTTGATTGCTAAAATAGATTCGTAGATATGCAGTATCGTCTAAATATTTCGGATGGTCGCCATGTTGGATTGTTAAATGTATAGGCCATAGAGTCATGTACCTTTAAAGGAAAATTATTGCGTAGGTTCATTATTCGAACTTTCACTTCGATCGCATGACTACATCACAAGAAATAAAAACTTAATTTTAAAATTCGCACTGCCGCCATCTTTAGGTTATGTAAACAATTGAACTAAATTAGATACCAGTGGATTACAATGTGTATAAATATTTCCTGTACCAGGTTTCAGTGCGCTTGGAACATTAAATCGCGAGAAAGGTCTATTTAAAATTTTCAAATTCGCTTGGCCGCCATGTTCGTTTTGTAGTTAACCGGTATTTAAAAGTCTTATAGATGGACTTCCAGTAGTGCCCTTTATCTCCGTACAAAATTTTAGGGAGATATCGCTAATAGTTTCAGAGATATAGAATGCCGGTGAAATATTTTGCACATCCGCCATCTTGTGATTATGTAAAAAATTGAACAAAGTTAGATGTCGGTGCATTTCAATGTATATAAACATATACTGTACCACGTTTCATTGCGTTTGGTTGGTCAAATCGCGAGAAACGTCTATTTAAAAGTCGCATATTCGCTTGGCCGCCATGTTGGTTTTGTAGTTACCAGGTTTTCAAAAGTCACACAAGTGAACTTATAGTAGTTCCCTCCATCGCCATAGAAAATGTCGGGGTAATATCGGTAATAGTTTCGGAGATATTGAATGCTGGTGAAATATTTCGCACAGCCGCCATGTTGGATTGGTGAGACGTAACAAAATTTGAAGGGCACGGTCGAGGTCGCCGGGAATAGTGCTATGAACTTTCCGAGTTTCATTGAAATCGCTCCTGCCGTTTAGATTTTATTAGGGGGGGACACACACACAAATCACACACACACACACACACACACACACACACACACACGCACACACACACGGACAAAAGGTGATCTCATAAGCCTATTTTTTCAAAATTGAAAATAGGCTAAAAAATGGATATCCTTACAAATAGTGTTAATTTAAATAATTGAAAAACTTGTAAATATATGAATTGATGTGCAATTAGACAAACTACTCTAAAATACTCTGTTGATATTCTATTAGTATTTCGAAAAATATATTAATAGGAGACCCTTTTTTTTCTCTTTCGAATGTAGTTGGTTGGTTGGTTCCTCAGTTTAGGGGCTCAGACAACGCGGTCATGTAGCCCCGTGTACTTTGGGTGCGTGTAGAATCTGTCTGATAACCGGTGTTCATTGTGATTACTGTATTAGTGTGTGTTATCGGTTTTCAATTCAAGTGAGGACTGCAGACATTGAATTTTTTTCAAGTAGTTCCTACTTTTGCCGCCAAATGCCATCGTCAACGACTACTAGTTCAGAACTTAATTACCAGATGCTACCGCAGTCGTCTCCTGGCGACGAACGACGGAACCTAAGAGCGTTTGTCGAATGTCTAAGCTCATCATCATCGGCTTTAACTCGAATCCGAGTATAAATCTTCTTCCTTCAGTCCAGTTAGTGGATGTGTTTACGGTATGTTTAACCTATATTATAATTTAGCTTCACACAGGTGTAATTAATGGAAGTTTCTTTTACATGCCATAAGTCTATGACATGGGACCGCCGGCTTTACTTCCCCTCCGAAGGAAGGCATACTGAGGGATTTTAACGCCCTTAAATATCCGACGACTTTGGCCGGATTTGAACCCGCGATCTTGGGCATAGAAGATCAGCATGCTACCAACTACGCCACCGAAGACGCTTTTTCGAATGTAGATATGTGAGAAGGCATGTACAGTATATCGTCGTTAAAATTCGAAGAATTTTCGATAATAAACGTAAATGAATATTATCCAAAAACCAGTCAAAAATTCAAGATGATCCTTTATTCTGTAGATTTATCTGATCCACTCCAGGAATAGATTAACTAAATATATGTGTGATAAGTCCATTATTGTTCATTTTGTACAGTTGTGCCAGGAACACCAGTCTCTTCTTCTTCATGGTCTCCGAGATTCTTTCCACCTTACTTGTTGCTCTGAAGTTTCCATCCGCTTTCAGTGTGAACAGCTCCCATAATGTTTCTGAGGATTCTTCATTTCATGAACAGGAATTCACTGCCATACAGACACTCGGTTTTAACCACGACTTTTTCTAGTCCATTCCGCTGCATGATCTCACCAAGGTACTTGAAGTTCTTGAACTTTCCGAACTGTCCTATCTCTGTATCCTAGACTATTGGTACATGTTTATTTGGATTTTTAATTAGCCTATTTTCATTTATGAAAAAATAGGCTTATGAGATCACCTTTTGTCCGTGTGTGTGTGCCTATGTGTGTGAGTGTGTGTCCACCCTAATAAAATCTAAACGGCCTGAGCGATTTCAATGAAACTCGGTGAGGTCATAGCACTATTTTGGCCTACCCCGACCGTTCCCTTCAAATTGTATTACGTCTCACCAATCCAATATGGCGGCTGCGCAAAATATTTCACGGGCATTCTATGTCACCGAAACTATTACTGATATCACCCTGTAATTTTGCACGGTGATAAAGGGCACTACTAGAAGTTCACCTATGAGACTATCAAAACCCCTTTAATTACGAAACGAACATGGTGGCCAAGCGAATTTGAAACTTTAAAATAAACTTTTCTCGCGATTTAACCAACCAAACGCAATGAAACCTGGTACAGCATAAGTTTATACACATTGTAATGCACTGGCATCTAATTTAGTTCAACTGTTTACATAACCTCAAGATGGTGGCTGTGCGAATTTTAAAATTATGTTTTTATATTTATTGTGTATTAATCATGCGATCGAAGTGAACGTTTGAATAATGAACCTAAGCAAAACTCGTCAACTAATAGTACATAACTCTATGGCCTATATATATGACAATCCAACATGGCGACCAGCCAAAATATTAGATGGTTCTCAATATCTATTCATCTATGACAACAAACTGAAATTTTGTATGTTGATAGAGGCAATTAACATTAGTAAGATATATGAAAATCGGCTGTATAGTTCGTCACGAAACTACTTGTTTCTGTTGAGATCCTCAGTCCTGTTTGGCTTGCGATTCATTCCAAGAGATTAATCTGGATCGATGCGACCTTGGGACTTTCCGATAGTAACGTATAGTCATCTATTGTTATTTTAGGGGGTGGAACAGCGAGTTTATTTGCCCCAATCACCCAAGGTATAGATAGCTAATTCATCTGTGAAAGCCAGGCAGTTGACTTTATTCCCTCCTGATAGACAGGTAATTATTATTACTATTATTATAATTATTATTATTATTATTATTCGTTAATTCCCCATAAGGAGAGCGTAACAACACAATCAATTGTCATGTTTTATTCTGGCCCTTTCTTCTTTTTTCCTAAAAACCTCTCATATACACTATGCTTCCTCTTTCTCTCTTCTGACCACTTCTTTCCCGGTTGTCTCTCTGTGGGATTTTGCTCAAACTTCTGTTGCCTAAGTTTTTCTCTGTATGTGCTCCTGTCTGCCATGTCTTATGTAGAGATGTTTAGTTTCTCGAGGTCTTACACGGTTTCCTTTACCCAATTGGTTTTTAGTGTACTATTCGTAACTATATTAAACATTTTCTTGGTCAGTCTGTCTTCGGTCATCCTATGTATATGTCCATAAAATTTTGCCTTTCTTTTCCGTATGTTGTTTGTAATCGTCTCTGTCTGTCTTTACAGTTCTATTGTCTCTTGTCCATATTTCCTCTTTCTGAACTGGTCCGTAGATCATTCTCAGAATTTTTCTGTCTTGTTCTCCTAATTCCTTGATTTTTGTTCATCCCTTGATTGCTGTTGTTTCTGAAGCGTATAAGGCCTCTGGCAAGACTACTGTATGATGTGTCGTAATTTGGCATTGATGTAAATACTTTTATTATTATTATTGATGTTATTATTACCTGAAGGGAGTGTGAAAAGTACTGGGAGAATCTTCACCCACTGACATCCCCGAGATTCCGACTTGTTGCAGTTATAACACGAGACTCAGAGCCCTCGGCTACGCCACTCGGTGAATGAAACAGGCACGATGTGCGATTCCCCCGTGGCACGTAATTAAGAAAGACAATCAGCTCCAGGAAGTCAAGAGTTATGGCTGATCAGTAAATATGGTGGCCACAGTTGGTAGCCGTGGGGAGGTAACCTATGTAATTAGTGTTCGCGAGTCCCTTCCCAATTAGGGTCGCCATGTTCAGTGCGGTTTCGATCTTAATTTATAGGACATTAACAAGCTTAAACTGTGCAGTCCAACTGTTCCTTAAACA
This sequence comes from Meconema thalassinum, assembly GCA_946902985.2. NCBI lineage: Eukaryota > Metazoa > Arthropoda > Insecta > Orthoptera > Tettigoniidae > Meconema > Meconema thalassinum. The sequence continues at coordinate 414,913,956 of OX336393.1, forward strand.
TTCAGTATAGTAATACTGTAGGTGCCCCTGGAGCGTTCATAATAAGATATAGTATTGTGACTGCAGTGGGATTCGAACCTGTATCTCTTGCTATTCGAAAACTGGATCAGTAGATCAGTAAAGTTGTTGTGGTTTGAGTCTTCAGTCTTTTAACTGGTTTGATGCAGCACACCATGCTTCCTGTTCTGAGCTAATCGTTTCATCTCTACATAGCTACCACACCCTACATCCGAAGCAATCTGTTTAACATAACCTAACCTTGGTCTAACCCTACAGTTCTTGTCCTCGACCCTTCCTTCCATAACTAAGCTTGCTATTCCTGGGTGTCTTAGTATGTGTCCTACCAACCTATCCCTTCTATTCATTGGCAGTTGCCAGAAACATCTCTCCTCTCCCACTCGTCTTATTACCTCTTCATTTGTTACCTTATCTACCCATCTGATCTTCATCATTCTCCTGAAACACCACATTTCAAACGCTTCAATTCTCCTCTTCTCTGCTGCACCAATAGTCCAAGTTTCACTTCCATATAGTGCCACGCTCCAGACAACGGCTTTCAAAAATGACTTCCTAATACCTAAATATATATTCAATGTCAACAGATTTCTTTTCCGTAGAAATGCTTTCCTTGCCTGAGCAAACCTACTTTTTATATCCTCTTTGCTTCATCCATCGCTGGTTATTTTGCTTCCTAAGTAACAGAAGTCTCCTACTTCCTTTCGCTTTCACCTGCCAATTTGATGCCCGTAGAGGTTTCTACATTTTTAGCCTATTTTCATTTAGGAAAGAAAATAAGCTTATGTGATCACCTTTTGTCCTTGTGTGTGTGTGTGTCCCTAATAAAATTTAAGCGGCCGAAGCAATTTGAATGAAACTCGATAAGGACCTTGACCGTACCTTTCAAATTTTAATACATTTCACCAATCCAACATGGCGGTCAGGCGAAATATTTTACTGGCATTCTATATCTCTGTAACAGTAAAATATATCACTTTGAAATTTTGTAGAAGTTCATCAATGCGACTTTCATAAACCTGTTAAGTACAAGGCGAGTATGGCAGCCAAGCGAAGTTGAAACATTAAATGCACTTTTTTTCGCGATTGAACCATCCAAGCGCAGTGAAGCTTGTTACAGCAAATGCTTATACATATTGTAATGCACTGACATTTAATTTACTTAAATTGTTCACATAACCTCAAGATGGCAACTGTGCAAAATTTTAAAATTAAGTTCTTGTATCGTGTCATAATCATGCGATCAAAGTCAACGTTTGAATAATGAACCTACGCAATAATCGTCATCTAATCGTACATAACTCTATGCCCTACATAACGATCATCCGAAATATTTAAACGGTTCTCTATATCTACTAATTTACGATAGCAATCAAACTGAAATTTTGTATGTAGATAAAGATTATGAACATAAGTTCACCTATGTGACTTTCAATAACCTGGTGAGCACCAATCCAACATGGCAGCGACGCAAAATTTTAATGGACGTTTCTCGTGATTTAACCATCCGAGCGCAGTGAAACTTGTTACCTACGGTAAATGCTTATAAAACGTTTTATTCACTGACGTCTAATTTATTTCAATTGATTTTACAACCACAAGATGACGGGGGTGCGAAATGTTAAAATCTCGTATTTATTTATTGTGTCCTAATCATGTGATTGAAGTTTGAATAATATAACTACGCAATAATCTTCATGAAATAGTAGACTACAAAACTCGATGGCCTACATAATATAAAAATCCACCATGGTGACCATCCGAAATATTTAGACGCTCTCAATATCTACGAATCTATTACAACAATCAAACTGAAATTTTGTATGTTGATAGAGGCAATTAACATACGTAGGATGTACGAAAATAGGCTGTTTAGTTCTTCACGGAACTACTTGTTAATACTCGGTTGCTCGTTTTTATCGAAATACGTTTCTTGATATTAACAAATATCAAAATACGAGTATATTTCAATATCAAAGAAAAGTACCTTGAAATTATTACATCCACATTAATTTTAATGATTACTACAATGAAGTCCTTGTCTAAATAACGTAACCTCACAGAGACCGTTTGGCGGTCGGGACGCGACGAGGTATAACCAGATAATTACCCATGTACTGTGCCCTTTCAGCAAGAAATATGCAAATCACAGTATGCCAGCATTGCTCAATTCGGGATTTTCAGGGCTGCGGTAAGTTCTCCCACTCTGTGACTTACATATTTTGGATTAAATAGAGGATACACTTGCAAAAAATAACAACAAAATCAACTCCCATTTTAACACCTTTAATTAATCAAAATTATGGCGCTACAAACAATAAAACAAATAAACTACTGACCAATATCTTTCTACTTGTTCAAAGTGAACAAGGAATAGCATAAGAATAAAACAAATATTCTCTTTAAACACATGGTTTTTTTAAACCAACAATTCATGATTATTTTCACTTCCATAAAGTACCTATCTTAAAGTTCCATATAACTACGAGCTCCTTTGGCTCGATACATCCCATAATAATGGTGTCATACTTTTGTACACCTCAAGAAATATTTTTATCTTTTCTTATCATCAAAACAAATATATAATTACATTTAAAATTACATGTTAATTATTCACTTCAATATTTGGGCATTTCACATATTCTCAGTATTTACCATCTCTCTCAAGTTTTGCAAATTCACTACGGTGATCGGGAAACTACTTGTGTACTCCAGAGTCATAAAGATTACTTGACAAAGTCAAAAACTATGATCACTCCCGAAATCTAGTTATCTTCACAAAACTCGTGGATTCCTTATTTTCCATACAACATTACAATAGGGATTTTTATTTAATTCATTTGTCTTATAAGACCATTATCACATAAGAAAACTACGATCTGAACTGGCAAGCGATAATATCAATCTAGAAGGACCTCGGTTCAACGCCCGGGTCATTAACAACTTTAAACACTCACGGTGTATTTAACACTTCTTACAAGACGATCTTTACCCACCCTCGCTCTATGAGGGTCAGGCCATTATACTCGAGCGTGATTTATGACAGGGAGAGCGGCTCCCTGCCTAGCCTACGGTTGGAGCTCTCTTCAATGCTTTTAAAACAAACCTTCATTTTATTTTTCAGCTCTATGGAGAGACCTGGCATTCTACTCCTCGTTTCACTTTCAACAATATTCTTTGGCTCATAAACCACTCTCGTAATCTTGGCATTTATTAATTATGAAGGGTCCTCGTTGATTGGGAAGAGTAATACACATTCTACGACGAATAATAAGGGGCTTTAACAACAAGAGGATTCTATGTTCGAATCTCTTAACATGCCTCGGGAACCATTTCCACATTGGAGGACTTATACAAGACGCGATTTAAAGTCGGCCGCGGCCTACATGACATACGCTCAATAATACCATACATTAGCTCCCTTTTAAATAATAACACACACATGGCCTCGTGATCTACGTCACAATTAGAGGACTTACAACATATCTCAATTCAATACAATCAACTACCCCTCATAAGTAATTTACCAAGTACATTTAAATTCTACGCATTCCTAGCGTGACTTTTTATTTAATTGCGTTCCATTACGCTACACATTACTTTACGGCCTAATGTCTTCCAAAGAACTGATAAATTTCATAGTAACAATTGATACATATCTCAATTCTTATATTAATCTTTTCCGTTGACAATAAATCGCTCCATTTTTAAGAACATGCATTCACATCATGTCTTATACATTTGTTAAGGCTCCAACGCTCTATATTTTTATATCATTCAATTTAATCTTTATTTAGATTTCTTTACCTTGTTATTCACATCATGTCTTCATTCCTTACAAAAGCTCAAAAGCTAATTCTTTCATATAATTCAAATTTACCTTTATGTAAATATCTTTGTTATAATTATTATTATTACGCTTGCTTTTATAACATTCGTCAAATACACTGACATTTTATTCCAGGCATTTCCTCTACAGGATTTATTATTCACATAATTATTTCTTAAAACTTTATTTTTGTTCAGATCGCGTTCTTATTTAGCTATTATTTATTTAAAAACATCCCTTTTACTCAAAACTCCGGTGGAATTGTACACAAAATTTTCCCGACACCCAAAACATAATGAAAATCTTTACTCACATGTCTAAGGTCGTTTTCTGACCTTTATTCTCGTTCGATGTGACATTTTGGCCCACCTTCTTGATTTACTCCATATTGTACAAACTCATCTCATGTACAGACATTTCTTGACACATATTCAATACATTTAACACTGACAACATTTTTAATACACTGGTGTATCCGTTTTGAACACACAATAAAACACTAAAAAATATTACTCTTAACACACACTCTTGATATATTTACACTTCACAACTTTTGATCACTAGGCCGTCTTTTTAGCCTATCACACGTGACTTCTTAATCTCCCGTCTCCAAGGGTGAAATTTATTCAATGTCGGCTTCCTATCCTGCAGAATACGAAAGTCTCGAATCATCTACTACTTCCCTGGAATAACAATTCTTCGAATCCTGTTCTTGATGATCGGCTATTTCTCTATCTTGAACGGCTCCCCTTTTAGATCTGATTTATCGATCCTAGCGAAAGTCTGTTCTGATCGAGGTCCCCTCGATAACCTATCGATGACCTATGGATTTTTTTTAGACACTAATACCTCTCGAGTCTTAGTGCTTTAGACTAGTTCGTCTGCTTTCTTGAGACAACGTCTATAGTTTCCGTTCTTCTTTGTTTATTTGGTTCTCGCACTTCTAATTTTCTGAAATACGTTGCGAACCTTACTCTGTTTTTCCCTGTTCGGGTTCTTTAAAATTGATAAACTGTTTATCTCGCTGTTCCGGTATTTCCGTACGTTATGATACTTTTGGTCGTTTACTGACAGACCTATCGCCTTAATCCTAAGTTCGCAGCCTGCTTTAACTGTATTTTATGAACTTTTACGATAAACTTTGCACTGTCAGACCTAAATCCTGTAACTAGGATTTTCCTAATTTTTCAACACGGCGATACTTTAATATTTCTTCTTTGCAACTCCTTCCGGAGGCACACAAGTTACTGATACTTCGACGCCCGTGGCTGTCGGATATTAATTCTGCGGTGTAATACAGCGTTTCTCCCCTCAAGGAGTACTGGTAAACTGCCTTCGATGTCTTATACAGCGTAACGTCCCCCTCACGGGATCGTGAATACTGCATGAACTGATACAGCGTAACGCCTCCCTGGGATATCGTAGACTGCATGATTGGCTTGGTGAGGCCAGGAGTTTTATACCTTTTAGTCAAAAAAAGATAAAATCCTAGTCCTTTTCGTGACCAACTTTTGAACTAATTGTCGCACAATTATAAAAATTATATCTCCAGGAAGCTCGTCTTCCAAACGTAAATTGATCCTCCTGTGCATGGAAATCGATCGTGCATTTCCGAGATATTAATTAATTCTTCGTCCTCAACTGTGTGGGTGGTGCTGTTCATTTTTAATTCTCCCACTCCTTGGGTCCCGGTGAATTTCCAATGACGTATGCTGCATTTGCACTTTTTTCCTGGACTATTATTAAAAGCTTTTTCTTTACACAAAAATCACTAATCTAAAATGATTCACCGTACTGTATTTGTTTACTTATTTTTATACTCGTAAACGGGTTAAATTTAATTATTCTTGTTCTGACTCAGCAGCGAGGTTGCCGTTGTCCTGCAACGTAAGAGCAATTTCCGAGTCGAGCTTCTTCGTCTTACAGTCCAAACTTTCCACTAGTTCTATTAATATCCATGACTGGCTCCTTATAAATGTCAAGAGGCATGAGCTCATCTTAGGAACACCTGGTCCCAGCGCTTGCACAATGTTAGGCTAGAATCCTGGCTTGAAATCTCTCTCCGTTCCCTTAGAGACTGTATGATTCTTTCATTCCTTTCACAAAATACATGGATTCGACTCCCTTTGAAGCCTATGGTACATGGGTTCATCTCTCCCCTCCTTAGGTAAATAAATTTTCGAAAACTTTTTGAGGAAATTTATTTTAATTATCCAAAAAAAAATCTTATTTTTCCCTTTTAAATGTCGAAGCCATCATAACGTTATCCGTACCTTCTGATTTTTCTTCCTTAAAAATCCCCCGATAATTTGATTTCTTTCATCTTTTTAAGTCATATCCGGTAATTGGGTCGGTTGGGTACGCTCTGTCCCTACCCTTTCTTTCCCCTTTTTATTTGTCTGGACTTCAAGTTTCCAGAACCTCATTCTTCTTTACGGGTGTGGTCTATCCCTACCCGTTCCTTTATTTCATCATTCTCCTTTCTTAAATTGAAATTTTCTTCTTCAATAAAATCAATTATTTCTTTTATTTCCCAATATAATTTCTCCAATTCGCATTCGCACTCGAATGTTTGAGCTCTGTTTCCTTTTTCTATCTCATTTTCGTTCCTATCAAAAGTGGATTCTTCATCTCTAAATTGTTCCATAACCAGGGCTTGTTCATTGGCTTCATCGAAGTCTTCGGGAGGGTAATACATTTTTAAATTTGCTGAATTCATGGTCACTTCGTGATTCGTTTCACAGTGCCGAATTCTATAGGCATTATTTCTCAAATCCCTTATTATTTGATACGGTCCGTGGTACATTTTCTGAAACTTTTTGTACACGCGGTTCCCTGGATCCGAAATGGCGGGTCTTTTTACTAACACCATTTCCCCTGCTAATAGTGGCCGATGATACCTCTTGTGCCTATTTCTTCATTGTCTCCTGTCGGCTTGAGCTTTTAGATGCTCAAAGGCTCTTTTTATACGTACATCTCTTCCAGGCTGAGCGTCTGCTGGCCTAGGAATTACCAGACTCCAAGGTCTCTCTGGTTGCTCATTCCGATGTAGCGTTATTGGTGTCTCTCCCGTAGATTCATGGATTGTGTTGTTTATACAAAATTCGATAATATCCAAGATATCTATCCACTTCCAATTTTCTTCGGCACAGTATATTCTACAATACTTGCCCGTCTCCCTCATCGCTCTTTCTACAAGATTTGCCTCAGGATGGCGAATACTTGACAAAATCTGACGTATTCCAAGTCTTTCTAATCCTTGTCTGAACTCTACACTGGTGAAACAACTACCGTGATCCGACAACAAATTCTCAGGTTTTCCCAGAATCGGTATCACTTTTTCTTTGAGTCGTTTCAACACCTGTTTGGTACTAGTCTTCTGTATGGGAGCAAGGACAACCAATTTAGTGAAGACATCCATAGCCACCATTATGTGTCGATTTCCTCTTCTTGCCTTTGGCAAAGGTCCGAAGTTATCAATAGATATGATTTGACCTGGCCTTTCGGGCAACAATGGTATAGGCTTTTGTCTCATAGGAAATGCACTTGGTTTGATCCTTTGACATAGATCACATGTCTTTAGCGTGTCCCTTACAGTTTCTCTCAGTCTCGGCCATACAAATGCTTCTTTCAGCATCGAGACTGTTTTGTCGACTCCCATATGTCCGAACGATCTATGGGCTAACCATACTATTTTCCTCTGCAAAATTGCAGGTACATCAATCCTTAATCGTGTATGGTCAGAGTCCACAAACTTATATAATAATCCATTATAAAATGTGTAATCTTGAGCTATCTTATTAGCTTCCGTGTACGCTGGTGTTCCCCTTATCAAACTTCCTTCAAGGAAAGATATGAGCATGTTCATCCATGGATCCTCACGTTGCCGTTGACTAATGCTCCTTAACTCATTTAGAGTACGCTGATCCCTGTCTTCCAAATCAATAGCCATTACTTCCTCTTCTGTGGACTCTGGCTGTCTACTTAAATAGTCTGGAACTATATTTTCTTTTCCTGGGCAGTATTCTATCTTTACATCAAACTGTTGAATATATAAAGCCCAACGCATCAACCTTTGACTGGATAAATCAGTCTTCATCAAAAAGGTTAAGGCTTTATGATCCGTCCTTAGAATGACTTGAAACCCATATACGATCTTTCGCCAATATTGCAGCGCGTTCAATATCGCTAACAGCTCGATTTTGCTGATCGTATAATTTTTCTCGTGTGGTTTCAGTCTCCGACTTGTGAAAGCTAGATAATTTTTCTTATCAGGGTTATCCGGGTTTTCCTGATATAGCATTGCCCCTATTCCAATCTGGGATGCATCTGTTTGAATTATAAATTTCTGATTAAAATCAGGATATCCTAGCTTCACATAGTTTAAGAGCATTTCCTTGGCCTCCACGAATGCTTTTTCTGTTTCCTCCGTCCATTTCCACTTGCCCCCCTTCTTCAGAAGGTCCTGTAGTGGTGCAACAGTTTTTGTGTATGATGGACAATGTCCTGAGAAGAAACCAATCAATCCCAAAAACTGGCGAACGTTCTTTACCTTCAACGGCCTTGGAAAATCCCTTATCGATTATAATTTGCATGGATTTGGTTTAACACCATCCTTATCAATCACATGCCCTAAAAATGTTACTTGTCTTTGACAAAAATTTGACTTCTTTAAATTGATTTTAAAATTTGCCCTTCTTAAGTCTTCCAATAATTTCTTCAACTTTTCTAAATGTTCCTCAATATTCTCCGAGGTAAGCAAAATATCACCCACATAACGGATAGTGCAATCTTTCACTTCCTCTGACAGGTTTCGATCAACAAGCTGGTTTTCTCTTCCAGTTCGAGATGATGATACGAAGAAGTCATGTCAATATTTGTGAAAATTTTCTTGCCTTTGAACTTCCTCAGTATTTCTTTTATGGGTGGTGCCGAATCATCTTCTGGTATGATTTTTGCATTTAAATTTCTGGCATCTAGACACACCCTTACTGAGCCATCCGGTTTACTCACAATCACTAATGGACTAACATATGGTGTCGCCATCTTTTCTATAACACCTGCATTCATCATCTCCTGCAGTGTTTTCTTAGTTTGTGGGTAATGTTTTTCCGCAACCGGGTATGGTTTTTGTTTGAACGGTGCCCAATCATTGACTTGGAACGCGTATTTAAAATTTTCAATCTTCCCTGGCTTGGAATCAAATACGTCCCTAAAATTTAATAATAATTTCTTTAATTGTTCCTTATTTTCGAGGTTAACTTTAGCTTCCTCTACTTTTCCTGACAGGTTGGTCTCGAACTCAGTTTCCAAATTATCTTCGAGTTCTATGTTGAGGACTTCAAATATCCTTTCTATATCCTTATAACCTTCTTCCGTTACTTCTTCCACATGCCATACCTGTTCTCCTATTTTCACATCCTGTTCCTGTAGGTTAATGTTTTGTTCATCCACATCCTCTCTTTGAATTCTAATGCAATTTTGCGCTAGATCTATAATGACCTTGTTCTCACGGATAAAATCAATACCTAATATGACATTATACGGTAATTGATTTACCAGCAAAAAGCATTGCGAAATTTCAGTGTTACCCATGATCAGATCAATGTATACCTGAAATTTGCATGTTAAAGATTTTTCAGGGATAATTCCCTTAATCTTTACACTTGATGTGGGGATTTTTAATACGCGGCCTCTTGTTTCCAATTCATTCAGAAGGGTTTGCGTAATTAAACTTATTGTTGATCCGGTATCAATCAATGCCCTGACCAGTAATCCTTCTATCCTTAGCATAATTATGGGTAATTCTCTTTTGATAGGTGGGATTCCTTCCACATCCTCATTAATTAGCTCATCTGGCCTTGCTATCCAATTCACAATTTCTACCTCCTCCCAGCTCCTGGTATGTTTCCACTTTTGACGATTTAAATTTGGAGTTTGTTTTTATCCTGAGGGCTTCCTTTCCCCTCATTCTTTAACTGAGCTTGTAGTTCCAAGCTTTGAGCTCCATCTAGTCGGTCGGGTGATTTCCGGTTCTTGATTGCCTCACTCCAACGGACTTTTTGCCTTTCAGGTTCGTCTGGTCGTTCGTTCATGCAACGAAGACTTTCCTGATATCTTTCCTCTATTTCGGCCCGATATTCATCATCCCTATCCTCTGGCCTTACGTTCCTTCTGGGATAATTCTCCCATTTCTTTCTGTTTTCTTGCCTCTGATGGTTATTGTTATAGGATCGGCTCTCTTGTTGCCTATAACCCGTATTCCTAGGATTTCTTCCTCGATATCCTCCTCTGTAGTGTGGCTGTATTCCTCTAGGCTCTTGGTGCCCATACTCTCGACCTAGTCCTTGAGTATCAGTGCTAGTAGACTGATTTCTGGTCGATGGTTTTTCTCTGGTTTCTTGACTGCTGGCCATGTGTACCTGTTCAGTCTGTCTTTGATGCCTAGGAGTTACGTGTGACGTCGTCATGTCTAATTGACGTAATACACTCTCCACTTCCACAACACTTCTGGCTTTGGATGAGATTAACAGCCTCTGAATCTCATATGGAAGTTGTCTTGCAATGGCGGCAAACAGGTCATTCTCAGCTGGAGCAATGTCAAGTTCGCGGAATTTACACAGCTAAGCGGTAAAAATTCCGAGTACTTAGTTGGTGCATTTGTGCTGTACTTCCTAGAGTACAGATCTAGCCTCAAATTCTCCTGGACGTCTGCTGCCCAATATCGTTTTAAAAAGGCTTCTCTAAAGCCTTCCACCGTATCAAAGGTGTACCTAAAGCTTCTGAACCAGGTGAGACAATCACCTGCCAACAGCTTCTCAATAGCTCTCAGTCTCCGATCCTGAGGAACCTTCATTTCGTTTAAGTACTCTGCGACTTCCTTTAACCAGTATTTTGGAGTAATTGACATGTTATTACCCGTAAATTTTACCGGTCTGTCCTCATTCGATTTGATAATGTTTATTACCTGACCATTTGTCTGATTCATGTACGGGGTTGACATCGCCATCGGATATCCTGGGTTCTTGTAAGGGCTCTCCCCTCCTAAGTCCCTATCTGTATCTGTGCCTTGTTCACGAGGATCTGTCCATCCAGTCTTTGGAAACTCCTCCTGACTTTCAAATTCTAATTTCCTTTCCCTTCGGGCACTTTCTTCATTCGCCATGAGTTGGATTTCCATTTGACTATTTTTGTGTTCAGTCCTTTCCAACCGTGATCCTAATTCATTTTGAATTCTTTCCTGATTTTCCTTACTAGTTTCCAGTTCTCGTTTGAGATGGAATTTCTCGTTCCTGAAGCTATCCCTGATTTCATTTAGATGTTCTTTTACCTCTTTCTTAATGACCATGACCTGTTCTGTTATAATTTCTGGCTTTACGTCCCCTATGGTATCGAGGTCTTCTCGTATTTCTTTTATTTTCTTCTCCATCTCTCTTTGTCCTTTGACCATATCTACTTTAATTCCCTCAAGCTTTTCCTCAGTTTTCCCTTGACTCTTAGACACTATTGTCAATTCATTTTTGACCTGATTTACTTCGGTACTGGTTTTTCCTACTTGGACCTTTAATGTTCCGATGGTTCCCTGAACATCATTAATACCCTGACTTATTTCATCTATCTTATGGGTATTTTCCTTATTTTCTTTCTCTCGTTGTTTTCTTTCATTCTGGAGATGCTCCTCATATAGACCTAATCTTTGATTTATTCCAACCTCGTACTTCTTTAAGTTATCATCTACCTGCCCGGTAAACAGCTCAAATTGACCTTTCATATCCCGCGCATCCTTTTGATTTTGATTTTTCATCTCAGTTACTTCGGTCTGAACTACACCGATTTTGTTCTCGAGGGTTCCTACTTTCTCCTCAACCTTTCCAAATCGGGTTCCTAGCTCATTCACACTTTGTTTTATTTCATCCCGGGATGTTTTACAGATATCGCTGTTAGATTTTATCTGAGCTTCTAATTTATCCTGCACACCTTGGATCTGGGTTACAAGTTTCTTTTCACATGCCTCTACATTTTTTTACAGGTTTGTTCCATGCTATTTAATTTAATTTTTATAGCCCCAAAATTACCTTCTAAATTTACAAAATTTTCTTGACATTTATCTTGGGATTTTTTCATACTTTCATTCAAGGTATCTATTTGGGCTTGCAATTCTGAATGAAATCCTTTATTTTCCTCTTTAATCTCACTTGTGATTTTCCCTTTTAAATCATTTAATTGTCCCCAAACTTAGTGTCAAAATCTTGAAATTTGGTATTCATTGTTTCTTCTAAAACCTTGGACCCCTCTTTCATTCCCTTAATTTCAGCCTTCAGTTCCTTATTAATTTTTATACAGTTAGCTTCGATAGCTTCTAATTTAGTTCCCATGTTATCACTTTTAGCTTCGATAACTACTAATTTAGTTCCCATGTTATCACTTTTAGCTTCGATATCTACTAATTTAGTCCTCATATTAGCACTATCAGTTTTAGTGACTCTAGACTTTGATTTATGGATCCTAAATCCCTTTTATTTTCACTCTGTTGGCTATCCAACTTACTCAAACTCTCATTTATGGATTTGAACACTTTGTTATTTTCATCCTTTTGGAGGCCCAATGTATTGTTTATAGCCTCCAACTTCTCATTGCTATCGGCTTTTATAGCCTCCAAATGCCGTTGCATCTCTTCACTCAATGCCATCTTATTAGAATATAGTGGGCTACTAATGCCACATCGCTAGAACATGCTTGAGAGATAGTAATCTGAACCATTGTGTCCCAATTTCTTTAAAAATTTACTTTGGTACGGGTTTTTACTACACCGTACCCTTTTGATATCTTTATTCAAACTCATCAACTTTATGGAAGTGTTTAAAATTCAAAATTTAGAAAAACCATTTTTTTTTTCAAAAGAATGAAAATTTTGATTTTTCGAGAAAACTCGGGTTTTCCCCAGGAAAACTCTGCCCTGCGAACTGGGCGCCATTAAATGTCTGGTAGGGGGTGGTTTAATCCAGGGCAGCTCGGTGTGAGTTTCCAGGGACCCATGCGGTCAGTTAACATTATACGTTGTAGCTACTCCTATCATTACTTTACTTTTACATGAATTGACCGTCTTTAGTGTTCCTCTAACTATCAATCCAAGCACAGTACTTCTATTCATCCCCCTGTGCCTTTTCAGCAAGAAATATGCAAATCACAGTATGCCAGCATTGCTCAATTCGGGATTTTCAGGGCTGCGGTAAGTTCTCCCACTCTGTGACTTACATATTTTGGGTTAAATAGAGGATACACTTGCAAAATATAACAACAAAATCAACTCCCATTTTAACACCTTTAATTAATCAAAATTATGGCGCTACAAACAATAAAACAAATAAACTACTGACCAATATCTTTCTACTTGTTCAAAGTGAACAAGGAATAGCATAAGAATAAAACAAATATTCTCTTTAAACACATGGTTTTCTTTAAAACCAACAATTCATGATTATTTTCACTTCCATAAAGTACCTATCTTAAAGTTCCATATAACTACGAGCTCCTTTGGCTCGATACATCCCATAATAATGGTGTCATACTTTTGTACACCTCAAGAACTATTTTTATCTTTTCTTATCATCAAAACAAATATATAATTACATTTAAAATTACATGTTAATTATTCACTTCAATATTTGGGCATTTCACATATTCTCAGTATTTACCATCTCTCTCAAGTTTTGCAAATTCACTACGGTGATCGGGAAACTACTTGTGTACTCCAGAGTCATAAAGATTACTTGACAAAGTCAAAAACTATGATCACTCCCGAAATCTAGTTATCTTCACAAAACTCGTGGATTCCTTATTTTCCATACAACATTACAATAGGGATTTTTATTTAATTCATTTGTCTTATAAGACCATTATCACATAAGAAAACTACGATCTGAACTGGCAAGCGATAATATCAATCTAGAAGGACCTCGGTTCAACGCCCGGGTCATTAACAACTTTAAACACTCACGGTGTATTTAACACTTCTTACAAGACGATCTTTACCCACCCTCGCTCTATGAGGGTCAGGCCATTATACTCGAGCGTGATTTATGACAGGGAGAGCGGCTCCCTGCCTAGCCTACGGTTGGAGCTCTCTTCAATGCTTTTAAAACAAACCTTCATTTTATTTTTCAGCTCTATGGAGAGACCTGGCATTCTACTCCTCGTTTCACTTTCAACAATATTCTTTGGCTCATAAACCACTCTCGTAATCTTGGCATTTATTAATTATGAAGGGTCCTCGTTGATTGGGAAGAGTAATACACATTCTACGACGAATAATAAGGGGCTTTAACAACAAGAGGATTCTATGTTCGAATCTCTTAACATGCCTCGGGAACCATTTCCACATTGGAGGACTTATACAAGACGCGATTTAAAGTCGGCCGTGGCCTACATGACATACGCTCAATAATACCATACATTAGCTCCCTTTTAAATAATAACACACACATGGCCTCGTGATCTACGTCACAATTAGAGGACTTACAACATATCTCAATTCAATACAATCAACTACCCCTCATAAGTAATTTACCAAGTACATTTAAATTCTACGCATTCCTAGCGTGACTTTTTATTTAATTGCGTTCCATTACGCTACACATTACTTTACGGCCTAATGTCTTCCAAAGAACTGATAAATTTCATAGTAACAATTGATACATATCTCAATTCTTATATTAATCTTTTCCGTTGACAATAAATCGCTCCATTTTTAAGAACATGCATTCACATCATGTCTTATACATTTGTTAAGGCTCCAACGCTCTATATTTTTATATCATTCAATTTAATCTTTATTTAGATTTCTTTACCTTGTTATTCACATCATGTCTTCATTCCTTACAAAAGCTCAAAAGCTAATTCTTTCATATAATTCAAATTTACCTTTATGTAAATATCTTTGTTATAATTATTATTATTACGCTTGCTTTTATAACATTCGTCAAATACACTGACATTTTATTCCAGGCATTTCCTCTACAGGATTTATTATTCACATAATTATTTCTTAAAACTTTATTTTTGTTCAGATCGCGTTCTTATTTAGCTATTATTTATTTAAAAACATCCCTTTTACTCAAAACTCCGGTGGAATTGTACACAAAATTTTCCCGACACCCAAAACATAATGAAAATCTTTACTCACATGTCTAAGGTCGTTTTCTGACCTTTATTCTCGTTCGATGTGACATTTTGGCCCACCTTCTTGATTTACTCCATATTGTACAAACTCATCTCATGTACAGACATTTCTTGACACATATTCAATACATTTAACACTGACAACATTTTTAATACACTGGTGTATCCGTTTTGAACACACAATAAAACACTAAAAAATATTACTTTTAACACACACTCTTGATATATTTACACTTCACAACTTTTGATCACTGGGCCGTCTTTTTAGCCTATCACACGTGACTTCTTAATCTCCCGTCTCCAAGGGTGAAATTTATTCAATGTCGGCTTCCTATCCTGCAGAATACGAAAGTCTCGAATCATCTACTACTTCCCTGGAATAACAATTCTTCGAATCCTGTTCTTGATAATCGGCTATTTCTCTATCTTGAACGGCTCCCCTTTTAGATCTGATTTATCGATCCTAGCGAAAGTCTGTTCTGATCGAGGTCCCCTCGATAACCTATCGATGACCTATGGATTTTTTTTTAGCCACTAATACCTCTCGAGTCTTAGTGCTTTAGACTAGTTCGTCTGCTTTTTTGAGACAACGTCTATAGTTTCCGTTCTTCTTTGTTTATTTGGTTCTCGCACTTCTAATTTTCTGAAATACGTTGCGAACCTTACTCTGTTTTTCCCTGTTCGGGTTCTTTAAAATTGATAAACTGTTTATCTCGCTGTTCCAGTACTTCCGTACGTTATGATACTTTTGGTCGTTTACTGACAGACCTATCGCCTTAATCCTAAGTTCGCAGCCTGCTTTAACTGTATTTTATGAACTTTTACGATAAACTTTGCACTGTCAGACCTAAATCCTGTAACTAGGATTTTCCTAATTTTTCATCTCGGCGATACTTTAATATTTCTTCTTTGCAACTCCTTCCGGAGGCACGCAAGTTACTGATACTTCGACGCCCGTGGCTGTCGGATATTAATTCTGCGGTGTAATACAGCGTTTCTCCCCTCAAGGAGTACTGGTAAACTGCCTTCGATGTCTGATACAGCGTAACGTCCCCCTCACGGGCTCGTGAATACTGCATGAACTGATACAGCGTAACGCCTCCCTGGGCTATCGTAGACTGCATGATTGGCTTGGTGAGGCCAGGAGTTTTATACCTTTTAGTCCAAAAAAAAGATAAAATCCTAGTCCTTTTCGTGACCAACTTTTGAACTAATTGTCGCACAATTATAAAAATTATATCTCCAGGAAGCTCGTCTTCCAAACGTAAATTGATCCTCCTGTGCATGGAGATCGATCGTGCATTTCCGAGATATTAATTAATTCTTCGTCCTCAACTGTGTGGGTGGTGCTGTTCATTTTTAATTCTCCCACTCCTTGGGTCCCGGTGAATTCCCAATGACGTATGCTGCATTTGCACTTTTTTCCTGGACTATTATTAAAAGCTTTTTCTTTACACAAAAATCTCTAATCTAAAATGATTCACCGTACTGTATTTGTTTACTTATTTTTATACTCGTAAACGGGTTAAATTTAATTATTCTTGTTCTGACTCAGCAGCGAGGTTGCCGTTTTCCTGCAACGTAAGAGCAATTTCCGAGTCGAGCTTCTTCGTCTTACAGTCCAAACTTTCCACTAGTTCTATTAATATCCATGACTGGCTCCTTATAAATGTCAAGAGGCATGAGCTCATCTTAGGAACACCTGGTCCCAGCGCTTGCACAATGTTAGGCTAGAATCCTGGCTTGAAATCTCTCTCCGTTCCCTTAGAGACTGTATGATTCTTTCATTCCTTTCACAAAATACATGGATTCGACTCCCTTTGAAGCCTATGGTACATGGGTTCATCTCTCCCCTCCTTAGGTAAATAAATTTTCGACAACTTTTTGAGGAAATTCATTTTAATTATCCAAAAAAAATCTTATTTTTCCCTTTTAAATGTCGAAGCCATCATAACGTTATCCGTACCTTCTGATTTTTCTTCCTTAAAAATCCCCCGATAATTTGATTTCTTTCATCTTTTTAAGTCATATCCGGTAATTGGGTCGGTTGGGTACGCTCTGTCCCTACCCTTTCTTTCCCCTTTTTATTTGTCTGGACTTCAAGTTTCCAGAACCTCATTCTTCTTTACGGGTGTGGTCTATCCCTACCCGTTCCTTTATTTCATCATTCTCCTTTCTTAAATTGAAATTTTCTTCTTCAATAAAATCAATTATTTCTTTTATTTCCCAATATAATTTCTCCAATTCGCATTCGCACTCGAATGTTTGAGCTCTGTTTCCTTTTTCTATCTCATTTTCGTTCCTATCAAAAGTGGATTCTTCATCTCTAAATTGTTCCATAACCAGGTCTTGTTCATTGGCTTCATCGAAGTCTTCGGGAGGGTAATACACTTTTAAATTTGCTGAATTCATGGTCACTTCGTGATTCGTTTCACAGTGCCGAATTCTATAGGCATTATTTCTCAAATCCCTTATTATTTGATACGGTCCGTGGTACATTTTCCGAAACTTTTTGTACACGCGGTTCCCTGGATCCGAAATGGCGGGTCTTTTTACTAACACCATTTCCCCTGCTAATAGTGGCCGATGATACCTCTTGTGCCTATTTCTTCTTTGTCTCCTGTCGGCTTGAGCTTTTAGATGCTCAAAGGCTCTTTTTATACGTACATCTCTTCCAGGCTGAGCGTCTGCTGGCCTAGGAATTACCAGACTCCAAGGTCTCTCTGGTTGCTCATTCCGATGTAGCGTTATTGGTATCTCTCCCGTAGATTCATGGATTGTGTTGTTTATACAAAATTCGATAATATCCAAGATATCTATCCACTTCCAATTTTCTTCGGCACAGTATATTCTACAATACTTGGCCATCTCCCTCATCACTCTTTCTACAGGATTTGCCTCAGGATGGCGAATACTTGACAAAATCTGACGTATTCCAAGTCTTTCTAATTCTTGTCTGAACTCTACACTGGTGAAACAACTACCGTGATCCGACAACAAATTCTCAGGTTTTCCCAGAATCGGTATCACTTTTTCTTTGAGTCGTTTCAACACCTGTTTGGTACTAGTCTTCTGTATGGGAGCAAGGACAACCATTTTAGTGAAGACATCCATAGCCACCATTATGTGTCGATTTCCTCTTCTTGCCTTTGGCAAAGGTCCGAAGTTATCAATAGATATGATTTGACCTGGCCTTTCGGGCAACAATGGTATAGGCTTTTGTCTCATAAGAAATGCATTTGGTTTGATCCTTTGACATAGATCACATGTCTTTAGCGTGTCCCTTACAGTTTCTCTCAGTCTCGACCATACAAATGCTTCTTTCAGCATCGAGACTGTTTTGTCGACTCCCATATGTCCGAACGATCTATGGGCTAACCATACTATTTTCCTCTGCAAAATTGCAGGTACATCAATCCTTAATCGTGTATGGTCAGAGTCCACAAACTTATATAATAATCCATTATAAAATGTGTAATCTTGAGCTATCTTATTAGCTTCCGTGTACGCTGGTGTTCCCCTTATCAAACTTCCTTCAAGGAAAGATATGAGCATGTTCATCCATGGATCCTCACGTTGCCGTTGACTAATGCTCCTTAACTCATTTAGAGTACGCTGATCCCTGTCTTCCAAATCAATAGCCATTACTTCCTCTTCTGTGGACTCTGGCTGTCTACTTAAATAGTCTGGAACTATATTTTCTTTTCCTGGGCAGTATTCTATCTTTACATCAAACTGTTGAATATATAAAGCCCAACGCATCAACCTTTGACTGGATAAATCAGTCTTCATCCAAAAGGTTAAGGCTTTATGATCCGTCCTTAGAATGACTTGAAACCCATATACGATCTTTCGCCAATATTGCAGCGCGTGCAATATCGCTAACAGCTCGATTTTGCTGATCGTATAATTTTTCTCGTGTGGTTTCAGTCTCCGACTTGTGAAAGCTAGATAATTTTTCTTATCAGGGTTATCCGGGTTTTCCTGATATAGCATTGCCCCTATTCCAATCTGGGATGCATCTGTTTGAATTATAAATTTCTGATTAAAATCAGGATATCCTAGCTTCACATAGTTTAAGAGCATTTCCTTGGCCTCCACGAATGCTTTTTCTGTTTCCTCCGTCCATTTCCACTTGCCCCCCTTCTTCAGAAGGTCCTGTAGTGGTGCAACAGTTTTTGTGTATGATGGACAATGTCCTGAGAAGAAACCAATCAATCCCAAAAACTGGCGAACGTTCTTTACCTTCAACGGCCTTGGAAAATCCCTTATCGAATATAATTTGCATGGATTTGGTTTAACACCATCCTTATCAATCACATGCCCTAAAAATGTTACTTGTCTTTGACAAAAATTTGACTTCTTTAAATTGATTTTAAAATTTGCCCTTCTTAAGTCTTCCAATAATTTCTTCAACTTTTCTAAATGTTCCTCAATATTCTCCGAGGTAAGCAAAATAGCATCCACATAACGGATAGTGCAATCTTTCACTTCCTCTGACAGGTTTCGATCAAGCGCTCTTATTAAGGCAGATCCCGCGGTCTTCAATCCAAACGGACATCTCCTAAAACAATAGGTTTGTTGGTCGAACTGAAATCCAGTCAACATGCTGGTTTTCTCTTCCAGTTCGAGATGATGATACGAAGAAGTCATGTCAATATTTGTGAAAATTTTCTTGCCTTTGAACTTCCTCAGTATTTCTTTTATGGGTGGTGCCGAATCATTTTCTGGTATGATTTTTGCATTTAAATTTCTGGCATCTAGACACACCCTTACTGAGCCATCCGGTTTACTCACAATCACTAATGGACTAACATATGGTGTCGCCATCTTTTCTATAACACCTACATTCATCATCTCCTGCAGTGTTTTCTTAGTTTGTGGGTAATGTTTTTCCGCAACCGGGTATGGTTTTTGTTTGAACGGTGCCCAATCATTGACTTGGAACGCGTATTTAAAATGTTCAATCTTCCCTGGCTTGGAATCAAATACGTCCCTAAAATTTAATAATAATTTCTTTAATTGTTCCTTATTTTCGAGGTTAACTTTAGCTTCCTCTACTTTTCCTGACAGGTTGGTCTCGAACTCAGTTTCCAAATTATCTTCGAATTCTATGTTGAGGACTTCAAATATCCTTTCTATGTCCTTATAACCTTCTTCCGTTACTTCTTCCACATGCCATACCTGTTCTCCTATTTTCACATCCTGTTCCTGTAGGTTAATGTTTTGTTCATCCACATCCTCTCTTTGAATTCTAATGCAATTTTGCGCTAGATCTATAATGACCTTGTTCTCACGGATAAAATCAATACCTAATATGACATTATACGGTAATTGATTTACCAGCAAAAAGCATTGCGAAATTTCAGTGTTACCCATGATCAGATCAATGTATACCTGAAATTTGCATGTTAAAGATTTTTCAGGGATAATTCCCTTAATCTTTACACTTGATGTGGGGATTTTTAATACGCGGCCTCTTGTTTCCAATTCATTCAGAAGGGTTTGCGTAATTAAACTTATTGTTGATCCGGTATCAATCAATGCCCTGACCAGTAATCCTTCTATCCTTAGCATAATTATGGGTAATTCTCTTTTGATAGGTGGGATTCCTTCCACATCCTCATTAATTAGCTCATCTGGCCTTGCTATCCAATTCACAATTTCTACCTCCTCCCAGCTCCTGGTATGTTTCCACTTTTGACGATTTAAATTTGGAGTTTTTTTTATCCTGAGGGCTTCCTTTCCCCTCATTCTTTAACTGAGCTTGTACTTCCAAGATTTGAGCTCCATCTAGTCGGTCGGGTGATTTCCGGTTCTTGATTGCCTCACTCCAACGGACTTTTTGCCTTTCAGGTTCGTCTGGTCGTTCGTTCATGCAACGAAGACTTTCCTGATATCTTTCCTCTATTTCGGCCCGATATTCATCATCCCTATCCTCTGGCCTTACGTTCCTTCTGGGATAATTCTCCCATTTCTTTCTGTTTTCTTGCCTCTGATGGTTATTGTTATAGGATCGGCTCTCTTGTTGCCTATAACCCGTATTCCTAGGATTTCTTCCTCGATATCCTCCTCTGTAGTGTGGCTGTATTCCTCTAGGCTCTTGGTGCCCATACTCTCGATCTAGTCCTTGAGTATCAGTGCTAGTAGACTGATTTCTGGTCGATGGTTTTTCTCTGGTTTCTTGACTGCTGGCCATGTGTACCTGTTCAGTCTGTCTTTGATGCCTAGGAGTTATGTGTGACGTCGTCATGTCTAATTGACGTAATACACTCTCCACTTCCGCAGCACTTCTGGCTTTGGATGAGATTAACAGCCTCTGAATCTCATATGGAAGTTGTCTTGCAATTCTCAGCTGGAGCAATGTCAAGTTCGCGGAATTTACACAGCTAAGCGGTAAAAAATTCCGAGTACTTAGTTGGTGCATTTGTGCTGTACTTCCTAGAGTACAGATCTAGCCTCAAATTCTCCTGGACGTCTGCTGCCCAATATCGTTTTAAAAAGGCTTCTCTAAAGCCTTCCACCGTATCAAAGGTGTACCTAAAGCTTCTGAACCAGGTGAGACAATCACCTGCCAACAGCTTCTCAATAGCTCTCAATCTCCGATCCTGAGGAACCTTCATTTCGTTTAAGTACTCTGCGACTTCCTTTAACCAGTATTTTGGAGTAATTGACATGTTATTACCCGTAAATTTTACCGGTCTGTCCTCATTCGATTTGATAATGTTTATTACCTGACCATTTGTCTGATTCATGTACGGGGTTGACATCGCCATCGGATATCCTGGGTTCTTGTAAGGGCTTTCCCCTCCTAAGTCCCTATCTGTATCTGTGCCTTGTTCACGAGGATCTGTCCATCCTGTCTTTGGAAACTCCTCCTGACTTTCAAATTCTAATTTCCTTTCCCTTCGGGCACTTTCTTCATTCGCCATGAGTTGGATTTCCATTTGACTATTTTTGTGTTCAGTCCTTTCCAACCGTGATCCTAATTCATTTTGAATTCTTTCCTGATTTTTCTTACTAGTTTCCAGTTCTCGTTTGAGTTGGAATTTCTCGTTCCTGAAGCTATCCCTGATTTCATTTAGATGTTCTTTTACCTCTTTCTTAATGACCATGACCTGTTCTGTTATAATTTCTGGCTTTACGTCCCCTATGGTATCGAGGTCTTCTCGTATTTCTTTTATTTTCTTCTCCATCTCTCTTTGTCCTTTGACCATATCTACTTTAATTCCCTCAAGCTTTTCCTCAGTTTTCCCTTGACTCTTAGACACTATTGTCAATTCATTTTTGACCTGATTTACTTCGGTACTGGTTTTTCCTATTTGGACCTTTAATGTTCCGATGGTTCCCTGAACATCATTAATACCCTGACTTATTTCATCTATCTTATGGGTATTTTCCTTATTTTCTTTCTCTCGTTGTTTTCTTTCATTCTGGAGATGCTCCTCATATAGACCTAATCTTTGATTTATTCCAACCTCGTACTTCTTTAAGTTATCATCTACCTGCCCGGTAAACAGCTCAAATTGACCTTTCATATCCCGCGCATCCTTTTGATTTTGATTTTTCATCTCAGTTACTTCGGTCTGAACTACACCGATTTTGTTCTCGAGGGTTCCTACTTTCTCCTCAACCTTTCCAAATCGGGTTCCTAGCTCATTCACACTTTGTTTTATTTCATCCCGGGATGTTTTACAGATATCGCTGTTAGATTTTATCTGAGCTTCTAATTTATCCTGCACACCTTGGATCTGGGTTACAAGTTTCTTTTCACATGCCTCTACATTTTTTTACAGGTTTGTTCCATGCTATTTAATTTAATTTTTATAGCCCCAAAATTACCTTCTAAATTTACAAAATTTTCTTGACATTTATCTTGGGATTTTTTCATACTTTCATTCAAGGTATCTATTTGGGCTTGCAATTCTGAATGAAATCCTTTATTTTCCTCTTTAATCTCACTTGTGATTTTCCCTTTTAAATCATTTAATTGTCCCCAAACTTAGTGTCAAAATCTTGAAATTTGGTATTCATTGTTTCTTCTAAAACCTTGGACCCCTCTTTCATTCCCTTAATTTCAGCCTTCAGTTCCTTATTAATTTTTATACAGTTAGCTTCGATAGCTTCTAATTTAGTTCCCATGTTATCACTTTTAGCTTCGATAACTACTAATTTAGTTCCCATGTTATCACTTTTAGCTTCGATATCTACTAATTTAGTCCTCATATTAGCACTATCAGTTTTAGTGACTCTAGACTTTGATTTATGGATCCTAAATCCCTTTTATTTTCACTCTGTTGGCTATCCAACTTACTCAAACTCTCATTTATGGATTTGAACACTTTGTTATTTTCATCCTTTTGGAGGCCCAATGTATTGTTTATAGCCTCCAACTTCTCATTGCTATCGGCTTTTATAGCCTCCAAATGCCGTTGCATCTCTTCACTCAATGCCATCTTATTAGAATATAGTGGGCTACTAATGCCACATCGCTAGAACATGCTTGAGAGATAGTAATCTGAACCATTGTGTCCCAATTTCTTTAAAAATTTACTTTGGAACGGGTTTTTACTACACCGTACCCTTTTGATATCTTTATTCAAACTCATCAACTTTATGGAAGTGTTTAAAATTCAAAATTTAGAAAAACCATTTTTTTTTCAAAGGAATGAAAATTTTGATTTTTCGAGAAAACTCGGGTTTTCCCCAGGAAAACTCTGCCCTGCGAACTGGGCGCCATTAAATGTCTGGTAGGGGGTGGTTTAATCCAGGGCAGCTCGGTGTGAGTTTCCAGGGACCCATGCGGTCAGTTAACATTATACGTTGTAGCTACTCCTATCATTACTTTACTTTTACATGAATTGACCGTCTTTAGTGTTCCTCTAACTATCAATCCAAGCACAGTACTTCTATTCATCCCCCTGTGCCTTTTCAGCAAGAAATATGCAAATCACAGTATGCCAGCATTGCTCAATTCGGGATTTTCAGGGCTGCGGTAAGTTCTCCCACTCTGTGACTTACATATTTTGGGTTAAATAGAGGATACACTTGCAAAATATAACAACAAAATCAACTCCCATTTTAACACCTTTAATTAATCAAAATTATGGCGCTACAAACAATAAAACAAATAAACTACTGACCAATATCTTTCTACTTGTTCAAAGTGAACAAGGAATAGCATAAGAATAAAACAAATATTCTCTTTAAACACATGGTTTTCTTTAAAACCAACAATTCATGATTATTTTCACTTCCATAAAGTACCTATCTTAAAGTTCCATATAACTACGAGCTCCTTTGGCTCGATACATCCCATAATAATGGTGTCATACTTTTGTACACCTCAAGAACTATTTTTATCTTTTCTTATCATCAAAACAAATATATAATTACATTTAAAATTACATGTTAATTATTCACTTCAATATTTGGGCATTTCACATATTCTCAGTATTTACCATCTCTCTCAAGTTTTGCAAATTCACTACGGTGATCGGGAAACTACTTGTGTACTCCAGAGTCATAAAGATTACTTGACAAAGTCAAAAACTATGATCACTCCCGAAATCTAGTTATCTTCACAAAACTCGTGGATTCCTTATTTTCCATACAACATTACAATAGGGATTTTTATTTAATTCATTTGTCTTATAAGACCATTATCACATAAGAAAACTACGATCTGAACTGGCAAGCGATAATATCAATCTAGAAGGACCTCGGTTCAACGCCCGGGTCATTAACAACTTTAAACACTCACGGTGTATTTAACACTTCTTACAAGACGATCTTTACCCACCCTCGCTCTATGAGGGTCAGGCCATTATACTCGAGCGTGATTTATGACAGGGAGAGCGGCTCCCTGCCTAGCCTACGGTTGGAGCTCTCTTCAATGCTTTTAAAACAAACCTTCATTTTATTTTTCAGCTCTATGGAGAGACCTGGCATTCTACTCCTCGTTTCACTTTCAACAATATTCTTTGGCTCATAAACCACTCTCGTAATCTTGGCATTTATTAATTATGAAGGGTCCTCGTTGATTGGGAAGAGTAATACACATTCTACGACGAATAATAAGGGGCTTTAACAACAAGAGGATTCTATGTTCGAATCTCTTAACATGCCTCGGGAACCATTTCCACATTGGAGGACTTATACAAGACGCGATTTAAAGTCGGCCGTGGCCTACATGACATACGCTCAATAATACCATACATTAGCTCCCTTTTAAATAATAACACACACATGGCCTCGTGATCTACGTCACAATTAGAGGACTTACAACATATCTCAATTCAATACAATCAACTACCCCTCATAAGTAATTTACCAAGTACATTTAAATTCTACGCATTCCTAGCGTGACTTTTTATTTAATTGCGTTCCATTACGCTACACATTACTTTACGGCCTAATGTCTTCCAAAGAACTGATAAATTTCATAGTAACAATTGATACATATCTCAATTCTTATATTAATCTTTTCCGTTGACAATAAATCGCTCCATTTTTAAGAACATGCATTCACATCATGTCTTATACATTTGTTAAGGCTCCAACGCTCTATATTTTTATATCATTCAATTTAATCTTTATTTAGATTTCTTTACCTTGTTATTCACATCATGTCTTCATTCCTTACAAAAGCTCAAAAGCTAATTCTTTCATATAATTCAAATTTACCTTTATGTAAATATCTTTGTTATAATTATTATTATTACGCTTGCTTTTATAACATTCGTCAAATACACTGACATTTTATTCCAGGCATTTCCTCTACAGGATTTATTATTCACATAATTATTTCTTAAAACTTTATTTTTGTTCAGATCGCGTTCTTATTTAGCTATTATTTATTTAAAAACATCCCTTTTACTCAAAACTCCGGTGGAATTGTACACAAAATTTTCCCGACACCCAAAACATAATGAAAATCTTTACTCACATGTCTAAGGTCGTTTTCTGACCTTTATTCTCGTTCGATGTGACATTTTGGCCCACCTTCTTGATTTACTCCATATTGTACAAACTCATCTCATGTACAGACATTTCTTGACACATATTCAATACATTTAACACTGACAACATTTTTAATACACTGGTGTATCCGTTTTGAACACACAATAAAACACTAAAAAATATTACTTTTAACACACACTCTTGATATATTTACACTTCACAACTTTTGATCACTAGGCCGTCTTTTTAGCCTATCACACGTGACTTCTTAATCTCCCGTCTCCAAGGGTGAAATTTATTCAATGTCGGCTTCCTATCCTGCAGAATACGAAAGTCTCGAATCATCTACTACTTCCCTGGAATAACAATTCTTCGAATCCTGTTCTTGATGATCGGCTATTTCTCTATCTTGAACGGCTCCCCTTTTAGATCTGATTTATCGATCCTAGCGAAAGTCTGTTCTGATCGAGGTCCCCTCGATAACCTATCGATGACCTATGGATTTTTTTTTAGCCACTAATACCTCTCGAGTCTTAGTGCTTTAGACTAGTTCGTCTGCTTTTTTGAGACAACGTCTATAGTTTCCGTTCTTCTTTGTTTATTTGGTTCTCGCACTTCTAATTTTCTGAAATACGTTGCGAACCTTACTCTGTTTTTCCCTGTTCGGGTTCTTTAAAATTGATAAACTGTTTATCTCGCTGTTCCAGTACTTCCGTACGTTATGATACTTTTGGTCGTTTACTGACAGACCTATCGCCTTAATCCTAAGTTCGCAGCCTGCTTTAACTGTATTTTATGAACTTTTACGATAAACTTTGCACTGTCAGACCTAAATCCTGTAACTAGGATTTTCCTAATTTTTCAACACGGCGATACTTTAATATTTCTTCTTTGCAACTCCTTCCGGAGGCACACAAGTTACTGATACTTCGACGCCCGTGGCTGTCGGATATTAATTCTGCGGTGTAATACAGCGTTTCTCCCCTCAAGGAGTACTGGTAAACTGCCTTCGATGTCTGATACAGCGTAACGTCCCCCTCACGGGATCGTGAATACTGCATGAACTGATACAGCGTAACGCCTCCCTGGGATATCGTAGACTGCATGATTGGCTTGGTGAGGCCAGGAGTTTTATACCTTTTAGTCAAAAAAAGATAAAATCCTAGTCCTTTTCGTGACCAACTTTTGAACTAATTGTCGCACAATTATAAAAATTATATCTCCAGGAAGCTCGTCTTCCAAACGTAAATTGATCCTCCTGTGCATGGAAATCGATCGTGCATTTCCGAGATATTAATTAATTCTTCGTCCTCAACTGTGTGGGTGGTGCTGTTCATTTTTAATTCTCCCACTCCTTGGGTCCCGGTGAATTCCCAATGACGTATGCTGCATTTGCACTTTTTTCCTGGACTATTATTAAAAGCTTTTTCTTTACACAAAAATCACTAATCTAAAATGATTCACCGTACTGTATTTGTTTACTTATTTTTATACTCGTAAACGGGTTAAATTTAATTATTCTTGTTCTGACTCAGCAGCGAGGTTGCCGTTGTCCTGCAACGTAAGAGCAATTTCCGAGTCGAGCTTCTTCGTCTTACAGTCCAAACTTTCCACTAGTTCTATTAATATCCATGACTGGCTCCTTATAAATGTCAAGAGGCATGAGCTCATCTTAGGAACACCTGGTCCCAGCGCTTGCACAATGTTAGGCTAGAATCCTGGCTTGAAATCTCTCTCCGTTCCCTTAGAGACTGTATGATTCTTTCATTCCTTTCACAAAATACATGGATTCGACTCCCTTTGATGCCTATGGTACATGGGTTCATCTCTCCCCTCCTTAGGTAAATAAATTTTCGAAAACTTTTTGAGGAAATTTATTTTAATTATCCAAAAAAAAATCTTATTTTTCCCTTTTAAATGTCGAAGCCATCATAACGTTATCCGTACCTTCTGATTTTTCTTCCTTAAAAATCCCCCGATAATTTGATTTCTTTCATCTTTTTAAGTCATATCCGGTAATTGGGTCGGTTGGGTACGCTCTGTCCCTACCCTTTCTTTCCCCTTTTTATTTGTCTGGACTTCAAGTTTCCAGAACCTCATTCTTCTTTACGGGTGTGGTCTATCCCTACCCGTTCCTTTATTTCATCATTCTCCTTTCTTAAATTGAAATTTTCTTCTTCAATAAAATCAATTATTTCTTTTATTTCCCAATATAATTTCTCCAATTCGCATTCGCACTCGAATGTTTGAGCTCTGTTTCCTTTTTCTATCTCATTTTCGTTCCTATCAAAAGTGGATTCTTCATCTCTAAATTGTTCCATAACCAGGGCTTGTTCATTGGCTTCATCGAAGTCTTCGGGAGGGTAATACACTTTTAAATTTGCTGAATTCATGGTCACTTCGTGATTCGTTTCACAGTGCCGAATTCTATAGGCATTATTTCTCAAATCCCTTATTATTTGATACGGTCCGTGGTACATTTTCAGAAACTTTTTGTACACGCGGTTCCCTGGATCCGAAATGGCGGGTCTTTTTACTAACACCATTTCCCCTGCTAATAGTGGCCGATGATACCTCTTGTGCCTGTTTCTTCATTGTCTCCTGTCGGCTTTAGCTTTTAGATGCTCAAAGGTTCTTTTTATACGTACATCTCTTCCAGGCTGAGCGTCTGCTGGCCTAGGAATTACCAGACTCCAAGGTCTCTCTGGTTGCTCATTCCGATGTAGCGTTATTGGTGTCTCTCCCGTAGATTCATGGATTGTGTTGTTTATACAAAATTCGATAATATCCAAGATATCTATCCACTTCCAATTTTCTTCGGCACAGTATATTCTACAATACTTGGCCGTCTCCCTCATCGCTCTTTCTACAAGATTTGCCTCAGGATGGCGAATACTTGACAAAATCTGACGTATTCCAAGTCTTTCTAATCCTTGTCTGAACTCTACACTGGTGAAACAACTACCGTGATCCGACAACAAATTCTCAGGTTTTCCCAGAATCGGTATCACTTTTTCTTTGAGTCGTTTCAACACCTGTTTGGTACTAGTCTTCTGTATGGGAGCAAGGACAACCAATTTAGTGAAGACATCCATAGCCACCATTATGTGTCGATTTCCTCTTCTTGCCTTTGGCAAAGGTCCGAAGTTATCAATAGATATGATTTGACCTGGCCTTTCGGGCAACAATGGTATAGGCTTTTGTCTCATAGGAAATGCACTTGGTTTGATCCTTTGACATAGATCACATGTCTTTAGCGTGTCCCTTACAGTTTCTCTCAGTCTCGGCCATACAAATGCTTCTTTCAGCATCGAGACTGTTTTGTCGACTCCCATATGTCCGAACGATCTATGGGCTAACCATACTATTTTCCTCTGCAAAATTGCAGGTACATCAATCCTTAATCGTGTATGGTCAGAGTCCACAAACTTATATAATAATCCATTATAAAATGTGTAATCTTGAGCTATCTTATTAGCTTCCGTGTACGCTGGTGTTCCCCTTATCAAACTTCCTTCAAGGAAAGATATGAGCATGTTCATCCATGGATCCTCACGTTGCCGTTGACTAATGCTCCTTAACTCATTTAGAGTACGCTGATCCCTGTCTTCCAAATCAATAGCCATTACTTCCTCTTCTGTGGACTCTGGCTGTCTACTTAAATAGTCTGGAACTATATTTTCTTTTCCTGGGCAGTATTCTATCTTTACATCAAACTGTTGAATATATAAAGCCCAACGCATCAACCTTTGACTGGATAAATCAGTCTTCATCAAAAAGGTTAAGGCTTTATGATCCGTCCTTAGAATGACTTGAAACCCATATACGATCTTTCGCCAATATTGCAGCGCGTTCAATATCGCTAACAGCTCGATTTCGCTGATCGTATAATTTTTCTCGTGTGGTTTCAGTCTCCGACTTGTGAAAGCTAGATAATTTTTCTTATCAGGGTTATCCGGGTTTTCCTGATATAGCATTGCCCCTATTCCAATCTGGGATGCATCTGTTTGAATTATAAATTACTGATTAAAATCAGGATATCCTAGCTTCACATAGTTTAAGAGCATTTCCTTGGCCTCCACGAATGCTTTTTCTGTTTCCTCCGTCCATTTCCACTTGCCCTCCTTCTTCAGAAGGTCCTGTAGTGGTGCAACAGTTTTTGTGTATGATGGACAATGTCCTGAGAAGAAACCAATCAATCCCAAAAACTGGCGAACGTTCTTTACCTTCAACGGCCTTGGAAAATCCCTTATCGATTATAATTTGCATGGATTTGGTTTAACACCATCCTTATCAATCACATGCCCTAAAAATGTTACTTGTCTTTGACAAAAATTTGACTTCTTTAAATTGATTTTAAAATTTGCCCTTCTTAAGTCTTCCAATAATTTCTTCAACTTTTCTAAATGTTCCTCAATATTCTCCGAGGTAAGCAAAATATCACCCACATAACGGATAGTGCAATCTTTCACTTCCTCTGACAGGTTTCGATCAACAAGCTGGTTTTCTCTTCCAGTTCGAGATGATGATACGAAGAAGTCATGTCAATATTTGTGAAAATTTTCTTGCCTTTGAACTTCCTCAGTATTTCTTTTATGGGTGGTGCCGAATCATTTTCTGGTATGATTTTTGCATTTAAATTTCTGGCATCTAGACACACCCTTACTGAGCCATCCGGTTTACTCACAATCACTAATGGACTAACATATGGTGTCGCCATCTTTTCTATAACACCTGCATTCATCATCTCCTGCAGTGTTTTCTTAGTTTGTGGGTAATGTTTTTCCGCAACCGGGTATGGTTTTTGTTTGAACGGTGCCCAATCATTGACTTGGAACGCGTATTTAAAATTTTCAATCTTCCCTGGCTTGGAATCAAATACGTCCCTAAAATTTAATAATAATTTCTTTAATTGTTCCTTATTTTCGAGGTTAACTTTAGCTTCCTCTACTTTTCCTGACAGGTTGGTCTCGAACTCAGTTTCCAAATTATCTTCGAATTCTATGTTGAGGACTTCAAATATCCTTTCTATGTCCTTATAACCTTCTTCCGTTACTTCTTCCACATGCCATACCTGTTCTCCTATTTTCACATCCTATTCCTGTAGGTTAATGTTTTGTTCATCCACATCCTCTCTTTGAATTCTAATGCAATTTTGCGCTAGATCTATAATGACCTTGTTCTCACGGATAAAATCAATACCTAATATGACATTATACGGTAATTGATTTACCAGCAAAAAGCATTGCGAAATTTCAGTGTTACCCATGATCAGATCAATGTATACCTGAAATTTGCATGTTAAAGATTTTTCAGGGATAATTCCCTTAATCTTTACACTTGATGTGGGGATTTTTAATACGCGGCCTCTTGTTTCCAATTAATTCAGAAGGGTTTGCGTAATTAAACTTATTGTTGATCCGGTATCAATCAATGCCCTGACCAGTAATCCTTCTATCCTTAGCATAATTATGGGTAATTCTCTTTTGATAGGTGGGATTCCTTCCACATCCTCATTAATTAGCTCATCTGGCCTTGCTATCCAATTCACAATTTCTACCTCCTCCCAGCTCCTGGTATGTTTCCACTTTTGACGATTTAAATTTGGAGTTTGTTTTTATCCTGAGGGCTTCCTTTCCCCTCATTCTTTAACTGAGCTTGTAGTTCCAAGCTTTGAGCTCCATCTAGTCGGTCGGGTGATTTCCGGTTCTTGATTGCCTCACTCCAACGGACTTTTTGCCTTTCAGGTTCGTCTGGTCGTTCGTTCATGCAACGAAGACTTTCCTGATATCTTTCCTCTATTTCGGCCCGATATTCATCATCCCTATCCTCTGGCCTTACGTTCCTTCTGGGATAATTCTCCCATTTCTTTCTGTTTTCTTGCCTCTGATGGTTATTGTTATAGGATCGGCTCTCTTGTTGCCTATAACCCGTATTCCTAGGATTTCTTCCTCGATATCCTCCTCTGTAGTGTGGCTGTATTCCTCTAGGCTCTTGGTGCCCATACTCTCGACCTAGTCCTTGAGTATCAGTGCTAGTAGACTGATTTCTGGTCGATGGTTTTTCTCTGGTTTCTTGACTGCTGGCCATGTGTACCTGTTCAGTCTGTCTTTGATGCCTAGGAGTTACGTGTGACGTCGTCATGTCTAATTGACGTAATACACTCTCCACTTCCACAACACTTCTGGCTTTGGATGAGATTAACAGCCTCTGAATCTCATATGGAAGTTGTCTTGCAATGGCGGCACACAGGTCATTCTCAGTTGGAGCAATGTCAAGTTCGCGGAATTTACACAGCTAAGCGGTAAAAATTCCGAGTACTTAGTTGGTGCATTTGTGCTGTACTTCCTAGAGTACAGATCTAGCCTCAAATTCTCCTGGACGTCTGCTGCCCAATATCGTTTTAAAAAGGCTTCTCTAAAGCCTTCCACCGTATCAAAGGTGTACCTAAAGCTTCTGAACCAGGTGAGACAATCACCTGCCAACAGCTTCTCAATAGCTCTCAGTCTCCGATCCTGAGGAACCTTCATTTCGTTTAAGTACTCTGCGACTTCCTTTAACCAGTATTTTGGAGTAATTGACATGTTATTACCCGTAAATTTTACCGGTCTGTCCTCATTCGATTTGATAATGTTTATTACCTGACCATTTGTCTGATTCATGTACGGGGTTGACATCGCCATCGGATATCCTGGGTTCTTGTAAGGGCTCTCCCCTCCTAAGTCCCTATCTGTATCTGTGCCTTGTTCACGAGGATCTGTCCATCCAGTCTTTGGAAACTCCTCCTGACTTTCAAATTCTAATTTCCTTTCCCTTCGGGCACTTTCTTCATTCGCCATGAGTTGGATTTCCATTTGACTATTTTTGTGTTCAGTCCTTTCCAACCGTGATCCTAATTCATTTTGAATTCTTTCCTGATTTTCCTTACTAGTTTCCAGTTCTCGTTTGAGATGGAATTTCTCGTTCCTGAAGCTATCCCTGATTTCATTTAGATGTTCTTTTACCTCTTTCTTAATGACCATGACCTGTTCTGTTATAATTTCTGGCTTTACGTCCCCTATGGTATCGAGGTCTTCTCGTATTTCTTTTATTTTCTTCTCCATCTCTCTTTGTCCTTTGACCATATCTACTTTAATTCCCTCAAGCTTTTCCTCAGTTTTCCCTTGACTCTTAGACACTATTGTCAATTCATTTTTGACCTGATTTACTTCGGTACTGGTTTTTCCTACTTGGACCTTTAATGTTCCGATGGTTCCCTGAACATCATTAATACCCTGACTTATTTCATCTATCTTATGGGTATTTTCCTTATTTTCTTTCTCTCGTTGTTTTCTTTCATTCTGGAGATGCTCCTCATATAGACCTAATCTTTGATTTATTCCAACCTCGTACTTCTTTAAGTTATCATCTACCTGCCCGGTAAACAGCTCAAATTGACCTTTCATATCCCGCGCATCCTTTTGATTTTGATTTTTCATCTCAGTTACTTCGGTCTGAACTACACCGATGTTGTTCTCGAGGGTTCCTACTTTCTCCTCAACCTTTCCAAATCGGGTTCCTAGCTCATTCACACTTTGTTTTATTTCATCCCGGGATGTTTTACAGATATCGCTGTTAGATTTTATCTGAGCTTCTAATTTATCCTGCACACCTTGGATCTGGGTTACAAGTTTCTTTTCACATGCCTCTACATTTTTTTACAGGTTTGTTCCATGCTATTTAATTTAATTTTTATAGCCCCAAAATTACCTTCTAAATTTACAAAATTTTCTTGACATTTATCTTGGGATTTTTTCATACTTTCATTCAAGGTATCTATTTGGGCTTGCAATTCTGAATGAAATCCTTTATTTTCCTCTTTAATCTCACTTGTGATTTTCCCTTTTAAATCATTTAATTGTCCCCAAACTTAGTGTCAAAATCTTGAAATTTGGTATTCATTGTTTCTTCTAAAACCTTGGACCCCTCTTTCATTCCCTTAATTTCAGCCTTCAGTTCCTTATTAATTTTTATACAGTTAGCTTCGATAGCTTCTAATTTAGTTCCCATGTTATCACTTTTAGCTTCGATAACTACTAATTTAGTTCCCATGTTATCACTTTTAGCTTCGATATCTACTAATTTAGTCCTCATATTAGCACTATCAGTTTTAGTGACTCTAGACTTTGATTTATGGATCCTAAATCCCTTTTATTTTCACTCTGTTGGCTATCCAACTTACTCAAACTCTCATTTATGGATTTGAACACTTTGTTATTTTCATCCTTTTGGAGGCCCAATGTATTGTTTATAGCCTCCAACTTCTCATTGCTATCGGCTTTTATAGCCTCCAAATGCCGTTGCATCTCTTCACTCAATGCCATCTTATTAGAATATAGTGGGCTACTAATGCCACATCGCTAGAACATGCTTGAGAGATAGTAATCTGAACCATTGTGTCCCAATTTCTTTAAAAATTTACTTTGGTACGGGTTTTTACTACACCGTACCCTTTTGATATCTTTATTCAAACTCATCAACTTTATGGAAGTGTTTAAAATTCAAAATTTAGAAAAACCATTTTTTTTTTCAAAAGAATGAAAATTTTGATTTTTCGAGAAAACTCGGGTTTTCCCCAGGAAAACTCTGCCCTGCGAACTGGGCGCCATTAAATGTCTGGTAGGGGGTGGTTTAATCCAGGGCAGCTCGGTGTGAGTTTCCAGGGACCCATGCGGTCAGTTAACATTATACGTTGTAGCTACTCCTATCATTACTTTACTTTTACATGAATTGACCGTCTTTAGTGTTCCTCTAACTATCAATCCAAGCACAGTACTTCTATTCATCCCCCTGTGCCTTTTCAGCAAGAAATATGCAAATCACAGTATGCCAGCATTGCTCAATTCGGGATTTTCAGGGCTGCGGTAAGTTCTCCCACTCTGTGACTTACATATTTTGGGTTAAATAGAGGATACACTTGCAAAATATAACAACAAAATCAACTCCCATTTTAACACCTTTAATTAATCAAAATTATGGCGCTACAAACAATAAAACAAATAAACTACTGACCAATATCTTTCTACTTGTTCAAAGTGAACAAGGAATAGCATAAGAATAAAACAAATATTCTCTTTAAACACATGGTTTTCTTTAAAACCAACAATTCATGATTATTTTCACTTCCATAAAGTACCTATCTTAAAGTTCCATATAACTACGAGCTCCTTTGGCTCGATACATCCCATAATAATGGTGTCATACTTTTGTACACCTCAAGAACTATTTTTATCTTTTCTTATCATCAAAACAAATATATAATTACATTTAAAATTACATGTTAATTATTCACTTCAATATTTGGGCATTTCACATATTCTCAGTATTTACCATCTCTCTCAAGTTTTGCAAATTCACTACGGTGATCGGGAAACTACTTGTGTACTCCAGAGTCATAAAGATTACTTGACAAAGTCAAAAACTATGATCACTCCCGAAATCTAGTTATCTTCACAAAACTCGTGGATTCCTTATTTTCCATACAACATTACAATAGGGATTTTTATTTAATTCATTTGTCTTATAAGACCATTATCACATAAGAAAACTACGATCTGAACTGGCAAGCGATAATATCAATCTAGAAGGACCTCGGTTCAACGCCCGGGTCATTAACAACTTTAAACACTCACGGTGTATTTAACACTTCTTACAAGACGATCTTTACCCACCCTCGCTCTATGAGGGTCAGGCCATTATACTCGAGCGTGATTTATGACAGGGAGAGCGGCTCCCTGCCTAGCCTACGGTTGGAGCTCTCTTCAATGCTTTTAAAACAAACCTTCATTTTATTTTTCAGCTCTATGGAGAGACCTGGCATTCTACTCCTCGTTTCACTTTCAACAATATTCTTTGGCTCATAAACCACTCTCGTAATCTTGGCATTTATTAATTATGAAGGGTCCTCGTTGATTGGGAAGAGTAATACACATTCTACGACGAATAATAAGGGGCTTTAACAACAAGAGGATTCTATGTTCGAATCTCTTAACATGCCTCGGGAACCATTTCCACATTGGAGGACTTATACAAGACGCGATTTAAAGTCGGCCGTGGCCTACATGACATACGCTCAATAATACCATACATTAGCTCCCTTTTAAATAATAACACACACATGGCCTCGTGATCTACGTCACAATTAGAGGACTTACAACATATCTCAATTCAATACAATCAACTACCCCTCATAAGTAATTTACCAAGTACATTTAAATTCTACGCATTCCTAGCGTGACTTTTTATTTAATTGCGTTCCATTACGCTACACATTACTTTACGGCCTAATGTCTTCCAAAGAACTGATAAATTTCATAGTAACAATTGATACATATCTCAATTCTTATATTAATCTTTTCCGTTGACAATAAATCGCTCCATTTTTAAGAACATGCATTCACATCATGTCTTATACATTTGTTAAGGCTCCAACGCTCTATATTTTTATATCATTCAATTTAATCTTTATTTAGATTTCTTTACCTTGTTATTCACATCATGTCTTCATTCCTTACAAAAGCTCAAAAGCTAATTCTTTCATATAATTCAAATTTACCTTTATGTAAATATCTTTGTTATAATTATTATTATTACGCTTGCTTTTATAACATTCGTCAAATACACTGACATTTTATTCCAGGCATTTCCTCTACAGGATTTATTATTCACATAATTATTTCTTAAAACTTTATTTTTGTTCAGATCGCGTTCTTATTTAGCTATTATTTATTTAAAAACATCCCTTTTACTCAAAACTCCGGTGGAATTGTACACAAAATTTTCCCGACACCCAAAACATAATGAAAATCTTTACTCACATGTCTAAGGTCGTTTTCTGACCTTTATTCTCGTTCGATGTGACATTTTGGCCCACCTTCTTGATTTACTCCATATTGTACAAACTCATCTCATGTACAGACATTTCTTGACACATATTCAATACATTTAACACTGACAACATTTTTAATACACTGGTGTATCCGTTTTGAACACACAATAAAACACTAAAAAATATTACTTTTAACACACACTCTTGATATATTTACACTTCACAACTTTTGATCACTAGGCCGTCTTTTTAGCCTATCACACGTGACTTCTTAATCTCCCGTCTCCAAGGGTGAAATTTATTCAATGTCGGCTTCCTATCCTGCAGAATACGAAAGTCTCGAATCATCTACTACTTCCCTGGAATAACAATTCTTCGAATCCTGTTCTTGATGATCGGCTATTTCTCTATCTTGAACGGCTCCCCTTTTAGATCTGATTTATCGATCCTAGCGAAAGTCTGTTCTGATCGAGGTCCCCTCGATAACCTATCGATGACCTATGGATTTTTTTTTAGCCACTAATACCTCTCGAGTCTTAGTGCTTTAGACTAGTTCGTCTGCTTTTTTGAGACAACGTCTATAGTTTCCGTTCTTCTTTGTTTATTTGGTTCTCGCACTTCTAATTTTCTGAAATACGTTGCGAACCTTACTCTGTTTTTCCCTGTTCGGGTTCTTTAAAATTGATAAACTGTTTATCTCGCTGTTCCAGTACTTCCGTACGTTATGATACTTTTGGTCGTTTACTGACAGACCTATCGCCTTAATCCTAAGTTCGCAGCCTGCTTTAACTGTATTTTATGAACTTTTACGATAAACTTTGCACTGTCAGACCTAAATCCTGTAACTAGGATTTTCCTAATTAATCATCTCGGCGATACTTTAATATTTCTTCTTTGCAACTCCTTCCGGAGGCACGCAAGTTACTGATACTTCGACGCCCGTGGCTGTCGGATATTAATTCTGCGGTGTAATACAGCGTTTCTCCCCTCAAGGAGTACTGGTAAACTGCCTTCGATGTCTGATACAGCGTAACGTCCCCCTCACGGGCTCGTGAATACTGCATGAACTGATACAGCGTAACGCCTCCCTGGGCTATCGTAGACTGCATGATTGGCTTGGTGAGGCCAGGAGTTTTATACCTTTTAGTCCAAAAAAAAGATAAAATCCTAGTCCTTTTCGTGACCAACTTTTGAACTAATTGTCGCACAATTATAAAAATTATATCTCCAGGAAGCTCGTCTTCCAAACGTAAATTGATCCTCCTGTGCATGGAGATCGATCGTGCATTTCCGAGATATTAATTAATTCTTCGTCCTCAACTGTGTGGGTGGTGCTGTTCATTTTTAATTCTCCCACTCCTTGGGTCCCGGTGAATTCCCAATGACGTATGCTGCATTTGCACTTTTTTCCTGGACTATTATTAAAAGCTTTTTCTTTACACAAAAATCTCTAATCTAAAATGATTCACCGTACTGTATTTGTTTACTTATTTTTATACTCGTAAACGGGTTAAATTTAATTATTCTTGTTCTGACTCAGCAGCGAGGTTGCCGTTTTCCTGCAACGTAAGAGCAATTTCCGAGTCGAGCTTCTTCGTCTTACAGTCCAAACTTTCCACTAGTTCTATTAATATCCATGACTGGCTCCTTATAAATGTCAAGAGGCATGAGCTCATCTTAGGAACACCTGGTCCCAGCGCTTGCACAATGTTAGGCTAGAATCCTGGCTTGAAATCTCTCTCCGTTCCCTTAGAGACTGTATGATTCTTTCATTCCTTTCACAAAATACATGGATTCGACTCCCTTGGAAGCCTATGGTACATGGGTTCATCTCTCCCCTCCTTAGGTAAATAAATTTTCGACAACTTTTTGAGGAAATTCATTTTAATTATCAAAAAAAAAATCTTATTTTTCCCTTTTAAATGTCGAAGCCATCATAACGTTATCCGTACCTTCTGATTTTTCTTCCTTAAAAATCCCCCGATAATTTGATTTCTTTCATCTTTTTAAGTCATATCCGGTAATTGGGTCGGTTGGGTACGCTCTGTCCCTACCCTTTCTTTCCCCTTTTTATTTGTCTGGACTTCAAGTTTCCAGAACCTCATTCTTCTTTACGGGTGTGGTCTATCCCTACCCGTTCCTTTATTTCATCATTCTCCTTTCTTAAATTGAAATTTTCTTCTTCAATAAAATCAATTATTTCTTTTATTTCCCAATATAATGTCTCCAATTCGCATTCGCACTCGAATGTTTGAGCTCTGTTTCCTTTTTCTATCTCATTTTCGTTCCTATCAAAAGTGGATTCTTCATCTCTAAATTGTTCCATAACCAGGTCTTGTTCATTGGCTTCATCGAAGTCTTCGGGAGGGTAATACACTTTTAAATTTGATGAATTCATGGTCACTTCGTGATTCGTTTCACAGTGCCGAATTCTATAGGCATTATTTCTCAAATCCCTTATTATTTGATACGGTCCGTGGTACATTTTCCGAAACTTTTTGTACACGCGGTTCCCTGGATCCGAAATGGCGGATCTTTTTACTAACACCATTTCCCCTGCTAATAGTGGCCGATGATACCTCTTGTGCCTATTTCTTCTTTGTCTCCTGTCGGCTTGAGCTTTTAGATGCTCAAAGGCTCTTTTTATACGTACATCTCTTCCAGGCTGAGCGTCTGCTGGCCTAGGAATTACCAGACTCCAAGGTCTCTCTGGTTGCTCATTCCGATGTAGCGTTATTGGTATCTCTCCCGTAGATTCATGGATTGTGTTGTTTATACAAAATTCGATAATATCCAAGATATCTATCCACTTCCAATTTTCTTCGGCACAGTATATTCTACAATACTTGGCCATCTCCCTCATCACTCTTTCTACAGGATTTGCCTCAGGATGGCGAATACTTGACAAAATCTGACGTATTCCAAGTCTTTCTAATTCTTGTCTGAACTCTACACTGGTGAAACAACTACCGTGATCCGACAACAAATTCTCAGGTTTTCCCAGAATCGGTATCACTTTTTCTTTGAGTCGTTTCAACACCTGTTTGGTACTAGTCTTCTGTATGGGAGCAAGGACAACCATTTTAGTGAAGACATCCATAGCCACCATTATGTGTCGATTTCCTCTTCTTGCCTTTGGCAAAGGTCCGAAGTTATCAATAGATATGATTTGACCTGGCCTTTCGGGCAACAATGGTATAGGCTTTTGTCTCATAAGAAATGCATTTGGTTTGATCCTTTGACATAGATCACATGTCTTTAGCGTGTCCCTTACAGTTTCTCTCAGTCTCGACCATACAAATGCTTCTTTCAGCATCGAGACTGTTTTGTCGACTCCCATATGTCCGAACGATCTATGGGCTAACCATACTATTTTCCTCTGCAAAATTGCAGGTACATCAATCCTTAATCGTGTATGGTCAGAGTCCACAAACTTATATAATAATCCATTATAAAATGTGTAATCTTGAGCTATCTTATTAGCTTCCGTGTACGCTGGTGTTCCCCTTATCAAACTTCCTTCAAGGAAAGATATGAGCATGTTCATCCATGGATCCTCACGTTGCCGTTGACTAATGCTCCTTAACTCATTTAGAGTACGCTGATCCCTGTCTTCCAAATCAATAGCCATTACTTCCTCTTCTGTGGACTCTGGCTGTCTACTTAAATAGTCTGGAACTATATTTTCTTTTCCTGGGCAGTATTCTATGTTTACATCAAACTGTTGAATATATAAAGCCCAACGCATCAACCTTTGACTGGATAAATCAGTCTTCATCCAAAAGGTTAAGGCTTTATGATCCGTCCTTAGAATGACTTGAAACCCATATACGATCTTTCGCCAATATTGCAGCGCGTGCAATATCGCTAACAGCTCGATTTTGCTGATCGTATAATTTTTCTCGTGTGGTTTCAGTCTCCGACTTGTGAAAGCTAGATAATTTTTCTTATCAGGGTTATCCGGGTTTTCCTGATATAGCATTGCCCCTATTCCAATCTGGGATGCATCTGTTTGAATTATAAATTTCTGATTAAAATCAGGATATCCTAGCTTCACATAGTTTAAGAGCATTTCCTTGGCCACCACGAATGCTTTTTCTGTTTCCTCCGTCCATTTCCACTTGCCCCCCTTCTTCAGAAGGTCCTGTAGTGGTGCAACAGTTTTTGTGTATGATGGACAATGTCCTGAGAAGAAACCAATCAATCCCAAAAACTGGCGAACGTTCTTTACCTTCAACGGCCTTGGAAAATCCCTTATCGAATATAATTTGCATGGATTTGGTTTAACACCATCCTTATCAATCACATGCCCTAAAAATGTTACTTGTCTTTGACAAAAATTTGACTTCTTTAAATTGATTTTAAAATTTGCCCTTCTTAAGTCTTCCAATAATTTCTTCAACTTTTCTAAATGTTCCTCAATATTCTCCGAGGTAAGCAAAATAGCATCCACATAACGGATAGTGCAATCTTTCACTTCCTCTGACAGGTTTCGATCAAGCGCTCTTATTAAGGCAGATCCCGCGGTCTTCAATCCAAACGGACATCTCCTAAAACAATAGGTTTGTTGGTCGAACTGAAATCCAGTCAACATGCTGGTTTTCTCTTCCAGTTCGAGATGATGATACGAAGAAGTCATGTCAATATTTGTGAAAATTTTCTTGCCTTTGAACTTCCTCAGTATTTCTTTTATGGGTGGTGCCGAATCATTTTCTGGTATGATTTTTGCATTTAAATTTCTGGCATCTAGACACACCCTTACTGAGCCATCCGGTTTACTCACAATCACTAATGGACTAACATATGGTGTCGCCATCTTTTCTATAACACCTACATTCATCATCTCCTGCAGTGTTTTCTTAGTTTGTGGGTAATGTTTTTCCGCAACCGGGTATGGTTTTTGTTTGAACGGTGCCCAATCATTGACTTGGAACGCGTATTTAAAATGTTCAATCTTCCCTGGCTTGGAATCAAATACGTCCCTAAAATTTAATAATAATTTCTTTAATTGTTCCTTATTTTCGAGGTTAACTTTAGCTTCCTCTACTTTTCCTGACAGGTTGGTCTCGAACTCAGTTTCCAAATTATCTTCGAATTCTATGTTGAGGACTTCAAATATCCTTTCTATGTCCTTATAACCTTCTTCCGTTACTTCTTCCACATGCCATACCTGTTCTCCTATTTTCACATCCTGTTCCTGTAGGTTAATGTTTTGTTCATCCACATCCTCTCTTTGAATTCTAATGCAATTTTGCGCTAGATCTATAATGACCTTGTTCTCACGGATAAAATCAATACCTAATATGACATTATACGGTAATTGATTTACCAGCAAAAAGCATTGCGAAATTTCAGTGTTACCCATGATCAGATCAATGTATACCTGAAATTTGCATGTTAAAGATTTTTCAGGGATAATTCCCTTAATCTTTACACTTGATGTGGGGATTTTTAATACGCGGCCTCTTGTTTCCAATTCATTCAGAAGGGTTTGCGTAATTAAACTTATTGTTGATCCGGTATCAATCAATGCCCTGACCAGTAATCCTTCTATCCTTAGCATAATTATGGGTAATTCTCTTTTGATAGGTGGGATTCCTTCCACATCCTCATTCATTAGCTCATCTGGCCTTGCTATCCAATTCACAATTTCTACCTCCTCCCAGCTCCTGGTATGTTTCCACTTTTGACGATTTAAATTTGGAGTTTTTTTTATCCTGAGGGCTTCCTTTCCCCTCATTCTTTAACTGAGCTTGTACTTCCAAGATTTGAGCTCCATCTAGTCGGTCGGGTGATTTCCGGTTCTTGATTGCCTCACTCCAACGGACTT
This sequence comes from Meconema thalassinum, assembly GCA_946902985.2. Classification (NCBI taxonomy): domain Eukaryota; kingdom Metazoa; phylum Arthropoda; class Insecta; order Orthoptera; family Tettigoniidae; genus Meconema; species Meconema thalassinum. Next base: position 414,956,637 of record OX336393.1, read on the forward strand.
TTTGCCTTTCAGGTTCGTCTGGTCGTTCGTTCATGCAACGAAGACTTTCCTGATATCTTTCCTCTATTTCGGCCCGATATTCATCATCCCTATCCTCTGGCCTTACGTTCCTTCTGGGATAATTCTCCCATTTCTTTCTGTTTTCTTGCCTCTGATGGTTATTGTTATAGGATCGGCTCTCTTGTTGCCTATAACCCGTATTCCTAGGATTTCTTCCTCGATATCCTCCTCTGTAGTGTGGCTGTATTCCTCTAGGCTCTTGGTGCCCATACTCTCGATCTAGTCCTTGAGTATCAGTGCTAGTAGACTGATTTCTGGTCGATGGTTTTTCTCTGGTTTCTTGACTGCTGGCCATGTGTACCTGTTCAGTCTGTCTTTGATGCCTAGGAGTTACGTGTGACGTCGTCATGTCTAATTGACGTAATACACTCTCCACTTCCGCAGCACTTCTGGCTTTGGATGAGATTAACAGCCTCTGAATCTCATATGGAAGTTGTCTTGCAATTCTCAGCTGGAGCAATGTCAAGTTCGCGGAATTTACACAGCTAAGCGGTAAAAAATTCCGAGTACTTAGTTGGTGCATTTGTGCTGTACTTCCTAGAGTACAGATCTAGCCTCAAATTCTCCTGGACGTCTGCTGCCCAATATCGTTTTAAAAAGGCTTCTCTAAAGTCTTCCACCGTATCAAAGGTGTACCTAAAGCTTCTGAACCAGGTGAGACAATCACCTGCCAACAGCTTCTCAATAGCTCTCAATCTCCGATCCTGAGGAACCTTCATTTCGTTTAAGTACTCTGCGACTTCCTTTAACCAGTATTTTGGAGTAATTGACATGTTATTACCCGTAAATTTTACCGGTCTGTCCTCATTCGATTTGATAATGTTTATTACCTGACCATTTGTCTGATTCATGTACGGGTTTGACATCGCCATCGGATATCCTGGGTTCTTGTAAGGGCTTTCCCCTCCTAAGTCCCTATCTGTATCTGTGCCTTGTTCACGAGGATCTGTCCATCCTGTCTTTGGAAACTCCTCCTGACTTTCAAATTCTAATTTCCTTTCCCTTCGGGCACTTTCTTCATTCGCCATGAGTTGGATTTCCATTTGACTATTTTTGTGTTCAGTCCTTTCCAACCGTGATCCTAATTCATTTTGAATTCTTTCCTGATTTTTCTTACTAGTTTCCAGTTCTCGTTTGAGTTGGAATTTCTCGTTCCTGAAGCTATCCCTGATTTCATTTAGATGTTCTTTTACCTCTTTCTTAATGACCATGACCTGTTCTGTTATAATTTCTGGCTTTACGTCCCCTATGGTATCGAGGTCTTCTCGTATTTCTTTTATTTTCTTCTCCATCTCTCTTTGTCCTTTGACCATATCTACTTTAATTCCCTCAAGCTTTTCCTCAGTTTTCCCTTGACTCTTAGACACTATTGTCAATTCATTTTTGACCTGATTTACTTCGGTACTGGTTTTTCCTACTTGGACCTTTAATGTTCCGATGGTTCCCTGAACATCATTAATACCCTGACTTATTTCATCTATCTTATGGGTATTTTCCTTATTTTCTTTCTCTCGTTGTTTTCTTTCATTCTGGAGATGCTCCTCATATAGACCTAATCTTTGATTTATTCCAACCTCGTACTTCTTTAAGTTATCATCTACCTGCCCGGTAAACAGCTCAAATTGACCTTTCATATCCCGCGCATCCTTTTGATTTTGATTTTTCATCTCAGTTACTTCGGTCTGAACTACACCGATTTTGTTCTCGAGGGTTCCTACTTTCTCCTCAACCTTTCCAAATCGGGTTCCTAGCTCATTCACACTTTGTTTTATTTCATCCCGGGATGTTTTACAGATATCGCTGTTAGATTTTATCTGAGCTTCTAATTTATCCTGCACACCTTGGATCTGGGTTACAAGTTTCTTTTCACATGCCTCTACATTTTTTTACAGGTTTGTTCCATGCTATTTAATTTAATTTTTATAGCCCCAAAATTACCTTCTAAATTTACAAAATTTTCTTGACATTTATCTTGGGATTTTTTCATACTTTCATTCAAGGTATCTATTTGGGCTTGCAATTCTGAATGAAATCCTTTATTTTCCTCTTTAATCTCACTTGTGTTTTTCCCTTTTAAATCATTTAATTTGTCCCCAAACTGAGTGTCAAAATCTTGAAATTTGGTATTCATTGTTTCTTCTAAAACCTTGGACCCCTCTTTCATTCCCTTAATTTCAGCCTACTGTTCCTTATTAATTTTTATACAGTTAGCTTCGATAGCTTCTAATTTAGTTCCCATGTTATCACTTTTAGCTTCGATATCTACTAATTTAGTTCCCATGTTATCACTTTTAGCCTATGGTACATGGGTTCAGTACCGAATACAAAACAGCAGGTCGGGAAGCACTGGATGCTGTCATCTCATTGATTACGCTGCTGCTAGGTGCAGTGCCTTGCTCGACACGCGGCCTCTGTGAGATTCCGGCATTTAAAGAAGGTCTTCATTGTATAATAACATCTTAATTTGGAATTTATAATACTGTAGCACTTCTAAATACATTTTAAGAAATTACAAGGGCAATTCTTTTTCAAGTTCCGATGGACTGTATAAAAATAACAGATTGACATACAAAACTGATTTTACTACTAAATATTTGCTTGTTTTATTCTTATGTCTCAACATAATCGCCAAAACGATTGAAACATTTGTCGTATCGTATCGTTACACCAGCTTTCCAATGCCCTCGGCAAAAAAAATCTGCTGCTACTGAGGTGGGTACGTGTGGAGAGTCTCCTGAAGTGTTTCCTTTTTGGTGAGGCGTTGCCGCCCAACCATACCTTCAAATATCGAAAAAGGTGAAATGCATTCAGTGCTGATTTGGACTAAACGGCAGATGGTCGAAAACTTCACACTGAATTTATTGAAAAAGTCTATCGTAACGTATTTTTCAGAAAATTATTTAATAGTTATTATTTAAAACACACATTGTTACAGATCTGTCTTTTTAAATACTTTTTATGAAAAATTGTTATCAAGGAAAAGAAAAATCCAAGTTTAATATTGATCAACTTTGCTCGTAATTCAATTAGTTTTAATTTATTTTAGAAGACAATTGCTGAAAATGGCCATAATGTTGCCAAAACTGGAGTAATTGTATTGTGTTTATTGACCAAGGCGGATTAAATTTAATAAATACTCATGGTATGTTATTTCTGACTTTTAAAATTGTTAACTTTCTATCACACGTGCACTTAATTTTAGGTGAGTTTTCTCTCAACTTCCTCTTTGTGTCTTTCCTTGTTCCACTATCATTTATTTAACTTATTGTATATTTAGGAATTCACTAGATTGCGCTGAATTGCTCATTTCTTATCCTCGCACGCACTATGTTGTGAGGAGGACACAGTTTTGGCAGTGGCTATCGCTTAAGACCTACGTGGATGCGGATATCCGCAACATTTCTCGCCATGCGGATATAATTTCCAAGGATGTATGGAAAGCGGATAAGCTACGGATAATGTTTGAAGTAAATTTTCGGATAGTTTTTAGAATCCAATCCGAACTTGTTTAATATCATTACTAGGACGCGGATGTTTATGGCATAGCCTATCATATTTTACCGTTATATATTTTTCATGACAAATGTAAGATGATGATTTAAGCTAATCTCATTCAAATTATGTCATTAAGCATAATCAACACTCCGAACTGAAAAGGGTTGCAATTCTGGCTGTATGACATTCATTTTAAACATAGCACATGACATACATAGCCTAAGGGAACGACTTTCTCCTCAAATGTATAAATGTGTTGCTTTAATACTGTATGCTTTATCGAATTTTTTTATTGTGATATCAGTAGACTCGGATAACAGTCGTGCGGATGTGGGACGGTTGCGGATAACAGTCGAGCGGATGCAGGATGGGTGCGATTAACAGTCTTGTGGATGTGGGGTGGATGCGGATAACAGTCGAGCGGATGCGGGGAGGATGTGGATAACCGTCATGCGGATGCGGGGCAGGTGCAGATAACAGTCGTGCGGATGCGGGGTGAGAGCGGATAACAGTCGTGCGGATGCGGGGTGAGAGCGGATAACAGTCGTGTGGGTGTGGGGCGGATGCGGATAACAGTCGTGCGGATGCGGGGCGAGTGCGGATATCAGTCGTGAGGATGCGGGGCGGATGCGGATAACAATCTTGCAGATGCGGGGTGGGTGCGGATGCTGGGCAGATGCGGGGTGGGTGCGGATAACAATCGTGCAGATGCTGGGCAGATGCGGGGCGGGTGCAGATAACTGTCCGGCGGATGCGGGGCGGTTGCGGATATCGTTTTGCCAGTCTCTTGCTCTTCTTATCCACTGTGGTCCAGCCATTTTCTTGAATGTGTGCACCCAGTAAGTCCTCGATCTTCCTATGTTTCTCGTGGGGTCCCACATCGTTAGTCTGTGCGTCCACCTCTTATGCCTCGCTATGTGGCTTCACCATTTCCATTTTTTAGTCTGTCCGCAGTGTTGAAGGCGTCCCTTATACCGGTTCATCTACGTATCTCCTCGTTCCTTATTCTGTCCTTAAGCGTGATATTGAGGATGTTTCGTCCCATCCTACGTTGGGCTATCTGGAGCGCGTGTCTATGCTTCAAAGTTAGTGACCAGGTTTGGCACCATAAAGCATTACTGGAATTACACATTTCTCCAGAACTACCGTAATGTCTGCAGACTTAATTTCTGAAATGTATCTCCTAAAATGAATTTCAAGGACCAGAATGTTTTCCATGTTCGCCCGATTCTTCTTTTGATTTCCTTGTCCGCATTGTTTTGGATGATATACCACAGACAACCATGGATCAGGGGCGTAAATACAATTATTCTGGGGGGGGGGGGGAGCTGACTATCCTGGAAAGTTGTGAGTATTCTCAGGGGATTGTCACTGCAAAATAAAAGAAATATCAACCAAATTCTTAGAGCATATAACTATGTGTAATTATTTTAGATAAGAGTTAATTGTAAAATTCTAAGTTTATATAGCCTACAATTAGTGGCAATACAAAGAAGTTATAAAATACAACAGAACACAGAAATAACATTTTATACTTAATGAATTTTCTATTATGGTCAATGGAATAAAAATAGCAAGTGTCTGAATTTTGTAATTTTTTTAAAGCAGAAAGGTGAACAGTTTTTAGCCTACTTTCGATTTTTGCAAAAAATGAAAGTAGACTTATGAGATCAACACAGGGCGAAAAAAAGTGTGTCTGTCTGTGTGTGTGTATGTGTGTGTGTGAGTCTGTGTGTGTGTGTGTCTGTGTGTCTGTGTGTGTGTGTGTGTGTGTGAGTGAGTGTGTGTACTCTGAATGTCTGTCCCCCCCTATCAATTCGAACACGGTGAATGCGAATTGAACGAAATTTGGTACAAAGGTAGCACTAGCAAAGGACACCTCAGTGTCATGTTTTATATCGCCGCCATCTTTACTAAAACTGAATGGCGGCCACTCAAACGTTCAAAACGTAAAATCAAATAACGACTAACCAAATCATCCGATCTCTACCAAATTTGGTAACAACATACCTTCGTATAGGATGCGTCTTGTGACCAAACTACAAGGTCGTCCTCCATACCATTTCAGGATGGCGGCCGTGCGAATTATGCAAACTTTATAATCCATATCATGGGACCCACCAGTTCCGATTATCGAGCCGAGAATTGTTTTAACTGTTCTAAAGGAAGAGGCACGTTCGATATTAAAAGTTTATTTTGTAATACTATAGTGCAGACGTGATTTTAAAAAGCTGAGCTGATTTAGTAATAAGACAAGATGGCAATGGATATCTTGTGCCTGACTTATATTTCACTAATTTGAGTATTGCATGCAATACAGCGTACTGATATAAAATAAATACACTTTGTATGAAATGCTTTATATATAAATAATATACTCCAGTGATGAAATCGTTTAGTATAAATCACTATTTGCTAACAAGTTCTATGTAAGTCATTTTATATAGATCGATATTCGTTGACACAATTAGCTCAGTGGTAGAGCGTTAGCCTATCGCTCAAATGCCTATGGTTCAAACCCGATCAGAGCTAGTTTTCTTGCTTGAAATTTTATATGTTTATTGTTTTGTAATGACTCAGATGTTTTAAAATTAAGCGTTATATTGTGCATATTATGGTGTAAAATATATATTTAATTAAAACATAATTCGCCAGCAGATTTACTCGAGACATCTAGCTGCCAAAAAGGTAACTGCACGCCGACCAGATTTTATTGAAAAGTTTCTTCTTCTGGCCGCTAGAATGCACTCGCTCTGTTAGGATTATATTGTTAGATATTTCACCACTAGATATCACGACTAGTCTACGTGGGGCTCCATTGATTACTATACCATTTGCATTCTATGCGCATCGAATTTGAACAATGACAAGATGATACTACGATACATTTTTACTTTCTATTTTAAAGGGTTTGTAACAGCCTATTGTGCGTTATTTGAAAATGTTAATTGAAGTAAAGAACAAAACGATTTCACATAGTATCTGAACTCTACCGTTGGTGCTAGTTCAGGATATTAATTAACACTTCTATTTCAGCCAAATAGCAATCGAAAATATCCACATAGTTGGCATACACACGTCTCTGTAGGGTCATGGAAAGATTTGTTAATTCAATTAGGGTTGTGAAAGTCATACGCAGCCAGACGTGTAAAGACATGCCTCAACTCAAAGTTGGATGTTGCCCGCGTCAGGCCGATTATGTAATAATAATAATAATAATAATAATAATGATAATAATAATAATAATAATAATAATAATAATAATAATAATAATAATAATGTTATTGGTTTTACGTCCCTTTTAACTACTGTTGCTTTTAGAGACGCCGGGGTTCCAGAATTTTGTCCCGAAGGGGATCTTTAACGTGCCAGTAAATCTACTAACACGGCTCCCTCGCATTTGTGCACCCTCAAATGCCAGCTGACTGCGCCAGGATACGAACCTGAAACATACGGTCCAGCAAGCGAGAACGTTACCGCTGAGCCACGCCGCCAGTCCGGTCGATTATGTCTCCAGATCCATAACATTCTTTAGATACTTCTTATCTTTCTTCAATGATGGTAGCAGTTTTTATCTAGGTTGTGGCGTTTGGTAGAGGTAAATCGTTTCTAAGGTCTTCAACAAAGAATAGTTCTATTATACTCTTTGATAATAACAACGAGTTATAACTATACTCATACATTTAGGAGAAAGTAGGCTATATGTTCTATACTGAACATCTTGTTTTTTAACAAATTGATAACTTATTTCTCAAAAGTACCGTACTGTGGAATTCTCAGTTTTGCCTCACAAGGCTGAGTGTGCCCCGTTCCAGCTCTCAGATCAGAAAGGAATCGAATTCGACCTCCGTGGCGGCAGCCAAGAATGCTAGCCACTACACCACGAGGTAGTCTAATTTCAATCTTAATATTGTTTATAACTTGGCCAATAAGTTAAGATTAGGGTACAACCAAAATGTACAATTATTTTATGCTTTTATCACAGCACTTCATTTTTATTGGCTTTTTTCGGGGCGGGGGGCTTGAGCCCCCACAGCTACCCCGTATACGCCCCTACCATGGATATACTGTAATAATAATAGACATTAATTCCAGAACATTATTTTATAATACACCTGTATCCACCCTCGCCACCTGCGATGGAGTACTAATTCCATCTTGGCAACTTATGAGTGGTGAGAATTAATCATTTGAAAGGAAAGGTTTGCGTGCACTTCCTGCCTGGTGACTGTCTAATTAATTCCTTGATGTAATGTTAGTTTTAAAGAGCCTTTGCACAGCTGTGCGGAAGACCTATGCATTACTTAAGATCTGCTGATATGGCTGAATATTCCGGAAGTAGACTTGAAGTTGGGTCTCAGGTTAAAGATCAAGCATAGGTCGTGGGACTAACTTTAGCCTATATACCACACGCAACTATGGAAATGAGGTTTAATCAGATAACAAATCTCTCCTGAGGTTAAGTGTAAGAGAGGGCCCAGAGCCCTAACTTAACCACAGCAGAGGCGACAATTAATAAATAAATAAATAAATAAATAAATTAATAAATAAATAAATAAATAAATAAATAAATAAATAAATAAATAAATAAAGGTTTTGGATCCTATTTCCGGCTTTGAAAAGAAATGTACCTCACGCAGCCTCGTGCACTGTTTACTGATAAGCCTGCAATTTGTCTACTGGTTTTACAATAAACTGATACGTTTACATTGGGAAAACATGTATTTATATCCAACTAGTGGACCCGTGCGGGAACCCTACAGCTATGCATGCTGTACACGATACAGTTCTGCTAGAGGCTATCGTCTTGTTTATTTGTTTAAAAGCACTTTATAAATAAATAGGCTACATATATTTCCGTTGACTTTTCAACAAATGCAAAATTTTTCCTGGACTATTGAGGTGATTTGGAAGATTTCGGTACAAACCACACCTTATAACTCCCTCTGGTTTAGGAGCTTGAGTTGTGAAGCATACACCTTAGCGTATTTATTTATTTATTTATTTATTTACGTATGTTACGCCCTCATTGGAGCACTTAACCAAAACAAATATATACATGTCTCAAAATCAATATTAAAGATTCAGCTTCTTATTTTTCTTCTTTTCCCAAAACATTTTCATTCTAGTCGACCTTGCCGCTCTCTGTGCATCGCTTATGGTGTAAGTTTTGCGGGTAAAGGTTTTTAAGGGAAGTCGGATGTTCTTGTCTTTCAAGATATTCTTCTCATCTTTATTAGCAATTTGGGACATTGTCAAGCCGAGTTCATCCAGATCATTTTTAATTTCCATAAACCAAGAGTTCCTTGTTTTACTTTTGAAAAAATAATTAAATAATACTTTTAATTGTCTGGTATCCGGCAGGCGTGATATATGACCAAAAAAAGGCAATTCGCCTTTTTCGCATAGTATCGACTATAGACTCAGTTTCATTATAAACCACTTCATTTGGTAATAGACGCCATTGACCATCCACCTGATGTTTTTTATTAATTATAGTTCTGAGAATTCTCCTATCAGTCTTCTGTAATGTGTCAGTAACTTGAAAAGTGTTTCACAAGCATATATTGCTTCCGGTTTAATAACTGATTCGTAATGTCGTAATTTGGCATTTATGGAGAGTGATATTTTTATGTAACTAGGCCAAGTAATATATTGTGCTTGTCTTAACTTTGTTGTTCTATTTTCGATTGACGCTTTCTCATTCAAATTCCATGTTATAATCTCCCCTAAATATTTAAATGTATGTATAACTTTAATTTCTTTATTGTTAATCAATGTAATAGCTTGTGTTTCCACATCAAAGGATGCCATTATTTCAGTCTTTTCAAATCAAATTTGAAGTCCTACTTTTGCTGCAATAGACCCAAGTTCTTCAATTTGGTGTTTAGCCTCATCTGTACTGGTTGCAAGCAGTGCAAGGTCATCCGCAAAAGCCAAGCAATTCAGTTTTATATTAGTACCAATCTTTACATTTGGAGGACAAGTTTTGTTCCACTCACACATGATCTTTTCAAGAACACAATTAAATAATAACGATGATAGACCATCTCCCTGTCGAAGTCCAGTCCGGATATCAAATCCTTCAGACAAGGCTCCTCGAAATTTAACCTTTGATTTAGTATCTTTCGAAGTAACGCCGATGAGGTTGATAAGCTTTTGATGTAACCCAAATTCCCTAAGGATGTTAAGTAATGACCCTCGATGGATACTGTCATAAGCTTTCTTAAAATCCACAAAAGTAATGACCAAATCCTTTTGTCTCATTCTATGATATTTCACTATCCATTTCAGACTGATGATCTGATCCGGACAGCTGCGACCTGGTCGGAACCCTCCTTGATATTCTCCTAGTTCTTGATCGAGTTGTTGTTGAATTCTTGTCAAGATAATTCTGGATAGAATCGTCCCACGGTAGTTGTTCGGGACTGATCTATCACCCTTTTTATGAATTGGGTGGATTACAGCCATTCTCCATTCCTCTGATAATTGTTCCGAATTCCATACATCGATGAGGCGTTTATGGAGGTTGGAGATAGTTTGTTAATTAATTAATTAATTAATTAAATGGTTCAATCAATTGCTAAAATATTAAATAAGTATTAAATGAATAAGTAAATAAATACATAATTAAATAAATATTTATATAAATAAACATGAAAGTCAATAAATACAATAATATGGTAGTGAAGGAATAAATAAATACATAAATAAATTAGTTAAGGAATGAATGAATGAATGAATGAATGAATGAATGAATGAATGAATTAATTAATTAATTAATATGTTGAATTAATAAATAAATATATAGACTACATTAAAAGAAAACAAATGAGTAAATTAAAGAACTATTTAATTAATTAATTAATAAGTCACTAAATAAGAAATGAACAAATACATATATGAATGAATACATAAATAAATAAACAAATCAATAAATAGAATTCATTAATAATTAGTTAATTAAACGAAATATTATTCATTAATTAAAGCATTAATATTCCTTCGTATTTACATGCTTCGAAATGTGCTCAGTCGTTTGGTAAACGTTCATGAGACATCCTTCTTTAGACAAATGCTGACCTTAATTGAGGCATGGTTGAAGACCTCTTTTCTGGAAAGTCGGCTACTTCCAATCCGTATTCGATATTATTATTATTTATTTACTATTCTAGGCTGATAATTTTGATGACTGTGGTCTGTGTATATAAGATCTGGAAAGTTCAACTAACCACGAGAAGTAGAAAAATATGTAATTGACGTAACTTATGGTCAGACTATGTAATAGTAAATCATTAGCAGACATGTTGGCAAGCCTGTAGGAGCGGGATTGTTGAGTGAAGTCGAGTGCCTTCTAATAAAACAAGATAAGTCAGGTCATAAACCAATATAAACCTCGACATCATTATGTCGACACTCATTACGGTGAACAGAACGAATGAAGATGTCATTTCTTGGACAGGCAATCCCACATTGTTCTAACGACAAACCTTTAATTAACGGTCCGGACACGCCATTGGTGGAAGCTTTTCATTAGTAGCAGCAAAAGCAAAAACATTCACTCTTGCAAAGCATATTTTCTCCTCTCCCTTTGTAGACATTTCTGTTCAACAGATGTTTTCGTATCAATTGTCTAATGAGCTGCGTTGGAAGTAATATTCGTCCTAATTGGATATTTAAGTGGCATTCCCGTGCCTGAACGTATCGAGACTTTCCTGTCTCGTTTGACATAATATACAGCCGTTAGCAAAAACAAAATTGGGGAAATAGGATCTTCAACATCAATATAGGGGCGAAATTAAGCTCCCAATTACAAAATAATCCCAAGTATATTAAGAACTACTGGTTATTGCACACGGATGCAGTGACATCCTTATTTGGATACCATGCGGGTAGTTAAAGTTAAGTTTATTGGAAGTACATGAGAGCTCAGTGTTCCAGTAGTTCATTACTGCATTCTTTTGCTCTTCAGAACAACGGAATATGTTCATTAAGTGAGCAACTTTGTTCTCACACAAGAACAGACTTGTACCATTTGGCGAGGTATTTCGTAGCTTACGCCCATAACCTACGGAAGTACTCCATTGTTTTTATTATTGAATGTACTGGCCTGCCTTGTAAAAGGCATTCTATATAACAGACAAGTTGGTGGACACGTTTTCTGGTCGGCGATATTATTGTAAACCTGTGATCTTACCCGGCTTTGCCTGGACAACGGCCCTTGCGTTCCTGCCTCTGGAGGTGTCTCTCTCTGTTACTTCATACTTCAGAAAATAAACATCCACGGCCAAGCTATGGCGCGTGAAGAAAATCCTTCTGTGAAGTAGGCAATGCAGATTGCCTGAGAGTTTTTATGATAGGTCGAGAGCAATTTACGAGCAGCAAAATTGCGATGCTGTAATACCAATTTTCATGAGAAGTAAGCAGTTCAAACGACTATCGCCATGTTCCAAGCTTTTTGAAACATGTTACATTATAAAAGTTCACAAAAATACGCCTACTATCCATATACTTGTAACACTAACGTGATTCTTGCTACAGAAAGATTACCGGAAAGAGAAAGACTGAACGGATTCTCTTCGTAATGCACTCTGGTGAAAGCTCTTGGCCGGTAGAATTGCAGAGTGTATTCAAAAGAAATAAAGAAAGCCGTATATTTTCAAATTATTAAAGAAAAATGTAATATTATTGGTACTCGCGCAAGCGCACAATCGCTTTCGCCCATGAGAGGCATGGCGGATAGAAGATCCACCGCGTTACTGTATTCGTTGTTTATGAGAATTATATAGGAATGTTAATATTGTTTGTGGTGTTTGCATGAGATTTACTGGAATTGAATTATAAAGGAACAGAAATATTGAAGGATTTACTCTTTTGTTACTCTTTACAAAAAATAAGGAAGAATGGGCTTGGAGGGTTCGTTATGTACGAGGGACCTACTATATTGTTGTACACTTTATTTTTTTCTGCCCAAATGAAGTACCTTACACATCAGTACAGTAGAGTACGGAATTTTTGGTTAAAACTATATCCGCGAAATATTTCAGCAAACTTATATATGTTATCACAACAATATATTCACCCCAAATATGCCATTTCTTTTCGATATTGAAGCCACGAAATATCGCGAAATAAAGTTATTTTGCGAAATGTGTTATTTTCACCCTAAAATGCTAAATACCAACGAAATGCTGGTAATACGATTCTCTTAAACTATTTACCCTAAAGTTAATTGAAATAGTTCCACTATCAGCCGTTTGATATAAGAAATCTTAAATATAAATGTCTCATAAGTTACGGAAAAACGAAGTAGGTTTAAGAACTGAAATGACGAAAACAATGCTCTGTTTGTACTTTGGGGACAACACAAGTTTCATGAGTTAGTGACTATGGTAGTCATGGGGAATACTCGTTAAAGTAAATGTTAGGTTAGGTATTAAACACAGGAAATATTATTAATTTGAGTTATAGTTCTTTCGAAAATATTAACTAGAATAAATTATTTGTTATTCCTCCAACTGTTTCCATAGTGCTCTATAGGGTGGAGTCAAGTTCCCCCGTGATATCAAGTAACGCCATGATATAGCGTATTTCCTCTATCAAGACGTAGGTTCAATTCCGAAAGTTCTAAGTTTTTACCAACATATAGCAGTAGAAACCAGGAATCCAGGAAGACCTTGCGCTCTATCTTAGGCCAACTCAAAGAAGTTTAAAAAAATATTCACAGAGGATTGACATTTGAACAAGTGATGCGCATGCAGTGAAATCTGTGGTGAAGATTTTAATTTCTTATAAACAACTGTTTAAGTTTCATTTTAATACCAGTCAGAGGTAAGATACAGACCATTCGCATAAGAAACTTACATGCATGTAGTGTTACGCATGCAAGGTGTGAGAGCCTATCAATGGGTTCGTTTTTCTTAGGTTGGACGCTGAAATGGCGCCAAAACGGAATAAAGAGACTCGCGCCTTAACAGCTGGAACACTTAAAGAAGCATTGTGGTTGGCGAAGGAAGAAAGATGGACATTATAAAAGGCCAGTAGACATTTTAGTAACCCGTGGATTACACTAAAGGATTATTGCAAAAAATATTTAGCCGATCCAAGAAATGCAACCCTTGCAAAAATCGAAAGCCATTCGTTATGCCACCTGAACTTGAAGTGAAAACAGTGTGTCAAGACACAATAGATCGGTCTAGGCCTAATTCCAGACCCCACGACAATGACCATGATGGTTGTGGTGAGTCCGGTGGCTCCCCTTGCGGATGACGCCAAGAGGAAGAATTGAGCCGAATGGATTGAGTGCCAGTTTTGTAATATGTGGAACCTACACATGTATATCTTATGTGTGATAGGTGCGAGGAATCAGATAGTGACTAAGAGGAACAAAGTCAACATAAAATATTTTTAGTGGAATATTTTTTTCTATTAAAAATATGTGTAGTGAAATGTTTCATTACGGGATAATATAAACTTATACATACGATTTGAACACTTTCATTACTTTAAAAACATTAGTTTACTCGCATACAATGTACACTGAATGGTGAACATTATGCTATCACGTAGTAACTTGAACACTATCACGGAGGAACTTGATTATCACGGCGGTACCTACTTCTTCTATCGAAATTTGTTAGTTAATAAGATATCTGCCAGAAATATTCCGCAAGGTATCCCTCTTAACCATGAAACGAATCGAAATGACTGAAATCTAAAATTTCTGAAATAGTAACAGGAAAAGCTTAGTATCACGGAGTTGCTTAACTTTACCCTATATAGAAAATCCGTGCACCGTACACATAGGCATAGTTATTAATCACACTCACACATCAGTTTTTAGCCTACTTCCGATTTTTGCAAAAAATGAAAGTAGACTTATGAGATCACTACAGGGCGAAAAAAAAAGTGTGTCTGTCTGTGTGTGTGTGTGTGTATGTGTGTGTGTGTGTGTGTGTGTGTGAGTCTGTGTGTGTGTGTGTGAGTGTGTGTACTCTGAATGTCTGTCCCCCCTATCAATTCGAACACGGTGAGCGCAAATTGAACGAAATTTGGTACAAAGGTAGCACTAGCAAAGGACACCTCAGTGTCATGTTTTATATCGCCGCCATCTTGACGGAAACGTAATGGCGGCCACACAAATGTTCAAAGCTTAAATCAATTTACGACTAACCTAATCATCCGATCTCTACCAAATTTTGCAACAACATACCTTTATGGGGGCAGCATCCTTTGACCAAACTAATAGGTCATCAGCCAAATAGTTTGCGGATGGCGGCCATCTTTGTGTGAAAATCGATTACCCCTATTAATTCGAACACGGTGAAACCGAATGAAACGAAATTTGGTACAGAGGTAGTACTAGCAAAGTGCACCCCAGTGTCATGTTTTATATCGCCGCCATCTTGACGGAAACGTAATGGCGGCCACACAAATGTTCAAAGCTTAAATCAAATTACGACTAACCTAATCATCCGATCTCTACCAAATTTTGCAACAACATACCTTTAAGGAGGAAGCATCCTTTGACAAATCTAATAGGTCATTAGCCTAATAGTTTGCGGATGGCGGCCGTCTTTGTGTCAAAATCGATTACCCCTATTAATTCGAACACGGTGAAACCGAATGGAACGAAATTTGGTACAGAGGTAGCACTAGCAAAAGGCACCTCAGTGTCATGTTTTATATCGCCGCCATCTTGACGGAAACGGAATGACGGCCACCCAAATGTTAAAAGCTTAAATCAAATTTCGACCATCCTAATAATTTGATCTCTACCGGATTTTGCAACAACATGCCTTTTTGTGGAAAGCATCTTATGACTGACTACAAGGTCATCAGCCCAATAGTTTGCAAATAGCGGCCATGTATGTGTGCAAATCCATTCCCCAGATCAATTCAAACACGGTGAAACCGAATTGAATGATTTTTTTTACATAGGTAGCACTAGCAAAGGGCACCTCATATTCATGTTTAATATCCCTATAGCACGTTGTATTTCAACAAGCTACTGCAACCAACATTCAATTATACTCCTTGAAAAGGACAAAGAGTTATAACAATACCCATGCATTTAGGAGAAAGTAGGCTATATGTTCTTTACTGAACATCTTGTTTATTTCACCGCTATGAATATTTTATTTCACTGCTTTAAACATTTCATTTCACCGCTTTGAAGCCTTCTATATTACCATAAATCAGGTTCCCTACGACATCAGTTGTTACGTCCACCTTCTCAACATAACCTCCTCGTAACTTTATGCACTTTTGCAATCGATGTGTCGATCTCTCCAGACCTTCCTGAAACCATTCTTTCGGAGTGCTGTGTACCCATGCCTTGACAGCTGTGTCCACAAATTTCGTCATGTTCCCGAACAGGTGATGATCACTTGGTGCCAAGTTGGGAGAGTTTTGTGTGTATCGTAGCACCGTAAATCCCTTTTGATCAATGACAGCGGTGGTCTCTCTCTGCTAGTGTGGGGGCGGGAATTGTCATGTTGCAGAAGCACACCTTTAGCCCATTTCCTGGCCTTAGCTGTACGAGGATCTTTGTATTAGTTCCATTATTTTAAACAGCTAACCGATATCACAAAATGGATGTAGGTGAAATATTTAGTTGCTCATTAGGATCTAACGGAGATCTAATTCAATTTTATTGTCTGATGATGACGATGTTGTTTTAAAGGGCCTCACATCCAGGTTAGCGGACCTATTTTGTGGTCTGTTAAGTGTCCTACATAGGGGATGATAAATGACCTGAAAAATGGCTCTTCATGAAGGATTACTTGCCGAGTGCCGCCATGTCGGATGCGACCCAGTAAAAATCGTGGCTGTAGCGACCCTGCTAGCAGCTTACAATGACCAATACGACCCATTCGAGAGAAGAATTGAAGATCTTATTTCGAAAGTGACGTAAATCCATGAAATGCAAAATTTCAGAGGTCGCGTTTTTGTTCCTTCGTATAATTAAATTCAGATATGATTATGAATACAATGTAATTTCATTCATTACTTTGATGCACATCCTGACACTGTGTTTTAAAAATATCCTATCATTGGAAATTGTGGTAACCGTCTCCTGTAAGTTGGAGTTAGGACGTTTTGGAAATAAATCATATATTGACATACAGTACGCTTTGAGTGGCATTTATGAACATTTAAATGGTTTAAACACAACAAACACAAACTGATGTTCTACATATTCTTCTAAGTTAGCCATGGCCTTGACTTAACACGTGATGTCCAGAGAGCCATCGGATTGGTCAAGACACATTGGAAATAAATACCCGTTGGACTTATATTACTTTGCAAATGAACTTAGTTCTTAGATCTCTGTTAATATGGGATAGCCTATACGACGTATTGCGACTTAAAACCTTTGCTATACGTTGAGAAAACTTGCTTATGAAAGAAAAAACTAAAAAACCGTCAATTTTTGATTTACGTCACTTTGGAAATAAGCTCTTCAATTTTCACGGCGCCAAACCTACCCTAACCTGACCTAAGCAGAATTTTAGTAGAGACAGGTGTGTTAGAAATTCCCAGATTCCACCGATACATCAGTGCTCGGGTCGCTAGTGGCACGATGGCAAATTGGTGGGTTGCTTGCGGCACGAGTCGCATCCGACACGGTCGTATCCAGCACAACACCTCATGACGTGCCTCCAGAAAGTCACGTCCAGAATGATTTCTACCCGATACCACATTACAAGTTGCCAGCCTTACGGGAGGAAGGCCAATAATGTATATTATTTAATTTCTATATGTTGGTAATGAACATATTGTCTGAGTGAGAATTATTTTTTAGACGTTGGTAATAAAAACATATTAATTTGAATGAGTGAAATTATGTTTTTCGATATTGGTAATTAAAATGTGTTAGTTTAGAGATTTGTAAACCGTATTGCAGGCTATATCTAGAGCCCTGCGTGGATAAACAAAACGTTATCTGCATCCACCCCTCATCCGCCCCGCATCCGCACAAATGTTATCCGAATCCGCCCCGCATCCGCACGACTGTTATCCACATCCACCCCGCATCCGCACGACTGTTATCCACATCCACCCCGCATACGCACAACAGTTATCCGCATCCGCACGACTGTTATCCACATCCACCCCGAATCCGCACGACTGTTATCCGCATCCGCCCCGCATACGTACGACTGTTATCCACATCCACCCCGCATCCGCACGACTATTATCCGCATCCGCCCCGCATACGCACGACTGTTATCCGCATCCACCCCGCATACGCACGACTGTTATCCGCATCCGCCCCGCATCCGCACGACTGTTATCCGCATCCGCCCCGTATACGCACGACTGTTATCCGCATCCGCCCCGCATCCGCACAAATGTTATCCGCATCCGCCCCGCATACGCACGACTGTTATCCGCATCCGCCCCGCATCCGCACGACTGTTATCCACATCCACCCCGCATCCGCACGACTGTTATCCGCATCCGCCCCGCATACGCACGACTGTTATCCGCATCCGCCCCGCATCCGCACGACTGTTATCCGCATCCGCCCCGCATACGCACGACTGTTATCCGCATCCGCCCCGCATCCGCACAAATGTTATCCGCATCCGCCCCGCATACGCACGACTGTTATCCACATCCACCCCGCATCCGCACGACTGTTATCCGCATCCGCCCCGCATACGCCCGACTGTTATCCGCATCCGCATCCGCCCCGCATCCACACGACTGTTATCCACATCCACCCCGAATCCGCACGACTGTTATCCGCATCCGTACGACTGTTATCCGCATCCGTACGACTGTTATCCGCATCCGTACGACTGCCATCCACATCCACTTCGCATCCGCACGACTGTTATCCGCATCCGCCCCGCATACGCCCGACTGTTATCCGCATCCGCATCCGCCCCGCATCCGTACGACTGCCATCCGCATCCGCCCCGCATCCACACGACTGTTATCCGCATCCGCCCCGCATCCGCACGACTGTTATCCGCATCCGCCCCGCATCCGCACGACTATTTTACGCATTCCCATGTTTGTTATCCGAATCAACAGGCATTGCAATAATATTTTTAATTAGATAAAGCATAAATTGCTAAAGCAACATATTTAGACATTTGAGAAAAAAGTCGTTCCCCTAGGGTTTGTATGTCCTGAGCTATGTTTAAAATGAATGTTACACAGCCAGAATTGCAACCCTTTCCTGTTCGAGTGTTAATTATGCTCAATGAGATTAGCTAAAATCATCGTCTTACATTCGTCATGAAAAAAACATAACGGAAAACATATGTCATAAACATCCGGGTTCTAACAAGTTGGGATTGTATCCGCACAGCCATGCAAACTATATCCGCAAGGTGAAAAATTTTGCGGAGGGCAGGGCTTTATCCATAACTCATACATTGAGTATCTTAGAACCTCTGCACCTGCTGTTTCATATATTTGAAATAACATAATATAAGGTGCGTTCAAAAAGTAACGAGCCGGAGGCTGTAATGCGCAAACCGGTGACGACATTGGCTAATCGTGGCGTGTGCAACGAGGTGTGGTTCCGACCAGAGCGTGGAAGGTCACAGCCCGTCGCTAGAGGGCACGCGCACACGTCACGTGGCGATACAAAGCGAGCAGCAGCATGCATCAATCGTCCAACGCTGCCAGTCACATTGCAAACAGTGACATGGAGGCGTCAAACGAAGAGCAAAGAGGTGTTGTTCGGTTTTTGACAGAGAAAGGAGTATGGGGAACGGACATTCATCGCCGAATGTCACAAGTGTACGGCGAACACTGCATGTCCCTTGCAAGGGTCAAGGTGTGGCACAAGCGCTTCAGGGAAGGATGGGTGTCTTTAGCCGATGATGCCCGGTCTGGGGCACCCCCTGCATTACCGATGACAACGTCCAGCTGGTTGATGCACTCATTACCCAGGACCGCCGAGTGACAGTGAACGCCATAGCCCCCGTTGTCCGATTGAGCGTCGGAAGTGTGCACACCATCATGAAGGAACGACTGCACTTGCGGAAAGTGTGTGCCCAATGGGTGCCCCACGGTCTTCAACCACACCAGGAAGCATGTCGAATGGCCTACTGTCTTGGTCTTGGCTGGACGATTGATGCATGCTGCTGCTCGCTTTGTATCGTCACGTGACGTGCACGCGTGCCCTCTAGCGCCGTGCTGTGACCTTCCAAGCTCTGGTCGGAACCACACCTCGTTACACACGCCACGATTAGCCGATGTTGTCACCAATTTGCGCATTACAGCCTCCGGCTCGTTACTTTTTGAATGCACCTTACACAATGGTTGGTGATATCAGTTGTTGTTGTTGTTTCATTTGAGGGGCGTATTCTTGGGTGTGCGTGTAGTTAGCAAAAGTCCGATAACCTGTCTTATTGTGGGGTCTGTACTAGTGTGTGTATTTGTAGTTCAGGTGAGGATTGTGAAGAAGGTAGTCGTGCCCTTAAGTTAGGAACCATCCCGGTATTTCCCTGGAGAAGACGTGGAAAACCACGGAATACCACTTTCAGGATTGCTGAGGTAGGAATCGAGCCCACCTCTTCTCAGTTTTGCCTCTCGAGGCCGAGTGTACACCGATCCATCTCTCAAATTGGAAATAAATTTCTTGGGAGAGCCGGGAATCGAACCCGAACTCCCAGGGCGACAGTCAAGGGTGCTGGGCTTTCCGAGATATCTCTTGGGCGTATCCTACACGGATAAGAGATTCGTTTGTTCGTTATTAGTTCTTGTTTGGTTGTTTCACAGTATTTTGATACAGCTATTTGAATGCAGTAATGCGAATGCAATGCAACCATTGTTCGCTAAGTAAAAAGGTTTTTGTTTGAAATTAGTTATGACTTCTTGCACAGGTGAATAATTTACAATGGTATTACACAAGGAAAATGAATTTTTAACATTGTAATAACAGCATCGTGTTGGTGTTGATTTATATAATATTATAATGACATACGAGATGCTGAGCTCCGTGTACAAATAACCTGTTTGCAACCCATGCAAACCACTCCACTGCCATTGCTAGCGATATCTCAATCAGATTATTATTACGAAGTGTACGAATTTGCTCACTTGACATCAGGCTTTTGGGTTTTAAAAATTCAGTTTTAGGTATTTCAAGTAGATTCTTTTCATCTTTTGGATTAACCTTTAGTTATTCAAACATAACCTTTTGGATCCGCGTCATATATTCCACCATATGTTTCTCCGCAGTCAATTCATTCCGCCAGAAGTTGTTTGAGTCTTCAGTCTTTTAAGTGGTTAGATGCAGCATTCCATGCCTCCCTGTCTTGACCTAATCGTTTCATCTCCACATAGCAACCACATCCGACATCTGAGGCAATCTGTTTAGGTTATGGTACCCTTGGTCTACCTCCACAATTCTTATCCTCAACCCTTCCTTCCATAACTACTTTTCCTATTCCTGGGTGTCTTAGTTGTGTCCTACCAACCTATCCCCTCTTCATTAGCAGTCGCCAGAAACATCTATCCTGTCCCACTCGTCTTAATACCTCTTCGTTTGTTACTCTATCTACCCATCTGATCTTCATAATTCTCATGTAACACCACATTTCAAACGCTTCAATTCTCCTCTTATCTGCTGCACCAACAGTGCAAGTTTCACTTCTTCACCACGCTTCAGACAATGGCTTTCAAAAATGACTTTCTAATACCTTAATCTATATTTGCCGTCATCTGATTCCTTTTCTGTAGAAATACTTTCTTTGTCTGAGACAACCTACTTTTTATATCCTCTTTGCTTCATCCATAAACAGTTATTCTGCTTCCTTAGTTGCAGAAGCTCTTACTTCCTTTATCTTTTCACCTGCCAATTTTCTGATTTCGAATACATTCCATTATGTTTGTGTTACATTTATTGATTATTATTATTAGTAGTAGTAGTAGTATTATTATTATTTGATGAATAAATAATAATATAGGTGGTTAATGAAATATTAGCTAGGATATTTATGAAATAAATTGTAGCAACCATATAAGATTATTTATTTATAGCCAATCAATATTTCCATTATTCTGGCGTGTGACATCTAGAGATTCTTGTAAATGTAATATTATTTACTCTTAATTTAGGTATAAACCTTCTGTCGAATCCAAAAGCCACGGGATTCCTTTGTCGATAGAATAATATTTATTTGAATAGCTGCAGATTGTCTCCAAATCATCACAAACCCCATTTAGTGAATAGAAAATATAGGCTATGGTAATTGGAGGCTAAGCGAGAAGGCACTGCACTACGTAAAACAACAAGATGCCACGTTGCCAGTTGATTTTCTTCTGTTGCGGCGACTGCGCAGTATGGCGGCCAAGAAGATGATGGTGTTGATAATAATAATAATAATAATAATACTAATAATAATAATATCGTGTGGCCTCGGGTGCCAGGTGCATGCTTTGTTATTTGATACCCAGAGGGTAGCTTGCATGTCGAATTTCGTTGTTTCTTGAAGCACTTGAGGCGAGGGACAGATGACCTCGTAGTTCCGCCCCTTAAAACAACAATAACTTACTAACTAAGGTCAAGGAGGTTGGATATCTAAGCTCCTTGAACATTATAGCGCTTTCTAGTAGAGAAATGAGGAACTTTGTTTTGGCGGAAACTCCCGAGATTAATTTTGCCATTATGAACACGGCCTACTGAATTCAAATGGGTTCTTTGACATGCCACAATCGTATGACATGCGTGTCGTAAATTTTTGCCGCCTTTCAAAAAAAAAACACTTATCACGGCCAGGAGCGAACCTGCAAGCTTGGGGTTAGTAGACCGGCACGATAATCACTCACCCACCGTGGCAAGCATGATGAAGATAATAATTGTTGTTTTAAGGGGCCTAACATCTGGGTTATCGGCCCCTAATGGTCTGGGTGATAGCGAAAATGACAATGGGACGGAAACCAAAACGAATATTTAGCTCGACTGAAAATACTTACAAAATGGAACTCAGATTGAAATGACTCACAAAATGTAGTTTAGATTTACTTACAAAAGGTAATTTTGAAGGAAAATACTCACAAAAGGAATTTAGATTGAAAAATACGCACAAAATGTAGTTTAGATTCAAAATACTTACAAAATGCAATGTAGATTCGAAATACTCACAGAATGCAATTGAAATTCAAATTACTTTCGAAATGCAATTGATATTAAAAATACGTACAAAATGCAATTGAGGTTCAAAATACTTTCAAAATGCAATTGAAATTGAAAATACACTGTGCAAGTTAGATTGAGAAAGGCCGGTTCAGATTCAAAATACTCACAAAGTGCAATTGGAAATCAAAATACTTACAAAATACAATTGAAATTGAAAATGCTTACAAAATGTATTGTAGATGCAAAATACTCACAATATGTGGAAGCCCACGTTTCAAAATACTGCACTGACAAAATGCAATTGAGATTGAAAATACTTACAAAATGTGGTTGAGATTCAAAATACTCACAAAATGTAATGTACAGGCACGGGGAGCCAATTCAGAAATACAGGGCGGGAATCTTGAAGAGAGAAAAGGAACTATAATGAAAAGAAAAAGAAGGCTGTTCCCTAGAAATATGAGGGATCAGGAGAGATGAGAGAAGGGCCAATGAAGGTGGGAATGGAAGAGGCTCCCTAGGCCTCGGATATCCTAATACCGTCGGTGTCGGAAGAGAACAAGAGTTGACCAAGAGAGGTCGACAGAAAAGAAGACGGAGAGGAGCCCGGCACAAGTAAGAGGAAGCAATGCCGGACTCAGCTTGGGTCCCGTGGTCGCCTATCTACGTCCCACTAGATGTGAGCCCCTGGTGGGTGGGGGGCAAGAAGCGAGGCAGTGTAATCATAAACCAGAAGACTGTTAAAGACTTTTCCAAAATAGTTTAAGTGTTGCAACTGTTTAATACAGTGATATTGCTGCTTTCGTAATTTGTTCGTTTCTTCTCACCTTATTACTGTATGTCCTGTTAACCGAGAATTAGTCCATCCGAAGTTGCTGCGGTCCACATACACTGTACAGAATTCTTCAATAGACACTTCGCACCTCATTTATTGGTCTGATGAGTCAACTATGGGTATGCCTGAACTGACACAACTCCAACAGTAATAAATAGCAGCCTCCAGGTAGACAGTCTGAGCAGACATGGCGGGGAAATTTGATAAATCAAGATGCCTTGTCCAGTATTATTGTGCGCGCAACAACTCACGGTGAGTGACAGGCGGTCGCCATCACAGCTCATTTGAATAGCGGGAAGCGCACACAGTGACTCACAATGAGCTTACCGGTTCAAATCTAACTAACTTCAATATTTCGTCGAAATGAGCTTATAACTGAAGGCAAGGTACCACTTAACGCTGAATGCGTGGTCAAGCATGATAGCTTCATTAAATCCATCCGGACATTTGGCTGAAGCAGACGTGAGAAACCACGGAAAACCACTTCTAGGACACGCTAGGGTTGCCAGATTTCAAGAATGGAAAAGCGGAACATAGGTCCCAAAACATTTTTTTATATCAAGGTTGTTAAATATTGTAATATAATTCACATATATATTAAATAAGCATTGCATAATCAAATACACAAAATTAAAACTAGATATTGCTGACATATCATATAGGCCTACGACACCTGCGACTTACAAATACTTTTCATTTGAACGACCCTTTGCAAAGATTTTTTGATGTGTAACATCTTTCCACTCGGTTGATGGATATTTTTGCGGGAACGATTTTGAAAAATGGGATGGAAATGGATCGGAACGATCGAGGTGGCACAAGCTGGCACACGTCCGTTCGATCGAACGGGAGTGTGCTCGAACGAAAGTGTGCTAGTTGGCAGTGGTGGATCGAACGGTAGTGTAAGACGCATTGCCAACTCAATCGATCGATCCAGCTGGCAGTGGTAAGAGAAACAATGAGCGCGCGGTATCGGAAGTACCATGACGTACTCTCGGCCATGTGGAATGTATATTGACATACTGAACGGTAAACGCTCATGCAAACTCTGGTGTTAAGTGAATGAAACAAAGCACATGGTACATGTTCGAAGTCTTCGTATCAGTATTGTACCCGATACCTAGTTGAGGCTATCGGCTACGCCAGCAGACATTAAGCCGTAGTTGAGGTTTTGGGAAGAGTTAAGAAAAGATAGCGCTCAGATCGAGTCAAGAGGAATGTCAAGATGACGTAGTAGGTCTAGGATTTAGAAGGCGCTGACCGCAGATAAGCAGATGGATTTATGGATGGAATTATGAAGCTTTATTAAGATCTATATGGAACATGGTATTTAAACATCTTAGAAGAGGAGATATAACATGCATTATATATGGTAATAATTTGAAGGAAGTCAGATAACCCTTAAGTTATTTTATAACTTAATAGCCGAGATGATGGGGGTTCGAGATTATATTTGTGACGCAAGACCACGGTGGTGGGGAGAGCGTCACGTGTCTGCGCCAGGCAGGTAAGGGTCAAGGCAGTGCAGACACTGTCAGTTGAGCTCTGTGAGCCAAGCAAGAGAGTCGAGCTGAGTAGCACACGCCAAGCGCATGGTACAGATCGCGCAGCGAACAGAAACTGTCACGGAAAGTGAAAGCGACAGTTTCAGCTTCTCCGAGCAGCGAACGACAAGTAGGTCAGTGAGCCGGGCGGACATCCGCCGCAAACAAGCATAGGAGGCCGGGGTTTTTAAAACAGCATTGCGAGTAGTTGGAGAACTTTATTCCAAGCTGCATTTCAACGCAGAACGGCATAGTAGAGCGACATGGCGAGGCCAGCTTTATGCGGAGATTATTATAGCATTGCAGTAGGACCGTGCGGGTTAATTCCAACTTTATACGCAAGCATTATAATAGAAGTTGAACTTCATTACTACGTTGAGTTGGAACGTTTATTCAGCATTTGAATTATAAAGACAAATAGTTACGAGATACTGCAACTTTGAACTTCGAATGAACATAGTTTTTCTTAATGACATTACGACTATGCATTTCATAACGCATTCCAAGTAACATTAACAATTTTAAGCAAACGGAATGTTGTAAGCATATGCACTTAGGAACATTAGCTCGTGCATTAATGCAATTATTTCTTATGCAGTGTTATGAATTACCGAGTATGAACACAGCTACAGGGTGTTTCATATACTTAGACACTCTGATGAAACAATTTAATTTTCTACAAGTAAGACTTAACCGCTGTGGAAATTGAACTTTCAACACTCAAACTGAACATTGTATAGAACAGTGGCGTAACGTAGAAGAGGAATAGGGGGTCCGCTGTTTCTATGAACTTTTTCGTGAGGATTTGGACAATATCCGCTATGGATAACCAGAAGTTCATCATGTCGGAGTAAACGCAGACAGAGACGCGACGGCACCACAGAGCGATGGATTCGATTCCTGACGAGAAGGAGGTCTACCAGCTGATTCACTTGGAATTTGAAGGCAATCGTCATTGCATGGATGGAATGATATTCACGCCGATCTTTCGAGAAATTCATTACATAGGGAAAATCGACGATCTTTGAAATTTAATAACAGCTGATTATGAGAAGGTACTGTAAGAGTTATAACTTTCTGATACGATTATTTTCATGAATACTGGGCACACATGTATATTTTTCTAATAGAAGTGATACGATTTTTTAGACATGGCTTTGACTTTATATGCTTCGAATTTTGCTAGAATATGGCGTGACCATATGATATGGCAGGCATCATTATACGAAATTCTCACCATTGGTTGGCTTTATTAAGCAGATGTTTGGTCTTTTAGACATTTTTCCAGCAAGGATATTTTTCATGAATAGTTTTTTTTTTTGTGTAACGAGTATTTCGAACTCGTGATCTGCAATTGATTATCTAAATTACTTCGTCAGTTCATTGCATACTAGCGAGTGTGTATTATTCATCAGTAGGGATTTTTTCCATTGGATTGTTTGGAGATATTAAGATGTTATTCACTTTAGTGAATAAATATCGCTTTTATATGACAACTAGAGACTTGTTGATTCCTATCTGGTACATTCACTCATTTTAGTCGTCGAGATGGGGTCTTTCGTATTTATACGATTGTATGGTGGTTACTCATCTTACCCATCGTTCAGGGCACTATCATATTAGTCGACGGGGCGAGGTCTTTCGTATTTATACGATTGTACGGTGGTTACTCATCTTACTTGCCATTGAGGGACTCATTTTTATCATCCGAGTGTACATGAGATTGTAAGAGAATCAAACAAGGAACTACTAGTCACATATCAGTCGAACTTTTGTTAAATAAAGTAAAGATAAATGTCAACAGGGTTACATTTGTAATTCTTGTTTGCCAATCCAATATTTTGTTGCTATACTCTTTTGAGAGTAATTTCAGTTTAACAGCTGGTACAGCTGATGCTTTTGATGATTTTTATAATTGTGTTTGATACCTTTGAGAAGGACTTAAAGTAATTGAATCTTGTAAGATGAATCATTAATGGTCAGATTTATTTTAAGGCAGATCAGTATTGCAGATTTTGATATGAGAGATTATCGCACATTGGTGTTTTTCTGTGATGTGAATTATGAGAATTGTAAGAGAATTTATGCTATTTGAAATCAGATCTTGAATTACTAAGGTAATATTTTTTTCAATTCTTTAAGAAGTTGTCTAGATGTGATCAGATTAATTACAGTTATTGGAGATTGTGTGCGTTGATAATTTGAAGCCAGTTATATATTTTTTGTAGATCATGCAACATGGTTAAGTGAAGTTTGTGATAGGCATTTTGTGGAAGTTGCCAAGTGATAGTTGCAATGTTGCTAATGTATTTTAAGGCAGACATGAGGTTGTCGAACCCAGTCCAGCGTAATTGTTGAGATTCATGCTGTTTGTGCTGAATATTTATGGAGTTTTTGTGGAATAATTGTTGTATTCAAATGTGATATTTGAAGAATTGAGGATATATAATGTAGTTGTGGATAGTCAGATCCATCGTGATGTCGTGAAGGCAATAATATTTTTTGGCATAAAAATTAAATACGAGATATAACTTGGATGTGATAAAACTGTAAGACAACGTTCTATAACCCATATTAAACAATTTGTTAGGAAATTAAACAAATAAATAAAGTTGATAATACAAGATTTTCTGCGAATAATAATTAATGAAATAATAATCTGAAAATTAAGCATATTAATGATCTGACCTATTGAAATAAAAATCAGAATGACTAGATGAAATAATAAGAATCTAAATAACCAGAAGAATGAAATTTAAATAAATTGATAAATTAAATTTTGGAATAAATCAACGAATTAAATAAATGGATGAATTAAAGATTGGATGAATAAACTGATTTAAATAAATTAATAGACGATTGGATAGATGATGAATAACTGAATTAGAAGGTGATAATTAATTAAAGAAGCTGATGATTAATGAATTATATGGAATTTAAATAAATTTAATTGAGATATAATTTGAGGAATTGCAACTTGAGTTGAGGAATTAAACAATTTGTATTGATGATTTAAGATGATTTAATCTGAAGTAGATGATAAAATAAGAGTGTGTGAATAATTAGAAAGCATAATGAAGTGATGATAATAATTTTCATTTAAATGATTTAATGGTGATGAGTTAATGATTCTGACAGGAATATGTTGAATTTTGAAATGAGAATTAATGTGAGAAATATTTTATTTTGATGATGATGATAATGATGACCAATGAGCCGTGAATTTTCTGTAATTCACGAACAAGAAATTATGAATGACAATGTAAATAGTGTAAATTAATTATTCAATGTTTAGGAGCATTTTACTAACGTGTTCAACATTTAAATTATGCCATGCAAGCCATAAAATTACGTGATGTTTAAAATATGTGATTATATTATGTGTATGTTTAGACAGATTAATAACTTTTTCAAATCCACATTTATGATGTTAAATTAAAGAGAAATTAGGTCTCAGGTATCACAAATGTCAGTGACGAAAGACATAGTGCTACAGTGATCCTGAGAACCCAAGAGAACTTTAGAGATTTTTCTGTTTTATGTGGATGAAATATTTTTGATTAGAAAAGAGATGGTTCGATTTTTGGACAATGACAATTTAACGTTGGCATTCGACCATACTCTCAGGTAGGAGGAATATTTAAAATGTCTGTCTGACTATCAAAGTGAAATAAATTTGTTTTTATCTTAGTTGTGATCTGATGATGGTGTGATTTTCCTTTTTCTTTCCTTGTCTTGAGTAAGGCTTAACCAGGAAAGGAGGTGGTTTGCTAGGAATTCAGTTGATGGCGCCCATTTATATTTGCATTTTTTTTTATTAAACTTAAGCCCGTAACGACCCTAGAGATACTTTGTCTCGTGTTACCCACTGCTTTTTCGATAACTCAGCTGAATTTCCGACACTTTCCTTATTTGACTAGAGGTTCATTTAACTCCGCTCTGTCCTGGAACTCCAGGAATGCGATGTAATAGCAGATGGGTCATCGCATCCCCAGGACGAACGGGTACAGTATTTAAATGGTAAAATTCCTTAATATCAAACATTGTAAGTAGTCGGCATTGCCGGTATTATGTTTCTGCACAATGGCTATTCAAATAACGGTAATGCAGTCATCAATATAATATAATCGTTGTGGTTATACGAGAATTGAGAAAGCCTTCATGAACTATTGCTGAATACATTCTCTTTACTCACAAGAGGGCCTATTCATAAGGCATTTTAAACTCAATTTCACGCAAGAACATTATCGAAACAAGCAAAATAAAATTAAATTTAATTCCGTAATGCAGTATTATTGGAACGTGGAAACAACTCACCAGCTTGTGTACAATATTTGCGTAGTCGAAATAGCCGTTGGGTTAGCGCCTATGACTGTGAATCTAGAGACCTCGGGTTCGAATCCCGGACGGTGTAGATATTTTTGCTACCAGATTATCATATTAAACGATATTTATCATATCAATATGACTCATTTTAACAGATTCCATATGAAATTACGTGTTGGTCTGTGAATCAAGAGGACCTTAAAGGTTATGAGCGGTGACGCGTCTATTAATCTAGTTGATCCATATCGTATTCTTTATTTAGGCTAGTGCTGGTGGAAGCTACAAATCATCTAATAAAATGAGTTCCGTATTATAAACTACAATATCTGTGACACACTCCCTTTTACAATAGATTAATATTTGTGCCAATAATAGTATAAAATACCGGTTTATCAACAATTTCACGTGAGTTTTCTTCTATGTCAGATGTTACATATCATATGCGACTACTGTAAGGCTCGTAACTTCTTTTTTCTTTCATCAGCCCACTTCTTGCCGGTTTTCAATTTTGAAGATTCTACTGTATTATAACACTGTACATTGATGGGAAACGAATACAATACTTGGCCTAGGCGTACCGACGTTACTATAGATCGTGTTGTTTCCATACATGGCTCACAGATAACGCTGACAGCGCCCTCGGCCTTGAGTTTAACGGTCCCAAATTCTTCGCAAGTCCACTCGCAACCCATCACTATCACGAACACTACATTCCAACACAGGGAGTTTCTTGGATCAGTAATGTGTTTAGATATTCAATGCTTGGGCCCAACTACCAAAAATTACGCGCCCGAAATACCCATATGAGGGTTATTCGCAGAGATCAATACAAGCAGAGCTCAATGCCCGGGGGAACTGCCTTATTCAAACTTGCGCCTGTATCACCAGAAAACAAGCTAGATATCACAATCAATTCTGAAGCGGTACATTTGAAAATTGGTGTGAAATTGAAATTATCAAATTAACCAAAAAACGGAATTTCTGGCGTTCCGTTAAAAATTGAAACGGAACGCGGAACAAAACAAAACAAAAACGGAATTGTTCCGGGTAATACGGAATAGGCCTATCTGGCAACCATAAGGACACCTGAGGTGGGATTTGAGCCCATTCCTTCTCACGAGGCAGCATGTAATACACTGAAATGTGTAGGGCCTACTATAATATTGTCTTTGTAAAACAATGGAATATCAACTGTTTCTCGGCAACTGAGGGGCTGAGCACAACACTGGACTAATACGCAATTTTCCTATGTTTATATACAGAGAAAAATAATAATATCTAAAAAAAGATACGAGCCTTATAGAAGTCGCATATGATGTGTAACATCTGACATGTTATCCTACTCGTATACTACACAGCTTGGACAATCTTCTTCTTCTTCTTAGTCGTTTACCCTCCAGGTTGGTGGAACCCACGGACTCAGCGAGGGAACTCACCACTACCGCCTCTACGGGCAGTGTCCTAGAGCTGGGAACATCTAATCGGGGTGGATACAACTGGTGAGGTGTGATTGGCACCTCGCCCAGGCGGCCTCACCTGCAAAGCGAACAGGGGCCTCATGAGGGAAGGTAATGGATGGTTAGGATGGATAGGCAAGGAAGAGGGAAGGAGGCGGCCGTGGCCTTGATGAAGGTACCATCCCGGCATTTGCCCGAAGACGAAGTGGGAAACCACGGAAAACCACTTCGAGGATGGCTGGGGTGGGAATCGAACCCCCTCTACTCATTTGGACCACCCGAGGCTGAGTAGACCCCGTTCCAGTCCTCATACCACTTTTCAAATTTCGTGGCAGAGCCGGGAATCAAACCCAGGACCTCCGGGGCGGCAGCTAACCATGCTGACCGCTACGCTACGGAGGCGACTTGGACAATCTTAAAATGTTAATTTACGCTCCGTTTTCACACTGGTACTATGATGAATGTATAGATTGAATTGGTGACATGCTACTGTCACACTTGTTTAAACAAACTTCACATATTATATTGTAAATTAAGAGGAGGAATGGAACCATAGTCTCTAGCCTATCTATAGACTACTAGAAATAATGTTCAATACAATCAAATTTCCCAACTCCTGCTTGGTGCAAACTATTGTAATTAAAATTAGATAAATCGTAATTTCGTGTAGATTCAGTTAAAATGACGCATGATGTTATGATAGATATCGTTTAAATCGATAATCTGGTAGCAAAAATAATTGCCGGGACTGGGGTTCGAACCTGAGACCTGATGATTCGCAGACCAAGACGCTATCCACGCAGCCATTATAACCACAGGATTTTAGGGTACAAGACAGTTATTTATTTTCACGTGCCGGTAATAATATGGAAGTAATTTTTACGCTCCATTAATATTTTGCTTTTTTCGATAATGTTCCTGCGCGGAATTGAGTTTTAAATTAGTTATGAATACGCCTACTGGACAGTAAAGGGAATTCCTATCGTGGTCCATGAAAGGCTAGCCCAGTTCCCGTATAAAAACATCGATATATAGGGTATATATTATATTGATCACTGCATTACCGCAATGTGGGTTAATATCTGAATAGTCATTGTGCAGGAACATAATATCGGCTTTACCGACTAGTTTCAATGTTTCATATTAAAGCATAGGCCTATCATCATTGAAATACTGATACAAAGACTTTGAAGATGTGGTTTGTGTTTCAATCAGTTGACACCAGAGTTCGCATGAGCGTTTACAGTTCAGTATGAAAGAGTTGAGCAAAGTTACTCGGGGAGTGGATGCACTTCACTTATATCCAGAGATAGAAAGACAGACTCTTAATAAATCATAATTGTTTTCAGCAAATATGATATAGTGAATATTTGTACACAAAAGAACGACAACTCGAAGGTGATCTATTGTTGGAATATCTGTAGAGGCGCCTCCCACCATGAAGTAATCCGTATGTGATATACATTACACATGGCCGACAGTGCGTCATGGTACCCATCTCCGACACCGCGCGCTCATTGTTTCCTCTTACCACTGCCAGCTGGGTGCGTCTTACACACTTCCGTCCGATCTACTTCCGTTCGATCCACTTCCGTCCCATTTTTCAAAATCACTCGCACAAAAATATCCAGCAGCCGACTGGAAAGATGTTACACATCAATATTTTGTGGTCTACATGCACTGTCAAATATAGGAAGCTGCACGTTTCTATCGCGTCACACTTCCCGGTTCCATTTTTCCAGGGAGAAACGATCAGGGTTCATCCCGTGATGTAATGACTTTAACATATTTCGTACCTATGTTTGGTAGAAGAGCAGTAAAGGTAATGTGCACGTTTTCTCCAAGCATGGTTCTTTGATTTTATGAAGACACTAGCTGAAGTACCCGTGCTTCGCTACGCGTCATAAATAAATTAAAATGTGAAGGTGACAGTTAAAACAGGGGATAGGCAAGGTGCTGCGCAGAGGGAGATTAAGGATGGAACATTTTGTCCAACTACACCGCTCGGCGTTGACCGTGTTTTATAGCACAAATTTAGGTTTTACTCGCTAACAGTTGCAGATTCCTTTCGGATAGAAAATGTAATTTTAAACCTCGCATATGCCATCAAAAGTTTGCTATTTCATAAAGTTCTCTTTTTATTTGAAATGGAAATATGAAAGTTTGAAACCAAAGGGTGTAGTGACGTGACTAAAATGGTCGCCATTTTAAATAGTGCAAAGTATTGAAATCAAAAGTAACCTA
Organism: Meconema thalassinum; assembly: GCA_946902985.2. Taxonomy (NCBI): domain Eukaryota; kingdom Metazoa; phylum Arthropoda; class Insecta; order Orthoptera; family Tettigoniidae; genus Meconema; species Meconema thalassinum. Next base: position 414,989,709 of record OX336393.1, read on the forward strand.
TATGTTAACCAGGTAAATCAGCTACTTCCATGTAAAATTCACGTAAATCGGACCAGTGGTACTTGCGAGATTGAGTAATACACAGACACACACCATCTCAATTTTAGTCTCGCATCGCTCGCGTCATATTCGTATCATATTGTTTTTCAATGAAATGCAGGTTTAACCCCGTTAACACCACTTTAGAACCTGAATACCCAAAAATCCCTCCTTAGTAGACGTTTTCGACACACAACAAACAAACATATCCCCAAAATATCATTCTTCTAACTTTAATAGTTTTGGTTGGTCGATGAGTGCAAACATCCAAAAATCCTTCCTTAGTGGACATTTTTCTTCCAGAAGTTCACCCCTCCCCATATGCCCCTTAAATTGCATTTACGAAAACATGGTCGAACACCTATTTATTTTATTTATTTATTCATTTGTTTATTTATTTTTAAGCTGATAGATTTCCTCCGAGTTTCAGACTCCTCCCTATGTCGTTTAAGAGATACACGCTCAGTTAGGAATCTTTCAACCCCCACTTTTCATCCCTTTCATCTCATAATATACACTACATCGAAAAACCATTAGACATGTGTCAGCTTATTTTTAATGATTAGTATATGTGCCAAGTATTACATCCCCAAATGAAACCACTCGTGAGATATTGTTATTCAATGGAAAGCACGTTTACCCCCTTAACACCTCTTTAGAACCTGAATATCCAAAACTCTTTCCTTAGTGGACGTTTTCGACATACAACGAACATATCACCAAAATTTCATGTTTCTAACTTCAATAATTTTGGCTGGGCGATGATGAGTGAATGAGTCAGTCGGGACATTTTCTTTCATTTATTTTTGGTAATTTCACCCCTCCCCATGAACCCCTTAAATTGGATTTATGAAACAAACGGTCAAACACCTATTTACTTATTTAAAGCTGTTTTCCCCCTGAGTTTTATGAGTGAGTAAGTGAGTCAATCAGTTAGGACACTTTCTTTCCTGTTTTTTTTTCCCCAGAATTTCACCCCTCTCCAAGGGCCCTTAAATTGGATTTATGAAAAAACGTTCGAACACCTATTTACCTGTATTTTAAGCTGTTTTTTTTCCACCGAATTTCAAACTTCACGCCTATGTCGTTTCAGAGATACACGCTCCGTCAAGAATCCCTCAACCCCCAATTTTCACCCCTTTCACCTCATAATATACACCACATCGATAAACCCTTAGACATATGTCTGATTATTTTTAATGATTAGTTTATATACCGAATATCACATCCCCAAACAAACAACTCATGAGATATCGTTATTCAATAAAATGCACGTTTACCCCCTTAGCACCTCTTCAAAACCCGAATAAACAAAAATCATTCCTTAGTTAACGTTTTCGACATACAGCGAACATCTTCCCAAAATTTCATGTTTCCAACTTTAATAGTTTTCGCTGGGCGTGATGAGTGAGTGAGTCAGACAGGACATTTTCTTTCATTTATTTTACCAGAATTTCACCCCTCCCCATGGGCCCCTTAAATTGGATTGATTAAAAAACGCTTGAACACATATTAACTTATTTCTTAAGCTGTCTTTTTCCCCTGAGTCAGTCGGTTAGGACACTTTCTCTCCTTTTTTCCCCAGAATTTCACCCCACCCCATTGACCCCTTAAATTAATTTATGAAAAAACAGTCGAAAACCGATTTACTTACTTTTTAAGCTGATTTTTTTTCGCTGAGTTTCAAATTTCTCGCCTATGTCGTTTAAGAGATACACGCTCCGTTAGGAATCTTTCAATCCCCTCTTTTCACCCCTTTAACCTCATAAACACATCGAAAAACTCTCAAACACGTGTCTTGTTACTTTTTAATGATAAGTTTATATGCCGTGTATCACATCCCCCAATGAAACCAATCGGGAGATATAGTTATTCAATGAAATGCAGGTTTAACCCCCTTAAGACCCCTTTAGAACCTGAATATCCGAAAATCCTCCCTTAGTAGACGGTTTTGACATACAATGAACATATCCCCAAACTGTCATGTTTCTAACTTCAATAATTTTGGCTAGGCGATGATGAGTGAGTGAGTAAGTGAGTGAGTCTGGACATTTTCTTTCAATTTTCTTTTTTCAGAATTTCACCCCTCCCCATGAACCCCTTAAATTTGATTTATGAAAAAAAACTGTCGAACAGCTATTTACTTACTTTAAAGCAGTTTTTCCCCCTGAGTTTGATGAGTGAGCCAGTCAGTCAATCAGTTAGGACACTTTCTTTCCTGTCCCCCGCCCCCTCCCCTGAATTTCATCTCTGCCCAAGGGCCCCTTAAATTGGATTTATGAAAAAACTGTCCAACACATATTAACTTCTTTTTTATGTTGATTTTTTTTCGCTGTGTTTCAAACTCCTCGCCTATGTCGTTTAAGAGACACACGCTCCGTTAAGAATCTTTTAATCCCCACTTTTCACCCCTTTCACCTCATAATATACACCACATCGAAAAACCCTCAGACACATGTCTTCTTATTTTTAATGATGAGTTTATATGCCGAGTATCACATCCCCCCATGAAACCAATCGGGAGATATTGCTATTCAATTAAATGCAGGTCTACCCCCTTAACACCCCTTTAGAACCTGAATAGCCGAAATTTCTCCCTTAATGGGCATTTGCGGCCCTTGAGGAAGCTGCATACCAGATTTCATTCCAATCCGTTCGGTGGTTTCTGAGATTTCGTGATGAATAAATGAGTGAGTTAGTGAGTGAGTGAGTGAGTGGTATTTGAAAAATATATAGTAGAAAAAAGATAGTGTCAAGTCTTTGTTATGCTAAACTCGGTTGACAGTGCTGTGTGAGCAGTTGAGTAACTAACGGGATTTCAAGTAAAGATCCTCATTTTCTATACCGGTAGTGCTGAGCGCAATTGGCATCAAGTCGGCCGTGTCTCGACTTGAGCTATGTTGCCATGGAAACTATCTGCCTTGCCATTCCTTCATGAGTATATTTTATGATTTGATTAGCCTGTTTTTGAGTGAAAAAGGGCCAAAATCAGAAGAATGAGAAAGACTATCGAAAATTCATGTAGCCAGCGGTTCCTTCTGGGTCCTAAACTATGTGTATGCAAAATATGGTTGAGATTGGTGGAACGGTGTAGATTTGTATACGGAACCAACATATATACATACATACATACATACATACATACATACATACAGACTTTCACTTTTATATATTAGATAAATATCTAAAGTTGGAAAATCAGTTCGATGTCAGTTCAAATTTCAATTTCCTCTACTGCTTAATTTCCCCGCTGTATCCATCATTATGAATTTAGTTCCATCCAAAAAAATCTCTGAGTACGCGCCTGTGTTCCTTAATATAAAACAACCACAGGCACATCATGGATGCCGAACAGAGGTGTTGATGTGTAAACAATAATGAGTTCGCATGCAAAACGTTGCACAAACAGGTAGAAAGAGACAACCAAAAGTATTATTGGTGAGAGTGACCAGGATGGAGACATGAATGGAATGTCGTCGTTGCATGTTTTACTTCTTTTCTACCCGCCTCCTACAAGAGTGAGAAATTTGTCGGTAGTTAACACACAATAAATTTTCAGGTATTGTAAAATTCCTCCATCGCAAGATTCCGCAAGTCTCGCCACAATGAAGAAACTTATTCTTGTGCCAACCGTTCGCTAAACTCATTGTTCGCTTCGTAGAGAAATTCAAGTTATTTGCTGAAGACTATGTGCAGCAAATTTCAACATTAAGGTGACAATTACTAGTTGTTGCAGTGACGTGAGAAATTCAAACACATGGAATGGCAATTGGTCTTTTCCAGCACATAATATATGCTCACCAAGGAGATTATGGAGGATATTATGCAAGTTTTGGAACATACGTCCTTAGAATGCTGGAAAAGTATGTGTCGTTTCAACATTCAGTTAATGACGATCGTGTGGCCTCTGGAGAGGCCGAGTGCAGGTCTTTCTAGTTGACGCCCGAGGGTGACCTGCGCGTCATAATGAGGATAAAGTGAGGATGAGGACGACACATACACCCAGTCCCCGAGCCACGGGAATTAACCCCAGGAGATTAAAATCCCTGATGGTTCGGCCGGGAATCGAACTCGGGGCACTTTGGGCCAAAACCTAGCGCACTAACCATTTACCACGGAGCCGGACAACATTCAGTTGATATTGTTCAATGGAAACTCTTCCACGTACAGTAAGCTAGCTGCGTAAATTACGTTTTCTTGTTTAGGGACTTTGCGACATCGTAGTCATGTAGCCCCGTGTACTTGGGTGTGTGTACATTTTGTCTGAGAGCCTGTTTTATTGTGGTGTGTGTAACAGTCGGTATTTGTAAATCAGGTGAGGATTGGGACGTAGGCGGCCGTTGCCTTCAAGTTAGGAACCATCCCGGCATTTGCCTGGAATAGAAGTGGGGAAACCACGGAAAACCACTTCCAATACGGCTGAGATGGGAATCGAACCCACCCCTTCTCCGTTTAGCCTCACGAGGCTGAGTGGACTTTGCTCCAGCCCTGAGACCTGAGCCTGGAATAGAACCCGGACCTCCGGGGCGACAGCCAAGAATGCTGCCGCTCCTCCAGAAAGTGGACTCAGTAAATTACGAAGACGACGTTTTTTTTAGGGGTCGATATTTTTGCTCCTTCAGTCAGGAACTCCCTGCGCTTGGCAGTCGCCGTGGTCTTTCCGTCCAGACAACGAATATTCGATTCCCGGTTTTGTCATGGAGTTGTTGATTGCTTTAGTGGCCTTGTGACATCGTGGTTCATTTAGCCCCGTGCACTTAGGCGTGTGTACTTTGAGACTCGAATTGGACAGGAGGCAGCCATGGCCTTAAGGGGAGAGGGTAGTCAACGGACTCGTTGTTGTTTGAGTCTTCAGTTTTCTGACTTTTTCTATGCAGCCCTCCATGCCTCCCTGTCCTGAGCTAATCGTTTCATCTCTACATAGCTACAACATCCTACATCCGTGGCAATCTGTTCAACATATTCCAACGTTGGTCTACCCCTACAGTTCTTGTCCTCGACCCTTCCTTCCATAACTAAGCTTGCAATTCCTGGGTGTCTTATTATGTGTCCTACCAACATATCCCTTCTCTTCTTTAGCAGTCGCCAGAAACATCTCTCCTCTCCCACTCGTCTTAATACCTCTTCGTTTGTAACCCTGTCTACCCATAGTCCAAGTTTCACTTCCAATGAGTGCCACGCTCCAGACAAAGGTTTTCCAAAATGACTTCCTAATACCTAAACCTGTATTCGATGTCAACAGATTCCATTTTTGTAGAAATGCTTTCCTTGCCTGAGCCAACCTACTTTTTATATTGAACCCAACGGGGTTAGGCTGACTGGTGTCGAACGTGGATCTCAGAGATAGATGAGCTCAGAATTGAGAGTCCAGCAAGGAACGAACACGAGATATTTTGTGGGAGTTTAAGTTATAAAAACCCCTAGAGAAAATACATATTAAATCACTGTTGTGATATGAACTAATGCTGACATTATTTATTAATATAATGCAGGGAATACTAAAAGAATACTGCATTATTGGGCTGTATGAGGCATACAATTCTGGACTTGAGCACAGAAGTTGGAACGCTTGACATTTGTCTAATGACTCTGGAAAAGGGGCGTAGTTTCTTGGAGCCGTGTCACTCTATGTGACCTACTTAAGTCGTCTGGAGCAGGTCAGGAGGGTAAATTATTGTCAAGTTATTCCCCGTTTCAGAATAGAGAGGCTAGTGGAGTGAGAAGATACCAGCGTAATTCAATGATTACTCGTGATTGGAGCAACTCAGGGACATGAGGATTGCACCTATGTGAATGTTTAGCCGGGGGGCTAATTATCAAGCCATTAAACATTGAAATCGAGGCAGATTTAATGGAACGCGCAGTAACACAATAGTCTCGGTGTTAGCGGCGAGATCTGACCAGGTCACCGGGGATTTTTAGGTGACGCCGCGTGGGCACGCGCTGGCAAAGGCAATTAATATTAATTAATTGACCGATCGATCCTCGAGCACGCATACAGATCTGTGACCAGCGAGGAAAAAGGAACCATATAAACGTTAATTCAAGACCAGAATCATACTGTGGGAGAAGATGAAGCTGCAGGGAAATTCTCGGTCTACTTTTTCTCTCCAAATGGATATAAGGGCTGAACGAATGACAGAGGCAGTCAGTCGAACCATACTTAAGCGCAGGGAGCACGTCACCCGAAGCCCAGAGAAGGGACGCGCAGACTTTAACATTCTAAGTGCAGCAACACATAATCATGCATTAAGCCACGAATTAATAACGAGTAATGCAGTCAGTTGAATCGCAGTCTAATGCGATGGGCACGTTACCGAATTCAGAGAAGGGACTTGCGGACTTTAACATGAAGAGACATGCAGTAAGGCATTTATTAATCACAATTATTAAGGACAGTCGTGCCATACGTTTATAGTCGGCATTATGAGGGACTATTATCGAGCACGCAGGAAAGGTACCAAGAGATATACAAAGTAGGACAATTGAGAGTGGGAATCTGTACAAGTAAAGTGTACAAGGGTTGAGCGCAGTATGTAAACTATTGGTTAGACATATCATAGGATGTCGGACTGCGCAGATATAAACTTTGTTATGCGATTGGTGAAAATTCATAGGAATACTGTAATTAATGCTCAGGACGATATGCAAGCATATTTATAAGATATCAGGAGATTTATCGAAGGATAGAGATTGATAGACAGTTTGGGGAATCGATAGGAATCCTTAGGCAGAGAATCGAGACTTTCAATCAGGATGCGGATAGCAGTGAGGAGGAGATCTTCAACGTCTGCATTTCTGATATCTTGCCAGGAAAAGTCAACCAGTAAGAAATGTAAATAGTGAGCGTGTGATTGTAGTGATGATCTGTTAAGTATATGTAAAAATTAATATTGTAACAAGTGCTATAACGTGTTGTGTGAATAAGGAGGCAACAGCTTCAATATGGAAAGGAAAAGTGCCGTGTGTTTTGTAAGGCAAAAGTTATGTAAAATGCGTGTTAGAAGTATAAGAATGCCTTGCTAATTATGCAAATAATGGCGGTCATTACTGGAAGAAATGCGTGGTTGGAGCCACCAGATTAGCCGATGTAAGTACCCAAAAACCGTGATTTTGTAGCAATTATAGTCCACTGTATGTTGAGTGATTTCAAAATTTATAGAATATGCCAATAAGAGTCAATTTTAGGAGGTAGAGCCTCAAATTAATATTGTTGTGTTGATTTTAGTCAAGTTGAGATGTCTTTGTGCATCATTGAGTGGATAAATCGTTACCACTATTGTAAAATGGCAATTCAGTTATATAGAAACTTAACATAGCGAACACGGATGTTCGGGTATTAAAACGGGTTACGTTGTGTCGGGTTATTGTAATTCATGTCAGTAATAATAATAATAATAGTAAGAAGAAGAAGAAGAAGATTAAACGAATACACATCAGGGAGAAATGTTTAGTGGCTTGATAATTAGCCTCCCGGCTAAACATTCACATAGGTGCAATCCTCATGTCCCTGAGTTGCTCCAATCACGAGTAATCATTGAATTACGCTGGTATCTTCTCACTCCACTAGCCTCTCTATTCTGAAACGGGGAATAACTTGACAATAATTTACCCTCCTGACCTGCTCCAGACGACTTAAGTAGGTCACATAGAGTGACACGGCTCCAAGAAACTACGCCCCTTTTCCAGAGTCATTAGACAAATGTCAAGCGTTCCAACTTCTGTGCTCAAGTCCAGAATTGTATGCCTCATACAGCCCAATAATGCAGTATTCTTTTAGTATTCCCTGCATTATATTAATAAATAATGTCAGCATTAGTTCATATCACAACAGTGATTTAATATGTATTTTCTCTAGGGGTTTTTATAACTTAAACTCCCACAAAATATCTCGTGTTCGTTCCTTGCTGGACTCTCAATTCTGAGCTCATCTATCTCTGAGATCCACGTTCGACACCAGTCAGCCTAACCCCGTTGGGTTCAATATAAAAAGTAGGTTGGCTCAGGCAAGGAAAGCATTTCTACAAAAATGGAATCTGTTGACATCGAATACAGGTTTAGGTATTAGGAAGTCATTTTGGAAAACCTTTGTCTGGAGCGTGGCACTCATTGGAAGTGAATTGGTTAATGCATGGTAAAGCGTTTTGGTGGGAAGAGAGATACTAAACACAAGGGTACGCATAATGTAAATTAAGATGTGTTGAGAGCAAACAATTAAGATTGTGAAATTAAAGAGGTCACAACAGGTGACATAGGATTATAAGTACAGTTTATGTGTAATTTACATGTGCATCAGCGAACTCGAGAATGAATTTTGATGTAAATTTCATGGTAAATGAATGAATAATCATTTGGATTTGCAAGGAAAAAGTGTGAATATTAGTGGATTGTAGGAGTAATTTTGCATTGTTTTGTGTTATATTGTTGGGATTGTGTTTTTTTGTGTTTGAAGTCATGATTTAGAGCTGAATTAAGGTCTTTAGAATGGAGTTGTGCTTTATCATTGTAGAGTTGATACCTTTTAGCCTCAGATCAAAAATATGCAACTGCTCAGTGGGAGGACGGTACACGCCTGAGGACTGATGCTGACTGGAGGCAGAAGCATGTTTTCCATGGAAATTACTCACATGAGTACATGGGATTTGATGTCCTGTACTGTGATTTGAGCTAAAGGTACAACTTAAGTCGGTTTAGATCTAATGTAAACAACTCTATTAAATTAACGAATAAAATGAATTAGGGGAATGACCGCACCTAACCTTAGCTAAGCTCCGATACAAACAATATAAATTTTGATAAATACCTTATACTTACCATGATCCAGGTTACATGGGGCGGTATTATTCTATCATGGAATCGCCTAATTAGTGCAATATGCATATCTTGTCATTGCAAGACCTGACCTTCATTTATAAAACATGGTAAGACCACCTATATATTTATCATGGCGCTGATATGTGGGGCCAGTTTAAAATACAGGTCACCCTAGGCGCAGGTGTGTACTTTATTTATCATGGCAAGGCCCAAGTTGGGGCATTCGACAGTAAAACCGAGTCCTTGGGTGGTTACTACGATGTCTTACGAGGCCAAACCCCTCTCTTTCATTTATCATGGCGCCCAGGTTTGTGAAGCTTATGGGATTTAGGGAAACCCTATAGATTTTTTATGGTATTTCATGGGGCAAACCATAATAATTATTGTTTTGCCTCAAACTGTGTTTGAGTGATTTTTGAGTTCAGTAGGCTTTTGAAGTAACGCCGAATCTCTCTATTGAGAAGAAAATTACCCAAGGGTATGAGCGCTACACACCCAATCCACAATTTATCCTAAAATCCAAATTTTAAGTACAATCTTACAATATGTGTACAGTGTCTTGTATTTCTCTTCAATACGAATCCACACATGTATCCAGGAAGCCTGCCTATATCTCAAAGTGAATTGTAGAACGAATGGCTGGTACGGAGGGAATTTTGCAGGGGATTGCAGAGCTAAAACAGCATTTTGACGCTGTTAATGAACAGAATAAGCTGGAAGCCAGGGCTTTCCTGGATGAAATAAACAACCGTTTAGATGCTAATCAGTTGGCAATTAATGATAATCAGGTTGAAATAAACAACCGATTGGGTGCAAATAAGGCAGAAATAAATGATAAGCTAGGTCAAATGCAAGAAACAATTAAGACCGAGGTAACAGAAACCGTTGTAAGCATTATATCAGAAATGCAGGTTAAGACCGATAAGCGTTTCGAGGCGATAGAAGCCAAACTTGAAAGTAATTTAGAGGCATGTAAGCACGCTCAGGATGAAACGAACAGTAGGTTAGATGCGCTGCCTAATGACATTAAGGATATTCAAATCCAAAATAAGGCGAATCTCGAACGCCAAGTGAAACAGTTTACAGAATTTACTAGAACGGTAGATCAGAGACTAGAAGGAAATGACAGTAAATGGGATGAGAAGTTGAAAGGTTATGCTAGAGCGATAAACGGGGATCTATAGAAGCAGGATCAGAACATATTAGATCAATGTCAGGAAATAGGAGAGATTAAGGCTATCGCTAACGAAAGTAAAGAGCTGGTAGGCAACATAAAGGGTCAGATGAGCAAAGTTCATCAAGAACTGGACCAAATTCAAAGTGACATTGTTATCGTTAACAAAAGGCAAGAGGAGAACAGAGGGGAAATCCTTAAGGTCCGAAATGAAATATCAAAGGTCAATGGACATATTCAAGAGGAAATTAAAGGACTTAGAGAAGAACTCGAAGTGAGAGAAGGCCAAAAGACAGAGGCAAGCGACAAGACCCTTGCTCAAATAAAGGAAGATGTAGAGGATGAAATCTCCCATATCAAACAAAGCCTGAAGGAAGATAAGAAGAAAATATTCCAAGTGGCAGAAGAAAATAGGGATAGGCTTAGCAGAATAGAAAAAGAGGTAATTACTCGATTGGAAAGAGCAGAGATGCGCCACAATCAAATGGAGACTAGGATAATAGCACAGGAGGAAACCCTAATGAAAGATCCTAAGTCAAGTGAAGGCAGCGTGGAAGATATGAGGAAAACCAAGTGGGCAGATTTAGAAACCCAACCTATAATAAGGAATGCTACAGGCCCAGGCGAAAGTACTTATATGACGCCAGGTGCACCGATTGCAGCTTCTACGCCGCATGAAAATGCTATGCACAACCAAGTTATAAATGTAATTAGAGCAAGCGAAGAGAAACCAAGAAAATTTTCAGGTAGCCATGGTAATATGACACCGAATTATTGGTTGAAAGAAATGTCCGAATATTTAAACGATGCGCGGATACCACAAGAGCGCAGGCTACGAGCCATAGAGAAACTAACGGAGGGAGAATGTGCGTTATGGTTTCGCAGTTTCCGTTATACCTTCGATACTGTCGAGGAGTTTCGGGAAGCTTTTTTGAAGAGATACTGGGACCCGATGACCCAACAGAATTTACGATTGGATTTGTACTCGAAAAGATACAGCACCAACAATCCAACGAAATACGCTGAATTCTTTATATCTCAGATGTGTCGGTTTAAGGAACTTGAACATAAACCTAGCGAGATGGAGCTATGTGTTGCTATTGCCAAACAACTTCCTTATGAAATCCAAAGGCTGCTGATTTCGGCTAATGCAAAAACCGCAATGGAAATGGAGGCAGTTCTTAGGCAATTAGACCTCACGACATCCAATACTATGCGTCAGAATCGAACCGTGGAACAGGTGCACGTGACCAACACGCAGACTGACCAGTATAAAGCTCCGAAAAATAACAAAGCTACTAGCACTGAAACGTTAGATTCCAACGGACGTCAATGGGAACATGAACCCAGAAGATGGCAACCGAAGTACAAAGGAAATGCTGGTAGAGGAAGAGGAGGCCGAAATTCTTGGAATCAACAGAATACAAGGGGTAGACTGTACCAAAATAATGGAGGTAACAATGGCCAAGAAGGCAACAATCGGAATTGGAGACCCCAGGAAAGAAGGCGTAACTTTGATGACGAGGTAGAGGAACGTTATCACGCTTCATTGCAATACCTCAATAAAACGGGAGAAGAACTCCAGAAGCAAGAAGTCCGCTGGCAAGAAGCTATGCAAAATAGGACGTCACCAGACAGATATGGAGACGGAGCCAAAAGTTTGGAGTTACAGCGCAGTGAACAGGAGAGAAGAAACTCTAAGGGGACGGGCGCTGTAGAAAAAAAAACTCCAAAATTAGAAGAATTTGAGAATGATGGATGGTAGGTGGTCAACATCATTAATTGGATAGCCAAACCGGAAGAATTAATCGAGGATACAGGAGGTTCACAGGTCATGATCAAAAGAGAATTGCCCATTATATTAGTAAGAGTGGCAGGGTTGAAGATAAGAAGTCTGTTAGACACGGGTTCAACGGTGTGTCTTATGACACAAGCTTTGTATAATGAGATAGCGCAGAGAGAAAATGTTTTGAAAATACCTATCTCAAGTGTCAAAATAAAAGGTGTCATTCCTGACAAGACGATGATATGCAAATATCAGGTATTCCTAGATTTACAGATAGGAGGCTCTATTTTTTCACAGAGTTTTCTACTAGTAAACAAATTGCCTTTTAACCTTATTATTGGGGCAGAGTTTATAAGGGAATACGGAGTGGTAATAGACCTATCACAGGACAGAGTTATGTTCCGTGTGAACGAGGAAGCTGAAGGCTTAGAGGTCTCACTCAAACAGAATGAACCAGGGACAGATGAACAAGTATGGCATACATACAGAGACATGGCTGAGGAAGAAGTGTTAGCTATCGAGCAGTTAGAAGACGAACTGAAAACACTAGCCGTAGACATGGAGAAAGATCTGGAACCCGAACTGGAAGGACATATTTCGGAAACACTAGAAGAAGCAAAAATTGGTCCAAGAGAAAAAAAAAATTAAAGAAATTATAATTGGAACAGAAGGAAGTCTTTGACTCAAGACCTGGCCGTATAAAGAACTTCACTTATGCATTCCAAGTTAACGACTGGACACCATTTAGGCAGAAACCCTACCCTATACCCAAAAGCACTATGCTAGGGTGAAAGAAGCAATTCAGGAGATGTTGGAGGCCGGTGTTATTGAGAAAACACCTACGCCTTATGTAAGCCCATTGGTAATCGTACCTAAGACAGACGGGACTGTCAGAGTATGCCTTGATGTGAGGCATTTAAATATGAAGGTGATACCAGAGTTTGACAAAGTGCCACCTATTAAAGAAATCCTCAGAAAATTTAAAGGGAAGACCATATTTACAAATTTAGATATCACGTCGAGCTTTCACCATCTTGAATTGGAGAAGAAAACTAGTCTGTTGACAGGATTTATGTTTGATCAACATACATACACGTTTTTAAGATTACGTTATGGTTTGAAAACAGCTGGTTCAGCTTTGATAAGAGCGTTAGATCGCAATCTACCAGGTGATGTTAAAGAGAGTACCATCAGATACGTATATGACATTTTACTCACATCACAATCTCTGGAGGAGCACATGAGAGACCTGAAGAAGTTGCTGGATAACCTTCGGTAAGCCAATTTTAAGGTTAATATCAAGAAATCGCACTTCTGTCAGAGGGAAGTTAAATTCCTAGGGCACGTTGTCGATGAAAATGGAGTTAAGCCAAACCCAGAGAAATTAGAGGTAATTCGAAATTTTCCTCGACCCACGAAAGTAAAGCACGTCCGACAGTATTTGGGAATAATTGGATTCTTTGCTAACCACTGCCCAAACTATACTACAACTGTGGCACCCCTGCAGGATCTATTGAAGAAAGGTGGCAGGTGGAATTGGACGGAGCAATGTCAAGAAGCATTCGTGAGGTCAAAGCAAATGCTTTTGGAATACGTGAAGCTGGGATACCCTGATTATACCCAGAAGTTCATAATACAGACGGATGCATCACTTGTTGGGATAGGAGCGATGCTGTTCCAAGAAAATGTTGATAAGCCCGAGGAGAAAGTTTTTATTGCCTTTATAAGTAGGAGATTGAAGGCCCATGAGAAAAATTACACGATCACAGAGATAGAGTTGCTCGCAATTCTGTACGCATTGCAGTACTGGCGTAAACTAGTGTATGGCATTCAAATCGTCCTCAGAACAGACCATAAAGCTTTAACATTTTTGTTAAAAACGGATTTGTCTAGCCAGGGGTTGACAAGATGGTCCCTGTATATTCAACAGTTCAATGTGGAAATAGAATACTGTCCAGGGAAAGAGAACGTAATACCGGACATGTTAAGCCGATATCCTAGAGAAGAGGAAACTCTAGCTGTCCAGATTGAAAATCGAGATCAGAAGACCTTAGATGACTTGAAGAATCTTATCAACCTACAACGCGAAGATCTGTGGTTGAAAATGATGATTGATTACTTCGAGGGACGCTTAGCAAGGGGAACTGCAATATACAGAGAGGCAGAGGCGTTATCAACAGACTATGTAAGGTATAATCAGATGCTACACAAGTGGGATGATGTAGAACATACCCGTCAAAGAATTGTTATTCCTGCATCTTTGCAGAGGAGATTGGTGTGGCTAGCACACAGAGCGTTTGGACATCCGGGTATAGATAAGCTAACTGCTCTACTGAAAGAAGCATTCATTTGGCCGAAGTTAAGAGAAACTGTGATAAATGCTATTAGGACATGCGATTTGTGCCAAAGGGTAAAGCCAAATCCCTTTTTAATGAGACAACGACCCATTCCGTTGTTACCAGAGAAGCCAAGGCAGCTAATGAGTGTAGACAACTTTGGACCACTGCCTAGAGCACGTAGAGGCAGTAGACATATTTTTGTAGCCATGGATGTATTCTCAAAAATGGTGGTATTATGCCCCATACAGAAGACCAGCTCAAAGCAGGTATTAAAACGCTTGAAAGAGAGAGTTATTCCGATACTTGGGAAACCGGATAACCTACTCTCAGAACACGGGAGTTGTTTTACTGGAGAAGAATTTCGTCGGGAATTGGCAAATTTAGGAATCAGGCAGATTCTATCTACCATTCGCCATCCTGAGGCTAGCCCAGTTGAACGCGTTATGAGAGAGATCCAAAAATATATGAAAATTTACTGCTCTGAAGAGAACTGGAAATGGATCGATGTCTTGGATGTAATAGAATACTGCATAAATAATACTGTGCATGAGGTGACAGGTCAGGTGCCCGTGACTCTACATTTGGATCAGAGACCGGAGAGGCCATGGACTGGTGTTATTCCATTACCTGTAGACGCACAGCCAGGGCGAGAATTGAGGATCCAGCGAACCTTCGAATATCTCCAAGCACAGGCAGAGAGACGCCAGAGAAGAAATCGTGCGAAGCGATATCACAGACCGCTTCTCATTGGGGAAAGAGTTTTAGTCAGGAGGCCGGCCAGTTCACATCCAGAAGCACGGAAGTATAAAAAAATCAATTTCGGATATCACGGCCCGTTCGAAGTGATAAGAGACCTACAGAATAATGCATATAGAATAAGGTATTTAGAAACGGGAAACGAGGTCGTTATGAATGCGGCCAACCTCAAAATTCATCATTCACCAGAGGAATTTGATGAACAACAGGAAGTAATAGCAGCACACACCCAAGTGGACGTGGACAGCAAAGTCGGCCAGGCAGCCAAGCTTGAAGGCTCACGCAGCGGGACGGAAAGAGAGACGAGCAGCTTGCTCAGAGAAGGAAGCAGACAGCCGGAATGCAAGTGTCTGCGACTGCTATACAAAACATGGTTGAAGTCGCTGGGGGAGGTTGAAGCATTGAATGAAACCCTCCGCCAAGAGAATGCACGTCTATGGGGCTGAGCTCAGAGTGGAAGGGGGAAGCAGACAGACTCACTCGCAGGCAGACGAGGTGAAGGACCGCTTAGTGAAAACACAGACGGTTGGGACAGTCAGCCGGTGACTTACAGAAGCTCACTTGCAATTGACTTCTATAAGTTTTGCAAGGGGAATATGAACCCAACGGGGTTAGGCTGACTGGTGTCGAACGTGGATCTCAGAGATAGATGAGCTCAGAATTGAGAGTCCAGCAAGGAACGAACACGAGACCTTTTGAGGGAGTTTAAGTTATAAAAACCCCTAGAGAAAATACATATTAAATCACTGTTGTGATATGAACTAATGCTGACATTATTTATTAATATAATGCAGGGAATACTAAAAGAATACTGCATTATTGGGCTGTATGAGGCATACAATTCTGGACTTGAGCACAGAAGTTGGAGCGCTTTACATTTGTCTAATGACTCTGGAAAAGGGGCGTAGTTTCTTGGAGCCGTGTCACTCTATGTGACCTACTTAAGTCGTCTGGAGCAGGTCAGGAGGGTAAATTATTGTCAAGTTATTCCCCGTTTCAGAATAGAGAGGCTAGTGGAGTTAGAAGATACCAGCGTAATTCAATGATTACTCGTGATTGGAGCAACTCAGGGACATGAGGATTGCACCTATGTGAATGTTTAGCCGGGAGGCTAATTATCAAGCCACTAAACATTGAAATCGAGGCAGATTTAATGGAACGCGCAGTAACACAGTAGTCTCGGTGTTAGCGGCGAGATCTGACCAGGTCGCCGGGGATTTTTAGGTGACGCCGCGTGGGCACGCGCTGGCAAAGGCAATTAATATAAGTAATTGACCGATCGATCCTCGAGCACGCATACAGATCTGTGACCAGAGAGGAAAAAGGAACCATATAAACGTTAATTCAAAACCAGAATCATACTGTGGGAGAAGATGACGCTGCAGGGAAATTCTCGGTCTACTTTTTCTCTCCAAACGAATATAAGGGCTGAACGAATGACAGAGGCAGTCAGTCGAACCATACTTGAGCGCAGGGAGCACGTCACCCGAAGCCCAGAGAAGGGACGCGCAGACTTTAACATTCTAAGTGCAGCTACATATAATCATGCATTAAGCCATGAATTAATAACGAGTAATGTAGTCAGTTGAATCGCAGTCTAATGCGAAGTGCACGTTACCGAATTCAGAGAAGGGACGCGCGGACTTTAACATGAAGATCCATGCAGTAAGGCATTTATTAATCACAATTATTAAGGACAGTCGAGCCATACGTTTATAGTCGGCATTATGAGGGACTATTATCGAGCACGCAGGAAAGGTACCGTGTGATATACAAAGTAGGACAATTGAGAGTGGTAATCTGTACAAGTACAGTGTACAAGGGCTGAGCGCAGCATGTAAACTATTGGTTAGACATATCATAGGATGTCGGACTGCGCAGATATAAACTTTGTTATGCGATTGGGGAAAATTCATAGGAATACTATAATTAATGCTCAGGACGATATGCAAGCATATATATGCGATATCAGGAAATTTATCGAAGGATGGAGTTTGATAGACTGTTTGGGGAATCGATAGGAATCCTTAGGCAGAGAATCGAGACTTTCAATCAGGATGCGGATAGCAGTGAAGAGGAGATCTTCAACGTCTGCATTTCTGATATCTTGCCAGTAAAAGTCCACCAGTAAGAAATGTAAATAGTGAGCGTGTGATTGTAGTGTTAATCTGTTAAGTATATGTAAAATTAATATTGTAACAAGTGCTATAACGTGTTGTGTGAATAAGGAGGCAACAGCTTCAATATGGAAAGGAAAAGTGCCGTGTGTTTTGTAAGGCAAAAGTTATGTAAAATGTGTGTTAGAAGTATAAGAATGCCTTGCTAATTATGCAAATAATGGCGGTCATTACTGGAAGAAATGCGTGGTTGGAGCCACCAGATTAGCCGATGTAAGTACCCAAAAACCATGATTTTGTAGCAATTATAGTCCACTGTATGTTGAGTGATTTCAAAATTTATAGAATATGCCAATAAGAGTCAATTTTAGGAGGTAGAGCCTCAAATTAATATTGTTGTGTTGATTTTAGTCAAGTTGAGATGTCTTTGTGCATCATTGAGTGGATAAATCGTTACCACTATTGTAAAATGGCAATTCAGTTATATAGAAACTTAACGTAACGAACACGGATGTTCGGGTATTAAAACGGGTTACGTTGTGTCGGGTTATTGTAATTCATATCAGTAATAATAATAATAATAAGAAGAAGAAGAAGAAGAAGAAACGAATACACATCAGGGAAAAATGGTTTTAAGAAGAATATATAAAGCGAGATTGGAATATTTATCTATCCAGGCAGTAATATTATACATGAAGGGCTAAGAAAAGCAATTTAATATCAGAGTATATTATGTTAATGGGAATAAATATGCAGGAATCTAGGAAAAGGAAGAGTTTAATAGAGAATTGAATTTGCAGCTTGTGAATGAGCTTATATGGTAATTGATAGATTTATCTTACTAATTAAAGGACGAGATCATAGCACGATAGTCACGGAAGCCAGGTAATCTATTCGACGTGTGAAATCTCGTATAGCCTAGGGCATACAGAGATATTTATTATGGCCAGAGCGTACATAGTGACTGACCCTAGCTCTGTGGATTGCCATGAAATGTTCCGGGTTCGAATCCAGTGGTGTATGGGAGGACAACAATGGAAACCTCAACATGACACTTGATCTCGACCGAGAACTAGCCATTGAAATAATTCAGCTCCTGTGAAGTGAATTTAATTGGCGGCAGGATGTGCCTGACCGTAGCATTTAATAAGATGTCGGCTAGCCAGTTCGACCCCATCACCTATCTTACATACAGTTTAAGTTAAATCCTATGGGATGTGTAGATCCATGAGACAGCACTATTGTATTTAAAATCATTTGTTACTGCTTGGAGATAAAGCGAGAGGGAGTCAGGAAGGGCAGAGCACGTGTTTGTGACCGCTCGACTCATTCCCATTGTATACAAGTAGCTCCGA
Source organism: Meconema thalassinum (assembly GCA_946902985.2). Classification (NCBI taxonomy): domain Eukaryota; kingdom Metazoa; phylum Arthropoda; class Insecta; order Orthoptera; family Tettigoniidae; genus Meconema; species Meconema thalassinum. The sequence goes on from OX336393.1 coordinate 415,008,089, forward strand.
GGGGGAGATTTTTAAACGACCCTTGAAGGTTGACATTTAGAATGGACAGACTTTGAAACCCTGTTTGTAATGGAAAGAGTCGTTGTTGTATTGTATAATGAATTTGTGTGGTTTGAAACACATTGATAATTAAGGATCGTTCTGATGATTTAATATTTAGCAAACTTTTGATTTGTTGAAAGGTGCATTTTTATACTGACGGTGTCACTTAGTTCTAAAGGTTGGCACTAGATGCCATAGGCTATGCCCACGCAAGGGTAGCATAATATACCATCCAACACAGCGGTAACGGAATTTTTGAAATTGAAATCACAACGGCATACGGTGGAACTGTAGAAAAGGGGACTGCAGAAGGAAACTGCAGAAAGGGGTATGATTACATATAATTGTGGAGTTGCAAGTAAATTTGATGTGCAACCCATAAATTGGTTAATGCATGGTAAAGCGTTCTGGTGGGAAGAGAGATGCAAAACACAAGGGTACGCATAATGTAAATTAAGAGGTGTTGAGAGCAAACAATTAAGATTGTGAAATTAAAGAGGTCACAACAGGTGACATAAGATTATAAGTACAGTTTATGAGTAATTTACATGTGCATCAGCGCACTCGAGAAAGAATTTTGATGTAAATTTCATGGTAAATGAATGAATAATCATTTGGATTTGCAAGGATAAAGTGTGAATATTAGTGGATTGTAGGAGTAATTTTGCATAGTTTTGTGTTATATTGTTGGGATTGTGTTTTGTGTGTTTGAAGTCATGATTTAGAGCTGAATTAAAGTCTTTAGAATAGAATTGTGCTTTATCATTGTAGAGTTGATACCTTTTAGCCTCAGATCAAAAATATGCAACTGCTCAGTGGGAGGACGGTACACGCCTGAGGACTGATGCTGGCTGGAGGCAGAAGCATGTTTTCCATGGAAATTACTCACATGGGTACCATATCTTCTTTGCTTCGTCCATGACTGGTTATTTTGCTTCCTAAGTAACAGAAGTCTCCTACTTCCTTCAGCTTTTCACCTACCAATTTGATGCCCATAGAGGTTTCTGATTTATTTCGGCTGCATTCCAATATTTTTGTTTTACATTTATTGATTTTCATCATGAAATATTTCACCAAGACGGACTCATATTTAATTTATTTTACATGCTATGTTAACATTCGATTTTTAGTTTACTTATAACATTTTGGAAAAATGAGAGAAAAGTAGACTTATGAGATCGATCCTGGCAAATGTTTGTGTCTGTCTGTGTGTCCCCCCCAATCAACTCCTAAACGTCTTTAGCTATCAAAAGCAAATTTGGTATGAGTAGAGATCTATACCTGAACATATCATGGTCATATCTGGAAATGACATCAGAGCTACCAACTGCTGAAAAATCAAAATTGAAATTTGTCTCTATGTTGTATATCTCAGAAGTATTTATTTATTTATTTATTTATTTATTTATTTATTTATTTATTTATTTATTTATTTATCGTATGGCTTTTAGTGCCGGGAGTGTCCGAGGACATGTTCGGCTCGCCTGAGTCTGTAGCTGCTTCAAGCGGACACCCTTAGGGTTAGCTACAAGTTCCGTTCAATTTCAAATAGTTCCAACTTTCGCTACCAGATATCAATGATACGTAGTGGTGAACGTTGGAACTTTGATAGAGCGTTCCGACGAAATCAAACATAACAATTTAGCTTCACACAAGTTTAGACTGTGGAAGGATGTTTAATATGCCTTAAATCTATGACATGGGACCGCCGGCTTTACTTTCCCTCTAAAGGAAGGCATACTGAAGGATTTTTAACGCTCTTAAAAAATCCGACGGCTTCGACCTGGTTTGAACCCGCTATCTTGGGCACAGCAGTTCAGCATGCTACCAACTACCCCACCGAAGCTGCTATCTCGGAAGTTATACATGCGAGCTGTTCCAAAATTGGCACACATAGAGATAATGACATACCAGATTAATTTTCAGGAGCCCATACATGACAGTGTTGCCAATATGATTCAAAGTCTGCTGATAGGTTCAATTTTAAATGCATGTGACTTCTAACAAATCGATGTCAACCTAATTTCGTTTGTGCTTTGTGTACCATAACAGATACGACTACACGTATTCTTAAGAGCCATCAGGGCTGCCAAATGTCAATAAGTGCTCTCTGTAGACGTTTTATCCTAATTCCAATATATCAGAAAATATGCAAGGCAACAGCTCTAAATTTTGCACACGTAGGCTATAGTCCCTGACATTCTAGATTCATTTGGAATAACTGATACATGTCAGTGTTGCCAACATGATTCTAAGGCTGCTGATGGGTCCAATTTTTAAATACTTGTAACTTCCACATTAACAAATAGATTTTATCCAAAATTGGGACAATGATAGATAATAATGTTTCAGATTAATTCTAAGCAACACTATCATGGCACTGCTGCCAACATTATTCTACAAACGCTGATAGAGCCAATGTAACATTTCATTTCTGATATATAGATTATTCATGGCATGAATCTTAAATTTTAAGGAAAGTAGGCTCTTTAGTTCGTCACGGAACTACTTGTTTCCTTCCCTGATGATCACAGGTCAATTAATTGTAGACCACACATCTTACAGGTACTTCTACCTGACTACTTGAAGAAATAAGACGCATATATACCATGGGACTTGTGCGAGAAATGTCGCATTTCAACATCATTGTCGTTGTGCATTAGCCTCGCACAATACAAAAGCTCGACGCGACATAGTTCAGGCAAGACCTATCGCTGTGTTTATTTCCTTAAACGCACTTTATAAACAAATAAATATATTCATGTTGACTTTTCAAGAAATGCAAGATTTTTCCTGTACTATTGAAATGATTTGTAAGATTTTGGCACATAACCGCATCTTCGAACTCCCTCAGGTATAAGAGCTAGAGTTTTTTGAAACATACTGTAAGCTACACCTTAGCTTTTTACAGTATTATTATTATATTCGTTCAGCCCCCTAAGGAGCACGTTTAACCATTAAATAGCACTGGATTTCATCATTTTGAACTTCTTATTCGCCCAGAATTTCTTCATTCTTTCACTCTGGACCTGCCGTCTATCTTGTGTCCATGAGTTTTCAAGCTTTGCTCGGATGGATTTTGGGTGCAAATTTGTGGGTGGTTGATCTCTTGTCTGTATGCAGTCCTTGTTGTAGTCATTGGATCAATGTCGACTTCAGTAAGGTCCATTTGTGTATCTACTAGTCAGCGAATTATGGTTTGTCGGTTCCCTTTGATGATAAGAAATATTTTCTTAGTCAGACGTGAACCATTCATTCGTTTTAAATGTCATAAAATTTCATACGCCGTTTGCGTGCGACTGAAGAGAATCGTTTAGTTAATGCATATCGCCTAGTTCTTCCGAGCTTTTTCGCATCCATATACCCTCTTGAAACTTGGGCCCGAATATCTTCCTTAGTATCTGTCGTTAAATTTTCTCGTTGTCCTTGATGTGAACTGTGAGTGACGATGTCTCAGTTGCGTAGAGTGCCTCTGGTAGCATAACAGTGGTGTAGTGTCGGAGTTTGGCTTTTGTGGATAGGGATTTCTTATTGTAGAAATTCCAGGTGATTGTGTAGGCTATGCTGTGCGTAATTTTTCCGCGCGCATTTTGTTTGCTGCTTTTTCAGTGCCTGAATGACCAATAATTTTATATATTATTTTTATTTATTTATTCGTTAATTCCCCATAAGGAGAGCGTTACAACACAATCAATTTTCATGTTTAATTCTGGTTCTTTCTCCCCCCCCCCCCCCCCCCAAGAACCTCTCATATATACCTTCCTCTTTCTCTCCTCCGTCCACTTCTTTCCCGGTTGTCTCTCTTTAGGAGTTTGCTCAAACTTCTGTTGTCTAAGTTTTTCTCTGTAAGTGCTCCTGTCTGCCATGTCTTCTGTAGAGGTGTTTAAAGTTTCTTGAGGTCTTCCACGGTTTCCTTTACCGAATTGGTCCTTAGAGTACTATTCGTAACTATAATAAACATTTTCTTGGTCAGTCTGTCTTCGGTCATCCTACGTATATGCCCATATAATTTTGCCCATCTTTTCCTTATGTTGTTTGTAATTGTCTCTGTCTGTTTGTGCAATTCTATTGTCGGTCTCTTTATCCATATTCCCTCTTTCTGAACTGGCCCGTAGATCTTTCTCAGAATTCTTCTCACTTGTTTTTCTAATTCCTTGATTTTTTATATATTATGATATACATATTTATATATATTCATTCAATTTCGCTAATCGGCCAACTAGGGACCACGATAAGCCTCATTTTACATTCTGGCATTTGCTCATTTTTTTCTTGATCCACATTGCCTTCATGAGCTCACTATGTTTAGCACGGCGTTCCTCTGTCCATTTCGCACCAGTTGTCCGTTTTTCGTCCCGGAAAGTCCCAAACGTCTTGATGGCTGCTCTATAAAGATTTCGGTCTTGTGCATCTTCTGCTCGTATCCCCATTTCTTTCAGATCTTTCTGGACGTTAACATACCATGGCATTGTCGTTTTTGGTTTTGAGTCGAATATACTGAAGATACGTTTCGTCCATCGGGAATCGATCATCCGTCGCATATGACCGTAGAAGCAAACTCTGCGTTTTCGCATTGTGTCTGTGATCTTCTCTATCCTCAAGTAAATTTCTTGCCTGGATTTTCTGATGTAGATGCCATTTTTGTAGTCTGGGCCAAGTATGATGTGTAGGATCTTTCTTTCTTTCTTTTCTCTCTAACTTCGCGAGCAAACATTTCTCGGATAGGATAAGGCATTCAGATGCATATAGCGGTACTGGTTTGATGACAGTGTTGTAGTGACGAATTTTTGTGTTCATAGAAAAGCACTTTTTGTTATATATGTTGCGGGTGGTTTGAAAAGCGACTTCCATTTTCTTGATTCTTGCTTCTATGGCTTCCTTGTCAAGGCCATTTTGCTGGATCCATTCCCCAAGATATTTAAATTTATTAACACGGTTTATCGTTCCATATTTGGTGTTTAGTTGTGCTGTATCATCCTTGATGTTCGACATTACTTCTGTCTTTTGAAAGGAAATTTGTAATCCTGTTTGTTCTGCTACTTCCTTCAATATATTGACCTGTTCTGTTGCACTTTCGAAATCTTCTGTCATCAGGGCTATATCATCAGCGAATGCTAAGCAATCTATTTCCACTCCGTTTTTCTTCGTCCCGATCCTTAAAGGTTTAAGGCCTCCTTCTTTTAACTTCTGTCGCCAATTCTGTATTACCTTTTCAAGCACGCAGTTGAACAACAGAGGTGACAGGCTATCTCCCTGTCGAACACCTGTATTGATTTCAAAGGGTTCAGAGATACATCCTTGGAATTTGACTTTGGATGTGGTATTAATTAGGGTTGCCCTTATTATCGCCAGCAGTTTCATATCGACTCCCATTTCTGCAAGTATGTTAATCAACACATCACGGTCGATGCAGTCGTATGCTTTCTTAAAGTCTACAAATGTCGATACATACGTTCGACCTCTCAACACATAGTACCTAATTATGGTTTTTAGGTTAAAGATTTGTTCTGCAGTCGATCGGCCTTTCCTAAAAACCCCTTGGTATTCTCCGAGTTTGTGTTCAACTTGCTGTTCCAGTCTTTCAAGGATGGAAAGTGACAGGATCTTGTAAGCTACTGACAGAAGAGAAATACCACGGTAGTTGTTCACATCTCTTATATTTCCTTTCTTGTGTAAAGGATGGATCAAAGCTATCTTCCAGTCCTCAGGGAGTTGTTCTGTCTCCCATATATCTACAATGGTTTGGTGTAGGATGTCAATTGCTTCTTCTGGGGCATGTTTCCACAGTTCTGCAATCATGGAGTCTTCACCAGGAGCCTTGTTATTTCTCAACATCTTTATGTGGCGTTTGATTTCATCGCGATTTGGTGGAGAAGATGGCAAATTGTGGTTCATTTGTTTGTTTGTTCTGATGGGGTTGGATGGCTTTTCACAATTTAGGAGGTCGTTAAAATACCCGGCTAAAATTTCACAGTTTTCCTCGTTGGATGTTGCTAGAGTTCCATCTTTTCTTAGAAAACAAAGGGAAGGTGCCTTGTATCCTTGTATCTTCTTTTTAAAATCCCTGTAGTATTCACGGGTCTCATTTCTGTGAAAGTTTTGTTCAATTTTGTCCATTTGTTCTTTTTCATACTTGCGTTTCTCGCTGGGTATTATTTTTGCTGTTTGTGCTCGTTGGTCTCTATAGATGTTCCAATCTTCTTCCTCTTTGGTGGTGTAGTACTTTTTCCAAGCATTTAGACGATCCTTTAAGGTCTTCTCGCAGTTATTGTTCCACCATGTGTGTTTCTTCCTCTTCTTGGTTTCTGCTACTTCTTTTGCAGCGTTTATCATCTACTTTCTCGTGCTGTTGAAGTCTTTTTCCACTGGTTGGGCAAGTTCTTTGAATTCATTCTCCCTATCTCTGAGCATGTTTGTGTCGAAGCGGATTATGGTAGGTTTGTTTTTCTTTTTGTTTAGTGGAATGGGCCGGAACTTTATTACCGATACATAGTGATCTGAGTCTATGTTCATTCCCTTTTTTACGGTAACGTTCATGATTTCCGGACTAGATCTTCGAGATATCGCAACATGGTCTATTTGGAACTCTCCTAATGTTTTGTTCGGGCATCTCCATGTAGTCTGTTTTCTAGGTAGGTGACGAAAGTGTGTTGACATCAGCTGGAGGTTATGGTTATTACATAGTTCAATGAGGCGTTCTCCATTCTTGTTAGTTCTATTGTGTGCTGGATAGAGCCCAACGACATTCCTGTATTTCCGTTCACGTCCTACCTGTGCGTTGAAATCACCCATTAGGATCTTGACGTGGTGTTTCGGGATTTTTGCCAATCTAGCATCCAAGAGGTTCCAAAATCTATCAGTGTCTTCCAACTCTTTTTTGTTTTGTTCATTAGTTGGAGCATGTACATTGACTAGCGTGTATGTTTTGTTTGCACAGCGCAGAGATAGAAGGCATAACCTATCGTTAACAGCTTCAAAATTCGAGACTGACCTAAGGATTCTGGTGTTGACAGCAAAGGCTGTACCGAAGATAGGGGTGTTCTTCATTACCCTCTTACGGGATTTGCTCTTGAAGAACCGATACCCATCAGACTCAAACGTATCTTGGTCAGTGAAGCGAGTTTCTTGCAAGGCCATTATTGCGATTTTGTTTTCGTGAAAGAAAAGGGTCAACTGTTTCATCTTACCAGTTTGTATTAGAGAGTTGATGTTGAACGTTGCCAAAAAACTCTTAGATTTGGGTTTCAGCTTTCGTGACTGTTCAGGATTTCCAAGACGCTCCGACTCGTCTTTAGCATGACGTTGCATCTCCCCCAGAGTCCGAATGGGATGCATGCGTCGCTCGTGGGCGACGGTGGATTTCTTCGAAAAGTTGCCACCTGGGGTATTAATCTCCTGTATTTGTTTTACCATCATGCTTAAGAAGCTTTAGTTTAGCTTGGAGCAAATTGCTCATAATGAATGCAACCAAGGTTGTTAGCCTTGGAGGGCCTCAAGATGTTATCCGGCGGTGGGCAGGCATTTCCTCCTAACCCGAATAGTTATGGTTTCCCCGCCAATACTCGGGTGGCTGATTGCAGTGGTTTCCCACTGGGCGATGGGGTCGCCACATCCCTATATATATATATATATATATATATATATATATATTCTTTCTTTTTCACACAGAGTATTTGAAACTGTCAACTGTCAACTTGGATATCAGTACACAAGAAACTACAGTAGTTTCACCAGAGCAGCGATTGTGTAACGTGTCTCTGAATGCATCCTTACTGACATATTGAGAATATTAACTTTTGTTGTTGGAGGTAATTTTGGCCTTCTTAAAATGCAATTAATCGCATACATTATTTTGAAAGAAATATTCAAAATGTACCATGTTTCTTTGAATTATTGCGAAGAAAATCATAAATTTATATCGCTCATTTAATGGACTTTGGGATGTCCTATATTACCCAAGCTAATTTCCAACGGGATCGGGGATGGAATGAAATTCTATGTGGTGGGTGGTTTTACGGCCAGATACCCTTCCTGACACCAACCTCATGTGCTCCTCTGAAACTACTAACAGGAACAAATCTAATATTTTACTTTGTATATTTTATTTTCATGAATCTCTTTAAAATTGCATAATTTTTATCAGCACTTTCATGATCATTTTTCCATGTGGCAAAATTGAACTTAAGTACTGTAAATCCTGAAAAACGGACGAGTTAGAATATAACACATACAGCGTTCAAAATATCCGATTAAAAAGCAAATTTTATTAGAAAACTATTTTAGCGGTATATTGGAATGAAAGATATTTTTTTAGCCTATTTTCATTTATGAAATATGAAAAATGGTATATGAGATCACCTTTTGTCCGTGCGTCCGTGAGTGTGTGTGTGTCTAATAACTGCTAATAGGCTGGAGCGATTTCAATGCTACTCGGTAAGTTCATAGTACAGGGCGCCAGTGAATGTTCTCCGTAGTGCCTACAAGCTGGCGGATTCGGTGGCGTAGTTGGTAGCATGCTGAGCTTCTATGCCCAAGATAGCGGGTTCAAACCCGGCCAGGGGGCGTGGTGGCTCAGCGGTCTAGCTGTATGCCTCTCACCAAGGCGGTCTGGGTTCGATTCACGGTCAATGCATGATGATATTTTCAAAGTGAAATGCCATGTCCTGTGGTTCGGATTCCACGTAAAAAGCAGGTCCCGTGGCTCATGATCTCGAGATTAACGGTCACGTTAAACTACAAGCTTGCTTTTCAAACCCGGCCGAAGCCGTCGGATTTTTTAAGAGCGTTAAAAATCCCTCAGTATGCCTCCCTTCGGAGGGGAAATAAAGCCGGCGGTCCCATGTCATAGATTAATGGCATGTTAATGAACCTTCCACTAATTACACCTGTGTGAAGCTAAATTGTAGAGGTTAGGAATGTAAACAACGCTCTTAGGTTCCTACGTTCGTTGCCAAGAGACGACTGTGGTGGCGTCTAGAAGCTAGGTTCTGAACTAGGCCTAGTTCTCGTTGAGGGTGGCGTTTGGTGGCAAAAGTAGGAACTATTTGAAAAATTCAAAGTTGCAGTCCTTACTTGAATTAAAAAACAGATATACACACTAATACAGCCATCACAATTAACACCGGTTATCAGACAGATTCTACACGCATCCAAAGTACACGGGGCTAAATGACCGCGTTGTCGCAGCCCCTAAACTGAGGAACCAACCAACCAACCAACCTACAAGCTGCTGCGAGAGATAGCGTCACCAGTTACGTTGGCAACACGTCTGTCGCTTGTATAAAAACAAACAAACAAAAAAAACGTATACTCACGCTGAATTAACATACTGTTGCACTCTTCCAATAATCTAACTAAACACACTGACGATTTCGACAGCCCACAGACCAAACATGTGGCCTTCACCGTAGCAAGGACACCGTGCTGCCAATCAAACTGATGACGCAACCTCTCGGAGCTGCACGTAACCACTACGGAGAACATTTCCTGGCTCCCTGTACTATTTTGGTCTACCCCGACCGTGTCCTTCAAGTTGTATTACGTCTCACCAATCCAACATGGTGGCTGTGCGAAATATTTCACCGGCATTCTAGATCTCCGAAACTGTTTCTCATATCACCCTGAAATTTTTTACTGTGATAAAGGCACTACTAGAAGTTCACCTATGAGGCATTCAAAAATCTGTTAACTACAAAACGAACATGGTGGCCAAGCGAAGTTCAAACATTTAAGGGACACTGGGACTGAAATTTTAGTGAAATATGTGGAAAATATTTATGTTAGTTTTTTCCATATTAATACACCCCTATCCCCTGCGGATCAGATAGCAGTGTTTTTATCCGAATTCCGCCATTTTTTTAAGCCCTGGCGTAGCTTTAAAATCCATGGTGTGTCCTTTAAACGCCCCAGCACAGTAAGTGTCCTGAAGGTTCTGAGTCTTGGTGCTTCTACAATCGAAGTATCGCAGGTGGTAAAACACCACAGAGTCATGACAAAATGGCTGTAGAACTTTAAGAACCCTTAGTTGTCAAGATTATGCCTGTTTATCAAAGGCTGGCATCAGATGAGCTACTATCCAGATGCATCCGGGGTGCTACTGAAAATCAGAATGAGTCTCTGCTTCTGGAGGAAGTGCCCAAACGAGATTTTTATTTCACGGAAGAGACTTGAAATTGCTGTTTGTAATTCTGTATCAGAATTCAACATGGGGTGTAGTGCAACAATAGAGTTGAAATCAGGGATAAGACAAACTTCAGTATCTCATGTCCCAGCACAAACACTTGAAAGATGTGACTGTCGCAGGAAGTATGTAAGTCCGCGGTCATAATTGGAGAAGCGAAAGGCATGTCGACGGAAGGTGAAACTGACAGAAAAGAAGGAGGAGGCTGCAAAACAGAAGAAGGAGGGTGTCACCTATGCTGTAGGGCAATCCTAATGTCATTGGTAAGCTGAAACCTTGTAAATTGTGCATCATTTTAGAAAATTTCTGTTTTCTCTGATTCACTTTTTCAGGCATTCAAAATGTTGCTCGCGTCATAAATCTTATGATATTGCTTTCAAAATGGGCATTTATTATCTTCATTGCAATGAATATAAACCTGCGGATCGTTTTTTAGATTGCACTTTTGGTCTGGCTGCAAAAAAAATTCAAACTGGAAAAATTCAAGATTTTTTGTAGAAAAAAAACTTGGATATGAAGAAATAATAATTTATTGACACTCATTAATGCAATTCAAAATCGGATCCGTAGGTTTCTTCCAATTGTTATTGTGCTATAGAATGTTATCTAAAAGTTACACTATCTTGTTTTTTTAAACGCGCCTTACCTTTATACTACTTGAATAATTAGCACAATAAATGTACAAAATAATGAATATCTGAAGTACTAATCAACTTACAGTGCTCACGTTCCCCACAGTGGTTTATAATATGACTATTAATAACCATATAAAATTTCAAAGCTGTACCTCAGTTTATATATAATTTGAAAATTTCAGTCCCAGTGTCGCTTAAATAGACTTGTCTCGCGATTTAACCATTCGAACGCTGTGAAACATGGTTCGGCAAATGACTATAAAAATTGCAATGCACAGACATCTAATTTAGTTCAATAGTTTACATAACATCAAGATGGCGGCTGTGCGAAATTTTAAAATTCACTTCATTTCTCTTGTTCTAATCAAGTGGTCGATATGAACGATTCTGAGGGAAGCATACCGAGAGTAACCTCAGGAATTTGATATGAAAATAAGAATACCGTTTCAAAGTCCGTAGATTAATATGACACAAAATCAAAAAATATAAACATGTTGACGATTGTGGGCATAGCCTGCCGGGGCCTATTAAGGGGGGAACTACACGTATCCACAAATTAATTATTTATCCAATCCCTCGTCCTTGTCGTGGGAGATGGGCAACGTAATTAAGTAGGGGATTGCCTGTAGGGGTGAAGTACAGTGGGGACTTTGTGTGCCTCAAGACCGCTACGGTAGCTGTGAAGGCCCTACAGGAACCCTGAAGAAATTACGGCTAACGGGGCTCTGGTGAAACAACTGCTGCCTTGTCGTTTGGAGTTGGTTCTTCAAAGGCTAAGGGAAGAAACACTGACAGAAAGTCAGCCTGGTGCCTCAGGCTTAAGGTGGCAGCCCCACCAAGGCACTCGGAGGCAGTGGGTTAATCACTCGCTCCTCTTAAATAAACTGATTACAGAAACTGAAGCGAAATTACAAAACCGGACGGATAACCTGATGACGACTTTTGGCATGAAGAGGACTACGAAAATCGGTTTCTGGAATGTGAGGACCTTTATGGAGAAAACCAGACTGAAACACGTGACACGGGAGATGAAGAACTATGGGCTGGATATCCTAGGATTGAGTGAAGTGAGGTGGCCAGGATTTGGTGAAATACAGACAACAGATGGAATTACATTTCTCTATTCTGGGGGCGATGATGAAGAACACAGGGATGGAGTGGGGTTGCTGCTCAACAGAAATGCAAAGAGAAGCCTTATGGAGTGGAAGCCAATTTCTAGTAGGCTCATGTTTGCTAGGTTCAAGACAAAGATCTGGAATGTGATCATCATCCAATCATATGCACCTACAGAACAATCGGAGCCAGAGAAGAAGGAAGAATTCTACCAAATGCTGCGAGATGTCACAAGACAAACAAGTAAGAAGGACATTCGCATTGTTATGGGAGACTTCAACGCGAAGGTGGACCCAAACAATGAGGGGTTGGAGCAGATCATGGCTAAACATGGCCTTGGTGAGATGAATGACAATGGGGAGAAATTTACGGAATATTGCGCCAGTCAGGATTTGGTGATGGGTGGCACGGTATTTCCTCATAGGTGGTGCCACAAGGTCACCTGGGTGTCTCCTGATCAAGTCACAGAAAATCAAATTGATCACATCGCGGTGAGCAGGAGGTTCAGAAGAAGCTTGGAAGATGTTAGGAACAAGAGAGAAGCGGACGTTGGTAGTGACCATCATCTTGTGGTTGCCAACTTCCGCATGAAGATCGTCGCAGTCCGCCGAAAGTTTAACACTCGGCACAACAAGTTTGATGTGGGCAAGCTCAAGAACCAGCAGAGATTGGACCAATTTAAACTGGAGTTCAGAAATAAATTCCAGGTGTTGGACTCCGAGACAGAGAAGGACGTGGAGACTGTGTGGAGCGAGGTAAAGAAAATCTTCGTGGAAACCAGTGAGATGCAGCTCGGGTACAAGAACTACCTGCGGAAAGAATGGATATCCGATCAGACCTGGGAAGAAGGGGTTGATAGTCAAGTTGCCGAAGAAAGGGGACACCACAAACTGTAACAACTGGAGAGGTATCACCTTGCTGTCCATTCCAAGCAAAGTGCTGGCGAGAGTCATCCTGAATCGTATAAAAGACTGCGTGGAAAAAAAGGCTTCGGAAGGAACAGGCTGGATTTCGACAACATCGCAGCTGTGTGGATCTCATCAACACCCTCCGAATCATCCTGGAGCAGAGTGTGGAGTGGCGGAATACCCTTTACCTCACATTTGTTGACTTCGAGAAAGCCTTCGACTCCGTAAATCAAAGAATCATGTGGAAGACCCTCGAGGAATATAAAATTCCAACAAAGATCATCAGAATCATGGAAGAGATGTACGAAGGGTATGAGTGCCAGGTTCTTCACGAAGGCAAATTAACAGAAAAGATGAAGGTCAGTTCCGGAGTGAGACAGGGGTGTGTCCTTTCCCCCACTCTGTTCCTGTTGGTCCTGGATAGTGTGATGAAGAAGGTAATGGGAGGTCGGAAGAGGGGTATTCAATGGGGTATAAATGACAGGCTTGAAGACCTGGATTTCGCAGACGACATTTGTCTTATGGCACAACGGTACCGAGACATAGAAGATAAGCAGGGGATGTTGCAGAGAGAAGCAGAACGTGCAGGACTGATGATCAACACCAACAAGACCAAAGAGATGAGGATAAATTCTGACATCAAGACTAGTTTGACAGTCAACGGAAAGGACATTGAGCGAGTTGAGTCCTTCCTCTACCTTGGAAGTATAGTCACAAATCATGGGGGAGCAGAGGAAGATGTTCGAAGCCGTATCAGGAAGGCAAATGGTGCCTTTGTCCAGCTCTACCCCATCTGGAGAAATAGAAACATTTCCAGGAAGACCAAGCTCCGCCTTTTCAATAGCAACGTAAAGTCGATTCTTCTCTACGGCTGTGAAACATGGAAAGTCACAAAACCGATCAACAACCAGCTACAGGTGTTCATTAACAGATGTCTGCGTCGCATCATGAATGTGAGGTGGCCGGACATAATCTCAAATGAAGATCTTTGGACCATCACCAATCAACAACCAATTAGCATCCAGATCAAGGAGAGGAAATGGCGCTGGATTGGTCACACACTAAGGAAGCCGGACGGAGCTATTGAGAGGGTGGCGCTAGACTGGAATCCTCAAGGCGCCAGGAAGCGAGGTCGACCTAAGAAGACCTGGAAGAGGACGATCGAAGATGAAATTGCAGAGCTGGACAAGAACTGGAGTCAAGTGAAGAGAATGGCCAGGAACCGTACTGCGTGGAGAAATTTCGCCAAGGCCCTATGCTCCGGAAGGAGCGGCAGGAATTAAGTAAGTAAGTACACGTATAAGGATCCAAAAATCATGTATATTTCACTTTTTCATTCCTTAGCAACAGAAAGTACTAAGGAATTGTAATTTGGTTTGCCATTCACACTAGGTTTTGCCAATATGTTCGCGTATTTACAAGTCATATAGCGAATGCATTTCAGCAAATTGGGCATTTAAAATGGCGGCTGCATATGTGCACTGTTCCACCATTTCCCTGATATTTTACACAAATATCAATGTTTTTCAAAAATTCATTTTTCATTGTATTTACTAATGCAGTAGCTCGAGATTGGCCTAGAATCATTGGAATCTATAAAGATTTTTTTTTTTCAAAACTTATATTAAAATGTAAATTTTTTGCAAGTTTTTTCACTGAATATTTGAAAAAGAAACGAAACTATGACATGTGCAGCAACAGTTCTAGGTCATATTGTTCTTCCCTATAAGATACACATGGCACATGTATACTAAATTTCACTTCATTATCTTGAAAACTCTTGCAGTTGAAAATCCATAGTTACGGAAAACAAGCAACAAAGTTACCAATGTGTAGGAAAACAACCAAAACTCCCCTGCACGTTTTTGGTCATAACTTTAAAAGTAGCCTATTATACATATCAAAGAAATTGTTGCGGTGATTTGAAGAGGAAGGTTCAATAAACGTAGAACAAATAAATTGAAAAATGACAAATTTTGATCCTTATAGGTGTAGGTCTCCCCTTAAAGAGTTTAAGTAACTGATAACATCCCAAAACTTCCAGCCTGACAGCCCACATAATTTTACATACAAATGTGCTCAAGCGTCTAAAAATCAAAGTTACTGGAAACTACAAAAACAAGAAAGCAAGACTGGGCTTTCTCCGCGCGCAACATTCTTTAACCTGTCGAATGCTTCGCCCATATTAAACAGTGCACAAATCTTCTTTTTTTTTTTCATATTCCCCATTCTCTTTCGAGTGCCAAGTTGATCTCGGGCATGTGCTTCCATCTATTGAGCATTATGTAGTACTACTTGAGTTTGGACTTATGCATCCGGAAGTAACTAACAGGGACGTCTGTCCTCTACAGCTGAAGTTCTTCTGTGATGTATACAATATGATTTTTGATCAAAGAATATGATTTTTGTGCTAGTAAGGAGCACTAAATAGTATACTTGCTTACTTCTTCTTATTATTCTTCTTCAAATGCCTCGTCCTCCAAGAACTTGGCGATAGCTGTTTGTCCACAGCTGTCCTAAACAGTGACACTGTATTAAGCCCAAACCACTGGCCAGGATATTCGTCTGCGTCCTGGACCCCTAATGCCATCGATCTTCCCTTGGATACTTAATTGAAAGAGGTGGCATTTGTTGTTGCGCTTGAAATGACCAAAGTATTCTAGTTTTCTCCTTTTGATGATACTGAGAATTTCCGAGTCTTTATTCTTACGCCGCAGTACTTCCACATTTGTGACTTTAGCTGTCCATGATATCCTTCAAATCCTGCGATACGTCCACATTTCAAATGCTATCATTTTCTTACTTAAAACCTCGGTAAGTGTCCATGATTCAACTCCATAGAGCAGGACACTAAAAACGTAGCATCGAAGCAGTCGGGTGCGTAATGGCAGACTTAAATCACGGCTGTTCAAAACTTTTCTCATTTTCATGAAAGAATTTCTGGCCTGCTCAATTCTACAGCGAATTTCTTGACTTAAGTCCCAGTTATCATTGTTTTGACGTCCTAAATATGTCTATGATAAAACTCTTGCTTACTGATTTTAGGAAATTATTTTATTTTGGCTCTTTACCTGATATGGAGGTGACGCAGGCGTGGGCACAAGAAGTTTAAATTCGATTCGTCTCAAAATGGAAATGAATACACACGTAAGATTTTGAATTTGTATTTAGATTACTTAAGAGTAAGACCCAAAACCTGTAGGCATTTTAGGGCCTCCTGATAAGTTAAAAATTTCGAATTCTACAATGTTTTTTTTAAATGCAAATGAAAAAAACTCTGCACTGAGCTAGCAAATAGCTAATTGGGTAAATCAGCACCTAAAAGGTTAAATGCCAGAATGAGGGATTAAAAATGGAGAAAGGTCGATTGAGCTCATTCAGAGGTACCGTAAACAAGGGCTTCTTGAGCCAGCAGGGTTTACTTGAGCCCAAATTGAAAAAGTGTTATAGTATGCTCTTAATGTCACTAGGTTTAAGTATAGTACTTAATTTGAAGTTTTTCCAATAGTTAGCAGAATTGCCTGCAGCTTGGGGAAGTATTTAGCTTACAGAACTCGCCACTAGAGTGCACAGCTCCATTTGTTGTTTGTTTCATGAACCGACTTATTTTCGTCCTCTGCAAACTTTTGCTAATGCGTCGTTTTCGTCCTTGTTAAGTGGAATGGTAGTGAATATCCGGGTGTTATTCTGGGCATAAAAGAAAATTGTGCTTTTGTAGATTGCATGGAGGCTACAAAAAAGGCGTGGATGTGGCCTTAGAAGAAGGTCCTGCTGTTTCATAAATTGCAGGATATTGTTCAAAAGATTGGCTCACCTAAAATGCTTAAGAGAGGCTTGTTTTCATTATCTACCCGAGGCCGTACGATATTATTAATATTATTATCCAAGTTGTAGGTTCCTCCATTATTAACTTTGTAACACTTTGAGTCTTGTTTGTAAAATAAAATATGTATGTGGCAAGATTTGAAGTATTGATTTTACGTGCTCTAATAGTGCTATTCGATTAAATAATAAATAATAAAATATGTATTTTTGAAGAACCCACAAGTCCTACTTGATCCCAATTCATTTTAACGTGGAAATGAAATCGGAGGAAATGTATGGGCACAAGTAACCAAACATGAGGATAACTTGAGCCCAATATTAGCCTACTTTCGATTTTTGCAAAAAATGAAAGTAGATTTAAGAGATCACTACAGGGCCAAAAAATGTGTGTCTGTCTGTGTGTGAGTATGTGTGTGTGTGTGTGAGTCTGTGTGTGTGTGAGTGTGTGTACTCTGAATGGCTGTGCCCCCCTATCAATTCGAACACGGTGAAACCGAATTGAACGAAGTTTGGTACAAAGGTAGAACAAGCAAAGGGCACCTCAGTGTCATGTTTTATATCACCGCCATCTTTACTAAAACTGAATGGCGGCCACTCAAACGTTCAAAACGTAAAATCAAATAACGACTAACCAAATCATCCGATCTCTACCAAATTTGGTAACAACATACCTTCATATAGGACGCGTCTTGTGACCAAACTACCATTTCAGGATGGCGGCCGTGCGAATTATGCAAACTTTATAATCCATATCATGGGACCCACCAGTTCCAATTATCGAGCCGAGAATCGTTTTAACTGTTCTAAAGGAAGAGGCACGTTCGAAATTAAAAGTTTATTTTGTAATACTATAGTGCAGACGTGATTTTAAAAAGCTGAGCCGACTCAGTAATAAGACAAGACGGCAGCGGATATCTTGTGCCTGACTTATATTTCACTAATTTGAGTATTGCATGCAATATAGCGGTTTTTTTTTGTTTTTTTTGGTCGTTTACCCTCCAGGTTGGTGGAACCCACGGACTCAGCGAGGGAACGCACCACTACCGCCTCTACGGGCAGTGTCCTAGAGCTGGAAACATCGAATCGGAAGGGATACAACTGGTGAGGTGGGATTGGCACCTCGCCCAGGCGGCCTCACCTGCAAAGCGAACAGGGGCCTCATGAGGGAAGGTAAGGGATGGTTAGGATGGATAGGCAAGGAAGAGGGAAGGAGGCGGCCGTGGCCTTGAAGAAGGTACCATCCCGGCATTTGCCCGAAGACGAAGGGGGAAACCACGGAAAACCACTTCGAGGATGGCTGAGGGGGAATCGAACCCCCTCTACTCATTTGGGCCACCCGAGGCTGAGTAGACCCCGTTCCAGTCCTCGTACTGTACCCGTATTTACCTACCAATACCTGTTGAATCCCTGGATAACGGCTGGATCGTAGAACCTGAAAATCCCCGGCTCGAAAAAAAAACAAGTTCTACCAACAGAAACAGGGATAATAGGGCCACTCGAATACCTAACAGGATGTATTAAGACTGACCAAGGCTCAGAGAAAGAAAAGACTAGCTCAAAACACAAGAATTCTTCAAAAGGAAGAAAGAATCTCAAAGGTGTGGTAAACCCTAAAATACCTAGCGATGGCCCCCTTAATACACCCTTCCATCACCTCTATAAAGCATCACGCAATAATTAAAACCAAATAATAAATTAGTTTATTGCAAGAATAAACATGACAAGAAATATAAATTTTGTCGATACCACGACCAATCAAAAATAGCATTAAGTATACTGGATTGTCTTTCAGCTATGGAATATGGGAAAGGCTTCCAAAATGAATTACCCCTTATCTCAACTAACTTTTAGTTCTTTCAAAAATAAGGTATAATAATAATAATTTTCGATCCCATAGGATAAGCACACACACAAAAATATATATATAAATTGAATAAATTGTATTCATTTCGGTTAATTAACTTAATGAACATCTTACACAAAAATACCCTATTTATAACCAATAATCTTACACGACATTTTCAATAGCATTATATGGTCTTGTTTTTTAACGATGAAATTAATATGGCATATTTACAGAATATACAAATTTATACAAAATTCTGGAATAATTTCGATTATTCTCCTCCCACTGACTTAATGTCACGACATTCACTTCTGCTTAAAATTGTTTAATTGTTTCATTTCTAATGTCAGGGTATTTCTGCCGAACAGTTAAGTTAAGCAAAAATTAATCATAGCTTCAGCATTAAATAGTTATCGGTGATCCTTGTTAAACATACATGCTATGGCAAAGTCGTTATAATTTTACTGGAAATATTGAACTGGATATCCACTCAAGAGTCTTAATAATAATGCTCAGAAAAATATTAATCTTCACACAGGCATTACTTCACGATAATAACAGCGATAAAGTCACCTATGACAAAATCTTAACCATACTAGGTTAAATACAACGCCTCTCGGGGTTGAAGCCTCATTCAATCTATTCTTGATTGGCACACGTTGCTCAATCTTCAACAAGAAAAATTTGCTTCGCAAAGCACTGTATCAAAATACTTAAACACAAGAGCATTATTCCTAATACATGCCTCTTAAAATCTAACATGCACCTATACTTGGAACCTTACTGTTTTAAATCCACAATTATGAAAATCAGCTGTTTATAATAAAAGCCTGAACTTGTGCTCAGAAAAATAATTTGATTCTGTAACAGGTTATTAATAAAGCCTAGTGGATTCCAGAAATACTCCACCTATTTTTAGAAAACTTGCCTTACATTGATGTATTACAATATTCATAGTTCTTAAACGTATGCCTTATAGTAAGTCATCCCTGGGATTATCCTCGCATATTTGGATGTCGTTCAAATACCCTCTTAATAGAGAAAAACTATTGCACCAAAGGCAATGATATCAATTTAATCCAGTGTTAACTTCATAAGAGAAGAAAAGTATAACATTCACAACCACTCAAAACTGAGGTTGTAAAAACGATTTAAAAAAATCCAATCTCAAAATAAGATCTTCCCTGAATTTCCCGAACGCGAAAATGTCGGTGGATTAATCCTACACCATGGATCTAGGTTAACAACAGAGGCTAAGCGACTAATGACCCATTAGTCAAACCACTCCGAAAATCACGCTCAGAAAATACAAGTTAAATCTGTTAATAGACCGAAGAAAAATAGTCTAAAGACTCGAAGTAACATTCAGAATAACAGGATCCGAAATCTTCCAAATATCGTTATAATAATAAGGAAAGAAAAATTCTCCTCAAAGAATAAGATAATCCAAGCGAAAGTGCTTAAAGAACAATGCACTAGAATATGTAAAACTCAGTCAGAGTTCTCAACGCCGCTTTAAAAAAAATGCGTTACTAAAATATTCTTACACAAAAATCTGGAGATCTTCCTCCTACAGTGACTTCTCGACAAATAAGAATGAGCATATCAGTTTAAATACTGTAAAATACTATTAAAATTTTAAATTTATCAATCAAAATACACAAAGGATGCACTCATTTTTATGAGTCAAAATCCTGGCATCATAGAAGTTCAGCTTCGAAGTAGGCATCGAACCTGCACTTTCTACTCAACCATTTAATCTACAAAAATCAAAATATGGCAATTTGTGATTGTTCACATGTCCACGCTACACTACTGTAACAAGTTGAAGTGATCTGTACCTTTGGTGAATCTGGATGTGAAAAAAAAGGATATCGTTGGCCATACTAGGCTCCAGACCAACACAAAACATGCCGGACTCCAACTGGGTCCCCAGAGAACATACCATAGTCCTCCTAGGCTCGAACAACTCCAGACCGGTCGAAAGGTCCCAATATATCCTGGCAATATCTTTCCACACGCATTAGAATACCGATGGCTGAACCGCAAACAGTTTATCAACTCGTCACGAAGCGAGAGTGAACTCGAACAGCCGCTAAATAGTTCCAATACAAGGATGCGAATGTGAGCAAGTTCACACGTGTCCGCGCGGACCATTGCATTACGAAACTCGCTTGTACACTTCATAGTAAATGAACGTTGCTACAGAACTGTTCCGGCTACCACTCTGCTAATGCAGTATTCCTATTGTACTCTAGCCTATCATCGTAATGGATATAGGCTTCATTGTATTCCTTCCCTCTGACACCTTGCTTAAGAATGTGCTTTTTTTAAGAAGTATTGCCACTGTGAAAAGTTTGAATCAACTCTAGGCTGCATTTCCATGAAGGTTTACAAGCAGAGTGTTACGACATAATACATCCGAGCTGGCGGCCGGGATTATGAATGTATTCTTCCGCATAGTCCGTTAGTGGCGTGGACACACGGTCGCAAAGATAAATATATTACATGTTTAAAACCATGTCTGATCCCCATTAAGCAAGTCTCTACTCCACGTAGAATGCTGAACGAACCAGCGTTTAAACTTCGGCACGCTCACACGTTTTGAAAATCCCGTTAACTTTCGATTTCAATTTCACTATTGCCAGGGTTATTACTGCACGCTGTCAGTTTCACAAGTTCCTGTTCTCCACACGAGGTTGCTTGCAAAGGACATCCGCTACCCCCACTCCTATATACGCCACGAGTCGATATAAATATATCGCAGTCGAAGTATAATCACTAGTGACTTAACAGATCTTCTTCTGTTTTTCATACTTGCTTTGTAATAGCTTTCTGCCATGGAAATATGCATACAGACATAAATAACTGCTTACATATAGCGCTAAATATACTTAAATTCGTATTAATCATTCTCAGGTGAATCGATCGATATAATGTTAGACAATGTCAACATGATTATTATCGATGACCTTCGGGCTTCTCGTAGGAAATATGAGCTCTACCGATCCATTCTTGATAGCAGAACTTTTGCTTGCTGTAGACCAGCTGTTATGATAGACTTCAGTGGCTAGCTTGAAAGTTACAGGGCGTTCCAAAATATTGTATAAATATCTGTACTTACGACCTTTAGGATTAATGGTGCATTACCACTTTTCAAATTTATTGGCAGAGCCGGGAATCGAACCCAGGACTGGATTACGGTGGGTAGAAAGCACAACACCAATTACTGCTTAAAGAAATAATTAACTTTATTGTGGCCAGAAAGATACACTACTCAACAGCAAATACAAGCAATTATTACCTTACTCCAGTTTCCTCACGTCGAGAATACTTCCCCTTTCACTTGTCAACAGACCACAGTTAATCCTCTCGCTAATGAGTCCGGTCCCGTACGATGGCTAGAAATAGCTGCCCTAGGTCTGTCACTCACTGTTTTGCAACTCCCCACAATGACCTCACATGCACTAAGTAAGCACACTCGCTCAAAACACAGTCAGTCCCCTGTAAGCTCCTCACTCCCTTCGCTGTCAAGAGAATCGGCTTCACTAGGGGTTTCGCAAGTCTCCACACTTCTGTCGCTCAGGATAAGCGCTCGCACTCGCTCGTAAAACACAACAACAACCACTGCTTGACAGGTCGCACTTATATAGCAGGCCGGTGACTCAATAAATGCTTCTAGATCCATCCAGGGTTCACGGCTTCTCGAGGTTTCCATCGCTGGCTCAGTCACGAATATTCTGGACCATCCCTTTGTCCTAATAGCCCTGTTGCATAAGGCGCACGCAATACACGAGGCAGGGCACAGCACAGCCCTGGGGCAGTTGTGACTCATGCGGCGAGCGATGACACAAACTCACAGCCGTAACACCACCCCCTTCCTAAAAAGGCTCATCGTCCCGATCAATCATGGGTCCGTCTGTGTCCCTCCGTAGGCTGCCAGGCGATCTCGATGCACGATCTTCATCTTCGCCCTCGGGCTCCGCTGGATCCTGTAGACGACATCGTTGATCCGTTTCACGACTCGGTACGGGCCCTCCCAAGACTTCTCCAGTTTGGGTGACAGGCCTTTCTTCCGTAATGGGTTGAAGAGCCAGACCAGGTCGTCCTCGTAGAATCCGCCGGCATCCGTCTGCTGGTCGTATCGGGTCTTCATTCGGTCGGTCTCGATCCGCAGTTTCCTCCTCGCGAACGCGTGCACGTCCTCCAGTTGGTCGACCAGTTCTTGATAATACTGGCTTACAGGGACCGGACCATTCCCAGGTCGGCCAAAGGCAAGATCGACTGGTAGACGGAGCTCCCTCCCAAACATGGCCCGGGCTGGTGTGCATCCGGTGGCTTCATGCACGGCGGCGCGGTAGGCCAGGAGAAATAGTGGAAGATGTTTGTCCCAATCCCTCTGGTGCTCGCTGACGACTATTCGGAGATGGTTCTCGATGGTGCGATTGAATCGCTCTACCATCCCGTCGGACTGAGGGTGTAGCGGCGTTGTCCTTGTCTTCCGGATTCCCAGCAGCTGGCATAGGTTCTGGAACACCTGCGACTCGAAGTTCCTCCCTTGGTCGGAGTGCAGCTCCAGGGGTACTCCGTATCGGCTGACGAATTCCTTCACCAGGGTCTCTGCAATCGTCGCGGCTTCCTGGTTAGGGAGCGCATACGCCCCCGGCCATTTGGTGACGTAGTCGCTGACGACCAATATGTAGCGTTTCCCTGCCTCGCTTAATGGGAATGGCCCAGCAACATCGATGGCCACTCTCTCCATGGGGCCGCCCACGTTGTAGGTCTTCAGTGGACCCCGCCGTCTTCGTCCTGGCCCCTTGCTGGCTGCGCAATCGTGGCACCTCGCGCAGTGGTTCTCCACGTCGGTTCGGCATCCGATCCAGTAGAACCGCTCTCTCAGCTTCTCCAGGGTCTTCTTTATCCCTAGGTGTCCACCAGATGATCCTCCATGGACTTCCTTGAGGACTTCCTCCGTCATAGCCTTTGGAACGACGACTTGTTCCCGAGATGTCTTCCCGTCGGTGCTCTCCCTGGCGCGGCAGATGAGGCCATCCCTTACAATCAGCGAGTCCCACTGCGCCCAGTAGGACTTAAACTTTGGACTGCAGTCACTCACAATGTTCCACCCGGGTCTGGGGACACAGGCCCTCTTCCATTCGGCTATCAGTCCCAGGTCATCATCTTCTGCTTGTGCTCGCGTGAAAGATTCACGGCTCCAGCTCCCCTGAAGTTCCACGGTAGTCCTTCGGCACTGTATCCCGGTGTTCTCCTCTCTTCTGGTACAGAAGGTTCAGTCTTCGGGGCACGGTCTTCGTGACAGGGCGTCGGCGTTAGAATGCAGTTGGCCTTTCCTGTGCTGGATCTCAAAGTTGTACTGTTGAAGCCTCTCTAACCACCGCGCGAGTTGACCCTCGGGCAGCTTGAAGTTCAGGAGCCACCGCAGGGATGCATGGTCGGTCCTGATGAGAAATTCTTGCCCGTACAGGTACTTGTGGAAGTGTTCAATGGTCTTCACGATGGCGAGCAGCTCCTTCCTGTTGACGCAGTAGTTCCTCTCTGGCTTTGACAAGGCCTTACTGAAGTAGGCCACTACTCTCTTCTCGCCGTCCACTATTTGCGACAGGATCCCCCCTATGCCAAAGTCGCTGGCATCGGTATCGACGATGAACCTTGTTCCAGGTCTGGGGTAGGCCAGAATAGGCACGGTGCACAGAGCCTGCTTGAGTTGTTCGAAGGCACTGTGGCATTCTGCTGTCCACGTGAAGAGTTGGTCCTTCTCAGTCAGTCGATGTAAAGGTTTGGCGATGTCGGCGAATCCTCTCACGAAGCGACGGTAATAAGTGCTGAGTCCCAGGAAGCTCCGTAGTTGGGACTTGTCCTTCGGAACTGGCCACTCCCTCACAGCAGCGGTCTTCTCTGGGTCGGTGCGAACCTCTTCCTCGGAGACGATATGCACAAGGTACTGGACCTGCTTCTGGAAGAGCTGACACTTCTTGGGGCTCAACTTCAGCTGGGCAGCCCGTAGCTTCATCAAGATCTCCTTCAGGTTGCTGTAGTGCTCCTGGAAGCTTCTTCCTAGAACGATGACGTCGTCTAGGTAGACCAGGCAGGTCTTCCAGTGTAGTCCACTCAGAATGGACTTCATTAGCCTTTCGAAAGTCGCAGGGGCGTTGCAAAGACCGAATGGCATGACGGTGAAATGCCAGAGCCCGCTGCCCACAGAGAACGCAGTTTTCTCGTGGTCCTTACGGTGGACCATCACCTGCCAGTAGCCACTCTTCAAATCCAAGGTGGAGAACCATCTCGACCCTGATATGGTGTGCAGGGTGTCGTCGATCCGGGGTAGAGGGTAGCTGTCCTTCTTCATGACGTCATTCACCCGCCTGTAATCCACGCAGAACCTGGTGGAACCGTCCTTCTTCTTCACTAGCACGACCGGAGAACTCCAAGGACTATGTGATGGCTCGATCACCCCTTGCTCCTTCATCTCTTCTACCATCCGGTCGACTTCGGCTTGCTTGGCGAGCGGGACACGTCGGAATGGGGCCCTAATCGGTGCGCTGTCCCCAACGGCGATTCTGTGCTGAACCAAGCTTGTCCTGCCGAAGTCTTTGCTTCCCACGGAGAAGACGTCCTGGAATTCGCGTAGCAGGTCCTGTAGTTGGCGTGATTGTTCCTCGTCTAAATGGTCCTGGGATCCTTGGTACAGCTTCTGTAGTTCTTCTGGCAGTGTGCGTCTTCTTCGGTTGTCCGTCTGCAGGTGTCCGTCCGTCGTATCTGTGATGCGGGCAATCCAGGTAACGGGCTCGCAGACTCCTAGGTTGGTGTCCCGGTGAACCGTAATGTCGTAGTCGTTCAGGTTGGACAGGCGGACGTACGGCCGAGACGTCGTGTTGATGAGAGTCTTGGCAACTAGCAATCCTTTTGTCTGGATGTCCTCATATTTTGGCTCGATGACAGCCGCCACTCCCTCAGCAGTTCCGTCGACAATTACGGCAGCGCTGACCTCCGTCCTGGCGGGAACGATGACGTCTTCTTTCAGCCTTACTCGTCGTGCGGTGATGGACTCGTGCGCAGGTTGCAAAGCAAGTTCATCACCTCCGAAGTGCAGAGTGTTGGTACTCAGATCCAAGATGATGATGTTCTGGTCCAGGAAGTCCAGTCCGATTATCACTTCATTTGATACGTCAGCCACAAGCACTGGATGCTTTATCGCCCGTCGACCAATGACGAACTCCAGTGATGCTTCGCCATGTACCGGTGCGGTCTCTCCGGTCGCGGTTATTAGCTGGAGGTTCCTTTGTGTGGGTTGCACTCTCCACTTCGGGATCACGGTGGGACTGACGATGGTCCTCGATGCTCCCGTGTCGATTAGCATGGGCCAGCTCTCTACGTTGACGACTCCGTCGACCATCACGCTGCTATTATCCCTTCGTAACTGCGTCACACGCACTTGGACTGCCGGGGCTTGACGACTGTCACAAGCCAACCTTTGCCCCTCAAGGCTGGCTGATACTTGCTTTCCTGGGCCGCGCGGTTTCCCTACGACTGACTGTCCCGACGGAAACCCTTGGCGGCGGCGATCACCGCAGTCCTTGCTCAGGTGGCCTCTCTTACGGCAGGTCCAGCAGGTCGGTAATCCTCTTCCGGGCCGCCTCTCCAGATGTCCTTCGGCTACGTTTTTGTTGGTGGTACTGCGACTCTTGAAGAACCGGCCTAGCGCCTCCATCAGTTCATCGGCCAGGGGCTCGGCCAGGGTCTTATTGCGCGCGAGTCGCAGCGCCTGTTGGGTGTCCGGGTCCCGTAGCCCGTCGGTGAAGGTCTGCGTCGCTATCTGTTCCAGAAAGTCGGCCGGCGCTGTTGGGTAGGCGAGCCTTACGAGGCGTGCGATGTCCATCTCGAACTCCTGCAGGGTTTCCGCGTTCCTCTGTACCCGGGTCCAGAGCTGCATCTGGTAGGCCTGCTGAAGATGGCTATCTCCATATCGGGACTCCATATGGGCGATCAGTGAAGCGTAGTCCTGAGATCCAGTCGCGATGGCCTGAAGGACGTTAAGGGCGTCGCCTCTCAGCGCCACAATGAGAGCTGTAGCCTTTTCTGTGTTGTTCCAGTTATTTATGGAACAGGCCGCCTCGAACTGACGTAAGTAGGTGCTCCACGGAACCTTTCTGTCGAAGGTTGGGGGCGTCACTCTGCTATGTCCCGTTCCTGATGTCCCCGGTGTACCTGTGGGCGGGCGTCGGCGCAGCTCGGCAACTTCCTCTTGTAGGGCGTTCAGTCTCGCTTCCATCCCCGTCGGCGGGCGTTGGCTCAGCTCAGCAACTTCCTTTTGAAAAGCGTTGAATTTCTCCTCCACCCCCGTCAGTGGGCGTTGGCGCAGCTCGGCAACTTCCTTTTGTAAGGCGTTGAATTTCTCCTCCACCCCCATCAGCGGGCGTTGGCGCAGCTCGGCAACTTCCACTTGTAAGGCTTCGAACTTCTTTTCCACTGCCGTGACTTCCTCACGCAGACCCAGCTCTAATTTCCTTTGGCTCTCCTCTAAATTCGTCAGCAGACACTCTTCCAGATTTTTCTGGCCATCCAGAAATTTGGCGGTTAGGTCCTCTATTAACTTATTCTGGCCGTCCTTCAGTTCCTCTGCTAACTTCTTCTGGCCATCCTCCGTCTTCTTCTGGCCGTCCTCCATCTTCTTCTGGCCGTCTTCCTTCTTCTTCAGGTCATCCTTCAGGTCCTTGGCTAATTTCTTCTGGCCGTCTTCCATACCACTTAACTTTTCTAGCAATGCTGCCAATTGTGCCTCCATTTTAGTTGTTTGTCTTGTAAAGGGCATGTACTCACAGGAAAATTAGAGAAAATGACCTGCTCGGGTTTTGAAATCAGGACCGTCAGGTGTTGTGCTTGTGCTTGAGTTCGTAATCCGGCTTCTGACACCAGTTGTTACGTACCACCCCCCCTAGTGGCACTTTTGTTAACTGGATTACGGTGGGTAGAAAGCACAACACCAATTACTGCTTAAAGAAATAATTAACTTTATTGTGGCCAGAAAGATACACTACTCAACAGCAAATACAAGCAATTATTACCTTACTCCAGTTTCCTCACGTCGAGAATACTTCCCCTTTCACTTGTCAACAGACCACAGTTAATCCTCTCGCTAATGAGTCCGGTCCCGTGCGATGGCTGGAAATAGCTGCACTAGGTCTATCACTCACTGTTTTGCAACTCACCACAATGACCTCTCTCGCACTAAGTAAGCACACTCGCTCAAAGCACATGCAGTCCCCTGTAAGCTCCTCACTCCCTTCGCTGTCAAGAGAATCGGCTTCACTAGGGGTTTCGCAAGTCTCCACACTTCTGTCGCTCCGGATAAGCGCTCACACTCGCTCGTAAAACACAACAACAACCACTGCTTGACAGGTCGCACTTATATAGCAGGCCGGTGACTCAATAAATGCTTCTAGATCCATCCAGGGTTCACGGCTTCTCGAGGTTTCCATCGCTGGCTCAGTCACGAATATTCTGGACCATCCCTTTGTCCTAATAGCCCTGTTGCATAAGGCGCACGCAATACACGAGGCAGGGCACAACCCAGCCCTGGGGCAGTTGTGACTCATGCGGCGAGCGATGACACAAACTCACAGCCGTAACAATATAAATAATATACTCCACTGATGAAATCGTTTAGTATAAATCATTATTTGCTAACAAGTTCTATGTAAGTCATTTTATATAGAACGATATTCGTTGGCATAATTGGCTCAGTGGTAAAGCGTTGGCCTATCGCTCAAATGCCTATGGTTCAAACCCGTTCAGAGGTAGGTTTTTTGCTTGAAATTTTATATATTTATTGTTTTGTAATGACTCAGACGTTTTAAAATTAAGCGTTATATTGTGCATATTATGGTGTAAAATATATATTTAATTAAAACATAATTCGCCAGCAGATTTGCTCGAGACATCTAGCAGCCAAAAAGGTAACTGCATGCCGAGCTACTTATTAACTTCCAGATTTTATTGAAAAGTTTCTTCTTATGGCCGCTGGATTGCACTCGCTCTGTTAGGATTATATTGTTCGATACTTCACCACTAGA
This sequence comes from Meconema thalassinum, assembly GCA_946902985.2. Taxonomy (NCBI): domain Eukaryota; kingdom Metazoa; phylum Arthropoda; class Insecta; order Orthoptera; family Tettigoniidae; genus Meconema; species Meconema thalassinum. Next base: position 415,036,729 of record OX336393.1, read on the forward strand.
TGTCACGACTGGTCTAGGTGGGACTCCATTGGTTAGTACCGTATACCATTGGCATTCTATGCGCATCGAACTTGAAGAATGGCAAGATGATACTACGATACATTTTTACTTTTTATTTTAAAAGGTTTGTGACAGCCTATTGTGCGTTATTTGAAAATGTTATTTGAAGTAAAGAACGAAACGATTTCACATAATAACTGAATTCTAGCCGTTGGTGCTAGTTCAGGTTATTAATTAATACTTTTATTTCAGGCAAATAGCAATCGAAAATATCCACATAGTTTGTATACACACGTATCTGAAGGGTAATGGAAAGATTTGTTAATTCTATTAGGGTTGTGAAAGCCATGCACAACCAGACGTGTAAAGACATGCCTCAACTCAAAGTTGGATGTTGCCCACGGCAGGTCGTATATGTAATAATAATAATAATAATAATAATAATAATAATAATAATAATAATAATAATGTTATTGGTTTTACATCCCTTTTAACTACTGCTGCTTTTAGAGACACCGGGGCGCCGGAATTTTGGCCCGGAGGGGATCTTTAACGTGCCCGTAAATGTACTTACACGGCTCCCTCGCATTTGTGCACCCTCAAATGCCAGCTGACTGCGCCAGGATACGAACCTGCAACCTAGGGCCCAGCAAGCGAGAACGTTACCGCTGAGCCACGCAGCCAGTCCGGTCGTTTATGTCTCCAGATCCATAACATTCTTGAGATACTTCTTATCTTTCTTTCTTTCTTTCTTTCTTTCTTTCTTTCTTTCTTTCTTTCTTCAATGGTGGTAGCACTTTTTATCTAGGTTGTGGCGTTTGGTAGAGGTAAATAGTTTCTAAGGTCTTCAACCAAGAAATGATTCTATTATACTCTTTAATAATAACAACGATTTATAACTATACTCATACATTTAGGAGAAAGTAGGCTATATGTTCTTTACTGAACATCTTGTTTTTTTATTTTTTATTATATCAAATATACAAAATCATAAATTTGTTGGCTCTATCAAACAAAAACATTCTTAAGTATAAGACTGAACAAAAATTCATTAAAAAAATTAATGTACCTTCGGAAGAAAAAATAAATAAAGATGATATCTGGGGTCAAGTAACCCTTGTTTACGGTACGTTCAAAAATAGCAAGAACAATACACTGACATTTTCATTGAATTATACTTTCCGGTCCCCTCAAGTTGGGAAGACAGAAACTATGGAATTGGCCCCAAATGGGAGCGGACTGCTCTACATGTAGTTGAAGACATTGAGGTGCAATGTTTTACCCGGTGAGACAATGGTCCACCTCCACCTCCCAGCCTCAGCCTCGCCTCTCGTAGCCGTGGGACGAGCAAGGCGGCTACTTAGGGTTTTATTATCAGTTTGATGTCTCTTTTATTTCTCCTCCCACGCTCCAACACTTGTACCGCTCGCCGATCAGGCGTGGCCTACTCCACAAAGACACCGCGTGTCATGTTCCCATGATTTGCAGTCACTTTGTACACTCCTATCTACAATCCATATTTCTGCGAACAGTCGACAATAAATCATTTGAAAATCCAAACCCAAAAACCACAATATCGTTTATTAATTTTTTTAAATCATCCACTCCATAATTAGCTGTTATAAATCGTTGGCACCGTGAATAGCAACACTTGTCACTAAGTCCTTGTCAATATCTCAATTTAGAGCGAATTGTCTATCGTAAATTCCACGGCTTGTTTTTATCAAGGACAGCCGCTTTGCGTGTCCTGTCATAACAATCAACTTGCTTTTATTTTAGTGTCATGAAAGTTGCGCTTAGTGAAATATCCGCTCATACTTCTGTCGGATCGACACGTTTCAGTTGGGCCCACGGTATAAACATTCCCCAGGTCGGTAGAGTATGTTTCTTCATTCTTTGTTAATGTTCCGCCTTTCGTTTTTATTTGAATGTCCTTCTTGATATTTACAAAGGTCAAAATTGCATTTTTATATCTTCTTCTCAGGGTGCCTGTCAGCTTCGAACGTTGGCGGTCATTCTGGCTATGGTGTTTTTATTGGTCGCTATCCGGAACAATTGGGTGGATGTTTTTCCGAACCATTCTCTGTGGTTGGCAAGCTAGGAAATTCCTCTTCGTTCTGCGGCTCGTTTTCCTTCTATTTTCCTTGCACAATGCTTTTCAGTAGTTCGTATCTGCCTCTGTTCCTCATTATATGACCCATGTATTGAAGCTTACGGCATTTAACAATATTGACTATTTCTTGGGTTGTATTCATCCTTCGTAATGCTTCTTGGTAGGTAATCTTATGAATCCATGGTATCTTTAGAATCCTTCTGTATAACCATAGTTCAATCGCGTGGAGTTTTGAAATACATTAGTTTCTTGCTTCAAGGTCCATGTTTCTACACCATACTGAGGCACTGGGTAAATATAGCTTTGGAGGGTTCTTATTTTTGTGGTGAGGGTGAGGTTATGACCCTTGAAAATCGAGTCCATTGTAAAAAAAACAATTATTGAAATTATTACATCCCTACTTAATGATTACTATGATCTACAATCTATAAAGAAAGCAAGGCAGTTATTCGAGAAAAGATGGTAATCAGAAAAGTGTAAGGGAAGACAGTAACTTAACACCCATACTTTTCAATCGGTACTTTGAAGAAGCAATGAAGAAAATCACAGAAGAAATTAAAATAGGAGCAAAGATGTGGTGATGATATCGTCATCTTAGCCGAAACACCAGAGGATTTGAATGAGTTTTTAAATGGTATGGACTGTGTCTTGAAGAAGGAATTCATGATGAAAATCAATAAATGTAAAACAAAAATAATTGAAAGCAGCCTTAATAAATCATAAACCCTTATTGACGTCAGAGTGACAGGTGAATAACTACAGGAAGTAGGAAACTTCTGATAGGAAGCAAAATAACCAGTGATGGACGAAGCAAAGCGGATATAAAAAGTAGGTTAGCTCAGGTAAGAAAAAGCATTTCTACAGAAAAGTAATCTGTTGACATCGAATATAGATTTAGGTATTAGAAAGTCATTTTTGAAAGCCTTTGACGGGATCGTGGTGCTCTATGGAAGTGAAACTTGGACTGTTGGTGCAGCAGAAAAGAGGAAAATTGAAGCGTTAGAAGTGTGGTGTTACTGGAGAGTGATGATGATCAGATAGGCATATAAAGTAACAAATGAAAAGTTATTAAGGCGTGTGGGCGAGGAGAGATGTTTCTGGCGACTGCTAATGAAGAAAAAAGCTAAGCTTGTAGTTTAACGTGACCGTTAATCTCGCGATCATAAGCCACGGGACCTCCGTTTTACGTGGAATCCGAACCACAGGACATGGCATTTCACATCGAAAATCTCACATGCATTGACCGGGAATCGAACCCGGTCCGCCTTGGTGAGAGGCATACAGCTTGACCGCTGCGCCACCACGCCCCTTGCTAATGAAGAGATAGCTTGGTAGAAAACATACTATAAGACATCAAGGAATAGCAAATTTAGCTGTCGAAGGTTGGGTTGAGGATAAGAACTGTAGGGGTAGAGCAAGGTTAGAATATATTAAACAGATTGCCTTGTGGTAGGTATGTGGAGATGAAACGATTAGCTCAGTACAGGGAGGCGTGGATTGCTGCATCACGCCAGGGGAGAGACTGAATACTCAAACAACAGAACATAATTTCTTAGTTATAATAAAACTAAAATAAGGTTAAAAAAACCTAACCTCACCTTGGGTCGACGGTTATTCGCCAACCGTGAGCCCACTCAATCGTGCCCGTGACTACTCAACATCACCTTGTCGGATATTCCTGACCCCGTTGAATGACGGGAATAAAGGCTGTAGATTTTAGTTTATTTTCCTCTTTTGATAGGTTTTGGTTGGTTTGTTCCTTAGTTTAGGGGCTGCGACAACGCGTTCATGTAGCCCCGTGTACTTTGGGTGTGTGTAGAATCTGTCTGATAACCGGTGTTAATTGTGATGGCGGTTTTAGTGTGTGATATCTGTTTTAATTCAAGTAAGGACTACAGACAATAATTTCAATTAGCTCCTTCTTTTGCTGCCAAATACTACCAACCACGACACCTAGCTGTGAATTTGGCAACTAGATGCCATCGCAGCCAGCACCTGGCGGGAAACGTTGGAACTAATGTAGCGTTATCAAACTAACCTACAAATTTTAGCTTCCACAAGTGTAGTTAGTGGAAGGTTCTTTTTCATGCCATAAATCCATGACATGGGATCGCCGGCTTTACTTCCCCTCCGAAGGAAGTCATAGGGTCTACTGAGGGAGTTTTAACCTTCTTATAAAATCCGACGACTTCGGCCGGGTTCGAACCCGCGATATTGGGCCTAGAAGCTCAGCTTCCTACCAACTACGCCACCGAAGCCGCCTTTATGAAGTTCTGAGGAAAATAATGACGGCTGCAAACAACAGAACGACTATAAGACGTCCATTTGCAACCTCTCTTATTCATAGTTTCCTACTGTAGGTTGTTTATGCCACCCTCCAACAGCATCCGTAGTTCCGTACCGTCGTTTGCAGCTTATCCAAATTGCACTGCAGGACCAGAATATCAGAAAGTCTGCTGGGAAAATTCTAATTGAGTAGAATATTGAAGCGACTTCGGTGGCGTAGTTGATAGCATGCTGAGCTTCTATGCCCAAGATCGCGGGTTCAAACCCGGCCGAAGTCGTCGGATTTTTTAAAAACGTTAAAAATCCCTCAGTATGCCTTCCTACGGAGGGGAAGTAAAGCCGGCGGTCCCATGTCATAGATTTATGGCATGTTAAAAAACCTTCCACTAAGTACACCTGTGTGAAGCTAAATTATATATTGGTTAAGCATTTTACTAACGTTCTTGAGTGCATACGTTCGTCGTCAAGAGCCGACTGTGGTGGCATCTGGTAACTAAGTTCTGAACTAGTTGGTCGTTGATGTTGGCGTTTGGCGGCAAAAGTAGGAACTACTTGAAAAAATTAAATGTATGCAGTCCTTACTTGAATTAAAACAGATACACATACTTATACAGGCATCACACCGGTTATCAGACAGATTCAACACACACTCAAAGTACACGGGGCTACATGACCGCGTTGTCGCAGTCCCTAATCTGAGGAGCCAACCGACTAGAACATTGACAATATTCCATTTAACGGTCAATTTCCCAAACACCATTTGTCATAAATCTTTATTTGAAGGGTTAGAGACAGTACATTTCTATTTTCCCGAGACAGTCCCAGATTTTCTTATAGTTTCTCGAGAAGCGAAATATACCGATACTACTTCTGAATTCAGCGGCGGGCGATGAACATCCGATATAGGGTGGTAGGGAGGTAGGGAATTGCGATTCTCCATGGCTATAATTATTACTGGACTTTGCAAATCAGTGCTCGAGGCTGGAAGCATGGAAACAATATCGGCATTTAAACCAGTTGACTGGTGACTGTCCATAAATTCGCCTATTTAGGGAACATCTTAAGTCATGACTAAAGCCCTGCGTGGATGTGGATATCCGCAGATAAACCCGCGAATATCCGCAAAATTTTTCGCCATGCGGATATAGTTTGCACGGCTGTGCGGATAGTGGATAAGCTGTGGATAATGTTTGGAATAAATTTACGGATAGGTTTTAGAATACAATCCGAACTTGTTTATTATCATTACTAGGACTCGGATGTTTATGACACATCATACTTTTCCGTTTTGTTTTTATCAGCCTTTTTTCAATTTTGAAAAAATAGGCTTATGAGATCACCTTTTGTCCGTGTGTGTGTGTGTGTGCGTGTGTGTGTGTGTGTGTGGGTGTGTGTGAGGAGTGTGTGTGTGTGTCCCCCCCCCCCCCCTAATACATTCTAAACGGCGGGTGCGATTTCAATGAAACTCGGTAAGTTCATAGCACTATTCCGGGCGACCCCGACCGTGCCCTTCAAATTTTGTTACGTCTCACCAATCCTACATGGCGGCTGTGTGAAATATTTCACCAGCATTCAATATCTCCGAAACTGTTCCTGATATCACCCTGGAATTTATTACGGTGATAAAGGGAACTACTAGAAGTTCTCCTATGTGACTTTTGAAAAAGTGGTATCTACAAAACCAACATGGCGGCCACGCGAATTTGCGACTTTTAAATAGACGTTTCTCGCGATTTAATTAACCAAACGCAATTAAACTTGGTACAGTATATGTTAATACACATTGTAATAAACCGACATCTAACTTCGTTCAATTGTTTACATAACCACAAGATGGCTGATGTGCGGAATATTTCACCGGCATTCTATATCTCTGAAACTATTAGCGGTATCATCCTGAAATTTTGTACGGATATAAAGGGCACTACTGGAAGTTCATCTATAAGACTTTGAAAAACCGGTTAACTACAAAACGAACATGGCGGCCAAGCGAATTTGAAAATTTTAAATAGACCTTTCTCGCGATTTAATGTTCCAGACGCAATAAAATCTTGTACAGGAAATGTTTATACACATTATAATGCACTGGCATCTAATTTAGTTCAATTGTTTACATTACCTCAATATGGCGGCTGTGCGAATTTTAAAATTAGGTTTTTATTTCTTGTGTCGTAATCATGCGATCGAAGTGAAATTTTGAATAATGAACCTTCGCAATAATTTTCCTTTAATGGTACATTACTCTATGGCCTATACATTTAACAATCCAACATGCCGACCATCCGAAATATTTAGACGGCTCTGAAAATCTACGAATCTATTATAGCATTCAAAATGACTTTTTTAATATTCATAGGGGCTATGAACATAAGTTCACCTATAGGACTTTAAATAACCCGGTGATCACAAATCCAACATGGCGGCGACGTGAAGAATAAATATTCACATGGACGTTTTTCACAATTTAACCATCCGAGTACAGTGAAACTTGGTACAGTAAATCATTATACGAATATTAATCCACTGCTATCTAATTTATTTCGATTGTTTCCATAACCACAAGATGGCAGCTGTGCGAAATTTTAAAATCTCCTTGTTATTTATTGTGTCCTAATCATGCGATTGAAATTTGAATGCTACACGTACAGTACACAATAATCTTCATGTAACAGTACATAACTCAAGAACCTACATATATAAAATCCAACTTGGCGACAATCCGAAATATTTAATCGGTTCTCAATATCTACGATTATATTACAGCAATCAAACTGAAATTTTGTATGTTGATAGTGGCAGTTAACATAAGTAGGATATATGAAAATAGGCTGTATAGTTCTCGGAACTACTTGTTTTTTTATGACAAATATAAGATGATGGTTTAAGCTAATCTCATTCATATTATGTCAGAACTGAAAAAGGTTGCAATTCTGGCTGTATGACATTCATTTTAAACATGGAACTTGACATACATAGCCTAAAAAAACGACTTTCTCCTCGAAACTAAATGCCTTGCTTTAGTATTTTATCTACAGTAATTGAAACATTATTTTAATGCCAGTAGATTCGGATAACAAACGTGCGGATGCTGATGAAAGTCGTGCTGATGCGGGGCGAATGCATATAACAGTTGTGCGGATGCGGGGCGGATGCGGATATTTAACGCTTTGTTTATCCGCACAGGGCTCTACTCATGACGGAGACGCTGAAACCTATCGTAAGTCCCCCTTTCGGATCAGGAAAGCTGCAGCTCCGACCACACGTGGTCAGCGCATCGGTTCCCTTGGGCCGAAAATCTTGGTCTCCGTGACTGGCACAGATGGACCTTATATACATGAAGATAAACTTTTCAAAACTAGAAACATAAATACTGAAATAATATTTGCTACGTAAGGACTGTCCACCAGAAATAGCCAGTAGCTGATCGTAATAATTGAAAGTATTTCAAGGGGAAGGGGGCGAGAAATACTTTATAGGGGCACTCCTTTCGGAGGCCCTAGAGAGCCAATGCTGAAACATTTCGCGAAATCTTTCCTAATACACATAGGCCCTAAATGCAAACATTTATCGGACGCGAGTGTACATGTCGTGGCAGCTCTGTCACGAGTAACAATGGAGTATCGTGGCTCGGTAACTTATGCGCGCGTCAAGCAGGCCTAGAAAGAGATTAAGAAGGCGACTGACGATACATAATTGATTCATCAGGCCATGACTCGCGGGAAACATCCATAGCCGCATCCCCTTCCGTCAACAGATAAGCGAGACGAAACGGCAACCATCTTTTCAAAATGGAAATATAATATACGCTACTCAAAAAGTCGTTTAATTTCGGAATACTACATTCCGAAGCACGTGCATGGAGCGAAGGTATTACCTCATGGGACATGGCCTTGGTGCAACTGCATCAGTTAGCCTACCGATAGGCTAACTAATATAGTGATTATTGTTCCGAGTAGCCGGATCCACTTGGCGCGATTGCACGACCCCTGCGTTCAAAATACACGCGAATATAGGCCTCTACAAATTACGTAAATCTATCACATCCCTATAGGAAGGCTTACCATGCGTCCCGGTTTGACCGGGAGAGTCACGGTATTTTGCTGTTGTCCCGGTGTCCCACCCGGTTTTATCAATGTCCCGGAAAACGGCTGTAAGGTGTAAAAAGTAATGAATTTATGTGTTTAAGAATCTTTTATGAATCGGTAACTTTTCAACAATCAACATCGTTGACTATCGCGCAGAGCGTCAAGAGGTATCTATGAACAATGCATGGGGGGATGACAGAGCAATGATTAATGAGAGAGTCCACTGCAAGAGTTGATTGTAAATCAACTTTGGCCTTTCTTGCTATGATTTTTATGAAAAAATCAAGCGTAAGAAAGACATTAAAAAAAGGACATTAAAGTAAAAAATAAGAGTAGTTGGAAAGCATAGATTAACATTGTTAACTCATTAATTAATTTTCTTTTTAGTTTGACAAAAACGTTTTTTGTAATTGTTTTTATAGTTAGACATAAAGTTGTAGTTTTTCAAAAATTAATAATTGTTCAATTAAACAATTTTATGAAGTATTTTAAATTGTATTTTATTAACACATCTTTCTAGATGGTAGACCAGAAAAAATGATCATTAAAAAGTGAAATTATATATACTCGTATATAAATCTATGACATGGGGCCACCGCCTTTACTTTCCTTCCGAAGGAAGGCAAAATGAGGGATTTTTAAAGCTCTTAAAAATCCGACGACTTCGGCCGGATTTAAACCCGTGACCTTGGGCATAGAAGCTCAGCATGCTACCAACTACGCCACCGAAGCCGCCGGAGGAGAGATAACCTAAGAGATTAATAAGTTTGGCTGAAATGCCAAATCACCACGCAGGCCGGATTTAAACCCGTGACCTTGGGCATAGAAGCTCAGCATGCTACCAACTACGCCACCGAAGCCGCCGGAGGAGAGATAACCTAAGAGGTTAATAAGTTTGGCTGAAATGCCAAATCACCATAACAATTGAAAATGACTAATGAAGAAATAAATAATTACAATGCCATAAATATTAAAGACATATAATCAAATAAAAATGTTAAAACTAAAGAGGATCTATTCATTCAATAAAAACTATTACGGTATACCATCATATTATATTATTTCAGTAGTACAGATCCCCCCTGCGGCGCTAACAAGCGACCGATCGTGACAAATGAGCATTCAAATGAAAGAGAATAGACACTCGAAGTGACGAATTTACTCTAATTTCATAAATATCTATAATTTCTTTAATAAATGACTTAAAAAAAACGTACCAAGTGTGCGATTTGCAGATACTGTTGCTGTAGGAAAATAAGCTCCATAATTGCTGTCCACTTCACACTATGGTCGCTGTAACGCCTGTTTCATGTCATTTTAACATTCTGAGGTCTTTTCCTTATCATTTTGCATGGATTTCAGAAACAGTAAATCAAAGGAATGAGTTCTCAAATCGTATAATTTCATAAATATCGAATAACCGGTGAGTGTTATGATGATCCAATTTTCAGTGATTGCCTTCTCAAGTTAGCGAACGTAGAACTTGAAATTCTAACTGAAATGTAAATAGTGTTCGATAATCATTAGGTTGAAATAAAAACATAACAACCTTTCTCCTTCAAGTCTCTCATTATAAACAAATTAAGGAAAGTGTGGATTATGAACATGCAAGATTTCTCGCACGGGTCCACTAGTAATTTATAATAAAATTAACCCTATCATTACTAAGCATATAGAACAAATTAACAATGATCTAAGTAAAACCATGCAAACTTTTACTAATCCGTGGAATCAAAAAATATCCCCAACTGTCAAGTCATACCCCAACCATCAAGCAGTATAAATCTTTCCTCGCGAAACTAATACGTTAATAACGTGGAAAATTCTCTAAATAGCAGTGTTAAAAATTGAGGTACCTTGGCGAAAGATAAAAACAGTTTTATATCCGGCAGTGTCGTAACTTACCTCTTTTTATGTGTCTTTGCTAACTTGTCAGGGCCATTCTTTTTGGCTGGTATAGAGCTTTTCTTTCTCTCTCTTCCTCTATCTCTTCGTGCCTACCTGTACATCATCCAACCATGTTTTTTATTTGTATTGTTGTCTATTTTTTGCAGTGAAATTCTTAACATTCTGACTTGACTCTCAATAACATCATCATTTACGTGCAGAAACTTTATTTATGCGTTGTACGTGGCGAAAGCCCAGCATATGACTAAACAAGGATATGAACCGTAGCTGCGTGTTAACATATAAGGTTATGTATATTATGGGCTCTGTCTACACTCTGGTCTCATAACAACTGGGAACTGTAGCCGAACTTGCCGGACGTACATAATTACGAGTTGAGTATAAAGTTGAACGTTTAAAATTATACGCTAAATCAATACTTAACAAATATACATATTATTATATTGGGACATGTTTCGACATTCAGTGAGGTGTTTACAATGGCAAATGTGTTTGCATTCTATTAAGGAGCCAGCCAGGCTTATGACACACTTAATAGATCTAGTCAATTGAGAATTAAAATTTCTTTTTTTAGTTTTTAATTCTTAATTGATTTTCATTTTAAGCTGAAGATGACCTCGCTGAAGGTCGAAACATGTCCCAATATATATAATATATATATATTTGTTAAGTGTTGTTTTGGCGTATAATTCTAAACGTTTAATTCTATGGCATTCAATGGCAAATGTGTTTGTATTCTGTGAGTTTAAAGACCGGGAGGCCCAGGGTTCGATTCACGGTTCCGTCAGGGATTTTAGAAACTGACGTGAGGGCTGCAAAGGAGTGCACTCGGCCTCGTGAGAACAATTTTATTGAGTAGCTGTCTGACAGTGAGGCAGTGCCCGGTCACGAAAACCAAGAATAACGGCCGAGGGGACCCGATGCGGTGACCACGCGTCTCCCCAATATCTGCAGGTCAAATGGCTGGGCTGCGGTCGCTTGGTAGGCCTAGGCCCTTCACGGGCTGTAGTATCAGGAGCGGAGGGGTATAAAGACCAGGAGATTGCGTACTCCAGTCGGTAGAAACACTGAAAGGAACTGGGTTCAATCCCCACCCAGATTAAGGAGTTTAGAAACAAAACTACTACATTCAGAAATGCAAATGGCCCAGGAGTTTGCTTAGCACACAACAGAAATGTCTACCAGGGTGATTCCTGGGAGCAAAGTAGCTGACAACTCACCAGCAGTGAGCCCCTGAGGGTGTAGCAATATCCAGGGTGCACCAGAAGTGGAGGGGCTACATACACCCTGCCTCCTTGAGGGCCTTGTGTAGAAGGCAGGGGATAAAATGAACAGAAAAAGAAGGCTGACCCCTCGCTGAAGGAGGGTATCAGGAAAGATGAGACAAGGGCCAATTAAGGCGGGAAGGTGAAAGATTCCCTAGGCCTCGGATACCCTAATACCGCCAGGGTCAGAAGACAACAAGAGTTGTCCAAGAGAGGTCGACAGGAAAGAAGACGGAGAGGAGCTCGGCACAAGTAAGTGGAAGCAATGATGGAATCAGCTGGGGTCCTGTGGTCGCCAACCCACGTCCCACTAGATGTGAGCCCCTGGGGGGAAGCGAGAAAGAAAGAAAGAAAGCATATGCTAAGCCGTAAGTTTATTGAGCTCGAATTTTCACCTCTTAATTGATCCAAGTGCGCATGCGTAAGATTGGAATTAAACGTTTGTCATTTTCTTAATGTTTGTACATTCGGTATTTCTCCAACATGTAATTGACGATGTTAATGTTTTTTAGGGCCTTGTACATTTTTGTCATTTCAACCCCGTGTATTTAGGTGTTTGTAGGGCATGTCTTATCTTTGAATAAGGCCGTATCGGCGTGACGTCACGGTAGTATCGATATTACTCTGAGAACCAGTGGCGGCCATTATGTGGGACACGTTGATTCCTTAGCTGGACAGAGAGGTCTTCATGTTGGTTGTGTTACATAAACAGCTACCTGGTATCAAATAATATATATTTACGATTTATCCTAGATCCAGTTCCATTTCATGGTCTACCAAGTTAAAAAAAAGCAGTGTTGCTTAACGAAAGATTGGCCCAAAACCCACACATCAATATGGTTCCTGGCTGATGACCACGCTGTTTTAAATTAAAACACATTTGGCTGTACCCTCTGAGGCCCGGTTTCGATTCCCTCCTCATTCGTCCTAGAAATGGTTTTCCGTGGTTTCCCTCTTTCTATTCCAGGCAATAATGTCCGGATGGAGGGCCACGACCACCTCCTGCCCAATCCTAGTGTCAATTGCAAACACATAATATCGCACAAACTCTACGCACACTCAGATACATGGGATTATTACCACGATGTCAAAGCTCCTAAATGCACTACAAAATTGCTTTCCATTCTCACCCCAGAGAGGATTTTCGCAAAATCTGTGCGCTGTCTTGGAAATATTTTCAGGAGGGGGCTTCTCTTGTCATGTCGTAGCGACCAACTCATCCCCAGCGGTCGCATAAGAAAGCGGCATGCGATTGATCCTAAGCTTTATGCAAGTGTTTCACGCCCATCATGGGGGCCGTTTCATAAGAGGGCAATGGAATTTAAGCGGAAGTTGGCCCTTACGATTCTCTCTTCAAGGCCTTACAGCCACAGTACCGGTGTTAATTGTGATGGCTGTATTAGTGTGTGTCATCTGATTTTAAATCACGAGGGACATCTGTAGTCGAGAGAAAGCAAGCTGACACCCAACCCTCATTACTAGTTGGCAAGACTGAGCGGTAGGATTATGCGATTGAAAGAACACCACCTGGATACGCGTTAGCCGTCACTAGTAAGTTATACGAATGTTGGTTGGTTAGTTGGTTCCTCAGTTTAGGGGCTGCGAAAACGCGGTCATGTAGCCCCGTATACTTTGGGTGTGTGCAGAATCTGTCTGATAACCGGTGTTAATTGTGATGGCTGTATTAGTGTGTGTTATCTGTTTTTAATTTAAGTAAGGACTGCAGACATTCAATTTTCAAGTAGTTCCTACTTTTGTTACCGAACACCACCGTCCACGACAACTAGTTCTGAACTTGTTTACTAGATGCCACCGCAGTCGACTCCTGGCGACGAACGTTGGAACCTAAGAGCGTCAGTCATTTCTAACCTATAATTTAGCTTCACAAATGTGTAATTAGTGGAAGGTTCTTTTACATGCCATACATTTATGACATGGGACCGATGGCTTTTCTTCCTTTCCGAAGGAAGGCATACTGAAGGATATTTAACGCTCTTAAAAATCCGACGACTTTGGCCGGGTTTGAACCCTTATACGAATGTATTGGAGGAGACGAATCCTCATCTCATCTCCCCTCCACCAGGCAGGCTCATGGAAAATGTTTCGCTGGAGGCTACTAAATATGACTTCCAGCAGTAGGCTACATCCAGAAGATTTCCCAGCGCCATATGGGGACCAATGGGATTGCTTTGAAGATGTTCTTTTTTAAGTACTCGTAGTAAGAAACGCTTGTAACCTAGTTGGTATTTTTGTCGGCTATATGAGGGAAGTGGCATGTCTGTGTGGGCTGCTCTTTGCTAGGAGGCTGTGTGGTCCAGAAGGACCCCTGCGGTCCCCAAGAGGCCGACACAGCTTGGTCGCGGCCCGGCACGGAACAGAGGAGGCCCCCTGGGACACTGGGCTCAATGAAACTCGAGTGGCAAAGAGGCACTTGCTCCTTGATACCACACGACCTCACTGAGACATAGCACAAATATCAGCACATCTGTGATACTGTAGTTATTCATCCGCAAATTTATATATGCCGTCCACTGAGGGGACAAAATTGTACGAAATTAAATAGGTGCGTGAGCAACAAACATGGATATGCGTGGCGATTTCCTACATCCTCCTGGACCAATCGCACTACTGTAACCCCCGCGGTATGTGCTATAGAACATCTAGTAAGCAAACATATTCGCCGTAATAGCAAATTGTTTGGATCCGTATTGACAGAATAACTAAGGAACACATAAGTTAATTATACGCCAAACCAATACTAACAAAAACACACTTAAATGTCTACAATTTATAGATCATTTGAAATTTTTATATTTCGAAATAACAATGGTTTCTTCTTCAGCACAATTAACAGAAAAATACTTATTCTAAGGAAAAACTTAAATTAAAAATGGATATCCTTACAATGCGTTTTTAAAAGAATGTTTTTTACAAATTATTATTTTAAAAACGTATTGTAAGGATATCGCAGCCTCCGTGGCTTAGGCGGCAGCACGCCGGCCTCCACACCACTGGGTCCGTGGTTCAAATCCCGGTCACTCCATGTGAGATCTCTGCTGGAGGCAGACAGGTTTTTCTCCGGGTACTCCGGTTTTCCCTGTCAAAATTTCATTCCAGCAACACTCTCCACTATCATTTCATTTCATCTGTCATTCAATTAATCATTGCCCCAGAGGAGTGCGTCAGGCCTCGGCAGCCGGCACAGTCCATATCCTCGCCGCTAGATGGGGGCTTCATTCATTCCATTCCTGACCAGGTCGGAGACTGGAAGCAGGCTGTGGATTTTCATTTTCATTCCGCTAACAAAAATATTACCTGAATAGTTGCTTAAAAACATGGATGATTAATATAGTGTGATTTTTTTAAGTTCTGTTCTGTCATTGACGTTTCATCTGTCTCTTGAAAAGTAGTGAAAATTGATTTAATACCTTTCGGCTCCAGCCGATTCAATTATATTTGGAGTGAGATTGAAGAAGTCGTCAGGAAGTCCAGAGTACGAATGAAGATGGCAGCGGCGCACTAGATCCTTAGCCTGTTGAGACGGCACCCAAGGTACCACGGTAGGTCAAAACCTTTTGGCTTCTTAGTGGGATCCAGGTGGTGGCCATTTGTTCTCAATGCATTTGATGACCATTCATTCTTCCAACTTACATAAAGGGGGGACTTACACCTATAAGGATCCAAAAAACCTTGTACATTTCTTTTTTTTATTCCTCAGCAACAGAAAGTACTAAAGTATTGTAATTTGTTCTGCCAATCTCACTATACTTTGCCAATATGTTCGTGTATTCACAAGTCATACGGCGAATGCATTTCAGGAAATTAGGCATTTAAAATGGCGGCTGCATATGTGCACTGTTCCACCGTTCCCCTAATATTTTACACAAATATCATTGATTTTCAAAAATTCTTTTTTCATAGTATTTACTAATGCAGTAGCTAGAGATTGACCGAGAATCATTGGAATATATAAATATTTTTTAGCTTATATTAAAGTGTAACTTTTTTTGCAAGTTGTTTCACTGAATATTTAAAAATAAAATGAAACTATGACATGTATGTATGTTCTACGTCATATTGTTCTTCCCTATAAGATACACACGTATACGAAATTTCACTTCATTATCTTGAAAACTCGGGCAGTTACTAAGGAAACGGATTTGAAAATCCAAAGTTTCGGGAAACGAGCAACAAAGTTACCAATGTGTCGGAAAACTTCTAAAACGTCGGTGACAGAGACGGTGACAGTCCTGCACGTTTTTGGTCATAACTTCAAAAGTATTATACATATCAAAGAAATTGTTGCAGTGATTTGAAGTGGAAGGATCAATAGACGTAGAAAAAAGAATTGAAAAATGACAAATTTTGATCCTTATAGGTGTAGGTCTCCTCTTTTAATCAAAGCCATCCTCAATGAGTTTCCCTGCGGTGGCACTTGCTGATCTTCTTGACCCCAGTTGCGTCCATTTTACAAATTGCAGATGATGCGCAGATGGATTCCTTTAACTCGCAACTTGGCATAAGAGTCCAAACCTAATGGTAAATTACAAATCTTACTTTCCATACATCACAGATGGAACACATGTCAATTCCTCAACATCAATTTACCTAATTGGCATAGAATGGTCCAATCACTGTGAAGAATGGCTGCCATTATCTGAATTTCCAGAAATATAAGTCTACTGCTCTTTTTTCAACAAATTATAGATGGTGCGCATGTAAACTCACTAAACACGAATTCATCTCTGAGTGATCCGATATCTGTGTATCTGGCATAGCGAATCCACAGTAAAAACTAAATTTACTGGTAGGCCTACCTACTGTCATGTATTGCTTCCTTTCCACAAATTATAGATGGCGTGAATGTCATTACCTCATAAATGAATTCCTCCAACACGTCACGTCCGATGCCAATATTATGAGTGAAGCAATTTGGCACGTACATTTCTAGAGTACTTCTTCTCAATTATACATTGCGCCTGTGTTACAACCTAAAACAGATGGCTATTTATTGATGACTGTCGGAGTGCAAGTTGATAAAATATAAAATAAAATATACTAGTAGCATGACGAATAGAAGAACCTAGTGTGAGGACTCCGCCATTATAGCACGGTAGTTTGTGGTCCCACCGCTACAAGCATTGCAAGCGATAATGTCCAACAACGTGTCCTTTTGTTGGGTCGAGCCGGGTCTTAGAAAAGTGCGTGAGAAGTTACTGTTTGAGATATTTGTGTGAATTAAATTGAATTTTCTTTTTTTTTTCTGTTCTTAAATTCAGTACATTGTGTCTTGTGTAGGCTACATCAGCGTTTTGTATTTTGTGAACTTCAAACATATTTCTTATGCGGCTTTGTTAATTTAATAGTTCAACATGCCGTACTGTTTTGTGCCTGGCTGTATGGTAGGGTATGGTAGAGTAGTTGACGATATACGATTTTTCCCCAACCGAAGGATACAAATCAAT
The DNA here is from genome assembly GCA_946902985.2 of Meconema thalassinum. NCBI lineage: Eukaryota > Metazoa > Arthropoda > Insecta > Orthoptera > Tettigoniidae > Meconema > Meconema thalassinum. Next base: position 415,053,851 of record OX336393.1, read on the forward strand.
TTGATAAATGGGCCAGAGCTATTCCACGAAAGGATACGGAGTTAACGCGAAGTAGTAGAATTTGTCAAAATCATTTCTCTGATGATGTGATAGTAAAATCAGATAATTTTATAATGAATGGTGAAGAAGTGGAAATCTCTCGTGTGAGTGACGTCCTGAAGAAGTGCCTCATTTTCCCCTAATTTGCGTAAGTACCTGTCAAGTGAGAATAAGTCCCGTAAAGCTCCCAAAAGGAAAAAAAATCTCGACACCACCAGAAAAAGAAGAAAGAAGATTGAAGATGGAAGTGGAGCAACGGATGAGGCATTAAAAGGTCAGTCAGTCTATTTTTGATAAGAATTTGGGTCATTCTAGTGTACTTACTGATGCTGAAAAGACTATAATATTGCTCAAAAGGCGCCTAAAGAATGCTAACCGTAATTTAATTCGCGTTAGATCCTGCCTCAACTCAGCAAAATCGAGAATTAATTTGCTGGAGAAGCGGGTTCAAATTCACAGGCATTTAATTACAAAGAAAACGAACACCTTAGCAAGAAGGAAAAGATGATAATAGACACTATGCTCAAGAAATGCCAGGTAAAATCTCCCAATGGTATGAGGTACAGCAATGAATTCATTTTAGAGAGTTTGTTGTTGAGAATAAAATCACCGAAAGGATTCCGTCATTGTCGGCGACATAATCTCTTGCCTCTGCCCTCAGAAAGTCACTTGAGAAAACTTTGTTAAGGACTTAAGTGCCCTTACGGAGTTAATACGCATAGTATAAATGATATTTCAGACTATTTTAAGGAAGAAAAGAATGATAATTCACGTCACGGTGTTGTAATTTTCGATGAAGTGAAGCTAAGAGAAGAAATCCAGTTTAATAGTTTTTCTCATAAAGTAGATGGATTAGTTGATTTAGGTTAACACACCCCTGACCTAGAGAAGAACGTACTTGCAAATCACTCTCTAGTGTTCATGTTCGAACCTTTCATGCATAATTGGGTGCAGCCAGTTGCTGTTTATGCAAGCAGAAATGCTACTCCAGGGGACATTCTCGCAAAAATTCTAATACAGGTGATTTTGCAGTTAGAAGAGGCTGGGGCGAGGGTGGTTGGCTTTACTTGTGATGGTAGTCAATCAAATAAAAAGGCCTGGAATTCGTTAGGAGTCAGTGGAAAGACGAGCTCTCTACAACCTCACATCCTTAATCCTGCAGATGTTACGAGAAAGATCTGGGCTTTCTCCGACTTCGTTCATGTATTGAAATGCATAAGAAACCACTTCCATAATAAAGTAGAACTTCACTATAATGACAAAATTATTAATTTCAATTTTTATAGGGAACTGTTCAAAGAAGATCTCTCAGGGTATGCTGGGCTTAGAGCCTGCCCTAAACTGACAGTTGCTCATTTAGACCCATCATCTTTCCAGAGAATGAATGCTAGGCTTGCATTCCAACTTTTCAGTAACAGTGTTGCCAAAGGTATTAAATTTTATCGAGAAATGGGACTGGCAGGATTACAAGGTAGTGAGGACACTGATACATTTACCAGTGATATAAATGTTGCTGCTGATGCACTAATTGCATTCATTCTGTCTCAGGCTCTTCGTAAAAGTTCACCTTCTCATACAGCTGTCGTTAATTTTCTTCAGAACGTGAGATCTACCAATAACACCTTTGCCTCCAACAGAACCTTGGAATCACTAGTAGTTACCCTACAGAGTACGTTGGAGATGTGTGAATGGCTTTGGGAGAAAGGTTATAAGTACAGGGTCTTTCATATAAAGTAAGAACGGCAAGCGGCAGTTTTGTTATTCGCTGCTGCCGTGGCCTTGGCCGAGCATGTGGCGCGCCATGGCCCCCTGCTTCAAGCGTGTGTACAATCCTGTATGAAATATTACCTTATAAAAGTGGCTGGAAGTGTCGTCCTTCCTGGATTATACAGGCATTGTATCTGGTAACCACATTCTGGCTGACACGAGTGAGTTCTGCCACTGTAATGTTTCTCATCTTTAATTTTATGCTTTTTAATGAGTACTGAGTCAGTAGTGCCAAACTTATTTACAATTACGTGAATCTGTGCAAGTGAAGGTGGCACTTCATTAGGAAATTGCTGAACAAATGCATCACGTACCCGCCGAGCCGACTCGTACTTAAAATAAGTTTTACTTAAACAAAAATACGATGTTGTAATGATAACTGTCTTATGTTAACATCTGAGGTTCAGACTGGCGACTGAACAACTGAACGTTGATTGCAAGGTCGAGTACAGCATGTACTATGCGCTCGCTTTCAATACTGCAGCAGGGGGCCGTGGCACGCTACAAGCTCGGCCAAGGTCACTGCAACATCCGATAACAAAGCCACCGCTCACCGTTCTTCCTTTATATGAAAGACCCTGTATGTGTTGACAAGAAAGCTCACCCAGGATCCATTGGAACGGCACTTCGGAATTATGTGGTCTTTCAGTTCAGATGATCAACCATCAACAATAGATTTCCTTCATTTGCATCTACTTCAATGTATATACTGTGCCCGTTTGGACCGAAATCCAAAGACCACATTTTGTAAAATACCGAAATCAGATTAGCACGAGAAAATCTATCTCAGGGTCTATCTAGGTGAATACTTGGGTCTAATCTGGCATCCCTGATCTCGGTAATTCACAAGTAAGGTAATGAAAGAAATTATTTTGAAAGTAGCACAATTCTTAAAATCTCAATTTATTTATAGATAAAATATTAATTGACTGGCAAAAACCTCCTATACAAATAAAACATATCACACATGAGAAATCAACAGTCCTTAAAATTATATTCAAACGTCACAGACTTGATAATCAGAAAATTCATTAGTCCATTCTGATATCAAACGAAATAATAATTTTCAAATATATACACCGGGTAATCACTGTTCAATAAAGAGTTCCGAGTGATCCCTTATATTTACATGTTTATAGTACACTTTTCGAAGAATTGCATTTGATTGTTCAAGTATTTGTTGTAAGATATTTCAAAAAAAATTGTCACTTGATTCATTCGATGTTGTTCCAAAATTTGAATTATTTGGAAAAATTATTATATCACTGTTTCGTTGTAGCATAATAACAATATCAATATTCGGCTGACATAAGTAGAATGTTAATATTTGTTTGTAAAGATTTACATTTCCAAAACAAAAATTGTTAATAACCTTTTCATTATAATTTGAAAAATTAATCTTATTCTTTTCTCACATTCATTTGTTTCAATGTCATCAAAATTTAAAATTTTATTCATCTGTCATGTTTGTTAGCAAAAATTGTTGTTAACAATAAAAATATGAAATTGTTGATATCCACTATCGGTGGATTAAATCATTCTCTCCTTTACCAACATTTTTCTATCCTTCAGAATTTACATATTATCTCACAAAAAAAATATTAATCATAAAATGTATTATTAACATTAATTAATTTATTTCAAAAATTCTCATCACTTTATTTATAACGAGTCTCATCACTTTATTTATAACAAGTTTCTCGCCCTCTCATATTGTGAATATTTTAATTTGCTCATTTCCATTGTTATTTTTTTTTTCCAAACAAAAAATAAAAATTTCACTAATTATTTATTTTATTTTATTTTATTTTATTTTATTTTATTTTATTTTATTTTATTTTATTTTATTTTATTTTATTTTATTTTATTTTAATGCATTTGCACTTCTCATTTGATTTTTTCTCTCGGTCAGGTTCAACAAATCTAGACTCGTGTTCTTCAATTATTTAGGCATACTATTTGAAATTCGAATTGATCCAGAAAAAAATTAAATATTTGAATTGACAGTAAAATGAAATCTGACAAGAATATGGGGCGGACCTCATTGCCTAACACTTCTTTTACAATTGAGCCCACATGCTCTTTAATAACACACGCACATCCTTGTGTGCCCACAACTATGGGAACAAATGCCCTCTTGGATGACCCCCTAGGTCTCCACAACTTTAAGTGTCGCCAAACGCACACTAAAATCATCACATTATTATTTGACTCCAAATAAGCTTCACCACACAACATCATATTATTATATTTCTTTTATCATATTTTTTTTTCTGTGATATTCTGTCATAATAACTATACTGTATTTTTCAGTTTTATTTTACCAATAAAAAGATGTATTTAAATCTGGTCAATCTTTCCTTGCCTCCCATCTACATAAACTCGCCCTAATTTATACATTTAATACCTGCCGCTTCCTTTCTCTTCATCTGAATATTTTTAAGTGCTTTTGGAAAGTATTTCCGAGCTCAAAATCTTACTATTTCACTTTCTTCATCCATAAACTCATTTAAATTTATTTGTAAATCCAAACTTTTATTCCAAAAATAAATAAAGATATTTTATTTAAATCCTTCCAATTAATTAAATTCATCCACAAATTATTATAATTTTTCCACAAATTATTTAAATTCTTCCAATAAATTATTATTATTAGACTATTACTGAAAAATATTTAGGCATCAACAACGTCAGAATGATTATTATCGCCCTATTTCCTCAAAAAATAATATTTAAATCCTACCTGCAAATGATTATTTATAATATCTCACTTTCTGATTATTAATGCATTAACTATTTAATTAACAATTAACAATTTAATTTAATTCCTAATGTTTGGAGCCATCACTCCCTAAATTATTTATTTATAACTTTAAATGGAGTAGTTATATTTATAATATTATTAACTTATTTACTTCACAGTTGTTTATTATTATTATTATTATTAAATAAATCAAATTACTTAAATAATCCAAGTTGTAATTACGTCTCCTCTCAAAAATAAGAGTTAAAGAAAAAATACTACTCCTATCCCTTGGAATAACTGAAACATTTCATGTCGGAACACTTGAATTAACTGTCTGTCCTGACAAAAATCGAAAATAGAATAATAAATTGTCAGACAGCATGCTCCATTTGTCATCCTGACAAATACAATAGACGTTCTAGTTACGATGAAAATTGTGTTGATTTGTTATCGTGACTGTGTTAAATATGGAATTCTCTAATACTACAGGTTAGTGGATAGTACATGAATGGTTGTCTTAGTTCATTCTTGATGTGCAGGAAGTGCGTGTCCTTTGGTGTACACTATCCCAATAGTGTCCTTCCATGGCCATCTGCTGTATCCGTATAACTTCATCCGTCCCCATGTCCTACCTATCCTTCGAGTAATTTAACGGCGCATGTTGATACTAAAGTCACTCGTTCGAAACAACTCCCGTTATCGTCAGCACAGTATAACATGATGAAATGTTGTGCAGTCATAGACTGGTACAGTACTCTTGTAATATTGAGAATAATTCTCATATTCGACAAAAGCGGTTTCGTTTTCACACTAAGATAGGAACACATATTAGTTGCATAAAACGAACTGATGAATAAATTATTCCTGATGAAATTCGAAGTGCCGGATGTATTGTCACCACAAGAAATACATCACTCTGTAGGCTAACTTCTGTGAATGGTTTTTGACACTACCATCACCTGACCGGTTAGAATATTTGACCTGAAAGTCAGTTGATATTCTAAGTCCTTTCGCTGCCACAAGCTATGTTCGTTCACCCGAACAGAAACTAAGTCCTAATGACCACTAGTTCAGCGACTAAGTCCTTCGACAGTCAGAATCTCGGCGTGTATTCTCGTACTTTCACGTTGCGTAGCTCCGCACCTGAGCAAATGCTCCGTTGGAATACAATCTGTCTTGAAATCCTCTCTCCTTATTTAGTCGAACCGTCAAAACTTCCAGAAACTTCCGTCTCGTATCTCGGCTTCTACTGGACCGATTTTAATGCTTGATAGCTCAAATTCCTTCTCTTGTAATTTCCAGTAAACTGTACTGCTTTTCGTCCATCTCTTCTCCTAAAGGAAATTCCAGAATAATTTTCTCGTGACATATGCGGGCTCCACGTCACAAACTCACGTCACTCGCTCCTGCGATGCATGCTTCCCTCAGTACTCTGAGTCTCCTCCGCGCTCTATTCAAATATCAGCCATTCCCTCATACAAATAAATCAACATCTCTTCTTTAAAATAATGATGTTACGGACGTGTGAACGATCCGGATACAATACGTCCCTATAAAACAGGCTTTAAATGTTGGTGGAAATTGTGAACCTAAACGGGAGCCGATCTTGACCTCGTATGTTAAACAGATGCATATATTAGCCCGGTATGAGGAAGTGCATAACAAGACAGTGAAGTTATCAGTGGAAACTTCCATAAAAAACACTGTGGTTCAAGATGCAGTAAATATCGAAGACTGGGAATGCTCGGTACCTGAATTTGACAGCGCAGTTCGAAACTCTTCGATTGATAAGTGTTTAGTGTACCAACTGGCTGGCTATGATGTTAAGCACTCTTCTAAATTTATTACGTGTTCGCCCTGTGCTCATTATCTGCGTGAGAATAAAGGACTGCGGTTCAATGAACAATGAAGTGTTTCTAACACGTCCTTAGAGAAGTGTAAGTGACATTCTTTAGCAGGCCGAGAAAGTAATTACCGGAAAATTAAACTCAAAATCGATGTGGAGCGAAATATTTTTTTGATTGTATTGATTCCATAGAAGCAATTTCAGTTGATCCTTCAGGAGCTGGCTGCTGTCTTCAGCATGGCATGGATATTTTCCCCAGACTTGTTTATCATTATATGAAGTGCCGATTTTTCTTCAGAACGAAGGAAATCCGCCGAGATTTGCAATCTCGAACATCCGCCAAGTCTTCACGCAAGCTTTCGAAAGTCAAGTAGCCGACAAAATGAATTGGTAAGTAGAGTGTTACTTTAAATAGTTTATGCGTGCTTGTTTTATTATGCTGGGGATTGTGTTTTTTTTTTTTATCTGTGTCTGTATACTCCTGGAATCTGTGCGTTCCGTAACATGTAATGAAGGCCGTAGTTCTTAGTTCCGTGAATTATACTATTCTCCATTGTGCCCTGCCAGGCTCTTTTAATTGTAACCGCTAATTACTTTTTAAAAGAGTATTATTTACAAAGTAATTCGTTTCCCTAAGCACAATCCCTAAGACGAGCTGACCCCGGCAGTGTGGAACTTGCCCACTCTATTGCTGCCTGGCGGGGCGCGCTTCAACCTCAGGAGTCTTTTCACTTTCTCCTTCTAATCGTCATGCTTGTAGGATGTACTAAAATGTTTCTTTAGTTTTTTTTTTTTACATTTTACAATCAGGATGGCTTGCATAAGTATACCTTATCTGAAAGTATAATTCTATTACTCATGCATTACACAGGCCTGCGATGAAATATAATAGGCTACATGGGAAGTGATATCTGAACTTTATGAATTTTTCGGTGCTTGTTTTGAAAACAGTAATTAAAAAATTATTGCGTCACGGTTTCTTGAGAAATTCAATTGTAGGCTACTTAGTTTTTTATGAATATTTACCTGAGATTGAACACAATAGTAGAACTTCAAGAACAAATTTCAAAGGAAAAAGACCACATACTTAAATAAACACTTTTTAATTTTTTTGCTCAGTTTACAATTTATTTCGAACGTTCATTTGTTCTTCTTGGTCAATCGTCTATTTTACGTTAGTTCCTTCTAAAAACCGCAGCGTAAATTGATGTAAAGAGTTTACACTCAAGGTATTTTTTTTGCTTTCGATTTTAGCAAAAATATCGATATCGATTTTACAAAGAACCCTGACGTGATAGAAAAAACGGAGGTCATTTTTGAAATGAGCACACCAAATAGTCTATTATAAAAATTTGCGAAAACTTTTCTTGTATTTTTCAAAAGCTTTAATTTCGCAGGCCTGTGTAATTAAACCAAGATCTGGAAGAAACTGTGTGAAAATACTACTAGCTTATTCAGAAGATGGCAATATTCTAGCGCAGAATTCTCCACCTTACTTTTCAGAAATTATCTACCATGCCGTACTAGTATTATTTTGAAATGACACGCAAATGTTTTTATGCACAATATCACAGCATTGCACCAGATATTTATGACTTAAGAAAATTCATTCAGCGTAAAATACAGTAGTGTAAAACAAAAAATCACCCATGTGGGCCACAGACCCTATTGTCCACCCCTGGACCGGACTGGATGGATGTAAGAAATATTGGCTGTAGATGGAATCGTTTAACAATACGGTAGCAATTTTATTATCTGTTATGATGAATGGCATGGCCCATAACGATTATTATTATAATGAGAAGAGTGGAGTTTGATTGACAGTGAGGTTTGAAATTGATATAACGCATGCGATAGCGCTCTCTGCCTTGTGTAATACAAAGGCGAGCCCACCGGTTTTTATCGATACTCGAGACTCTCTGGTCCAGGTGCCTCAACAAGAGGAGAACAAGAGGAGGAAGAGGAAGAGAGAGGGGAAGAAGAAATGTCCGGTTAAAGGAAGATGAACAGGAAATTAATAATAATTCAATATTTAATTTATTTAAAATACTATTGATATTACATTAATGTGATGTCTCACGAATCTGACGGCAAATCCAGTACAGATTATCTGTGAGACATATTAATTTTTATTTACAACATAATAATAATAATATAATAATAATAATAATAATAGTTCTTAGAAAGATACATGGCGCTGTTCTCCGAGATGGAACTTGGATCAGACGACCTACAAAGGAACTCTACGGAAACACAGACACCAACACATAGAAATTTAGGAAAAGACGCCTACAGTTCTATGGACACCTGTGGAGGATGGATTAAAACAGACTCACTAAGAAAAATATTAACATCATTAATACAAGTAAATTAGAAGCCTCCGTGGCTCAGGTGGCAGCACGCCGGCCTCTCACCGCTGGATCCGTGGTTCAAATCCCGGTCACTCCATGTGAGATATGTGCTGGACAGAACGGAGGCAGACAGGGTTTTCTCCGGGTACACTCTCCACTATCATTTCATTTCATCTGTCATTCATTTATTCATTGCCCCAGAGGAGTGCATCAGGCCTCGGCAGCCGGCACAGTTCATATCCTCGCCGCTAGATGGGGGCTTCATTCATTCCATTCCTGACCCGGTCGGAGACTGGAAGCAGGCTGTGGATTTTCATTCAATACAAGTAAATTAAAGACCAGTTGAATGAGAGAAACTTAGGAAGACCTGGAACTATTCAAAATCTCTGAAGACAATATTAAGGACAGGAATCAATTCAGTAATAAAATCAGAAACAAGAAATTTGAACAAGTCTCAAGAAAAGAAACGATAGGGAAAAAATGGACAGAGGAAAGGAAGAAAAAAATGCAGTGAATTAATGAAGAGGTTTTGATAGTAAAGAGAAGAGGAAAAGGAAGTGAAGCTGTGATTGACTCAAGTTCGCACGCTTTCCCAAAGAGGAAAAATCGATGATAATAATAACAATAATAATAGACTAATAACAATTGACAATTTCTTCATGTAATAAAACAAAGGGACCTTGGTTTATTGAGATACAAAAAGCCGACGCTGAAAACAGGAAAGTCGTGGACAAACGAGAGAAATGAACAACACCGTCTACGAATGAAGGAATACTGGGCTAATTTTAAAGCTAAAAGCAAACAGTTGAAATGACGTGGTCCTTAGCTGGCCGAAACGAAACAAAAATAGAATACCGTAATGAATAATGATCGTGCGGGTCTTCCTAGTTGACGCCCGTAGGTGACCTGCACACCGTAATGAGGATGAAGTGATGACGAAGACGTCACATGCATCCAGTCCCCGAGCCACAAGAATTAACCCCAGGTGATTGAAATCCCTGATGGGCCAGCCAGGAATCAAACCCGGGACACTTCGGGCCAAAGCCTAGTGCGCTAACCATTAAGCCACGGAGCCGGACAGAATACCATAATAACAATAATAATAATAATAATAATAACTAGATACCACCGCAGTCGGCTCCTGGCGACGAACGTTGAAACCTAAGAGCGTTAATCGAAGATAACCTATAATTCAGCTTCACACATGTGTAATTAGTGGAGGGGTCTTTACCATGCCACAAATCAATGACATGGGACCGCCGGCTTTACTTCCCCTCCGAAGGAAGGCATACTGAGGGATCTTAAACGCTCTTAAAAAATCCGACGACTTCGGCCGGGTTTGAACCCGCGACCTTGGGCATATAAGCTCAGCATGCTACCTACTACGCCACCGAAGCCACCTAAATGGACTTTATAAACAAATAAATATACTGTATTTCCGTTGACTTTTCAAGAAATGCTCGATTTTTCCTGTACTATTGAGACGATTTGGAAGATTTTGGTACAAACCTCACCTTCTAACTCCCTCTTGTTTAGGAACTTGAGTTTTGTGAAACATACACCTTAGCGTATTATATAATAAGATAATAATAACAATAATAATGATATTTTATTTCTTTCTTTCTTTTTCGTGTGGCCTCCTGAGAGGTCGATTGCAGGTCTTTCTAGTCGACTCCCGTGGGCGACCTGCGCGTCGGACTGGGAGATGAGATGAATAGATGAAAGTGGGCCAGGATGTGGAAGGAAGCGGTCGTGGCCTGTCAGAATGAACCATCCCAGCATTTGATTGGTGTTAAAATGGGGAGGGGGAAACCACGGAAAACCATTTCAAGGACGGCTGGCGGTGGGGCTCGAACTCATGCGTCTACCGAGTCAGCAGAGAGCTTGGCACTATGACCTAACGCTGCGATTTAGCAAGCGTAGCTACCGCTGTCGTTGTAATAATAATAATAATAATAATAATAATGTTATATGGAGCCGAAACATTGTCTATCACAACCGCTTGAAAGGGTAGGGAACCAAAAAAAAAAGGAAGAAAGGAATAATGAACGAAAGAAAGAAAGAAAGAAAGAAAGATAGAAAGAAAATAAAGATATTACGAAAAATGTTAGGCCCCAAATTCTGTAAAAACAAATTAATCAGAAATGAAACCCTTTACCAAAGAACATAAAAATTCTCAGACGCAATAAAAAAAAGATTTTTATGGACACATCCTCAGAATGAACTTACAGTAAATGTAGACTAACCAAAAAATCTTTGACTACTTCCGTAACTAAAGAACCAAACCACTTTGGTTACAGGAAACGGATAAAGACTTAATAGAACTCACAATCACAGAAAATATGCTCATGGATAAGACAGCCAAAACCATAACCAAGGACAATAAATAACAGTTCCAAGTCAAAGTCGAACCCAAGAGAAAGGTCTAAATCTCTGATGAAGAAAGGAAAGCAAGATACGGCAATATTGGGCTACAAGGAAAGTGATTGATTTAATGTACCCCAAAGCTGGGTGAAACGAATAAAAGAAGAATAGTAATTTTATTGACTTTCAGCCCTTTCAACTTTTGTAGCTTAGAGACGCCGGGGTGCCGTAATTTTGCCCCGAAGGGGATCATTAACGTGCCAGTAAATCTACTGACATGGCTCCCTCGCCTTTGCGCACCCTCACATACCTACTGACTCCACCAGGTTTCTAACGTGCAACCTTGGGCACAGCAGGCGAGAACGTTACCACTGCGCCACGCAGCCATGCAGAAGAAAAAGAGAAGATAATAAGTATAAGTGTATAACCTGAGGAAGAAGAAGGAGGAGGTGGAAAGAGGAAGAGAAAAAGATGAAGAAGAGGAAGACGGAGAAGTGGAAACGAAGACTAAATGGAAGACGAAAGAGAAGATGAAGAAGTAGAAGAAGAAAGAGGCAAATAAGTACGAGGAGTGGAAGAGGAGGGAACGGAAGAAGAAGTACAAAAGGAGGGGAAATTGTAGACGAAAGAAAAGAAGAAGAAGAAGAAGACGGGGATGAAGAAAGAGGAAAAGAAGAGGGAGAAGAAAAAGAATGATTTGGATTCACGGAGAGAACATCATTCGAATTCGAGAATACCCTAACCGTATGTTCGCTGGGGTTTAAGAAACGCGGCTATACAGTATTTTGTTCCCTTTTCTTCCATCCCCACGAGGTCAGAAATTGCGTGGTGTATGGATTTCATGGCCGGTAAATGAAATAAAATGCAATTGGGCGAGCAGTATGAAGGAAGCGTCCGTGGCCCATTGGAAGACACAGTTCCGGTAAACCATTTCAAGGACGAGTGACTGTGTGGTTCGAATACACTAGTCTTTTGAATTTTTCTAAAAGAAAATCTAACTAACATTTGTCAAGAAATGAGTGAAGAACGGTTTTAGATTTTCTCTCCCCTATATTTTATACTTCTAGTGGGATGACATGTTTAGCACGGCTACGCCGTTAACTTTCTGAACCAACTATGTTGCTCCTGTATGAAGGAGAAAGAGGGACGATACACCCTGTGGTGCCACCAGCCGGCTGTCCATCAATTACATACGGCGGCTGTTCTTCGATTGTTTCAAGTTGTGACATGAAAATAAAAAGCTCTCTAAACTTTCAACATTTATTAATGAGGTTCCGTTTGAATAGACGTGGGTACAAATATGTTGCAGAGGATTAAGACTGTATACAGGATTTATATCAACTAGAATCCCCTCGCTTTAAATGAATCTTACTTTCAAAGCAGGGTAATTCAAGACCATGTAGGGGAGTTGTGATGTTGGGGGTCCCAGGATCACTCCCAGGAAAGGTCTAATGAAGACTTGTTTTGCCATACGTAGTATAGCGGTATAGAGCTTCGTGTACCTGATCACGGACAGCAATGGAAATGCCCCGCAATTGGGCAACTCATTAGATTATGTCCCTACACTCGAAAATTCGGTATAGCATGACGTGATATCCCTAACTTCAATTTACTTTGCTAAATGGGGTCAAATTATGCTTATCTTGAAACCGTAACCATACGGTCTCTTAAGGTTGAACGCAAGGGTTGGAAGCCTTGATTGTACACATCAGTTATCATTGACATCAGTTATTGGAATGATATTTATTTTTTCATTTAGCCATATCTTGCGGTTAATAATCAATCCGCACTAGAAAGAGTGAAAGTTGTCTACACAAAGGAAGCGATTTGAGTGTCAACAAGTGCTGTATTTCCGAGAAGAACTAAATAGCTTATTTCATATATCCTACTCATATTAATTGCCTCTATCAACATACAAATTTTCAGTTTGATTGCTGTAATAGATTCGTAGATATTGAGAACCGTCGGATGGTCACCATGTTGGATTTTTATATATAGGTATTATAGTAATGTACTATTACATGAAGATTATTGTGTAGGTGTTTTATTGAAACTTCAATCGCATGATTAGGACACAAGAAATAAGGACGAGATTTTAAAATTTCGCTCAGCTGCATTCTTTTGGTTATGAAAATAATTTAAATGAAAATGTATGTAAGAATATACCGGACCAAGTGTCACTGCACTCGGATGGTTAAATCGCGAGAAAAGTCTATTTAAATGTTTCAAATTCGCTTGGCCGCCATGTTAGTTTTGTACTTATAGTTAACAGGTTTTCTACAGTCACATAGGTGGACGTAAAAAAACGTAAAAAACTTCAGGGTGATATGGGTAATAGTTTCGGTGATTTAGAATGCCAGTGAAATATTTCGCACAGCCACGATGTCTAGAAAATGAAGGATAGTATTTCCAGCAGCAACTGAAATTCATGTACAGTAGACTGGCTGCTTGGCTCAGCGGTAACGTTCTCGCCTGCAGTACCCAAGGTTGCAGGATCGTATCCTGGCGCAGTCAGTTGGCATTTTAGTGTACGCTAATGCAAGAGAGCCGTGCCAGTAGATTTACTGGTACGTTAAAGATCCCCTATGGGGTGAAATTCCAGTACCCCGCCGTCTCTAGAAGCGTAGTTAAAAGGGACGCATAGCAAATAACATTATTATATTTTTGTCCAGCTCCGTGGCTAAATGGTTAGCGCGCTAGGCTTTGGCTCACTGTGTCCCGGGTTCGATTCCCGGGCCATCAGGGATTTTAATCTCCTGGGGTTAATTCCCTTGGCTCGGAGACTGGGTGTATGTGCCGTCTTCATCATCACTTCATCCTCATCACGACGCGCAGGTCGCCCGCGGACGTCAATTAGAAAGACCTGCACTCGGCCTCTCAGGAGGCCACACGATCATCATCATTATATTTTTTTTTTTAAATTCATGTAAGTAATTATGATTACTAAATGCGTAAAGGTGTGTAAATCTGTTGAACTAGTTGAGCGCTACGCTGCTGCTATCGCCAATGCCTTGCACGACTCGCTGCTACACACTGTGACCCGTCCGCTACGCGGCCTTTGCAAGGTTCCGTCATTTATAGTAAAACCATCGTTACTTTCGACTTGACGTTTTAATGCTAAGCTAGAGCCATCTAGTGGTCAGAAATAAAATCACTTTAACTAGCGAATTACAGGCAGCCATTCAAATCGAAATATCACGATGAATCGTGTTTCGTTCGCTAAATCGCGACATCCTGAAGGAAAGTCGATTTGTCGTGATATATCGATTTGAATTGCTGCCTGTGATTGGCTGGTTAAAGTGATTTCATTTTTGACCGCTAGATAGCTCTAGCGTAACACTGAAACGTCAAGTCGGAAGTAACGACGGCTTTACTATACAGAAGGACTTCACTTCTGGCGCGGGTACTTTCCTCAAAGATGACCTGCAACCGCCCAACACCAATCCATCAGAAGAACTACTAGCTACAATAAACACAAAAATGGAAGAAATATGTCCAGAATTTTACGGCTCAGGGGATCGAGCATGGGTAAAGGAAAATTTCGAGATAATAATAATAATAATATCGTATGGCCTCGGATGCAGGGTGCAAGCCTTGTTATTTGACACCCAGAGGGTAGCTCGCATGTCGAATTTCGTTGTTCCTTGAAGCAGGTTAGAAATCTAAGCTCCTTGAACTCTATAGCGCTTTCTAGTAGAGAAATGAGGAACTTTGTGTTGGCGGATATTCCCGAGATTATTTTTGCCATTATGAACACGGTGTACTGATTTGAAATGGGTTCTTTGACATGCCAACATCGTAAGACATGCGTGTCGTAATTTTTGCCGCCTTTCAAAAATCACTTACCACGGCCAGGAGCGAACCTGCAAGCTTGGGGGTTAGTAGACCGACACGTTAACCACTCACCGACCGTGGCAAGCTAATTTCTAGATGAAACATGTTTTCACAAGAATGCCAGCTCATGGCTCCCAACATCTTATCTGCAAAATCGTATCCTTTCATGTAGCCTACCCAATACAAAGTGTGCGTGTAGGCTAAGCTATGTAAACAAATGTGTGATCGCTACCAGTCGGAACTCTGCACAAAATGAACACGATCAAATATGCCTGAGTGGTTTATATCATCAATAAGGTTCGTATGTTAAGGGAAAAGTCATATTTTTTTCCCGAGCTCATTTTGCCCGAAATCTGAAAAATAAGTTTGAATAACGGGTCCCTGACCACGTTTAAAGCAGTTTGATGTTGCCTATAAATGCATATTGCGGCCATTTTTATTGTTTTAGTCATATTTGGTCGTATTTTAGTCATATTTGGTTAGAATTTCAGCATTGGTGTTTAAATTGAGGCGTCGCGTCGGTAACAAGGTACATGTTATTTGCGTCGAGTTTGAAACAAAGGATTTCCGAATAGTGTAGTGGATATATTTTTTTCTTTCTTTTCCCGGAACAGGCAGATAGCAGGTTTAGAAGACCTGATTCCAAGGAGGCGCTCATCTACGGACGTCATTTAGCTTTTACCGTATGTTAGTGATAACCTATCCCAAAAATTCATGTCATTTTTCACAGTATTGTAGGTCTTATTTTATAGTTTTTAGGACATATTTGCTTACATATTTTGTACTTCTTTAGGTCTTAAACTACCGAATCCTAATCATCAATGTATGTAATATTGTCAATATACTGTATGTATACACAGGTGGCCAAATAATTATGGTAAAGCTGAATAGAACCAAAACTATTTATTGTTAATTGGTCTATAGAACCTTCAACAATGTATAGATTTTTTGTACCCTGATGAGATGTGTTTTTGCGGCATCCTAACCAGATCAGTCTTGGACACCATTTGAGCTAATGAGGTAGGAAATTAATACAATTAATGATTTCCAATCGATTACTTTCTGTGAAATAACTCCTTCTATACGCTACTCGTAACAAAAGAAGAAATGGCGACAGATTTCATTTTAGTTCTTATAGCTGACATTTTGCTTTCTTAAAGGTTGGCCTATTGCCCAATAGAAAATTAAATAATAAGATAAAAGCTTTTAAAATATTTATTGTAGCACATTTAGCGAATACATGACAAAATACAACCAAGGTATGTCCTGCAACGGAGACTTGGACTCAAATAAAAACTTTTATTTTAATGCATTGTATCTTAATTTGCAATAAAGAATTTGGCTCTAATCAGCTTTCCCATAATAATTTGGCCACCGCTGTATATCGGTATCTGGCTACTATCAACCCGCCCCGGCTTCGCCCGGTATCTTTTACGGTTTACCCAGAGTAAGCTTAAAAGGCACACGGACGACAAGGTTTTCTTTAAATCGATTCACTGAAATCGTTACTGCTCGGCTTCCTTTGGTCAAAAATGAATGTTTTTCTACAGAAACCTTCCTCGAGAAATCATTTACTAAATGGTGAATGTTGTTGTTTGGGTCTTCAGTCTTTTGACTGGTTTGATGCAGCACTCCATGCCTCCATGTCCTGAGCTAATCGTGTCATCTCTATATAGCTACCATACCGTACGTCCGAGGCAATCTGTTTAACATATTCTAACCTTGGTCTACCCTTACAGTTCTTGTCCTCGACCCTTCCTTCCATAACTAAGCTTGCTATTCCTGGGTGTCTTAGTATGTGTCCTACCAACCTATCTCTTCTCTTCATTAGCAGTCGCCAGAAACATCTCTCCTCTCCCACTAGTCTTGATACATTTTCGTTTGTAACCCTATCTACCCATCTGATCTTCATCATTCTCCTGGAACACCACATTTCAAACGCTTCAATTCTCCTCTTTTCTGCTGCACCAGTAGTCCAAGTTTCACTTCCATAGAATACCACGCTCCAGACAAAGGCCTTCAAAAATTTCTTCCTAACACCTAAATCTATATTCGATGTCAACAGATTCCTTTTCTGTAGAAATGCTTTCCTTGCCTGAGCTAATCTACTTTTTATATCATCTTTGCTTCTCCCATCACCCGTTATTTTGCTTCCTAATTAACAGAAGTCTCCTACTTCCTTTAGATTTTCATCTGCCAATTTGATGTTCATAGAGGATTCTGATTTGTTTCGGCTGTATTCCAATATTTTTGTTTTACATTTATTAATATTCATCATGGATTCTTTCCTCAAGACGGAGTTCATACCATTCAAAACTCATTCAAATCCTCAGGCGTGAAAACCGCATCAAAATCCATCCAGTGGTTCTTTAGATTACCCGTTACATCCAAGAATCGGTGACTTTGTTTTATACTAAGTAGAGTAGAATGTTTTCATAATGTTTTCAAGCAAAGCAATGTTTCACCCCAGGAAGCAAAGTAAAATTAAATTACGTTACTGAATGTTTTACAATAATACAATAGTCTCACTACCGCATGGCCGCCAGGGTCGTGGAGAGCTGACACGGGCCCTAGGACTAGGGCTTACGGGCCCCTCCAGATTTGTTCGTCTCCTGAGATCCTATACATAAATTTATGTATAAACCTAAATGGGGAAAATGTTGAGAGGTGTGAAAGTTTCAAGTATTTGGGAGTACTGGTTACTGAAGATAATAGCACAAGAGAAGAAAAAAAAGCAAGATTTGTAGCTGGTAATAGAGCTTATTGGGCACTGATAAAAATCCTCAAAGCGCACAACCTCAGTAGAAGATCAAAGGTGACAGTGTACCGAAGTTATAAGACCAGTGGTAATGTACGGCTCGGAAACATGGAATATGACCGTGACGGAAGTGGATGTTTTAAGAAAATGGGAGAGGAAAATTTATGGAGCATTGAATGAGGCATGAAGATGGAGAATACGGGAAAACAATGAATTGGAGGAACTATATGGTCATCCTGATATAGTTTCGGAAGTAAAAAGTAATAGGCTAAGATGGCTGGGGGGCATGTGGAGAGAAACTTACGTCTAGCCGCTGACAAGTGTGGCGCTTTCATCGTTGGAAATCGGCTCTATTCGGTCTCACTCGTTACAGGTTCCGCCCCGCCCTTCTGCACAAACAACGTGGCTTGTGGAAGGAAGTCAGGTGCGGACATGCGCGAGCAACATGACAATAACAATATTGTACTCACCCAAAATACTTATGATGTTGAAGGCTAGCAGATATATTCTCACGATAGAATCCACCGTCATTCAAAGCACAGTTGTTCCGTCACTTCATTTTCATGGAAGAATTCATTATGAGTCAGTCGCTCAAGAAATGAGAACGGTCTCCTTAATACACTAAAGTACACATAATATTACTATAAATCACACAGTTTAGCCACTTCATTCTCACGCTAGAGTACACCAACTGCAAGTCACTCAACAAATTATAACATCCTCGTAACGCACTAAATTAAACGTGTTACTAAAAAAAAAACAGTTCCACTTCAGAAATAAGACAGTAGTTAATAAAAAAGGAATCTTAACACAAGAATTTACTTTAACATGTAGGCCTAACTGTAAAGTGTCTCGTGATTAGTGATTTACACCAACATTTGATTGAGTTGCAGGAAGTATCAACAACTGTGCTGCAATATTATCCTGTTCATCGTTTGTAGGTCTTGAAAGACTTACACATTTCTTCTTTTGACCTTTTTTTTGTAGAAAATAGTCTCCTTTGAGGTTCAAATTTAGGGATTTTTGCTGCAGTAGTCTCTGGCGTAGATAGAAATGTTACTTTTGATTTTCGGGCCTGAAGAGTTGGAATAATGGGCTTAATTTGTCTCTGAATAATATCTATGTCTTCTTCGCAGTCGGCTTGATCGAGAATTTCTTTGAATGCATGTAGAAGTTTTGCCTTACTTTGCTCTATATTTGCACATTTTCTTGTGGCATCTGTAGTTTGTAACTGTCTTAGAATAATATCTTGTTCCTCAATGAGTGGCTGTTCTTGAATAATTAGGCTACTTTCTGAAGACTCGTCTCCTCTCTCTGTAGTTGCTGGTGTCATTCTGCAGACAAGGTGAATATGTTTACACATATTGAATTTGATGGATGAATCAAGACAGCCGTAGATGTATTGATGAACACAAGCTTTGCATTCAGTGCATTGTAGACTACAGCTGCAGCTTGGTTTGTCCGTCTTCCTCACTTCGTAAATTTCATTCCTGTTTCCTGATGAAACCCTCCATATTTCTCCCTCGCAGACGGCACTACCTCAGACAGCAGCAGTGAGCTGTGGTGTCGTCGAATCGCCGACAAATTGCTGGTAATTTTACCTTTGTGGAGGTGAATCATACAGTTTATCTCTCACGAAAGTCATAAGCGTATTACTTGCTACAACCAACCTCTTAGGCTTTTTCCCGCCCATGTAAATGTGTTTCAATACACCATGAATTCTTTCAAGATGCATATTTGTGTTCAGTCCTGAATGCAGGCGATGACAGTAGGCCCAATTAGAAACACACGGTTTGTACTCATTTTCGAAATACAAACCAAAAACCCTGGTGCTTGGGTCATTTTTCAACATGATTACAACTTGTCCTATCATTTTAGAAAATGCTACCTCGTCCCTCTCTTCTAGTAAAGTCCGCAGCAGCTTGTAAACTTCAACCTGTTTCTCGCAACCGTTCACTTTTGAAAGATTTTTCCGCCAGGCGTGATCAACATGCCACGTACAAAATAGGCGAAATTCTGGAGGTAACATTACCGTAGACCAAGCATTATAATACATTTCTGCCATATCTGACATAAATACTCTCGGTTGTAGGGCTTCTGGCAGTGCATTTCTTCTAACAGGTAAGAACAGTGTCATAACACATGTGTCACTTCTACTTGAAACCATAAAAGCACATGGAAATCCCTGAGAAAGATCATCTAGAACGAGAAGAGTTGTGAGTTCAAATCCGTAATTGCTGAGGCCATGAGTACCATCAAAACATACAGAATCGTTGCCATACTGCCGAAGCATTTCCCTCTGTGCTTCATTCATCATAATAAGAATGAAGTCATCAGCTTGCAACTGAGGATGGGGTTCTAGAAGAATGCCCTGTGGTTTGTAAAACATCACGACATCACCAGCAATCTCCATCTCATTAATCCACGATTCGACAGACGTACAGTCATTTGTGTGTCGAACTGCGGGTGATTTTAAATTGTACTGTTGCTGTACATTAGATAGATCCTTTCTAGTGAGTAGGTGGATACGTCCTAGCCCTGAGCTACCCAAGGAATCTCTAACGTAATCTAGTATTTTATTAAATGGAACTTGCATTGCAATCTTGGCTGCAACGTCAGTTTTTTCGGCTTGTGATAGTCTTAGACGACCTAACTCGGATTGATGACCTACGTGAGTTTTACAGTACAAAACTGTTACTTCGCCTGACGAATGAAAGCTTGCATCAATTTTTGCGGGACAATGTCCATTAATCTTGTTGCTCCCTAATATTTTACAGAGGCGTATATTTTTGCTTTTAGTCTTAAACTCACCATCGCGATGGCATTTAAATGACATTTTTGCACACCCATCTTTCTTACTAACATATTTTGACCGCCATACAACAAACTCACATACTTCTTCTTTTTCGATTTCACTTTTCCAATTAGAGAAGTCATCTTCACTCGAAAACTTGATTGTTTTACTCACTACAGATACCTCGTGCTCTGATGTGTAGTGCTGTATAATATCATGTTTTGTAGCGCGAGTCTCGTTACAAAGTGGGCACTTGACATTATTACTTCCTGACCTTGGTGTTGAATGTTTCCCTTTCAAATGACGTGTCAAAGAAAATTTCGAGTCCGTTCTAAATTCACATAAATTGCAGATAAACTGTGTACTCGAACCTGAATGATTCAGCTTTATATGCTTCACCAAAGTTTTATTGTGACTAAAAGTCTTAGCGCAATGACTGCATGTAACGCGATCCATGTTTTCATTAAATGGTTTCGACATGCAAGCTACCCTCTGGGTGTCAAATAGCAAAGCTTGCACCAGGCATCCGAGGCCATACGATATTATTATTAAATGGTTTGTTTAAACCGGACATCTATCCTACAATATAAGTACAAACAGCACATTAACATTCACACAATGCTGTAGCACAAGTAGTAGCAGTATTACTCTAATTAAATCTTCACTCACACAATAGAGGCAAACTGAGAAAACCAACTAATCAGCTGTAGGCTACACGTAGCAGAAAACAAAGTCTTAACTCACACACGAGAGACCACCACAGCCGAAACTATCAGCGTGCAGAAGGGCGGGCCGAGGCCTGTAACGAGTGAGACCGAATATAGCCGATTTCCAACGATGAAAGCACCACACTTATCAGCGGCTAGACACAAGTGGCTCCCTCTACGCTGACGTCATTTCGCGGACAAGCCAGTGTCGCCTGAAGTAGAAAACCTGCTTTGTAATGTAGTTGTATGATCCATTTAGATGTTAAATAATGCGCTTTAAAAATGGGTAGCCACAGTAACTGTGCCGTTTCTGAGTACAAAACAATGGCCGTAGAAATCCTGAAGTGATTTACCACCCATTTTCTAACGATAAGGATGTTCAAAAGCTGTGGATTTAAGATGCAGACGAAAGGATAGCGTCAATGCTAGAACTGCCCGAGTTTGTTCTGCACATTTTTTACCATAGGACCTCAAAAATGAATTATTGAGTTTGCCTCTTAAGAATAAATTACGCGTTGGTGCAGGTTCTTCGAAGAATATACCTAACTGGCATCAGGCCCGACGAGAGGGAGGGGCACATGGAGCTGTAGCCCCGGGGCCCGGATTAGCTGAGGGGCTCTAGGCGGTAAAAGGACTTCGAGTGGACAATTTTATTTAATTTAATGTTAAAACTGTCGCCTCCATTGCGTAGTGGCCAGCGTGCTTCGCTGCCACCCCGATGGTCCGAGGTCGATTCCCGGCTCTGCCACGATATTTGAAAAGTGGTATGAGGACTGGAGCGGGGTCTACTCAGCCTCGGGTGGTCCAAATGAGTAGAGGGGGTTCGATTCCTATCTCAGCCATCCTCGAAGTGGTTTTCCGTGGTTTCCCACTTCTACTTCAGGCTAATACTGGGATGGTCCCTACCGTCAGGCCACGGCCGCCTCATTCCCTCTTTCTTGTCTATCCCTCCCATTCTTCCCATCCCGTCCCATCCGTCATGAGGCCCCCTGTTCGCATTGCAGGTGAGGCCGCCTGGGCGAGGTGCCAGTCCCACCTCCCCAGTTGTATCCGCCGACCCGATGTCAAACTCCAGGACACTACGCGTAGAGGCGGTAAAGGTGGGATCCCTCGCTGAGTCCATGGGAAAAGCCTACCTGGAGGGTAAACTGACTACGAAAAGAAATATATCAAAACTATTATGAAATTTTCTGATGACACACATTGATGTAAACACAGACAGTCAACAGTATACAAAACATTACAAAGAGAACATATTATTAATTTTACACCCTTGTATTCTCTGTTTTCCGGGGAAATGGTTAAGTTGCCAGAGTCATCAGTTTTACGTGTTAGAATTAAAGAGTCCTTAACGTTTCTAATTCAATCTCAGAAAAAAATGATTCTTTACTTCATACTGTGGATTTCTGAAAGGAGTGTGGGCTATTCTTGTAGAGCCTCAACACGTTCAGATACAAAGAAAACTGAATTTTTAAGGCACATTGATCAAAATCGTTAAGGAAAAGAAAACCAATGAGAGACGAAAATAAAGGAGAGGGCTGAATAACTAAAAACAAAGTAAATTAATAATCAGTTGGGCAAGTTTTATGGGGCAGAACAGCGAGGATCTTTTTCTTTGGGGAGGGGGTTAAAATTTGCAAGCTTAATACCGTAATTTCAAAATTATGCCCCAGGTTATCTCTACGGCCCTGGCTGGCATTGGGACATTGTGCTACTGAGCAACATGTATGTATGTTAAAAATACTACAGCGGTAGCTACGGTCGCGAATGCGCAGCACTAGGCCATGGGGCCAAGCTTTCTGCGGACTCAGTAGACGTGGGTTAGAGCCCCCCTATTGGCCGTCCTTGATATGTTTTTCCGTGGTTTCCCATTTTCAACTCAGGCAAATGATAGGACGGTACAATTATGATGGAATGAACCCTTACCAGATAAATGCGATAATCTATCCAGGAAATTAAAACCTTTGTTCAAGTCTGTAATCACTTCTTCTCCTCACAGATCAACTGGCTTCGACTCTCGCCGTCACCCCTAATTTGTCTTCCTTTCAGTACCTAATTCTAAACAGAATATTACACGTGTTGGTCTAACAAAGTCTAGTCATACCTAGCTAAGCTAAACATTGCCACCAGTCTCCCGAAGGCAATTTCTTGTTACCCTTACAACGCAACTCCGTCAAATAAACATAACAAAATATCTACTTTTAAACCCGGGCATACAGCCTAAAAGTCCGCCTTGTTGCGTAGTGATTATCGCTCGTGGCTGTCACCGCGGAGGCCAAGTTATATAATTCTGGTCTGAGGGCTGGAATGGGGTAGCCTACACTCAACCTCGTGAGGCATAACTGAGAAGAGGCGGGTTTGATTCCTACCTCAGTCATCCTGGAAGTGGTTTTCCGTTGTTTCACATTTCTACTTCAGGCTAATACTGTGATAGCTCCATAATTAAGGCCATGGCCACCTCCTTCCCAATCCTCATATTAATTACAATTACACGCACTAATACACACATCAAAATAACACAAGCTATCAGGAAAATTCCACACACACACACACACACACCCAAGTACACGGGGCTACACGACCACTATGTCGCAAAGGCCCTAAACGAATTAGCAATAACAACATAAGCTACAGCCTAAAGTGAGTACGTTAGTGCAGCACTTTTACAGGACCACATTAATAGCTAAAAAAGAGCGGTATCTAAAAAAATTAAAAATTTTATACATTACAATTGTAGGATCATCTCAATACAACGATACTCTGTACAGCAGGGTTGGGTGAGCGGCTGTTAACCAATAAAGAATATAATTATCTGAAAAGAAAAAACCTCGGATTAGGTATTATCTTGTTCCACCCACCCTAAAAGCTTTATATAGGGGCATATGACCTCGTAGTTCCACCCCTTAAAACAACAATAACTAACTGATGACCTTGACGTTTCTATCTCATAGGTGTATTGCAATATAATTAATAAAAAGTCCTCTCGGCACGCCGGAAGGTGGAGGTAGATTTCTCCGGACAAACTTGGAGATAGGCGAAAATAAGCAGAATATGCAGGTTTTCGTAGAAGGATCAGACCTCATTTATCGCGTGAAAGTATTTTATAATTGGAGATTAATTAACTTTGTTTTTCTTCATTTTAAACATATTTTAAACATTATATCGTCTTATGGGGACGGTAACCTTCTTGTCATTTGGAGTCCATTTTTAGCCTATTTTCAATTTTGAAAAAAATAGGCTTATGAGATCACCTTTTGTCCGTGTGTGTGTGCGTGTGTGTGTGTGTGTGTGTGTGTGTGTGTGTGTGTGTGAGGTGTGTGTGTGTGTGTGTCCCCCTAATAATATCTAAACGGCTGGAGCGATTTCAGTGAAACTCGGTAAGTTCATAGCACTATTCCCGGCGACCTCGACCGTGCCCATCGAATTTTGTTACGTCTCACCAATCCAACATGGCGGCTGTGCGAAATATTTCACTAGCATTCAGTATCTCCGAAACTATAACGGATATCGCCCTTAAATTGTGTACGGTGATAAAGGGTACTACTAGAAGTTCACCTATGAGACTTTCAAAAACCTGGTTACTACATAACCAACATGGCGGCCAAGCGAAGTGGAGACTTTTAAATAGACTTTTCTCGCGATTTAACTATCCAAACGTAATGAAACTTGGTACAGCAAATATTTATACACATTGCAATGCACTGGAGTCTAATTTAGTTCAATTGTTTACATAACCTCAAAATGGCGGCTGTGCGAAATATTTCACTGACATTCTATATCCCCGAAACTATTACAGATATCACCCTGCAATTTTGTACGGTGATAAAGGGTACTGATACAAGTTTACCTATGTATAATTCATAAACCTGTAAAGTACAAAACGAACATGGCGACCAAGCGAATTTGAAATATTTTAATGGACTTTTCTCGTGAGTTAACTCTCTGAGCGCAGTGAAATGTGGTACAGTAAATGATTTTGCAGATTGTAATGTACTGCCATCTAATTTAATTCAATTGTTTACATAACCTCAAGATGGCGGCTGTGCGAAATTTTAAAATTAAATTTTTATTTCTTGTGTCGTAATCATGCGATCGAAGTGAAAGTTTGAATAATGAACCTAGGCAATAAGTGTCCTTGAATGGTACATAACTCTATGGCCTATACATATAACAATCCTAAATGGCAAGCTTCCGTAATATTTAGACGGTTCTCAATATCTATGAATCTTTTACAGCAACCAAACTGAAATTTTTATGTTCATAGAGACTATGAACATATGTTCACCTATTGGACTTTCAGTAACCTGGTGAGCACGAATCCAACATGGCGGCGACGCGAAGTATAAATATTTAAATGGACGTTTCTCGCGAATTAACTACCCGAGTGCCGTGAAAAGTTGCACGTTAAATGCTTACACAAATGTTGATCCACTGGCATCTAATTTATTTCAATTGTTTCCATAATCACAAGATGGCTGCTGTGCGTAATTTTAAAATCTCGTTTTTACTTCTTGTGTTCTAATCATGCGATTGAAGTTTGAATACCACACGTACACAATAATCGTAATATAATAGTACAAAAATAAAAATCCAACCTGGCGACCATCTGAAATATTTAGACGGTTCTCAATATCTACGAATCTGTTACAGAAATTAAACTGAAATTTTGTATGTTGATAGAGGCAATTAACATGAGCAGGATATATGAAAATAGGCTGTACAGTTCTTCACGGAACTACTTGTTATACTTGTGGTCACACTGTCCTTATGCAAGGTTTCGACACTGATGTGTAACTATGTAACGGTCTGTTACTTCTTCACGCAAAATTATATCTCCCGCAGAGATGTTGGTTGGTTCCTCAGTTTAGGGGCTGCAACAACGCGGTCATATAACCCCGTGTACTTTGGGTGAGTGTAGAATCTGTCTGATAAACGGTGTGAATTGTGATGGCTGTATTAGTCTGTAATTCAGGTAAGGAATGCAGACGCTAAATTTCAAGCAGTAGTTCCTAATGATGCTACCAGATACTAACGTCAACGCCACCTAGCTGTGAACTTGGCTACTAGATGCCACCTCAATCAGCAACTCGCAACGAACGTTGGAACTTCCCCTCCAAAGGAAAGCTTACTGAGGGATTTTTAGCGCTCTTAGAAAATCCGACGACTTTGGCCGGCTTTGAACCCGCGACCTTGGGCATAGAAGTTCAGCATGCTACCAGTTACGTCACCGAAGCCGCTTCACACTTAATCAGATGGAAATCTGAATCTGATCTCGCGCAAGTGCGTTGTCATGGCAACGTCTGATGGCTCATCCCTCATCAATTTAGTAGTGTTGCCATGTCAACCACTGATAGCTCTTGGCATTTTCTTATAATTCCGAAATCATTTTTCTCATCCCTTGGCGCAATGGTGGCTCATATCAAAAATTCTTTCAGACAAACGTTTTAGGTAATTATTAGGGGAATATTGTCCATTTTGTACGGTTTTGATATTGTGCCTATTAACAGAGATATGATTAATGTTTCCCGAAAAAAACACTTTTTCCCACCCCTTTGGTCAATGGTTGGTGCTATCAAAAAACGTTTCAAACATAAATTTCTGAGCTTTATCCGACACACAGTATGAACTTTGGACGGATTCGATATTTCACATATTAAGAGAGTTATAGCAATATTTCATTTTTTTCGAAAAAAAAAAGGCCCCCATTTTCATCCCCTTCGACCGATTTAGCCCAGTAACGAACTCGTCCGAGATTTTATGGGTATACATATTCGGTAAAAAATTCAAAGTGATTGGTGCAAAATTACGGCAGTTATCGTGTCCACAAGAAACTGATATACATATATACATATATTACATAAATTATATATAAACTTTTGAACTGACGGTGGTTTTGGGGTCTGGGGGATGTGAAACGCGAAGATATGTCGAAATTTTCCGGAAATCGAAACATGGTACCCATTGCAATAGTTAGCTTTCTAATGAAATCTACCTAAAATACTACCGTCAACGACACCTAGCTGTGAACTTGGCTACTAGATGCCACCTCAACCAGCAACTCGCAACGAACGTTGGAACTTCCCCTCCGAAGGAAAGCAAACTCAGGTTTTTTAGCGCTCTTAGTAAATCCGACGACTTCAGCCGGGTTTGAACCCGCGACCTTGGGCATAGAAGTTCAGCATGCTACCAGTGCCGATACCGAAGTCGCTTCCCACAGACATATGAAAACTGAATGTGATCTCGTGCAGTGGCGTTGTCATAGCAACTGCTGATGGCTCATCCAATATCAATTAAAAGTAAAGTTGTCATGGCAACCTCTCTTGGCACTTGGCATTTTCTTATAATTTAAATCATTTTGTTCACCCCGTGGCGTAATGGTGGGTCATATCAAAAATTCTATCAGACAAAAGTTTTAGGTAATTATTGGAGGATTATTGTCCATTTTGTGCGGTTTTGATATTGTGCCTATTAACAGAGATATGAATAATGTTTCCCGAAAACCCACTTTTTCCCACCCCTTTGGTCAATAGTTGGTGCTATCAAAAAACCTATTTGACATAAATTTTTGGCACTTATCCGACACATATTATGAACTTTGAAGGGATTCAATATTTCATATATTAAGAGAGTTATAGCGATATTTAACTTTTTCGAAAAAAGCCCCCCATTTTCACCCCCTTTGACCGATTTTGCCCATTAACGAACTTGACCGAGATTTTATAGGGATACATATTATGTAAACAATTCAAAGTGATTGGTGCAAAATTACGGCAGTTATCGTGTCCACAAGAAACTGATATATATATATATATATATATATATAGATAGATACATATATACATAAATTATATATAAACTTTTGAACTGACGGTGGTTTTGGGGTCTGGGGGATGTGAAACGCGAAGATATGTCGAAATTTTCCGGAAGTCGAAACATGGGACCCATAGCAATAGTTAGCTTTCTAATGAAATCTACCTAAAAGTCCTCTCGGCACGCCGGAAGGCGGAGGTAGATTTCACCGGACAAACTTGGGGATAGTCGAAAATAGGCAGAATATGCAGGTTTTCGTAGAAAGATCAGACCACATTTATTGCGTGAAAGTATTTTATAATTGGAGATTAATTAACTTTGTTTTTCGTCATTTTATGCATATTTTAAACATTCTATTGTCTTATGATGACGGTAACCTTCTTGTCATTTGGAGTCCATTTTTATACTTGTGGTCACACTGTCCTTTTGCAAAGTTTCGACACTGATGTGTAACTATGTAACGGTCTGTTACTTCTTCACGCAAAATTATATCTCCCGCAGAGATGTTGGTTGGTTCCTCAGTTTAGGGGCTGCGACAACGTGGTCATGTAACCCCGTGTACATTGGGTGTGTGTAGAATCTGTCTGATAAACGGTGTGAATTGTGATAGCTGTATTAGTCTGTAATTCAGGTAAGGAATGCAGACGCTCAATTTCAAGCAGTAGTTCCTAATGTTGCTACCAGATACTACCGTCAACGACACCTAGCTGTGAACTTGGCTACTAGATGCCACCGCAATCAGCAACTCGCAACGAACGTTGGAACTTCCCCTCCAAAGGAAAGCATACTGAGGGATTTTTAGCGCTCTTAGAAAATCTGACGACTTTGGCCGGCTTTGAACCCGCGACCTTGGGCATAGGAGTTCAGCATGCTACCAGTTAAGTCACCGAAGCCGCATCACACTTAGTCAGATGGAAATCTGAATCTGATCTCGCGCAAGTGCGTTGTCATGGCAACGTCTGATGGCTCATCCCTCATCAATTTAGTAGTGTTGCCATGTCAACCACTGATAGCTCTTGGCATTTTCTTACAATTCCGAAATCATTTTTCTCATCCCTTGGCGTAATGGTGGCTCATATCAAAAATTCTTTCAGACAAAAGTTTTAGGTAATTATTAGGGGAATATTGTCCATTTAGTACGGTTTTGATATTGTGCCTATTAACAGAGATATGATTAATGTTTCCCGAAAAAACCACTTTTTCCCACCCATTTGGTCAATGGTTGGTGCTATCAAAAAAACGTTTCAAACATAAATTTCTGAGCTTTATCCGACACATAGTATGAACTTTGAACGGATTCGATATTTCACATATTAAGAGAGTTATAGCAATATTTCATTTTTTCGAAAAAAAAAGTCCCCCATTTTCATCCCCTTCGACCGATTTAGCCCAGTAACGAACTCGTCCGAGATTTTATGGGTATACATATTCGGTAAAAAATTCAAAGTGATTGGTGCAAAATTACGGCAGTTATCGTGTCCACAAGAAACTGATATACATATATTACATAAATTATATATAAACTTTTGAACTGACGGTGGTTTTGGGGTCTGGGGGATGTGAAACGCGAAGATATGTCGACATTTTCCGGAAATTGAAATATGGTACCCATTGCAATAGTTAGCTTTCTAATGAAATCTACCTAAAATACTGCCGTCAACGACACCTAGCTGTGAACTTGGCTACTAGATGCCACCTCAATCAGCAACTCGCAACGAACGTTGGAACTTCCCCTCCGAAGGAAAGCAAACTCAGGTTTTTTAGCGCTCTTAGTAAATCCGACGACTTCAGCCGGGTTTGAACCCGCGACCTTGGGCATAGAAGTTCAGCATGCTACCAGTGCCGATACCGAAGTCGCTTCCCACTGACATATGAAAACTGAATGTGATCTCGTGCAGTGGCGTTGTCATAGCAACTGCTGATGGTCATCCCTTATCAATTAAAAGTAAAGTTGTCATGGCAACCTCTCTTGGCACTTGGCATTTTCTTATAATTTAAATCATTTTGTTCACCCCGTGGCGTAATGGTGGGTCATATCAAAAATTCTTTCAAACAAAAGTTTTAGGTAATTATTGGAGGAATATTGTCCATTTTGTGCGGTTTTGATATTGTGCCTATTAACAGAGATATGATTAATGTTTCCCGAAAAACCCACTTTTTCCCACCCCTTTGGTCAATGGTTGGTGCTATCAAAAAACTTATTTGACGTAAATTTTTGACACTTATCCGACACATATTATGAACTTTGAAGGGATTCGATATTTCATGTATTAAGAGAGTTGTAGCGATATTTCACTTTTTCGAAAAAAGCCCCCCATTTTCACCCCCTTTGACCGATTTTGCCCATTAACGAACTCGACCGAGATTTTATAGGGATACATATTATGTACAAAATTCAAAGTGATTGGTGCAAAATTACGGCAGTTATCGTGTCCACAAGAAACTGATATATATATATATATATATATATATACATATATACATAAATTATATATAAACTTTTGAACTGACGGTGGTTTTGGGGTCTGGGGGATGTGAAACGCGAAGATATGTCGAAATTTTCCGGAAGTCGAAACATGGGACCCATTGCAATAGTTAGCTTTCTAAAGAAATCTACCTAAAATGGAATACTTCCTTTAGGCCGACAGAAATTTGACTCCCAAGTTCTCAAGTCTGCAGCCGCTCTTTCCGTACAGTGTGTGGTGTCTCCTTGTCAACGCCTAAACACTGATTATCGGGGACATGTGGATTTGCATTCCACCGTTTGCCGGACTTGAAGTGGTTTTCCATTTCAACTCCAGGTAAATGCCAAGGATGGTAGCCTACCTACACACAGATCATGTCCGCGTTCTTGTGAATTCCTACAACAACCCATTCTTTGGAACCGTAGACCATAACATCATAATATCCTAACAAGTACCTGTACAGTATATAAATCGAGATGGGCGTCTCATGCTTCGAAAGTAAAATAACAATAATAGTAATAATACAAGTATAGTAGGCTATTTAATTACAGGTCAATCATAAACGTGAGATGCGCCAGCAGAAGAGAACAGTGCTTAGGGAGCAAGAAGAAAAAAACAAAGCTGGATGGAAGCATCTCCAATGAGTCGACTTCTGCGGGACTAGTAACTCCAGACACGGAAATTGCGACATACAATTGACTACGGCCTCCTACCTAAATCCTAACCCCAATTACAAATGAACACATTAGTACAGCCATCATAACGACACAGGTTATCAGATAGATTTAGCACATACACCCAAGTAGTCTAAATGGGGCTACTTGACCATGATATTTGAAATGTTGTGTGTTATTGAATCATTTATGGACTAACCTATGGTAAACCACCATAACTTTCTTGGATTGGTTTAAATATTGACATTTTCAATATTCCTTTAGAAATATATTCTGACCCCACAGCATTGCCGTGTTCGTTAAGGTGTACACCATAACTGCACGGAGATCAAAAGTTCGAATTCCGACACCGTGTGTGGTTTTCCTGAGACTTTTCCACACTCCCTCAAGGAAAATGTCGGGATGGTGAAAATTTCAAGTCTTGAACACATACCGTACTCATACAGTACAAAAACACAGGTTATCAGGTAAATTCAAGACGTCCAAGTACATGAGACTGATGACCAATATGTCCCAATCTCTTAAAATGAATAGTTTAAGAACAGAAATGTTGGATTGTAAGATGTGTTGGGCCTAAGTTTCATAGCCGATAATTAACTCACATTCATTACGTGTTAAGTCATCGTCATTATTTCCAACATCATTCAGAATTATTCTAACATTAGTAGATCAAAAGGTGAGTGCAATTATGTAGCTAATAACTGGTATATATTAAGAAAATTGTCCTCAAGCAAAATATATGCAGGTGCTGCAGTGCAGTGGGACTCGCCTGTGTCCGCGAGGTGACGTCACATACTGCTAGACCAATGGCTACCATTACTCGCGCAGAGCTCGTAACGGTACCCCCTGGGAGAGAATGGCAGGTGACGCAGTGGTTAAAAAGATCTATAGAGGAAATCCAGGTGGAAGAAGATGCAAAGGAAGACCTAGGAAACGATGGTTGGATGACGTGAAGTATAAGGACTGTTGTTGAGTGTTCTCGAAATATTAGAAACATAATAATTGCAGGTTTCGGACGTTAAAATCTTAAATAAAATTTAGCAAGTTTGTTTACTCTGGGCTTTTCTACTTTCGCGGGCCCTTCAGCAAGTTCAGGCCCCAGGGCTACAGCCCCGTTTGCCCCTCCCTCTCGTCAGGCTTGATGGCAGGTACGTCAAGTAGCGGATTACGCCTGACCTTGACAATTCACTGACTTCGTCTCACAGAGGACGTCGCGTCACGGTCTTAGACAACAGCGCTGTCTGGTGGACATGCTTCTCTCCCAGTGGCATACTCTGTCGTTATGTGTTAGGATTGCGTGTTATACCGTAGAGTCTCGATTATCCGATCAAAACTGTCGGATAATACAGAATAACTTTGAAAATGAACTAAAACAAATACATTGGTAGGCTATAATAAATACAGCCTTTTAATGCCCTAAGGGCAATGGCCTCCTGCCTAGGCAGGGATTTTGCTCCATTACACTCATTGGGTGAGCAGTCCTAAAGAGTAGTTACGCACCTAGTGGTGCACTTTTCTGGCATGTTAGTCTCTGATCTTGAATTGTTCTTATAGCTATTGATATATCTATCCTAAATTAGTTAGGCTACAGTGTTCTCTTTGTTACCGTATGCAACCTATTCTTGTTGTTATAACTATTATTTGCAAAATTGTTAATGTTTCTAGCACATGTTCACTTTAGTTTAGTAGAGTTTTAACTGCCCTCAATGCACTATAGCTGTTGTATTTAAGGGTTCACTCTGTTGAACTGAGTTGCTCCTTCCTTATCATCGCACTGTAGGCCTATTACTAGAACAGTGAGATGTTTTACGGCACTTTATTTACTGAATTATCAATTCAATTGTACATGCTGTATTGAACAAAATCATTCAATAATACAGTACAATATCAGGGTCAATTAGTTCAAACGTCTGATCTTGTGCACACCCCTCTTGAGTCGTAGCAGCCTCACAGCCAGGAATGCAATTCAGTAAGGGAACGATGTCGCCCATGTCTTCTTTTACCACCTCATCTTGATGTTCAGTCTCACTCAACAAGTTGTTTCAAGACTTTGATACTGTCGTTGTTTCAAATTCTTCCCAAGCAACCTCCAATGTTCAAAATAAGTTTAACAATGTCTGATAACACGGAATGTCGGGTGAGCGAAGATCGCTTGAGTGGGACTCGACTGTATTCACCACTTGGCTGACTCAAGCTGAGAAATGCATCAAAGGACTCGGACTAACAGACCTGCAAGCAGAGCCGGATTTACTGTAGATTGTATGCGCTCCTAGGCCCGTGGGATTTTGCCGCCCCCTCTTCATACCACCGTGAAGGAGGGATAATTTAGAATTTAGTCCTCATAAAGGTCTTTGTGAAGGTAATTTTATTCCAATGTATCGGGAAGTAAAATCAATTAAATAAATGAAAATATTAAGAGGATCAGCTGTTTCTAAATGTGTATATATAAACTATAAATAAATAGGCCAACGAGATATTGAAATAAGTTTAAACCATTTAAGACTCATTTACACTTACAGATATTCAGATATACATACACACTACATCATACAACCTACAACTATGCATAATGAATATTCAAATTAAACTGATATTAATATTCAAGACTTACATTTTCTCCAAATAAATCATAAAGCATTTCTGTTCTAAAGCTAAAGTCAAACAAGAAGTTCCGTGACGAACTAAAGAGTCCAATTTTCTTAAAAAATAAGGTTCATGCCAACGATTATTCTATATGGGCCTATCTAGAATAATGACGAAATTGAGTTGGGAATATCGCAATTTCAAATTAGTTCGAAATATACCTGGCATAATTTAGCCTAATAGAGCACTACAGGAAAGAAAAGCAATGTACCGGAAAAAGATGCGTCACTATTGGGCAAAACTCAAAACCCAACAGTTGAACAAGCGTGGTCTCTAGTATAGTCTCTCTCTACCCTCTATCTCAAAAACGGCGGGGCGTAGGATAAATATTTTAAAACAAACTGTGTCGCAAATGTTTTGCTCTACAATTTTTATAATAAATATTAACGTCATTGGAGCTATAGAAACCGAGATAATCGTGAAAACCTGAATTTTGAGACATTTGACCTTGAATAACGTACGGTGCAGACACGAGATTTTATAAGACTTTTGAGACAACGTTTAGAACACCAAAATGAAGGTGTATACGAGTTTACATTCCGAGGTTGACCCCTAATATGACTGGACTAAATAGGCCTACCTATCCAAAAGAAGCAGAAGAAGAAGAACAAAACATTGTGTCTGACTTAACCCTTTATAGGTTAGTGGTCTGTATATTAACCACCTGCTATATTGTCAAAGATGCTGGTGGTTGAATCTTTCAGCCATACGGTATGTCAACGAATTTTCTTTTGGAAGTGTTAATCTAATATATAAAAGTGAAAGTCTGTATGTATGTATGTATGTATGTATGTATGTATATATGTTGGTTCCGTATACAAATCTACACCGTTCCACCAATCTCAACCATATTTTGCATACACATAGTTTAGGACCCAGAAGGAACCGCTGGCTACATGAATTTTCGATAGTCTTTCTCATTCTTCTGATTTTGGCCCTTTTTCACTCAAAAACAGGCTAATCAAATCATAAAATATACTCATGAAGGAATGGCAAGGCAGATAGTTTCCATGGCAACATAGCTCAAGTCGAGACACGGCCGACTTGATGCCAATTGCGCTCTGCACTACCGGTATAGAAAATGAGGATCTTTACTTGAAATCCCGTTAGTTACTCAACTGCTCACACAGCACTGTCAACCGAGTTTAGCATAACAAAGACTTGACACTATCTTCTTTCTACTATATATTTTTCAAATACCACTCACTCATTCATTTATTCATCACGAAATCTCAGAAACCACCGAACGGATTAGAATGAAATCTGGTATGCAGCTTCCTCAAGGGTCGCAAATGCCCACTAAGAGAGAAATTTTGGCTATTCAGGTTCTAAAGGGGTGTTAAGGGGGTAGATCTGCATTTAATTGAATAGCAATATCTCCCGATTGGTTTCATGGGGGGATGTGATACTCGGCATATAAACTCATCATTAAAAATAAGAAGACATGTGTCTGAGGGTTTTTCGATGTGGTGTATATTATGAGGTGAAAGGGGTGAAAAGTGGGGATTAAAAGATTCTTAACGGAGCGTGTGTCTCTTAAAACGACATAGGCGAGGAGTTTGAAACACAGCGAAAAAAAATCAACATAAAAAAGAAGTAAATATGCGTTTGACAGTTTTTTCACAAATCCAATTTAAGGGGCCCATGGGGAGAGATGAAATTCTGGGGGGGGGGGGAACAGGAAAGAAAGTGTCCTAACTGATTGACTGACTGGCTCACTCATCAAACTCAGGGGGAAAAAACTGCTTTAAAGTAAGTAAATAGCTGTTCGACAGTATTTTTTTCATAAATCAAATTTAAGGGGTTCATGGGGAGGGGTGAAATTCTGAAAAAAGAAAATTGAAAGAAAATGTCCCGACTCACTCACTTACTCACTCACTCATCATCGCCTAGCCAAAATTATTGAAGCTAGAAACATGACAGTTTGGGGATATGTTCATTCTATGTCAAAACCGTCTACTAAGGGAGGATTTTCGGATATTCAGGTTCTAAAGGGGTCTTAAGGGGGTTAAACCTGCATTTCATTGAATAACTATATCTCCCGATTGGTTTCATTGGGGGATGTGATACACGGCATATAAACTTATCATTAAAAAGTAACAAGACACGTGTCTGAGGGTTTTTCGATGTGTTTATGAGGTTAAAGGGGGTGAAAAGTGGGGATTGAAAGATTCCTAACGGAGCGTGTATCTCTTAAACGACATAGGCGAGGAGTTTGAAACTCAGCGGGAAAAAAATCAGCATAAAAATAAGCAAATATGTGTTTGACCGCTTTTCCATAAATCCAATTTAAGGGGCCCATGGGGAGGGGTGAAATTCGGGGGGAGGGACAGGAAAGAAAGTGTCCTAACTGATTGACTGACTCACTCATCAAACTCACAGGAAAAACTGCTTTAAAGTAAGTAAATAGCTTTTCGACAGTTTGTTTTTCAATCAAATTGAAGGGGTTCATCGGGAGGGGTGAAATTCTGAAGAAAAAAAAAATGAAAGAAAATGTCCTGACTCATTCACTCACTCATCATCGCCCAGCCAAAAATATTGAAGTTGGAAACATGACATTTCGGGGATATGTTCGTTGTATGTCAAAACCGTACACTAAGGGAGGTTTTTTGGATATTCGGGTTCTAAAGGGATCTTAAGGGGGTTAAACCTGCATTTCATTGAATATCAATATCTCACGAGTGGTTTCATTTGTGGATGTGATACTCGGCATATAAACTAATCATTAAAAATACGCAGACATGTGTCTAAGCGTTTTTCGATGTTGTGTATTATTATGAGGTGAAAGGGTTGAAAAGTGGGGGTTGAAGGATTCCTAATGGAGCGTGTAGGCCTATCTCTTAAACGACATAGGCGCGAAATTTGAAACTCAGCGAAAAAAAAACAGCTTGAAAAGTAAGTAAATCGGTTTTCGACTGTTTTTTCATAAATTAATTTAAGGGGCCAATGGGGTGGGGTGAAATTCTGGGGGAAAAAAAAGAGAGAAAGTGTCCTAACCGACTGACTCAGGGTAAAAAGACAGCTTATGAAATAAGTTAATAGGTGTTCAAGCGTTTTTTAATCAATCCAATTTAATGGGCCCATGGTGAGGGGTGAAATTCTGGTAAAATAAATTAAAGAAAATGTCCTGTCTGACTCACTCACTCATCACGCCCAGCGAAAACTATTAAAGTTGGAAACATGAAATTTTGGGAATATGTTCGCTGTATGTCGAAAACGTTAACTAAGGAATGATTTTTGTTTATTCGGGTTTTAGAGACGTGTCAAGGGGGTAAACGTGCATTTCATTGAATAACGATATCTCATGAGTTGTTTGTTTGGGGATGTGATATTCGGTATATAAACTAATCATTAAAAATAATCAGATATATATCTAAGGGTTTATCGATGTGGTGTATATTATGAGGTGAATGGGGTGTAAATTGGGGGTTGAGGGTTTCTTGACGGAGCGTGTATCTCTGAAACGACATAGGCGTGAAGTTTGAAATTCGGTGGGAAAAAACAGCTTAAAATACAGGTAAATAGGTGTTCGAACCTTTTTTCATAAATCCAATTTAAGGGGCCCTTGGAGAGGGGTGAAATTCTGGGGAAAAAAAAAAACAGGAAAGAAAGTGTCCTAACTGATTGACTCACTTACTCACTCATCAAACTCAGGGGGAAAAAAGCTTTAAATAAGTAAATAGGTGTTTGACCGTTTGTTTCATAAATCCAATTTAAGGGGTTCATAGGGAGGGGTGAAATTATCAAAAATAAATGAAAGAAAATGTCCTGACTGACTCACTCACTCTTCATCGCCCAGCCAAAATTATTGAAGTAAGAAACATGAAATTTTGGGGATATGTTCGTTGTATGTCGAAAACGTCCACTAAGGAAAGAGTTTTGGATATTCAGGTTCTAAAGAGGTGTTAAGGGGGTAAACGTGCTTTCCATTGAATAACAATATCTCACGAGTGGTTTCATTTGGGGATGTGATACTTGGCACATATACTAATCATTAAAAATAAGCTGACACATGTCTAATGGTTTTTCGATGTAGTGTATATTATGAGGTGAAAGGGATGAAAAGTGGGGGTTGAAAGATTCCTAACTGAGCGTGTATCTCTTAAACGACATAGGCGAGAAGTTTGACATTCAGCGGAAAAAAAGTTCTGCCCTATAAAAGGTTAAATTCATAATTTTAGTGTAATAATTTGCCCAGCAAAGTATGGAAGTCCCTGGAGGACAGAGGAGTAGAAAAATGGACTATACGGAGGATAAAGGAGATGTACAAGGGAAGCGTGAGCTGTGTGAAAGTGGGAGGAGAGAGATCAGACTGGTTGAAACAGAGAAACGGCCTGAAACAAGAAAGTGCATTGTCACCGTTACTTTTCATTGTGGTGATGGATGACATAATGACCCGAGTGGCACAAGTAATTGGGGAAGGAAAGATGAAAGCAATGGTGTTTGCAGATGATTTGATGATTTGGGGAAACAAGAAGGAGGAGGTACAGGAGCAGTTGGACGTGTGGGAAGGAATAATACAAGGATATGGGATGAAATTTAGCATAAATAAGAGTGAGATGGTGATCACAACAAGGAAGAAGGAAAGAACCACAACGGGAATAACAATTGGTGGGGAACAGCTGAAGAAAGTGGAGAGTTTCAAGTATCTGGGAAGCCTGATACAAGATAATGAAAGAAACGATAGAGAAATAAATGAGCGGGGGAGACAAGCAGAAGCATTCCGGAGGAGTGTGAGAAGCATGATATGGAGCAAGCATGTCCCTCAGAACAGCAAAAAGATCATATATCGGACGTACTATGTCCCTATCCTGACGTATGCCTCGGAGACCTGGGTTATGAAAGGAAGAGAGAAGAGCAAAATACAGGCCAGTGAGATGAGGTTCTTGAGAAGCAGTATTGGAACTACAAAGTTGGACAGAATAAGAAATGAGAGGACCAGAGAAATAATGAAGGAGGAACCATTACAGGATGGTATAGAGACATCTAGGCTTAGATGGTACGGACATGTAAAACGAATGGAGGAGAAGAGGATACTCAGGAGGATACACGAGACGAAGTGGAAAGGAAAGAGACCGAGAGGAAGACCGAGAGACAGGTGGCTCAAGTGGGTGGAAGAAAGTGTGAAGAAGAGAGGAGAAGACTGGACAAGGGTGGAGGCTGAGAGAAGGTGGGAAGACAGAATACGTTGGAGAGGCTTGTGTTCCACACAGACCCGGCCAGTGGTTGGAAACTGTGCAAGATGATGATGATGATGATGAATTTGCCCAGCTGTGTATCCGCCCCAAAGGAGCGATGGTCCAACTAACCGGGCCTCACCGTGTGTATCTTACATCTGACTGTGCTTCCATCGTTCGCAATTAATTAGTTAGTTTAAATAACTTATTTATGTTTATAGAACATGCGATGAGCTCTAATTAAATCATAAAAAGCCACAGTCACTCTGTAAATTTAAAAAAGTGGTTGCGACGAGTTTAAATCCACAATTATGGTTCCGCTGAGGAAACGCGAGCTGCCAATAAATCAAGTTCATTGATATGCACAACGGCGTGGGGCTACATAAATTGTATACAAATGAATTCACGAAAGGTTATGCGATAAATTATTCCATGTGAATTAATTCAAGCTATAATTAAGAAAATATGGTTGTGCTGCAGTTACAAATTGATAATATCTGCTTAGCATTAGCTGCTAATTGCATATCAACGTCTTGAAGAATTATGAAGAAGGAATATATTATTATACATGTTTTGAAATGTGTGATTTGCGATCGGTGTGCTTACACCGCACTCCATGTTAGTCGTGGTAAGCCCTGTCCTCAGGGAATGATACTCATACGTAGGTAAAAGACTTTAACCGGACAGCGCACAAAGGGGATGAGTGGGGAGCAATTCTCTTCTATACCTCGACCTACTCGGGAGTAGGCTCCCCCAGGAGCTCACATCTAGTGGGACATGGGTTGGTGACCTCGGGACCCCAGCTGAGTCCTGCATTGCTTCCACTCACTAGTGCCGGGCTCCTCTCCGTCTTCTTTCCTGTCGACCTCCCTTGGTCATTCTTGCTTTTTTCCGACGCCGACGGTATTAGGGTATACGAGGCCTAGGAAGTCTTTCACTTTCCCGCCTTAATTGGCTCTTGTCTCATCTTTCCTGATCCCTCATTCTTCGAGGAGCCAGCCTTCTTTTTCTTTTCATGTTATCTCCTGCCATCTGCACAAGGCCCTCAGGAGGCAGGGTGTATGTAGCCCCACCAATTCTGGTGCACCCTGGGTAGTGCTATACCCTCAAGGGCTCACGGCTGGTGAGTTTGGGAGTAGGCGACCCCGAGGGATTCCTGAGCTGGGTCCGGTTTGTCCCCTTTTTCCTCTGACCTTGGGGTGGGCCCTCTCCTATTTCCCTTACATATCTGCCTTTCATGGCTCTCCTTCCTTCCAAGTCCCTCAATCCTAATTCTTCGAGGGTTGAGGGCATTTCTTTTCTTCCTGTCCTTTTTTTGCCTTATCCTTTTTTTGTTTACCATTTCTTCTTCTAGTATGTAAGTCTGTAGTTAGTATTAGTTATAGTTTTCATTATCATCTCATCTTTCAATATCACCCAAACCATTAGGGGCCGATAACCTAGATGTTAGGCCCATTAAAACAACAATTATCATAATCATCATCGGGAGTAGGCAAACTCAGCGCGCACCTGTACAACGAATGTGCTGTGAAATTGGATAAGTAACCGTATACTGTAGGCCTACATAAGGCGTCTCAAAACTACGGCCCACGGGCCAACACCGGCCCGCAAACACCACCAATCTGGCCCGCGGTAGCCAGCCGGACATACCCTGTATCCGGCCAGCCATAGCTTATTTTCATTAGGCTACGTTATTAAATTTACAATGTAAGTAAATCACACAAATTATAATCAGACATTTTTATTTAACGACCAATAAACCCTTTCCCACTTTTTTTTGTTTTTGTTTTTTTTGTTTTTTGTTGTTTTTGTTTATTGTCTTGAGATATGAGGGGTCTAGATGCAAAACTCACGTTCTCCACTTTTGTTCGAAATTGAGTTAGCAA
Source organism: Meconema thalassinum (assembly GCA_946902985.2). Classification (NCBI taxonomy): domain Eukaryota; kingdom Metazoa; phylum Arthropoda; class Insecta; order Orthoptera; family Tettigoniidae; genus Meconema; species Meconema thalassinum. Next base: position 415,094,712 of record OX336393.1, read on the forward strand.
TGCATTCTTATTCTTGTTCCAAACTACACACGACTATCTTAGTGCTGAAAAGCCAAACTCACAATAGCCAGTCGTTTTCAAATACCAAACACTCAATTTAAAATGCAAAACTAGCATTCTCCACACTGTTTAGTTGCAAAGAGCACATTCTCCCTGTTGGCCAATCACAAGGCAGCTTCTGGTCATGTGACTTTCTACAGCTGCAAGTCAATATTAGTAGCCTATTGTCTGTTCAACTCGTAACCTCTATATAATAAATAAATAATATAAGTGCATTCCAACAATGCAATTGTTTTCATTTGTCTACATTTTTCACAAACTTGGCCAACTTGTCTATTGTTTTGTCCGAAGTAATTAATTTTTCTTAGTGTCAAAAGTAACATTCTCCAAAATTAAAACCTATTTTTTCAGATAAATTAATATAAATAATGAAACATATTTTATACAACAAAAACAAAGTTTCTTAGAGATTCCATTAGCTACATACATTTAAGAAGTTATTTTTAGTTCCTGTAAAATTAGAAAAAGTGGAGAACATGAGTTTTGCATCTAGACCCCTCATATTGAAGGTACACAGGTGGTAGATGAATAACATTCATGGATATTGGTGAGACTATCACAGTTATACTACTTAATATGTAATGTTCATCGTCAGGGTCAATTACAGGAAGGGCACTTTGCACTATCACAAAACACATAACACTTATGACTCACAGGATGCGGGTGAGCTGCTGGGCATAGTCCCCCAGCCGGCGATTTCTTGTAGCACAGCGAAGGCTCGCGAGGACACACTCACTTACCTCGGACAGCATGTCGAGTTCTGTATAGGGTCCCATAGAGCGGCTTCGGTGGCGTAGTTAGTAGCATGCTGAGCTTCTATGCCCAAGATCACAGGTTCAAACCTGGCCGAAGTAGTCGGATTTTTTAAGAGCGTTAAAAATCCCTCTGTATGTCTTCCTTCAAAGGGGAAGTAAAGCCGGCGGTCCCATGTCATACATTTATGACATGTTAAACAACCTTCCACTAGGCCTAATTACACCTGTGTGAAGCTAAATTGTAAGTTAGTTTAAACAACACTCTTAGGTTCCTAGGTTCGTCGCCAGGAGCCGACTGCGGTGGCGTCTAGTAGCCAAGTTCTGAACTAGTAGTCGTTGACGGTGGGGATTTTTCGGCAAAAGTAGGAACTACTTGAAAAATTAAATGTCTGCAGTCCTTACTTGAATTAAAAACAGATAACACACACTAATACAGTCATCACAATTAACACCGGTTATCAGACGGATTCTACACCCCCCAAAGTACACGGGGCTATATGACCGCGTTGTCGCAGCCCCTAAACTGAAGAACCAACCAACCAGGGTCCCATAGCGCCCATAAGTGCCCATCAGTTGTATTTTAGTTCCGGTTCTGAGTGCTCGAAAGCGCCCGACGGCATTCTCTGTCGTTATCTGCTCTCTGGCAGTTTCCATCGTAACGTCTGGTGGGGTAATAGTCGGAGATATCCTTATGCTTGGATGAGCGTGTTGTACAAACAAGAAGGCTTTGGAAATAGACAAATGAAGAGCGTAATTCCATGTACAGTAAACATTCACAGGTCTGGATGAGCTGTGTACTTTTGAGATCATGGATGGTTTCAGTATTGCAGACATTGGAACTGAGCTTGATATAAACGCCGAAAGTAATACTGAATCGGTAAGTAAAGGTGGAAGTGATGTTTTATTGGATGTAGGAGATATTGATGAAGTGATAATGCCGATGAGAGCTTGTGAAGCAAAGAAATGGCTCCATCCTGAAGTAATACGAAAGTGGTCCCGTGATGGGTTTTGTCAAGAGGATAGGGTGTGGTTTTTAGTGGGTAAGAATCCCACACACTTGAGGAGTGCGAACGCTTCTCAAAGTCTTATGCAAGATTTTCCACTTCCCTCGTAAGAGATAAAAATAAAATAAATTATTATTATTATTATTATTATTATTATTATTATTAGTATCATTATTCATGTGACTTTTTCAGTAATATTAGTAGTAGCATAATTAATTTACTCCTTATTTATCATAATTATTTCTTGTATTTCCAAACTTGTCTCATATGTACTGGTAGCATATTGCGTGGTTAAGTGTAAGAGAGGGCCATGAGCCATAACTTCGCAAATACTTAAGACATAAAAAAAAAAAAAAAAAAAAAAAATACGGAAACAAAATAAAACATGTTCGAAATATGATTTGAACTCGTTCCAACTCTGCATAATGAACACGCAATCTGTAACGCAGCCACTTAAGCTACGAAGACAACAGGAAGAGCCTAAATACTTTGTTCATATCATTTTAAGCTTTTGCCATGAATAAGGTCTTTAGTATTTCCCTTCCTTTATTATATTAAGTTCCAGTTAATCCCAAGGAAGCATCGCAAACAACGATCAGTGATACACGCTTCTTGTTGTGTCCGCCATGTTTCTCCAGGGTGAAACTGAATCTACGCATGCGTGAGAACCGTAAAGCGTATTTAAGTAATTACGAACCCGAATGGCCTCGTGAAATGCATCAACATAACCATGCAGTAACTCTCCTATTTAGGTTAAAATTAAATTTTAATTTTAATTTAAGTTAAATAGGAATTAACTAACTAGTCGTTAAAGAGTTGGTGAAAACTGAAAACGTTACTTATGCCTGGATGATAATTTATCCATTCTCTCCTGTGAAAGGGGTTTCCAAGGCTTAGTCACTGTGGTTGGTGGGGACCAAGAATTAACTATACCACTAGTCAGGGCCGTATTTCTAAGTAGGCTGCAGCCTAGAGCGGCAAATTTTCAGGGGCGGCAGTTTGACAATTTATTCAAAAGTTAACATGAAGTATTTCAGACGTTAATAATATTTTCCGGACGAATTTAAGAATGCACATGTTACTTAACAATATGTTTTAGTCCCTCTACGTTTTTTCCTGCCTTAGAAGAGTTAAGATCTATCTGCTAACTAGTATTCCTGAAATACGGTTAAACTCACTTTCATTACTTTGTATTGAGGCAAATACAACAAAAACACTTTCATATGAGGACATTATTAACGAGCTTGCCATTAAGAAATCTCGTAAGAAAGCTATGTAAATTTGAACATCAAAATTACGTGGGGTGAGTTGTTTTAGAAAAGTTTATATATTTCTCAACAAATAAACGAGTAATTAACTACATTTTGTGTAATTTCATTTCACCATGTAGGACAACTTAATTCAAATTGAACACAGTTCTCAAATTACGCAAAAGATAGTCATTAGCATTAAAATATAAAAATATGTGTAAAATAGTGATCACTGATCTCCAAGAACAAATTAATTAATTAAGTTCGAAACTCATTTCATTTTTTAACGAATCTTAAAATTAGTAAGTAAGAAACAAGTAGATAACTAATTTCATTATATAATTTATTATGTAAACCATTAAAATGGTAGTTTTATCTAAACTAAATGAACTTTATGTTTAAAGTAGATGAAAACGCCAATGAAATCTATCTTTTGTTGTATAAAACAAAATGTATTAAGTAAATATGAACTATAGTGGGGGCGGCAAATGGACTTAAGCCTATAGGCGGCATATTCTTAAATCTGGCCCTGCCTCTAGTCACCTCAAGACCTAAGCAGTCCCTTTGATGTTCTGATCTGTGAAGAGGCTAACGTGCCATTACATAGTTCCCGCAGTTTCTGCTTGTTGTTGGAGTACAAGATTTTCCAGCAAGTGTTGATATGTTTCCATAAGCTGAATAGATTACTTTTCAGAATTTCCTTTGTAAAAATAATTTTCACGTTAATTGGGAGCGTTACCAACTTTGCTTTTTATGGGATAAATTGTGTGTGAGAATATAGTTTCTAGTGGTATTTGGAGCGATAGGCAGGGTAAATCAGTTCTAATTTGATATTATATTACATTTAGTTTTGTACACACCATGTTTGAGCGGAAAAAGAGCATTCGAGTACGTCGATTTTATGGCAAATCAGGCTCAGAGGTTGGCAACACTGTTACGATCGCACAAAGTTCCTCAGGTAGACAAAGTGTTCAAACTTCAGCTGTAAAGCTTGAACCAACAATAAATTACTTCAATGGTAATACAAGTGCAGAGAAGTTGAGTCAAAGGTGCGAACAAATGATTTTGAATGTAGGTTGAGAGATGACAATATCCAGTTTCCATGTCTGAAAAATAGAAGGGACAGAGAGATGGTTGGTTGGTTCTTAAGTTTAGGGGCTGCGACAACGCGGTTATATAGCCCCGTGTACTTTGGGTGTGTGTAGAATCTGTCTGATAACCGGTGTTAATTGTGATGACTGTATTAGTGTGCGTTATCTGTCTTTTAATTCAAGTAAGGACTGCAGATTCTTGAATTTTTCAAATAGTTCCCACTTCTGCCTCCAAACGCCACTGTCAACTACTACTAGTTCAGAACTTAGCTACAAGACGCCACCGCAGTCGGCGCTTGGCAACGAACGTTGGAACCTAAGAGCGTTAGTCAAATTTAACCTATAATTTAGATTCACAAAAGTGTAATTAGTGGAAGGTTCTTTAACATGCCATAAATCTATGACATAGGACCGCCGGCTTTAGTCTACTTCCCCTCCGAAGGAAGGAGTACTGAGAGATTTTTAACGCTCATAAAAAATCCGACGACTTCGGCCGGATTTGAACCCGCGATCTTGGGCATAGAAGCTCAGCATGCTACCGAGTACGCGTAGGAATATTTTCATCAGGACTTGACTTGACGTTTGATATAGCCTATATCACAAAATGTGGAATGATCTTGGAAATCAAGGCCAGAAATCCCAGATTTCTTTTTGTTCTTCATTGAGCCACAGGCCTTATAACCAAGGTCTGTTGTTGTCTATTCATATAAGGTGCCTATAGTTAAAGCCCTGCGCGAATGCGCATATACTTTGCATGGCTGTGCGGATAGCAGATAAGCGGCGGATAATGTTTGGAGAAAATTTGCGGATAGTTTTTAGAATACAATCCGAACTTGTTTAGTCTTAATATCATTATTAGGACCCAGATGTTATAATAATAATAATAGTCTAATAATAATAATAATAATAATAATATCGTATGGCCTCGGATGACGGGTGCAAGCTTTGTTATTTGACACCCAGAGGGTAGCTTGTATGCCGAATTTCGTTGTTCATTGAAACACTATGGAAGTCAAGGAGGTTAGATATCTAAGCTCCTTGAACACTATAGCGCTTTCTAGTAGATAAATGAGGAACTTTGTGTTGGCGGAAACTCCCGAGATTAATTTTGCCATTATTAACACGGCCTACTGAATTCAAATAGGTTCTTTGACATGCCAACATCGTATGATAGGGTGTCGTAATTTCTTGCCGCCTTTCAAAAATCACTTACCACAGCCAGGAGCGAACCTGCAAGCTTGGGGTTAGTAGACCGACACGTTGACCACTCACCCACTGAGGCAAGCTACCCAGATGTTTGTTATAAGATGATGATTTAAGCTAATCTCATTCAAATTATGTCATTAAGCATAGTTAACACTCTGAAACCAGGTGTGTTAGCCGTGGTCGTTACGTCATGACTTCTGGCAGTCGCTCACATCCGGGAGTCGAGGAGGTTCGAAACTCCCCGCCGACAACCTTGTAGATGGTCTTCTGTGGTTTTCCATCTTCCTTCCAGGCACATGCCGGGGTTGGTCCCTAACTATAGGCCACAGCCGCTACCTTCCAACTCCTCGTCCTTACAATCCAACTTTCCTCCCCAACGGTACTTGTAGCTTACCCATTGGGTGTCCGTCTCGAAGCAGCTACAAAACTGGCGAGCCGAACATATCCTCGGACACTCCTGGCACTAAAAGGCCATAGGCCTACGCTAAAAACAAGAACAAAACAAACAAAAAACAAACAAAGAAGCAAAAAAAAAAACTCACAACAGGAAAGGATTGCAATTCTGGCTGTATAAATTTAATTTTAAACATAGCACATGACATACAAAGTCTAGGGCAGGGTTTCCCAACCTGGGGGGGGGGGGGGGGGGGCGTGGAGCTTTATCAAGGGGGGGGGGGGCCGTGAAGTGATTTCCGTTTGTTATTTTTACTCCAGTATTACAATTTTGTATAATAAACATATTTCGAATCCCTCCAAATGATTATCGCGCCAAGTCAATCGTTCAAAAGCGCTGGTAATTGTCAACTGTCGGCACAAACTTCTACGGAGCCGTGAGGATGGAGGTAAAATAAGGAATTTGCTGTGTTGTAAGCAGAAAAATCAAGACTGATAGATGATTCCAAAATATTAGGACTGGGTGACTTTTGAGTAAACTGTCTTCCAGTGTATCCTGAAATAGCCAAAGTTGCACTGCGTGTCATTGTCCGATTTTCAACCACATATTTATTTGAATCAGGATTTTCAACGCTGAGTGTCATAAACACAAAGCAGCGCTGTCGACTTGGTGTTGCAAGTGATCTCCGCTGTGCTCTGTCAAATATCAAACCAAACACACCGAATCTTACCAAGAGAAAACAGTGTCAACCCACTCACTGACATTTCTTGACTAATTTAAGGATTTATTGTAAAAGTGTGTTCTTTGTATTGTGCTAAAATGAAATTAGTATGTAATAGATATAAAGCGCATACTTCGTATTATTTTATGAGAAATAATTCTTCCATTATGTAGTGTTATAAGTAGGGCTCGGATTCGAGCATATTTGCATTTTTTTTTTCCTCAATAGTACGCATTGAAAGAAGCCTTCCGGTGGTATTTTCACCTCTCTGGGACCAACAGAATTGAAATTTATCGAGCATATAAATGCATAAAACCGAGGTTTTCAGAATAAAAACATATAAATGCATATTCTTGTGGTTTTCGTCTAAATAGTTTGTTTTCCTTCGAATTGCTCCATCCCCTTCCCCGAATTCGGGCCCTGGCCATCCTTAAGGTTCGAAAACAGAAATAATTATTGAAAAGCCTATCTGGTGCGAATAATAAAACCGCAGGTTTTTAACCTTTAGTGAGGTCGTTCTCGTCATTGAAACTTTTATTGACTGATTTAAGAAAATCATTCAAAACTGAAAACATAGATAAAATTCTTTGTACAGACCAATGCAGATCTACTTCATTGACTCGCCTAATTTTGAACATTTTGTAAATGAACTTTCAAACTGTAAGTTTTATAAGAAAACTTCTCTTGTATATACTTGAAACTTGAATGCGAGTATATCGCAGTGTATCATACATACAATTAGAAAATAAAGCCCGTATATAAAGATATGTTAGGGGGCCGATAACCTAGATGTTAGGCCCCTTAAAAAAACAATTATCAACATCATCATCATCATCATCATCATCATCATCATAAAGATATGTTATTGGTTTTTTCGTTTCACTTTCCTTTCTATAGTTTTTAACGTTGTTTTTTTCGAGCATATTCTGCATAGGCCTATTTAACCGCATATATTGTGGTTTATTTTCGAGCATATAATGAGTTTTTCGAGCCTATCTATCGAGCATAAAACACATGGTTTTCGGGCATATCTGGAGATTTTATCGAGCATATCGATCCGAGCCCTGGTTATTAGATTAGGTCTATATCCTCCGCGTCAGTTTATCGAAGAGGTTATAGAAGCGACGAGTGGTGGGAAAGGGGTGCGGGGAGGGGGGCGAGATGACCACCCATATCTGAAAAGTGGGGCGTCAGCTGGCAAAGGTTGGGAACCACTGGTCAAAGGGAACGACTTTTTCGACAAATGTCTAAATATGTTGCTTTAGTAATTTATGCTTTATCTAATTAAACAAGAAGTTCCGTGACGAACTAAAGAGCCTAGTTTTCTTAAAATTTAAGATTCATGCCAATCTATATAGACCTATCTAGAATAATGACAAAATTAAGTTGGTAATATCGAAATTTCTAATTAGTTCGAAATATACCTGGTATAATGTAGCCCAAGAGAGCACTACAGTTGGCAGCCCTGGTGACTGAATATATTGTTAGTTCCATCTCTTAAGGTACAGAATACAAAATTTGGTTGAAGTCCAATGGATAGCATCGACGTTACATGCAGTTAGGCATTGGATCTATCAGCGCGCGTAAAATCATGTTGGCATCAATGTCATGAATGTGTTGGTCAGAAATAATCTAAAATATTATGATCTCTTGCTGTGCCAATTTTGGATGAAATCCATTTGTTAGTATAGAAGTTACATGCATTTTAAAATTTGACCTATCAGCAGGCTAAGAGTCATGTTGGCAGCACTGGCGTATATTAGTTTCTCAAAATTAATCTAGAATGTCAGGTACTATATGTGTGCAAATTTTAAAACTGTTGTCTTACATACTTTCTGATATATTAATATTAGGGAAAAACATAGAGACATCATTTATTAATAGTGGTAGCCCTGGTTGCTCTTAGGAATAAGCATAATCATATCTGTTCTGGTACACATAGCACATACGAAATTTGGTTGAAATCCAGTTGATGGTATAGAAGTTACATGTATTTAAAAATTGGTCTTATCAGCAGGCTTAGAATCATGTTGGTAGCACTGACGTATATAAGTTACTCCAAATTAATATAGAATGTCAGGTACTATAAGTGTGCATAATTTAAAGCGGTCGGCTTGCATAGTTTCTGATATATTGGTATTTGGATAAGAAAATAGAGAGAGAGCATTTATTAACAGTTGGCAGCCCTGGTGGCTTTAAAGAATACGCACAATCATATCTGTTTATGTACACATAATACACGCGAAATTTGGCTGAAATCCAATTGATAGTGTAAAAGTTATATGCATTTAAAATTGGACCAATCAGCAGGCTTAGAATCATTTTGGCAACACTGCCATGCATGGCCTCCTGGAAATTAAACTGAAATATTATTACCTATTCGTGTGCCAATTTTGAAATAAGTCCCATTCATACCTTCCAAGGTATCCAACATGGAGCTCAAATTTTAATATAGATTTTTATGCAGTTGGTAGCACTGACATCATTTTCAAATTCGGCATTGAGATATTCGGGTATAGATCTTTACTCGTACTAAATTTTGTTTCGATTGCTGCAGTCGTTTAGGAGTTGATAGGGGGGGGGGGGGCTCACCACAGACAGACAGACAGACAGACTGACAGACAGACAGAAGGACAGACAGGCAGACAGACACACATTTGCCCGGATCGATCTCATAAGTCTACTTTTTCCTCATTTTTGCAAAATGTGAAAAGTAGGCTAAAAATATTAAGTTATTGTAATTGTCACTAGATTCGGACAACAAATGTAGGAATGAGGGAAAAAGTCGTGCAGATGCGGATAACAGTTGTGCGGATGCGGGGCGGATGCGGATACGTTTAGTTTATCCGCGCAGGGTTCTACTTATAACCAAGGAATGTTGTTGTCCATTCGTAGACGTTCAGCCACCTACGTCGCGTCGCATGCAGGTGTTGGCTGTTTCCAACCGTCGATACAGTGCGGAGTTTGCTTTCAGTCGGTATCTGGGAGCAATTTCGACCCATGAATTTTCCTGAGGATACGTCTTTCAACTTTCTCCTGATCATCCATAGTAATAATAAACCATCACGATGAACAAAATCAATTTGAAAAAATTAACACTGCAGAGATTGGTTGGTTGGTTCTTAAGTTTAAGGGGCTGCGACAACGCGGTCATGTAGCCCCGTATACTTTGGGTGTGTGTAGAATCTGTCTGATAACCGGTGTTAACTGTGATGACTTTATTAGTGTGTGTTATCTGTTTTTTAATTCAAGTAAGGACTACAGACTTTTGAATTTTTCAAATAGTTCCTACTTTTGCCGCCAAACGCCACCGTCATCGACTACTAGTTCAGAACTTAGCTGCCAGATGCCACCGTAGTTGGCTCCTGGCAACGAACGTAGGAACCTAAGAGCGTTGTTTACATTCTTAACCTATACAATTTAGCTTCACACAGGTGTAATTAGTGGAAGATTCTTTAACATGCCATAAATCTATGACATGGGACCGCCGGCTTTACTTCCCCTCCGAAGGAAGGCATACTGCAGAGATTATCTCATACATATAAAAATATTTTTATTTTTTCAACCAATGATCATTTTTATTTAAATCTGGGTTGTGTCCGGGGAGGGATTTTAGATGGAATTCAGCCGTAGATTGGAACCGTCCCGGCATTTGCGTGGGTTGAATTCGAACCCACGCTCTTCCGTTGCCAGCGAGACACGAAGCAGTGCGATAGCGCTCTCGGCCAGTGTACGTATGATACGAAGACAATTATAGCGTTAAAATGGCTCTTTGGATACTTAAATTGTCATTTATGCATTATATTGCTCAAGTAAGACATTCTACACTCAGAAGTTATACTGTCGCGAAGGCTATGGTATAGTATTTGCTACGGGAAGCTTTATTTACTCAGTAATGATCTTTGACTCTAGCCGTAAACCACTTTAAACCAAGATAGGTGGTCCTGGCAAAACGGCGTTCTAGACGGGCTGAGGCAACGCCCTGCCTTAAACATGTGAATTTAAGTGTCCCTTAATCGTAATCTACACTTCGCCAACCTGTGGTGAGATCGGAGCTAAGAAACTTAAGTAGCCATGTTCAGTTTTCTGAGAAATGCTATTTTTAGTTGCCGTATACAGTATGGTGCTGCCTCGTAAACGTGGCTTTCAAAATAGAGCCCCAGTAACCGACAAGATTAGTGCCAACCACCTGTACAAATAATAGGCCTAGATGTCATCAGATGCATTTTAGTCCAGCGGCTTAACGCCATATATTCAACCAATTGTGCAAATCGAGGTAACAGCGATTTTATTTTTAGTTACCTTAAGGGGTCCATAAGGAACGTCTTCAGCCTCGGAGGCATTCTGTACACCCCCTGGTTAATTTTTTACATCCCCCCAAAACATGTGATGGGGCGCGTACCCTTATGTTATGGGTAAAAAAAATCGTAATTATGTTTTATGAGCAAAATTAATAAAATTAGTATCATTACCGATGTTTTTGAGGGCTAGGAATTCATTTTTGGGGTCATTTTTCTTATCGGGGGCAGTGCGGTGGCACTACAGGGTGTGAGGGGTCAAAACCCGTCAACATGGTTGATGCATATCATTTTCAAGGTATTTTGGGGGCGAGAAATTCATTTCTGTGTTAGTTTTTGTTATAGGGGTAAGGGGTGAGGGCAGTGATTCGTGGGGGCGGAACTACGGGAACGGTGCAGGTGGATGGTTGCAGGTTCAGAAGTTGCTCGCCTAGTGAACGAATTCAGCGGTACGTTCAAGAAGAAGTAGGTTACGATCTACCAGGAGGGGGTATTGAGCCCCTGTGTTTCCGTGTGGGGCAGCATTACATAGGGGGTACAGGAACTGTACTATTCCGAGCTATTCAGTAAATGTTAGCTTCCAATCAATGGAGCGCACCTAACCCAGCGTTATTTTCCATGGTCAAATATTCCTCATCGATGTGGCTTACAAAAATAATGATACACAAACCGATAGAGGCCTTTGGGTAATAATGAGATTACCTATTAATAGCGCACAACATTTTTTTTATCTTTTCTGTGTTTGTTCAATTATCACGGTCGCTATATTTTTGTCGTTGTTAGTCTGCGAATAACGTAAAAGAATAGCATGTCAATCTACATTCATAATCCTATCCGATTATTTGCCGATCATGTGTCCTATTGATTGTAAACCGGATTGCTTGTTATTAATAGGTTTAATAGGTTAAAATCCCTGTTGACAAAAGCTTTCAAAAGGCAGTCTCATTAATATTGGATCAGAGCGTTAGGCCTATATGGAGAGGAGAGCGATATCAGATAATCCAATCGTATCGCCATCAAACAATGAAATAGATTTAATCCCCTTACACGAATGAAAGAGGAAACAAACCATATAAGAGACAACGCTCCAATCGTACGCATTGTTGAGTCATCATCACAGAAGGATTACACTGACCTCTATGCAGATAAAATTGAAAACATACACGCAGACAGAAAAAAAGGAGGATTATAGCCCGTTAATTTTTAGTTACTTTTTAAAAACATTACAATCCGTTTGTTATTCATACTTTTAAATTAAAAATAATTACACTGGAAACATACAAGGGAAGGGGAGGAGGGGAGGGGGAGGGGGGATGAACGAACTTTTAAATGAGACAAGCTTTTTTATTTACAAAATAAAATAAAAGCTGAGAGTAAATAGATAATTACGTAGAGTTAGATTGAATGATTAAACGGGCCAGCATGTTTGTTGAAATAAGAAGATTTGCCGGCGCTAGTTGACAAGGAGGCTAATCAATCTATTAGGGCATGATGTTCTTATAATTAGTGCCGGCACGGGGCCTGCTCAAAGGAATTATACAGGCCAGCTCGTCAGCTCAAAGAGATGGACAGGAAAAAAATAATTATTTCCTAGGTGTTAGTTATGAACTGGTGATTTATTTCTTCGTGTGTTTAATAATTTGGGCTCCAGATAGCAGGGTGTGTAGCTCCCGTTTTCACTCATCTGGTAAGCTGTTAGGTAGACCAATTTCCTTTAGAAGTGAAGTGTTGAAAATGAGACCACCGCCTGTCGGGAATCGAGCTCGAATCTCTTGCATTCCGGGCAAGTGCAGCAACCAACTTAGAGTTGTCAAATTTAATCGGAGCAAAAACCGAACACCTCGATTCAATATATTATTATTACGGAATGCGTTTAACCCTCATATGAGCACGTAGTACCATCGTTATTGGTCCACCTTCTTGTCCTCCCAAACCTTTCTCATCCTCTCACTACTGGCAGTGCTGGATTTACCAATAGGCCTCATAGGCTCCGGCCTAGGGGGCGAACCACGCTGAAGGGCGCAAAACAAGAAGGAAGGTTTTATAAAGTGACTTTGAAGGAAAATTGTCTCACATCACTTATAAAAAGACTGTAAGTTCTAGTTTTTTACCAAGTGGTTTTCCGTAATTATATTGATATACACTCCTTTTTAATCCTGTTCCACTTCAAAAAGTTCCCTTTACAGTTCAAAAATAGACTAAACAGACTTTTACAACTTATGATTTTTTTCAAAGCCAATTTCGTATAATTTTATGATTTAAATTAAACTTTCCAAAATGTTGACACTTTTCCAATTTTTATTGTGGCCATCATTTTCCAACGAATGTTTTGCAACAGCAGATTTTTCGACTTCAGTTTTAGAACAGGAATGTTTATGATTTATTAGGAGAAAATGTAAGTCTTGAATATTAATATCAGTTTAATTTGAATAATTCATTATGCATAGTAGCAGGTTGTATGATGTAGTGTATATGTATATCTGAATATCTGAAAGTGAATAATGAGTCGTAAATGGTTTAAACTTATTTTAATATCTCGTTGGCCTATTTATTTATAGTTTATATATAAATTCAGAAACAGTTGATTCTCTCATTATTTTAATTTATTTAATTGATTTTACTTCACGATACATTAGAATAATATAACAAAAAATTATACGAGCCTTACAGTAGTCGCATATGATGTGTAACATGTGACATGTTATCCTACTATGTGTGTCCCGGCCAAATCCTGACCTAATGAATCATAATTGTTATTTGCCGTGGCGGAAGCAATCCACTGCCTACTTGATGCGAGCTGCGCTCTATACCGGCCAGTTAGTGAACCATGCCAGCGGTGTTATTGAAAATGGCCTCTTATTGCCGATATAGCGCACTGCCAAGTATAGGCGCGATTAAAATTAGGTGTGCGGTAGGTATATTAAATGCGTTTCTCCCAGTGATAAGTTTAGACCAACGAAGTTTCAATTATTGTTAGTAGTCGGTGTTAATATACTGAATTCCTACGTTGTTTGGAGTGTTGGTTGATGCGATATAGCACTAGAGGTATCGAGTGCTTACATTAAATAAGAATACAGCAAAAGTACGAAGATTTAATAAATCGTAATTGTTTTGAGCAAGTATGATAAAATGAATATTTTCACACCAAAGAACGACTATTTGAAGATGATTTATTGTAGGAATATCTTAAATGGGGTCTCCAAACCTTGAACTAAACTGTATGCGATATACATTCCCCATAGCCACATGGCCTACAGTACGACGTTGTACCGATCTCCGCCATCACGCGCGCTCATTGTTTCCGTCCCATGCACTTCCGACTCATCCATTTCCGTCTAATCCACTTCCATCCTTTTTCCAAAATCACTCCCACAAAAATGTCCTGCTACCGAGTGGAAAGATGTTACACATCAAAAATTACCTTCACAAAGACCTTTCTGAGGTCTAAGTTCTCCCTCGTTCACGAAGGGGGCGGCAAAAACCCACGGGCCTAGGAGCGTATAAAACCTAAATCCGGCCCTGACTACGGGTATGTTGTATTTCTTGTCTCCATGCGCATGAGTTCCAATTTGTTTGTCTTTGATTCCTTGGATATGAACTAGTATGTAGCCTATGTCTACCCCTTATTATTCCCGTTTTCCAACGGGGTCGGGGATGAGATGCGATGGAAGTGTTTGTGGCGACGGTTTTTACGGCTGGAAGCCCTTCCTGACGCCAATCCCAGGAGAGGAGTTAATGAGAGATGAAATGAATGATGGTGAATGAAACTCGGCAAGGATGTGGAAGGAAGCGGCCGTGGCCTGTCAGAAGGTACCGCCCCAACGTTTGTCTGGTGTTGAAAATGGGAAACCACGGAAAACCTTTTCAAGGACGGCCGACGGTGGGGCTCGAACCCACGCGTCTACCGAGTCAGCAGAGAGCTTGGCCCCATGACCGAATGCTGCGCTTTAGCCAGCGTAGCCACTACTGTCGGTCCTTGGCTATGAACTAGTATGAATTAAAAATCGATTTTAAGCCATTTTTCAGTGTTGATTTATTAACAATTAATATTGTAGTCTTCAGTCGGTCAGCACTATAAACATTCCAATTACTGGAATATTTGAAATATATCCTGAAATTCGTACAGGTTGATGATGATAATTGTTGTTTTAAGGGGCCTAACATGTGGGTTATCGGCCCCTAATGGTTTGGGTGATAGTGAAAACGTAAATGAAATGAAACTATACCTAAAACTAACTACATACTTACAAACTAGAAGAGTAAATGGAAAACAAAAGTAAGAATAAGGGAAACAAAGGGACTTGGAAGAAAGGAGACCCAGGAAAGGCAGACAGGAAAGGTAAAGAGGAGAAGGACCGCCCCAAAGGCAATGGAAGAAGGAGCCAGCTCAGGAAGCCCATCGGGGTCGTCAACTCCCGAACTCACCAGACGTGAACCCTTGAGGATGTAGGTCAATCCAGGGTGCACCAGAAGTGGTGGGATTACACACACTCTGCCTCCTTGAGGGCCTTGATCAGAAGGCAGGAGATAAAATGAAAAGAAAACAAGAGGTCTGACCCCTCCAAGGATGAGGGATCAGGAAGGATGAGAAAAGGGCCAATTAAGGCGGGAAAGTGAAAGACTCCCTAGGCCTCGGATACTCTAATACCGTTGGGCTCGGAAATGAACAAGAGTTGACCAAGAGAGGTTGACAGGAATGATAACAGAGAGGAGCCCGGCCGAAGTAAGTGTAAGCAATGCCGGACTCAGCTGGAGTCCCGTATTTGCCAACCCACGTCCTTCTAGATGTGAGCTCCTGGGGGGAAATTCCTACAGGAAAACTGGATTGAGTGTTAAGACAAAACGACGATACCTAGTAGATGCAAATGAAATCGTGATTGTAATTGAACGTTTTACGAATATGTGTGGAAATATTCATTTATGACGAAAGGAAGCTAAGCACTATTTAAGTTTTTTTTTGTAAAAATCAACAATAAAATAAAATACGAACCAAACAAACAAAAATTCCTCCGCGGCTGGTTCGGAACGGAAACATTAGAAAAAGTCGCACTTTCTCGGCTCGGTGTTGACGATTTCCCTCATTAAAAATTTTACGTCGTACAGATTTTTAACTGTTTGTTTCCGGCCATAAGTGTCCTATTTCAAGTTGCTTCAAATAAGGGCCGGAACCTCTGGTTTCAGTTTGTCTACGTAATTGTGCGATATCCTGTATATGAATCTTTGTCGAATAATGCTTTATAAGACGGTGAAAATCACATCAAAATCCGTCCAGTAGTTCTCAAGATTAACAGGAACAAACAGACAGACATAAAAAACCCAGGGCTTTTTTATTTTTTTATTTGTTTATTTTAATTTATTAATTTGTTTACTAATTTATTTATTTTCTTTTAAATATTTATTTATTTATTTATTTATTTATTCCGCAGACAAATATCTCTGGTTAGATATGTTTAACCTAATTCCCATGATCGAACCATTTAACTATTCTTGTCCTTGTGTGATGAACATCTTGGCACGCACTGTTATGGAGGGAGGTTGGAATATTATAGTTACCCTGTATTTATAAGAGTTTATATCACGCAGAGTTTCGCAGGGATTGAATTCTTGAATCTCCGAGGGGTTAATAGCCTTGCATTCCGATCATAGCTGGAAACAGTGGCCAGATAAAGTAAAGATGCCGTAGGGGTATAAACAAAAGAGAATCACATTTCAAAACGGGCGAGGGAGAAAGGGAAACGTTAATAATAAACTACAAATCGCTTCAGAGACAAAGACAACACCCCTGGTGGTCGAAATAAGAACAAAACGAAACAAATGAAGATACCCCTTTTAAAAAGATATAAACTGCTTCCCGTCCAGTCCATATAAATAGTCAACACAGACAAAAATTTCATGTTATATTGAGGTATTTCTAAATACAAGACCTTATTCAGGCGTGGTATTATCTACCCTGAGCGTTTTCTCAATCTCGGACGACATTATCAATACCTCATCGCAGCCCCTCTTATGGTTCCGACAAAGGCCAGGAGGGGAGGAAAATAATTGACTAACTCAATGAATAAGCAATTAATTATACCCCTCTTAAAGATGTTTCTTTTTCTCTTTCGCCTCTCGTTTATCACCCCCGTGGCCTGGCATGGAAGAAATGTTATCCGGTGATTCATAAGAGGCGGCTGTTTCTCTCCCAGCTCTAACACATCGTTTGTTCAACTTGTTATGACTGGCTCATAGGAGTCACACCGAGACCTGAGCTGTTAATTATAGGTGCCGTAGGAACTGTGACTACAACAGTTCAGAGAAGTCACAGCAAGAACTGTTAATTGTATGTCAATAGTGTGACTAGGAACTGTCATTGTGACAGTGAGTCGCATTAAGAATTATAGGTCAATAGCGTGTCGTACGTAGGAACTGTGACTACAATACAGGGTCTTTCATATAAAATAAGAGCGCCCAGCAGCGGCTTTGTTAACCGCAGCTGCGGTCACCTTGGCCGAGCTTGTGGCGCGCCACGGCCCCCTGCTGTAGTATTGAAAGCACGCGCATAGTACATACGAGGGCTGTTTTTTTTTTTTAAGTTCCGATGGTCTGTATAATAATAACAGATTGACATTACCAAACTTGACCTTGCAATAAGCGTCCAGGTGCTCAGTCGCCAGTCTATACCTCAAGTGAGACAGTTATCATTGCAACATCGTATTTTTTTAATGTAAAACTTTTTTTAAGTACGAGTCGGCTCGGCGGGTAAGTGATGCATTTGTTCAGCAATTTCCTGATGAAGTGCCACCTTCACTAGCATAGATTCACGTAATTGCAAATAAGTCTGACACTACTGGCTCGGTGCTCAATAAAAAACATGCCCGCACACGAACAGTTTTAACAGAGGATGAGCTAGATGACATTGGCGAGAATCTTGAGCGGTCTCCGAATAAATCACGCACAAAATTTGTACAAGTAGGATTTTTTGTTTCATCAACAATAACTAACTAACTAACTAACTAAAGTAAGATTTCAGCATTGTACACACGCTAGCAAGTCCGCTGCATCATATAGGATTGTGGACACGCTTAAAGCAGGGGGCCTTGGCGCGCCACAAGCTCGGCCAAGGTGACCGCAGCTGCGCTTAAAAAAGCCGCCACTTGGCGCTCTTATTTTATATGAAAGACCCTGTAGTTCAGAGAAGTCACAGCAAAGTCTGTTTATTGTATTGTCCGTGCATAGTCGGAATGTCTCGACATCGCTCGGGATTCATAGAACAGCAAAGAGCAACAGACAAGAGACACTCCACATTCAAGTTCTGTAACATACTTGCATCCCGAGAAATAAATCGTGGAGGAGGGTTGTCCATTGCGGATAAAATGTGCTGTTGATTCGCATTATTAACGCAAAATGGCCATGAAACTTGCATTAAATTAACATTCCAGGCGCAGAATGAATGCCTCCCAATCGGAATTTAACATCTAACTGAAATCATTTGACATTTAGCCATGAGGACAACAATAACCTCGCTATTTCGTAGGTAAACAACAACAAAATTATCTCACGGCGAAATCCCACAATCCAGAAATCTGTGCTTTGCTACCATCTGCTGAGTGAAAGTGGAACTACTAGACACGACAAGTTAGAAGTGGGTAGATAGCAAGGAAGCCTTACGACAAGCATGATAAGAACAAGGGAATATCGACCATTTTAGCCCTGGCTTGAAAAAGTATAAACCCACAAAAGATACAGGTGCTGCATTTTTTCGGAATTTGTATGTTTATACCAAAATGAGGGCAATGCCTGCAACCAGTAGGAATATACAATACATTATACCTCTGAAAATGGTGATTCTTTGGTGTGATCTTCCAACAGTTAAACAATCCTCACTTCTACAATACTTGGCCCAATTGAAAGAAATCAGGACGTATATATTCTATCAGATGTAAGAGCTCAGTGAAATAATCACAGAGCTCGAGTGCCACAAGTTTAGGTTTTAGGTGACATATCATGATTTCCTTATGTGGTCCTAAACTTTTGACCGGTACTGTAATTGCCGCTCACTATTCTGGGATATAAACGCATCTTAGTGTAAATCTGTCACCACTGTTCGAGGAGTCTGAATTGGAGGGTGATGTAAGTGGCTGTGGTTTGGTTGTCTTTGTGGTTAGTGTGATGCTTTAAGATGGAACATGCAGCTGAAGGTATGATCTTTGTAACGTGTTTCAGTTATTTATGGGCGTAATTGGTATGTAATTTTAGCTATATTTGCATTATATAATATTTAACTAATATTTTTAAAATTATATTTTCTTTTAGATTTTTACATATCGCGTCACTCGGCGGCACTTTCTACTTAATGTTAAAATGTAGATAATGTCTTGTAGTTTACGCCTGTTATAATATTTTTTGCGTCTTTTTGCAACTTAATTAGTTATTTTACGTTTTAACAAGATGTTCAGTAAAGAACATATAGCCTACTTTCTCCTAAATGCATGGGTATTGTTATAACTCTTTGTCCTTTTCAAGGAGTATGATTGAATGTTGGTTGTAGTCGCTTGTTGAAATACAACGTGCTATAGGGATATTAAACATGAATATGAGGTGCCCTTTGCTAGTGCTACCTCTGTACCAAATTTCGTTCAATTCGGTTTCACCGTGTTTGAATTGATAGGGGGAATCGATTTGCACACATACTTGGCCACCATCTGCAAACTATTGGGCTGATGTTCTTGCAGTTTGGTCAGAATATGTTTCCCACATAAAGATATGGTGTTGCAAAATTTGGTAGAGACTAGATTATTAGGTTAGTCGTAATTACATTTGAGCTTTTAACATTTGGGTGGCCGCGATTACGTTTCCGTCAAGATAGCGGTGATATAAAACATGACACTGAGGTGCCCTTTGCTAGTGCTAACTCTGTACCAAATTTCGTTCATTCGGTTCCACCGTGTTCGAATTAATAGGGGGAATCAATTTTGACATAAAGATGGCCGCCATCCGCAAACTATTAGCCTAATGACCTATTCGATTGGTCAAAGGATGCTCCCTCCATAAAGGTATGTTGTTGCAAAGTTTGGTAGAGATCGGATGGTTATGTTAGTCGTAATTTGATTTAAGCTTTAAACATTTGTTTGGCCGCCATTACGTTTCCATCAAGATGGCGGCGATATAAAACATGACACTGAGGTGCCCTTTGCTAGTGCTACCTCTGTACCAAATTTCGTTCCATTCGGTTCCACCGTGTTCGAATTAATAGGGGGAATCAATTTTGACATAAAGATGGCCGCTATCCGCAAACTATTGGGCGAATGACCTATTAGATTGGTCAAAGGATGCTCCCTCCATAAAGGTATGTAGTTACAAAATTTGGTAGAGATCGGATGATTAGGTTAATCGTAATTTGATTTAAGCTTTGAACATTCGTGTGGCCGCCATTACGTTTCAGTCAAGATGGCGGCGATATAAAACATGACACTGAGGTGCCCTTTGCTAGTGCTACCTCTGTACCAAATTTCGTTCCATTCGGTTCCACCGTGTTCGAATTAATAGGGAGAATCAATTTTGACATAAAGATGGCCGCCATCCGCAAACTATTAGGCTAATAACCTATTAGATTGGTCAAAGGATGCTCCCTCCATAAAGGTATGTTGTTGCAAAGTTTGGTAGAGATCGGATGGTTATGTTAGTCGTAATTTAACTTAAGCTTTGACCATTTGTGTGGCCGCCATTACGTTTCTGTCAATATGGCGGCGATATAAAACATGACTCTGAGATGCCCTTTGCTAGTGCTACCTCTGTACCAAATTTCGTTCCATTCGGTTTCACCGTGTTTGAATTAATAGGGGAATAGATTTTCACACAAAGATGGCCGCCATCCGCAAACTATTAGGCTAATGACCTATTCATTTGGTCAAAGGATGGTTCCTCTACAAGGTTATGTTGTTGCAAAATTTGGTAGAGATGGGATGATTAGGTTCATCGTAATTTGATTTAAGCATTGAACATTTGTGTGGCCGCCATTACGTTTCCGTCAAGATGGCGGCGATATAAAACATGACACTGAGGTGCCTTTTGTTAATACTACCTCTGTACCAAATTTCGTTCCATTCGGTTGCACCGTGTTCGAATTAATAGGGGGAATCGATTTTCACACAAAGATGGCCGCCATCCGCAAACTATTAAGCTGATGACCTATTAGTTTGGTCAAAGGATGCTCCCTCCATAAAGGTAAATTGTTGCAAAATTTGGTAGAGATCGGATGATTAAGTTAGTCGTAATTTGATTTAAGCTTTGAACATTTGTGTGGCCGCCATTACGTTTCCGTCAAGATGGCGGCGATATAAAACATGACACTGAGGTGCCTTTTGTTAGTACTACCTCTGTACCAAATTTCGTTCCATTCGGTTGCACCGTGTTCGAATTAATAGGGGGGATCGATTTTCACACAAAGATGGCCGCCATCCGCAAACTATTACGCTGATGACCTATTGGTTTGGTCAAAGGATGCTTCCCCCATATAGGTATGTTGTTGCAAAATTTGGTAGAGATCGGATGATTAGGTTAGTCGTAATTTGATTTAAGCTTTGAACATTTGTGAGGCCGCCATTACGTTTCCGTCAAGATGGCGGCGATATAAACTATGACACTGAGGTGTCCTTTGCTAGTGCTACCTTTGTACCAAATTTCGTTCAATTCGCATTCACCGTGTTCGAATTGATAGGGGGGGACAGACATTCAGAGTACACACACTCACACACACACACACAGACACACAGACACACACACAGACAGACTCACACACACACATACACACACACAGACAGACACACTTTTTTCGCCCTGTGTTGATCTCATAAGTCTACTTTCATTTTTTGCAAAAAATCGAAAGTAGGCTAAAAATGCCGCGCAACCGGTTCTCACACGTTTACAACTGTTTGAAGCACTGGGTTCGACGATTATGTCAAAAGTGGAACTTTGTGACTTTGTTAAAAGTAAATTAGGGGTAGAAAATTGTTCTGAAGAGATAACTGAATGCTCTATCCAACTCCTAGTCATAGACAATTTCTTGCATATGTAGACGTAGCTTAAAAAAGGTTTGACAGATGTTTATTATGAAGTAAACAAATTATATACGTTGCTTTCACTCTAAATTCATGATTAAAACGTAAAAAATAATTTTGTCCCCCTAGATTTCGATTTTGACCCACTGTGCAGTGGTATCCAGGTTGCTCAGTAACCTAAAGGTATTGGGTTTAATTGGCATAAAATGTACTGTAAGTTATGTTCCTCTATGTTCAGCGTGGAACCTCCACCATTTTTGGCTGATACAGAATTGGCCCAAAATCCTGACTCAGCCTCTTTCAATGCGCAAGCGCAAGTTGCTACAGAACTTGTATGCGGAATGTGTTGTGTCTGTTGCTGTTTGCTGCTTAGGAATCCCGAGCGATGTCGAAACATTCCGATTGTGCACGAAAAATACACAGAAGTTTGTGCCCGCGAGACGTAACTTAAGTCAACCATGAATATTAAAGTCAAGCAATGAATCTTCAAACAATTCCCAGCTCTGCCAAGAAACTTAATTCTGGTCTGAGGGTTGGAACAGGGTACACTCAGCCTCGTAAGGCAAATCTGAGAAGAGGCGGGTTCTATTCCTACCTCAGCCATCCTGAAAGTGGTTTTCCGTGGTTTTCCACTTCTACTCCAGGCAAATGCCGGGATGGTACCTAGAATTAGACCTCTGCCCCTTCCTATCCAAATCCTAACTCCAAATACAACCACCACTATTACAGAACGATCAAAGGAAGATTTGTCAAATCATTTAGTGGTAAAGATAACTTGCCACGGTGGGTGAGTGGTTGTCGTGTCGGACTACCAACCCCAAGCTTGCAGGTTCGTTTCTGGCCGTGGTAAGTGATTTTTGAAAGGCGACAAAAATCATGACACGCATGTCATACGTTATTGGCATGTTAAGGCACCCTTTTGAATTCAGTATGCCGTGTTCATAATGGCAAAATTAATCTAGGGATTTTTCGCCAACAGAAAAGTTCCTCCTTTCTCTACTAGAAAGCGCTATAGTGTGAAGGAGCTTAGATATCTAACCTCCTTGACTTTCATAGCGATCCAAGGAACAACAAAATTCGGCATGCAAGCTGCCCTCTGGGCGTCAAATAACAAAGCTTGCACCCGGCATCCGAGGCCATACGATATTATTATTATTATAGTGGTAAAGATGCAACCTTCACCTCTATTATGCTTTAAAGTTTCGTCTCAAACATTTAAAAAAAGAACGAAGATACTGTGGAAGATCACTAAACATTGCACTACAAAACTTAAAAAAAAAACCAACGGGCTAGGTTCTGGGAGTCAATCCCCTTGAATTCACGTGTTTATATTGGTCAGGCTACGCCCATTTATCATAAAAACCTATAATTAAAAATAATTGGATATTCACGACCGCAATGATGAAAGAACCCTATTAAGGTCAAACAATGAATCTTGAAACAATTTCAGTAGTAAAGATTCAACCACCACTATTACGATCAAACGTCTGTCAAACACCTCGTGGTGTAGCTGTCGCCTCAGAAGTTCAGGTTCGATTCCCGGCATCGGGGTGCACCTCGTGAGGACAATCGGATAGCAGTATGACAGTGATCCGCCTCGTTACGTAGTGTCTAGCATTCGTGGCTGTCACCACGGTTCGATTCCCAGCTCTGCCAAGAAACTTAATTCTGGTCTGAGGGTTGGAACAGGGTACACTCAGCCTCGTGAGGCAAAACTGAGAAGAGGTGGGTTCTATTCCTACCTCAGCTATCCTGGAAGTGGTTTTCCGTGGTTTTCCAGTTCTACTCCAGGCAAATGCCGGGATGGTACCTTGCATTAGACCACGGCCCCTTCCTATCCAAATCCTAACTCCAAATACAAATGACCGGCCGCGGTGGCCGAGAGCGCTAACGCGCTACCTCGTGCCTCGCTGGTATCGGGAGAGCGTGGGTTTGAATCCCACCTCGGCCGTCCTGAAAATGGTTTTCGTCGTTTCCCATTTTCACCACCAGGCAAATGCCGGGACGGTTCCTTTCAATACGTCCACGGCCGATTTCCTTCCAATATCCCTTCCCTGAACCGTCCTGAAAAGAAAAGTACATGGCCATTGGCTGCATTAATAAAATTATTAAATACAAATTCACACTCCATTACAGACATCACAGTGACACAGGTTATCAGACAAACTCTAAACACACCCACGTACACGGGGTACATGAACACGATACCAAAAGTCTTCTAAAAGGATCAACAACAAGTTTAACAGTGATTTAGAGCCCCGGTCAGGAAAAACAAAATTAATTGCCGAGTGGACCCGACCCGACGTCACCTCGCTAAATGTTTGGGCAGCGGTATCTTTCTTGATTTATTTTTGGTTGGTAGGTTCCTCAGTTTAGGGGTTGCGACAACGCGGTCATGTAGCCCCGTGTACTTGGGTGTGTGTAGAATCTGTCTGATATCCGGTGTTAATTTTGATGGCTGTATTAGTGTGTGTTATCTGTTTTTAACTCGAGTAAGGAATGCAGACATTCAATTTTTAAGTAGTTTCTACTTTTGCTACCAAACACCACCGTCAACTAGTTATAAACTTGGTTACTAGATGCCACCTGGCAACGAACGTTGGAACCTACGAGCGTTAGTCAAATCCAACCTATAATTTAATTCACACAAGTGTAATTAGTGGAGGGTTCTTTTACATGCCATAAAGCTGTGACATGGGACCGCTGGCTTTACTTCCCCTCCGAAGGTAGGTTTTGGAGCTGTATTTGTGACATGGATGTATCTTGATCATTGACCACTTGTGCATCATCATTCTGGCCATGGAATAAGCGTTGAAAATCCCGCAGGAAAATCACTACAAGATGGAGATAGTTCGTATCCAACACCAGGGATTCGAACTTCGGATCTAGACAAATGCGCAGTGTCTTTTCCCAGTCGTTGAGATCAGCAACGCAGGTATCCTATACTAGTAGTATAATAAAGACATAGCGACCATAGAATAAACTGACACTTGAACGAATTAATTTGGTCCACAAAACAAACAAAAATAAAACACTGGGTTAAACCAACATCAAGCTAATTTAGTATGCATTAATGATGATAACGCCCGATAAATATCAAATAATACCCAACAATATTAATAACCATCATCCAGAATTCCTTCACTGTTATGTCCAACGCTCAATTTTCAATAAAAATAAACATGGACATAAAACCTGCTACAAATGGCAGTTTGCGAGGAGACCAATCCTGCCTCCCACACTGCTTCTGCCGGCCGTGGTAACCATGGTGACAAGCGGGGAGGAGTGGGGAGAAGAAGCTGTTTCCATGCCAACCACCACTACTGCATCACTCTCCTCCACTCCCCTCTCCGTCTCGCTCATGAATTATTCATTGCGCAGGGGGCCTTGATTATGCATCTTTATCCCGTAGGGGGGTGGGGAGGGGGTGTAGGCTGCTGAAAAGGTGATGAGAGTACGTGATATGAAGATAGCATCTTGCGATTGCTACTCCCTCCTTGCTTAAAAAGGTATTTAGGATGGACATAAATCGTCCACGAGTTCTTAGTACATAGACATTAAGGTATTGTATGGATATACCGGCCGTATGTTCTACAGACCACCCTCAGATGCACGGTAGCAGAAGGAATTTCTGCCATTTTCTTGTGCTCTTCTGACAGTTATTTTCACTGTACTACATACTCAATAAATAAAAATATGTTATGACTATTTCAATTGAGCAATATTTAATAATAATAATAGTCGTGAATGCGAACAAAGAGAGAACTTTAAATATTGCAAAGAGCTTACAGAATCACATGGAACAGGTAGGCCTATAATGAGGAATCCATCTCCCGTAAAGCAACTCCCGACATTACAACACGGTAATCAAACCAGAGGCACTGTACGCCTCTGAAACACTGATCATTGGGGGCAGATCAGTAAAGATATACAAAAAGAAGAATGATAAATCTTGAAAAAACATTTTGGCCGAGTTTATAGGCCTACTGAGGGAATTTGGATAAAAGGGAATTAGTTAGTTATTGTTGTTTCAAGGGGCGGAACTTCGAGGTCATCTGCCCCTCTTAACAAAGATTAAAGTATACAAATTTGGAATGGAATTTAAAATTTAGAGGTGGACACCTAAGTTTGAAAATACCAGAAATTAATAAAACAAAAAATTAAACAAAACCAACAATATAATATACTGTAAACATAAAATACGGAAAAACAAAAATTCAGCATTCAAAAACGAACAAGTTGTTGAGTCAATGTACACTGGAAAATTTAGATTACTGGCCCTAACCCATTCTCACTTATAAAGCGGATAACGCGATCAGCATCCACCCAGTCATCAGCTAATATAGCCTAAGTTTGAGTGTCATCTGCAAACCAAAGTTTCTTCGTAAGTCAGCAAGATCCACACAATCAAGGATGAAAAGGAAATCCCAGGAGCTTTATCAGGATTCGGAGAAAAACTCTGACACATTCAGAAAATATGTTTCAATTATTATTGGCATATTCTCAGAATAAGTGACCACAGGATGACTCTCAAACAAGCAAACTTCCTCAAACAAACTTTCTTCCCCGGTAATTTTAAAAGAATTCTAAATCTTACTCTCTCAATGAAAGCAAAGAACAACTGGCTGCTTGTAGTTGATAAAGACCTTCAGGAAATAGACATCTAAAGTGATATGGTACTGGACAGATCTATCAAAGAACTAGTTGACAATCATCAATTTTCAGACCACCCAAACATTGCACCAACAGAACCTGGACGGAGGAGCGCAGAAAGAGACAAAGCGAGAAGATGAGGAGATTTTGAGAAGACAAGAAAGCAAGATCAGCGCTCCTTAGACGGACATGACGATGTAAATAATAATAATAATAATGATATAAATAATTCATGTTTTTTGGGCTAATGCCGTGTAAATTTAGATTAGAACCATACGTTTCGGAGACACCTTGTCTCCTTTTTCAATGGAAATCAAACAATGTGGCCAAAGAAAGTATATCAATGACATTACAAAAAATTTAAAAAATTTAGATAATTTCCTCGGTTCGTCACCAGAGAGCAGCTGCCAGAAATTACTCTATGGACCATGGTAGAACGGCGGACAGAGTAGTGAGTAAGGAGAAGGTAAAGGGGGCGGGGTGAAAATATAGAGACTCCTCGAAGAATGAGGATGTCCAAAAGAAAAGGGGGGAGGGGGAAGGGGGGAGGGGGGAGGGTTAGATGGATATAAGGAAACATAAACAAAAGGGAAGTGTATCTGAACGATACCTAACGTCATACAGGCAACGGCGAAAAAACAGATGGAAACTCCTCCAGTGACGAACAAAGGATATCATCCAGGCTCTGTGGCCATAGAGGAAAAGAGTACAATTTGAAATAGGTGAAGAACAGAGAGACTGAGAGGAACTTTCATCCTAGATCCTTAATAACTGGTAGCCAAGTGTCACTTAGCTGATATCCAGTGTCTCTGTTAAAATTATTGGGATTTTTACGAATTTCAACTGCCTCCCTTATAATTCTAGACCAGTTGTGCTTAACAAGGGCAAGCGCATGAGCATCCTTGAAACATCATGCATCGTGCCTAAGACAGGGCATGTTCAGCTATAGCCGATTTATCAGGTTGGTTTAGACGGATGATCCTTTGATGCTCTTTGATGCGAGTTGCAATGGACTGTTTTGTTTGGCCAATGTAGACTTTTCCGCAAGTACAAGGGACTTCATACACCCCAGGTTATAGTATTGGGGACAATTTATCTTTGCTTAATGCTAAACGTTGACCAATTTTCGTCATAGTGCCGAAAACTGTTTTTATCTTGTGCTTGCGTAGAATCTTAGCAACGCGGTCAGTGGTAGTCTAAATACACACGGCATTAGCCCAAAAAAACATGAATTATTTATATAATCCGGACCGTGAAAGCCTTAATATACACAATGATAATGATGATAGGCCCTAATAATAACAAAAGGTGTTTTTCTATAAATACCAAAATCCATCACTACATCACTGTCGTCAAGCCGGTATCCCTCTATGCGTCTGAATGCCTTATCCTCTCTCAGAAATGTGCGCTTGCTAAGTTAGAGCAAAAGAGAGAAAGATTCTCCACAACATACATGGTCCAAAATGCTACAAAAACGGGCTCTACTGTACGTAAGATAACCCAGGTAAGAAATATATTCTAAGATAGATAAGGTCACAGACACACAGCGCAAACGCAGGGCTCGCTTCTACGGTCACTTGGGACGGATGGACAAAACGTAGGCTATATTTAACAATTCCGACTCAAAACCAAAAACAACAGTTCCCTGGTACGTTAACGTCAAGAAAGACCTCCAAGAACTAGACCTACGACCAGATGACGCGCACAAACGAGACCTTTTCCGAACAAGCATCGTGACTTTTGGGACTTTCCGAGATGAGAAATGGACAACCGGTGCAAAGTGGTCGGATGAACGCCGTGCTCGACACAGCAAGCTAATGAAAACCTACTGAATCAATAATAAATTGAACAAACGCCAGAATATATAGTGGAACTTATCGTGGTCCCTTGTTGGCCGATTAGCGAATAATACATAAATAAACAATAGACTAATAATAATTGGCAGATTAGCTGTAAATGAGATCGCGGAATAAATCGCAGCTAAATTTCAACTCCCTGGCGTCTCAAAAAACATAGTTAAAAGATATATTATTATCAAAATTCAACAAGGTTCTTCATCATCATCTTCCTCTTCTTCTTCCTACCACGATAGCTTACCGCACTAAAGGACAAGGCCACGGGACCAGGTTGACTCTGGACTCGGTATACAAGGAGGTTGAAACATCACAGTGGCGTAACTAGGCTCTGCTTTGGAGAGGGGTGGGGGGTGAATGGACTGAGTTAAAATTATATTGGGGGGTTCTGGCTCAGATATAGGCTAATGAGACTTGATCAATGCAACCATGCTAATTCTATTGGGCGTAAAGTGACTAAATTGGCTATAAAGGCCTAAAATTCATAAATACACATTTCTAACCGATAGGCCTACTATCAGTGCATGTATTTATCTTGGGTTGGTAAGAAAACATATTGAAAATTATATACTCCTGGACAATGCGAAACTTATTGGGAACCTTTATTGTTTTAATTAGTCTTTGTAAAAAAGTAAAGAATATTTGTTTTGAGTTTGCTCGGAATGAATATGAAATAATATACTACTAATAATAATAATAATAATAATAATAATAATAATAATAATAATAATAATAATATCGTATGGCCTCGGCTTCCGGGTGCAAGCTTTGTTATTTGACACCCAAAGAGTAGATTGCATGTCGAATTTCGTTGTTCCTTGAAGCACTATGAAAGTCAAGGAGGTTAGATATCTAAGCTCCTTGAACACTATAGCGCTTTCTAGTAGAGAAATGAGGAACTTTTTGTTGGCGGAAACCCCCGAGATTAATTTTGCCATTATGAACATGGCCTACTGAATTCAAATGGGTTCTTTGACATGCCAACATCGTATGACATGGTGTCGTAATTTTTGCCGCCTTTCAAAAATCACTTACCACGGCCAGGTGGCAATAACAATTATAACACCAGGCACTACGGCCCATGAAGGGCCTAGGCCTACCAAGCGACCGCTGCCCAGCCATTTGGCCTGCAGATATTGGGGTGACACGTTAATTTTGGGTTTCATGACCCGGGCACTGCCTCACTGTCAGACAGCTACTCAATTGTCCTCACGAGGCTGAGTGTACCCCGTCTCAGCCCTCCCGTCAGTTTCTAAAATCCCTGACGGAGCCTCTGGGTGAGAAGCAGGCGCGCTACCCCAACACCATGGGGCTGCCATATGAAATAATAACGCGTTATTAATCAATACTTTGGAAAGGTGTGTTATTCATTTTGTAACTGATGGTTTGACGCCCACTTCAAATAAAGGCAACGTCAAAGCATTCCTATAAACATGGGAGATATGTGGGAAACGGTGAAGAACAGCACAAAAAGCAAGAATCAATTTTTGAAAAATTGATATAAATTACTGTAGTTATGACTTGAGTTTTGAAATATTTTAACTACAGGGCGCCCGAGAATGTTCTCCGCAGTGGGTACGTGCAGCTGTGAGTGGTTGAGTCATGAGTTTTAGTTGGCAGCACTGCACTGTGTCCTTCAAAGCGGGACTTCCCCGTGTGAGCTGTCGATGTGCATCGCGATAAGCGCGCGAGCCTGCAGGTCTTCAGCGTGTATTACAGTCTGCGAGCTTTCGGATAGATTATTATTGGAAGAGTGCAACAGTATACAGGCGGTAATGTTTACTACTAATGAGAGTTTTTTTTTTTTTTTTGGTGGAATACGTTTTTCGCGAAGGCGATTGCTTTACAGAAAATGTAAAATTAAGATTTCAGGCGCGGTTTCCTAATTCAAAGTGTCCAAACAGTGATACCATTCGGGATTTGGTAAGTAAATTTCGTGTGACTGGCTCAGTTCACGATGTACCGGGAACAGGCAGGCCTATGCTTTTAACAGACGAAACACTTGATGAAATCTCCGATATAATGCTGCGAAGCCCAAGTAAATCAACACGAAAATTAGCTCAACAAACAGGAATCTCCAAGTCGACAGCACATAAAGCTGTAGGAGACAAGCTTCAGTTGTTCCCTTATAGTGGGCGATGTATGAAAGATAGACATATGCTCTCGCGGACTTTTTTGTAGAACTTGTCATGCTGAACAATTCTTACACTCATAGTATTTCGATATTTTTAACGGTTTGCCCAGCGTAAGCTTACAAAGCGCTCGGACGCCAGGTTTATTATCGACAATTCCACTAAAATCGTTACTGCTCGGCTTCCTTTGATCATAAATAAATTATTTTCTACAGAAATCATACTCGATATGTCCTTTACAGAATGGTGAAAACCGCATCAAAATCTATCGAGTGGTTCTTGAGTTTACTAGTAACATCCAAGAAACGGGAACTTTGTTTTATACTAAGTAGAGATGATGCAAGCGGCAGCCGTGCTACCAACGTAACTGCTGTAGCTAGCTCCCGCAGACCCATGTAGGCGCTGCGGAGAATATTCCCGGACTCACTGTATTTTTCTAACAGCAAGATATGTGTGTTTCCTTGGAAATGTGTATGATTGTTGCCCACGATTTATGACAGGCACAGTTATAATATTATTAAGGTGGATCAAAAAGTTAGTTGCACTAACGCGCTGCAGCAGCGCGCTGTGTGTCGCAAACGTGGACACAGCGGAGAAAGGGACAGACACTGTCCACACGTCTGTTAGGCAGATCGCTGTGGTGTCTCGTCTTGTATGGTGTGAATAGCGGCCAAATGCAATGGCGCGTCGACTGGACGTTCACTCCAAATATGAGGTGCGTGCGACAATCCGATTCCTAAGGGCCAAAAGGAAGAATTGCACGGACATTCATCATCAAATTAGTGCTGTGTATGGGGAGTGGGCAATTTCCCGGCAAGGGATCGAAAAGTGGTGTCAGCAATTCGAAGCCGGACGCACGGATATCACGGACGAATATTGCAAGGGCAGGCCCGCAACTTCCAGGACCCGTGCAAATGTCAACAGTGTGAATGCGATCATTAGACAGGTGATCGACGTTTCCAGACCGACGAGGAGGTGAAGGCCGCTGTCTCTTGTGGTTGCAGAACGCTGAAGGAACTTTCTATGCATCTGGCATCGACAAGTTGGTTGTGCGTTCGCAGAAATGTTCGGAGTCTCTTGGAAACTATGAGGAAAAGTGACGTTACATTGTAGACTATGTCGTTACAGGAGTGTTGCTGTTGTATAGGTGGTGTAATAAATGTCCATAACTGGGAAGTGCAACTTATTTTTTGATCTGCCCTCGTACTAACATAGTTATTGCTTGTTTCCCCTTAACAAACATCAGTGGCGAATCTGGAGGGGAATCTTTGAGTCTTACAATACCCATTTCATTCTCAAGGAATATGCACATTTAAATTATCCTATTTTTCATTGGCATATGCAAATTAAATCTCAGGTTTTCGGTATTATTCTCTGTAACCACGGTGGGATTGACGCCAGCTTCTTAGCGCGCGACTGAGCAGTCATCGAGTCTCCTTCGAAACAGGCTCAAGCCTCTGTGGGTAGAGAAGGCTGTTGCGCATGCGCTAAGCAGAAGGTCGATAGCTGAATGCGACATCAGGGAGCCTAGGCTCCTAAGCAGTGCATTCGTGAGGCGGGCGGAATTTCAGAGCGTGCATGTTCGTTTGTGAGTTTTAAAACATGGATCAGTGTAGTGATTTAATGGCGTATTTAAAATCATGACCATTTTCCTTCGTTGTCCTATGAAGAGAATAGTTTTTTGAACAACGGCCTAGAAAAATAATATCAAGTAACAGTGCGCCTCATAAGATAGATTCATACCTTTCCTGTTGCTACAGCTTCAAGTGAACGAAGTATGAGTGCATTGAAGAGAGTTTAGACATTTTTAAGGAACTCCGTGTCATATTCTAGACTGAGCAATTAGAGTACTCTGGCTATTGAGAACAGTTTGGTGAACTCTTTCCAGGGATGACATCTTCAAAGAACGCATCATTGATATCTTTGCTGAGCAAAAAACACGACGACTGGAGTTTATCTACAAAAATGAGTGACAGTCAGTCTGAAAGACTAGACTTTATATAATTTTAAATGCTACAAATGCTACAAATGCTGAAAAAATCTGGGTGAAATAATCATGATCATGCAGCGAACTGCGTGAACTCAAACTCCATTAGCAAGTGCAAACCAAGGTCAAATGAGGTAGCTAGCTGGATGACGTCACGCTCACTGGAGCGCGCGAGGAAAGGAGGAAGCTCAAGCGGTACTATGAAATCACACACCTCAGTGCATTCTCGGTACATTTCGTCCCGTCACCGCAACGTAACGCCAGACCTCAGCGTAACGACAAAGTCGACAAGATCATTTAAAATGATAAAAAAAACTATAAGGTATGAACTTAAGAATACCCGGCTGCATGAATGTAGCTTCACCACTGATCAACATCATTGTTGGGGACATCATTTTAATAATCAGAAACAAAAGACATACACATTCCAACTTACTTACGGTATGCCAACATATATAGTAGGATCAATGCCAACCCAACAATCAGAAATGTGCTTCCTTAACAATCATAATAAGGAAAAAGAAGAAAGTTGGTTGGTTGGTTCCTTAGTTTAGGGGCTGCGACAACGCGGTCATGTAGCCCCGTGTAGGCTACTTTGGGT
Organism: Meconema thalassinum; assembly: GCA_946902985.2. Lineage (NCBI taxonomy): Eukaryota > Metazoa > Arthropoda > Insecta > Orthoptera > Tettigoniidae > Meconema > Meconema thalassinum. The sequence continues at coordinate 415,127,756 of OX336393.1, forward strand.
GTGTGTGTGTAGAATCTGTCTGATGTTGTTGTTGTTTGAGTCTTCAGTCTTTTGACTGGTTTGATGCAGTTCTCCATGCCTCCCTGTCCTCAGCTAATCGTTTCATCTCTACACAGCTACCACACCCTACGTCACAGGCAATCTTTTTAACATATTCTAACCTTGGTCTACCCCTACAGTTCCTGTCCTCGATCCTTCCTTCCATAACTAAGCTTGCTATTCCGGGTGTCTTAGTATGTGTCCTACCAACCTATCCCTTCTCTTCATTAGCGGTCGCCAGAAACATCTCTCCTCTCCCATTAGTCTTAATACCTCTTCGTTTGTAACCCTATCTACCCATCTGATCTTCATCATTCTCCTGTAACACCACATTTCAAATGCTTCAATTCTCCTCTTTTCTGCTGCACCAATAGTCCAAGATTCACTTTCATAGAGCGTCTGATAACCGGTGTTAATTTTGATGGCTGTATTAGTGTGTGTTAACTGTATTAATTCAAGACAAGGACTGCAGACAGTAATTTCAAGTAGTTCCTACTTTTGCTACCAAATGCTACCATCCACGACACCTAGCTTGCGGACTTGGCTATTAAATGGCATCGCAGTCAGCACCTGGCGGCGAACGTTAGAACTAATAGAACGCTATCAATTCTAACCTACACATTTTTGCTTCACACAAGTGTAGTTAGTGGAAGGTTCTTTTTCATGCCATAAATCTATGACATGGGACCGCCGGCTTTACTTCCCCTCCGAAGGAAGGCATACTGGGGGATTATCAATTAATATGATAGAATTGGCCCGGCCAGTTCAAACATAAAATGCCAGCGTTTCGCCCCAGTGTGCCGTTGGGCTCGTCAGTTGGTACAGACACTCCTCACCAATACGCATGGCTAGCACATACTGAGAAGGCCATCACAAGACACAAAACACAAGTAGTATTGACGTCACGAGTGATGCCAATGTGCTACGGAAGTCAAGCTCCCTTTCATAAAACAAAAACCTTACCTTGGCAATCCAAAAAGGTTACGAATATTCCCTAATGGGAATATGATGTTATTTCCGTTTTAGCAGATAAATTATCAATTAATATGATAAAATCGTTCCGGCCATAACCTGCAAGGCCACGGCCGCCTCCTTCCCTCTTCCTTGCCTATCCATCCCAATCTTCCCTTCCCATCCCTCATGAGGCCCCTGTTCACTTTGCAGGTAAGGCCGCCTGGGCGAAGTGCTGATCACACCTCCCCAGTTGTATCCAAGCCGACCAAGTGTTCCCAGCTCTGTGACACTGCCTGGAAAGGCGGTAGTGGTGAGTTCCCTCGCTGAGTCCGTGGGAACCACCAACCCGGAAGGTAAAATTGACACACACAAAAAGAATACGTGATTATGTGAGATGGTTAATCTTCTGATATGCACAAAATTCCGTTCAAAGAACGGGTCCCTCTGCTAGTCTGAGATAAAATAATACGGAGCCTGAGATTCACAATGTTCAGATAGAAAGCTTGCCTTATTTATATATTTATAGAGTTGTTCTTGCCCTTTCCCCAATATTTGAAAGACTTTGGCGCCAGTGGACTTTTGTCATTTACAGGAAAATGTGTTAGCAAAATCTTGTATAACAAAGGAATGTTCTTTTCCCTCTAATTTGTTCGCTTGTAGAAAGAAGTCATAAAACTATTAGAATCAGATAATAGGGTCGAGCTCATCTTGGGACGACCTTCAACAAGAGTCCTCCCTCTCGTCTGAAATGGCTTGTTAATTTCGTCCCATTTGTTAAATGTCAGCGGCATAGCCTCCCATATATCTGTCACTGTATGACCACTGCAATTTGTAAAGCTTTTCAATAGATTCTGAAGGAGCCTCAAAGACCAAACCAGACCGGACGGATGGATGGAGCTTAGTATACACCATGCCCAATATAATGAAGCCCTTGGGAATCGCTTGCGTCCCTTGGGTACAGCGAACTGGATTTCTTACTTAACCTTTCGTCGGGTGCAACTAATCTGTCAGATTAGTCATATGTTTATTTACATTATATCGACAGTTGGCTAATAGAATCTTTCTTTTAATTAATCAGCACAGAGGCTGGTTTGATCTAGTGATGTAAAATACCCAGGTATTTATAAATCGTGGTAAATACCCAGGGTGTATACTCTGGTAAATACCCAATTGGGGAAAATACCCGGGTATTTTAGATTTTTCATTGAAAATCCTGTGTCGGGGAAAGTCGAACCTTCAAAAAGGGTACCGGTTTGCAAACTATTCTACATTAACTTTTTAGAAATGTAACAACATTAGATAGTAAATAAAATGTAATTTAATTAGAATTGGGACTTAAAAAACAGAATTAGAATTGGGAATTAGATCAGGAGATATAAACTAACAACTCCACAACACTGAAAAAGTTACGTTAAGTACAGTAGGCATAAAACAAAGAATAGAAAAATTGGAGGGAAGTACAGTGTCTATTTGAATTATGGGTAGAATGAGCTGAGCAGTGTTGCCAACCCATATGCTTGCTGGCATACATCTACACCCATTTAGGACCCACATACTACAAAACTTCCTGATATGCATTTATATTATTTAGAGTATGATTTAAAAGATTAATACATTTTTAATATTTAAAATTCAATGAAAAATAACTTAAATCCCTTTTACTAAGCATTTTTTTTTCTATTGAATATATTTTATTACCTTTTGAGTTTTGGCATACACTTTTCAATTAATATTAAATATAGCCTACTCTTATTACTACAAAAGTAGCTTTTCCCTCCCACATCTTTGTTGCTCATTTCCAGTACAGTAATAAAACTCGACCTTCTCAATATCTTGGTATTTATTAAAAATTGTAAACACAAAAATCCAAAAGATTTTATCCAATATTTTACTTTAGTTTAAGGAAAAAACACACTTAAAGACAAAGTTACAGTGCCAAAACATATAAATGCCCAAAAATACCCGGACGTCCATTTTCCTTTTCTTTTAGTTTTGAAGGATCAATATTGTTCCTGGTTTCAATTTAAGGCATCAAATACCTGTGTTTCAGTCCTTGTTTGTCCAACACTTCATCACCACATCATAAAGTGTTGTACAAAGCTCAAAAAAATGAAAATACCCTCATTTTAGGTATTTAAATGACCACTGGGTATATACCCGGGTAAATACCCAATTTATATTGTGCTCAATCAGTCACGGCAGTCTGGCATCGAACTCGGGTCTTATCAGAGAAGACCAGGCACATGATTATGCCTAGAGTCGAACCATTGATCTCTGAGGGGGAGCAATTACAGGGAACCCAAAGAGCAATGAGAGGTATACTGACATATAATAATGTAGCACGATTTCACGACCTGTATGTGAATATCATAGCAATTTAAGGTGAAGAATTGTAGCCAAATGCAAGAAAATATACGGTTTCAGAGCATACGAGAATGAGAGGAGGCCAGTTTGGCGTTTTACAAATTGCAGTTAGCAAGTGGGTGGAAACCTTAGGCGCCGAGCGCACTATTTACGTCTGGACCGAGGAGACAGCCCAAAATTAATGACTCGGGTATTCACCGCTTGACAACGATGGAATCGGGAGTAGGAATGATTGCCCACGGAAATTAATTAATTACAGCTAAGTGGGGCATTGAAATGGAGTGAAATATACACCCAAGTGAATATATTCACGGAGAGGTAATTTAGGAGTGGTTTTACACCTAAATTAAAGCTTATATCTCCAAATGAACGCATTACAACCTAGCCTACGCTCGAGAGCAGTGATTTTGTGACCAGCCAAAGGGGAACCACCACGAGGGCGTCTGACGCGCTGAACTAAGGCAATTAATTTGAATTAATTGGCCGAAGCGATCGCCGGCACGCGAACGGTTATGAAACCTCCACACTTAAATGAACAAGGTGTATATGTCATTTCGGCTGAAGAGGTATTATTTCAAGAAAGGAGTCGCTCTCATGTGTCCAGTGGACTATTTTGTACGAGAAACCTTTATATGGGGGGGGGGGGGGGGGGAGCAGCTCACACGAACTACAATGATGGGAGCTTGGGAAGCATTGCAACTTCATCTTGACAGTGAGCTGAGCGATATTGCAGGTGACGAGGATCGAACGTCCGTAAAACGCTGTTAGATTTTCACGGAGACCAACGGTTGGCGTAATTGCATCGCATCTCTGAGACCAGGCGTAGGAGAAGTCCGATTTAAGGATCAACCTGTGAAGTAGTGAATAAGTGTACATAAATTGTGTTATAGTGATTTAAAAATGTTCATGTGTATAGTGATTAATATGCATTGTGTAAAAGTGAAAGAGGCCACTGATAAAAGTATGTTTATCAGGTGGGAAGGGTGTGAAATTAAGTGTTGTGAAAAATATAACATGATGGCTTAAATCAAGCGTCATGGTAGGCCTGAAGCTGAAGTGCTGGCACTATCCAGCGAAAAAGAAAAAGTGAGTACAATTTTACAATGTTATTATAACTAAATAGTTCACCATGTAACGATTTATCACTTTGAGAATAAGATGCAACAGTCACTTACTGAACGAGTTTTCACCACTCGTCTTGAATAAAATATGGCTTGGAAGGTGATTTGTTTAGGGCCATTCAGGCCGAAAATAGTGTTGGATGTAACGGTAACGTTGAATGAAAAAAAAAATAATAATCTGGGGTCGGTAACAGTAAAGTAAAGTAAAGTAAAAGGCATTCTTGGTCTAAATAACGTTCAAAGTGTCATGTCTAATATAAAGATACTGTATTTGGTAAACAGTAAGAAAGTAACGTGGAATTTAGCGAAATACGAGAGCTTTTTCAGTGTCAGTGAAGTGTGGAATGAATATTTAATATGGTCAATCCTTAGGATTATATTTGAGGACCATTAAAGTAAAGTAAGCCAGTAAATTTATACATTGTTATTAGGAGCTATTTAAAGCTTTGGCTTAAGTGTTATTACAGAGAGAACGCGGGTGCCTTAATAATTGAGTCATCTATGTGAAGTATTGCTTGAAGCCGCATATTGCGTGCAGAAATAACGTAGAATCCAGTGATTTACGTAAATAAATAATTGCGGGGACCAACTAGTATAGCTTGCGCGTTAGGTGAGAAGTTGGCTAAATCTACGAGTTAGTATCGCCGTTTGAGCATACTGTATTATTCGCAGCGAATTGGACAGAGCCTGTCTGTATCCATCGTTTGCATGAATTATGGCCACGAATGACGTCCGTCGAGACTCAGTGAGCATGTGTATAAATGATCTACCCTGAGAGGTAAGGATCATATTCGTCGTTTAGGAAACGCAGATTTCCTGATATTTTATTGAGACAGCTGCTGGTGAAAATCTTCACTATGATGCGCGTCTAAAGCCACTAGTAGTCACCATAGAACGGCAAGGCTATCACCAAAATCATCCCCAGCCATGAATGTTAATTAAGGAGCCGAATTGAGCCCAAAACACTATAAAGATAGGTGTAAAATAATCAGAATGACTCAATTACTTGAGGACAACAATTAGCGTAACTCCAGTACTGCAATTGTAAACAAACTTGACCTTGACAGCAGATGAGAGGAGGTGGGGTTGTAGACCACTTCTGCGGCGGCCATCTTGACTAGCCAGCTGGAACGAATTTTATTGCCTGCTAAGGGGAGAAGGTCGGTCGACCGGTCCCTTGTAAATTAGAGTCATAGTAGGACACTGAAGAATCTCGATATTTCAATATGCAATTAAGATATGACTGTGATGATGATGCTAATTGAATTGAATGGTGTGTTGCAACACACATACGTTGTTGGATCATAGAAATCAGATAATATTTGGCTCAGTTATTCTCTGAGGAGGAAAACTGAACCAAAATAATGTAGGCATCTTCTTTCGGAGTGCATTTTGCCAGTTCACGCTAATTTATGCAGACGGGTATGTGATTTCTAGGAACATGACACGTTTGTAACGATATAAGCCCGACAAGACCCAGAAAATCGTTGTATGGTGAAACTATAAAATATTCTATCCATGTTTATTTTGGAAGGGATAAGTATCACTTTTTTTAAAGCGTTCATATTGATGGAAAGAAGGAAGATGATTCGCACGACACAACAAATATTTGTTAATGAATGCAGAAAATAATGAATTTATGCTAATCAAGGTAAATGCCATAAGAAACGGAGTAATGTTTTATTAGTGTCATTTAGATGTGATATGTGATTTTTGTGTTATGCTACTCCAGTTAAGTAAGTGCGTCACTTGATGAACACTATGGAAACCCATGGAAGTCTGAAAGTATCATTGATAGGATGCTAGAATTAGATTTGAGTGCAGTGTAGCACTATTTTAAGAAGAAAACTCACAGAATAACCCTATTTTTATTTGTGGGAATTAAATATAATTTGTCCTTTATTTGTCTTTGTTGTATAGCCATGATTTTAGACCAGTAAATATTTTATTTTAGGAATATGTTGTGTATTTCATGTAGAGTAGTTACCTGGTAGACTCAAATCCTGAGCATGTGGTCGTATGGTGGGCAGGAACGTCCCATACCTCGAAAGACCGTGAGTTAGTTGGGATACGAACACATGTTCCACATGATGACAGTTGGGTACAATATTTACCTTCCCACTGGGTATTTACCCGGTCCACATCACTAGTTGGATCCTCAAAAAGTAGCGCCACAGGTTAGATCGGTAGATACCCACAAAATTCTAAGACATCACTATAATGAAGCATACTAGGCAAGGTGAGTCAGAACGAAGCACTGACCCTATGATTAGAAATTTAAATATATGGATGTTTTTCGTGATTTAAACATCCGATCGCAGTGAAATCCACTGACGTCTAATTTATTTCAATTGTTTTCCTAACCTCAAGATGGTAGCTGTGCGAAATTTTAAAATTCCGTTTTTATTTCTTGTGTCCTAGTCATGCGATTGAATAAACCTATGCAATAATCTTCATCTGGTAGTACATAACTCTATGGCCTACATATAGGCCTATAAAAATCCAACATGGTGACCATCCGAAATATTTAGGTGGTTCTCAATATCCATGAATCTATTGCAGCAATCAAACTGAAATTTTGTATGTTGATAGAGGCAATATGGATATATGAAAACAGGCTATTTAATTCTCAGCTCGCGGAACTACTTGTCAACTTGAAGAAAGAAAAATATTCAGTTTAAATTAAAAAATGCTCACTTTTTACTAAAATCAAAATAATAATCAGTCTATACAATGAGCTAACTCAAATTCTGCAATGCTACTACACTCAAGCTTCTGTACTGAGATTTAAACCAACCACAGATTGAATTAAATAATAATGGTATTAATAACAATGGGTTAAGGATGGGTACCAAAGCAGATAACTTAAAGACCCCTTGCCTGGCCTTCGATGACGACCTGAACTTGGTGGCAAACTACATGCAAGAAGCCACAACACAACTCCAAACACTGTACTCAATAGCGACGAAAACCCATGGCGAGCGGGGATGATAAGTAGCTATGCTCCATCTAGCATAATAAGCGAACATCATCCCAAACTGTCAGTGAACCAATGAGCGAAGTGGCAGTCAATAACTAAGTCAAATCACGCAATTAAAAATTCCTCAAAGTCATTATGCGAACATAGCATTCAAATCACCCATTGCAAAACCCCTCAATCAAATCAAATTAAATCGTAACGAAAACATTAAAGTATTAATCACATTCTAGAAAAATTAATTAATTAAAAAAACAGTTTAACCCCAAAATTAGATTCAAATCCAGGCAGAGGAACGCTTGTCGTACCAGTACCTGGCGTGTAACACAGCCGCAGTCAGCTCACAGACTGCGACTAGGTCATTAAAAGACTAGCCCGGGTCTGTTGATCAACACCGGAAAGACCGAATTCATTACCAATATTCAAGACGCTCCTAAAACCATAATTTCTCGGCCACTATGACAGGAGAAAAACTCATGATTTTTGTTTGTTTTAGTGTTTCCGCATACAGCGTTATTATGTTTTCTTTCGTCTTCTCCATCAATGGAATTATCGACAGTTAAATACGACGCGAAACAAGTTGACCTACAGTACACATTAAGAAGAGTAACGACGACCTGATAAATACAGGTACTGTACAGTACTGTAAATGCACACTGTTAGCAGTAAGAAGTAAACAAACGGTTCTCGCGCAGAGCGTTGTATTTATTTGATTGCACATTCTCCACGATTCTGTTTCTTCGACGTCTACGTGACGAGGCTTCAAGAAACAGGTTTCAATGCGAAACACAAAAGAACATTACAGTACTTCCTTTTTTTGCAAAAAAAAAGGAGTAAATGGTAATTTTCATTAAGTGAAAAAACTATTTGCCTACGGGAATTGTTTTGTACATATACTGTACAAAAAAAAACAACCCCTGGCACTATCCAGCCCATGACGGGCGACCGCTGCCCAGCCATTTGGCCTGCAGATATTGGGGTGACGCGTGATCAGCGCGTCGGGTCCCCTCGGCCGTTAATCTTGGTATTCGTGATCGGGGCGCTGTCTCACTGTCAGACAGCTACTCAATTGTCCTCACGAGGCTGAGTGCACCCCGTTCCAACCCTCACGTCAGTTTTAAAATCCCTGACGGAGCCGGGGATCGAACCCGGGGCCTCCGGGTGAGAGGCAGGCACGCTAGCCCAACACCACGGGGCCGGCCTTATACTGTACAGTGTACATATTGTAAAAATAATTTGTAGGCCTAGTGTTTCTAAGTTTTCTTTTATAATTTACAGTAATTGTTTTCCTTGCCGCTTAGGCGGCGGCACGCCGGCCTCTCACTCACCGCTGTGGTTCAAATCCCGGTCACTCCATGTGAGATTTGTGCTGGACAAAGTGGAGGCAGACAGGTTTTTCTCCGGGTACTCCGGTTTTCCCTGTCACAATTTCATTCCAGAAACACTCTCCACTATCATTTCATTTCATCTGTCATTTATTTAATCATTGCCCCAGGAAAGTGCGACAGGCTTCGGCAAACGGCACAGTTCATATCCTCGCCGCTAGATGGGGGCTTCATTCATTCTATTCCCTGACCTGGTCAGTCGACTGGAAACAGGCTGTGGATTTTCATTTTCACAGTAGTACAGTACTGAACTATATATTCAAGTACTGTAATTGTCGTGGCTTAATCGTTTTAAAACTTGTGTTTCTGTTAAAAACAAATAAATGTACTGCATTGCATTACCGTACTTTTAAACCAAAACAAACAGCTTATTTCGTCTTCTTAACACATTTCCCGATAACCCGGCACTTTCGCGAACTCGGCCACTACTGTAACCATATCAAGAGAGTGAAAGCAGTAAAATACCTTGGAGAATGGCTCTCAGTAGATCTCATTGAAATAATATCTTTCGAACAAAGGAGGATAAAACTAGACAGCTTGCAGAAAACTGTTCGCCTCGAAACATCTCTCGATGAATGTCAAACTGTCACTATAATAATGCAGGGGAGAGACCATCAATCCTCTACGCAGCTGAGTGCCTGTTTCTAACTAAGAAGACTGTCCTAAGGGCACTCGAGGTACAGGAAAGGAAATTCTTGCGGAAAATAGTGGGATCAAGGATCTTACCAGATGGAAGACGATGGTACAAACCAAATTGTGAACTCTACAAACACCAGGGAAACCTACCGATGCCACCAGAAGGAGACGCCTGGTTTTCTACAGCCACCTGTACAGAATGGACCACCACAGGCTGTCTTATATGATCTTCAAAGTAGCCAAGAAGGGTAAGTTCTCGTGAACTTAATATTCAGCAAGACTCAATAAATGACAGGAGTCGCTACCGTCTGCCAGTTGAAACCAGACCTTTCCTCACATGAATTACAGAAGTTCACCAAAACGCGTCCAAAAAATGGTCCGAGGAACGTAAGATAGAGTTCAGCAAGATAAAAGCCTCAAAATTTCAGCACAAAAGCAGCCACCAAACAATCTACCAAAAACACCAGAAGTGGCAGACAACAGCTAGAGCACAAGCACCGTGGTCCATAGGTGGCTCAAACAACCAAAGAAGAATAACAATGGTATGGCATTGCTAAAAGAAGATTTAAAAAAAATACAGTCAGTCTGAAAGACTAGACGTTATATCATTTCAAATGACGCATGCTACAAATGCTACACATGTTAGAAAGGCTCAGGAGGGCTTCTCGCTTCGCTCGAAACCCCCGGACACTTTCAACAGACTCCATTACCCATTAACTTAGGCTTCCCGCGCGGGCACCTCTTTAAGGGTCACCCTGTATTTGAGTCTGACATCTTTTACAACTCTTTAAGAGTCATCCATTATTTTAATCTGATATCTTGCAAACCTCTTCAAGGGTCACCCTGTATTTGAATTGAATCTAACATGCTGTACACCTCGTTAAGTGCCACCCTGTAATTTGCTCTGACATCCTGCACTCATCTTTAGGAGGCATCCTGTATTCTTATCTGGCATCTTGTATATCTCTTTAGAAGTCACCCTGTATTCTTGTGTGACATCTTGTACACCTCTTTAGGAGTCATCCTGTATTCTTGTCTGACATCTTGTGCACCTCTTTAGGAGTCACCCTGTATTCTTCTCTGCCATCTTGTACACCTCTTTAAGAGTCACCTTGTATTCTTATCTGGCGTCTTGTATATCTCTTTAGGAGTCACCCTGTATTCTTATCTGGCATCTTGTACACCTCTTTAGGAGTCACCCTGTATTCTTCTCTGGCATTTTGTACACCTCTTTAACAGTCACCTTGTATTCTTATCTGGCATCTTGTATATCTCTTTAGGAGTCACCCTGTATTGTTATCTGGCATCTTGTACTGTATTTTGCTCTGACATCCTGCACACCTCTTTAGGAGGAACCCTGTATTCTTGTCTGACATCTTGTGCACCTCTTTAGGAGTCACCCTGTATTCTTTTCTGCCATTTTGTACACCGCTTTAACAGTCACCTTGTGTTCTTATCTGGCGTCTTGTATATCTCTTTAGGAGTCACCCTGTATTCTTATCTGGCATCTTGTATATCTCTTTAGGAGTCAGCCTGTGTTCTTTTCGCTTCGCTCAAAGCCCCAGGTCACTCGACGCCCCAGGACTCTTTCAACAGACTCCATTAACCATTTGCTTCTGCTTCCCGCGTGGCTGCATGACGTCACGCACTCGCTTCCCGCGCGGCTGCATGTCGTCACTTCAGTCTCCGAAACGCATAACTTTAGACTCAAGCATAACGACGAAGTCGACAAGATCATTTGAAATGATAAAAGGAAACCCAAATAATGTTTGAAAAATTACACGAGAAGACAGATAAAACAGAACGCAGGATATCCTTCACAAAAACAGAGTAGTTGGAATAGAAACTTGATAAAGAAAGGCATGTGGAAACTAATTGTGGGGAAATCAAGAGGTCTGATAAATTTATGCACCTTGGTGAATGAATCCATTGAATGGGCTTGATAAAGAAGCGATTAAAGGAAGAGCCTGATAGATTTAATTATGTAAGTACATGTTAGATACAAGGCAAAAGGGAAGACGCTACACCAATGTTGTCAAGCCGGAGGTACTCCACATTTCAGAATGCCTGATACTGAAGTAGGCATAGGGAATGGAGTACATTTCAAATTTGAGAATGGTCCGAGGACCAGAAAAAAGAAAATATGAGGCACGGAGGAAGACGAGAAGTAAAGATATGTAAAGACAGGAGAAGAAGATGACAGACACTGCAGGAAAGAGGAAACTGAAGTTCTATGTGCATCTCACGAGAGTTAACTAACGAAGAAAATGTTCAACTACGTCACCAAGACAAAGGCAACTACAACATGTGTAGAGGCTAGAGGGAACGAAATAGGAAGTTGGGATCACACCAAATGAGATGAGGACTAGAGATACGTTTCGAGATTGATAAATTCAAAAGTTTCCAAGGACACCTGTCAAAGGATGAGGAAATTCTGGAAAGAGAAGAATGGACTAACCAGCAATCCAATTGTCCACAGATAGCTGAGATTCAAGAAATAATAATAATAATAATAATAATAATAATAATAATAATAATAATAATAATAAAGATGTGAGCCTTACAGTAGTCGCATATGATGTGTAACATCTGACATGTTACCCTACTCGTATACTACACAGCTTGGACATTCTTAAAATGTTAATTTACACTCCATTTTCATACTGGTACTATGATGAATGTATAGATTGAATTGGAGATATGTTACTGTCACATTTGTGGCGCAGCGGTCAAGCTGTTAGTCTCTCGCCAAGGTAGACCGGGTTTGATTCCCGGTCAATACATGTGAGATTTTCTAATTGAAATGCCATGTCCTGTGGTTCGCATTCCACGTAAAAGGGAGGTACCGTGGATCATGATCGTGAGATTAACGGACACGCAAAACTACAAGCTTCCTTCCTTCCTTTTACATTAATAATTCATAATAACAAAGTGACACACAACGTCGACAGTACTCTCAATTACTGTGAGCACATTTCTCAGTAACTATAACATTCATTATTCTCAAGGCTCTCATACAGTTCGTCGTAAACAATCAAAACATGGCTTCCTACAATCATGAAATGACCTAGTCTCATATATGATGAAAATACAGCTTTAATTCCACTCATATCACAACATTCTGTTACGCTTTTAATATTTGACTACTCACCCACAGCTTGACAATAATGCCGCTTACTTAAATGTCATTTGTCGTCTTTGTCCTACCCCATGTGATATTCAACCTTGAACGTGAAACTTCATAAACTGCTCAATGACAAATGGAATTCGGTGAAACATTTGCCACTGTGCTCGTCAAACCAGTGCCTGCTAAATGCACTGCCTACTGTATTGCCATAACATTCTCGCGCTACAGAGCAAACACTGCCTTGTTTCCAATGCACGCACTTTCAATTGTATATCCAGCTGGCAGTGCGTCTTCACTTCCGTCCGATCCGCTTCCGTTCGATCCACTTCCGCCCGATTCACTCCGTCCCATTTTTCTGGCAGTGCGTCTTCACTTCCGTCCGACCCACTTCCGTTCGATCCACTTCCGCCCGATTCACTTCCGTACCCAATTTTCAAAATCACTCCCACAAAACTATCCAGCAACCGAGCGGAAAGATGTTACACATCAATAAATATTAACAATAATAATGAGAAAAGAAAGCGGTCAGCTATTAGGTCGTGTATGGCACAAATAGTGGTGTAAGAATGTAGATGAAAATTAATTAAAATGTCCAATCATAGAAGAACTTTGAACCACATTGCTGACACTTTGTGCATCACACGGCCTATTGGCTTAAAGCCTTCATTGTGGTTGGGAATATCCAATTCTTGGAGCAATAATAATAATAATAATAATAATAATAATAATAAAGCTAGATAATTGATTACAAGCAAATATGACTCGTACAAGTTAAGACAAACTTACCCCAGGTGGACAATCCACCCACTCTAAAGTGGCAACCAATCATTCGGATTCTGGGGAGCTTGGACATATACGAGAGAGCAAGTCGGAGTGCCCTGGTAAACTTCCACGGAAACATCACACTTACATTGGCACTTTCAACAGTCGGACACTGATTCAAGCGGGAAAACTACACAATCTCACAACAGAACTCGTGAATCAGAAAATCCAAATTCTCGCCCTACAAGAAACACGCTTCACAGATTCAGAAACAATAGATTACAAGAATTACAGAATCTTCAAAAGTGGAACAAACAAGCAATTTGGCAAAGGAGCATCATTATTTTGGATGGCCTTCGTCGTAGACAAAAAAGTTTTGGATTCCGTCAAAGAGGTGAAACCCATCAACAATAGACTTATGACCTTAAGAATCAAACACACAAACAAAAGCTACACCTTTATTAATGTTCATGCACCGACGAATGCTGACAATAAAAAAGAGCCTGAAAAAACGAAAAGATTCTGGGAAGAACTTGAAACAGTTATGGCCAACATTCCAAAAGATGATATGAAAATTCTACTCGGAGATTTTAATGCACAAATTGGCAGGGAACGCAAATACAGGAAGACAGTGAGAGATTACCCAGCACACAGGTTCACCAATAAAAGTGGCACGCATCTCATTGAGTTGTGCCAACAAAACATTTGAAAATTATGTCCACCTCACTCCGGAAAAAAAAACACAGAAAACATGGCGAACACCCATCCTTCATTGAGGAGAATTTCAGATTGACCATGTGGCAATATCGTACAATTACCAAATCGAAATTCACGATGATGCAAGTGCGCAGAGGTGCTAACATCGATTCGGATCATTATTTAGTAAGAGTCAAAATCAAATTCACACCCAAATGAAAATTCAATAGGAAAACACAGGTGATCCCAAAATTTGATCTAAACAAAATCGAGGATTCCAAAATAACACAGAATGGGAAAGACAACCTGCTGAAAACTGGGAGGAATTTCAAACTAAAATCATCAAAACAGCGAAAGACCTAATCCCTCTTCACAAAAACCCAAAACACCCTTGGTGGAATCAAGCATGCGAGAATGCGCTAGAAGAGAGAAAAAAAGACATTTCAAAACTACAATTGCAACAAATCAGAAGAAACACAGAAGAACTTTTTCGATGTTCGCAAACAAACATGTAAGATTTTGAGACAAAATAAAAGGAAATGCATCAACGACCAACTGAAGTCAATTGAAGACAACTTCCGAAATTACAACACACACGATTTCTACAAGACCTTCGCGAACCAAATCAAAGGTTATTCCTCACAGAACCTTTGCTTTCGGAAACATGATGGTAAATTAGCCTTGACAAATGAAGAAAATTTCCAAGAATTAGCTAATTATTTTTCCCAGCTTTTAAATTGTCCAGAACCCAAAGAGAGATTCCCGAAAATACAACCGGATATCTCACCAGAAAACACTTCTCCACCAACAGAAGAAGAAATGTATTCACACATCAAGAAACTTAAAAACAATAAAGCATCAGGGGAGGACGGAATTGTAGCTGAACTTCAGAAAAATTTAGGCCCAAATTCACTCAAGGAAATTAAACAAATAATCCTCAACATTTGGCAAACCAAAACAATTCCAGATGACTGGAAGATTGCTCATCCATCCACTCGTATCGGTTACGTACAAAATTCCATCAGTTTGTCTCTTGGAAAGGACGCAAAAACAATTGGAACCCAAATTAGCTGAATATCAAGCAGGATTCAGACCAAACAGGTCATGCCCAGAGCAAATTTTTAATCTCAAAACCATACTCAAAATGCATTCCCTCAGACAAAAACCCGTAGTATGTACATTTGTAGACTTCAAAAAAGTCTACGATCACTATTCCAAATTCTAATGGAAATGGGACTAGATCCTACAACCCGAGAACTCAAAGAACAAACATTAACTGACACAAAGTCTAAGGTGAAATTTATGAGGATAATCTCAGAACCATTCAACATTCACACAGGTGTTCGACAGGGTGATGCACTATCTCCTATTCTGTTCAACGTTGTCCTAGACAAGGTTATGGAAGAATGGGAGAAGGAACTCAAGAAATGTGAATTTTGGAAGCCAATCCGATTGGGCTTTCACAAAAACAACCACTACATACCATACCTCGCATTTGCGGATGATCTGGCGATACTAACTCAGGATGAGGTGACTGCTGTCAAACAGCTCGAGATACTTAAAGAAAGTGCAGAAAAGGTGAGACTACAGATCTCGTTTGAGAAAACGAAATTCTTCTGTTCAAAGACAGATATCACGAGCCTGAAAACAAAATATGGTAAAATCGAAAGGGGACCGAACTTTAAATACCTCGGAGAATTTATCGAACCGACATGCCTTGAAAAAATCTCGCAACAAAATTGTCTCCAAAAAGTCAAAAAAGCATTAGGGTTGGTTCAAAACATCTACAACAAAAAATCTTTGTCAAAATACACGATAATTCCGCACTACAACACAGTCATAAAACCAACAGTCCTTTACGCAAGCGAAACTCTGACACTTGACAGTAAACATAAACTTGAAGACATCAAAAAGGAAGAGAGGAAGATCATTAGGAAAAAGGAGCAAGATATACGCAAGATGGTTACAGACTACAATCAATAAGAAAAGAACATTAAGAAAAGACGAATGAAATTCTATGGACATCTCACAAGACTACCAGAAAATCGATTGACGAAAAGGATAATAGATTATTTGACCACACTCAAGGACTCATCACCTTGGTTAGAGGAACTTCGAAAGGACCTCAAAAATGCAAACATAAGTTCACCTGACATTTTAGAAAGGGATACCTTCAGGCACAAAGTTAAACAAGTAGTTCCGTGTAGAACTATACAGCGTATTTTCATATATCCTACTTAAGTTAATTGCCACTATCAACATACAAAAAATCGGTTTGATTGCTGCAATAGATTCGTATATATTGAGAACCGACTAAATATTTCGGATGGTCGCCATGTTGGATTTTATATATGTAGGTCCTAGAGTTATGTACTGTTACATGAAGATTATTGTGTACGTGTAGTATTCAAATTTCAATCGCATGATTAGGACAGAGGAAGTAAAAACGGGATTTCAACATTTCGCACAGCTGCCATCTTGTGGTTATGGACACAATTGAAATAAATTAGATGCCAGTGGATTAACATTTGTATAAGGATTTACTGTACCAAGTTTCACTGCACTCGTGTGGTTAAATTGCGAGAAACGTCCATGTTAATATTTATACTTCGCGTCCCCGCCATGTTGGATTTGTGATCACCAGGTTATTTAAAGTCCTATAGGTGAACTTATGTTCATAGCCCCTATGAACATTAAAAATTCAGTTTGATTGCTGTAATAGATTCGTAGATATTGAGATCCATCTAAATATTTCGGATGGTCACCATGTTGGATTGTTACATGTATAGGCCATAGAGTCATGTACCATTAAAGGAAACTTATTGCGTAGGTTCTTTGTTCAAACTTTCACTTCGATCGCATGATTACGACACAAGAAACAAAAACTTAATTTTAAAATTCACACAGCCGCCATCTAGAGGTTATGTAAACAATTGAACTAAATTAGATACCAGTGCATTACATTGTATATAAATATTTCCTGTAGCAGATTTCATTGCGTTTGAAATATTAAATTGCGAGAAAGGTTTATTTAAAATTTTCAAATTGTCTTGGACGCCATGTTCGTTTTGTAGTTAGCTGGTTTTTGAAAGTCTTATAGATGAATTTCCAGTAAGTAGTAGGGCTAAGCCGGTCCTGGACAGATTTCAAGGTCATCCATGGTTTCTCGTGGTTACGTGCCCCCCCCAGGCGTTCCCTGGGGGGCTTGGGGGAGGGGAGGGGGGAGGGGAGGGGAAAGGGTGGAAGGTCTGGTTTGGAAGCAGACCCAGTTGTTAGCCGACCTGTGTTGGCCAGCCAACTGACTGAGCTGGCTGGTGTGCATTGCCTATATAGCTTGTGGATGGAAGTGGGGGAGGGGACTGGTTCGGGCGACTGTCGAAGGTAGCCGAATGTGACCGAGTGTAACTTAGAGTAGTAGAACAATGCGATGGCCGGGGCTGTAGGTATCAATCAATAAAGACCTAATAATAATAAATATTCCATTAAGCATGGTTACGAATATGAATAATACGAAATACTAAATGTCCCCTAGAGATCTATGTATGGTAAAAATGTAGAGGTATATGGACTGTTGTTAACCCATGACGAGCTGTCGTGTGAGGGATTCGAACCCTCGCTTCCTGTTGAGGAAATTCGAGGGGCGCTGTTTGTGAGGCCCCCTGTGTGAATGGGGTATACTTATGTTCGATGCTTGTGAGACCCTGATATAATAACGTGAGAGCAGCTACGCATTCTCACTGGTTGTGGGGCTTCATGGCGACTAGCTACTTGTGGGGGGCGCTGTTTGTGAGGCCCCCTGTGTGAATGGGGTATACTTATGTTCGATGCTTGTGAGACCCTGATATAATAACGTGAGAGCAGCTACGCATTCTCTCTGGTTGTGGAGCTCCATGACGACTAGCTACTTGTGGGAGCGCTGTTTGTGAGGCCCCTGTAACATCTCAGTTCGAAAATAATTCATCTCTTAATTTAGAAACTGGAGCATGTTGCTAAATATGGGCACCACGCCCTACGCGCAAGCCTCTATATGTAAGGAGTGACCGCGTTTAAGCTGATCATTTGCAAGTGTGGTGTACGCGTACAAGCAACAACGTTTGGTGAGTACTATCACATATATAACAAAACATATAATGAATTTCGTACAACATCTACATACACTAACTATTTTTACAGTATTTTCAAAGAATGTCCATTAAACTATATTTTATCATATCACACAACTCAATTTGACTACAAACTTAAACATCGCGGTTATCAGTCCTATGTAGGTTAACGCGGTTAATCATCTGTGTTCGGTTATACTATGGACTACATGGTCATCAAGCCTGTATACTGGAGATGTGTATGTGTGTGTGTTGAATAATCATGGGGAGGAGTGAAGCATCGCGGTTATCAGTCCCATGTAGGTTAACGCGGTTAATCATCTTTGTTCGGTTGTACTAAGGACAACATGGTCATCAAACCTGTATACTGGAGATGTGTGTGTGTTGTATGATCATCAATTACACGGCCGAACTTCCCCTGGGTTCTTTGACATGTCGACATTGAATGACATGCGTGTCGTAATTTTTGCCGCCTTTCAAAAATCACTTACCACGGCTAAGAGCTAACCTGCAAGCTTGGGGTTGATAGTCCGACACAATAACCACTCACGCACCGTGGCAAGCTATAATCAATCAATAATTATCTCATAATAATAAATATTCCATTTAGCAACTACACGACCGAACTCCCCGCCTGTGACATCATCCACGGTCTCAGGACGTGGCGGTCATCTTGCACATTAGCCACTGCTCCAGCTCTGACTGTCCCTCCATAAGAATAACATTGAGTGGTTGCGTGAGGCGGCGGGGTTCTTTGACATGTCGACATTGAATGACATGCGTGTCGTAATTTTTGCCGCCTTTCAAAAATCACTTACCACGGCTAAGAGCTAACCTGCAAGCTTGGGGTTGATAGTCCGACACAATAACCACTCACGCACCGTGGCAAGCTATCAATCAATCAATAATTATCTCATAATAATAAATATTCCATTTAGCAACTACACGACCTAACTCCCCGCCTGTGACATCATCCACGGTCTCAGGACGTGGCGGTCATCTTGCACATTAGCCACTGCTCCAGCTCTGACTGTCCCTCCATAAGAATAACATTGAGTGGTTGCGTGAGGCGGCGGGGTTCTTTGACATGTCGACATTGAATGACATGCGTGTCGTAATTTTTGCCGCCTTTCAAAAATCACTTACCACGGCTAAGAGCTAACCTGCAAGCTTGGGGTTGATAGTCCGACACAATAACCACTCACGCACCGTGGCAAGCTATCAATCAATCAATAATTATCTCACAATAATAAATATTCCATTTAGCAACTACACGACCGAACTCCCCGCCTGTGACATCATCCACGGTCTCAGGACGTGGCGGTCATCTTGCACATTAGCCACTGCTCCAGCTCTGACTGTCCCTCCATAAGAATAACATTGAGTGGTTGCGTGAGGCGGCGGGGTTCTTTGACATGTCGACATTGAATGACATGCGTGTCGTAATTTTTGCCGCCTTTCAAAAATCACTTACCACGGCTAAGAGCTAACCTGCAAGCTTGGGGTTGATAGTCCGACACAATAACCACTCACGCACCGTGGCAAGCTATCAATCAATCAATAATTATCTCATAATAATAAATATTCCATTTAGCAACTACACGACCTAACTCCCCGCCTGTGACATCATCCACGGTCTCAGGACGTGGCGGTCATCTTGCACATTAGCCACTGCTCCAGCTCTGACTGTCCCTCCATAAGAATAACATTGAGTGGTTGCGTGAGGCGGCGGGGTTCTTTGACATGTCGACATTGAATGACATGCGTGTCGTAATTTTTGCCGCCTTTCAAAAATCACTTACCACGGCTAAGAGCTAACCTGCAAGCTTGGGGTTGATAGTCCGACACAATAACCACTCACGCACCGTGGCAAGCTATCAATCAATCAATAATTATCTCACAATAATAAATATTCCATTTAGCAACTACACGACCGAACTCCCCGCCTGTGACATCATCCACGGTCTCAGGACGTGGCGGTCATCTTGCACAATAGCCACTGCTCCAGCTCTGACTGTCCCTCCATAAGAATAACATTGAGTGGTTGCGTGAGGCGGCGGGGTTCTTTGACATGTCGACATTGAATGACATGCGTGTCGTAATTTTTGCCGCCTTTCAAAAATCATTTACCACGGCTAAGAGCTAACCTGCAAGCTTGGGGTTGATAGTCCGACACAATAACCACTCACGCACCGTGGCAAGCTATCAATCAATCAATAATTATCTCATAATAATAAATATTCCATTTAGCAACTACACGACCGAACTCCCCCCTGTGACATCATCCACGGTCTCAGGACGTGGCGGTCATCTTGCACATTAGTCACTGCTCCAGCTCTGACTGTCCCTCCATAAGAATAACATTGAGTGGTTGCGTGAGGCGGCGGGGTTCTTTGACATGTCGACATTGAATGACATGCGTGTCGTAATTTTTGCCGCCTTTCAAAAATCACTTACCACGGCTAAGAGCTAACCTGCAAGCTTGGGGTTGATAGTCCGACATAATAACCACTCACGCACCGTGGCAAGCTATCAATCAATCAATAATTATCTCATAATAATAAATATTCCATTTAGCAACTACACGACCGAACTTCCCCCTGTGACATCATCCACGGTCTCAGGACGTGGCGGTCATCTTGCACATTAGCCACTGCTCCAGCTCTGACTGTCCCTCCATAAGAATAACATTGAGTGGTTGCGTGAGGCGGCGGGGTTCTTTGACATGTCGACATTGAATGACATGCGTGTCGTAATTTTTGCCGCCTTTCAAAAATCACTTACCACGGCTAAGAGCTAACCTGCAAGCTTGGGGTTGATAGTCCGACACAATAACCACTCTCGCACCGTGGCAAGCTATCAATCAATAATTATCTCATAATAATAAATATTCCATTTAGCAACTACACGACCGAACTCCCCGCCTGTGACATCATCCACGGTCTCAGGACGTGGCGGTCATCTTGCACATTAGCCACTGCTCCAGCTCTGACTGTCCCTCCATAAGAATAACATTGAGTGGTTGCGTGAGGCGGCGGGGTTCTTTGACATGTCGACATTGAATGACATGCGTGTCGTAATTTTTGCCGCCTTTCAAAAATCATTTACCACGGCTAAGAGCTAACCTGCAAGCTTGGGGTTGATAGTCCGACACAATAACCACTCACGCACCGTGGCAAGCTATCAATCAATCAATAATTATCTCATAATAATAAATATTCCATTTAGCAACTACACGACCGAACTCCCCCCTGTGACATCATCCACGGTCTCAGGACGTGGCGGTCATCTTGCACATTAGTCACTGCTCCAGCTCTGACTGTCCCTCCATAAGAATAACATTGAGTGGTTGCGTGAGGCGGCGGGGTTCTTTGACATGTCGACATTGAATGACATGCGTGTCGTAATTTTTGCCGCCTTTCAAAAATCACTTACCACGGCTAAGAGCTAACCTGCAAGCTTGGGGTTGATAGTCCGACACAATAACCACTCTCGCACCGTGGCAAGCTATCAATCAATAATTATCTCATAATAATAAATATTCCATTTAGCAACTACACGACCGAACTCCCCGCCTGTGACATCATCCACGGTCTCAGGACGTGGCGGTCATCTTGCACATTAGCCACTGCTCCAGCTCTGGCTGACCCTCCATAAGAATAACAGAGAGTAGTTGCACGAGGCGGCCATCTTGCACATTAGCTCCTGCGATAGCTTCGGTCTATTATACTTACCATCTAAACATCTAGTAAGGAAATAGCAATGTTTGATGATTATATAGGACTTGAAAATAAATAAAACAAAAGGACAATACATACTATTTCTTTATTTACAATATTTGACATACACATAGACATGTTTTGATTCACAGATAATAGCGAACACACATGAAGAACAAAACTGTATTGGTTTACTCATTAAGGGCGTAATTGCCCCATGGCAAGCTTGTGAGGTGATCTTTTACCCATGAACGTTTATCATCAAACAAAAGCAACGAGCGTCGCATTTGCTCGACAAGAAACACTTCATGGGTACGGGACGTTAGACGTGCCTGTTTCGCATACTGTTCAGTGGGATTATATAATGCCTCACGATAACGAGCCATACATAACGTTCGTATGACACTAGAGCGGACCCCCTTGGCTCGACTGACATGTCTTGAACTGTCGCAAGTATAGCAGTACATTTTTGATGCTAGACCTAAAAATTCTGTCATCACATCGACGCCACATTCATCTTTCATGAGCCCCATAACTTTATTGTTTTGAGGTAACAAGCCAAAGATGTTACCATAAGGAAAAGAGGACGTATCGAAATGCTCAGGATGGTCACGCATCACCTGATAAACGTCTGTTGCTTTAACCTGATATATGTAACTATCGGTATCAGTGTAAACAAGATGAACATCCTTAAAATAGCGACGAGCAAACCCATAATGAAAGTCATACATGGTTAATTTTGAAAACTCCAAAATAGTCATCCCTAAATAAATAGGTTTATTGTAAATAATTTCAACCTTTCCTAATTCGACGGTAGCCAATGTATCAGTAATAATTTTCATGGTTTTAAAATGGGGCTTGGCAACATATTTCCGAGCTCCATACCTACCTTCCCACGAATTAACTAAATGGATGGACCGGTGTTTGCGTACATTTTCAAACGTTTTTCCGTATGCTGCATTATTCATCAATTTAAAAAAATTAATTTCAAAAGGTTGGGTAGCACGCTGCCGATGGTGAGTATTCAGGTCCATGTAAGGCTTCAACCACGCCTTTTGTGTAAACGATACAATACGATGGATCTTACTCAACACGAGTCCATACGTTAAGCATTGTAAAAGCACTTGGATGTGAATCACATACCTTGTTTTAGGAAGAAGCGTTCCCAGTAACTTTGTATGTTTTGAGCTCGAATTTGGAGGAATCCTACGCTCGACACAGAACGGTAAATCAGCGTGATCGTCATGCACATGTGCAGGGTATTGTATATCCACTTCCAGGACAAAGCCAATTTCTTTTTGACGAGCAGCGGTGAACACGTCAAAGCGTTCGATTTCCTCGTTACTGAGCCAAACAAAATCTTTATACGGGAGGGGTTGACTCATAGCATAGCCGTATAAATTATTTATATCGTAGTGTGTTAAATAGGAAATGGGCTGCTGAGCATTATACGTTGACATGTAAGGATGATTGGCATGGACATGTCTCTGAACAAGGGAAACAAATCCTCCACGAATACCCTTTTCAAAAAATAATAACATGTCAATATCTACAAGTAAATCCAACTCGATACCTGTGTACAACAACATGGCATCCCATGATAAACCCGGTGCTGTATAATAGTGACACGGGTCCAGCTTGTAAATCTGTATACACATGCGACGGAATTTCTCAAAAATATCCGTTAATAGCAAGGTATCCACAGTGAGATACAGATCAGCATATTCACCTAGGGTGGTACAACAAAAGGTATCCCACACGTTGCAGGCGTTGATATAATCAATATCAGTAATGGTAGTATTATGCAACGTGCTAAAAATGCATCCTGTGGAGGTAAATGCGTTTCGTCCAAGGAAGACCAACTGTTGGTATATTCATAAGGATAAACGCCCTTCCGGATGCAAAGTTTGAATTTAGCATCATCCGAAAAATGGTTTCGTGTAAAGTGCAATTCATCGGGTGAAATGCCCTTGACCAAGGCTTCTAACGAAGAGGCTATAAATCGATAGGAATCGAGAAACCGAAGTGATATACCCTGGTAATGTATAGAAAAGGAAATAAACCGCTCATGATTTTGCGGAATAATGGAAAAATGTTCCTTGTCTAATGTGGCAAACTCACGAATAATAAAGTGGGAGTCAAAATTGGTGAGACCGTGAAAAAAGACGGGTATATACTTTGCTGCACGAAACGTTAAATTACACGTGTTGTGTGCAGCTCCTCGATAGACGCCCGTGTAATGACAATGGTCGCGCACTTTAATGTCGTCAGGTAAAATAGGCTTCTGACAAATATGACACGTTGTTGCCGTATCATGATGTATCATTTCGTCTAGCGTCATCTGTATGGGCTTGGGAATTTGAAGAAGCTGATGGACATGCTCAGCTAACTGTTTCAGTTCCTGTAACAACCACTGAATACAGGTAGGTCCTCGAAACAATTTGAAATAGGATTGACTTGGATCATAGGAACAAACAACTTGAAAGGCCACAGAAAACGGAGTATGTCTTTGAATAGCATCTGTGTATGAGGAAGACGGATTCGGTGGACACCGCTGAATGGGGGTAGTTAGAGTTTCAATGTCTGCATACACAGTATAGGCCACTGGATCCATGCGATGGAAGTTTTTGAATTTCATTTTTGCCTCTTTCGGTTTTGGAAATGTAATTTTAACTGCTGGCTGAGTAGAACAATCCACTGTGTGGCTATCCAGCTTGATCTGCGTTGAAAAGTACTGCAAACACCGTTCACAAATAAATGTTTTATGGTGTCTAGATGAAAGTTGACCTCCAACAAGCTTGGAGAGGTTTTTAATTAAACAATAGTGACTTGTTTGCTCGTTAGAAATGTATAATAAATTTATATGGTGTACCTTCTGCTGCTGCGTACAATAAAGCGGTCCAATAACCGTATTCTTATCAAGACCATAAATCATAAAGGAAAAATGAGGATTAAGACTTTCAAATTTAGTCATAGAGGTAAGTTCCATAGGAAATGAAATAGTTGCAAAGTTGAGCGTGGAGAGTAACCTGTTAAACATGACCGTGTATGAGGATGTTAAACTAACATGACGTTGAACAGGGGCTAGAAATGCAGCCATGCACCACAAAAAGCAATAGTCGTCCTCATTTTGAATGTTGAGAACGGCTTTTCTACGTTGAACAGGAAGAGGAAGTGGAAAATATAGAGAACCTGAATTTAAGGGATCAAAGCAACATACATTGACTTGTAGAAACGGGATGACCTCGAGCGATTTTCCACTTTCACCTTCAAGAAAGGCGTCAAACTTAGACACCAAAGCGTCAACGACATGTTCGTTATACCAAGCTTCCCTGTCATCCGTCCGATAACATGGTCTCATTTTTGTTGTCAAATAAATGGTTTCCCGTTTTTCATCTCCACTGACTTTAAAAAATACAAAGGTACACGCTAATTCTGTGTTCACCTTTAATGCTGTGAAGCGCATAAAAAGAGTGATAAATTGTAATAAAAAAACGGGTAAACATGCTTGTAAAAACAATTTTGGATGTAAAATTTTGTTGACATTGTATATTCGTCCACTGCACAGTCGTGTTTGAAAGCAGTCACGAACATTTTCCCAAACAAGTGGCA
Organism: Meconema thalassinum; assembly: GCA_946902985.2. Classification (NCBI taxonomy): domain Eukaryota; kingdom Metazoa; phylum Arthropoda; class Insecta; order Orthoptera; family Tettigoniidae; genus Meconema; species Meconema thalassinum. The sequence continues at coordinate 415,153,251 of OX336393.1, forward strand.
CCATGAGGTTATTTTCTAATAAACACTTACAATAATAATAGTCAACTGCTATTTCTCTGGTATTAAATGGTTTTGTTAGAGGTGGAACAGCGAGGCCATCTGCTCATACACGATGTGACAAAGAGTTAAATGTTATCCGCTTCAAAGAGGACTAGGCATGCATTATTGTGCATGCCTAAATACTTCAATACCAAGGGGCGTGAATTTAACGTTGCCAGCGTCTCGTTGGATATGCTGGCAAATCGACTTGGTAGAAACACCATAAACTCTTGGCAGTGACAAAGAAGTCTGGTGCCGAATCGTGTCTCAATTCTCTGCAGACTCTCTACAGGGAACGGCTGGTTAACTGGGAGATCCCTTAGTCTTCTTGTTTCCAACCCAGCCTGGGCCCCTATTTTGTTTTACTGTTGGAGAGCATCCATGTTAACTATAAAAAAAGATAGCCCCCATATAGTCTATAATCATCTACTAACTGTTGAATAATGATAAGAAAACATAAAACGTTAACTCACCTTGTACAGAGCAGAACGATGTTCACGCCAAAAGAGACTTGATGCAAGTGAGATTGGGTGCGACCCTTACACCTGTATATATAACAGATTCGTGGGTGTGCTCACCAGTGTGGAAGGGGGTATAATTATAACAAAGTTATTTACTGCAACCCGACCGCTACTATGTATGGGCACCGTGCTCTACAGGGTGGAAGGGGGATATCATTTTAACAAAGTTATTTACTGCAACCCGAACGCTACTATGTATGGGCACCGTGCTCTACAGTGCAGAAGGGGATATAATTATAACAAAGTTATTTACTACAACCCGACCGCTACTATGTATGGGGCACCGTGCTCTACGTGCAGCATGGCAACCGAAGGTTACATTACCATCTTTGGTGACCATGAGATATTGATAGCGCGGAAGTAATTCATCATCTTCACTTAGTAACTGGAGCTGTAAGCGTCCGAAGGACCGCTACTATGTATGGACACCGTGCTCTACGCGCAAGTCCCTATATGAATGGAGTGAAGCCGGTTTGAGCTGATTATTCGCTAGTGTGGTGTGCTAGGAAACAACCAAGAAAGATTTTGCTGCTATATATATATATTTCTTGTGTGAGTGTTGTGGAATAACTAATTCGTTTTTATCTTTTACTGGTACGCATTCAAGCAACAACGTTTGGTGAGTACTATGGCTAACCAATCTGAAACTTTTAGACAACACTTTTCAGACCCAAGTCACTGGATATATGCAACAAAACATGGTCATCGCAGTCAAATATATAACAAAACATATAATGAATTTCGTACTACATCTACATACACTAACTACTTGAACAGTACCTTCAAAGAATGGCCATTAAACTATATTTTATCACATCACACAACTCGATTTGACTACCAACTTCATTATTCTATGGGGCAAGACACCATCATTTTCCCACGACAATTCAATGAGTTACAGTGTGTGACGTACATTAACGACTACCACATTCCTGACACAAATGACACGTACGAAAATAGTGACGGTGAAATTGACTACATTAATTGTCACAAGTTGTGTTTAAAATGTTTTGTTTTATGCTATGGATTAGACCTTGCTATGGAAGATGATGAAGATCCAGATAGTAACAACACTGACGACACGCTTCCCCTCCCTAATAATATTCACAGTCAAAGTTATTTTGTAAAACATAAAAATTGGAAGTATCTCTTAGACGACTTGAATGAGGAGGACATATATTGGTGCCATAAATGTACATAACCCAAATTTGTTACAAGATGTGTATTCCCAGATGGAAGTAAAACGGATATAATATATCCAAACACCAATGATTACTTATATTCTTCATACATTTACTCAGTTGGTCAAGTTACTTTACATCCTACAAACCAACTAACATCTCTCAGAAGTAGATATCATCCCTACTAAAAGGTAAGTTATATTTATTGTATGCCAGATTTACCACAAACCTTCCAAACTCAAATTGCAATAGCTTTTTCTCTAGAATGGAATTTCGTTCCAGTGTAAACAACAACCTCGCGGGAGATGATATAGAAGAAGAGGCAGTAACAACGCCTACGCTTGCCACTAGTTTTACTTCAGTGAGGAGTTCTGCTCATCAAGATACCATCCCCATCGCAACACCATACACATCACAACACCATTCACATCGCAACAACGTAAAATCTTATATATAGCTTTTTGATTACTATGAGTTTTTTAATAAACAAAAAAAAGTTTGACTTTTGAGTTTTTGATTTAACTATTGGTTACATGCATGCTACCCCAAGTATGAGTTAGAAAAAACAAACATATATTTTAGTTCATTTCTTTATTGGCATCGTTTGCACATCAACTTGTTACCACTTGTTTAACATAAGGTGAGAATAGTGTAGAGTTTATTTTTGCTTTGTTCTTGGTCCTTTCATATGTTTTGATTGTAAACGTCCACCACTCAACACGAGCTTCCCCTTCATAGCACCTGCTACCACAAGGGCCGCCATTTTTTCTGCAACAGATGCAGAAGGTGACGTCACACGTTCCATAGCCTTTCTCAAAAGTATCCGGTCGGCGACACGTCTTAGTTCAGAGATGTTGTTCTCACGCTTTGATGTTCTGTACGCTAGATCATGCTGCTTGCAAGCTGCGTCTAAAGCATTAATTCCAGGATCACCACGTGCCAGTCGAACGTCTAACTTTGTACCAGGGCCACAGTATTGATAACCAGGTAAGTGCAGCTCAAAGGGTAAAAGATCTATGACTTTGTCAGTGAGACCATGACCAGTAGAGATCCGGCATATTTTTTTCAGTCGGTGACGCACATGTTGATTCTTTTTCCGCTGCTGCGGAGGTTGCTTCTTTCTTACCATCACATCCGTGGAATGAAGACGCATAGTCGTTGCATGAGTTTTTATGTCCATGATACAGTTTAATTAATTGACACGTTCTACAATTTTGAACTGATGGCATTTTGGAAATGTACACTTTTTGATGATGTTCATAATCAGTGCACGGTTGAAGTTCACACAACACAGGATCCCGTGTCCAATCACTCGGCACACTTTCCCAAATCTCCTTTACAGCATTTGACGCAACATAAAACAAAAACGCTTTGGGTAAAGCATTTAGTTCTTCTAGGGTAAAATTGTTCAGTTTTTTCTTACAAGCGAAATACTTAACAATAGCCCGTTCAATGGGGTTAGATTTTAAGCCTTCAATGGTAGCCATTATACACACAGACACGTCTGTATTATACATACGTCTCTGTCTCACTGTTCTGGTCTGCATTCATGCACAAGGTTTTACACTCATTTTCCAGGTACCGACATGCATTGCGACTTAGCCAATCAAAGAGTTTCGATACGTGTAGGAGTGTCTTTTTTTGTACACGTTCACCAGGCTCATATAAGGTGTGTAGTGCAGGACATCCCATTTCGTGTAGATTGATGAGTTTACAAGTTGGAGAAACATACTGACGTAACCATTCCTTTTTTTCACCTCCTTTTACAAAAATAGTGTTGGCACCGAACAAATAGGCTTTTAATACAAACAGTAGATAGTTATAAGGAATGTTTCCTTGATTCCAGTTCAATCCTAAATGACGTTGCAGCCACTCGGTTTGTCTTCTATCCTCGTCCGACTGCATGTATAAGGGAAACGGTGGTTCAAAAGTGAAAGCACTTACTGTGGGCGTCCACATGGTTGTGCAATCTATAATTGCAACGTCCTTGAAAACAAACTTATTTTCATTGACTTTGAAGCCTTGCATATCGACAATCAATGTTCTAGACATGGTTACTGCTCGCGGATACACACTCCTTTCTTCACCAGTGCTTTCTGTCAACTAATCCATCTCTACCTATAGTCCTACTAGTTAAGAGGTTGGAAAAGGAACTGGGTTTGCTAAAGGGATAAAAACAACATAAAATGGCTTATACTACTTTATTTGCAAAAAGATCAGAACATTGTTTTTCAATCTTTTATCATAGGATTCAGTCCAGGGCTCTGCAGCCAAACTTCTATTTATACTCTGGTCACCATATTGGACAGCGGCTGATAATACACTTGCGTCTCGTGAACAATCAGGCAATAGGCTGTTGTTTTTTCTGGAATAACTACAGACGTTTCAAATTCTAACCGGATATCGATAGTTGTTTCCTTCATCGACTCCTCCAAATACGAACAGTCCATCACCACCAGAGGTGCTTTGGTTTTAAAGTCTTGCGGGGATAATAGCGGACATGCTTCTTTCTGATAATAGGAGGACTGAAAGTTTGTAAACATGTCGTAGAGCTTACCATATTTGTTCTTGGTAAAGTTTAAATCCATTCCTTCATAGGGGAAGGTAACTCCGTTCAGGAAGAGTCGTATATTTCGCAATTGGATGTGATCAAATTGTGATGCATCTTTATTCTGTTGATATTTGCGATCTGTTTGAAATCCAACCATGACGTAGAGAGGTCGCTCTGTGTACCGTGAGGTTTTTATAGACCAAGTATGTGTATCAGTGAGTGGTAATACCGGGTACTCATGCAGCTCCCAGCTTCTAAATTGTATGGGTAAAGCTGTATCCTTCTCCACAATCTTGAGCAGACTCAATTTTTTCTGGTCAGAGAGAGAGTCACGTGCGGTACTTTCCATAGAATTCGTTGCAATAAAATTTTTGAATCTATTGCAGCTCCATCAGCACCCTTCAGCGCATTATAATCGCTCCTATCTCGAACAAGAATCAAATCCTGTCTTGCGTTCACAACGACGCGCTTATGGTCCTCTGCAAAGCCTAATATTAATTTTAGGGGTAAATGACCGGTAAATGTACCATCACCATTAACCATCCAGTCGTTTGTCGAGTCAGGACACCAACCGGCCATACGAAACGCTTTACTCTCCTCACTTCCGTACGAGGGATAAAGTTTCATAGCGCTTGTTATACCAACATTTCGAGTCGTATCCACTTCGATTCCGTTGATGATGTAGCGAACCTCGGAAAACAAAAAGGCCAGCGCATGGTTAGCCAACGTTGACGTTGTCGGAATGGTACCATCTGATTTGGTGAGTTGACCTTCAATCTGGATGTAACTTTCATGGGGTAGGGTGTAGATATCTTGTTGATTAATGGTAATACGAATTTCGTCATTGTTATTTAGACCCTGAGTGTACGGTTGATAGGAATGGTGTTCAATTCTTACAATACCCTCCTGTACTTCGACCGGATTGATCACGTCGAGGATCGAATTCATGACGTACGGTGTAACCCAGTTGTTGTAAGATCTGCTTGTTGACACGTGTTAACCTGTACACGCGTTGAGAACAACTAACACCCACCCTCAATGGTGTTGTTGCTTTATACACTTGTTTCATGCTGGCTTCAGATACAATTTGTAGGTCACAGGTGTATGAGGGTCTAATTCGATGAGACGTTGGTTTCTATTCACTAGTCTCAAGGTAATATTCCTGATGTGGGTCACACTCACAGGGTGATAGAGCACCACCGATGGGTTTTCGCGGATGATATAACCACCAGGTGAAGTAACAATAAAATCATAAAGCGAATGCGAGGGATCTTGATTGGTGTAGACGTCTGTAATAATATTACACGTGACAGATATGTGATGATCTTCAATTATTTTCACCGGTTGGTCAGACTTGTGTATCACGTTTGGTACTAACACTTGTGGTGAATAGCCTAGCAATGGACCAATTGAGTCTGGTTGTGCTTTAAAATCAATCCTAAAGGAAGAAAGAATACTGCAGCGATGTGTCACGTTGTTGGCTATGAGTTCAAACTTGCGTGTCCCGTCCAGAAATGCTTTTAGACTAAATTCCTTGGTGAGAGTTGTGTAGATGTGATCGTGAATATCATCTACGGTGTAGCTGCCAGACGGTAGAGTTAACACATAGTCATCGTAGTAAAACTTATCATTGACGTCTTCAATTATGATGCAGATTCTATTATAGCCTTCAAACGAAACAAGTCCCAGCACGTAGGGTCGTTGTCCCAATTCAATTGGAGGATAAAAGTCAACAGTTACTTCGGCTCCTTGTCCGTGCACTGTAAACGCTCTACTTTCTGCCATTATACTGCTCACGTTACCACCTGCGCTGAGTCTTATATAGAAAGGTCAGACATAGGCGACCACAGTGTTGAGTGTTAAAAGTTTGTACTCGTTTCACATTATAGTTTATTGTTGCACTGCTTCCGAAATAGCGAACAAGCTCTGTCGGCGGGGGAAGGTTTCCAAAACTGTCAAAGTACCACACGGTACAACCATGCTTGACGTAGGCCACGTAATGTGTTCCCGGTCCATGACTGTCATCCAAATTAATAACTGCACTCTCACGCTTCCAAGGTTGAGGAGGTAATTGGTTGCGCATAAATACACCTCTAAAGTGTGCAATTTTCAACTGTTTTGCATATTTTATGACTTCTCCGTGTGTCATGGCTCGCCGGGGCAGTGCATCGATTAAGCGTTTTTTGGCGACATGTAAATGCCAAGTCCTTTTTTATAGGGTGCTAGCTTCAGGTTCACACCCTTGCCACGCAGTGCTATAGCTTCCATCGTTTTATTGTGCCTCTCACTTTCCTTCAACTGTTGCTTCGCTTCCTCGACAGCTTTCACCGTTCGCGCTACCGCACTTGCTCCACCAAGAAGTGAACCCAGGGCTGCCAGTCCAGCGAATAGTGCGGGTAAAAATCCGCCACGTTTTGGTACAGGAATAACTCGAGCACGTTTTTTAAAACTTAGTTTACTTTTGGAATTCGCATGCAATCGTGCTGCTCGGAGAGCTTTTTTAATAGCCAACTCGCTATTGGTTTCTCCACGCGAAGCCTGACGTGCCGCATGGAGAATAGCTTTAAAGCCTCCCTTTCTTGACAACGTCTTCCTCTTCTTCACCACATATCTCTGTTTCACCATCGCGACCAAGGAAGAAGACAACCTCACAGTATAAAGGATAGACAACAACTAACGCTCCTCAGGAAGAGAGCCTGCATTTATTTAATCGATGGTGGCGGTATATTCGAGTTCTATATACAGCGGAAAATCATTCATTGATTTTCCCACCTCTTTTTCTTCAGACGACAGTTTCAGTTGAAAGGATAATTTGTCCTCGGCTTTCACCGCAAGTTCGATGAGTGATGATATAACACTACCGTTTAATAGTAGCTCTAAATGTTTGAAATCCGGTGTATACTCGATAACACGAATGGCACCATCATACGGTAAACGGTAATTGCTATGCCCCGAACGTAGTATATAGGTGAGGTTACTGGGGTCTTCAACCGGTTGTCGCTTTACAATGTGAACCAAAAATAAGTTTGGCATTGTTTTAATCGTTGTTCCAAAAATCGTTTAGTCGTCACGTCATGAGGATGTACAGGATCGGCAACATCGGCTATTCGTTTTCGCTTCATCTGTAGAGCGTTCTCTCTGATTTCCCACACCTTCTCTATTTCAGAGAACAAATACCGTTTTGTACAAGCATCTTGATCATCCTCCGGATCGGCCACGTGTACAAGGCGCGTATTATTCGCTGTATAACCATTTACTGTTAGGAATGGTACAAAACGGCGTAATTCTTTCACCTTGTTATCTACATAATCCTTTCTAGCAGCGTCCGTGTCGTTGGTTGGAAGAGCTAGCTGAGTGATTCGACGTTGGTGTACATCATAGTCTTCCTCTTTTGTTAACACCACAGCATTGGTTAACATATAGGCTTTGGTGCACACATCTTGATTGTTTACGGGGTCTGCAACGCCCATGATACGTTTATTCTGTGCTTCATAGTCTCCCTTGATACGCCGCAAGCGATAATAATCTACATACTTTTTTGAACATGCGTCCGAAGCTAATTGTGGTTCTGTTATATTGGTTAATCGCTTTCCATTAAAGTCGTAATGACCATCCGTTGTGCGTGGCAGTGCATTGGCATCGACATATCGTTTATTAGCCGGATCTGTATCATGTTTTGGATCGTTTATCGAAGCAGATGGCTCATTTCCTTTCTTTGTTTTATGTGTTCTCCCAAAGGCATCCATGGTTACACTAGATCTGAAACAGCCACATGCTTCATGTATATAGAGACCACCTCTTCCCGTTTCACGTTCAGTCGATATGCAGATTATTAAGCAACAACATTCACTTCCGGTGGGGGATTTGGTTTCTCGCCTCTTCTCGACAACGTCCGAACGCCGCCACGGTTCACTCTTCCCGTCTTCCATTCGCTGTCTCATCGCCGGACCATCGGGATGTGGAAAAACCAATCTTCTGCTTACCTTAATCACCTCCTTAAACGGAGTACGATTTCAAAATATCTACATTTTTGCCAAGTCGCTCTATCAGCCTCTTTATGTGTTCTTGCAACAAGTCATGTCGGGTCTTCGCAATAACATGGGTTACTTCACATTCCCCGCGCACGAAGATGTCGTCTCACCGGATCATGTTCGCCCGAATTCGCTCATGATTTTTGATGATGTGTCCACAGAACGACAGGCTATCATTCAAACCTATTTTACCATGGGACGTCATAAATATATTGATTGTTTTTATCTCGCTCAAACCTATTCCCGAATACCCAAACAGCTCATTCGCGACAATGCCAACGTGATTGTTCTCTTCCGGCAGGATGAACGCAACATGCGTCACGTCTACGATGATCACGTGAACCCAGACATGACCTTCCTAGCCTTTACACAGTTGTGTGCCACATGTTGGAATGCTCATCACCACGGTTGCCTCGTTATCGATAAGCAGAGTGATATCAACAACGGACGCTACCGCATGGGGTTTGATCATTTTATACGTATTTAAGGCACTGCATGACTTTTTCAAACGTCATTTATTCAGCTAGCATGGCAACAGCAGGTAGTCAATTAAAGAAACACATTATCCGTGCGCAAAATAATATTCGACGCAAGTTCCGTGAACTGAAACGCACACATGCTGATAGTGAGCTGTTGATCGCGAAACATTTGAAATCACCTCTGGAAGCCGTGTTAAAGGGAACATCACAGACCAATAAGCCAAATACAGTATCAAAAGGAATACAAACAATCGAGGAGGAAGAACAAGAAGAAGGCGATGAAGAAGCTGAGGATGTTTTTACTTCTGGAACAGAATCACCGCTTCCAGAGTTTCTAAAAACAACAGTCATTGCTCAAACGCCCTCTAGCTCTAGAGAAAAAAAACCTACCCTGTCAGAAATCTTGGCTACACCTGAAAAGTATATGCAGCTGAAAGGTATTCTGGTAGACCATTTTGGACCGTTGGTAACGCCCTACCTTGAAGACCTTTTTACTAGAAAAACTGATACGACCTACGGTGTTCGCTATGAAAATAAACGTTTTCGAATTGGTGACTCAGAGATCAAAATAAAAGATAATGTCGTGATTGTTAAAACAGTTCGATATCAATTGACGCCAGGTCTTTTAGAACTTTTATTTGCACGTGTACCTTCCAAGGATGGCTATGACGAAGACGATATTCAAAAGTATAAGGACATCTTGATGGCTACAAATGGTTTTAGACGTAATTATAAACGTTCTGAATCAATAAATGCAAATAAGGGTTTCAAATATAAGGCCATTATATCCAAATTGTTTCCCACCTATGCAAGTGTCCGCCATGAAAGCTCAGCGTCCGGCGTCCCGTTTAAAACGTTAAAACCTTTCGTTGATTTCGCCTATTGGAACGATCCTAATAAGTTGGTTAAACGTCTACAGCTCCTGCACCCTTCCCAACAGGCTGGCCATACAGGTCATGAAGGTGAAATTGTAGAAATAGAAGAGGAGCTTCGTCATGCTGGCATTATTGTATGATGGGTCCACGTGACAATACCCCTTCGCCTATTAAAACAGTGATTGCTCACGAGTTGCATAAACCAGCTCGCCGTATCTATCCACGTCGTCATGTTGTCTCGCGAGGAATTGATGAACTTTGGCAAGCTGATCTCGTGGAAATGATTCCCTATGCTACTAAAAACAATGGCATCAAGTATTTGCTGACTGTCATCGACGTCTATTCCAAAATGGCATTTGTAGAGCCTGTGCGAAATAAAACAGGTACTCTAGTTACTGCAGCCTTTAAACGCATTATTCAAAAAGCTAAACGGCAACCTCGCTTCCTCCAGACAGATCAAGGTAAGGAGTTTTTCAACAAGGAGTTTTCCACCTATCTGCAAAAACTCGGTGTTCATCACTATACCACTTACAGCAATTTGAAAGCGAGTGTGGTAGAACGTTTCAACCGAACGTTAAAAACACATATGTGGCGAGAATTTACAGCCAGAGGGTCCTATCGCTGGCTTCATCTACTGCAGACTCTAGTGTCACGTTACAACGATACCAAACATAGAACTATTGGGTTAAAACCACGTTTGGTCATAAAAAACAGTCCACGGTTGAATCGCCTTCATCATGGCATCAAAACAGCTGACCCACAACGCCATCGTTTTCAGGTGGGTGATTATGTACGCATCAGTAAACATAAATCCCTCTTCTCAAAAGGATACACGCCCAACTGGAGCACAGAAATATTCAGCATTCGCCAAGTAAAACGTACCCACCCCGTCACTTATCTACTCCAGGACCATAACCACCAGCCCATCGAAGGAGGATTCTACATCGAAGAACTTCAAAAATCGCAGTATCCCAAGCATTATCTTGTTGAAAAAGTGATTAAAAGACAGGGTAATAAACTCTATGTCAAATGGTTAGGTTTCAATTCCTCTTTTAATTCTTGGATTAATAAATCTGATCTTGTATAATGAGCCTTGTTTTATTTCATCCTCTTAACCTTTCCTTGTCGGGTTGGCCGAGCGGTCTAAGGCGTTCGACTTAAGTTCGAATTTCCTCAACAGGAAGCGAGGGTTCGAATCCCTCACACGACAGCTCGTCATGGGTTAACAACAGTCCATATACCTCTACATTTTTACCATACATAGATCTCTAGGGGACATTTAGTATTTCGTATTATTCATATTCGTAACCATGCTTAATGGAATATTTATTATTATTAGGTCTTTATTGATTGATACCTACAGCCCCGGCCATCACATTGTTCTACTACTCTAAGTTACACTCGGTCACATTCGGCTACCTTCGACAGTCGCCCGAACCAGTCCCCTCCCCCACTTCCATCCACAAGCTATATAGGCAATGCACACCAGCCAGCTCAGTCAGTTGGCTGGCCAACACAGGTCGGCTAACAACTGGGTCTGCTTCCAAGCCAGACCTTCCACCCTTTCCCCTCCCCTCCCCCCCTCCCCTCCCCCAAGCCCCCCAGGGAACGCCTGGGGGGGCACGTAACCACGAGAAACCATGGATGACCTTGAAATCTGTCCAGGACCGGCTTAGCCCTACTACTCCAGTAGTGTCCTTTATATCCGTACAGAATTTCAGGGTGATACCGCTAATAGTTTCAGAGATATAGAATGCCGGTGAAATACTTTGCACATCCGCCATCTTGTGGTTATGTAAACAATTGAACGAAGTTATATGTCGGTGCATTACAATGTGTATGATTATATACTGTACCAAGTTTTATTGCGTTTGGTTGGTTAGATCGCGAGAAACGTCTATTTAAATGTCACAAATTCGCGTGGCCACCATGTTGGTTTTGTAGTTACCAGTTTTTCAAAAGTCACATAAGTGAACTTCTAGTAGTTCCCTTTATCACCGTAATAAATTCCAGGGTGATATCGGGAATAGTTTCTGAGATATTGAATGCTGGTGAATTATTTCGCACAGCCTCCATGTTGGATTGGTGAGACGTAATAAAAATTGAAAGGCACGGTCGGGGTCGCCCAGAATAGTGCTATAAACTTACCGAGTTTTATTGAAATCGCTTCAGCCGTTTGGATGTTATTAGGGACACACACACACACACCTCACACACACACACACACACACACACACACACACGCACACACACGGACAAAAGGTGATCTCATAACCCTCACTCACTCACTCACTCCGTTGGCTTTTCTGGGACGTGACGATCCCGTGCCGCTCTCACTATCTGCCTCCATTTCCTCCTATCCAGCGCAGTATTCTCCCATACAGTAAGCCTATTTTTTCAAAATTGAAAATAGGCTAAAAATGGGATGTTATGTCAGAGCAACCACAACAAAAACAGTACAGACCAAAGTGGTCGGAACAACGCAAACAAGCCTTCTCGGAAAGAATGGAAGTCTATTGGAATAACAAGAGGAACCAAAAGAAAAGTTGATTGAGTAATTTGCTTAACGTCTTCTATGTATTGGGAGAATTCGCTTCAAATAAAAATAAAATATAATACTGTACTGTAGTAATAATATGACAAAAACTATAACAAGCACTGTTGGGAAATGGTAATAACAGAGTGACCATGGGCGTATCTTTTACGAATTTATATTCTTTTGTTTTTATCATAAAAGTCTCATTGTTGGATTGTTACTGCACTATTGCTAATTATACACAACATTTATCATTAAAGTACCGACAGCAGTGGCTACGCTGGCTAAAGTAGAGCGTTAGGTTATGGGGCCCAGCTCTCTGCTGACTCGGTAGACGCGTGGATTCGAGCCCCATCGTCGGCCGTCCTTGAAATTGTTTTCCGTGGTTTCCCCCATTTTCAACACCAGGCAAATGCTGGGACGGTACCTACTGAGAGGCCACGGCCTCTTCCTTCCACATCCCTGCCCAGTTTCATTCTTGTTCACCCATTCCATCTCTCATCCCGACGCGCAGGTCACCCACGGGTGTCGACTAGGAAGACCTGCACTCGGCCTCTCAGGAGGCCACACGACAAAAAATATCATTAAAGTCACTTTGTTGGATTGTTACTGTATTAACGTTTTTGCTAACTATACACAACATTTATCATTAAAATCTCATTGTTGGATAGTTACTGTAACAACGTCTTTGCTAACTATACACAACATTTATCATTAAAATCTCATTGTTGGATAGTTACTGTAACAACGTCTTTGCTAACTATACACAACATTTATCATTAAAATCTCATTGTTGGATAGTTACTGTAACAACGTCTTTGCTAACTATAGACTACACAACAAGAAGGCCTACGTCCTCTCTGCTGTTTGCAGTGAGTTTGATCAACGTCGGGAAGCCATTCAACATGTGACTGGCGGGTGTCCTGCTCTTGCCGAGAGTCACTACTTAGGTAGGCGTAGACAAATAGCAAACATTTTACACTCTTTCCTGGCGGTAAGTACTGTATAGCCTGGTGGAGAACACAGAGCCATCCCACAATATCCTCCCACAGCTGCGCTTCAATCTAATGGAACCCTTTTTTTTTTATTGGGACAGAGTAATCCTACTGATACATCCTCGTCCTGATCTACTACCACTATGTAACAGCACATAATATAGTGAGTTATTCTATTTTTATTTGCTATAAATATTTAATTGATTCTTGTAATTTTATCCTCATTAATCAAGGTGATACGGATCATTTGTTGTATGGATTTAATACTGATAACCTGTGTTATTTCTTCTTCTTCTTCTTCTTCCTCTTCTTCTTCTACTTCTTCGTGAATGTGTCGCTTAGGACCACGCGAAATCAACACTTTCTAGCCTTCCTGTTGGCCCAGTATCCCTTCATTCGCAACGAGTGGGTCTGTTTCCGCTCCTCTGACCATCGATGTTGTGTAGTCTTCTTCTCTTCTTCCTCGAAACCCCGCGTCTGAGTGATTTTCCTGATTTCCTTCCGGTCATGTAAGTTTGGTGATCCTAATTACTTTAAGTCTCTCTCTGTAAATTTATACCAATTCGGTCTAATAGCCTTGTTCTTTAAGCAAGTATGTATTTTGTGTGTCAGTCTGTTCGGGTCCATTCTTTCTATGTGTCCCATAAATTGGATTCTTCGCATTCGCATTGTGTCTGTGATTTTGGAATGGTTTTTTTATATTTCTGTATTAGGCTTTGGATAATGTACGCCATCCTTTGTTCTCGGTCCAAGGATTTTTCTCATTATTTTACGTTCTTTCACTTCTATTTGGTGTTTTAGTGTTTTGTGATGGAGATTGAGTGTCTCTGAAGCATAGAGAGCTTCAGGTTTGAATACAATTGTATAGTGACGAATTTTGCAGTTCCAGGAGAGACTCTTTTTGTTATAAATATTTTTTGTTGATTGAAAAGCAGTTTCCATTTTCTGAAGCCTTGATTCAATTGCTTTCCTTTCGTTACAGTTTGCTGTAATCCATTCACCTAAATATTTAAATTCATTTACTCGAAAGAGTTTGTTGTTGCCAATTTGAAGTTCATTTGATGCGGTTTTGATGTCAGTCATAAATTTTGTTTTTTATTTATTTATTTATTGCCACAACAGGGCAATGCCCCAATTACAGCAGCAAACAATTGTTTACACACAGATAATACATGAAAATACATTAAAATACAAAATAAAATACATTAAAGTACAAAATTAAAAATATAATAATAAAAAGTTAACTTGAAATATACATAAAAATGACCATGATAGCCCCGATTCCCTATTGACGTATTAATTATATTATACTATTTATTACCTTAAGTCAATATATTGTACATTAAAACCGTACACATTGTGACCTTCCTTAGCGTAGTATAGGATAAGTAAATGTGCAATAACATACACTTAATAAAATTTTGCCATAACAGAGGATACTAAAAATATGTTTGTTCCAAAAGCTCACAAAGTAAAATTTCAAAAACCAGTTCTGTTATAAAATGTGTTAAGAAAACCATAAAAGGTTTTGATAAAACAGCGTTGAATTGAAGAGATGTGGATGTGAAAATATATTTGCTGAATAAGTTAGGTTATAAATGATGGTTGATATGTATTTGCCAGGTAGAGAAATATTGTAGAGAGAACGTTGGAAATACAGTGAGTCCGGGAATGTTCTCCGCAGCGCCTACATGCGTCTGCGAGAGCTAGCTACAGCAGTTACGTTGGTAGCACGGCTGCCGCTTGCAACATAACAAATAAACAGTAAACTTTGTACTCACTACAGCCATTCATAACAGATGCTGGAACCATTCACAGTACATCACTCTTTTTCCGTAATCAGTTTGTTTTAATTCGTGAACCACATAACGTTATAAGGGAACAACTGAAGCTTGTCTCTTACAGCTTTATGTGCTGTCGACTTAGAGATTCCTGTTTGTTGAGCTAATTTTCGTGTTGATTTACTTGGACAAAGCAGCATTATGTCGGAGATTTCATCATGTTTTGCGTCCGTTAAAAGCGTAGGCCTGCCTGTTGCCGGTACATCGTGATCTGAGCCAGTCACACGAAATGTACTTACCAAATCCCGAACGGTATCACGGTTTGGGCATTTTGAAGTAGGAAAACGCCTCCGTGGCTTAGGCGGCAGCACGACGGCCTCTCACCGCTGGGTCCGTGGTTCAAATTCCGGTCACTCCATGTGAGATCTGTGCTGGACAAAACGGATGCAGACAGGTTTTTCTCCGGGTACTCCGGTTTTCCCTGTCAACATTTCATTCCAGCAACACTCTCCACTATCATTTCATTTCATCTGTCATTCATTTAATCATTGCCCCAGAGGAGTGCGTCAGGCCTCGGCAGCCGGCACAGTTCATATCCTCGCCGCTAGATGGGGGCTTCATTCATTCCATTCCTGACCCGGTCGGAGACTGGAAGCAGGCTGTGGATTTTCTTGCAGGAGCTCCTAATATTATTTCGTGGATTGTTGTTGCATGTTACATCTTAAATCCTCAATGAAAAATACAGTAGTTAACGAGTCAGCTCATACACGAGTGTGAAGGCGGTGTATTTAGATTCACTGAGGGATTTTTTCACAAATATTGCTTACACTTCTTCTTGAAGGTTCAATGACATAGGTCACTATTGGTGTACTATTTATGAGGAACAGTTGAATAGCTATCGAAATCGGATGTTGACTGATATGCCTATGTTATATGTCGTTTGTCGGTGCTGGAGTCCTTTCCTCTTAATGCGCTGTAAATGTGTGTTCTTGTAACTAAGGTGTGGATTAGGCTTCCACTAATCTTACGAGCGTTGAACCAAACAAAGATGAGAGCTTTTTTTATTAGGTCTACTTCATTCTAGTGGTGGCTGGCGTAGTAACACAATCCTCCTCTAAACTATAAAAATATTTAGAAATATACAGGAACATTCACTCAGAAACACTCAAGAGTAAGTTGGGAGTGTTAATAAGCCTTCTGTTGGGAACAGCTGATAGCTTCCTCTATCATTTCCCCCTTTGATTTGAGCGATTCCCTCTAAAATGCTATCGCAGAGACTAGAAGGTGCCACCGGCCACTTTCTCATTTGCTGGCACTTAGAAATTCTCGCTGAGCTGCGATCTGCACAGTCAGTGCTTGGCGCGGAGTGGAATACAGGACTACTGTCGACCAAAATATTATGTGTGTACACGAGTTTGAACATTGTTTGTTATGTAACCCATAGACCTCGAGACAGTAGTGGCTACGCTTGCTAAAGCACAGCGTTAGGTCATGGGGCCAAGCTCTCCACTGACTCGGTAGACGCGTGGGTTCGATCCCCACCGTCGGCCGTCCTTGAAATGGTTTTCCGTGGTTTCCCATTTTCAACACCAGGCAAATGCTGGGACGGTACCTTCTGACAGGCCACGGCCGTTTCCTTCCACATCCTTGCCCAGTTTCATTCATCTTCATCCATTCCATCTCTCATCCCGGCATGCAGGTCGCCCACGGGCGTCGACTAGAAATACCTGCACTCAGCCTCTCAGGAGGCCACTCGAAAAAAATAGACCTACATAAAATCCAATAACATTATCATTTTCGTCGTTTTATTTTACGTTAGTTCATGTAGGTTTGGAATTTTTAATTTATATTTTAATATTTTTTACCGCAGTTGGAACACAAAAAGTCCCCGTTTTTAAGCGTGCTTCGACCATGTATCACATTTAAGAATTATTATCTCACAAATCCGTCATGAGATCGAATCCAAATTTTAACACAATATACACTGGAATGTTGTATAACTGGTTTATTAATTTCAAATTTTTATGTGTCCAAGAAACAAAGTTGTTATCATTTTTGTAAGGTAAGTTTTTCTCTGCTCGGGGTGGTTGTAAAATGTAGTTCTTGGTTGCGTTGTAATCCTGATACATCAAAAGTTATGCTCTATGATTGTGAAATACGTAAATTAATTCACTTATTTTATATCGGTTTGTATTTGTACGGGGAATTAAGACATGGTTCACCAGTTAGCCGCTCCGGTGAAAGCTGTACCACATTCCAAAATTCCAATGTATATTGTGTTAAACTTGGATTCGAACTGATGACGGGTTTGTGAGGTATTAATTCTTAAATGTAACGCATGGTTGAAACACGCTTAAAAATGGGCACTTTTTGTGTTTCAACTGCGATAAAAAATATTAAAATATAAATTAAAAATTCCAAACCTACATGAACTAACGTAAAATAGAACGATGACAATGATGATGTTACCGGATTTCATGTAGGTCTATTGGTTACTTCACAAACAACCTTCAAACTCGAGTGCACATAATATTTTGGTCGACAGTAGCCTAGATACCTCGTTGTGAGTGGAGTTCTTTGGCTGACGTCTGATTAATGCGCTATATTGATTAATATTATTAAAGTAATGTGTTTTCAAATAAAACTCAGCACATAAGGTGCGGCCGCCCTGCTTCTTTTTGTATTTTTTTTTATCGCGGAGTATGAACCCGTCAACGACGGTCGCGTAAAGCTAGTAGAAGATAAATGGACAGGTTGGCAGAACGTTTCCTAGAAGAGAGTCGCACTCACAGCTGAACCTAATCGTTTAACAAGCCGCCCATTCGGGGTGGGAATGATAATTTTTTAACAAGGTCTGTTCAGCTAATGGTCCCTCAGCATTCCTGCCAGTTAACCTGGCGAAGGGCAGGTAGACCTGCAAGAGAACGGGAATACCTCACATTCTACAAACCCCACCCCCTCTTGTGCGCTTTTATGATCATCGCTCAAAAATATACACCAGTGAAATAAAAGGAGAAACCGACCCCAGCTGGAGCTATCATTTGGTGGCCGTTACGACTCAGGTCCCCTGCGGTGTCCAATAAAGCTGTCAGACGCTAATCACTCCCTTCCAGGAATTACACATCAAATCCAGCAGCGACATTTGTCTCTTCGAAGGCTACCGGTTCGACTCATACACAAGTTAAATGCACAAATGTTTTAAGAAGAACTCGTAGCTACAAGTAATGTCTTTCTGAAAGTAGGAGGAAAAAACGGACCCAGCTCAGGAATCCTTCGGGATCGCCAACTCCCGAACTCACCAGCCGTGAGCCCTGAGGGTGTAGCAATATCCAGGGTGCACCAGAAGTGGTGGGGCTACATACACCCAGCCTCCTTGAGGGCCTTGAGCAGAACCCAGGAGATAACATAAAGAGAAAAAGAAGCCTGACCCCTCGCAGAAGGAGAGTATCAAGAAAGATGAGACAAGGGCCAATTAAGGCGGGAAAGGAAGAGACTCCCTAGGCCTCGGATACCCTAATACCGTCGGGGTCGGAAGAGAACAAGAGTTGACCCAGAGAGGTAGACAGGAAAGAAGACGAAGAGGAGCCCAGCACAAGTAAGTAGAAGCAATGCCGGACTCAGCTGGGGTCCCGTGGTCGCCAACCCACGTCCCACTAGATGTGAGCCTCTGGGGGGAAGTTTAAATGAGAAGTCATCGCTTAAGTTGAGTTACGCTTGTGAAGTATAGAGATTTATAAATGTTATTTTTGCATAAATATACAAATTGTCCTTTAGCATTTACCGTAATCTTTTTAGTCACCAAAATGACCGCAATACCGTTTTTTTAATCTCCCGACTGTCCCCTATGCGAAATATTACCACCCGGTGCAGAATTCTGTATGTAATTATTTTTATGTTCGACGATGTCGAAATATAAATATTATATGTCAGAAAACTGTACTATAATGAGGCTCATTATAGTACAAGTTTTCATTATGGGACAGTTTCTCCCACCAATCAGAGCTCAGGAAACAGTTGTTTGACAAATTAGGTAAGGATAGCGTCGCACCTGCGTTGAGTTCCAAGGCCTTCTAATTTAAATTTCACTGCGTGGCCTAGTGTCATAGTGAGGTAATCAAGGAGGCCATGGTCAAATACAAGGTATTCTCTGCGTCCCATGCGCTCTGTTCAGTACATAAAACTGGCGAAAACTCGACAGATATTTATGAATATTTATGTTCGGACATAAAATAGTTATAGTAATAAACAGTCGTATGCAACTCGCCTATAATGGTAATTAAGACACTCGTATGGAAATTATGAAACTCGCGGATACTCGTGTCTTAATTATTGCCATTATAGGCTCGCTGCATAATGCACTATTTCCGTACCACTCTTTCGTGACTAGCGGCTAATTGTGACCTCTCCGGTAGAGATAGAACCTTTCTGTGACGAATCACACGAGGTCATTAGAGAGAAAGTCATCAGCACGGCCATTTATGAAGAAAATGCTAGAGAAATCTTCGTCAGAAAATAAAAATTATAGAATTATTTATTACACAATTATCATCATATATATTATTTCAGTAGTATGCATCCCTTCTGCGGCGCTCACAAGAGACCGATCGTGAAAAATGAGCATTCAAATGAAAGAGAATATACATTGCCAGTGACTCATTGCACTCTAATTTCATAAATATCTATAGTTTCTTTAAAATATTACATTTAAAAAAATGTACGAAGTGTGCGATTTGCAGTTACTGTTGCTGCAGGAAGATACGCTCCATAATTGGTGTCCACTTCACATTTTGGCCGCTGTGACGCCTTTTATATGTCACTTTAACATTCTGAGGTCTTTCCTTTATCATTTTGCATCGATTTCAGAAACAGTAAATAAAGGAATGTGTACGTTTTCAGAATCAGTAGGCTAAATCAATGGATTGGGTACTCAAATCGTATATCCGGCGAGTGTTAGTGCTAAGCTTTCAATCAATGGACTCAGCACAAACATGATTTAAGCTCATCCGTCTAAACAATGGATTTATTATATTCCAGGTTTGTTAATATGCCGCGATACAGGATTTTCTTCTGCATTCTAATTCCATAAATATCGATTTTTGTAAGAATTGTGCTTTTTGCAAATACTGTTGCTCTAACATGCTGCAATTCTGAGTTGTCGTCTAAAACCTTAAAACATCGAACGTTAATTCTCTAACAGTTTTTCTTCTATCTGATTTTCAGAATCAGTAAATCAATGGATTGGGTACAGGTTTTTCTTCTGCATTCTAATACCATAAATATCGATTTTTGTAAGAAGTGGGCTTTTTGCAAATACTGTTGCTGTATGACGCTAGAGTTGTTGTCTACAGCCTTAAAACTATCATCATCATCATCTTCATCATCATCATATAGGCCTCATAAATTAGCAGTGAAATATTGCATTCTAATGTCATAAATATAAATTTTTGTGAGAAGTGTGCGATTTGCAAATACTGATGCTCTAACATGCAGCAATTATGTGTTGTCGTCTAAACCCTTAAAACTATTAAACGTTAATTATTTTACAGGTTTTTCTTCTGCATTCTAATATCATAAATATCGATCATTTCGCATGGTTTTCAGAAACAGTAAATCAATGGATTGAGCACTCTAAATCCTATAACTGGCGTGTGTTACGGCGTCTAAAACCTTAGAACTATTAAACATTAATTCTTTTACAGGGGTTTCTTCTATAATTTCCCAAGGTTTTCAGAATTACTAAATCAATGGATTGGGTACTCAGATCGTATAATTTCATAAATATCGAATAACCGATGAGTGTTATGATGATCCAATTTTCAGTAATTGCCTTCTTAAATTAGGGAACGTACAACTTGCAATTCTGACTGAAATGTATCGAATAACCGGTGAGTGTTACGGCTAAGCTCTCAATCAATGGACTCAGCACAGAAATGGAATCAACAGTGACGAATTGCATTTTAATTTCATAAATATCAAAGAAAGAAACCAGCCACAGCACGCTCTCATGCTGACGCTCCACTCGGGTAAGCGAAGTAACCCCTGTAGGTAACGTGCAAAGGAGATAGCGTTGAGCGCTACACACAGAACAAGGAAAGCACCCCTATCGGTAACGTACAAAGGAGTCTAGCGCTGATCGTTGCACTTAGGAACAAGGAAGCCTCACTGTAAGCGGGCGTGAAGAAGTTTTCCAACGAGGGCTGTCCTGATAAGGGAGAAGGACGCTCCTCAGCTAAGAAGATAAAGCAGGAAATCTTCACCAAGATGCTTTCATAAATATCGAATAACTGGTGTGTGTTATGATGAACCAATTTTCAGTGATTGCCTTTTAGTTAGAGAACAACCGGGTGAGTTAGCCGTGGTCGTTATGGCATGACTGCTGGCAGTCGCTCACATCCGGGAGGCGAGGAGGTTCGAATCCCCCCGCCGGCAACCTTGAAGATGGTCTTCTGTGGTTTCCCATCTTCCTTCCAGGCAAATGCCGGGGTTGGTCCCTAACTATAGGCCACAGCCGCTACCTTCCAACTCCTCGTCCTTACATTCCAACTTCCCTCCCCAACGGTACTTGTAGCTCACCCATTGGGTGTCCGTCTCGAAGCAGCTACAAAACTGGCGAGCCGAACATGTCCTCGGACACTCCCGGCACTAAAAGCCATACGCTAAAAAAATATATAAAAAAGTTAGAGAACGTAGAACTTGGAATTCTAACTGAAATGTAAACAGTGTTCTATAATCATTTGGATGAAATGAAAACATAACAACCTTTCTCCTTAAGTCTCTCATTATAGGCTAAACCTATTGGGAAATGTGTGGTTTATGAACAAGCGGGATTTTCTAATTTCGTGAATGTCTATAATTTATACGAAGTGTGCGATTTTCAGATACTGTTGCTGTAGGAAAATACGCTCCATAATTGCTGTCCACTTCACATCGTAGCCGCTGTGACGCCTGTTTAGTGTCACTTTAACATTCTGAGATCTTTACTTTATCATTCTGCATGGATTTCAGAAACAGTAAATCAAAGGAATGTGTAATCGTATAATTTCATAAATTAGCGGTGAAGAATTGCATTCGAATTGCATAAATATAAATTTTTGTAAGAAGTGTGCGATTTGCTGATACTGATGCTCTAACATGCTGCAATTATGAGTTGTCGTCTAAATCCTTAACTATTAAACGTTAATTTATTTTACAGGTTTTTCTTCTGCATTCTAATTTCATAATATCGATCATTTCGCATGGTTTTCAGAAACAGTAAATCATTGGATTGAATACTCTAAATCGTATAACTGGCCTGTGTTACGGCGTCTAAAACCTTATAACTATTAAACATTAATTCCTTTACAGGCTTTTCTTCTATCATTTCCCATGGTTTTCAGAATTACTAATTCAATGGATTGGGTATTCAAATCGTATAATTTCATAATTATCGAATAACCAATGAGTGTTATGATGATCCAATTTTCAGTGATTGCCTTCTTAAGTTAGGGAACGTACAACTTGCAATTTTGACTGAAATGTGTCGAATAACCAGTGAGTGTTACGGCTAAGCTCTCACCAATCAATGGACTCAGCACAGAAATGGAATCAACAGTGACGAAATGCATTTTAATTTCATAAATGTCAAAGAAAGAAACCAGCCACAGCACGCTCTCATGCTGACGCTCTACTCGGGAAAGCGAAAGCACCCCTGTAGGTAACGTGCAAAGGAGTTTAGCGTTGAGCGCTACACACAGGACAAGGAAAGCACCCCTGTAGTTAACGTGCAAAGGAGTTTAGCGCTGATCGTTGCACTTAGGAACAAGGAAGCCTCACTGTAAGCGGGGCGTGAAGAAGTTTTCCAACGAGGGCTGTCCTGATAAAGGGAGAAGGAGGCTTCTCAGCCAACAAGATAAAGCAGGAAATCTTGATCAAGATACTTTCATAAATATCGAATAACTGGTGAGTGTTATGATGATAGAATTTTCAGTAATTGCCTTCTTAAGTTAGAGAATGTACAACTTGGAATTCTAACTGAAATGGAAACGGTGTTCTATAATCATTTGGTTGAAATAATAACATAACAACCTTTCTCCTTAAGTCACTCATAATAAACCTATTGGGGAAAGTATGACTTATGAACATGCGAGATTTCTCGCACGGGTCCGCTAGTCAGCCTAATTTCCACATTTTGCAAAAATGATGAAAAAGTAGACTTATCAATCTACATCTGTGTGTGTGGCTGAAAATTATGGTATACATCTAAAAATTAGTAATACTATGGTCGTTCGCAGCCATTGGTTTCCTATCGTCAAATAATCCAAATGGGAGCTAAGAACTTTCGAATTATATAATTATAATAAGATTTGGCTATAACCAGGAAGAGGTTGAAATAAAAAAAAGGAATACGACAAGGATGCTCGCTATCTCCTTACTTATTTAATTTATATGTCCAAGACGCCATAAATAGGATAAGAGAAGAGATTCTAGTTGGAGTAAATATACATGGGGAAAAGATTGAGATTCTCCGATTCGCAGATGACATTGCTTTAACAACAGATAATGAAGATGATCTTCAACAGATAGGCCTACTTCATGTAATGAATAACATCCTTAAAAACAAATTTAACATGAAGATGAATACAAATAAAACAAAAATACTTGTATTCAGTCGGAACCAGGAAGATCATAGAAGAGCACCAGCAATTTATATCGAGAATGATAGAATACAACATGTGAAGGAATATAAGTATCTGGGAAGCTTGATAACGTATGATGGAACCAGCAAACGAGAAATTCGGAGTAGAATTATTCAGATGAAGAACGCTATTTATAGAAAGAAGCATCTCTTCACATCCAGAAGTATAGCCCTAAAAATAAGGAAAAGACTGTTGAAGACGTAGGTACGTGTGGAGTGTGGCTTTGTATGGTAGTGAGACCTGGACAATAGGGAAATCAGAAGAAAAGAAGTTGATGGCTTTTGAGGCTTGGTGCCGGAGAAGAATGCTTAAGATCAGGTGGATACAACATATGACAAATGAAGAGGTATTTAGAAGAGCAGGAGAAAGTAGAAGCTTTATGAAGAGTCTGAAAACAAGACGAGCGAATATGTTCGGACATATTCTCAGACATAATAGCCTGCTAGAAAGAGTCATCGAAGGGACGTTAGAAGGGAAAACCACAAGAGGAAGCCCACCACTTGCATACATCACACAGATAATGAAAATCACGATCACAAAATCATATCACAAATTGAACAGGATGGCGGAGAATAGAGAAGATGGCGAGTTGCTGCAAACCAGTCCCAGGACTGTTAACTTTTAACTTATGAGAGAGATAATGCTGGGATGCGGACCAATCAGGGAGCAGCATGACGTCAATGCAGATAAAGCAGGCACGTCTGACTGGCAATAACTGTCACTTTGAGTACGGACACGAACTCGTACCCATGATTACGGCTGCTGCAATGACAGCCGAAACGTCGGAAACAATCACCGATACACGACGCGGCTCCATTCTGTAAGCCTAGATAATACACTAGACACCAGTCGCGAAAGCCTACGATCTAAAAATACGTAGCCTATATGTATATATATTTATTTTTTTGTTCAAGAGGTAACGTATTTGTATAAATTGTTCAGTAGTTCGAATTATTCGACTTCACTGTAGTTATAATGTAGCTGACACACCGAGTTACTTAGGCACAGTATCGTTTATGGAGAAAGGAAGTAGACTCCAGTAGAGAAGCTGCCCAGAGCTCGACACAGTGAAGCCAAGTGCCAAAATCTAAGAGGGTGCAACTTTGATGGGAGACTGACTTTGAGAGAACTCGCCTCTAATTATTGCAATAAAATGCCTGTGTTGTTGTTTGAGTCTTCAGTCTATTGACTGATTAGATGCAGTTCGCAATGCCTCCCTGTCGTGAGGTAATCGTTTCATCTCTACATAGCTATCACACCTTACATCCGAGGCAATCTGTTTAACCTTGGTCTACCCCTACAGTTCTTGTCCACGGCCTTTCTTTTGCTATTCATGGGTGTCTTAATAGGTTATGTGTCCTACCAACCTACCTCTTCTCTTCATTAGCAGTCGCCAGAAACATCTCTCCTCTCCCACTCGTCTTCATACTCTTCACGTGGGTGAGTAGTTTTTTGTCTGTCTACCAACCACAAGTTTGCAGGTTCGCTCCTGGCCATGGTAAGTGATTTTTTTGAAAGGCGACATGCATGGCATACGTTGTTGGCATGTTAAAGAACCCATTTGAATTCAGTAGGCCGTATGCATAATGGCAAAATTAATCTCGGGATTTTCCACCAACACAAAGTTCCTTCTTTCTCTACTAGAAAGTGCTATAGTGTCAAGGAGCTTAGATATCTAACCTCCTTGACTTTCATAGTGATCCAAGGAACAACACAATTCGACATGCAAGCTGCCCTCAGTACGCCAGATAACAAAGTTTGCACCCGGCACCCGAGGCCATACGATATTATTATTATTATTATTATTATTATTATTATTATTATTATTATCATTATTATTATTATTATTATTATTATTATTATTATTATATGTGTAATCCTATATACCCATCTGATCTTCGACATTCTCCTATAACACCACATTTCAAACGCTTCAATTCCCCTCTTTTCTGCTGCACCAACAGTCCAAGTTTCACTTCAGAGTGCTACGCTCCAGAGAAAGGCTTTCAAAAATGACTTCCTTATACCTAAATCAACTGTCAAAAGATTTATTTTCTGTGGAGCTGCTTTCCTTGTCTGAGCCAATCTACTTGTTATATCCTGTTTGCTTCGTCCATCACTGGTAATTTTGCTTCCTAAGTAACACTTTCATACTTTCTTTAGCTTTTCAACTGTCAATTCGACATCCATAGGGATATCTGATATTTTCGGCTGCGTTCCAATATGTTTGTTGTAAATGCCTGTGCAAACCACATATTATCAAACATCATTATTGGCCAATAATGTTTACGGTACAGTACGAAAGGAAGTAGGCCTATGAGGATAACCACCAAGTTGCTATCCTAGAAACAAATACCGTATGGTACCGCTACTGGACAGTGTATGCTACAGGGCGCCAAGTTCATCTGAAGTCCCGTAAAATGTGTGAACTACTCTTACCTCTAGTCATCATGTTGCTGGATCTACTGCTATTTGCTGCCGCGGAAAGGCGTGTCTTTCACAGAAACCAACTGGCACTGGGTAGCGCGCACGTGAGGATGATTTACCAATGGTGTCACTCTCTCTCCCCGCCCACCAACTGTTCTCCCTCCCGCGCGCCGGCAGCGCCCTCATTCAGGGCTTCACTTGAACTTGCCGAGCTCCTATATTTCTGGGCTGATTAATGTACGTATTAGCAGATGGCGAAAGTCTGCGTGAACTAAGGAGCTTACAGGTGAGAGAAAGGAAGGTAGTTGCAGGGGTCCCTGCTGTGCTCCTGGGAGACACACTAAGGTGCAATACAGTTACAGTAGGAGCCGATGTGAACATTTTCGTAGCAACGAGAGAAGGGAACGTTCCTCCCCTCTCAACCACGCTGCAGCACATGGACTCGCCCGCATACGGAACTCATTGCGTGCCAAAGCTAATAATCATGGTCTACCAAACAATCTGTAAGCCCCAATTTCTGGGGCATGCTTGTTGATAAATAAATTGTCAGTCGAGCAGAGTAGTTGACCGAGTCAACGTCGTGGATAATCCGCGAGCTGTGTGCTCAACGCCTCCCGTGGGATGTTATTAGACTACTAGACTCGCTTCAACACACAAGCTCGCATTGACACCGATAAAGCTGTGTGCTCAACGCCTCCCGTGGGGTGTTATTAGACTACTAGACTCACTTCAACACACAAGCTCACAAAGACCCTGATAGAGCTGTGTGATCAGCGCCTCCCGTGGGATGTTATTAGACTACTAGACTCACTTCAACACACAAGCTCACAAATACACCGATAGAGCTGTGTGATCAGTGCCTCCCGTGGGATGTTATTAGACTACTAGACTCGCTTCAACACACAAGCTCGCAAAGTCACCGATAGAACTGTGTGCTCAGCGCCTCCCGTGGGATGTTATTAGACTACTAGACTCGTTTCAACACACAACCTCGCAAAGTCACCGATAGAACTGCGTGCTCAGCGCCTCACGTGGGATGTTATTAGACTACTAGACTCGCTTCAACACACAACCTCACAAAGTCACCGATAGAACTGCGTGCTCAGCGCCTCCCGTGGGATGTTATTAGCCCACCAGATTTGCTTCAACACACAAGCTCACAAAGACACCGATAGAACTGCGTGCTCAGCGCCTCCCGTGGGATGTTATTAGACCACCAGATTTGCTTCAAAACACTAGCTCGCAAAGTCACCGATAGAACTGCGTCCTCAGCGCCTCCCGTGGGATGTTATTAGACCACCAGATTTGCTTCAACACACAAGCTCACAAAGACACCGATAGAACTGTGTGCTCAGCACCTCCCGTGGGATGTTATTAGACTACTAGACTTGCTTCAACACACAAGGTCACAAAGATACCGATAGAACTGTGTGCCCTCCCTGTGGGTGGGGGGTTTAGAATACACCCACGGTATCCCCTGCCTGTCGTAAGAGGCGACTAAAAGGGGCGACCTTGGCTATACTTTAAGGACTCCGCGTTGTTTTGTGAATTGGACCCCCAGTGGGTGGGAGGAAGCGAATACATCCACGGTACTCCCTGCCAGTCGTAAAAGGCGACTAAAAGGGCTTCTCGGAACGGTCCCCTTTCGAGGGTTTGACAGTCAGCCCTAAAAGACATACACCCGTGCGGTATAACTCTCATTAGGTTACATCGCACTTCTTTCCGTCACTGCTTTCAGGGTCTGGCAACCAAAATTTCTATATGTGCGTGCTGTTAGGGGATGGGCCACTTACGCTAGCGACTACGCTCGAAAGCCTGTTCCGGTCTTGGCCGCGCCGACAGGTGGGTGTGCCATGTACCCGTTCAGTAGTATCCGCCTGACTACGCAGGTCCCCGCACAGCCGAATGTCTGAGCTGTAAAATCCAGTATATGCCAAGGGGTACATGCCGATACGGCATTGTAAAACATCGGACCCCCGGGCAATGCCTTCCAAGCTAGGCGGGCCTTGCCCTGGCTGGGTAGCGCCTACTGTGACGGCCCGTGATCGGATGTCGGTGGCATTCGGGGAGGATGATCTGGCCATGGGTTTCAAAAGAAAAATCCCCAACCAGGGTGGACCTACACCCAAACAGGGTGGTCCTACACCCAAGTCTTTAACATTTGATTCCCTACGGGGATCAACCCCCTGGGAACAATCTGTGCGTGAAAATCTGGGTGCTAACACCCCCAAGTTTCTGGTAGCTACCAGAACAGATGGGGGTGATTTCAAGCTGGTAAAAAGTATTTTGTTTTCTCGCCACATAGAAGGTGTCTATGGTGAGCTTGAGAAAGTACAAAAGATGAGGAACGGTAGCTTGTTGCTCAAGACTAGGACTGGTGAGCAAGTTGAACGACTTTTGAAATGTGACCACTTTGGCGATATTCCCGTCAAAGTGGAAAAGCACACGTCCCTGAATCTGGTCCGAGGAGTTATTTTCCACCGGGACCTGATTCTGAACACTGACGAGGAGCTCAAGGAGGATATGCAGCACCGTCACGTGACTGATGTCCGGCGCATTACGCGCAAGGTCAATGGTCAAATCGTGGATACTGGTGCTTTCATTATTTCCTTTGAGATTTCGGTGCTCCCAGAGAAAGTCAAGGTTACAAGTTACCGTTGTGACGTACGGCCTTATATCCCTCCACCAATGAGGTGTTATAAGTGCCAGAAGTTCGGGCACATGTTATCCCGATGCTCGAGCCCTGACGTCTGCGGAACATGCGGTAAGGTACCACACGAAGCGGAAGAGTGCACAACACCTTATCAGTGCACTAATTGCCCTGGATTTCATTCTCCTCGGGACAGGAACTGCCCTGTCTTCCTGCGTGAGTAGAAAATCCAGGAGATCAAAACCCTGGATGGTCTCACCTACCAGGAGGCCCGCAAGAAGTACCATACCACGATTTCGCCTCCTCCAACGATCGATTATAGAGCCATAATACCAAATTTGGTCCCGGCGACCTCATCTTTTGTACCAGCTGTGAAATCTGCAACTGAGTTACCTGTTCCGAAGCCAGCACCTATGATTATAATGGAAAGCCCGAAGGTGACTTCAACTCCACCTTCGGCCAGCACGAAGGCTGTGCGAGCGAAGGCTGCTCCGCCCGCACAGCAGGGGAGGAAGTTGAAGACTTACTCCCCACTCGGGAGGAAGTCGAAGTCTTCCTCCCCACCCAAACGGTCGGCGAAAGCCGCGCCGAAGCCGGCGGAGGCGGCATCGTCGACCAGGGTCAGGACTTCGGCTCCTGACCCGACTATATACCTTAAAGAGCCGGGGGCGGGTAAGAAGGGACCCCGCACTACGCATTCCCTTTCTCCAAAAAAGGGGAAGCCATCCGCGCCAACACCTGCGGATGCTTCTGCGCCTGGGGACGTTTCGGTCCCCAGATCTGCGCGCTCCCCACGGAGATCCCCCCGCCGCCGAACTGCGTCCAGGAAATCTTCCACTGAGTCGATTCACTCCATGAACTCGCCTGAGGACATGGAAATTATAGTCGACGTAGTGACTGTAGATCCTCCACAGTCAAAGTTGGAGTAGCTTGCTGCTCCAACTTATTCCCTAAGTTCACACAATGGCACTGTTACAGTGGAATTGTAACAGTTATGACAGGCATTTGACAGAGATCCGTCAGCTTATTGCCCAATACGCAGCGAGTATAGTCTGCCTACAGGAAACAAACCTCAGACCTGATCACGAGACTGTTCTGAGAGGTTTCCGACTATACTCTAAAGAGCGACAAGACGCCGCCCGGGCTTCCGGGGGCGTTTGTACCTTCGTTCGCTCTGACTGCTATAGTGAGGAGTTTCCACTCGCCACTCCTCTGGAAGCTATTGCAGTTCGCGTGTCCTTGCCTGCTATGACAACTGTTTGTAACGTGTACCTTCCACCGAACCAACCCCTTGATATTAATGACGTCTTAGATCTTGTTGATCAACTTCCAGTCCCTTTCCTACTCGTGGGTGATTTCAACTCTCATCACCCCCAATGGGGATCACCATCTTCCTGCCCCAGAGGAAGGGACGTAGAAGGCTTAATTCAAGGGTTGGATTTATCTCTATTAAATACAGGGGAAGCTACACATTTTATCTTAGCGCACGGCACGTACTCACACATTGACTTGAGTGTGTGTAGCCGTGCGCTGGTCCCCCTATTTGGTTGGTATGTACACGACGACCTCTGTGACAGTGACCATTTCCCGATCGTTCTTACCCTTCTGCACCAGACGCCCGTGGAGTTCCCCAGTCGTTGGGTTCTTAAGCGGGCAAATTGGCCCTCGTTTCAAGAACGAGCTGTGTTCGTTGATCTTGGTTGCCGGAGCGTCGATGACGAGGTACAGCACATCACTGATGTGCTTCTTGCTGCCGCCGAAGAGTCCATTCCCACCTTTTCTGGGACTCCTCGTCGCAAACTCGTCCCTTGGTGGACAGAGGATATTGCAGCGGCAATAAGAGACCGTCGTCGAGCTCATAAGCACTACCGTCGGCGTCCAACCATGGCCAATTTGGTGGCGTTTAAGAAATTTCGTGCCAAGGCACGGATTCTTATTCGCCAGAGTAAGAAACAATCCTGGGAACGGTATGTGTCTTCTATTACGGCACATACCCCCTCCTCTCAAGTGTGGACTAAACTACGACGCATTTCGGGAATACAGACATCTTCTACTGTACCGGGAATTTCCATTGCTAATGAACTGGTTACAGATCCTTATCGCGTTGCAAACCATCTCGCCTCGTATTTTGCGGATATATCCGGTTCCGATAACTATGACCCTGCCTTCGTGGCCCTGAAGCGCGAAGCGGAACGTTTCCATCTTCGTTTTGCTTCCCGCGCTTCGGAGGAGTACAACGTGCCCTTTACGGAGTGGGAACTCCGCGGAGCGCTGGCGCTCTGCAGGGACACGTCTCCTGGCCCGGATAATATTCACAACCAGATGCTTAAACACCTTAACGATGAGAGCATTCGCTATTTGCTCAGGGTGTTTAATCGTATCTGGTTGGAAGGTGTGTTTCCAGCGCAATGGCAGGAAGGTATCATTATACCTATCCTGAAGCCCGATAAGGATCCCAAATTGACAGGGAGTTACAGACCTATTTGTCTCACAAACGGTTTGTGCAAGCTCTTTGAGAGGATGGTCAATCGGCGCCTGGTGTGGGTCCTGGAGAAACGGGGACTCCTGTCTGAATACCAGTGTGGTTTCAGGGCGTCTCGGTGTACCAACGACCATCTGGTACGCCTGGAGACTGCCATACAGGACGCTTTTCTCCGGAGACAGCACCTAGTCGCTGTTTTCTTTGACCTCGAGAAGGCCTATGACACCACTTGGCGTTACGGCATCCTCTCTACCCTGCATCAATGGAAATTCCGAGGTAACTTGCCGGTTTTTATTGCGAATTTTCTGTCCCTTCGCCTGTTCCGTGTCCGAATAGTGGGGACATATTCGCAATATCATATACAGGAAAACGGAGTCCCACAGGGATCGGTGCTTAGCGTAACATTATTTGCGATTGCCATAAACGGTATAGTCGCTGCTACTGGTCCAGCAGTGGTACCGTCGCTATATGTAGACGACTTCGCTCTACATTATAGTGCGCAAAATATGGCGGTCGCTGAACGACAGCTACAACAAGCTATTCGGAGAGTGGAACGCTGGACACTGGAGCATGGCTTTCGATTCTCAACCGCTAAGTCCTCGGTTGTCCATTTCTGACGAAAGCGCACCCTCCATCCAGATCCTGAGCTATATCTGGGCAATGTAGCTTTGCCTGTTGTTGCTGCGTACCGGTTCCTTGGGCTCCTTTTCGATCAGAAATTGACGTGGGAACCACACGTGCGGTGTTTGAAAACTGCCTGCGCTAAGAAACTCAACATGTTGCGGTTTCTTAGCGGCACATCATGGGGGGCAGACCGCGCGGTGCTCCTGCGTTTTTATAGATCACTGATTTTATCTAGGTTAGATTATGGCAGTGTAGCATATGGTTCGGCCCGTAAGTCAGTGCTTGTTAAACTGGACAGTGTCCACCACCGCGGTGTGAGGCTGGCGACGGGTGCCTTTCGGACAAGCCCAGTCGTCAGCTTGCTCGCCGAGGCTGGCGTACCTCCTTTACACCTGAGGCGCCAACAAGTACTGCTGACCTATGCTGCAACTATTCGACAGATGCCACTTCATCCAAGCTATCCATGTTTGTTTTCCAATCCGAATCGCTGGCTGTATGATGTGCTCGCCCGAGCCACTCGGCCGGCGGGGATTCGCTTGGATGACTTATACCGTCAGTTCCGATTTCCTTCTGTCTCCTGTATCGTCCGAGTACCTAGCAAGGCCCCTCCGTGGATGGTCTCTCGCCCTGATATCATCCTGGATCTGCACACCGGCCCCAAGTCGGACACGGACTCCTCCGTCCATCGGAGGCTGTTCCAGTCCGTGGTGACACGGTATCCGGGATCAGGGCTTGTATTCACGGACGGTTCGAGGGTAAACGAGAAAGTAGGCTGTGCATTTGTGGTTGAGGATCGTCGGTTTCTCTTTTCACTTCCCGAGGCCTGTAGCGTGTACACTGCGGAGCTCTATGCCATCTTAGAGGCTCTGCGGTACACGTTATCAGACGATCACCAGCACTTTCTTGTGTGTACTGACTCTCTGAGTGCGCTGCAAGCGATCGATGTGTGTTTCCCGAAGCACCCGTTGGTCCAGCGTGTGCACGACCAGCTCGTCAGTTCGCGTAACGCTGGAACCGGGGTGACCTTTGTGTGGCTTCCTAGCCACATGGGTATTGCGGGAAACGAGCTTGCTGATCAGGCGGCGAGAGAGGCAGTCGCACTGCCCTCGCTACCATATAAGGTGCCTGCTAGTGATGTGCGCTCTCAGTTGCGGCATTCGATCTTGTCGCATTGGGAGGAGGCATGGCGTGCCACGCCTCCACCCAACAAACTGAGAGGCATCAAGGAGACCACGAAAGTGTGGAAATCTTCCTTCCGATCTCTCCGGAAGGAAGCTTTGGTACTCTGTCGACTCCGGATCGGCCATGGGATTGCTACGCACTCCCACTTGCTGAAAAGAGAAGATCCTCCTGTGTGTACTTGCGGCGCCCACCTAACCGTGGCACACCTTCTCTTGGAGTGTGTGGATCTGGCCGATCTGCGAGGGACTCTTAAACTGCCTAATACCCTCTCCCTTATTCTCCGTGATGACGGGCCGTCAGCTGACCTCGTCATCCGGTTCATGAGGGAGAGTGGTTACTTTTTTAAGTTTTAATGTGTAGTTACGACTTTTAATTCTGGTTAAATCTGTTTTATGATTTTTATTGTGTTATGTATTGTATTGTTCACTATGCCTTATTTGTTTTATCCTTTTTTACCGTCCGCCGTTTATTCTTTTTATTCAAATAAGGCATAATTTTTGGGGCTCACTGTCTGTTTTATAAACACCATTTTCGCTACATCCATGGCAGTGAGTTTTTTTTATCTACATCCTTTCATTTCACGCCATTTCATTTCATTAGGGGCCGATAACCTCGATGTTAGGCCCCTTAAAGCAACAATTATCATCATCATCATCATCATCATCATCAGAACTGTGTGCTCAGCGCCTCCCGTGGGATGTTAGTAGAGCACCAGATTTGCTTCACACAAGCTCACAAAGACACCGATAGATCTGTGTGCTCAGCACCTCCCGTGGGATGTTATTAGACCACCAGATTTGCTACAACACACTAGCTCGTAAAGACACCGATAAAACTGTGTGCTCAGCGCCTCCCGTGGGATGTTATTAGACTACTAGACTCGCTTCAACACACAAGCTGGCAAAGTCACCGATAGAGCTGTGTGCTCAGCGCCCCGCGTGGGATGTTATTAGACTACTAGACTTGCATCAACACACAAGTTCACAAAGACACCGATAGAACTGTGTGCTCAGCGCCTCCCGTGGGATATTATTAGACTACTAGACTCGCTTCAACACACAAGCTCACAAAGACACCGATAGAACTGTGTGCTCAGCGCCTCCCGTGGGATGTTATTAGTCCACCAGATTTGCATCAACACACAAGCTCACAAAGACACCGATAGAACTGTATGTTCAGCGCCTCCCGTGGGATGTTATTAGACTACTAGACTCGCTTCAACACACAAGCTCACAAAGATACCGATAGAACTGTGTGCTCAGCGCCTCCCGTGGGATGTTATTAGACCACCAGATTTGCTTCAACACACTAGCTCGCAAAGACACCGATAGAACTGTGTGCTCAGCGCCTCCCGAGGGGTGTTATTAGACCACCAGATTTGCTACAACACACTAGCTCGCAAAGTCACCGATAGAACTGCGTGCTCAGCGCCTCCCGTGGGATGTTATTAGACCACCAGATTTGCTTCAACACACAAGCTCGCAAAGTCATCGATAGAACAGCGTGCTCAGCGTCTCCCGTGGGATGTTATTAGACCTCTAGATTTGCTTCAACACACAAGCCAGCAAAGTTACCGATAGAACTGCGTGCTTAGCGCCTCCCGTCGGATGTTATTAGACCACCAGATTCGCTTCAACACACAAGCTCGCAAAGTCACCGATAGAACTGCGTGCTCAGCGCCTCCCCTGGGATGTTATTAGACTACTAGGCTCGCTTCAACACACAAGCTCGCAAAGTCACCGATAGAACTGTGTGCTCAGCGCCTCCCGTGGGATGTTATTAGACTACTAGACTCGCTTCCACACACAAGCTCGCAAAGTCACCGATAGAACTGCGTGCTCAGTGCCTCCCGTGGGATGTTATTAGACTACTAGACTCGCTTCAACACACAAGCTCGCAAAGTCACCGATATAACTGCGTGCTCAGCGTCTCCCGTGGGATTTTATTAGACCACCCGACTCGCTTCAGCACACAAGCTCGCAAAGTACCGATAGAACTGCGTGCTCAGCGCCTTCCGTTGGATGTTATTAGACTACTAGACTCGCTTCAACATACAAGTTCTCAAGACACCGACAGAAACCCGTGGAGTAAACTGCACCGATATCCACCGAGTGTTTCCCGCCACTGCTCGTCGACAACAATAGAGGTGAAATGAGTGTACAAGTGTGACCCGGTGGGCGGACAGACGAGGGTCAAATGTTTATTGACTCCAAAGAGGGGACTATTATGCTTCCGAGAACTTTCGCGGCACAAAGAAAACCTATTGTGAGCTTTACACAAAACGCATCCATTTGGAACATCGCCTAACCTGTACAATATTATATTAGATTGAGGTGGTCAGGTATTTATGCAGTTCCCACATCATCAATGCCAATTGGATATATTAGCACATTTTTCAAATACAGTACCGGTAGGCCCAAACTCTGCCTTCAACGGAATTATTATTATTATTATTATTTTTATTATTATTATTATTATTATTATTATTATTATTATTAAGATATCCTTACAAAATACACAGTTTTCAAAATTCAGAAAGACTGTACACATTTTATGAATTTCCTTAAAATTCCTACTCATTTGTTTAATTTGTAAATTTACAATGAATATTATTACAATATGATAAAAACAGGTTGAAATAGGATATCAAATCCATACGAGCAGGAAGAGCAATTACATATGCCACTAACCTTATGTGTGGCATCCAAATCATGATTACGACTTCTTTGAAATTCTATAATGGCTTAGTCGAATAACACGCTCTATTTACATGTTTTATGAGCTACAGTAAGAATAATAAATAAGAAATTAAAAGAAAACTAGATGAAACCCGTCAAAACATGACGGACAATGGAAATATATATTTACTGAAGAAGCTTCTTATATAAGTTACATTCTTTGTACGATTACTTTTTAGCACTATTGCAACTTAAAGGGCGTCAAAGGATAGCACTCTCAACATTGCAACATAATGCTGGTCATGACTGAAAACGTGATGAGGTAAAGAGCCCAATACGTTCCAGAGTTTCTCCTTGAGCTTGATTGATTGTGATAAAGTAGGCCGAGCGAATAAGACATTGTTGCCTATTAAAAGAAAATGTACTGTACCTGCAAGTGTTTTATCGGAAGGTGTTAAATCAAGTCGTAGGATTTGAGCTCTCTGCCTAATATTACTACACCTATTATATCCGAATCCAAGCAATTTCTTACATATTTCTTACAATTAATATATTTCCATATATGAGTCCTTGGGAAACGTTCAGATTTCTAAGGAGCATAACTATGGCTCAAACGTTCGGAGTATGTGGAAGCGAATCACTTAATTCCAAGGAATTGAAGAATTCTATAATAGGGAAATCAAGTAGCTGGCTTTCATCTTCAGTATCCAATTTGTTAACGCTGATGTATGTGTTTGAACTACTGGACATAAGTTCAATGACTTTTAAATTAATATCATTACATTGTTGCAAATTGGCAAATACATGTAGTCTATTATATATTCCAGCAGATCAATTTTACCATCACAACAGTAAAGGCCAAAATAACCACGCGTAGATTTTACGCAAGAGAAATACAATTTAGAACAATGTTTACATTTGATCGTCAAAGACCGTACACTGTACTGCATAGTCTGCATAATATCTGGAATTGTTTCTGAAATGGCCTATTTATATTGGATTTTAAATGTGGCATCGTATTATTCGATAACACTATAGTGTCCTGCAATAACGGAGCCGCTAAATATTAAATGGCAAATAATACTTCCATTACCGAAATCAACTGCGTAGTTAGACTCAGTACTCTAAACAAATAATCATTAAACAATATTGTTTATACAATGAAGTTCAACATGACCAGTGTATTCACCGTCCAGACACTTTCATACTCAAGTTGGTTGCTGAGGAGAATGCGATGAGACTGATCGCCTGTTCGTATTATTCGATAACACTATAGTGTCCTGTAATAACGGAGCCGCTAAATATTAAATGGCAAATAATACTTCCATTACCGAAATCAACTGCGTAGTTAGACTCAGTACTCTAAACAAATAATCATTAAACAATATTGTTTTATACAATGAAGTTCAACATGACCAGTGTATTCACCGTCCAGACACTTTCATACTCAAGTTGGTTGCTGAGGAAAATGCGATGAGACTGATCGCCTATAATATAATCCTTATAATTGTTCCTGCCAGCGATTTTTTTTGTAATAGCTTGAAAATGCAGCTCAGAATGACGTTCTTCATTTTGATATAATCAGTCCGAAACTGCTCTAAATAAGCAATTTCCATCCCCTGTTATAGGTTATGGCAGTACATCTTGCAGGGGAACATAGAATCACTTCGCCAACTACTGGAATGAGCATAGGCCTATACTCAATACTCACTTCGGCAGTCACCCTAATGGAAGCAGTTTTAGAATTCTATGACCAGTGCATGGCAAAAATCGTATTAACACATGGAAGCCCACCTATTCTTGGCTATCGCCCCGGAGACCCGGGTTACATTTCCTGCTCTGCCAAGAAATTTAATTCTGGTCTGAGGGCAAAAACGGGGCACACTCAGTCTCTTGAGGTATATCTAAGAAGAGGAAGGTTCGATTCTCACCTCAACAATCTTGGATGTGGTTTTCCGTAATTTCCCACTTCCACTCAAGGCAAATACCGGGACGGTTTCTAGGCCTCGGCCGTCTCCTTGCCATTCCCCTCCTTAATTACAAATACACACATTAATGCAGGTCATCAGAGAAAATTATACAATGAAGTTCAACATGACCGTCCAAAGACTTTCATACTCAAGTTGGTTGGAGAGGAGAATGCGATGAGACTGATCGCTTAAAATAAATTCCTTATAATTGTTCCTGCCAACGAAATTGTTTGCAATAGCTTGAAAACGCAGCTCAGAATGACGTTCTTCATTTTGTTATAAACAGTACAAAACTGCTCTAAATAAGCAATTTCCATCACCTGTTATAGGTTATGGCGGTACATTTTGCAGGGAAACATAGAATCACTTCGCCAACTACTGGAATGACCATAGGCCTATACTCAATACTCACTTCGGCAGTCACCCTAATGGAGGCAGGTTTTGAATTCTATGTCCCGTGCATGTCAAAAATCGTACTAACACATGGAGGTCCACCTATTCTTGTCTATCGCCCCGGAGACCAGGGTTACATTTCCTGCTCTGCCAAGAAATTTAATTCTGGTCGGATGGCAAAAACGGGGCACATTCAGTCTCTTGAGGTATAACTAAGAAGAGGAAGGTTTGATTCCCACCTCGACAATCTTGGATGTGGTTTCCCACTTCCACTCAAGGCAAATACCGGGATGGTTCCTTACTTAAGGCCTTGGCCGTCTCTTTGCCATTTCCCACCTTAATTACAAATACACACATTAATGCAGCCTTCACAATAACGCAGGTTATCAGAGAAAATTCTACACATACACACCAAAGTACACGGGGCTGAGTGACCACGATGTCGGAGCCCTTCAAACGAATTATGTTTGCCAAGTGTCTCTCGTGGCGAGAGCAATTGTGGACACGCGCGAGTGCCTGGAAAACTTCTTTTTTCTTTAATAATTTAAGAGTATATCAACGATGCATAATTATAACTTTTAGTCTAGGACGCTAATAACTTGACCTCCGAAGCATTGGGAAGAATTGCAATATTGAGGTACATAAACAACATAGCCTACACATTCAACTGTCAGTTAATGTTCTTCAACATTTCCCTTCTTAAATATTCCCCTCCTTTATAATTCTCCATCACGTGAAAACGCACCATGTCTTGTGTTTTAAATATAGCGATGCAATGGTGCTGCCATCTGTTGTCAGTTACTGGAACTGATTGCAGATATTCGAACGGCGTATTTGGGCGTATTGAGGACAACAGTTAGCTCTCTTTATCACATGCTGTAATGCAATGGTAAAACGGAAATAAAACATATTGAGAGGGAATGTAGAAATATGTATGTTTAACAGACATAAAACCTTACTAATACTCCTTGATTAAACAATATTTCAGCGGTAAAAAAATTATATCGGTGAGGGCTCGGATCGAACCGGTGAACCTAGGAATCACAGTCAGTCGCCTTAACCACATAGCTACTCGCGCACTCTTGTTCAGCAGCTGACGCAGCCGTTCATTATATTCAAAAGCCGCTGTCTGAAGGAAATAATCAGTTTTATTATCCAAATAAATGTTGCACATTCGTATACGTTCATACTGTTATTATATTTTATTGTCAGAACTTGGTTAATGCATGTTTTCAATTACATGGAAGCTTATTAAATAACTTACATTTTAATGGACTTCTCACCGCCATTTTGTCATGACCCCAGGCGGATTGTGCGCATGCGTGAGGGGAAGAATTCTGCTATTTTCTATATTAATTCAAAAATATACCGTAATATATTTATTTATTTTAGAGTCACTCTGCAAATCTAGAGGTCAAGAGCTTTCGTTAGAGTGCTCTACGAAGTAAATCGGTTCTGTCGTTCTCTCAAACTCGTGATAACAAAAATCACCTTACTGTTTTAAATATATAGATTTGCGTGTGTATAAAATTGTAGGCTTTACTAATGATAGACTATTTTCAATTTTCATTTTATCTTTCTCTGAGAAAATGTTTCATATGCATCTTCAGGTTTGAATGATTTCATTTAAATTCTCAATTTTCTTAATTAAATTTGATTGGGAGAATGTCATATAATTTTGGTGAGAAATACAGAATGCTACGTTTAGCTATGCTAGGTTCATATAAGATGGAGTGATGTGATTCGCTATAATAGTCTACTTCTGGATTCATATCCGTGATTTGCAACTTGAATTCTATTTCTATCTTTAAAAATGTATTTATATATTTCAAAAGCACACAATTGTTTAATGTTTAAGACCCTTATCATACAGGACTCGAAAATTATTCCGTTAAAGTTATGATTACGGTTAGCCTATGCTAAAATAATTCAACCATGAACGTGCATATAATGGATAGGCTATATTTAAAAAAAACTCAAGTTGTGTACAAACCTTGTTCAATGTTGTACTTACATATTTCTGATTCTGTACCACTTTCACTCTCGTGTTCATTACCTACCTGTCACTAGGTATCCCCTCCTCCCCGCAATTTTCGTTTCATTTCATACTTTCATCGTGATATTCATTATTTGGCTGCTCTGAAGCCGTTGTCAAAAGCCGACTGCCGCGGCATCTGGTAACTAATTTCTGAACTAGTTGGTCGTTGAAGGTGGCGTTTGGCGGCAAAAGTAGGAACTACTTGAAAATTGTTTGCCTACAGTCCTTGAATTAAAACAGACACACACACACTAATACAGTCATCACAATTAGCACCGGTTATCAGACAGATTCTACACACACACACAAAGTACACGGGGCTACCTGACCGCGTTGTCGCAGCCCCTAATTTGAGGAACCAACCAACCATCTGAAGCCGTTGGGTACATTAACATTTTGGCATGAATGGGAGGAATAGGATTTTTTGTTCAGAGTTCTTGTCCATAGAAGTTCACTTTTCTTTGTGAATCATCGTCATAATGTTCATTTCTTAAAAACATAAAAAGTAGTTATATCACCATGTTTCGACCAAAATAAAAATTAAGCATTTCTAGGATTTTCTAAACAACTAGATATAGGCCTACACTATTTTCAAACCGGGTGAGTTAGCCGAGGTCGTTGCGGCATGACTGTTGGCAGTCCCTCACATCCGGGAGGCGAGGAGGTTCGAATCCCCCCGCCGGCAACCTTGAAGATGGTCTTCTGTGGTTTCCCATCTTCCTTCCAGGCAAATGCCGGGGTTGGTCCCTAACTAAAGGCCGCTACCTTCCAACTCCTCGACCCTCCCATCCAACATTCCTCCCCAACGGTACTTGTAGCTCACCCATTGGGTGTCCGTCTCGAAGCAGCTACAAAAACTGGCGAGCCGAACATATCCTCGGACACTCCCGGCACTAAAAGCCATACGCTAAAAAAAAACTATTTTCAAATACCGGTAATCCAAAATTACTAAATTAAATAAAACTGTGGAATTATCCCTATATCTAAATCAGTTAACTATCAGTAACTTCAAATTATGAAATAAACTGGTTTGACAATGAACAATTGAAATATTCTCGGGATTCCAGGGGAAAGGGGGGGGGGGGCATGGCCCCTCCTTGCCTTCCCCCGTGGGCACCCATGCTACTGCCGAACTGCAGTAGCCTATGTCAGTAATGTAAGTTGAGAAGCGCTCAGTTAAAAGCTGAATTCTAAGCTGATTGACCAAGGCAGAGACAAACACAGGCATTTGTTGAATGACAGTTCATTAAAGCAAGCATTGGGAAAGACTTGGGGAACAGGGGAAATAGGCAATTAGCCAAACATTTTGACCTGTAAGTTGAAGAACAAAAGAAGGAAGACCTATTTGCATATTCCTTGTTAGCTACAGAATGGTGGCTTCGGTGGCGTAGTTGTTAGCATGCTGTGCTTCTATGCCTAAGATCGCGGGTTCAAACCCGGCCAAAATCATCGGATTTTTAAGGGCGTTAAAAATCCCAGCGGGCCCGTGTCATAGATTTATGGCATGTAAATAAACTTTCCACTAACTATTGTGTGAAGCTAAATTTGTAGGTTATATTTGATTAATGCTTTATTAAAATCCAACGTTCGCCGACAGGGGCCGGTTGTGGTGGCAACTAGTAGCCAAGTCAGAGCTAGGCGTCGTGGACGGTAGCTTTTGGTAGCAAAAGTAGGAACTACTTAAAATTGATCGTTTGCAATCCTAACCTTAATAACAGATAACACACACTAATACAGCCATCACAATTAACACCGGTTATCAGACAGATTCTACCCACACCCAAAGTACACGGGGCTACATAACCACGTTGTCGTAGCCCCTAAATTGAGGAACCAACCAACATTAGCTACAGAATCAACAGTTACAGCAGATAAGGTCGACTTTCACAGACCGCCTTAAAATGTTCTAAATACCGTTTTGCGCAAGTTGGAAAATTTCCGTTAGAATGTGTATTTTGATTTCCGCTGTCCTCGTAAGACAGATTCCGTGTAATGAAGCGTGTTTAACACACCTAAGTTCACGGGTCCGTCCAATAAGACAAGTTTCCGCTTATTTAAGGGTCCATTTATTTATTTATTTATTTATTTATTCATTTATTTATTTATTTATTTATTTATTTATTTATTTGGCGTATGGCTTTTAGTGCCGGGAGTGTCCGAAGACATGTTCGGCTCGCCAGGGTCTGTAGCTGCTTCAAGCGGACACCCATGAGGTGAGCTACAAGTTCCGTTAAATTTCAAGTAGTTCCAACTTTCGCCACCAGATGTCACTGACACCTAGTGGTGAACGTTGGAACTTTGATAAGGATGTTTTACATTTCATGAATCTATGACATGGGACCGCCGGCTATACTTCCCCTCCGAGGGAAGGCATACTGAAGGAATTCGACGCTCTTAACACATCTGACGACTTCGGCCGGGTTTGAACCCACTATCTTCGGCACAGCAGTTCAGCATGCTACCAACTACGCCACTGAAGCCATTGAAGCAGGATTTATTGCAGGTACCAATAAACACATTACATTTATTTTGTTGCCGCTTTTACAACCTTTGTTATTGTGCTGTTTCTAGTAATGCGTGTGTCTGGGATTGAGACTACAATTTGAAAGGCCTACATGATGAGTACTTGTTGCCTTGGTAACTATATAGGAGGCCAGGATGGCCTTTACACTGCAGATCTAGATGATGAATACTTGTTGCCTTGGTAACCATATAGGAGGTCTAGATGGCCTGTACACTGCAGATCTAGATGATGAATACTTGTTGCCTTGGTAACCATATAGGAGGCCTAGATAGCCTTTACACTGCAGATCTAGATGATGAATACTTGTTGCCTTGGTAACCATATAGTTGGCCAAGATGGCCTTTAACACTGCAGATCTAGATGATGAATACTTGTTGCCTTGGTAACCATATAGGAGGCTTAGATGGTCTTTACACTGCAGATCTAGATGATGAATACTTGTTGCCTTGGTAACCATATAGGAGGCCTAGATGGCCTTTACACTGCAGATCTAGATGATGAATACTTGTTGCCTTGGTAACCATATAGTTGGCCAAGATGGCCTTTACACTGCAGATCTAGATGATGAATACTTGTTGCCTTGGTAACCATATAGGAGGCCTAGATGG
Source organism: Meconema thalassinum (assembly GCA_946902985.2). Taxonomy (NCBI): domain Eukaryota; kingdom Metazoa; phylum Arthropoda; class Insecta; order Orthoptera; family Tettigoniidae; genus Meconema; species Meconema thalassinum. Next base: position 415,196,491 of record OX336393.1, read on the forward strand.
TCTTTACACTGCAGATCTAGATGATGAATACTTGTTGCCTTGGTAACCATATAGTTGGCCAAGATGGCCTTTACACTGCAGATCTAGATGATGAATACTCGTTGCCTTGGTAACCATATAGTTGGCCAAGATGGCCTTTACACTGCAGATCTAGATGATGAATACTCGTTGCTTTGGTAACCATATAGTTGGCCAAGATGGCCTTTATACTGCAGATCTGGATGATGAATACTTGTTACCTTGGTAACAATGTAGGAGGCTCAGATGGCCTTTACACTGCAGATCTACATGATGAATACGTGTTGCCTTGGTTACAATGTAGGAGGCCTAGATGGCCTTTACACTGCAGATCTAGATGATGAATACTTGTTGCCTTGGTAACCATATAGTTGGCCAAAATGGCCTTTACACTGCAGATCTGGGTGATGAATACTTGTTGCCTTGGTAACCATATAGGAGGCCTAGATGATGAATACTTGTTGCCTTGGTAACTATATAGGAGGCCTAGATGGCCTGTACACTGCAGATCTAGATGATGAATACTTGTTGCCTTGGTAACCATATAGGAGGCCTAGATGGCCTTTACACTGCAGATCTAGATGATGAATACTTGTTGCCTTGGTAACCATATAGTTGGCCTAGATGGCCTTTACACTGCAGATCTAGATGATGAATACTCGTTGCCTTTTAACCATATAGGAGGCCTAGATGGTCTTTACACTGCAGATCTAGATGATGAATACGTGTTGCCTTGGTAACCATATAGTTGGCCAAGATGGCCTTTACACTGCAGATCTAGATGATGAATACTTGTTGCCTTGGTAACCATATAGGAGGCCTAGATGGCCTTTAAACTGCAGATCTAGATGATGAATACTTGTTGCCTTGGTAACCATATAGTTGGCCAAGATGGCCTTTACACTGCAGATCTGGATGATGAATACTTGTTGCTTTGGTAACCATATAGAATTCCTAGATGGCCTTTACACTGCAGATCTAGATGATGAATACTTGCCTTGGTAACCATATAGGAGGCCTAGATGGCCTTTACACTGCAGATCTAGATGATGAATACTTGTTGCCTTGGTAACCATATAGGAGATCTACATGATGAATACCTGTTGCCTTGGTAACCATATAGGAGATCTACATGATGAATACTTGTTGCCTTGGTAACCATATACGAGGTCTAGATGAACGTCACACTTTAAGTTCTTATTACGCAATTTTTAGCCTATTTTCAATTTTGAAAAAAATAGGCATATGAGATCACCTTTTGTCCGTGTGTGTGTGTGTGTGTGTGTGTGTGAGAGAGAGAGAGAGAGGTGTGTGTGTGCCCCCCCCCCCTAATAAAATCTAAACGGATGGATCGATTTCAATGAAACTCAGTAAGTTCATAGCACTATTCCGGGCGACCTCGACCGTGCCCTTCAAATTTTGTTACGTCTCGCCAATCCAACATGGCGGCTGTGCGAAATATTTCACCAGCATTCAATATCTCCGAAACTATTCCCAATTTCACCCTGGAATTCATTACGGTGATAAAGGGAACTACTATAAGTTCACCCATGTGACTTTTGAAAAACTGGTAACTACAAAACCAACATGGCGGCTACGCGAATTCGCGACTTTTAAATAGACGTTTCTCGCGATTTAACGAACCTAACGCAATAAAACTTGGTACAGTATATATTAATACATATTGTAAAGCACCAACATCTAACTTCGTTCAATTGTTTACATAACCACAAGATGGCGGATGTGTGAAATATTTCACCGGCATTCTATATCTCTGAAACAAATAGCGGTATTACCCTGAAATTTTGTACGGCGATAAAGGGCACTACTGGAAGTTCATCTATAAGACTTTCAAAAACCGGTTAACTACAAAACGAACATGGCGCCCAAGCGAATTTAAAAATTTTAAATACACGCTTCTCGTTGTTTAATGCTCCAAACGCAATTAAATCTGGTACAGGAAATGTTTATACACATTGTAATGCACTGGTATCTAATTTAGTTCAATTGTTTACATAACCTCAAGATGGCGGCTGTGCGAATGTTAAAATTTAGTTTTTATTTCTTGTGTCGTAATCATGTGATTGAAGTGAAAGTTTGAATAATGAACCTACGCAATAATTCTCCTTTAATGGTACATGACTCTATGGCCAATACATTCAACAATACAACATGGCGACCATCCGAAATATTTAGATGGCTCTGAATATCTACGAATCTATTATAGCAATCAAACTGAATTTTTTAATGTTCATAGGTGCTATGAACTTAAGTTCACCTATAGGACTTTAAATAACCTGGTGATCACAAATCCAACATGACGGCGACGCGAAGTATAAATATTCACATGGACGGTTCTCGCAATTTAACCATCCGAGTGCAGTGAAACTTGGTACAGTAAATCCTTACACGAATGTTAATCCACTGGCATCAAATTTATTTCAATTGTTTCCATAACCACAAGATGGCAGCTGTGCGAAATTTTAAAATCTCCTTGTTACTTCTTGTGTCCTAATCATGCGATTGAAGTTTGAATGCTACACGTACACAATAATCTTCATGTAACAGTACATACCTCTACTGTAGGACCTACATATATAAAATCCAACATAGCGACCATCCGAAATATTTAGTCGTTTCTCAATATCTACGAATCTATTACAGCAATCAAACTGAAATTTTGTATGTTGATAGTGGCAATTAACATAAATAGGATATATGAAAATAGGCTGTATAGTTCTTCACGGAACTACTTGTTTTTATTGACCCCCAACCCAAAAGCATATCCAAGTTAAAATCATATTGCCAAATTTGTGAGATCTTTTTAATGGGTTTTTGACAAATAAACGCAGGATAGAATCTATCTATATATTTAAAACAGTAAGGTGATTTTTGTTATCACGAGTTTGAGAGAACGACAGAACCGATTTACTTCGTAGAGCACTCTAACGAAAGCTCTTGACCTCTAGATTTGCAGAGTGACTCTAAAATAAATAAATATATTACGGTATATTTTTGAATTAATATAGAAAATAGCAGAATTCTTCCCCTCACGCATGCGCACAATCCGCCTGGGGTCATGACAAAATGGCGGTGAGAAGTCCATTAAAATGTAAGTTATTTAATAAGCTTCCATGTAATTGAAAACATGCATTAACCAAGTTCTGACAATAAAATATAATAACAGTATGAACGTATACGAATGTGCAACATTTATTTGGATAATAAAACTGATTATTTCCTTCAGACAGCGGCTTTTGAATATAATGAACGGCTGCGTCAGCTGCTGAACAAGAGTGCGCGAGTAGCTATGTGGTTAAGGCGACTGACTGTGATTCCTAGGTTCACCGGTTCGATCCGAGCCCTCACCGATATAATTTTTTTACCGCTGAAATATTGTTTAATCAAGGAGTATTAGTAAGGTTTTATGTCTGTTAAACATACATATTTCTACATTCCCTCTCAATATGTTTTATTTCCGTTTTACCATTGCATTACAGCATGTGATAAAGAGAGCTAACTGTTGTCCTCAATACGCCCAAATACGCCGTTCGAATATCTGCAATCAGTTCCAGTAACTGACAACAGATGGCAGCACCATTGCATCGCTATATTTAAAACACAAGACATGGTGCGTTTTCACGTGATGGAGAATTATAAAGGAGGGGAATATTTAAGAAGGGAAATGTTGAAGAACATTAACTGACAGTTGAATGTGTAGGCTATGTTGTTTATGTACCTCAATATTGCAATTCTTCCCAATGCTTCGGAGGTCAAGTTATTAGCGTCCTAGACTAAAAGTTATAATTATGCATCGTTGATATACTCTTAAATTATTAAAGAAAAAAGAAGTTTTCCAGGCACTCGCGCGTGTCCACAATTGCTCTCGCCACGAGAGACACTTGGCAAACATAATTCGTTTGAAGGGCTCCGACATCGTGGTCACTCAGCCCCGTGTACTTTGGTGTGTATGTGTAGAATTTTCTCTGATAACCTGCGTTATTGTGAAGGCTGCATTAATGTGTGTATTTGTAATTAAGGTGGGAAATGGCAAAGAGACGGCCAAGGCCTTAAGTAAGGAACCATCCCGGTATTTGCCTTGAGTGGAAGTGGGAAACCACATCCAAGATTGTCGAGGTGGGAATCAAACCTTCCTCTTCTTAGTTATACCTCAAGAGACTGAATGTGCCCCGTTTTTGCCATCCGACCAGAATTAAATTTCTTGGCAGAGCAGGAAATGTAACCCTGGTCTCCGGGGCGATAGACAAGAATAGGTGGACCTCCATGTGTTAGTACGATTTTTGACATGCACGGGACATAGAATTCAAAACCTGCCTCCATTAGGGTGACTGCCGAAGTGAGTATTGAGTATAGGCCTATGGTCATTCCAGTAGTTGGCGAAGTGATTCTATGTTTCCCTGCAAAATGTACCGCCATAACCTATAACAGGTGATGGAAATTGCTTATTTAGAGCAGTTTTGTACTGTTTATAACAAAATGAAGAACGTCATTCTGAGCTGCGTTTTCAAGCTATTGCAAACAATTTCGTTGGCAGGAACAATTATAAGGAATTTATTTTAAGCGATCAGTCTCATCGCATTCTCCTCTCCAACCAACTTGAGTATGAAAGTCTTTGGACGGTCATGTTGAACTTCATTGTATAATTTTCTCTGATGACCTGCATTAATGTGTGTATTTGTAATTAAGGAGGGGAATGGCAAGGAGACGGCCGAGGCCTAGAAACCGTCCCGGTATTTGCCTTGAGTGGAAGTGGGAAATTACGGAAAACCACATCCAAGATTGTTGAGGTGAGAATCGAACCTTCCTCTTCTTAGATATACCTCAAGAGACTGAGTGTGCCCCGTTTTTGCCCTCAGACCAGAATTAAATTTCTTGGCAGAGCAGGAAATGTAACCCGGGTCTCCGGGGCGATAGCCAAGAATAGGTGGGCTTCCATGTGTTAATACGATTTTTGCCATGCACTGGTCATAGAATTCTAAAACTGCTTCCATTAGGGTGACTGCCGAAGTGAGTATTGAGTATAGGCCTATGCTCATTCCAGTAGTTGGCGAAGTGATTCTATGTTCCCCTGCAAGATGTACTGCCATAACCTATAACAGGGGATGGAAATTGCTTATTTAGAGCAGTTTCGGACTGATTATATCAAAATGAAGAACGTCATTCTGAGCTGCATTTTCAAGCTATTACAAAAAAAATCGCTGGCAGGAACAATTATAAGGATTATATTATAGGCGATCAGTCTCATCGCATTTTCCTCAGCAACCAACTTGAGTATGAAAGTGTCTGGACGGTGAATACACTGGTCATGTTGAACTTCATTGTATAAAACAATATTGTTTAATGATTATTTGTTTAGAGTACTGAGTCTAACTACGCAGTTGATTTCGGTAATGGAAGTATTATTTGCCATTTAATATTTAGCGGCTCCGTTATTACAGGACACTATAGTGTTATCGAATAATACGAACAGGCGATCAGTCTCATCGCATTCTCCTCAGCAACCAACTTGAGTATGAAAGTGTCTGGACGGTGAATACACTGGTCATGTTGAACTTCATTGTATAAACAATATTGTTTAATGATTATTTGTTTAGAGTACTGAGTCTAACTACGCAGTTGATTTCGGTAATGGAAGTATTATTTGCCATTTAATATTTAGCGGCTCCGTTATTGCAGGACACTATAGTGTTATCGAATAATACGAAGCCACATTTAAAATCCAATATAAATAGGCCATTTCAGAAACAATTCCAGATATTATGCAGACTATGCAGTACAGTGTACGGTCTTTGACGATCAAATGTAAACATTGTTCTAAATTGTATTTCTCTTGCGTAAAATCTACGCGTGGTTATTTTGGCCTTTACTGTTGTGATGGTAAAATTGATCTGCTGGAATATATAATAGACTACATGTATTTGCCAATTTGCAACAATGTAATGATATTAATTTAAAAGTCATTGAACTTATGTCCAGTAGTTCAAACACATACATCAGCGTTAACAAATTGGATACTGAAGATGAAAGCCAGCTACTTGATTTCCCTATTATAGAATTCTTCAATTCCTTGGAATTAAGTGATTCGCTTCCACATACTCCGAACGTTTGAGCCATAGTTATGCTCCTTAGAAATCTGAACGTTTCCCAAGGACTCATATATGGAAATATATTAATTGTAAGAAATATGTAAGAAATTGCTTGGATTCGGATATAATAGGTGTAGTAATATTAGGCAGAGAGCTCAAATCCTACGACTTGATTTAACACCTTCCGATAAAACACTTGCAGGTACAGTACATTTTCTTTTAATAGGCAACAATGTCTTATTCGCTCGGCCTACTTTATCACAATCAATCAAGCTCAAGGAGAAACTCTGGAACGTATTGGGCTCTTTACCTCATCACGTTTTCAGTCATGACCAGCATTATGTTGCAATGTTGAGAGTGCTATCCTTTGACGCCCTTTAAGTTGCAATAGTGCTAAAAAGTAATCGTACAAAGAATGTAACTTATATAAGAAGCTTCTTCAGTAAATATATATTTCCATTGTCCGTCATGTTTTGACGGGTTTCATCTAGTTTATTTTTTAATATTGTAAGTAAAGTAATGAGACAAATAGCCGACTGCAGCTGTAGTCTAGCCCGAAGAGTGTTCCACCCGTCCATAGAAGATGCACGAGAACTTAATTGTTTTCATATTTCCCGTTCGCTCATGAGTGCCGAGTCGATCTCTGGCATGTTCTGCTATCTGTTGAGTATTATGCAGTAGGGGAGGGTGGGCCACAGTGAGACAGAAAAAAATATTTAGTATAGTCTACTGTCTTATTTTTCAATATATGAAAATGTCTTTATGTACTGAATTATAAATTGATTGTTGCTCGTCAATTGCATACCCTTAGAATTTCCAAAATATCCACACTTTTCTGTAAAAATAGTAAATTGTGAACATGTTGCAGCCGTCTCACTGTAGCACACCCGTGGTCCACACTGAGACACAATGAAAAGAATTAATTTAACTGCTTAAATGCATAGATAACACTAAAACAAAGAATTAATAATAGAAAACACTACAGCACATTCAGATTCCATGAATTTACTGAAAATTTGGGATATGGCTTTTGTCTTTTTGTTTTTCCATATGCACAGGGAACCGGCAACAGTGATCAGTGTTCTTTCGCGGGGACTGAAGCAATATCTGCAACCTCTGGGTAAAGAAGGAACTGCCTATCATTTTTGCACATTTCTTATGAATTTTATTTCATAATTTTCATCATCTGAATCTCGTTTCACTTCCCCGATGTAAAATCTTGGTTGCTTCCCTGAAAACTTGACCTGAACGAAGGCACCTTCCTTAGATTTGCGAGCAAGTTGATGAAATGTTTGGAGCTCGATTTCATCATTATCTGATGAGCTGTCTGAATTAGAAGAATCAACATCATCATCCATGGAAATGTCTGTAGCTAGGGCTGCCTTCTTGAATTTCAAGTTCCTTTGGCTGAACGAACTCTACTTGCAGCTCTTTTTATTTTTTATTTGTGGACTTAAGGGCAAGTTTTTTTTTCCTGGTGTGTCAGTTGTAATGAGGGATCTTCCCTTTTCTCTCCTAGAAGTTGACTCTGCCCTCTCCCCAGCTTTGAGATAGCTCCGTATATCTTTCTCACTGTCTCACTGTAGCCCACCCTACTGTGTCTCACTGTGGCTCACTTGCGACATGTAAAAACAATTATGTTTACTATTTGAACAAGCTGACAATTCCAATAATTATTTAGTAATATGTATATATTTCGAACATATCATATTCATAAATGTACAATGATACACATAACTATAAAATAAAGGAAGAAAATTTTACTTTTCTTACCTCAAAAACGAAGATGTCGTTTATCTCCTTCATAACATGCTTCTTTCAAAGAGTAAACAGGATCAAAATATCTGCTACCAGGAGAGCAAACCGCTAAGAAGTATTTAAACATTTCCCTCTTTCAAAAAATAGATTTAATGAGCTTGTCTCACTGTGACCCATGTCTCACTGTGGCCCACCTTCCCATACTACTTGACTTTGGATTTTTGCTTCCGAAGGTAACTAACAGAGTATTTTGTAGACATAAGTCCCCTACAGCTGGAGTTTATCTATGATGGAAACAAGCCAGTTCTTGTCGCCAAGCTGTGAATTTGGATCAATGAATATCAGTTTTTGTACTAGTATTACTTGCCTACTGGTTTTGGGAGATAATTTTACTTGCTTTGGAGATGATGCAAACGTGTGTAAATAATTTTAATTTTGTGTTTCTTAAATTGTAAACAAGTAGTTCCGTGACAAACAAAGGATCCACTTTAAAGTCATGCCAATGATTAATCTACTGTATATAGACCTATTTAGAATAATTACGAAAATAAGTTGGTAATACAGAAAGTTTTAATTAATTCTAAATATGCCTGAAATAGTGTAGCCTAATAGAGCACTTCAGTTGGCAGCCCTGGTGACTGAATATATTCTTAGATCCATCTCTGAAGATACAGAATGCACATTCAAAATTTGGTTGAAGTCCAATGGATAGCATCGACGTTGCATGAAGTTAGACATTAAATCTATCAGCGCGCGTAAAATCATGTTGGCAACAATGTCATGTATGTGTGGCTCAGAATTAATCTGAAATATTATGTTCTGTATTTGTGTCAATTTTGGATGAAATCCATTTGTTAGTTTATAAGTTACCGTACATGTATTTAAATATTGGACTTATCAGCAGGCTAAGAATCATGATGGCAGCACTGAGGTATATTAGTTACTCCAAATTAATATAGAATATCAGGCACTATACAGTACGTGTGCAAAGTGTAGGGCTGTTTCTAGGAATGCGTGTATCTGGGATTGAGACTACAATTTGGAAGGACGAGACTCGGGCATTAAATTAGCAAAAACAAAACCTGAGTAGAAGTGGGAAAGGTTGGTTTTTCATTTAGGGGTTTCCAACACCGTGGTCATTTCTGCCCCGAGTATAGGATTAGTGTAAAACCTGTGTTTTTTTTGTGGTGACTGTAGTAGTGTGTGGCTACCGATATAACGATGGCACAGTTCGCTGATCGAAGGTGATGTTCTAATAACGGTCGTGTCAACTCTATTTAAGGAGAACAATCAGTAAAGTTCTGTGTTAATGTACGTGTCGTGACCAGGCACTTTGAGCTAACAGTACTTTCAACCCACACAACCCGCGCACTAGCAGTCAGCTTGCAACATCTGCGCTGGTATTTCATCCCCGACACCTTTATAACCTGCTTTAAATCGCATGGGGGGTTGAAGCTAGTCCCAGTGGTTATCCTGTCTGCCGGAATGCCAGATTGCAATTTCTAGTACTTTTAGCATTGGAGAAGGACACAGCTTCCTGATTGGCGATTCTGACGAAACACGTCTGCAGCAAAGGATGTGATTAGTCAGCGTAGATATAGGGTGGAACCTTTCAGCGATGTCGCTCCAGGTTTGAAAAAAAAAAACATATAGAACTCCCGCTCTTTTATCTTCGTAATTTCTTGGTACCCGTATAAATTGTAATGCGCCTTGTTATAGTTGCATGATCATTGTTCCTAAGCAATATGTGTTTCCATATCTTCTTAAATCAAGAAAAAGCATTACCAGAATGTTACCGGGTGAGTTAGCCGTGGTCGTTACGGCATGACTGCTGGCAGTCGCTCACATCCGGGAGGCGAGGAGGTTCGAATCCCCCCGCCGGCAACCTTGAAGATGGTCTTCTGTGGTTTCCCATCTTCCTTCCAGGCAAATGCCGGGGTTGGTACCTAACTACAGTATAGGTCACAGCCGCTACCTTCCAACTCCTCGTCCTTACATTCCAACTCCCCCTCCCACCCAACGGTACTTGTAGCTCACCCATTGGGTGTCCGTCTCGAAGCAGCTACAAACCTGGCGAGCCGAACATGTCCTCGGACACTCCCGGTGCTAAAAGCCATACGCTAAAAAAAAAAATTGTTTTTCATCGATTATTACCCCTTTGTAGCCTACCATTCGGGTGATTCTACAAATAGGGGGCACTTTATGGTCCAATGGCTGTATAGAGTTTATCATTCTAACAACACAGTTCTATGAAAAATGTATCATTGTATACCTGGCTATCTTACAAATTTTAACATTTTGAGAATTGAACAATACAACAAAATTCGCAATTTGTCATTAACATGGCTGTCCCTAGTCATCATTGTATTTATTGAAGTATGAGGTTTCTCTTCGTTATGCATGCAGAAATTTGACTAGCATATAAACCTTATCTTAATGGAACAACATCGCTGATAGGTTCCACGCTATATCTACGCTGACTAATCACTAATCACAACCTTAGCTGCAGTCGTGTTCCGTCAAAATAGCCATTCAGGAAGCCGTATCGCTCTCCAATGCTAAAAGTGAACTAGAAATTGCAATCTCGCTGCCGGGATAGTACCTTATTTCAAGTCCCGGGACACCTACCTCATCCCTGTCCCTAATACACTACTACCGGCGACACATAAACATAAGTTTTTAGAATAGCAAGCAAGCTTAGTTATGGAAGGATGGGTCGAGGACAAATATCGGATAACCAGAGATTGGGACGAGAGTATTATTTATTACAACCATCACCGACATGCCAGAGTTTTTGAATGGTATGGACTCCGTCTTGAGGAAAGAATTCATGATGAAAATTAATAAATGTAAAACAAAAATATTGGAATGCAGCCGAAATAAATCAGAAACCTCTAAGGACATCAAATTGGCAGGGCTAAAGGAAGTAGGAGACTTCTATTACCTAGGAAGCAAAATAACCAGTGATGGACGAAGTAAAGAGGATATAAAAAGTAGGTTGGCTCAGGCAAGGAAAGCATTTCTACAGAAAAGGAATCTGTTGACATCGAATATAGATTTAGGTATTAGGAAGGCTTTTTTGAGAGCCTTTGTCTGGAGCGTGGCGCTCTATGAAAGTGAAACTTGGACTATTGGTGCAGCAGAAAAGAGGGGAATTGAAGCGTTTGAAATGTGGTGTTACAGGAGAATGATGAAGATCAGATGGGTAGATAGGGTTACAAATGATGAGGTATTAAGGCGAGTGGGAGAGAAGAGATGTTTGCGGTGACTCTTAATGAAGAGAAGATAAAAGTTGGTAGGACACATACTAAGACACCCAGGAATAGCAAGCTTAGGTATGGAAGGAAAGGTCGAGGACAAGAACTGTAGGGGTAGACCAAGGTTAGAATATGTTAAACAGATTGCCTCGGAAGTAGGGTGTGGTAGGTATGTAGAGATGAAACGATTAGCTAACGACAGGGAAGCATGGAGTGCTGCATCGATCCAGTTGAAAGACTGAAGACTCAAACAACAATCACCTGATACTTGTGATTATTACAGTGGTTACAGCGATTCCCCAATAGCCTAATAGAAAAATCGTTCTCCGGAATATTAATAAATCGCTACATAAATTTAAACATTAAGTCACAAACCCACAACTAATTTACAATGTATTAAATGTAATAAACAATTATCAATACACGAATAATGGCTATTAATTATGTACTAACTTAATCTTATCCTAATTGATACAGAGAGGCTATCCTAGACTTGAACTAAGTTTTATAGTTTAGGATTCCATCTCCTATACCCGTATACTTGTTTCACATGCATCTTTGTTGTGTTTCTCATCTATCGCTTCCTATCCCACATTCCCCTGATAATATTTGAAAACAATCGCTAATTTACCTGACTTCCTCCATTCCCTTTTTTTTAGTAATTTTACTAGCAGAAGTACCCGTTCTTCGAACGGAGTTCGTTGTTAACACCAGACATTATCAATTGAGCTACTGTTGCAATGGTTAGCGGTATGTCATTCCTTCAAGTTTATCAGAACGAAGTTAGTTTACTGGGAATATCATACACACTGTTAATTTAAGGCCCTTAAAATGTAGTTTTCGGAGACCCTTTATAGATTCCCGAATTTTGTGTCTCACATTGAGAAGCGCAACATATGCTTTAGTCGTCCTTCTAGGATAATTTTTATATTTCGCCTATTTTAGCATATATTGAGAAGTTTTTCTCTATATCCACCCTTCTACTGTATGAAAAGTACGGTGAAGAGTTTTAAAAATGATTGGTGTATTGACTCTCATGGTTACCATACCTAATTTTACGATGCACCAAGCAACCGAACACGAGGTATAGGCTTACATAAAGATACACAGAAAGACAGACAGACAATTCTATTGTCTACAACATATTACCCAGATATCCAAATATGGGTATATCTACCACACAGTATCAAATAAAATCATCCTTACGATGAACCCGTATGTCGACAACCAAAAAAAGTTAAAATGTGCTTTCAGACTAAATTCACCTAAGGTGTACTTCCTGACGTGAAATACAATTGAAAGCCTTGTACACGAAACGCAATACACGTCACATAAAAACTGACCCTCTACGTTGTGCTAGTTGCCCATACACAGGAAGACCCCTTTCATAAATTATAAAGGCTTGTGGTGCATGAAAATGCAGGTTCTTTAGCCTCAAATTGCCCAAATTCCTAAAAGCCGCAAAAAATGCTGGTTCAATTCAGGATTTTTTGAAAATAATGTTGCTGTTAGGAGATATAATAGACCTTCTGTACTATATGTCGAACGTGAAAATTGCATGAAAAAAATCTAGGTTACCCCTTCACCCCCTTAATTGCATTGATGAATTATACGGTCTACGTTAGTTCCGTGATAACCTTATAGCCATTTGCAAACTTTCACAGAAATGTTATAAATGGAGTGACATTGCTTCTTACAGAAATAGATGGAAAGTTGTATGCCACCCCTTGAGATAATGTTCTCATGGTTACCGATTTGCATTTCTTCATTAGTTTGTTAAATTAAATTAAATTAGTTTTCTGGGAATATTTTAGAAACTGTTGGATTTAGAGCCTTATAATGTAGTTTTCGAGGATCCTTTAGGGCCCCCGAGTTTTGTTGCTGGCACCGAGGGGATTTGTCTCGTCGTTGTACGCCATAATATAATACTAATAATAATATAATATAGGGAGAAATTATAACACCTATTAGCCTACTTTCGATTTTTGCAAAAAATGAAAGTAGACTTATGAGATCAACACAGGGCGAAAAAAGTGTGTCTGTCTGTGTGTGTGAGTCTGTGTGTATGTATGTGTGTGTGTGAGTCTGTGTGTGTGTGTGTCTGTGTGTGTGTGAGTGTGTGTACTCTGAATGTCTGTCCCCCCCCTATCAATTCGAACACGGTGAATGCGAATTGAACGAAATTTGGTAAAAAGGTAGCACTAGCAAAGGACACCTCAGTGTCATGTTTTATATCGCCGCCATCTTTACTAAAACTGAATGGCGGCCACTCAAACGTTCAAAACGTAAAATCAAATAACGACTAACCAAATCATCCGATCTCTACCAAATTTGGTAATAACATACCTTCGTATAGGATGCGTCTTGTGACCAAACTACAAGGTCGTCCGCCATACCATTTCAGGATGGCGGCCGTGCGAATTATGCAAACTTTATAATCCATATCATGGGACCCACCAGTTCCGATTATCGAGCCGAGAATCGTTTTAACTGTTCTAAAGGAAGAGGCACGTTCGAAATTAAAAGTTTATTTTGTAATACTATAGTGCAGACGTGATTTTAAAAATCTGAGCTGATTCAGTAATAAGACAAGATGGAAGCGGATATCTTGTGCCTGACTTATATTTCACTAATTTGAGTATTGCATGCAATATAGCGTACTGATACAAAATAAATAAACTTTGTATGAAATGCTTTATTTATAAATAATATACTCCAGTGATGAAATCGTTTAGTATAAATCATTATTTGCTAACAAGTTCTATGTAAGTCATTTTATATAGAACGATATTCGTTGACACAATTAGCTCAGTGGTAGAGCGTTAGCCTATCGCTCAAATACCTATGGTTCAAACCCGATCAGAGCTAGGTATTTTGCTTGAAATGTTATATGTTTATTGTTTTGTAATGACTCAGATGTTTTAAAATTAAGCGTTATATTGTGCATATTATGGTGTAAAATATATATTTAATTAAAACATAATTCGCCAGCAGATTTACTCGAGACATCTAGCTGCCAAAAAGGTAACTGCACGTCGACCTACTTATTAACTTCCAGATTTTATTGAAAAGTTTCTTCTTCTGGCCGCTAGAATGCACTCGCTCTGTTAGGATTATATTGTTCGATATTTCACCACTAGATGTCACGACTAGTCTACGTGGAGCTCCATTGATTACTATACCATTGGCATTCTATGCGCATCGAATTTGAAGAATGACAAGATGATACTACGATACATTTTTACATTTTATTTTAAAGGGTTTGTAACAGCCTATTTTGCGTTACCGTACTTGAAAATGTTATTTGAAGTAAAGAACAAAACGATTTCACATAGTAGATTGTATACACACGTCTCTGTAGGGTCATGGAAAGATTTGTTAATTCAATTAGGGTTTTCGATTCCCGGTCAAAGCATGTGAGATTTTCGAAGTGAAATGCCATGTCCTGTGGTTCGGATTCCATGTAAAAAGGAGGTCCCGTGGCTCATAATCACAAGATTCACGGTCACGTAAAACTACAATCTTCCTTCCTTTTTTTTTTCAATTAGGGTTGTGAAAGCCATGCACAACCAGACGTGTAAAGACATGCCTCAACTCAAAGTTGGATGTTGGCCACGGCAGGTCGTATATGTAATAATAATAATAATAATAATAATAATAATAATGTTATTGGTTTTACATCCCTTTTAACTACTGCTGCTTTTAGAGACACCGGGGTGCCGGAATTTTGGCCCGAAGGGGATCTTTAACGTGCCAGTAAATGTACTGACACGGCTCCCTCGCATTTGTGCACCCTCAAATGCCAGCTGACTGCGCCAGGATACGAACCTGCAACCTAGGGCCCAGCAAGCGAGAACGTTACCGCTGAGCCACGCAGCCAGTCCGGTCGATTATGTCTCCAGATCCATAACATTCTTGATATACTTCTTATCTTTCTTTCTTTCTTTCTTCAATGATGGTAGCAGTTTTTATCTAGGTTGTGGCGTTTGGTAGAGGTAAATCGTTTCTAAGATCTTCAACAAAGAATAGTTCTATTATACTCTTTGATAATAACGAGTTATAACTATACTCATACATTTAGGAGAAAGTAGGCTATATGTTCTTTACTGAACATCTTGTTTTTATTTTATTTTTAATTCAGCCAATGGCCATGTACTTTTCTTTTCAGGACGGGTCAGGGAAGGGATATTATGAGAGAAAGAAGCATTCACATCACGCATGAGCAAAATGGAAATGGCCTACCATTTAACTAAGGGCATCTATAAGAAAAGGTCAATATCCTTCAACGCAAAACTAAAACATTACTGCAGTGTCATCCGTCCGGAGGTCTTGCATGCTTCTGAATGCCTCACGATGAACAATAAAGGCTTGGTCGAGAAACTGGAGGCCAAAGAAAGGAAAATTGTGAGAAAGATATTGGGTTCCATCAAAGACAATGGGGAATACAGAAGACGGCATAACCATGACCTATATACTCATGTGGAGAAGATAAGCAACGTCATCCGGAAGAGAAGGTTACCATTTTTTGGGCATGTGAAACGAATGAGCCCAGCGAGACTGACCAACCGCAACATAACTTACTTTCAGGAGAGGAAAACAAAATGGGCCTGGTGCATTGAACTGGATAAAGATCTGAAAGAAGTGGGGTTTACACCAACAGACATTCAGGAGCGCGCCCCACTCAAAGGGAAACTTCAAGCTTGTAAAGGTTTCCAAGAAAAACCGAAGCTGAAAACGGGAAAGATTTGGACCCAGGAACGGAAGGAAGTCCACCGAGAACGAATGCGGGCGTACAGGGCAAACATCAAAGCCAGTAGGCTAGGAGACGGTTGGAATGACGCAGTCCATAGATGGCCTATACGAAATGAATGAATGAATTAATAATATGGGTATAGGAATATAATAGACCTGCCGTACCACACCCGCAGGTGTAAATCGCGTGAAAATATTCTAGAGTACTCCTTGATCCCCTTAAGCGCATTATACGTATTGATGAATTTTACGGCTTAATTTGGTTCCGTGATAACCTTCTAGCCGTTTGCAAACTTTCACACTAATGTAATTAATGGAATTGCATTGCGTCTTACAGCAATAGATGGACCTCTGGGAATCCGTTGGCATGGTTACTGGCTTGCATTCGTTCATTAGTTTATTAAATTAAATTAGTTTTCAGGGAATATCTCAAAAACGGTTGGTCTTCGGTCCTTGAAATGTGGTTTTCGGGGACCCGAGTTTTGTCTCTCACATTGAGGGGCTGAAGATGAGTTTTGTCTCGTCCTTCTACGCCTATTTCAGCATGTATTTTAAGGGGGTAGGCCCCCTTTTATGAGAGGTACGGAGAAGAGTTACATCAATGATTAGTGTCGTGCCTCGGATGGATATCTGTACCAAATTTTACGTTGATACACCCAGACGTTCTCGAGTTATAAGGGAACAAATTTGTCCACAGACAGACAAACAAACAAACAAACAGACAGACAGATAAAAAAAATATTTTTGCGCGCATCCATCATAAAACAGTCTGAAACGTGTAAACAACTCAAATTTCCGTAGAAATTCAGAGAAAAACACACAGATTATCATTTTTATATATAGAGATATATACTGCACCGCTCGGTGTTGATCGTGTTTTATTGCACAGATTCTGGTTTTACTCGCTAACCGTTGCAGATATACGAAAAGTGATAAGGACCTTTCGGATAGAAAATTAAATGTTAAAGCTCATGTATACCATCAAAAGTTTGCTATATCTTAGCGTTCTCTTTTTATTTGAAAAGGAAATATGAAATTTTGAAACCAAAGTGTGTAGTGACATCACAAATGTCGGTTTTACTCGCTAACTGTTGGAGATACACGTAAAGTGATAAGGACCTTTCGGATAGGAAATTAAATTTCAAAGCTCGCATGTCCCATCAAAAGTTTGCTATTTCCTACCGTTCTATTTTTATTTGATATGGAAATATGAAATTTTGAAACCAAAGGGTCTAATGACGTCACTAAAATTGTCGCCATTTTTTAATAGTGCAAAATTTCGAAATCACAAGTATCCTATATGTAAACCTGGTAAATAAGCTACATTCATGCAAAATTTCATTTAAATCGGACCAGTGGTTCTTGAGTTATTGAGTAACAGACAGACAGACAGACACACACACACCATCTCATTTTTATATATTAGTATGATTAAAAAGTGATATTCATTTTCACTGTCTATTCTGTTTATATCTGACTTGTCTTCAAACTTTGCTCTTATAATTTTGGTCCCATTGCATTCCTTGATGAGGTGTGCTGCACCCATAACCTTCCCACAATAAAGGCAAGGGTCTTCTTTTCCTTCTTCACTTATACACCCCCATCAACCACCAAATTATCCCTCTCATTTCTCTTTTCGTTAGACATTCAGGCTTTATGGGCCTACTCATAAATTTCCTTATTTCTCAGAACTCTGTTAAGGTTCTCCTGTTGGCACACTCTTCTCTCAGTACCTGCAACTCTGTCATTTACCCTTCTGCACACTTTTGTACACACCCTACCTTCCTTTCCTCGTAAGTCCCTATCCCATAAATAACCCATTCCTAGTCTTTCCAGTATATTTCTTACGCCGTCCACCCAGTACTCATTTTGCTGATGCTTCATTTGGTGCAGGTAGGCTAACTTTAAAATTTCACCCCCTCCACCTACTTTGAGACGTATCCAAAATTATCTTAGCTAACTTACTTACAATAGTGTCCAGGGTTGCAGTTCCTTCTTCTACACCCCATACTTCCACTCCATACAATACCTTTGATACGACAAGCATAAACACAAGTTGCAAGACACAAGTAACTTACACAGGGCTAATGACCAAGCTGTCCCAAGCCCCTAATTTGAATTAATATCAAGATTCCTTTATGCTACTTTTAGAGACGGGTGAAATTGCGCTCGTTTCAATATGCCCGTGCGACTTAGGAGCTCAGTTGTTGTTTTTTCATTTGGGGGCCTAAGACATCGTGGCCATTTAGCCCTGTGTACTTGGGTGAGGGTGTATAGAATTTCGTCTAATCGTCTAATAACCTGTGTTATTGTGATGTATTTGTAATTCAGGCGAGGATTGGGAAGGAGGTGGCCGTGGGCTTGAGTTAGGAATCATCCCGGCGTTTGCCTGGAGTAGAAGCGGGAAACAACGGAATAGCTCTTCTTGGATGGCTGAGGTAGGAATCAAGGGGGGTGGATTGCGATCTAGCCCTCAGATCACAATTAAAGTGTCTTGCCAGAGCCAGGAATCGAACCCGGACCTCCGGGGTGACAGCAAAGAGGTGGTCGTCAAATTCAATCTATACAGTATTGCATACACATACTTCCAATGTACTCCGGGTTGAAATTACCACGATGTTCAAACCCCTACAACAACTACTAAATAAATCTCATCTACAAGCCACCCAAGATAATCCCAGTTTTGCTATCATATGGCAGTGCCAGTGGAATGTCGAAACTGGGCAGTAGATCGCCTAAGTACCACCAATTTAAAAAATCTACAATCAAGTAGCTGAGGCTACAAGTTCGTTGCTTAACCTTTAACTGGGTATGTGGGGTGCTGAGAACACCCTACGCGTAATATTCGCTTGTTTCTTTGTGACAAAAGTTGGCTACTCTGTTGAGGAACTCAGTACCTTCTTGGATACGCTTGGAGTTTAATTTAACGTTATTTGCAATGTTTAAAGTTGTGTATATTATTGCCGATAATAGCATTTATTGGCTGGGGTGTCGTCAGCACCCTGCATACCCAGTTACGTTACGCTTTGTGTCTAGTTGGTTTCTACTTCGCAAATGGAGCTGTGTGGTGTTGGAAGTGTGTGAAATGAATACTTCTTTAGATGAAGTGCAGGAATGGATTTGTTTACATATTTGTGTTTGTATATAATAGTCTGGAAGTAATGAAGAATTGAGCTTAAACAAGATGTTCAGTAAAGAACATATAGCCTACTTTCTCCTAAATGTATGAGTATAGTTATAACTCGTTGTTATTATCAAAGAGTATAATAGAACTATTCTTTGTTGAAGACCTTAGAAACGATTTACCTCTACCAAACGCCACAACCTAGATAAAAACTGCTACCATCATTGAAGAAAGAAAGATAAGAAGTATATCAAGAATGTTATGGATCTGGAGACATAATCGACCGGACTGGCGGCGTGGCTCAGCGGTAACGTTCTCGCTTGCTGGGCCCTAGGTTGCAGGTTCGTATCCTGGCGCAGTCAGCTGGCATTTGAGGGTGCACAAATGCGAGGGAGCCGTGTCAGTACATTTACTGGCACGTTAAAGATCCCCTTCGGGCCAAAATTCCGGCACCCCGGTGTCTCTAAAATCAGCAGTAGTTAAAAGGGATGTAAAACCAATAACATTATTATTATTATTACGACCTGCCGTGGGCAACATCCAACTTTGAGTTGAGACATGTCTTTACACGTCTGGTTGTGCATGGCTTTCACAACCCTAATTGAATTAACAAATCTTTCCATGACCCTACAGAGACGTGTGTATACAAACTATGTGGATATTTTCGATAATATAATCCGAACAGAGCGAGTGCATTCTAGCGGCCAGAAGAAGAAACTTTTCAATAAAATCTGGAAGTTACCTTTTTGGCAGCTAGATGTCTCGAGTAAATCTGCTGGCGAATTATGTTTTAATTAAATATATATTTTACACCATAATGTGCACAATATAACGCTTAATAACATTTTCAAGTAACGCAAAATAGGCTGTTACAAACCCTTTAAAATAAAAAGTTAAAATGTATCGTAGTATTATCTTGTCATTCTTCAAATTCGATGCGCATAGAATGATAATGGTATAGTAATCAATGGATCCCCACGTAGACTAGTCGTGACATCTATTGGTGAAATATCGAACAATATAATCCTAACAGAGCGAGTGCATTCTAGCGGCCAGAAGAAGAAACTTTTCAATAAAATCTGGAAGTTACCTTTTTGGCAGCTAGATGTCCCGAGTAAATCTGCTGGCGAATTATGTTTTAATTAAATATATATTTTACACCATAATGTGCACAATATAACGCTTAATTTTAAAACATCTGAGTCATTACAAAACAATAAACATATAACATTTCAAGCAAAAAAACTAGCTCTGATCGGGTTTGAACCATAGGCATTTGAGCGATAGGCTAACGCTCTACCACTGAGCTAATTGTGTCAACGAATATCGTTTTATTTAAAATGACTTACATAGAACTTGTTAGCAAATAATGATTTATACTAAACGATTTCATCACTGGAGTATATTATTTATATATAAAGCATTTCATACAAAGTTTATTTATTTTTTATCAGTACGCTATATTGCATGCAATACTCAAATTAGTGAAATATAAGTCCGGCACAAGATATCCGCTGCCATCTTGTCTTATTACTGAATCAGTTCAGCTTTTTAAAATCACGTCTGCACTATAGTATTACAAAATAAACTTTTAATTTCGAACGTGCCTCTTCCTTTAGAACAGTTAAAACGATTCTCGGCTCGATAATCGGAACTGGTGGGTCCCATGATATGGATTATAAAGTTTGCATAATTCGCACGGCCGCCATCCTGAAATGGTATGGCGGACGACCTTGTAGTTTGGTCACAAGACGCATCCTATACGAAGGTATGTTGTTACCAAATTTGGTAGAGATCGGATGATTTGGTTAGTCGTTATTTGATTTTACGTTTTGAACGTTTGAGTGGCCGCCATTCAGTTTTAGTAAAGATGGCGGCGATATAAAACATGACACTGAGGTGTCATTTGCTAGTGCTACCTTTGTACCAAATTTCGTTCAATTTGCATTCACCGTGTTCGAATTGATAGGGGGGGACAGACATTCAGAGTACACACACTCACACACACACAGACACACACACACACACACAGACTCACACACACACATACACACACACACACAGACTCACACACACACATACACACACACAGACAGACACACTTTTTTCGCCCTGTGTTGATCTCATAAGTCTACTTTCATTTTTTGCAAAAATCGAAAGTAGGCTAAAAATGTACACGCCGTACGAAACCAAAATATTAAAACTCTGCGATTGGAAATCAGTAAGGGATTTAATTTTATAACTGTGGTGCCAAATATCTTATTATAATATTTTTAAGGTAGTAATAAAGATTAAATTTGGTTTATTTTGTCTTTATTTAACATTTGTAAAAGAATAGTACAAGTTTTAGTTGGGGTGTTGTGAGCACCCTACCTACCCACTTACGTAACTCTTACCCACATAGGCCTACCTCATTAAAGGTTAATTGCATTTTCTTCTAAATATTTCGACTTTCACAAACAGCACTTGCTATATTTTATGAGTACAAACAGTACCTTGTGATGTTGAGCAACCAGAACCCGTAAGGTTGTACGAAGAGAATTTTAATTTCTTGCTAAAATACATTTTGAAATTTGTGAGCGTGTCACTCTATGGCAGTGAAACTTGGACTATTGGTGCAGCAGAAAAGAGGAGAATTGAAGCGTTTGAAATGTGGTGTTACAGGTGAATGATGAAGAACAGATGGGTAGATAGGGTTACAAACGAAGAGGTATTAAGACTAGTGGGAGAGGAGAGATGTTTCTCGCGACTGCTAATGAAGAGAAGAGATAGGTTGGTAGGACACATACTATGACACCCAGGAATAGCAAGCTTAGTTATGGAAGGGAGGGTCGAGGGCAAGAACTGTAGGGGTAGACCAAGGTTAGAATATGTAAAACAGATTGCCTCAGATGTAGGGTGTGGTAGCTATGTAGAGATGAAACGATTAGCTCAGGACAGGGAGGCATGGAGAGCTGCATCTAACCAGTCAAAAGACTGAAGACTCAATCAACAACATGTCTACTTTCAATTTCTTGAGTGTTTTATTGAGCAGCTTCGGTGGCGTAGTTGGTAGCATGCTGAGCTTCTATGCCCAAGATCACGGGTTCAAACCCGGCCGAAGTCGTCGGATTTTCTAAGAGCGTTAAAAATTCCTCAGTATGCCTTTCTTCGGAGGGAAGTAAAGCTGGCGGTCCCATGTCATAGATTTATGGCATGAAAAAGAACCTTCAACTAATTATACTTGTGGAAGCTAAAATTTGTAGGTTAGTTTGATAACGCTATATTAGTTCCAACGTTCACCGCCAGGTGCAGACTGTGACGGCTTTTAGTATCCACGCCCGCAGCTAGATGTTGTGGACGGTAGCATTTGGTAGCTAAAGTAGGAACTACTTGAAAGAATTAATAGTCTGCAGTCCCTCTACCTGAATCACAGATACCCCCCAGGGGCTCAAGACTAGTGGGACGTGGATTGGCGACCACGGGGCCCCAGCTGAGTTCGGCATTACTTCCACTTACTTGTGCCGGGCTCCTTTCTGTCATCCATCCTATCGACCTCCCTTGGTCAACTCTTGTTCTTTTCAGACCCCGACGGTATTAGGGTATCCGAGGCCTAGGGAGTCTTTCACTTTCCCGCCTTAGTTGGCCCTTGTCTCATCTTTCCTGATACCCTCATTCTTTGAGGGGCCAGCCTTCTCTTTCTCTTCATGATATCTCCTGCCTTCTGCTCAAGGCCCTTAAGGAGGCAGGGTGTGTGTAGCCCCACCACTTCTGGTGCACCCTCGATAGTGCTACACCCCCCAAGGGCTCACGGCTGGTGAGTTCGGGGTGTTGGCGACCCTGGGGAATTCCTGAGCTGGCTCCGGTTGCCCCTTCTCTTCTCCATTGCCTCTGGGGCGGACCCTCTCGTCTTTCCCTTTCCTATCTGCCTTTCATGGCTCTCCTTCTTTCCAAGTCCCTCAATCCTCATTCTTCGATGGTTGAGGGCATTTCTTTTCATCCTGTCCTTTATTTGCCGTATTCTCCTATTGTTTTCCATTTCTTCTTCTAGTAGCCTATAATATAAGTTAGTAGTTAGTTTTAGATATAGTTTACATTTCATCATTATCTTCACGTTCACCCAAACCATTAGGGGCCGATAACCTAGATGTTAGGCCCCCTTAAAACAAAAATAATCATCATCTGAATTAAAAACAGATAACACACACTAATACAGCCATCACAATTAACATCGGTTATCAGACAAATTCTACACACGCCCAAAGTACACGGGGCTACATGACCGCATTGTCGCAGCCCCTAAACTGAGGAACCAACCAACCAGTGTTTTATTGCTCTTCTATTTTAATGCCTGATCATCCGAGCCCAAGTCATTGCCAATTCCTCGAAAGCACTTTGCACAAATTTTAGCACGAAATCTTATTAGAGTGGAACAGTCAACTGGCTCTATTAGTCACCCTGGAATGGCAGCGTGCTTCTCTCCAAAGCCCTTGGGTCTCATATAATTGCTTCATCAAGTAGGCTAGAGCGATTTGACTGTTTTAATTAACTGAAACATGCTAGTGCCCCCATTCAAGGAATCTCACCTGTGGCGTAAATAAGAACAAAACTTATATTGCACCTCCTAAAATTGCTTTAAATCTGTTTATTTTGTAAATCCCTTGCGCCCCGGGCTGATGGACGCGCCCATAAATCAAGGCACGGTCATGTAATTAGAAGGCAAAGGAAATGGAACTGTTCTGTCTGCTCTTTGTAATTGCGATCCGGTCCTCGCTCAATTACTGTCACTCCCGTTTTGACTAATGTTGGTAAACAGCAGAAAATTAAGGAACACCCAGGTAAGAGAATTTGCAATTTCCTGCCATTCAGCCTCTTAAACTGCATTGACAAGGGTTATCCAAGTCTAGGGTATGAGTGGAAGTTTTGGATATGAATACGCAGCTGATATCCAATTTCTGTCTGTCCTGGACTGGAAATGAATAAGCAGATCATCAACACGCCTGCCTCGATTGGAAAAAAATTTGTAAACAAGGTAAACAATATGCATCATCCCGCAGAAACCTTGGTATAGTCATACAAAAGGTACTCCTGTAGTTGACGGGGCACATTTGTCATTCTGCATGTATCACTCGGAAAGTGATACTTTGCTATGTTTATACACACTAATTGCATCCAGGAAACACCATATTTGCACTTGAACTAGGAAATTATCGCAGTTTTAACTTTGGAGCAGTAAACTGACGAAACTATTAGTCGCCATGTTGGGTATTGCAATGTTGACGCAGTGCTGCCAACTTCACTTCGCCGCTCTATCTTGAAGCTACTCTCAGCATCAAGAAAAAAAAAAACTCTGAAGACAAAACTACACTCTAAAACCATTGCCTAGGTGATTACATATTTTGTAAACTGAATTCAAATGTACGTTATTATTAATATTATTATATATACATCGCGTTGCCTTATTACATTTGACAGTGAACTTCGCATTCTTTTGAGCCCAGAATGCCCTCATTCTTTGTGAGTGGGTCTAATTGCGCTCCTCTGTCCAAGTGCCACTGAGTTTTATATTCGGTGTCTCGTCTCGGTTTAGTCACTACGTAACTGTTAATATGGATATGTTTTAGCACTGGGAGTCTGTCTGTGATTAGCGTGGGCAAAAATCCGACGTGGTACTTTCCATGGCAACAAGGGCAAGCTGCCTTAGATCTCACTTGTTGATGCGTGTTACATCGACACATTTCCGACAAATAGGTAGTTAGCATAGCAACAAGGGCAAGCAGACTTAGATCCTAGTTGTTGATGCGTGTTACATCGACACATATCCGACAAATAGGTAGTTAGCATAGCAACAAGGGCAAGCAGACTTAGATCCTAGTTGTTGAAGCGTGTTACATTGACACATATCCGACAAAGCAATGGGCCCTCAGCCCGGATGCCCCCTTCGCCAGGCGGCTGCGCCCCCGCTCGGCTCGGCTTCGCCTCCTATATACGCGCCTGTCCTGGGTGTGTATATAAGGGGGCGGGCCGGGCGGAGCGGGAGCAGTCGTTTGGTGGAGGTAGCAACCAGCAGCAACAAGGGCAAGCAGACTTAGATCCTAGTTGTTGAAGCTTCTTACATCGACACATATCTGAAAACTAGTTACCATGGCAACAAGAGCAAGCAGACTTAGGGCCGTATTCAGAGACATCACTTCAACTTAACTTTCACTTACATCTTACTTTCCCGTGTATCAAAGCCTGAGTTGGTATTCAAAGACCATACTTAACTTACACTTAAGTGTGAACCTAGTCAAAAGTTAGTGAGATTCAAGATAGCTGAAGACCAACCTTAAACCTCACTTCATTGCTACAAATTGCCTGAATAACACTGTGATAACATCTGTTCAGTGCGATAAAGTTAAGGTTACGATTGAAATGGATTTCGATGATGATGATGATGATGATGATGATGGATTCCAAGAATTCATAGATTACGCCTACGAGAATAATTTGCCGGTACCACGGATGTATGTAAGAAATGGTGGAAATCATTTCGACACTCTCACAGACAGTGAATTTAAAAGACGTTACGGGTTATCTAATCAATGAGTAAATAACATTATAATGCCGCTGGTGATACCAGAACACGTTGGAAATCAGAACAGGAGAGGAATACGGTGCCGTTGCCAGTACATATTAAAGTATTGACTGCTCTAAGATTTTATGCAACTGGCAGTATGCAGGCAAGTAATATATAATATTATTACTACTTCCAAACTATCAATAACTGTAAGCAGAAATTATTAATATTTTTTCTGTATTTAGTGCCTAATTACTATTAGTCCTACTCGTTTTGAAGTTACACCTGGCCAACCATAACCTCTCAATCCTACTTCAGTTTTACTCTCACATTACATTTGTAAGTTATATCTCCCAACGCCATTATTAATATTATTATTATCGAGTATTGAGAAAAAATGGTTACTCTGCGACCAATTACATTCATTGTGTTATTTAATGGGTTAGTAATGGTTCATGAAAAAGAATGGTAAGCTAAAATCTCAAAACGATTTTTAATAATATGAATAACCTTAATAAAACACAACATTGTTTTTATTATTTCAGATCGTATGTGGAGATCTTCATTGTATTAGCCAACCTTCTGTCAGTAGAATTATTGCTAAAATATCAGAATGTTTAGCTAGACATCTGGGAAGATATGCAAAATTTCCATCAACCCAAGAAGCTATATCCTATAACAAACGGGCATTTTATGATATATCAGGGTTTCCTGATGTTATGGGGTGCATTGACTGCACACACATTCCTGTTAGGAGTCCAGGAGGCCCTACTGCTGAAATGTATAGGAATCGGAAGGATGGATGTCTCTAAATGTACAAGTTGTGTGTGTTCCAAAATTGGAAATATTAAATATTGTATTTCGTTGGCCTGAATCAGCACATGACAACAGGATTTTTAAAACAGTGCTTTTATGACTGCATTCAGGAAAGGAGGTTAAGTGGAATTCTATTGGGTGACAGTGGATATGCCCATAAACAATACCTTTTTACACCAGTACTTACACACAAAATGAGGCTGAAAACAGGTACAACCGTGCTCATACAAGGACCAGAAATATTGAGGAACGATTGTTTGGTGTCTGGGAAACAAAATTCTCATGCCTATCGAAGAAACTGAACACCAAACTAAGAACAACTGCTCGTGTAGTAGCTGCTTATGCAGTACTTCACAATATTGGTATAACTTGTGGAAATAATGTTTACAGTAATGTTGACTTTCCAGACAGAGTTGTGCCTGTCATGACCTCAGAAGACAGACCCAGAGGGCAAGCAATCAGAGCTGCATTTCTACAACGCCATTTTAATTAAATTATTACATTAGTCTATATCTAATAACATATTAATTAGACATTTTTTTCTAGAACATTTTCATTTCCACTTCATGTTTCTATTTCTTATGCTCAATTTCAAGAGCCATCTTTTGGCATGCCATATGTGCTACCATAACTTTTGCTGCTATCTCTTTCATTCTTAGGGAATGAAGTTTTTTGTCTTGTTGTAACAGTGCATCACACCTTTCTAGTCTCTTATCGGACTCCTTTCTTATACCAGTAACCAATTTTCTTGCCTCTCTGGCGGCTCCAGGGGTGTTATGTCTTGATCTCCTGGAACGTAGGAAACATAATTTAATTATGTTAATCATACATGTTCACATTACTGATATAAGACTGCAAATATGTGAAGTGGAATTTTAAATTATCTTACTAGTCTGTGCAGAATTTTCGAATTCCTCCTCTACATCCGCCTGCAAGTGTTCTTCATCCATTCCCAGACTACTATCGTTCAGTAGAATGTAAGCTCCACTGTTACATTTGTTGGCCACCAACGCCAGCATCTTGAACCTCGATATCAATTGTGTCGATGCCATCGATATTAGGATCAGTGCTTCTGCTAAATCCTGGATATGGACCCCCACCTGTAGTCGTCCTCTGCCTCTTTTCCTGAGCCAATTCCTGTTTCCTTTTAGTTTTGATGTTTTCCCGGCATTTTTAAATTTGTTCTGCTGTTCTCTGGAATAAAAACAATGTAATAATGACGAAACATTCATTTTATATTACAGGTAGATCATTATACAGGATGTATCCGTGATTATGTTACAACCTTTCATGAATGATGGAGGAAGGCAAATGGATACATTTGTGATAAGGGCCCATAGTCCGGAAACGATCGAGTCAACAGTTATTAATAATCGCAGTTATTTAACGTCCGGCCTCAATTTTATTTCTTAGCAGACCCCGGGGGTTGCGGAATTTTGTCCGGCAGGCGTTCCTTAACGTGTCAGAAGCCAACGACATGGAGTTGGATGTGTTAACACCCGTAAACGCCACCGACCGCAGTCAGGGTTTAATCCCGCTAACTTGGGATTAGTAGACCAATACCGCATTCACTACACCACTGCGACCGGCAGTCAACAGTTAAACCAAAAATCGGTCTGATACCTCTGACAGTGGAAAACATGTACTGTACTGTAATGTGGTACGATTGAAGGGTCGACACTCCCGACGAGCAGAAGAGGCTAGAAGGATAACTCAACTACTCCACTGCGTATTGACTGGATCTGTGTACGATGTCTGTACTGTAGATTTCAGTCTGTGTTGACGAGTTGAAGGGGGACGCCATTTTGAACAGTTGTAAATGTATCAGCTTGTGAAAGGTATGCAGGTAAACAGTATTAAATGATTAGCATTTTGCTTATAACATGCGACTCGATCGTTTCCGTACTATGTGTCAGTAGATTTACTGTCACGTTCAAGATCCCCATCGGTGAAAAATTCCGGCACCTCAGCGTCTATAAAAGCCATAAACCAAAAACATTATTATTATTATTATTTCCGTAGTATGGTTCCTTATCTCACATTGATCCATTTCTCTTCCTCCATCATCCCTGAAAGTTTGGAACATCGTCACGGATACACCCTGTAGAATAATGAATAGTGCAGTTACCCTTCCACCTTACACTGGTAATTAAGTGCCTCACATCATGACTTAAGGTATTTTATAAATACAAAATCATCTGTTTCCTCCGAGTACATACTAATATTGAGATCATACTGCAAATGTGATTTTTGTTCATTCTCAATTGGATTTCTTCACTTTCATTTTGTGGTATCTTTGTGCTAAAATATTTTATCTACGGTTACCACTGTAACATTCTAGTCGCAGTTCAAGGTACAGTATTATACGCTTAAATGATTTAGAGATTGCACTTACCTTTGTATACTGGGAATTCAAATTGAACTCGTCAGTGATTTCTTGCCATTTTTTTTCTTCATGGAAATCGAAACGACGTCGGATTTCTTATTCACCACGACGTCTCTATATTTAATAGCAAGTTCTTTTAGGTAGACTTTTTCGTCGGCGGTAAAATACAGCCTTTTCTTACTTTCTTCCGTTTCAATTTTTCTTACAGACGCTATTTTCAAAAAGCAACAAGCGATACAGAACACTAACTCACAAGCAAAAGCAAACAATGAATGTGGTGTGTTTATGCCACCGCCATCTCAATTAGAGGATCGAGACGACAGTGCGTTACGCACGGAGCAGTTGTGCACTTGAAATATTGTGTCCCATAATGACGTCAGGCACCAACGTCACTAGCTTTTAACTCAAATCTAACTTAGTCGAGTGGAAGTTAAGTTTCGTCTCTGAATACAAATTCGAAACTTCACTTCAAGTGGCCTAGCTTTTTACTTGACTAAGTTAAGTGAAAGTTAAGTTGAAGTGATGTCTCTGAATACGGCCCTTAGATCCTAGTTGTTGAAGCGTGTTACATCGACACATATCCGACAAATAGGTAGTTACCATAGCAACAAGGGCAAGCAGACTTAGATCCTAGTTGTTGAAGCTTCTTACATCGACACATATCTGAAAACAAGTTACCATGGCAACAAGAGCAAGCAGACTTAGATCCCAGTTATTGAAAAGTGCGCGATTCTTAGGCCTATAACACGAACACACGAATAAATTCTATCCATGATTCGATTTTTGGTTTTGCGTTACTATACCTTATTATTATTATTGTTATTATTATTATTATTTATTATTAGTATTAAGTCACCTCCGTAGCGTAGTGGTCAGCATGGTTGACTGCCGCCCCCGTGGTCTTGGGTTCGATTCCCGGCTCTGCTACGAAATTTTAAAAGTGGTGTGAGGACTGGAACGGGATCTACTCAGCCTCGGGTGGCCCAAATGAGTAGATGAGGTTCGATTCCCACCTCAACCATCCTCGAAGTGGTTTTCCGTGGTTTCCCCCACTTCGTCTTCAGGCCACGGCCGCCTCCTTTCCGCTTCCTTGCCTATCCATCCCAATCTTCCCTTCTCTTCCCATCCCTCATGAGGCCCCTGTTCGCTTTGTAGGCGAGGCCGCCTGGACGAGGTGCTGATCACACATCCTCAGGTGTATCCACTCCGATCAGATGTTCCCAGCTCCAGAGACACTGCCCGTAGAGGTGGTAGTGGTGTGTTCCCTCGCTGAGTCCGTGGAAAACACCAACCTGGAGGGTAAAATCGATTTAAAAATATTACTATTAATATTATTATTATTAAAATTTGGAAAATTAAACATAACTTAAAGTTTTTAATATACAGAATACCCAGTATTTCAGTCCCGGCCAATGCTGTGTCCAAGAGAACTGAAGCTACAATAATAATATTTCCCAATCTTGTTCAGATTTTTTCTGACGTGAAAAGATAATTGTTTCTTTGTGCTCGCAGAACTGGCTGAAGATGCGCCGCTCCGCGCCGGTCGTGGCAAAAAGAAGACGACGTGTTACGTTTCCATTATGAAATCTGACAAATGAGAGTGTTGCGTGCAAGCCAAATTAAGACGTGGACTAGACCTGAGAGCGGGCCGACCAGGCTAATAATGACAGAGTGCGGCGATAAAACACAAAACAAAACACCCTAATTACTTTACAGTGAGACTTACTTCCACCAGAAAATAGAAGAACACGAAGGATTATTGGAGTTTCTTATTAACAAATTGCTCACTCCAAAGGGTGAGACGTTTCCTTCAGGAATGCGTGCATAAGAACTTCGCAATGAAATGGTAAAAGACTCAAGGGCGTAAGAGAAGCATTGTGGTGATTATCATGATGATAAATATTACGATCTCCAGACTTTCGCAAAAATATCCCCGGGTCCCGTGAAAATCATTCCAGACCCGTAATCGAATCGAATAGCGGGTATTATTTATTGTGATTATTATGTCCTGGAAGTTCATGCTTTAATAAACGAATAAATATGCATGCCAAAGTGCACTAAGTATTGGTCAAATATGCACCATGTTTCAAAATATATGCACTATGAAATAACTACGGCAATTACGATCACTCCGTATTCTTTAACGTTTCTGTTTTGATTATTCAACTCTTAGAACAACAGCTCTTGTCCTAGTATACCCAGTGGCTGAATATTGCTGTCCTGAGTGGTTAAATAGCGCTCATATACAGTAAATTGATATTGAGCTGAATGATACTATGAGGATTATATCAGGAACCATCCGATCTACACCTCTGGATTGGTTACCAGTCCTCCCAATCATTCCGCCTCACCTCCGTAGACAAATAGCATTGACGAAAGAATGGGAAGAATACTGTAAAGATCCTTCATTACCAACTCATCAGGACATTTTTCAACCACATCTCAGATTGACATCTAGGAAACCTCCCTGGTTACTAGGTGAGGAATTGGTTCAATGCTAATTTAATGTCTATCAAGCATGGCGCAACAATTGGGTTTCCTCGAATCCGGACAAATATCATCTAATTCTGAATCCAACTCAACGCCCCCCCCCCCCCCCCCCCCCTGGTTTCACCTTATCCCGGAAAACTTGGAAGTCACTCAATCGACTAAGAACCCGACATGGTGGATGCCAGTATTGGAGGCATAAGTGGAAGATGATCGACAGTCCTGCCTGCGACTGCAGTGAAGTGCCTCAGACGGTTTATCACATTGCCATGGAATGCCCAATAAGAAGGTTCATTGGGACGCTACAAGAAATACACGAGGCTACAGATCAAGCAGTGAATTTGGTTAAACTCGTTGGACATGCTTGTATCTTGTTCTCTGTCAGAAGTTATGTACATTTAGTATATAGGCCTACTAGCAATTAAGTTTTTCACCTTATTCGTAACATATGTGTCCTTTATGCCATACGAAATATATACATTTTTAATATAAAGAAAATATGAACAGACGGACCTTTTTTTAAAAAATATATGAACTAAGAAACAGCTCTAAATACCCTAGTAGGAAATTTTATTATATGGAACTTCAAGCGGTGTTGACTTCAATAATTATTTTATTACGTTAATTTATAAATATACAGTAGGCTATGCCCAAGATCGCGTGTTCAAACCCGGCCGAAGCCGTCGGAAGTTTCAAGAGCGTTAAAAATCTCTCAGTAGTCTATGCCTTCCTTCGGAGGGGAAGTAAAGCCGGCGGTCCCATGTCATAGATTTCTTCTTCTTAATTATTCAATCCTTGGATTGGTCTGCGGCAGTTCTCCAATCGGCTCTATTTATAGCTTTCCTCTTCATTTCTTCATAGTTTCTGCATCCTACATCAGACATGATTTGCTGTACAAATCGTAGGCGTGGTCTTCCTCGACATCTTTTGCCTTCAACCATTCCCTCCAATACCGTTTTCAGCAGGCTATCGTGTCTCAAAATATGTCCTATCAGTCTAGTCCTCCTCCTCTTTATGCTTTTCCATAAGGTATAATTTTCCTCCGCCTTTTTAAATACTTGAGCATTCGTTATTTTTTCTGTCCAGCTAATTTTTAGCATTCTTCTATAACACCATTGTTCAAAAGAATTTATCCTCCCTTTTTCTTCTTTTCCAACTGTCCACGTTTCGCAACCATAAAGGGCAATACTCCAAACATACGCTTTTAATAATCGTTTTCTGGTTTTAAGATTAATGGAATATGTAGTGAATAAACGTTTCTTTTTGTGACATGCTAATTTGGCTTGTAAAATTCTACATTTGATTTCTTTCTTGCTTCTTCCATCTTTGGTAATTTTGCTTCCGAGATATTTAAATTCTTGAACATTTTCTAGTGTTTTGTTGCCCACCACTAATTTCATACTTGAGTCTGCCATTTTATCGCAGACCATAACTTTCGTCTTTGACTTATTTATTTTCATCTTGTATTCATTACCCATGATTTCCTCCATATTTACTATTATTTGTTTGAGATGTTGTTCACTATTTGCAACTATGGCAATGTCATCTGCAAATCTAATCATATTTATTTGTTCACCTTGTATCCTTATTTCTAAATTCAAATCATCTCGAACCTTATTCAATGCATCCTGGATGTAGGCATTAAAAAGCGTGGGAGACAAAGCACAGCCTTGTCTAACTCCTTTCCCTATTTTTGCTTCCTCTTGTTCATTTCCAATTTTAATTACTGCAATTTCATTTTTGTACAAATTCCAGATTATTCTTCTATCTATATATGGGACTCCTATGTTTTTAAGAATTTCAAACATTTTTATCCAATGCACATTATCAAAAGCCTTTTCAATATCCACAAATCATAAATAAGTTCTTTGGTCTTTTTCCAATCTTTTTTCAAATAAAAGTCTCAATGCCAATATAGCTTCTCTAGTACCCTTACCTTTAACAAACCCAAATTGGTCTTCAGTCAGAAATTCTTCAATTTGCTTTTCAATTCGTCTTAATATTATGTTGGTGATAATTTTTGATGCATGTACGACTAAACTGATAGTGCGATATTGTTCACAATGTTTTGCTGCCATTTTCTTTGGTATAGGGATCATTATACTTTTTTCAAAATCAGCCGGTATTTTTCCGTCCATGTAGATGTTTTGTACAAGTTGGAGCAATCTCTCCTTTTCTTGAGGAGTTCAGCTTTGAGATTATCAATACCTGGCGCCTTATTATCCTTCAGTCTTCGTAGAGCTAATTCAAATTCCTCTCACAGTACTTGGAAGCCTAAATTATCTTCTGTTACTTCATCTTCTTCCTCAAGAACTTCATTTTCCTGTAAATGTACACCTTCGTATAGGGTTTCAATGTAATTTTTCCACCTTTTTGCAATATCGCTATGATCATCGAGAATTACTCCCTCTGCATTACTTATGGCATTACTCTTGTTACAACTCTTACCAAAGAAAATCTTTACCATCTGATATGCAGAATCTACATGTCCTTTAGTAGTTTTTTCTTCTATCATTGTGCATATACCCTCGTAATAATTTTCTCTTGCTATTCTTGCTTTTCTGTTTATAGCATTTCGCAATCTTCTATATTCTTCTTTGTCTTCCAATCTTGTTGGCATGTTAAAGAACCTTCCACTAATTACACCTGTGTGAAGCTAAATTGGATAGGTTAGGAATGTAAACAATGCTCTTAGGTTTCTACGTTCGTTGCCAAGAGCCGACTGCGGTGGCGTCTAGTAGCTAAGTTCGAAACTTGGCCTAGTAGTCGTTGACGGTGGCGCTTGGCGGCAAAAGTAGGAACTATTTGAAAAATTCTAAGTTGCAGTACTTAAATTAAAAAACAGATAACACACACTATTATAGACATCACAATTAACACCGGTTATCCGAGAGATTCTACACACACCCTAAGTACACGGGCTACATGACCGCGTTGTCGCAGCCCCTAAACTTAAGATGATGATGATGATGATAATTGTTGTTTTAAGGGGCCTAACATCTAGGTTATCGGCCCCTGATGGTTTGGGTGATCGTGAAGATGAAAATGAAAAGGGAACTTAACTAAAACCAACTACCAACCTACATACTAGAAGAAGGAATGGAAAAAGAAAGGAGAATAAGGCAAATAAATGGACAGAAGGAAAATAAATGCCCTCAACCCTCGGAGAAGGCGGATTGAAGGACTTGGAAGGAAGGAGAGCCATGAAAGGCATATAGGAAAGTGAAAGAGGAGAGGGTCCGCCCCAAAGGTTAGGGACAAAAGGGGAAAACGGACCCAGCTCAGGAATCCCTCGGGGTCGCCAACTCCAGCCGTGAGCCCCTGAGGGTGTAGCATTATCTAGGGTGCACCAGAAGTGGTGGGGCTACATACACCCTGCCTCCTTAAGGGCCTAGAGCACAAGGCAGGAGGTAAAAGGAAGAGAAAAAGAAGGCTGACTCCTCGCAGAAGGAGGGTATCAGAAAAGATGAGACAAGGGCCAATTAAGGCGGGAAAGGAAGAGACTCCCTAGGCCTCGGATACCCTAATACCATCGGGGTCGGAAGAGAACAAGAGTTGACCAAGTGAGGTCGACAGGAAAGAAGACAGAGAGGAGCCCGGCACAAGTAAGTGGAAGCAATGCCGGACTCAGCTGGGGCCCCGTGGTCGCCAACCCACAACCCACTAGATGTGAGCCCCTGGGGGCTAAACTTAAGAACCAACCAACATACTACAATTTTAATAGACATTGCATGTTTTATTTTAATAGACAATTACAATATTTACATGGTGAATGCTGAATAAAAATAATTGATATTAAGTTGCAAAAAGGACTGAAATGTACTAGGTATTGAACCCGATGGGGTTATGCTGACTGGAATCGAACATGGTTCTCAGAGACTGTGATCTCAGTATAAAGGTTCCACCAGGAAGCGAACCAGAGATCTGTACAGGGAGTTTCTTGGTAAAAACCCCTCGAAAGAGATGTATATTTAATCACTGGTGTGATTTTTGATGTAATGGCATTATTCATTAAAATAATGTAGGAAATAATGAGCAGATTATATCATTATAAGACGATTTGGTGTAAGCTATTGGAGGCTTGAAGCACAGAGGAGGGCAGAGCTGACATTTACTAATTGGCCCAGAATTGTGGGTTGGAACCAGCGGCGCCACGTCCATCTCAGTGACCCCAATATGTCGTCTAGAGCAGGGGCGAGGCCTGAATAATGACATAGTTATTCCCCGACGGAGAATGGATTTGGAGGAGGGGCGGAGAAATGCCCAGAAAAATCATTGATTACTCGTGATTGGAGTAACGAATCGAGATGAGAGTTGCACACAGGTGAATATCTTGGCAAGAAGATAATTTTAGAGTCTTTTACCTGCGAAATTGGTGCATATTTAATGATGTGCGTAAGGACGGTAAAACGACCATTGTTCGCGGATGGATGTGAAGATGTTGCCGGGGGTTTCCCGTTAGGTAGCGTCCCACGCCATGGAGAAAGGAATTAATATTAATTAATTGAACGAGCGATTCCTTTGCACACAGATAGTTTTGGGACCTGTGAAGAGAGAGGAACGCAATGATCATGGTTTGAAGACCTGAATCATGCTGTGAGAGGAGCCAAGATTACGCGGGAAGATGTTGCTCTACTTTCTGTGGAAATCCGATATAAGGGAGTAGACCCCAGGAGGAGCTCTCAGTTGAAGCTCAGTCTAACTCAGTTGTAAGCCAGTCGAGACGCAGTCAAGTTCAGTCTACATGCCGCCAAGCGCAGTTACAGCCAGTTACAGTCTTACTCAATTGTCAATTGTAGCACAATGGCAATAAGTTGCAATCAGTATGCAGCAAATATGCAGCAGTACGAGACAGCGTGTAAGCCGCATACAGAAGTCTTCAAATAAGTTACGTGCAGTCTTCGAGTGAAACTTCAGTCAGCTACAGCCAGGTTGAAGCAAGTTCGTCAAGGCAAAACGCATGACGGTTCTATTCATCAAGACGCCGAACAAAGACTGGTATGTGTAATAGAAACAGTAAACATGCTTGTATGAATAATAGTCGTGATACAGGCATAATCAGCAGCACGAACTATGACGTGTTCAGTTACGAAGCACCGTATAGACTAACGGTAGAACTATTGTATATAATTATTTGTGAAAGTGTTGAACTGTATTAAGCGCAATGTGTATAGTATTAACTAATCGTATATGTGTAACTACGATA
Organism: Meconema thalassinum; assembly: GCA_946902985.2. Taxonomy (NCBI): domain Eukaryota; kingdom Metazoa; phylum Arthropoda; class Insecta; order Orthoptera; family Tettigoniidae; genus Meconema; species Meconema thalassinum. The sequence continues at coordinate 415,232,940 of OX336393.1, forward strand.
GAATGCGCGAAAGAAACTATACTAAGTGTTTGGTATTGCCATGAGAGTACCAGATGTTAACGCTCATGTTTGGGAGCCAGCGTATTGATGTAAAGCAGGACGCTTACTGTAGGAATGATATTCATAAAAACTGTTGGATAGTTCTGAGAGCAGATAACCAGACTTTCAATCAGGAGTTGGTAACGTAAGATGCCGTCGACACCTGCAATTTCGATCTCTGCTAGGGAATTTCAGCATTGAAGTGTGTATAAAGTGACGAGTGTTCAGTGTAATGTATATGTAAAAATATCATTTAAAGTAGTGTTTGATGAAGTGTTTCACATGTTTGGGGAGTGATAACTTCCTGAAAGGTATGCAACGTGTCGTGTTGGTGATAGAAATTATGTGTAATCAAATGTGTGTAAACAAGAGAAATATGTCGCGTTAAACCCAGTATGGCGGGCGACATGGAAGAATATGATTGGTCGGAGCCACCTTAGATGCCTATAGAGATGTAAGTACCCCACAAATTATGGTTATGATTATGTAGAAGTATGGACCGCTGCGTGTCTGTGATTCCGTAAAGGTATTGTGAATTCCTTATAGATGCCAGTAAAAGTCAGTTAGGAGGCTGATCCTCCATGTTTAATCAGTAATGAGTTGATTTTGATAGAGTTGAAATGTTGATTTGCATCATTAAGTGGAGTAATTATTCCCACTATGAATTAAGAATGGCAATCAGGTATGTAAATGCAACGAACGCGATTGTTCGAGTTTAAAACGTCTAGCTATGTCGGAAATTTTGGTAATTTATGTGAGAATAATAATAAATAATGATTTTGGTCATTTATGTCAGTGAGAAATGATGATAATAATAATAATGGTTATTAAGAGTATGAATGAACACATCAGGAAACAAATAAATGTTGTAAGCGAGAATTATTAACGCTAATTGCAAGACTTATCAATCTAAGCAGGAAGATGTTACAGTGAGATTACATTACAGTAACTATGGAAATAAGTTTTATATCAGAATATTGCATATATTCAGTAATGATACCAGTAATGAAAGAGCTTTTAGTGAATTGAATTTGCAGCTTAATTGAAAAGCTTATAGAGTAAATGTTAGATTTCTCTTAATATTATAGGTCGGAGTGTCGTAGCATGGAGCATTAGGGGCCAGATAGTCTATTCTACGTATGAATTCTCCTGTGTCGTGGACATTGTTGGAGATATTATTTATTCCAGAGTTGTAGTGTAGGACCCTAACTCTGAAGAAAGGATTGAAATGTGTTCCGGATTGGAATCTTGATAGGGTCGAGGAAACAAGGACACCTCGCAGCTCTATGATTTCCCGAGAACTTATTGATGAGTTATTTACGCTCGTTGGCAGCGAAAACTCATGGCGACAGTTGTTTTCTGCGCCTATATTATACTTGAGACATCGGTCCAACTGCCAGGCTCATGCATTGCGAACCCCGAACCTTCCTGTTGAATGGACCCATGTGAGGCCATTAATTAATCGTTATCCTCGACGTAGGAATAATTACAAAAGCTCATTCAATACCTGTTGGCATAATAGTCAATTAAGATCCTTTGGGAACATGTGTGTCGGTCAGGACACAGTATTTGTCTTGTAAACCTTCACTGCTTAGAGAGGGAGGCTTTCAAACTTTTAGAAAGGTCGAGATAATTGGTGAAACGACCCATTCCACTTTCTATTGTGTAGCGACTTCCTTAGCCGAGGGTCGGTGCTAGCCACCCGGGCCGCTCAGGCAAGTTATAAAGGGAAGAGATTCTAGACCTTGTTGAAATGACATATAATGCATGAGTGTTATGTTGAGTATTAGAGCCATGTGGTTTGTGAACACGTGGATAATTATAGTTCATCCTGATGGTTCATTATTTTAGCTATCTGACGAATAGTTACATGATATATTTGTACTGTCACTGGAGCCAAGTCATGTAGTTGGTGACTAGATGCCAATCGCCATGAGCGCGAGGTAGTCTATCGTACAATCCGACATAAGCTATAACGTAACGTTTTATCTAGGAATCACAGACAGCATGCGGTGAAACCATATAATTGGAGGATGTGTAGGGGGTAGCTTACATAATTATGGAGTTGCACGTTGATTTTGGTGCAACGTCCAAATAGGTAAATGCATGCAAAGCATTTCATTGGTGAGAAGAAAAATATTAAAACACGCACGGCACACATAATTGTTTATCATAAAGAGGTTTAAGGAATAATCCTTGTTGTAATATTAAAGAAGTCACATTGTATGACTGTTATGTTAATGTACAGTTTGTTTTGAAGTCGTAGGTGCATCAGCGCACTAGTATATCCTTGTGAAGTTCACAGAAGGGTAAAGCCTTATGGCTAGGTATGACTTTGTTGTGATTTTATATTTGTTTACTTGTGGATTGTGGAAGTAAAAATTTTGTTTGCTATATTTTATGCTTTTTGGGTATTGTTTTGTGTTTGAAGCCATGATTTATTTTACTGGATTAAAGTTTTAGAATAGAGTGTGCTTTATCATTGTAGAGTTGATACCTTTTTGCCTCAAATCCAAAATATGCACTGCTAAATTGGGGTTACCGTACACACCTGAGAGCTGATGCTAGCTGGAGGCAGATGCATATTATCCACCGAGATTACTCACATGGGTACATGGAAATTGATGTCCTATACTGTGATTTGAGCTAAAGGTACGACTAAAGTCGGTCAGATTTAATGCACACAACTCTATTAAAGTAAGAATTAACGAAGTAGGGTGTGACCGCTCCTAATCCATAGCTAAGTTCCGATACGTATATATAAATTTTGATAGATACCTATAGACATCACTCCTATTAATTTATCATGGCCCAAGCAACGTGGGACGGTATTAACTCGTTATGGAACCGCCTGCGTCAGTGCAATATGAGCGATTTTGGCATTGCACGAACCGGGGAACGATACATTATTAATTTATCATGGCGCCCAACGTGGGGCTTTCGGCAGTAAAAACCACTCCCTGAACAGTTTTATAGTAAATTAAAATATGGCCGATGTCCTACTAGTCCCATGAGTCGATTTAATTTATCATGGCGCCCAGAATACGTGGAACTTATGGGATTTAGGGAAAACCCATAGATTTTTTATGGTATTTCATGGGGAAAACCATAGTAATTGTTTTGCCTCAAACTGTGTTTGAGTGATTTTTGAATTCAGTAGGCTTTTGAGGTAACGCAGAATCTCTCTATTGAGAAGAGAATGGCCTAAGGGTACGAGCGTTACTTACCCAATCCACAATCTACCATAATATTATCAGGTTTTGTACGACTTCACAATATGTGTGCAGTGTTTGATGTTTCTCTTCGAAACGTATCCACATATTTTTCCAGGAAGCCTGCCTGCATATTTAAGTGTGTTATTGTAAAATGTCAGGTACGGAGGAGATCTTGCAAGTTATTGCAGGACTGAAACAGCATTTTGATGCTGCTCACGAGCAGAGTAAACTGGAAACCAAGGCTTTCCAGGAGAGTATAAACAATCGTTTAGATGCCAATCAGGAGGCAATTAATGCAAATAAGGTTGCAATGGATAATAACCAGATTGAATTAAACAATAAGTTAGGTCAAATGCAAGAAGTCATTAAGACCGAAGTAACAGATACTGTTGTAAGCATTGTATCGGAAATGCAGGTAAATACTGATAAACGTTTCGAGGCTATAGAAGCCAAACTTGAGGGTAATTTGCAAGCGTGTAGGCATGCTCAGGAGCAAACCAACAGTAAATTAGAGGCGTTGTCTAACGATATTAAGGATATTCAGATCCAAAATGAGGCGAATCTCGAACGCCAAGCGAAACAGTTCGCAGAGTTTACGAAAACAGTAGACCAGAGATTAGAGGAGAACGACTCCAAATGGGACCAGAAATTGAAAAGTTACGCTAGAGCAATTAACGGTGACCTCAAGAAACAGGACCAGAATATATTAGGTCAATGCCAGGAAATAGGCGAAATTAAGGCTATCGCTCATGAAAGTAAGGAGCTGGTAGGCAACGTGAAAAGTCAGATGGGTAAAGTTCATAAAGAACTGGACCAAGTGCAAAGTGATATTGTCATAGTCAATAAAAGGCAAGAGGAAAATAGAGGCGAGATCACCAAGGTCCGGAATGAATTGTCTAAAGTCAATGGACACATTCAAGATGAAATTAAAGGTCTGAGAGAAGAACTCGAAATAAGAGAAGGCCAGAAAACAGAGGCAAGCGACAAGACCCTTGCTCAAATTAAAGAGGACGTAGAGGATGAAATATCCCATATCAAACAAAGTCTGAAAGAAGACAAGGTGAAAATATTTCAAGTAGCCGAGGAAAACCGAGATAGGCTTACGAGAATAGAAAAAGAAGTCATTACTCGCCTAGAAAGAGCAGAAATGCGCCATAACCAAATGGAGACTAGGATAATAGCACAGGAGGAGACACTTCTGAAATATCCTAAGTCAAGTGAAGGCAGCATAGAGGATATAAGAAAAACAAGGTGGGCAGACTTAGAAACCCAACCTATAAGCAGAAATGCTACAGGCGCAGGAGAAAGTCCTTACATGACGCCAGGTGTACCAATTGCGGCATCGACGCCACATGAAAATGCGATGCACACCCAGGTGATAAACGTCATTAGGGCAAGCGAAGAAAAACCTAGGAAGTTTTCAGGTAGTCACTGTAGTATGACACCAAAATATTGGTTAAAGGAAGTGACTGAATATCTCAATGATGCACGAATACCGCAGGAGCGTAGGCTACGTGCTATAGAGAAGTTAACAGAGGGGGAGTGCGCATTATGGTTTCGCAGCTTCCGTTACACTTTTGATACTGTTGAGGAATTCCGCGAGGCATTCTTGAAGAGATATTGGGACGCCGCGACTCAGCAGAATTTACGGCTGGATTTGTATGCCAAAAAGTACAGCACGAACAACCCGACGAAGTACGCAGAATTCTTCATATCGCAGATGTGTCGTTTTAAAGAGCTGGATCAAAAACCTAGTGAACTGGAGCTATGCATTGCTATCGCCAAACAGCTTCCATACGAGATCCAAAGGCTACTAATCTCGGCTAATGCGAAAACTGCTATGGAAATGGAGACAGTTCTAAGGCAACTGGACCTCACCACAGCAAATACTATGCGTCAGAGTCGAACCGTGGAACAAGTCCACGTGACCAACACACAGACTGACCAACAGCAAGCTCCAAGGAACAACAAGGCCACGAGCACAGAAACTTTAGATTCCTATGGACGGCAATGGGAACAGGAACCCAGAAAATGGCAGTCAAGGTACAAAGGAAATGCTAATAAAGCAGGAAGAGGTCGAAGTTCGTGGAATAAACACAATAACAGGGGCAAACCGTACCATAACAATGGAGGTAATAATGGCCAGGAAGGCAATAATAGAAATTGGAGACCCCAAGAGAGAAGAAGTAACTTCGATGACGAGGCAGAAGAGCGATATCATGCTTCTTTGCGATACCTCGAAGAAAGGGGAGATGAGCCCCAGAAATCACAAGTCCGCTGGCAAGAAGTCATGCAGAACAGGACATCGCCAGACAGATATGGAGATGGAGCTAAGAGTTTGGAACTACAGCGCAGCGAACAGGAGAGAAGGAACTCCAAAGGGGCGGGCGCTGAAGTAAAAAAAAAACGCCAAAATTAGAAGAGCTCGAGACTGATGGATGGAAGTCTATTAACATCATCAATTGGATAGCCAAACCAGAAGAATTGATTGAGGATACAGGAGGACCACAGGTCATGGTCAAGAGAGAATTGCCTATTATAATTGTGAGAGTGGCAGGATTAAAAGTCAGAAGTCTGTTAGATACGGGATCAACAGTAAGCCTGATGACACAAGCTCTATATAATGAAATAGCCCGGAGAGAGAAAATTTTGAAGATACCGATCTCCAGTGTAAAAATTAAAGGGGTAATTCCAGACAGAACAATGATATGTAAATACCAGGTATTCCTAGATTTACAGATAGGAGGCTCTATTTTCTCACAGAGTTTCCTGTTAGTAAACAAACTACCTTATAACCTACTTATTGGGGCAGAGTTTATAAGGGAATACAGAGTGATAATTGACCTAGCACAGGACAGGGTTATGTTCCATGTGAATGAAGAAGCTGAAGGCTTAGAGGTCGCACTCAATGAAATTGAACCAGGATCCAGTGAACAAGTATGGCATACATACAGAGATGTGGCTGATGAAGAAGTGTTAGCTATGGAGCAGTTAGAAGAGGAGCTCAAAACACTAGCCACAGACTTGGAAAAAGATCTGGAACCCAAATTGGAAGAATACATTTCGGAGAAGCTAGAAGAAGCGAAAATTGGGCTAAAAGAGAAGGAAAATTTAAAGCAGTTATTGCTGGAACAGAAGGAAGTCTTTGATTCGAGACCTGGTCGGATAAAGAACTTCACTTATGCTTTTCAAGTCAGTGATTGGACACCATTTAGGCAGAAACCCTACCCTATAGCTGAAAAGCATTATGCTAAAGTGAAAGAGGCAATTCAGGAGATGTTGGAGGCCGATGTTATTGAGAAAACACCTACGCCTTATGTAAGTCCATTGGTAATTGTACCAAAGTCAGACGGATCTGTCAGAGTCTGCTTGGACCTGAGACGCTTAAATTTGAGAGTTATTCCGGAATTTGACCAAGTGCCACCTATTAAAGAGATCCTCAGGAAGTTTAGAGGGAAAACTATATTCTCAAATTTGGATATCACATCCAGTTTCCACCATCTTGAATTAGAGAAGAAAACTAGTCTGTTGACAGGATTTATGTTTGATCAACATACATTCACATTCTTAAGGCTACCTTTTGGGTTGAAAACAGCTGGTTCAGCCCTGATAAGAGCGTTAGATCGCAATCTATCAGATGAGGTTAAAGAGAGTACCATCAGATATGTAGACGACATTCTACTCACATCAGAATCTCTGGAGGAGCACATGAGAGACCTGAAGAAGTTGCTAGATGACCTTCGAGAGGCTAACTTTAAGGTTAATATCAAGAAATCGCACTTCTGTCAGAGGGAAGTTAAATTCCTAGGGCATGTTATTGATGCAAATGGAGTAAAGCCTAATCCAGGTAAATTGGAGGTAATTCGGAATTTCCCTCGACCCACGAAAGTTAAGCACGTCCGACAGTATTTGGGAGTAATTGGATTCTTTTCGAACCACTGCCCAAACTATACTGCGACAGTAGCACCACTGCAGGACCTATTGAAGAAAGGCGGCAGATGGAATTGGACGGAGCAATGTCAGGAAGCATTCGTGAGGTCAAAACAAATGCTTTTGGAATATGTGAAACTGGGATACCCAGATTATACCCAGAAGTTCATCATACAGACGGATGCATCACTTATTGGGATTGGAGCCATGCTATTCCAGGAAAATGTTGACCAGCCTGAGAAGAAAGTTTTTATCGCCTTTATCAGCAGAAGACTGAGAGCCCATGAAAAAAACTACACGATCACAGAGATAGAATTGCTCGCAATTTTGTACGCGTTGCAATCGTGGCACAAACTCGTGTACGGCTTCCGAATAGTTCTGAGAACAGACCATAAAGCTTTAACATTTTTGTTAAAGACGGATTTGTCTAGTCAGAGATTGACAAGATGGTCCCTGTATATCCAGCAATTTAATGTGGAAATAGAATACTGTCCAGGGAAAGAGAATGTAATACCGGACATATTAAGTCGTTACCCTAGAGAAGAAGAAGTACTAGCGGTCCAGATTGAGAATCGAGATCAGAAGACGTTGGATGACTTAAGGAACATTACCAACCTACAACGCGAAGACCCATGGTTGAAGATGATAATCGATTACTTCGAGGGACGCTTAGCAAGGGGAACTGCGATATACAGAGAGGCGGAGGCATTGGCAACAGATTATGTATGGTATAATCAGATATTACACAAGTGGGACGATGTGGATCACACACGTCAAAGGATTGTAATTCCTGCATCTTTGCAGAGGAGATTAGTATGGCTAGCCCACAGAGCATTTGGACATCCTGGGATAGATAAAATCTGTGCTCTGTTGAAGGAAGCATTTACTTGGCCAAAATTGAGAGAAACGGTGAGAAATGCTATTAGAACATGTGATCTTTGCCAAAGGGTAAAGCCGAATCCCTTTTTAATGAGGCAACGACCTATCCCGTTGTTACCAGAGAAGCCAAGGCAGCTATTGAGTATCGACAACTTTGGACCATTGCCTAGAGCACGTAGAGGCAATAGACACATTTTTGTAGCCATGGATGTATTTTCGAAAATGGTGGTGTTGTGCCCCATTCAAAAGACAAGTTCAAAACAGGTCTTGAAGCGCCTGAAAGAGAGAGTTATTCCGATTCTTGGGAAGCCGGATAACATTCTCTCGGACCACGGAAGTTGCTTTACTAGTGCAGAATTTCGTCGAGAACTGGAAACTCTAGGAATTAGGCAGATTTTATCTACCATTCGCCATCCTGAGGCAAGTCCCGTTGAAAGAGTAATGAGAGAGGTCCAGAAATACATGAAGATCTACTGTTCTGAAGCGAATTGGCGTTGGATTGAATTTCTAGAAGTAATTGAATACTGTATAAATAATACTGTACATGAGGCGACAGGTCAGGTTCCCGTTACTCTACATCTGGATCAGAGACCAGAGAGACCGTGGAATGGTGTTATTCCATTACCAGTAGACGCACAGCCCGGTAGAGAATTGAGGATCCAACGAACCTTTGAATATCTCAAAGCACAGGCGGAGAGACGTCAGAGAAGGAATCGTGCGAAGAGGTATCATAAACCGCTTCTCGTGGGACAGAAAGTTTTAATTAAGAAACCCGCCAGTTCAGATCCAGAGGCACGGAAGTATAAAAAGTTCATTTTTGCTTACCACGGCCCGTTCGAGGTGATAAGATACCTCCAGAACAATGCATACAGGTTAAGGCATTTAGAGAATGGAAACGAGGTCGTTATGAACATAGCCAACTTAAAAGTTTATTACTCGCCAGAAGAATTCGATGAACCAGAAGAAGAATTAGTAACGCACACCCAACTCAACGTGGAGAGCGGAGGCAGTCAAGCAGGCAGACCTGAATGTTGGAACGGCGAGACGGGACGAGAAGCAGACAGTTTACCCAGTGTAAGCGGAGAGCAGAAAGAATGCCAGTGTTTGCGAGAATTCTATGAAGAAATGGTCAGAGTGGCCAGAGAGGTTGAGGCTGTAAACGCGACCCTTCGCAGGGAGAATAGACAGCTCAGAAACAAGGCCGAGTGTGGAAGGGGGAACACTACTAACCCACTCGCAGCCAGACAAGGTGAAGGACCCCAGACGTAAACACAGACGGTGGTCGACAGTCAGCTGGTTACTTATATAAGCCACTTGCATTGGACTTTTATAAGTTTTGCAAGGGGAACATGAACCCGATGGGGTTATGCTGACTGGAATCGAACATGGTTCTCAGAGACTGTGATCTCAGTATAAAGGTTCCACCAGGAAGCGAACCAGAGATCTGTACAGGGAGTTTCTTGGTAAAAACCCCTCGAAAGAGATGTATATTTAATCACTGGTGTGATTTTTGATGTAATGGCATTATTCATTAAAATAATGTAGGAAATAATGAGCAGATTATATCATTATAAGACGATTTGGTGTAAGCTATTGGAGGCTTGAAGCACAGAGGAGGGCAGAGCTGACATTTACTAATTGGCCCAGAATTGTGGGTTGGAACCAGCGGCGCCACGTCCATCTCAGTGACCCCAATATGTCGTCTAGAGCAGGGGCGAGGCCTGAATAATGACATAGTTATTCCCCGACGGAGAATGGATTTGGAGGAGGGGCGGAGAAATGCCCAGAAAAATCATTGATTACTCGTGATTGGAGTAACGAATCGAGATGAGAGTTGCACACAGGTGAATATCTTGGCAAGAAGATAATTTTAGAGTCTTTTACCTGCGAAATTGGTGCATATTTAATGATGTGCGTAAGGACGGTAAAACGACCATTGTTCGCGGATGGATGTGAAGATGTTGCCGGGGGTTTCCCGTTAGGTAGCGTCCCACGCCATGGAGAAAGGAATTAATATTAATTAATTGAACGAGCGATTCCTTTGCACACAGATAGTTTTGGGACCTGTGAAGAGAGAGGAACGCAATGATCATGGTTTGAAGACCTGAATCATGCTGTGAGAGGAGCCAAGATTACGCGGGAAGATGTTGCTCTACTTTCTGTGGAAATCCGATATAAGGGAGTAGACCCCAGGAGGAGCTCTCAGTTGAAGCTCAGTCTAACTCAGTTGTAAGCCAGTCGAGACGCAGTCAAGTTCAGTCTACATGCCGCCAAGCGCAGTTACAGCCAGTTACAGTCTTACTCAATTGTCAATTGTAGCACAATGGCAATAAGTTGCAATCAGTATGCAGCAAATATGCAGCAGTACGAGACAGCGTGTAAGCCGCATACAGAAGTCTTCAAATAAGTTACGTGCAGTCTTCGAGTGAAACTTCAGTCAGCTACAGCCAGGTTGAAGCAAGTTCGTCAAGGCAAAACGCATGACGGTTCTATTCATCAAGACGCCGAACAAAGACTGGTATGTGTAATAGAAACAGTAAACATGCTTGTATGAATAATAGTCGTGATACAGGCATAATCAGCAGCACGAACTATGACGTGTTCAGTTACGAAGCACCGTATAGACTAACGGTAGAACTATTGTATATAATTATTTGTGAAAGTGTTGAACTGTATTAAGCGCAATGTGTATAGTATTAACTAATCGTATATGTGTAACTACGATAGAATGCGCGAAAGAAACTCTACTAAGTGTTTGGTATTGCCATGAGAGTACCAGATGTTAACGCTCATGTTTGGGAGCCAGCGTATTGATGTAAGGCAGGACGCTTACTGTAGGAATGATATTCATAAAAACTGTTGGAGAGTTCTGAGAGCAGATAACCAGACTTTCAATCAGGAGTTGGTAACGTAAGATGCCGTCGACACCTGCAATTTCGATCTCTGCTAGGGAATTTCAGCATTGAAGTGTGTATAAAGTGACGACTGTTCAGTGTAATGTATATGTAAAAATATCATTTAAAGTAGTGTTTGATGAAGTGTTTCACATGTTTGGGGAGTGATAACTTCCTGAAAGGTATGCAACGTGTCGTGTTGGTGATAGAAATTATGTGTAATCAAATGTGTGTAAACAAGAGAAATATGTCGCGTTAAACCCAGTATGGCGGGCGACATGGAAGAATATGATTGGTCGGAGCCACCTTAGATGCCTATAGAGATGTAAGTACCCCACAAATTATGGTTATGATTATGTAGAAGTATGGACCGCTGCGTGTCTGTGATTCCGTAAAGGTATTGTGAATTCCTTATAGATGCCAGTAAAAGTCAGTTAGGAGGCTGATCCTCCATGTTTAATCAGTAATGAGTTGATTTTGATAGAGTTGAAATGTTGATTTGCATCATTAAGTGGAGTAATTATTCCCACTATGAATTAAGAATGGCAATCAGGTATGTAAATGCAACGAACGCGATTGTTCGAGTTTAAAACGTCTAGCTATGTCGGAAATTTTGGTAATTTATGTAAGAATAATAATAAATAATGATTTTGGTCATTTATGTCAGTGAGAAATGATGATAATAATAATGGTTATTAAGAGTATGAATGAACACATCAGGAAACAAATAAATGTTGTAAGCGAGAATTATTAACGCTAATTGCAAGACTTATCAATCTAAGCAGGAAGATGTTACAGTGAGATTACATTACAGTAACTATGGAAATAAGTTTTATATCAGAATATTGCATATATTCAGTAATGATACCAGTAATGAAAGAGCTTTTAGTGAATTGAATTTGCAGCTTAATTGAAAAGCTTATAGAGTAAATGTTAGATTTCTCTTAATATTATAGGTCGGAGTGTCGTAGCATGGAGCATTAGGGGCCAGATAGTCTATTCTACGTATGAATTCTCCTGTGTCGTGGACATTGTTGGAGATATTATTTATTCCAGAGTTGTAGTGTAGGACCCTAACTCTGAAGAAAGGATTGAAATGTGTTCCGGATTGGAATCTTGATAGGGTCGAGGAAACAAGGACACCTCGCAGCTCTATGATTTCCCGAGAACTAATTGATGAGTTATTTACGCTCGTTGGCAGCGAAAACTCATGGCGACAGTGGTTTTCTGCGCCTATATTATACTTGAGACATCGGTCCAACTGCCAGGCTCATGCATTGCGAACCCCGAACCTTCCTGTTGAATGGACCCATGTGAGGCCATTAATTAATCGTTATCCTCGACGTAGGAATAATTACAAAAGCTCATTCAATACCTGTTGGCATAATAGTCAATTAAGATCCTTTGGGAACATGTGTGTCGGTCAGGACACAGTATTTGTCTTGTAAACCTTCACTGCTTAGAGAGGGAGGCTTTCAAACTTTTAGAAAGGTCGAGATAATTGGTGAAACGACCCATTCCACTTTCTATTGTGTAGCGACTTCCTTAGCCGAGGGTCGGTGCTAGCCACCCGGGCCGCTCAGGCAAGTTATAAAGGGAAGAGATTCTAGACCTTGTTGAAATGACATATAATGCATGAGTGTTATGTTGAGTATTAGAGCCAGGTGGTTTGTGAACACATGGATAATTATAGTTCATCCTGATGGTTCATTATTTTAGCTATCTGACGAATAGTTACATGATATATTTGTACTGTCACTGGAGCCAAGTCATGTAGTTGGTGACTGGATGCCAATCGCCATGAGCGCGAGGTAGTCTATCGTACAATCCGACATAAGCTATAACGTAACGTTTTATCTAGGAATCACAGACAGCATGCGGTGAAACCATATAATTGGAGGATGTGTAGGGGGTAGCTTACATAATTATGGAGTTGCACGTTGATTTTGGTGCAACGTCCAAATAGGTAAATGCATGCAAAGCATTTCATTGGTGAGAAGAAAAATATTAAAACACGCACGGCACACATAATTGTTTAACATAAAGAGGTTTAAGGAATAATCCTTGTTGTAATATTAAAGAAGTCACATTGTATGACTGTTATGTTAATGTACAGTTTGTTTTGAAGTCGTAGGTGCATCAGCGCACTAGTATATCCTTGTGAAGTTCACAGAAGGGTAAAGCCTTATGGCTAGGTATGACTTTGTTGTGATTTTATATTTGTTTACTTGTGGATTGTGGAAGTAAAAATTTTGTTTGCTTTATTTTATGCTTTTTGGGTATTGTTTTGTGTTTGAAGCCATGATTTATTTTACTGGATTAAAGTTTTAGAATAGAGTGTGCTTTATCATTGTAGAGTTGATACCTTTTTGCCTCAAATCCAAAATATGCACTGCTAAATTGGGGTTACCGTACACACCTGAGAGCTGATGCTAGCTGGAGGCAGATGCATATTATCCACCGAGATTACTCACATGGGTACAGTATTAAAATAATTTCAGTATTACTCTGTGATAGACTCTCGGAGTCCGTATCGAACTATACGACTTTAAAAGCATGAAGTAACAAAAAGCGCTTCAAAACCATAAGCAATTAGAATATACACACAGTGACATGCTCTTAAACAGACAGGGGCGTGGTGACGTAGCGGTCAAGCTGATGACCTCTCACCACGGCAGACCGGGTTCGATTCCCGGTCAATGCATGTGAGAATTTTCAAAGTGAAATGCAATGTAAAATGGTGGTCCCGTGGCCTATGATCTCGCGATTAATGGTCACGTAAAACTACAATCTTCCTTCACTTAAACAGACAAAGGAGAAAAATATGACGCATTGTGTCAAAATAACCAAAATATGCATAAATATGCAAAGATATGATTTTGCATGAACTTCCGGGCCTTAGTGATAATATTTGCATGGTTTTGATTTTCACCACCACAATAATGAGAAATGATGACTCTGAGCTATTAGGTCGTGTATAGCACAAAACCGCGTTGATGAAAGTGAGAGAATTAAAATGTCTGACCCTATCTTCCTTTTTCTGAACTTCAATAATCCCTAGACCATCGTCTCCCAACCTGTGGTTCGCAAAATATGTCAAGGGGTTCGCCAAACACTATTCCATAATGATGGGTTTCAAAGTTAGGCCTATTACTGCTTCCTTAATTTCTGCTGCACTGCCATATTATTATTGTTATTGTTACTATATTCATTTCACCACATAAGTGGTACATATCAGCATATCGTCGGCTTGTTTGCAAGACGGTATGGCTAATTCTCTTAAGGTGGCACACTGAGAAACGAGCGAACAATGGAACAGGTCTCCAAGATGACGGCCTTCTGCATGGTGATATGTAGACCAGGATGTATTCCCGATATTTCAAGATTGCGAGCCAATGATTTGGGGATGATGCCGGTAGAAGAAATGACTATGGGCTGAACCACTACACATTCCTGTCTCCATATTTGCCGTATTTCCTCAGCCAAGGGCAGTTATTTGGTGATCCTATCACAGCAGGTTTGTTGCAGATTATGGGAATTGGGCACTGCAATATCAATGAGGAAAGTTCTCTTCTGTACCTTGTCCACAAGAACGATATTTGGCCGGTTTGCTGGTATGGTTTTATCAGTAATAACTGATCGGTCCCATAACAACTTGTGACTAGGATTTTCCAAAACGGCGTCAGGAACATAATGATAGTAAGGCAAATCATTATCAGATAATAAGTGCTTTTGAGCAAGGTGTAGGTGCATTATTTTGGCCACTTGGTTGTGCCTTTTCATCAGTACAGGAGATCGCGTGGCAGCCTCATGTGATATTTTGAATTGTTACCGGTGCTAGTTGGCATCTTTGGCATTTATCATCCTGAATATTTGCCTTAACTATATATTTAAGATAGTTTTTGTTAGCGACAACTTGATCCTGGATTGTAACCATGAATCCTACAGTCTCAGTGAATAGGTCCGCATGAGTCAACCAGCTGTTCGACGCATCAATGTCGACATATTTCTGGTTGAGATCATACGGATGACGACCGTGCAGAGCTTTCTGCGTCCACTGCTGAAGCCTGATGGCTGAACATTCCTCATCTTATCCCTTACGTGAAAAAGATCCAGTGGTCTGAACTTGGCATCTGCCTTCACAGCGGCTTGATGTATGGGAGAGTCGAGTCTGCCCAGAAAATATCTCTGAAGGTTCCTCACTTGCCTTGCATTATTATTATTATTGACACCGTGTACGGCCAGCGTGGATGGGCCAACTTACCTTATTTAGAGGTCCGCCTTGCTTCAGCAACCAAAATCACCTCCAGATGACATGTCCCAAACAGAAGAGCTCCAAAGGGGTGGAAGGAAGGAGGAGAAGGGGACAACGCACAGGCTATTCTACAGACCCCCTCCAATAACTAATGGAATTGCTGCCGACGAAATAATGCCACAACAGTTGCTTAAAAATTTTAAGAGAAAATTTAATGTTAAAATTTAAAAGGAAAACACCTCCACCAGAAAACAGAACATGCATCAGGCAGCATAAATTTAAAAATAAAATAAAATCTCAGCTAGAATTCTCACTGTAGAAATAATAAATATTTAAGGCCGATATCAAAAAACAATTACTTGAGGTAAGAGCATAAAAAGCTACAAACCAAAAAAACACTAAATAAGCAACAGACATATTCCCAAACTGGACCATGAGGGCCTTGGAGAATCATAAAAAAACTAGTGCAAAATTATTATCATAAACAAGGTAACGAAAGAATAACGTAGGAGTACCAAGAAAACTCCAAAAAGGAAAACCAAAGGAAAAATTTAAAACAAATAAGTTAACCAACATCACCATGACCCAAGAACGTGCACATCAAAAAACGCCAGAAAAAAACCCACAATGCACTTCTGTCAACAACTTACCATGGCGACCAAGAACAGTTGAAGGTACATCAGTACGTATTTATGTGAAACGCGTAATTTACATTTTTAAATTAAATCTTCTCCAGTGAGAAAACAGCTAGATATAAACAAACTCAAGACACTACGAGATCAAATAGGTTTTACAGGCAACGGATCAGACTAAAAACCGACCGACTAATGAACTAATTTAGGCCTAGTGTTAATAGATTCGTCTGGCCAGTACCATAATATTATAAGAAGAAAATGCCTTTGCCGGATGCCAAATAATAAAATAAGAAGAAAAGCAGTAGTGTTCCCCGGACAAATATAGTTTATCAAAAAATTTACATTTTCATAGGTGACATATCTTTTCCAAGGTCAACCTTTCAGAACCAAAACAAACACTCAGTACACCATGCAAAATATGGAGCTCCTATAATTTAAAATAATAAAATGCAAAACATACCTTTAGGGGAAACACTAATTTTTTAAACACTACTTAGATACCCTTAAAGGATTTATATCATCAAAAATAAACTAAAATAGCAGATGGCTGCCAGTCGCTGTCGAAGAGATGCACACCAAAGATCGCCTTTCCATATTAAGGCCGAAGAAACTATTTACACGATTTTCATCGATGATAGTTGCACACTAATACTTCATGTAACATCAAATACTGGGATATATTACCAAGTTAGCGAGGACGAGGGCAAAGCCCTCGCCCTGGCGAGATTCACAATAGGCGTAGTTCTTCTCCCAGCAATTAGTCACAACTTATTATTCACAAGATGGATGACAAAAAGCGAAGAAGGCCACCCAGCATGCACCAGGTTTATTTAAATTGGACCAATTAAATTTAGCCACATATTACGACAATGTGAAAACCAAATAATATTCACACGACACCACTAAAATGTTTTGGCGGCATGAAGTATATATAGTCGTTTGTTTCATTACGTAGAATATAATTGCCTTCAATTATGCCACGAATAGGAAGAGTTTTAAAAGGCACAACCAACACACTCTAGTGGAGAAGACGGAACCACGTGAAGAAGCGCCAAGTCCGACAGCAGCTACCATCTCGTGTTCACAAACGGAACCAAGCGACCATGCGGTCGTTTCAAAA
The DNA here is from genome assembly GCA_946902985.2 of Meconema thalassinum. Lineage (NCBI taxonomy): Eukaryota > Metazoa > Arthropoda > Insecta > Orthoptera > Tettigoniidae > Meconema > Meconema thalassinum. The sequence continues at coordinate 415,249,907 of OX336393.1, forward strand.
TGTCATGAAGTCACATCCAGGTAAGATACATTTTTAAAAACGTTCGTACGAGCAATGCACGTAACAGTCTCCCTCCCTTAAGCGTGAACACCGTTCACGAATATGCCTAGGCATAGGCAGTACTCCAAAACTAGTCGATTCACCAAGCATGTTTCCAGAAGATAATGTTCACCAGTTAACTCCAATTGATGGACGAAACCGCATCGTTTTGGTTAGGAAGAGTGCAGGGTCAGATTATCAGTGAAGGGATAATTGATCACCTGGCAAACCACTTAGTTAACAGCTTCACTGTGTTCATAAGTCTTCAGAAACGCAGAACACCAGCACCAGCAGTGCTTTCATAGTCCGAGACACGTTAGGTAAATTTTTCAATAAGTCCAATGTAGTTCGCTTTAAACGAAGTAGGTGGAAGCAATGTGCCAGATATCATTCGACGCGTGGGCAGCCATTTACAAAACAGAAGTTAATCTTATTTCAAAAAGGTTTACAGAAATTGCAATTTCTTACTACATTTTACAAAAGAGAAACAAAGTTGAATTTAAATCAAGAAAATATTTCTGACCAAGCCCTAGATCCGTGCTTACAAAATTTCATTAACAACTTTACCTTTTTACAGACTAGAAGTACCTTTCAAGATTACATGAGTTAAACGACTATACATTTAGAAGGAACTACGGTTGAGGAATGACCACTTAAATTCCCAAGGAATCATGTATATAAGATATCATGAGTTAGGTCTCCCACCGAGTCCAACTTACATGCTAGCATCTTTTATGAAAACATCAAAATTTAGTTTCACTTTTACAATTTACTATAAAATGGGAATTACCCAACAGTTACAGTTTGTATCCCAGCAGAGATTTCATATCCAGTTCAAAATTCCAGAAGGAACAGATGCCTGAAGGCCTCAATGAAGGTTAGGGATACTCTACATTATACAAAATCAGTTTACAAAATTTATGGTAGCACTCCTCATTAGAAACGTCTCCACCTCGCTTAATGTGCGACAGATGCACTCTGGAAATATTAATTAGTTGGCCTTAAGGTTTCGAAAAGGAAAATTAATTAATCTGACATGTATGCCTCTACATTGTTGGTTCGTGACCGCACGCATTGCTTGGCACGGGGACAATGAGGAATACAAACGCAGTTACAGTAACGACAAAAACGAAGAGGAAATGGCAGCGCAGAAAACAAAACACCAACACACTAACACAAGGAACGAAATTAAGGTTCGACACCAGATGAGAATACAGTCGAAATCCGCCTGGGTGAGAAAAATCCAACATAAAAAGAAGTAAGTTCAACAGTACACGAAGTACAAATGAGGTTTCCTCGTTCAGGTTTAAGACACGAACACGTACAACCAAAGGATGCCTAACATGGCCCGAAAATACGGTTAGATGAGAAACAAGCCGCTCTTGTTGAAAGACGAGGCTAACAGGGAACACTAACGCACCATTCCTAACGATTTAAGCAGGAAAAAAATAGAATTGCTAGTTAAAAGCAGAAAATTTTACTTAAGTTACAGTGGCTGATGACCGTGATTGCCATAGCATGAACTAAACAGTAGGCCTATGTCATTTACAGTTAGCATGAGGCAACTGATGACCCAGATTTCCAGCAACAACAGATTACTGGCTTTAAATGCAAAACAAGCTGACTTACAGCAGCTGATGACCATAATTTTCAACAGAAATTTAACCCCAATAAATTTAGAAGACCCTATATATATTAATTAAGCAGGAAAGCACATTACATTATGGCTGTTCACGAACTGAGACCTCATATTCACAACAACGTATTCATCGCACACATACTCAATTAACAGCGATACATAATTTTTACCACCCACATAAATAATTCCCATTACTACTCAAATATGCAAGTTATGTAGTCGTAGAGATATCATAGCACAAACAAATACAATTAAAACACAATACCCTTACAATTACATTAAGTTACATGACACATACTTGCATGTCATCGAACAGACCAGTCCCATACCAAGCCAGTTCGGATCGTGCAAGTCCTATTTACAACCTGCCCAGGGATCAAACCAAGAAAGAATCCCATACTTCTAATCCTAGCTAACCCCAGACAGCAGATATCTCCACGTAAAACAGACCTACATATTATACTTAGTTCAACATTTCAAGGAAAGCAACTAATAAAAATACGATCCTAGGCTTACTTTTGCAAATACAACAATGCCTGAATTACCCCACCCTACAAATCTAAATCAAAATCTAACGCTAACACATACATCCAGGCACTTATCCCAGAACGATTGCAGTATAATGTAAGTTTATGAACCAAAAATTACAAATCGCACACTGCGATAAAAACATCTCAAAACAAAAACTTACCTTGAATGAGTTTGGGAGGAATTCCTAGCCAAATAATAGTGACATGCATGTTAAATGTGCCTTTGGCACCACACTAGGGTCATAGGGAGGGCAGATTTCCATGGGTTAGCCCTTTTAATCGGACTACACTTCTCAATAACACTTCAAGTTTGCTTCAAGATGGCGTCACAGTGAAAGTGTAGTGAAATAGCAGCAAGTGTAAATATTTGATAAAAGTGGTAAAATATTATAACAGAGGCTTAAAATCTATAAAGTTACTTTCCTTAGATCAAGTGTAATACGGAATATTGATAGTATTTAGAAATTCTTGTTGATAATTTAATAAACTTAAACTAAGTTGTGGGAACGTGTATCCAAAGATTCGGTGACTTCTTCAATCACTGTTTGAACCAAGTAGAGCAGTGGTGCTTTTACGAGAATTCACCCGATTGGAAGATATACGTATTTCACATTCCTCTTTATTGGTAGGTAATTAGATTAATTCTATTAGGTAGTAATAATTAAATTAAATTTAGTGTAATTTGGTGTAAACATCTAGGCTAACTTAGATCTCTAGTATGACGACAGTAAACAGTGTTAGTGTCTCGTCAGGTTGTGTAACCGTAACGGATTTATGCTCGTCGTGCAAAATAAAAGTAAAAAATGCAAATAAAATCATCACAAGATCTCAGGTAAAATTGAATGAGGAGAAAAGTGAAACCGATTGTCGTAATGTAGGCCTACCGCTACCGTCATGCGAATGTCATAACCTGAGAAACGAACTGTCCTCAAAAGACGAAATTATAAAGCTGCTAAAGGAAGATATTGCTAAGTTAATGGAAGAGTTGAATAAATTAAAAGGAAACAGAGAGGAAAGCAAGGAAACATGGTCGACAGTGATTGCTGGTAAGATAAGATTGAATAAGCCTAGGCCTATAAATGGAGTACATGTAACTGAAATTCCCGTCTCAAATTCATTTGGAGTGCTTGTCGAAGAAAATGATGACTTTCCTCAAGAAGAAAAGAAGAAAGTGATAAAGAGAAAATCCAGGAAGATGCGGATAGCCACGGGCGAGATGTAGCAGCAAGCGTATTGGAGAGAAGCCGAGAAATGGAGGTCACTTCGAGTGAAGCCAGGAGCTCAAATTGCAGAAGTCACGAACGGGATGATAGGAGAGTGTGCGTCCCTTACTGCATAGGACTACGCAGTGATCATCGCTGGAGCAAACGACGTCTATAGAAATGAGAGTAAAAAGGTAATCAAAGATTTAAAGGGTACATTGCCATCCATGCAAAAAACAAATGTCATTATTGTAAACATTCCGCAGAGATACGATTTAATTCCCAAATCATGTGTAAATGTAGAAATAGAGGCTACAAATGGAAAAATTCGTAAAATTTGTAAGAGTTTTCCAAATGTCCAAATTGTAGCCTAGATGTAAGTAAATTAGACAGGAAGTTCCACACTTGGCATGGCCTACACTTAAATAGATTAGGAAAAGAGTATCTTAGTGATGAAATCTGCAAAATTGTAAATTCAAATGGTAAGAATAATTCAACAGTAATATCATTAGAGTGGAAGCAGGGAAACTGGTAGAAGAAGCCAAACGTGAGGTTTGGCATTCACATATTTTGAAGTCAAATTTAACGGAGTGCAACAATGGTATTTCGGATTTGTCTAGCAACAATAATAATAACAATTATGATAATAATAATGTAAATAAATCACCAACACAAGCTTGCAAAAGTAACAAATTTAAAATTTACCACCAGAATGTCCAGTCTCTTTATAATAAAATTGATTACATTAATCTAATGCTTAAAAATGAACTTAAAGACATCTCAGCACTATGTATTTCAGAACATTGGCTGAAAGAGGAACAACTTGAATTAATTCAATTCCCAGGGTTTATACAAGCTAGTAAATACTCTAGATCTAATATTAGCCATGGTGGTACTTGCATCTTCTTAAGAAATAATTTAGATCATGAACAGATAACAGCTTATGATTATCTAATTATGGAACAGGATTTTGAATTCTCTGCCGTAAAAATTCAGCAGTTTAAGTTAATAATTGTATGCGTATACCGTTCTCCGTCAGGAAAGTTTCCTCTATTTATAGATAAATTAGAATTGTTGCTCAATAACATGAGCAAAGCAAATTTCGATATAATAATTTGTGGGGATTTAAATGTGGATTTCTTAAAACTTGATAGAAATTGTGAATTATTAACACAGTTACTAATTTCCTATGGACTGAAACCTACAGTAAATACACCAACAAGAATAACAAAATTTAGTAAAACCACTCCTGATCAAATTTTTATAAATACAGATAAATATCACCATTCAATAGAAGTCTATTGTCCGGGTTTTAGTGGCCACCATGGACAAATACTGAGTTTTGAAGTATCCGAAGTAATCAATAATAATGATAATGAAGTAAAATCAAAGTGCACGTCATTCACTGAATCAAATGTTACATATTTCAATGACTTATTAAATAAGGAAACATGGTCAGAAATTTATGAACTAGAAAATATAAATGATAAATTTAATGCATTTAACAGTACCCTAAAACACTATTTTGAAATAGCATTCCCCTTTAAACGAAGAACTGTTCAAAATAACAAAACTAGCAATTGGATAACAACAGGGATTATAAATTCATGTCAAAGAAAGAAATTTCTACACAAATTATATAAACGATACCACACAACACCTGAATTCAATTTATACTACAAAAAATACACTAGCATATTAAATAAGGTAATAAGACTAGCAAAGAAAATGCATAATGATAATTTTATTTCCCAATCATCTAATAAAAACAGGGCTATGTGGTCCGTGATAAAGAAAGAAACTGGAAAATCTGCTAAAATACAAAGGAACTTTACACTGACCAGAAATAATAAAGTGATTAATAATCCAGAGGAAATAGCAAACACTTTTAATGACTATTTTCTGGAAATTCCACAAAAATTAATAAATAAATCACAGGTAAATACACTAAATTCTAATAATAAAGTAAATATATGCAGTGCTTCTTTATTTATAAATCATGTCACAAGTGAAGAGGTAAGAATAGTTATAAAAGAGCTAAAAAATAAATTCTGTGCTGGCATTGATGGCATACCTGATGCAATTTTAAAGAAATGTGCAGAAAATAAAATAAATCCACTTACGCACTTAATAAACAGTTCAATTCTCTCAGGAACTTACCCGGATATTTTGAAGTTATCAAAAGTAATTCCAGTGCACAAAAACGGTTCAAAAGATGAATTAGATAACTATCGTCCTATTACCTTACCAACTGGTATTGCAAAAATTGTGGAAAAAATTATGTATAAGAGACTGATAAGTTTCATAGAATAAAAAAATATTATCAAACTCACAACATGGATTTAGAACGGAAAAATCTACACAGACAGCAATTTACGAATGTAGTAATAGTTTACTGAAATTAATTGACAATAAGGAACATGTAACTGGCCTATTCTTGGATTTATCGAAAGCATTTGATGTTGTTGACCATAAAATCCTCCTTACCAAACTAAATCAATATGGTGTTAGAGGTCTAGCTAATAAATGGATAGAGTCTTACTTAACAAGGCGTAAACAAATAGTAAGCTTGAGACACAAGGATGATGGAACCAAATTACTTAATGAATTATTGAATTTGGAGTACCCCAGGGATCGGTTTTGGGCCCACTACTCTTTCTTCTATATATCAATGATATAACACAGAACGTTCATTCACATAAGGAAATTTTGTTTGCGGACGATACAACACTCGTAATAAAAGGTGAAACTAAACAGGTCATACAGCAGTCTGCTGACTCCGTTACAGGAGAGTTAACCAAATGGTCACAAGATAATCGCCTCATAATAAACTATAAAAAGACAGTATGTCTAAATTTCCACACTATACAGAATAGGAATCCTGCGATGCCCAATATAACATTAAATGGTCATCAAATAGAAAATAAATCAGAAACAAAGTTTTTAGGTCTATGGATACAACAAGACTTGAAATGGAATAAACATATACAATAACTGAATACTAAACTGAACTCGATGTGCTTTGCGTTACGTATTTTGAAAACCTGCACTAGCATGCACACATTAAGAAATACTTATTTTGCTTATTTCCATTCATACTTAAGATATGGGATCATATTTTGGGGTATGTCGCCAGATGTACTAAGCACGTTTAGGATACAAAAGAGGGCGATTAGAATTATGGTAAATGTAAGCTCTAGAGAATCATGTAGACCTCTGTTTAAAGATTTAACCATTCTCCCACTGCCCTGCATATATATCTTTGAAAGTATTATGTTTTTTAAAAAGAATTTAATGAATAAAGATGTTTTTCTTAAAACAAACAATGATGTTCATAGGCATAACACAAGACAAAATCAAAACATTCACATTTCACACACACACACAAGCATATATCAAAAAGGAACTTTTCACACTGGAGTTAAATTATACAATAAACTACCCCAGTATATAAAACTGGCCCCAAAAATAAAAAGAATGTTGAAAGCTTATCTGCAGTGCCATTGTTTTTACTCAGTAGTTGAATATTTTAGCGTATAGGAGTGATGGAATCTATAACTATATTTTACTTTTTTAATTTAATTTTAATACCTAGCTGTATGTTGTTGTATTTATAGAATTAAGTTTTCATATTATGATAATAGAGTGAGGTGTAAATAGTTGTGCAATAAGATTGTATCTATTAAGATTTGCTATTATAATAAGTTATAAATAGTTATAATCTTAGTAATATATACCTGTTAGTTCTTTTATTTTATGCATGTAAATTCTGACGTGTCCTATATCAAAAATGTATTGAATGCATGTATTTGATCAAATGGAATTAATAAAAATCTATCTATCTATAATAGGCGTGAGAGTTCCATAATAAATATATCACGAGGACAGCAAATTACAACAGAATTTCATGCAAAGAAACATACAGGAACACAACAGTCTTCTTAAACACCATCACAGCCTCGACACCTGAAATTTCGACAAAAAAAAACATCATGCACAACGTAGCCCAGAACTGCAGAAGTCATCGCCTGCTTGGCTCGAGAACAGGAATCTAAATTACAAAAATTGCCACAAAGCACATGGCGAACAGCTACAGACAGGGCTCTTCGATCTTCACACGTAGCATGTAGGCTATCAGAATATTAATAAATCCACATTTCCCATGCCAAGAACACATGCCACCCACTCACCGACTTCTTTTTCAGAGGGGATGTTGTATTACAAACAGGATAACATACAGCAGCAAACACCTCGCTTGGAACAGGTCCCTTACATAACAGCACATGGATATTCAGAGGCAAACATGAAATTAAACAAACGACAAGGATTAGCTTTACATAACATCAAGTGCACTGGCATGACAAGATCCCATCAACAACCGCCCCATCAGCACTAGAAAGGTCCATAAAACGAGCCTGCGGGTATTGAGGAGGGGATAGTTACGGAAGCGAACTCAACCACGCTCTGCTACCAAAATGACACCGTGTACGGCCAGCGAGGATGGGCCAACTTACCTTATTTAGAGGTTCGCCTCGCTTCAGCAACCAAAATCACCTCCAGATGACATGTCCCTAACAGAAGAGCTCCAAAGGGGTGGAAGGAAGGAGGAGAAGGGGACAACGCACAGGCTATTCTACAGACCCCCTCCAATAACTAATGGAATTGCTGCCGACGAAATAATGCCACAACAGTTGCTTAAAAATTTTAAGAGAAAATTTAATGTTAAAATTTAAAAGGAAAACACCTCCACCAGAAAACAGAACATGCATCAGGCAGCATAAATTTAAAAATAAAATAAAATCTCAGCTAGAATTCTCACTGTAGAAATAATAAATATTTAAGGCCGATATCAAAAAACAATTACTTGAGGTAAGAGCATAAAAAGCTACAAACCAAAAAAACACTAAATAAGCACCAGACATATTCCCAAACTGGACCATGAGGGCCTTGGAGAATCAGAAAAAAAACTAGTGCAAAATTATTACCATAAAAAAGGTAACGAAAGAATAACGTAGGAGTACCAAGAAAACTCCAAAAAGGAAAACCAAAGGAAAAATTTAAAACAAATAAGTTAACCAACATCACCATGACCCAAGAACGTGCACATCAAAAAACGCCAGAAAAAACCCACAATGCACTTCTGTCAACAAGTTACCATGGCGACCAAGAACAGTTGAAGGTACATCAGTACGTATTTATGTGAAACGCGTAATTTACATTTTTAAATTAAATCTTCTCCAGTGAGAAAACGGCTAGATATAAACAAACTCAAGACACTACGAGATCAAATAGGTTTTACAGGCAACGGATCAGACTAAAAACCGACCGAGTAATGAACCAATTTAGGCCTAGTGTTAATAGATTCGTCTGGCCAGTACCATAATATTATAAGAAGAAAATGCCTTAGCCAGATGCCAAATAATAAAATAAGAAGAAAAACAGTAGTGTTCCCCGGACAAATATAGTTTAACAAAAAATTTACATTTTCATAGGTGACATATCTTTTCCAAGGTCAACCTTTCAGAACCAAAACAAACACTCAGTACACCATGCAAAATATGGAGCTCCTATAATTTAAAATAATAAAATGCAAAACATACCGTCAGGGGAAACACTAATTTTTTAAACACTACTTAGATACCCTTAAAGGATTTATATCATCAAAAATAAACTAAAATAGCAGATGGCTGCCAGTCGCTGTCGAAGAGATGCTCACCAAAGATCGCCTTTCCATATTAAGGCCGAAGAAACTATTTACACGATTTTCATCGATGATAGTTGCACACTAATACTTCATGTAACATCAAATACTGGGATATATTCCCAAGTTAGCGTGGACGAGGGCAAAGCCCTCGCCCTGGCGAGATTCACAATAGGCGTAGTTCTTCTCCCAGCAATTAGTCACAACTTATTATTCACAAGATGGATGACAAAAAGCGAAGAAGGCCACCCAGCATGCACCAGGTTTATTTAAATTGGACCAATTAAATTTAGCCACATATTACGACAATGTGAAAACCAAATAATATTCACACGACACCACTAAAATGTTTTGGCGGCATGAAGTATATATAGTCTTTTGTTTCATTACGTAGAATATAATTGCCTTCAATTATGTCACGAATAGGAAGAGTTTTAAAAGGCACAACCAACACACTCTAGTGGAGAAGACGGAACCACGTGAAGAAGCGCCAAGTCCGACAGCAGCTACCATCTCGTGTTCACAAACGGAACCTTGCGACCATGCGGTCGTTTCAAAATGTCATGAAGTCACATCCAGGTAAGATACATTTTTAAAAACGTTGGTACGGGCAATGCACGTAACAATTATTATTATTATTCTTTCTCCGATTCGGCCAACTAGGGACCACGTCAGTTCAACTATCTCTTCTTCCGAGCTCTAACTACCGCCCAGTGTTCCCGCATTCGACTCCGGTGTTGTTCTTTTCTCTCTTGGGACCACGCCTTCCCTGTCTTCAACTTCGGCTTTTCCTGGAAACCTTTGTCCATACGTAGTTTTTCCTGAAGTGGAACACGCTCCTGGATATCTTTAGGGGAAATTTCCATTTCACGTAGATCTTTCTCAACTTCCGTAAACCAAGCCCCTTTGGTTTTCTTATCTTGAAAGTACCTCAAAATCCGTTTTGATATCCTGCCCGGGCTCATTCGTGTCACGTGGCTATAAAAGGCAATCCTTCTTTTTCGAATCGTGTCACTGATCTTCTCCACGTGCTTGTTCAATTCGTGGTTGTGACGCCTTCTGTACTCGCTGTTTTCTTTGATGGGACCCAGGATTTTCCTCAAAATCTTCCTTTCTTTAGCCTCTAGTTTTTCCATTAGACCTTTCTTGCTCATTATTAGAGTCTCAGCCGCGTACAGAGCCTCTGGTCGAATAACAGTGCAGTAATGTCTAATTTTGGTGTATAAGGATATCGATCTCTTATTGTAGCCTAGATGTCTTTAGTCAGGTTGTATGCCATTTCCATTTTATTAATGCGTGATTATTATTATTATTATTAGTAATATTATTATTATTTTAAAATAAATTAACTCTGTAATGCCCTCTTGTTACATATGTGTAAGATCGGGAATTTAACCCATTATTTCCACAATAAATTAATATTTACCGCGAATGCCTGATTTACAGTTATGTAACAACGTTAGGAACGCATTTGATTTCGCTACAAATTGAAATGTAGTCTGCCAACTTCTTTGTGTTGTAACAATACTAACAACAGTAACGCGATGCCAGTAAGGAACAGTTACATCACAGAACACCAAATATAATAGAAGTGAATGACGCATGGTAAAGCAAGGAAACAAGAAACTACTGCAGCACGCCTAGTGGTGTGACAGCCAACTACCAGTATGGAAATATTAGCTCCCAAATATATTTATTTTATTTTTTACTTTATTTAACCGGGTCACTCCAATCCGTATTTTATTTAAGGATACATTTCCATTTAATAAAATCGCACCAACTTCAGACTTTGGACTGGATGGTTTTATTCAGAACTGATCACGCCGATGTCATATGACCCATAATCTTTGGCGTGAGCAACACCCGCATTTGGCAAATACGGGTTACGAATGAAAACTATGGAGCACGATTATAAGCTGCAGAAATACGACAGTATCGTTTTATCCAGGAACAACATTTGCTATTGCGAGTAGTTTGAACGTATAAGTGACTTAAACATCTCTCAAAATCAGGATAATGAACAGTTACCGTAATGTGTTCCAAGCATGCGGAGGCGCCATGTTGTCAATAACACAGAACACCAAATATAACAAGGCTAAATCAACCAATTACGAGGCGACCTTTTGCCTAGCAGCACTCGCAGTGGGGTGGCGGTGAAGTACCCAGTGTTGTCAGTTAGTCGTATTGTAGCTTCATCCCCGGGAGTTACATGTAGGCCTACATTGTATATTAAAAGCCAGTGGTTCACCCAACTCAGATCGTTGTAGAAGGAGTTCGCGAGTCGAAAAAGGTTGCGAACCACTGAACTAGACCATCCAAAATCATCCTACTTGCTGACTCAGCTAGCTCTTCTTTCTTCCTTCCATAACCACCCTCGATATTAATAGCACCGGTTCGAATACCTCTTCGTTTCCAAGGAGCCTCTGATTTGTCAGATTGTCAGATAGAAGTGGGACTCCATCACTCACATAGGTCCGAAGCTTGCTCATGACATTTTTAGGAGATAGGGGTTACAAGTGAAGCAGATTGCTAGCCTTACTTACACAGGGACCCTGAGTTTCACCTCAGGGATCAAAGAAGTGAGTTGGGTATTCCTTAATAATCGCCTCAGAACAAGGAAGGCCACGATTCAGAATATGTCCAAGATGCCCACTCCTATTCCATAGTAACTGGTATCCCGTCTGTCAGGACCACTGGCTAGGCCACTCAGCCGTTGCCTATGTATGGTTCACGAACTAGGACGTGTCTACTCCATGAACCATCTCGTCTTATTAATAAATAGGCTAGTATAGATTAATATCAAGCTGTCTGTATACGGTATAGTCCATATTTAGCTTCCTACCGGTGTGGAGGCCATATTGCGTTAATATGCACAGTAAATCCAAACTCCTTCCGAAAATTATGTGATGCATCCTTATAGAATTCAAAAATTCATCTTCCTTGCCAATAGATTGGTTATTCAGAGTATCGATTATATAAAAACAAAATGTCATGAACCGAGAAGGTAAATACCCTCCGAGATCGAACAAAACGAAAAGCAAGGAGAAACAAAGAGGAAACAAAAAACAACGGAGGAGTAATTAATTGATGGAAGAAGAAATTGGTTCTTCTTTGGAGCATCACAAAAAAAAGATAAAAGAAAAAAGATAATTAAGGAATCATAATTTGTTTAATAAACTTAACAACACGTTTAAACCATCTTTATTGCCAACCGGTCGTTAATCAACTGAGCTTTAATTACTGTGTGTGTCGCGACATTCGCTGTTTGAGACCTTAATTAATTATATTATCAGTGTCTGTGCTGTTTGTTTTCATCTCCAGACCTGACTAATGACAACTTTCAGAGTGGATGGTTCCATAACAACCAGTTTCACTTTCAAGTTCTCATGAGTCTCTTTATAATAGCCCGACTCAAGACACTCATGCTATCGTTGTTTTTGCTACAGGCAATTCATTGAAAGACTATTGGCATCATAATCAGCAACCCTGTGTATTGCAGTGCTGTGGAATCTGTATAATAACCTGTGTTTTTGTGGCAATTAAAGCACTATGTGTAGCTGTAATGTACACTAATATTGTTATTTGGTTTTAAGTCCCTTGTAACTACGGTACTGTGGCGTTTACAGACGCCGAGGTTCAAAAATATATATTTATGGCACTTTGAAACTGAAAGCAAAAGAACGGAACAGTATTGGCAACCTAGCCTCTGTTCCCATAGTAACAGGCTACTATCGAATGTTTAGCGACACTGGCGCTTTATCGCAGAACCCTTTTATTTTTGGAAATTGGCCTGTTATAAAACATTTAATTAGAGATCCTCCGCTACAATGAGACATAATGGAATCATGGATATCTTTCTCACACCTAGAGGATGAATACTTGTTGCCTTGGTAACCATATAGCAGGCCTAGAGGATGGATACTTGTTGCCATGGTAACCATACATGTGGCCTAGAGGATGAATACTTGTTGCCTTGGTAACCATACAGCAGGCCTAGATGATGATTACTTGTTCCCTTGGTCACCATATAGCAGGCCTAGAGGATGAATATTTGTTACCTTGGTAACCATACAGGAGGCCTTGAGGATGAATACTTATTGCCTTGGTAACCATATAGCAGGCCTAGAGGATGAATACTTGTTGCCATGGTAACCATACAGGAGGCCTTGAGGATGAATACTTGTTCCCCTGGTAACCATACAGGAGGCCTTGAGGATGAATACTTTTTGCCTTGGTAACCATACAGGAGGCCATGAGGATGAATACTTGTTCCCTTAGTAACCATACAGGAGGCCTTGAGGATGAATACTTGTTGCTTGGTAACCATATAGCAGGCCTAGAGGATGAATACTTGTTGCCATGGTAACCATACAGCAGGCCTAGAGGATGAATACTTGTTGCCTTGGTAACCATATAGGAGGCCTAGAGGATGAATACTTGTTGCCTTGGTAACCATATAGCAGGCCTTGAGGATGAATACTTGTTACATTGGTAACCATATAGGAGGCCTAGAGGATGAATACTTGTTCCCTTGGTAACCAAATAGGAGGACTAGAGGATGAACACTTGTTACCATTGTAACCATACAGCAGGCCTTGAGGATGAATACTTGTTCCCTTGGTAACCATATAGGAGGCCGAGAGGATGAATACTTGTTGCCTTGGTAACCATATAGCAGGCCTAGAATATGAATACTTGTTGCCATGGTAACCATACAGCAGGCCTAGAGGATGAATACTTGCTTCCTTTGTAACCATACAGGAGGCCTTGAGGATGAATACTTGTTGCCTTGGTAACCATATAGCAGGCCTAGAGGATGAATACTTGTTGCCATGGTAACCATACAGCAGGCCCAGAGGATGCATACTTGTTGCCTTGGTAACCATATAGGAGGCCTAGAGGATGAATACTTGTTACCTTGGTAACCATATAGCAGGCCAAGAGGATGAATACTTGTTCCCTTGGTAACCATATAGGAGGCCTAGAGGATGAACATTTGTTACCATTGTAACCATACAGCAGGCCTTGAGGATGAATACTTGTTGCCTTGGTAACCATATAGCAGGCCTAGAGGATGAATACTTGTTGCCATGGTAACCATACAGCAGGCCTAGAGGATGAATACTTGCTTCCTTTGTAACCATACAGGAGGCCTTGAGGATGAATACTTGTTGCCTTGGTAACCATACAGCAGGCCTAGAGGATGAATACATGTTGCCTTGGTAACCATATAGGAGGCCTAGAGGATGAATACTTGTTGCCTTGGTAACCATATAGCAGGCCTTGAGGATGAATAATTGTTGCCTTGGTAACCATATAGAAGGCCAAGAGGATGAATACTTGTTCCCTTGGTAACCAAATAGGAGGCCTATAGGATGAACACTTGTTACCATTGTAACCATACAGCAGGCCTTGAGGATGAATACTTGTTCCCTTGGTAACCATATAGGAGGTCGAGAGGATGAATACTTGTTCCCTTGGTAACCATATAGGAGACCTAGAGGATGAATACTTTTTGCCTTGGTAACCATATAGGAGACCTAGAGGATGAATACTTGTTCCCTTGGTAACCATAGAGGAGACCTAGAGGATGAATACTTGTTGCCATGGTAACCATACAGCAGGCCTAGAGGATGAATACTTGTTCCCTTGATGACCATGTAGGAGACCTAGAGGATGAATACTTGTTGCCATGGTAACCATACAGGAGGCCTAGAGGATGAATACTTGTTCCCTTGGTAACCATATAGGAGACCTAGAGGATGAATACTTGTTCCCTTGGTAACCATATAGGAGACCTAGAGGATGAATACTTGTTGCCATGGTAACCATACAGCAGGCCTAGAGGATGAATACTTGTTCCCTTGATGACCATATAGGAGACCTAGAGGATGAATACTTGTTGCCATGGTAACCATGCAGGAGGCCTAGAGGATGAATACTTGTTGCCTTGGTAACCATATAGGAGACCTAGAGGATGAATACTTGTTCCCTTGGTAACCATATAGGAGACCTAGAGGATGAATATTTCTTCCCTTGGTAAGTATATAGGAGACCTAGAGGATGAATACTTGTTGCCATGGTAACCATATAGCAGGCCGAGTGGATGAATACTTGTTGCCTTGGTAACCATACAGGAGGCCCAGAGGATGAATAATTGTTGCCTTGGTAACCATATAGGAGACCTAGAGGATGAATACTTGTTGCCATGGAAACCATACAGCAGGCCTAGAGGATGAATACTTGTTCCCTTGATGACCATATAGGAGACCTAGAGGATGAATACTTGTTGCCATGGTAACCATACAGGAGGCCTAGAGGATGAATACTTGTTCCTTTGGTAACCATATAGGAGACCTAGAGGATGAATACTTGTTCCCTTGGTAACCATACAGCAGGCCTAGAGGATGAATACATGTTGCCTTGGTAACCATATAAGAGGCCTAGAGGATGAATACTCGTTGCCATGGTAACCATACAGCAGGCCTAGAGGATGAATAGTTGTTGCCTTGGTAACCATACAGGAGGCCTAGAGGATGAATACTTGTTGCCTTGGTAACCATAGGGGAGGCCTAGAGGATGAATACTTGTTGCCTTGGTAACCATATAGGAGACCTAGAGGATGAATACTTGTTGCCATGGTAACCATACAGCAGGCCTAGAGGATGAATACTTGTTCCCTTGATGACCATATAGGAGACCTAGAGGATGAATACCTGTTGCCATGGTAACCATACAGGAGGCCTAGAGGATGAATACTTGTTCCCTTGGTAACCATATAGGAGACCTAGAGGATGAATACTTGTTCCCTTGGTAACCATACAGCAGGCCTAGAGGATGAATACTTGTTGCCTTGGTAACCATATAGGAGGCCTAGAGGATGAATACTCCTTGCCATGGTAACCATACAGCAGGCCTAGAGGATGAATAGTTGTTGCCTTGGTAACCATACAGGAGGCCTAGAGGATGAATACTTGTTGCCTTGGTAACCATACAGCAGGCCTAGAGGATGAATACTAGTTGCCTTGGTAACCATACAGGAGGCCTAGAGGATGAATACTTGTTGCCTTGGTAACCATATAGCAGGCCTAGAGGATGAATACTTGTTGCCTTGGTAACCATAGAGGAGGCCTAGATGATGAATACTTGTTGCCTTGGTAACCATACATGAGGCCTAGAGGATGAATACTTGTTCCCATGGTAACCATATAGCAGGCCTAGAGGATGAATACGTGTTGCCTTGGTAACCATACAGGAGGCCTAGAGGATGATTAAGTGAACTCCAGGGCTATTTGCGTTTCAGAAAGTGGTAGTTTCGTTTCTAAAATCCGCTACCTGGGTGGGGATCGAACCCACTCCCTTTCAGTTAGAAGCTCAGTGCCTCTACCGACTGCGCCACACAGCTCCCGCATTAGATCTCTCGCCGTGCGTAAAATCATGCTGGCAACAATGTCATGTACAGTATGTGTTGCTCAGAATTAATCCCAATTATTATGATCTATATTTGTGACAATTTTGGATGAAATCCATTTGTTAGTAGTTACACGTATTTAAATATTGGAATTATCAGCAGGCGTAGAATCATGACGGCAGAACTGACGTATATTAGTTACTCCAAATTAATGTAGGATGTCAGTACGTGTGCAGAGTTTAGGGCTGTTGGTACACATAGTACACACGAAATTTGGTTGGAATCGAATTGATATTATGGAAGTTACATGCATACAACGGTATGATCTATTAGCAGCCCTACAATCATGTTATCAACACTGTCAAGTATGGCCACGTTGAAATAACTGAAATATTATTTTCTATATGTGTGCCAATTTTGCAATAGCTCGCATGCATACCTTCGGAGATATCCAACATTGTTATTACTGTAGGCAATTTGTCAGGGGCGCACCCAGACTTTTGGTTTGGAGGAGGCTTTCCTCAATAACATGATTTCAGCTATGGAAAGAGAATGTGTCCATTATTAGTCTTGTATGTAAATATGTATATATGAGATCATATGCATAAAGAGATATTCTACACACATCAAAAAAAGTTTTGCATCACCTCGGTTCCCAGATCTCCGGCATATAGACGTTGACTGTGTATATTGTATCAAAGATACAGTCCCTTTGACTGTTCATAGATGTCACTAAAACTGCTCAAAGATGTAAACAACCATGCATGAGCAGGGCCTATTAGACG
Organism: Meconema thalassinum; assembly: GCA_946902985.2. Classification (NCBI taxonomy): domain Eukaryota; kingdom Metazoa; phylum Arthropoda; class Insecta; order Orthoptera; family Tettigoniidae; genus Meconema; species Meconema thalassinum. Next base: position 415,267,214 of record OX336393.1, read on the forward strand.
GAGGGGGTACGACAGCCGATCAGTTCCAGTCATTCCACCAGGACGAAGGTACGCTGCTCATGTTGTCTGTAGTTCTACCATGCCTAGAAGGTCAATACCGCAGTTCGATCGCGTCCGCATTGTTGCTTTGTGTCAAGAAGGGCTCTCAACAAGGGAAGTTTCCAGGCGTCTCAGAGTGAACCAAAGCGATGTTGTTCGGACATGGAGGAGGTACAGATATACAGGAACTGTCGATGACAGGCCTCGCTCAGGCCGCCCAAGGGCTACTACTGTAGTGGATGACCGCTACTTACGGATTGCCGCTCGGAGGAACCCTGACAGCAATGCCACCATGTTGAATAATGCGTTTCGTTCAGCCACAGGACGTCGTGTTTCAACTCAAACTGTGCGCAATAGGCTGCATGATGCGCAACTTCACTCCCGACGTCCATGGCGAGGTCCAGCTTTGCAACCCCGACACCATGCAGCGCGGTACAGATGGGTCCAACAACATGCTGAATGGACCCCACAGAATTGGCATCACGTTCTCTTCACCGATGAGTGTCGCATATGCCTTCAACCAGACAATCGTCGGAGACGTGTTTGGAGGCACCCTGGTCAGGCTGAACGTCTTAGACACACTGTCCAGCGAGTGCAGCAAGGTGGTGGTTCCCTGATGTTTTGGGGTGGCATTATGTGGGGCCGACGTACGCCACTGGTGGTCATGGAAGGCTCCGAAACGGCTTTACGATACCTGAATGACATCCTCCGACCCATAGTGCAACCATATCGGCAGAATATTGGAGAGGCATTTGTCTTCATGGACGACAATTCTCGACCTCATCGTGCACATCTTGTGAATGCGTTCCTTCAAGATAACGACATCGCTCGACTACAGTGGCCAGCATGTTCGCCAGACATGAACCCTATCGAACATGCCTGGGATATGTTGAAAAGGGCTGTTTATGGACGTCTTGACCCACCAACCACTCTGAGAGATTTACGCCGAATTGTCGTTGAGGAGTGGGACAATTTGGACCAACAGTGTCTTGATGAACTTGTGGATAGTATGCCACGACGAATACAGGCATGCATCAATGCAAGAGGACGTGCTACTGGGTATTAGAGGTAGTGGTGTGTACTGCAATCTGGACCACAAATGCTGAAAGTCTAGCTGTATGATGGTACAACATGCAATGTGTGGGTCTCATGAGCAATAAAACGAGCTGAAATGTTGTATGTGTTGATCTCTATTCCCTTTGTATTTAAAGGTTCCGGAACTCTTGGAACCGAGGTGATGCAAAACTTTTTTTGATGTGTGTATAAGATCAAACATACTGTAGGATGCTCTGTTAAAACCAATATAAAAGATGCTATTGGACTGGAGATTATTTAAACAAAATGTACATTGGTTTTATACAAATTTTAGTTACAGTACCATTGAGCTAAGGTTATACAAGTAATAAAAAGGAACTGCATGATTTTTATCAAGAATTAACTTTTGATCACGATCAGAGTGATAACGACTGGATTGCTCTGCTCACTATTATCATAACAATATATCCAGCTACAAGGATCGTCAGATTGATATGTAACATCAATTATCTGCAATCATTTACTATGTTTTGAGTTGTTTATACCAAGAACTAGTATAGGTTTTAGGAAATTAATAATACCATTTTGATTTTGAATATGTAAATTTAATTGGAACTAAAAATTACATTTAAAAAATTACGAGATGTAATTGTATACCATAGTGTTATGGATTGTAACAAATATTTTATGTAGGCTACTGTACGTGAAAATATCTAAGTTATTTTAATTTTCCTTAATAACTAACATTATAATAAAAAATCTGAATCATTTCTAGAATTTAAAGTTGAACTTAATTACACAGGCTGAATACTAGTTTAATCAAATAGTTGAATACAAATCATGTATTAATGAATTAACATTAACGTTGTTTGAATAAAGTGGACACTCAAATTTCACAGAACAAAATCCAGCCGCCTAGCAGATTTTTTCAAAACTGAAACTACCTCTGTACTGGTTACTTCAATTTCCCGGTGAATATTCAGTGCTGCTAGTCCAGTCAGCCTGTCTGCACCCATGGTATTCCTAAGATATGTTTTCAGCCGATGTAGTGTAGAAAATGACCTTTCAGCAGTGCTTGTAGCCACAGGGATAGGGGGGCGTGGTGGCTCAGTGGTCTAGCTGTATGCCTCTCACCAAGGCGGTCCGGGTTCGATTCCCGGTCAATGCATGTGAGATTTTCGAAGTGAAATGCCATGTCCTGTGGTTCGGATTCCACGTAAAATGGAGGTCCCGTGGCTCATAATCACAAGATTCACGGTCACGTAAAACTACAATCTTCCTTCCTTCTTCCTTCACAGGGATGGTACACAAAATTCTCAATAATGTGTGGATATTAGGAAACAAGTCCAAGTCACATAGATTCAACACATCGATTGCGTTTTTAGGAATATTAGCGTGGGTCTTGAAGCTCTTGTGCCACAGTTCAAACTCAGCCATAAGCAGGCCTTCGTTGTTTCCTCCACTTTCAATTATGTCATTCTTATAAAAATTACACAGCTGTAAGAAATAGAGTTGCATTTTTTCTTGGAAGGTTTCTTTATGGTATGTGATGCATTGGCTGATGGCAGTAAGCACTCAACACTCTTTATTAAGTCTTTATGCTTGATGAATCGAGATTCCAATGAAATAATGAAAGAGTCAATCCAAGGGATGAAAACAGATCTTTTATAGTATAATTCTGGAGTTTCTGCTGGTATGTTGCATCTGTTCAGTTGTCTTCCAAATGTTCGAGGCATCGAAATTATTGAACCGCAGTTATTAGCAATTTTGGTAGCTTCTTCAAACAACGAGTGAAATTCTTTATCTGCATTTTTTCTTAGAGATTTTAAGCTTTCAATCACAGTTTCAGCGTGTGTAATTGCAGACGATAAATCTATATGAGTTCCCTGAAGCTTTTTGCTTAGGTTTACTGTGTAACCAAGCAGTTTTTCTGATGCCATGAGAGAAATTATACATTCACCTTGACTTTAGGAGTTTAGTAGTATTAGAGCCCCTGAAGAAGATTCCCTATCATTCCAGTTTTTAATCTCCTCTAACGCTACTTCAAGGGGTTGCAGCAGTTCTTTCATAACAAAAATAGCATCGTGCCTCTGTACCCATCTCGTTGGACAAAGCTGCAGGAGTTTCTTTTTTTTTGTTGGTTTCAAGATTTACCTCAGATTAAATGCACGGTTTTTAAACTGCCTGTCTTTCAGGAGTGTTAATAAAATCCCACAACTTCTCCACTATTCCAAAGCCGTTCCTAATTGATACAACCTCAGACGCGGTCGACAATGCCAGGTTAAGGCTATGAGAAGCACAATGCACGTATATTGCTGTGGGGTGAGCTTCTTGGATGCACGTTTGAGTCCCTTTAAACTTTGCACTCATGGCAGCCGCCCCATCGTACCCTTGGCCACGTAGGTTATTTATGTCTATATTACTGTCTTCATGACTAAACATTCTGGAGCCCGTTATGCAACCAATTTTCTTGAAAGATATCATCAATGTTCTTTAAGTGTTCCCAGGTTTTTCTTTGGGGGGATGGGGGGTTAAGCCCCCAAAGCCCCACCCCTGGGTGCGCCCCTGCAATTTGTATAGCTTACTTAATATCACGCAGTCACCAATTTAATCTTCATGTTTCTCTAGTATTTAAGTTTGGTAGGTTAAGAATAACATATGTGAGTATTCATGTAAGTTGCATTGTGTGGGTTAAGTGTAAGAGAGGGCCCAGAACCCTTAACTTCGCCACAATAAAGGCACCAATAAATAAATAAATAACATGTAGCTCAAATTTCAGTTACGATTATTCAGCAGTTGGTAGCACTGACGTCATTTTAGGTAGATTTCATTAGAAAGCTAACTATTGCAATGGGTACCATGTTTCGACATCCGGAAAATTTCGACATATCTTCGCGTTTCACATCCCCGACACCCCAAAATCATCGTCAGTTCAAAAGTTTATATACAATTTATGTATGTATATATATATATATATATATATATATATATATATATATATATGTATATCACATATTGTGGACACGATAACTACCGCAATTTTGCACCAATCACTTTCATTTTTTTACATACTATGTATGCCTATAAAATCTCGGTCAAGTTCGTTAATGGGCACAATCGGTCGAAGGGGGTGAAAATGGGGGGGCTTTTTTTTTTCGAAAAAGAGAATTATCACTATAACTCTCTTAATATTTGAAATATCGAATCCATTCAAAGTTCATACTATGTGTCGGATAAGGCCCAAAAAATTATATTTGATGAGTTTTTTGATAGCACCAACCATTGACCAAAGGGGTGGGAAAAAGTGGGTTTTTCGGGAAACATTAATCACATCTCTCTTAATAGGTACAATATCAAAACCGTACAAAATGGACAATATTCCCCTAATGATTAACGAAAACTTTTGTCTGAAAGAATTTTTTATATAACCCACCATTACGCCAAGGGATGAGAAAAATGATTTCGGAATTAGAAGAAAATGCCAGGTGTCATCAGAGGTTACCATGACAAAGCTTCTAAATTTATGAGTGACTAGCAGAAGTACCCGTTCTTCGAACGGTGTTCGTTGTTAACACCAGACATTATCAATTGAGCTACTGTTGCAATGGTTAGCGGTTTGTCATTCCTTCAATTTTATCAGAACGAAGTTAGTTTACTGGGAATATCATACACACTGTTAATTTAAGGCCCTTAAAATGTAGTTTTCGGAGACCCTTTATAGATTCCCGAATTTTGTGTCTCACATTGAGAAGCGCAACATATGCTTTGGTCGTCCTTCTAGGATAATTTTTATATTTCACCTATTTTAGCATATATTGAGAAGTTTTTCTCTATATCCACCCTTCTACTGTATGAAAAGTACGGCGAAGAGTTTTGTATTGACTCTCATGGTTACCATACCTAATTTTACGATGCACCAAGCATCCGAACACGAGGTATAGGCGTACATAAAGATACACAGAAAGACAGACAGACAATTCTATTGTCTACAACATATTACCCAGATATCCAAATATGGGTATATATCAAATAAAATCATCCTTACGATGAACCCGTATGTCGACAAAAAAAAAAGTTAAAATGTGCTCTCAGACTAAATTCACCTAACGTGTACTTCCTGACGTGAAATACAATTGAAAGCCTTGTAGACGAAACGCAATACACGTCACATAAAAACTGACCCTCTACGTTGTGCTAGGTGCCCATACACAGGAAGACCCCTTTCATAAATTATAAAGGCTTGTGGTGCATGAAAATTCAGGTTCTTTAGCCTCAAATTGCCCAAATTCCTAAAAGCCGCAAAAAATGCTGGTTCAATTCAGGAATTTTTGAAAATAATGTTGCTGTTTGGAGATATAATAGACCTTCTGTACTATATGTCGAACGTGAAAATTGCATGAAAAAATTCTAGGTTACCCCTTCACCCCCTTAATTGCATTGATGAATTATACGGTCTACGTTAGTTCCGTGATAACCTTATAGCCATTTGAAAACTTTCACAGAAATGTAATAAATGGAGTGACATTGCTTCTTACAGAAATAGATGGAAAGTTGTATGCCACCCCTTGAGATAATGTTCTCATGGTTACCGATTTGCATTCCTTCATTAGTTTGTTAAATTAAATTAAATTAGTTTTCTGGAAATATTTCAGAAACTGTTGGGTTTAGAGCCTTATAATGTAGTTGTCGAGGACCCTTTAGGGCCCCCGAGTTTTGTTGCTGGCACCGAGGGGATTTATCTCGTCGTTGTACGCCATAATATAATACTAATAATATTATAATATAGGGAGAAATTATAACACCTATTTTTATTTTATTTTTAATTCAGCCAATTGCCATGTACTTTTCTTTTCAGGACGGGTCAGGGAAGGGATATTATCAGAGAAAGAAGCATTCACATCACGCATGAGCAAAATGGAAATGGCCTACCATTTAACTAAGGGCATCTATAAGAAAAGGTCAATATCCTTCAACGCAAAACTAAAACATTACTGCAGTGTCATCCGTCCGGAGGTCTTGCATGCTTCTGAATGCCTCACGATGAACAAAAAAGGCTTGGTCGAGAAACTGGGGGCCAAAGACAGGAAATTTTTGAGAAAAATATTGGGTTCCATCAAAGACAATGGGGAATACAGAAGACGGCATAACCATGACCTATATACTCATGTGGAGAAGATAAGCAACGTCATCCGGAAGAGAAGGTTACCATTTTTTGGGCATGTGAAACGAATGAGCCCAGCGAGACTGACCAACAGCAACATAACTTACTTTCAGGAGAGGAAAACAAAATGGGCCTGGTTCATTGAACTGGATAAAGATCTGAAAGAAGTGGGGATTACACCAACAGACATTCAGGAGCGCGCCCCACTCAAAGGGAAACTTCAAGCTTGTAAAGGTTTCCAAGAAAACCCGAAGCTGAAAAGGGGAAAGATTTGGACGGAACGGAAGGAAGTCCACCGAGAACGAATGCGGGGGTACAGGGCAAACATCAAAGCCAGTAGGAGGCGGTTGGAATGACGCGGCGGTCCATAGATGGCCTATACGAAATGAATGAATGAATGAATGAATGAATGAATGAATAATATGGGTATAGGAATGTAATAGACCTGCCGTACCACACCCGCAGGTGTAAATCGCGTGAAAATATTCTAGAGTACTCCTTGATCCCCTTAAGCGCATTATACGTATTGATGAATTTTACGGCTTAATTTGGTTCCGTGATAACCTTCTAGCCGTTTGCAAACTTTCACACTAATGTAATTAATGGAATTGCATTGCGTCTTACAGCAATAGATGGACCTCTGAGAATCCGTTGGCATGGTTACTGGCTTGCAATCGTTCATTAGTTTATTAAATTAAATTAGTTTTCTGGGAATATCTCAAAAACGGTTGGTCTTCGGTCCTTAAAATGTGGGCTTCGGGGACCCGAGTTTTGTCTCTCACATTGAGGGGCTGAAAATGAGTTTTGTCTCGTCCTTCTACGCCTATTTCAGCATGTATTTTAAGGGAGTAGGCCCCCTTTTATGAGAGGTACGGAGAAGAGTTACATCAATGATTAGTGTCGTGCCTCTGATGGATATCTGTACCAAATTTTATGTTGATACACCCAGCCGTTCTCGAGTTATAAGGGAACAAATTTGTCCACAGATAAACAAACAAACAGACAGACAGACAAACAAAAAAAATATTTTCGCGCGCATCCATCATAAAACAGTCTGAAACGTGTAAACAACTCGAATTTCCGTAGAAATTCAGAGAAAAACACACAAATTATTATTTTTATATATAGAGATATATACTGCACCGCTCGGTGTTGACCGTGTTTTATTGCACAGATTCTGGTTTTACTCGCTAACCGTTGGAGATATACGAAAAGTGATAAGGACCTTTCGGATAGAAAATTAAATGTTAAAGCTCATGTATACCATCAAAAGTTTGCTATTTCTTAGCATTCTCTTTTTATTTGAAAAGGAAATATGAAATTTTGAAACCAAAGGGTGTAGTGACGTCACAAATGTCGGTTTTACTCGCTAACTGTTGGAGATACACGAAAAGTGATAAGGACCTTTTGGATAGAAAATTAAATTTCAAAGCTCATATGTGCCATCAAAAGTTTGCTGTTTCCTACCGTTCTCTTTTTATTTGATATGGAAATATGAAATTTTGAAACCAAAGGGTCTGATGACGTCACTAAAATGGTCGCCATTTTTTTTGATAGTGCCTAATTTCGAAATCACAAATATCCTATATGTAAACCTGGTAAATCAGCTACATCCATGCAAAATTTCATTTAAATCGGACCAGTGGTTCTTTAGTTATTGAGTAACAGACAGACAGACAGACAGAAAGACAGACACACACCATCTCATTTTTAGCCTATTTTCAATTTTGAAAAAATAGGCTTATGAGATCACCTTTTGTCCGTGTGTCTGTGCGTGTGTGTGTGATTCGTGTGTGTTTCCCCCCCTAATAAAATCTAAACGGCTCGAGCGATTTCAATGAAACTCGGAAAGTTCATAGCACTATTCCCGGCGACCTCGACCGTGCCCTTCAAATTTTGTTACGACTCACCAATCCAACATGGCGGCTGTGCGAAATATTTCACCAGCATTCAATATCTCCGAAACTATTACCGATATTACCCTGATATTTTCTATGGTGATAGAGGGAACTACTATAAGTTCACTTATGTGACCTTTGAAAACCTGGTAACAACAAAACCAACATGGCGGCCAAGCGAATTTGCGACATTTAAATAGAAGTTTCTCGCGATTTGACCAACCAAACGCAATGAAACTTGGTACAGTAAATGTTTATATACATTGTAATGCACCGACATCTAACTTCGTTCAATTGTTTACATACTCACAAGATGGCGGATGTGCGAAATATTTCACCGGCATTCTATATCTCTGAAACTATTAGCGGTAAACCCTTGAAATTTTGTACGGAGATAAAGGGCACTACTGGAATTCCATCTATAAGACTTTCAAAAACCGGTTAACTACAAAACGAACATGGCGGCCAAGCGAATTTGAAAATTTTAAATAGACCTTTCTCGCGATTTAATGTTCCAAGCGCACTGAAACCTGGCACAGGAAATATTTATACACATTGTAATCCACTGGTATCTAATTTAGTTCAATTGTTTACATAACCTCAAGATGGCGGCAGTGCGAATTTTAAAATTAAGATTTTATTTATTGTGATGTAGTCATGCGATCGAAGTGAAAGTTTGAATAATGAACCTACGTAATAATTTTCCTTTAATGGTACATGACTATGGCCTATACATGTAACAATCCAACATGGCGACCATCCGAAATATTTAGACGATACTGAATATCTACGAATCTATTTTAGCAATCAAACTGCATTTTTTAATGTTCATAGGGGCTATGAACTTAAGTTCACCTATAGGACTTTAAATAACCTTGTGATCACAAATCCAACATGGCGGTGACGCGAATTATAAATATTCACATGGACGTTTCTCGCAATTTAACCATCCGCGTGCAGTGAAACTTGGTGCAGTAAATCCTTATACGAATGTTAATCCACTGGCATCTAATTTATTTCAATTGTTTCCATAACCTCAAGATGGCAGCTGTGAAAAATTTTAAACTCTCCTTGTTTTTTCTTGTGTCCTAACTATGCGATTGAAGTTTGAATACTACACGTTCACAATAATCTGCATGTAACAGTACATAACTCTAGGACCTACATATATAAAATCCAACATGGCGACCATCCGAAATATTTAGTCGGTTCTCAATATCTACGAATCTATTACAGCAATCAAACTGAAATTGTGTATGTTGATAGTGGCAATTAACATAAGTAGGATATATGAAAATAGGCTGTATAGTTCTTCACGGAACTACTTGTTATATATTAGTACTAGCTGAAGTACCCGTTCTTCGAACGGCTTTTAGTACTTGCTGGCCTACATCATTAATATATATAATCACGCATTCCTAATGTTGTTATGTTATTTCCATGTTACCAACTATATGTGTATACTACATGCATTTTCACTCACCAAATTATTAATCAGAGGTAGGAAAGTGAAAATCCTTGGCCTGCTTTCAGTCGACCGACCGGGTCAGGGATTGGAAAAAATGAAATCCCCATCTAACAGCAAGGATATGAACTGTGCCGGCTGCCGAAGACTGTCGCACTCCCCTGAGGCAATGATGAAATGAATGACGGATGAAATGAAATTATAGTGGAGATTGTTGCTGAAATGAAATTGTGACAGGGAAAACCGGAGTACCCGGAGAAAAGCCTGCCTGTCTCCGCTTTGTAGGTGAGAAAGTGCGTTTATATATTGGAAATAAATATCAGCTTCTATGTAGTAAAAGTTAAATAACCTGTCTTTAATATTGAACACCTATCGTTTAACGTCTTCATACTATATTTAAACATATAAACATTATGCTAAAATTACATGAAACTTAATAGCAATTGTCATATCCGCAATAAGTAATATTGCGGAAAGTACGTACCGTCCTGATAAAGAGTAACAGTATAGGAATAAACGTCAATCATCACAAGTAATAATAACAAAAACAAATTGATCACAGAAAAATTTTCTAAGTTTATGCCGTGTCTTGAGCGAAATTACGCCTAGTAACTCCGAGATGGTTCATCAGCGGGCTCTTGTGGTTTATTTGCGGACTACCAAAGGAGTAGCAAATTGTGCGATACCTCAATTCTTATTTAGAACACCTCAGCTACTTTAATGCGAGTGCTAAAGGCCAAAACATTCTTTCACCTCCCTATAAAGGCTTCCTAAATGATTGTACATTGAGTTTCAGGGCCAAGCAATTAAACTCAGCAACGTTTCTAGGTTTACGCAGTGTTTTGTACGTTTTTTTATTGGCCGTGAAAATTCAAATTACCTACTTTATTGAAATAAATTTGCCCAGTTCTGCAGTAAGATTAATATGAACACTAGATAAACTAATGTGACAGTCGTTAGTCTCCGACACATTTGTCTGTGAATTTGGGTTTCTGATCATGGTAAGAAACGACAAAAAGCAGATAAATATTGACCAACAGATATATTCATTTAACGAAAAACAAATCGATAAAAAGGATGGTAGCATACCGTCCTAAGTAGAAAGCACTATAACATTGTGAAACAGCATAAAGATCCAAATACTCACATACAATAACCGGCACAAAGAGTATAAAATTAGACTCAAAATCACGTCTAGTTTCGGACCCCACAAACTACCTCTATAGGCTAAATAAAACAGTTCATGTAGAGACAAACATAGACTAACATCGCTCGGTGTTGACCGTGTTTTAAAATACATATTTAGGTTTTACTCGCTAACCGTTGGAGATACACGAAACGTGATAAGGACATTTCGGATAGAAAATTAAATTTTAAATCTCGTAGTGCTATCAAAAATTTGCTATTTCTTAGCGTTCTCTTTTTATTTCAAATGGAAATATGAAAATAGTCACCATTTTTAAATAGTGCAAAATATCGAATTCAAAAGTAGCCTACAGTATATGTAAGCTTGGTAAATGAGCTACATCCATGCAAAATTTCATTTAATTCGGACCAGTGGTTCTTGCGTTATTGAGTAACAGACAGACAGACAGACAGACAGACAGACAGGACGACCAACACCATCTCAATTTTATATATTAGTATGATGATGTGCTAAGAGCAGTCAAGTACTGGCAAACGGAAATGTTCAATTGACGAAAAAAAAAGCCGTCGTCAGAATTAAAGCACACCGCGGAAAATATTACATATTATACCTTCTTAAAAAGGCCTACAAAGACACTAACTCACATTATACAGACGGCACAAAGAGTATAAAATTAGACTCAAAATCACGTATTGTTTCCGACACCACAAAACCCCTCTATAAATATTACAGTACATAATCAGATCATACTGGAAAGAAACCAATGAACAAAGGTATATAGATAAGCATGGGTCCTAGTGGAGAATAATTCTATAACCTAAAACCAAAAAGGCATGTGACGAAAAAATCCATCAAAATATCATGTTGGTTTCCGACCCTACAAGACGTAATAAATATAATAAAAGTATTTAAAAAAATCAATTTTTTGAAATTTCATTCGAATCAATTTTTAAGTTATTTCTGGGACTTCGAAAATTTCGGCCAAAAAGTACAAAATCATTAATAACTCCCTTATTGTTGGGCATATGATGAAATAGAAAAATGAAAATACACAGCCTGTTTCCAGTCTCCGACCGGGTCAGGAATGGAATGAATGAAGCCCCCATCTAGCGACGAGGATATGAACTGTGCCGGCTGTCACACTCCCCTGGGGCAATGAGAGAGACAAAAAGGATGTAATGTGTTATTGTTTACAACATAGGCCATGTAGAATATTACACTCAGACCTATTACCGGAGATTCGTTGCTTTTTCCCTATTTTAGGTAGATGTCATTAGAAAGCTAACTACTGCAATGTTTCGACTTCCGGAAAATTTCGACATATCTTCGCGTTTCACATCCCCGAGACCCCAAAACCATCGTCAGTTCAAAAGTTTATATATAATTTATGTATATATATATCACTTTCTTGTGGACACGATAACTACCGCAAGTTTGCACCAATCACTTTCATTTTTTAAATAATATGTATCCCTATAAAATGTCAGTCATGTTCGTTAATGGGCACAATCGGTCGAAGGGGGTGAAAATGGGGGGCTTTTTTCGAAAAAGTGAAATATCGCTATAACTCTCTTAATATTTGAAATATCGAATCCATTCAAAGTTCTTACTATGTGTAGGATAAGGCCCAAAAATGTATGTTTGAAGAGTATTTTATAGCACCAACCATTGACCAAAGGGGTGGGTAAAAGTGGGTTTTCGGGAAACATTAATCACATCTCTCTTAATAGGTAAATATCAAAACTCTACAACATGGACAATATTTCCCTAATAATTACCTAAAACTTTTGTCTGAAAGAATTTTTGATTTGACACACCATTACGCCAAGGGATGAGCAAAATTATTTTGGAATTGGAAGGAAATGCCAAGAGCCACGCTACTAAATTGATGAGGGATGAGCCATCAGACGTTGCTATGACAACGCCATTGCACATTCATTTTTCCATCTGACTCTATGGGAAGCGGCTTCGGTGACGTAACTGCTAGCATGCTGAACCTCTATGCCCAAGGTCGTGGGTTCAAAGCCAGCCGAAGTCGTCGGATTTTCTAAGAGCGCTAAAAATCCCTCAGTGTCCTTCCTCTGGAGGGGAAGATCCAATGTTCGTTGCGAGTAGCTGGTTGCGGTGGCATCTAGTAGGCAAGTTCACAGCTAGGTGTCATTGACGGTATGATTTGGTAGCAAAATGAGGAACTACTACTTGAAATTGACCGTCTGCAGTCCTTACCTGAATTACAGACTAATACAGCTATCAGACACCGTTTGTCAGACAGATTCTACACACATCCAAAGTACTCGGGGTTACATGACCGCGTTGTCGCAGCCCCTAAACTGAAGAACCAACCAACATCTGTGCGGGAGATAATATTTTGCGTGAAGAAGTAACATACTGTTAGATAGTTACACATCAGTGTCGAAACCTTGCATAAGGACAGTGTGACCACAAGTATAAAAATGGAACCCAAATGACGAAAATGGTTACCGTCCCCATAACGAAATAAAATGTCAAAAATATGCATAAAAAGACGAAAAACAAAGTTAATTATACTCCAATTGTAAACTACTTTCTCGCAATAAATGTGGTCCGAGCCTTCTACGAAAACCTGCATATTCTGCCTATTTTCGCTTATCCTCTAGTTTGTCCGGTGAAATCTACCTCCGCCTTCCGGCGTGCCGAGAGGAATTTTTTAAATATGGCCGTGGAATATTTACTCATACTAAATTTGGTTTTGATAGCTGCAGTCGTTTAGGAGTTGATAGCGGGGGTGGCACACACAGAGACAGGACAGACAGACAGACAGACAGACATGCAGATAGACAGACACACCCTTGCCCGGATCGATCTCATAAGTCTACTTTTCCTCATTAAAAACAAGATGTTCAGTAAAGAACATATAGCCTACTTTCTCCTAAATGCATGGGTATTGTTATAACTCTTTGTCCTTTTCAAGGAGTATAATTCAATGTTGGTTGTAGTAGCTTGTTGAAATACAACGTGCTATAGGGATATTAAACATGAATATGAGGTGCCCTTTGCTAGTGCTACCTCTGTAAAAAATTCATTCCATTCGGTTTCACCGTGTTTGAATTGATCTGGGGAATGGATTTGCACACATACATGGCCGCTATTTGCAAACTATTGGGCTGATGACCTTGTAGTCAGTCATAAGATGCTTTCCACAAAAAGATTTGTTGTTGCAAAATTTGGTAGAGATTAGATTATTAGGTTGGTCGTAATTACATTTTAGCCTTTAACATTTGGGTGGCCGCGATTACGTTTCCGTCAAGATGGCGGTGATATAAAACATGACACTGGGGTGCCCTTTGCTAGTGCTACCTCTGCACCAAATTTCATTCCATTCGGTTTCACCGTGTTCGAATTAATAGGGGTAATCGATTTTGACACAAAGATGGCCGCCATCCGCAAACTATTAGGCTACTGACCTATTATATTTGTCAAAGGATGCTCCCTCCATAAAGGTATGTTGTTGCAAAATTTGGTAGAGATCGGATGAATAGGTTAGTCGTAATTTGATTTAAGCTTTGAACATTTGTGTGGCCGCCATTACGTTTCCGTCAAGATGGCGGTGATATAAAACATGACAATGGGGTGCCCTTTGCTAGTACTACCTCTGTACCAAATTTCGTTCCATTCGGTTTCACCGTGTTCGAATTAATAGGGGCAATCGATTTTGACACAAAGATGGCCGCCATCCGCAAACTATTAGGCTGATGACCTATTAGTTTGGTCAAAGAATGCTCCCCCATAAAGGTATGTTGTTGCAAAATTTGGTAGAGATCGGATCATTAGGTTAGTCGTAATTTGATTTAAGCTTAGAACATTTGTGTGGCCGCCATTACGTTTCCGTCAAGATGGCGGCGATATAAAACATGACACTGAGGTGTCCTTTGCTAGTGCTACCTTTGTACCAAATTTCGTTCAATTTGCGCTCAGCGTGTTCGAATTGATAGGGGGGGGGACAGACATTCAGAGTCCACACACTCTCTCTCTCACACACACACACACACACACACACACAGACTCACACACATACACACACACAGACAGACACACTTTTTTCGCCCTGTAGTGATCTCATAAGTCTACTTTCATTTTTTGCAAAAATCTAAAGTAGGCTAAAAATGTAAAAAGTAGACTAACAATATAATTGTAGAATTCTGAAATTCCAGTAAACGTGTAGACATATTAAGCCTATCACACCGCTGATAAGTTACAAATTACGGGTTCTACATTCTTTTTACATGCGAATGAAAGGAACTAAGCAATGAGGTAGCAAACAGTTTGCTGGTAACTCAGCATTGGAGGAGAATTGCCGCACTTTTGATAACTAGTGTTATATATCAGTACAATTATTGTAAAAAATTGTTGCAAATTGATAGAGCATAATTTTGAAATGTTTCCAATAGATCACATACTAGTAAAGCATTGAAAAATCCACAGCCTGCTTCCAGTCTCCGACCGGGTCAGGAATGGAATGAATGAAGCCCCCATCTAGCGGCGAGGATTTGAACTGTGCCGGTTGCCGAGGCCTGACGCACTCCTCTGGGGCAATGATTAAATGAATGACAGATCATCACGTCACCCCTACCAGTGCTCTGGTGCAGAATTGCGAGCTGCTAAAAAATTTCAGTCACGGGGAGTAATTAGTGCAAAAAGATTTCTTAGGCCCCTTGAAACAGTTATCATCATGACAGTACGGTATGCCTCTGTATAAGGGCGATGGTGTTGGTGCAGTATACTGAGGTTATCAGCTGCAATAAGCGTTGGTGCTTTCCGATCCTTATCCTTGAGCGCTCCAGTTCTGTAGTAGTATTCATTATCAGCCATAAAACAAATAAATCCACCGTGCGAAGCCGGGCACTACTGCTAGTTGCTTATATAGCGAAATAGCTTACACACTGCCATCTACCTGCAACGATGGGAACTTATGGCTACAGTGTACCGCAGCGGGATCTGTACCGTATTTACCCTAATAGACTAGAATACCTTAATGCTTGTTTTCTTCAGAGCTGACAAAATCATCTTCATCTCAAGTAAGCTCGCCTGACTTTGCCACTGCCGTGAGTACAAAAAATTAGTTTCGCGCCAACCAACAGGTGATCCTAGTGTCGATAAACAGGTCTGCCAATTTGCTGACTTACAGGTTCTCTTCCATTGCGCCATGCATCATATTTGCATATTATCGGTGTGTACAATGACAGGACAGGATGAATTCTAATTAGCAAGCTCAGTCAAGGGCAATAAATAAACTTAATTGATGGACGATGAATCGTACACATTTCCATGGATTGAGGCCAAATACCCGTTATAAAGAACCAGGACACATCGAGACGAGAACTATCTGCGGCTTATCCCAATTTCTTTGAGGTCACAGGGGCCAACCTAGCTCATTTGGGAGTTGGCGGACATTTCCTTGATTTTTCAGGTAAAAAATCCACCTCGCTGTCAGCGGGTTTCTAACCCCAGCCGTACGGGTATAAGAGGAGCTACGCACCCACTACACCATCACGAGAACAACTTGAAACCTTCAAACTATTAGTTGACTGCATTATTTTTATCTAGAAATGTTATAGCTAAAATGCAATTCAGATGTGTGTGGTTTGATGTATTTATTTAGTTATGTATTTGTTTATTTATTCCTTTATTTGTGTATTAATTTTATTAAATGTAATTATCTATTTTATTGTTAAATAATTTTTATATTTATTTTATTTATTTATTTGACAGACTCAATTTTTTTAATTTTTTTTTTATTTAGTCAATTTACCCTCTAGGTTGGTGGTTCCCACGGACTCAGCGAGGGAACTCACCACTACCGCCGCTATGGGCAGTGTCTTGGAGCTTGGAACAGCTGGTCGGCATGGATACAACTGGGCAGGTGTGATCAGCACTTCGCCCAGGCGGCCTCACCTGCAAAGCGAACAGGGGCCTCATGAGGGCGGGGAAGGGATGGAAGATTGGGATGGATAGGCTAGGAAGTGGGAAGGAGGCGGCCGTGGCCTTGAAGAAGGTACCATGCCGGCATTTGCCCGAAGGCGAAGTGGGAAACCACGGAAAACCACTTCGAGGATGGCTGAGGGGGAATCGAACCCCCTCTACTCATTTGGGCCACACGAGGCTGAGTAGACCCCGTTCCAGTCCTCGTACCACTTTTCAAATTTCGTGGCAGAGCCGGGAATCGAACCCAGGACTTCCGGGGCGGCAGCTAACCATGCTGACCGCTACGCTACGGAGGCGACCTCAAATGCTGCAATCATATAAAACTTTGGCTTCTCTACTGAGATTTAAGCAAACCACAGGTTGAATTAACTGAAACAAAGGAATGTTCTGTATCAATATTAGAATGTAAATGATTACACATACGTAAACAAAAGCATGATTTACGCAATCGGGCGCACTTAATCTGTCGAGGAGAGCCGAAGCTATTGCGACGCGCGAACAGTTCATGGATAAACCCAAGCTTGTAAGGGAAAGCGTATTTCCTCTTTATCTCACTGGTTATGTGCACCCGACGAAGGGTTGATAATGAACAAGTAAAACAACTCCAGGACAGTACTGCGCCATGTTATAGCATCAAGCCATGTTGGTATTTTGGTTGGTTGGTTCCTTGGTTTAGGGGCTGCGACAACGCGGTCATGTAGCCCAGTGTACTTTGGGTGTGTGTAGAATTTGTCTGATAACCGGTGTTAATTGTGATGGCTGTATTAGCGTGTGTTATCTGTGATTCAGGTACAAGGACTGAAGACGATTAATTTTCTCAAGTAGTTCCGACTTTTGCTACTAAATGCTACCATCCACAACACTTAGCTGCCGACGTCGCTCCTAAATGTCATCGCAGTCAGCACCTGGTGGCGAACGTTGGAACTAATATAGCGTTATCAAACTAACCTACAAACTTTAGCTTCCTGAAGAGTAGTTAGTGGAAGGTTCCTTTTCATGCCATAAATCTATGACATGGGACCGCCAGCTTTACTTCCCCTCCGAAGGAAGGCATACTGAGGGATTTTTAACGATCTTAAATAAACCGACGACTGCGGCCGGGTTTGAACCCGCGATTCTGGGCTTAGAAGTTTGTATTTTGATAGGAATAAGAACCGCAAAATAACTAACGCCCTAAATGGTCGTCGTGTTTCTTGAATGTTGTTGATTCATTTAGGGGCTTGGCAACATCGTAGTCATGTATGAGCTCCGTGAATTTGTCTGGGGATGGAATTTGGTAGGAGGCGGCCGTGGCCATCAATTAGGTACCATCGCCGCATTTGGTCCGAGCATATGTGGAAAACTGCGGAACATGACATTCAAGATGGCTGCTAGTGCGGTTGCTAAGGATTGTCTATGCTTTATCCTGACTTACTTTACTTGACTTATATCCTGTGTCCCCTTTTGGAGCAAAGGGCTGCAACAAAGATCCTCCATTGGCCTCTTCTCCTGGCAATCTGTTGTAGATATGCCTAGAATTTGCCTTCTTCCCTCATCTCTTTCTCCACGCTTCTTTTCCAGGTCACCTTAGGTCCGATTTTCGTAATCTGTTTCATGCTAAAGATCGTCGTCATTTTATCCGTCTGGTTTTTCTTTGTTGTAGTTTCAGTAATGATGTTTTCTCGGAGATGCGGGTTACAGTCTCCAAAGCACAGTGAAGGAGGGGGGCTGCCCCCTTAGCGTCTGTGCCCACCTTTTGGTTACTTCACGATTTGATGTTCGTCGCTACTCCCTGTGCTTCTGTTGTCAATTTAGATATCTACAGGGTGTAACCAGACTCCCTCCTCCTTTCTCAACCAGGCTCGGGACCGGCTATGGCGGAGTTATGCTTTAGCCTACATGGACATAAAACATCCATTATCCACAAGTTTAATACTTTTCCGCAACTCGCCATCTGTTCCTAAATCAACTAACTTACGGTTTGTTATATTGCTCATTTTGACTATTGCCTTACCACGCCTAAACAGCTAAATTATGTTTCTGCTTTTTGCTTGCAGTTCCTTTGACAATACCGTATGTAACTTATAAAACTCCGTACTTTCCTTTCAGAATGCCGGTAAAGGCATCGAATTTTGGGGTCGTAAAATATCAATTTCTTACCTCGTCATGTATCAACTGGAAAATATTAATAATAATAATAATAATAATAATATTAATAATAATAATAATAATAATAATAATAATAATAATAAAATGCGAAACGTCAGCATTACAAGACAGTTGTTCTTTCGGAAGCACTGTAAGCCTTGGAAACTACATCTCTAGCTAGCCACTCTAAAATTGATGAAATTGAAAAACAAGAACGAAGAATTTTTAGGAAATTGGCATATATGGCCCTGTTCATGTAAATAGATACGCAAAAGAGGTAAAAGGTGCTTTCTCAAAATTTCGGTTAGAGGACATCAAAAGAAATACACATCACAGGTGATACCATCGGGAATTGCAAGGCCTTTGAACTCTGGTTGCTAAGCACATTTTGACGGAAAAAGCTTAAAAGACCACAGGAAAACATAATAATAATGATGATGATAATTGTTGCTTTAAGGGGCCTAACATCTAGGTTATCGGCCCACAGGAAAACAACAATGGACAGAAGAACGCAAGAAACAGTTCATGAAGAGATTCTGGGAGGACGAGAAGAAGGGGAAGCCATTAACCCAAGTCAACAAGTACACACGCACTCTTTAAGTGGGCATAACGAAGATAATAATAATAATAATAATAATAATAATAATAATAATAATAATATCAACGAATTCGGGGTTGACCTGAAACTGCTGGCATTAATTAGAGCCACCCTAACTGAAACAAAATCCAAAGTAAAGTTCCTGGGATGTCTGTCGGATTCCTTTGAGGTCAAAACGGGAGTCAGACAAGGTGACGGGCTCTCTCCAATGCTTTTCAACTGCGTCCTCGAAAAAGTCATTCGGACCTGGCGAACAAAATTATTAGAAACTCAGTATAGCCCTCTGAGAATGGGAGCAAAATCCAAGGGGATCATAGTCGACTGTCTAGCATTCGCTGATGACATCGCCATTCTGTCGAACGACGTAGAAACTGCTAAGATGCAAATCGACCTTTTAAAAGAAATCGCTGAACAAACTGGCTTGCAGATATCATTCGAAAAAACAGAAGTAATGACCAACATCAAAGACGCCCCAGCAAAACTGCAGACAAAATACGGGAAGATCAACAGAGTGGAAAAATTTAAGTACTTGGGAGAGATCATCATGAAAAGTGGACTGGACAAAGAAGCACTCAAGGAACGAGTACGCAAACTCGAAATAGCCTATCAAACATCGCGCTCAATATACAACAAAAAATGCCTGTCCAAAAATACTAAACTACGTCATTATGAAACTGTTCTGAAACCAGTAGTTATGTATGCAGCCGAAACCCTACCCCTAAATGCTAATAAAAGACTCCTTGAAGAACTGGAGAAAAAAGAGCGCAAAATCGTCAGAGGTATAATGGGATCAAATTACAAGAATGGTATCCACTATAAAAAAAATCCAACAAAGAAGTCTACAGTGAAATAGAGAAAATTTCAGAATCGATGACGGTATTACGGTCATCTCAAACGAATGGACGGAAACAGGCTGACTAAACAGATTTTTCATTTCTTTGACTCCAAACCCAAAACCACAATGCCCTGGTTTATGAATACCAAAGACGACCTCAAAATGCTGCATCTAAAACCCGACGACGCCTTCAATAGAGATCTCTTCCGCAAAAAGATACTGACTAATGGGCTAACCCGAGACGAGACATCGAACCCGAAAAGAAGACAAGGTACCACTTGGACAGCGGAGCGCAAGATGGCCCACTCACAGAGAATGAGGGAATTCTGGGCTCAGAGGAAGGCAAAACAAATTGCCAAGTGTAGCAAGACTTAACGTGGTCCTAGATGGCCTCAACGAATTATATATATATATATATATATATATATATATATATATAATAATAATAATAATAATAAAGTTCATGAAATAGCAGCAAAAGCAGGACTCCAAATTTCGTATGAGAAGACAACATATCCGCAAGGAACAAAATCAGCATTCAACAATCAAACTTAATTCACCAAAATTGGAAATATATCTCAAGTAGGGGTAGCCTCCGTGGCTTAGGCGGCAGCACGCCGGCCTCTCACCGCTGGGTCCGTGGTTCAAATCCCGGCCACTCTATGTGAGATATGTGCTGGACAAAACGGAGGCAGACAGGTTTTTCTCCGGGTACTCCGGTTTTCCCTGCCAAAATTTAATTCCATCAACACTCTCCCCTATCATTTCATTTCATCTGTCATTCATTTAATCATTGCTCCCGAGGAGTGCGACAGGCTTCGGCAGCCGGCACAGTTCATGTCCTCGCCGCTAGATGGGGGCTTCATTCATTCCATTCCTGACCCGGTCGGAGACTGGAAGCAGGCTGTCGATTTTCATTTCTCTCAAGTAGGCCTAGAGAAATTCAAGTAATTAGGGGGAATCATTCAGACAGCAGAGTTAAATCAAGAAGCGAACAAGGAATGAATTGCAAAATTAGAGAAACCATATTATCTGGAAGAGTTATAATAAAAAAATCCATTTCACAAAATGTAAAATTATGACCAAGCAACAATGTCATCAATCCCGAAACACTTCACGCATCATAACTGGGGGCAGATCACAAGTCAAAAACATCGAGAAACAAGTGAGAAAAATCCTCAGGAAAATCTTAGAACCAAAATATGGTAAAGGGGTTTGGATGAAAAACAAGCCACATGAAATTAGTATCAAAGTATCGAAAAAATCGCAGATTACTTCCGAAAAAGGAGACTGAAATCACAAATACAAAATGAATGACAATAGGCTAACGTTGAAAATTTAAACCTAGCACAATCTCTGTAAACAAGACCTACAAGAAAATGGTATCAATTAAAAAATCATGCACAATAGACCAATATTTAAAACCCTAATAACACCTTACATTCGAGAATAATGGTGGTGAGGAACTGCAGATCGGAAATGCAGAAATTCAAACAGTCACTAAATTTAAATATTTGGGTTCAATAATAGAAGCTGGGAGAACAAGTTCATCTGAAATTGAGAAAGGAGTAAGTGAGGCTAGGAGAACGATTTGAGCATTAAATTCAGTTTTATGGAGCAGAAATATTTTAAACAAAACTTATTTACAGTTCATTGGTAGAAAGTATTTTGTTATATGGAGCAGATACTTGGACGTTAAACAGACAGCAAGCAAACAAATTATTAGTACCAACAAAGATGGATTATTGGAGGAGGGCGCCTAAAAATCAAGATTGGATAAAATTAGAAATAAGAGAATCAGAGCAATTATGCAGGTAAAAGAGATGTACTAGAAGTGGTTAAAGAATGAAGATTACAATGGTTTGGAAATGTGAAAAGGATGCAGAGTAGTAGAATTTCAAATTTAATGTTACATTGGCAAGCTGAAGGCAAACGGAAACGGGCTAAACCAAGAGAACAATGGATGGATGGTGGGAGGAGAAGCATTGGTACCAGAGGCTTAACCGAGAAAGATGCTGAAGACCGAAATTTTTGGAGTAGTAGATTATTTTTGGATTGAAGGAAAACTACTGTATTGTAGAATATTCCTAATAAAGGGGAAGGAGCAGACACAAATTTGCCGAGAAACCTTCACGGAAGAATACACGATGAACAGAACTCAAGAGATATTGGGAACATTGTACTAAATAAGTTCTTACGCGCTCCGTAGTTGTGCACAACGAATCAATAATAATAATAATAATAATAATAATAATAATAATCGGAATCACATGGAACAGGTATAATAAGAAATCCATCTCCCGTAATGCATCTCACAGCTTGCCACGGTGGGTGAGTGGTTATCGTGTCGGACTGCCAACCCCAAGCGTGCAAGTTCGCTCCTGGGCGTGGTAAGAGATTTTTGAAAGGCGACAAAAATCACGACACGCATGTCATACGTTGTTGGCATGTTAAAGAACCCATTTGAATTCAGTAGGTCGTGTTCATAATGGCAAAATTAATCTTGGGATATTCCGCCAACACGAAGTTCCTCCATTCTCTACTAGAAAGCGCTATAGTGTCAAGGAGCTTAGATATCTAACCTCCTTGACTTTCATAGCGTTCCAAGGAACGATGAATTTCGACGTGCGAGCTGCCCTCTGGGCGCAAATAACAAAGCTTACTCCCGGCACCGAGGCCATACAATATTATTAATGCATCTCACGGCATTAAAACACGGTAATCCAACCCGAGGCACTACATGCCTCTGAAACACTGATCATTGGGGGCACATTACTAACACTAACCAACAGTGAAAATGCTACCGAAACAAAAACATTCATTTCTAGTTTATTCGAGCGTGGGAAATACGAATATGGCATTTAAAATACTGAGTTAGCTCTGTGTTCTGTGATATAACGATATTTCATTAAATGCTAGAGAATTTGAGGGTCTTTCGAAATATACTAGGGATTCTTTTATTTATATAAATTGTAGGTTAGCAATCCTTTAGTAAGGGTATCCTGAGTCATTGTCAGCCATATTTTGTTTATAGTTTGTGAATAAGCTTTGTTTTCTTGTTCTTATGGGACAGCAGGGATAGGTCTTCACATCACAACATAAAGGGAACCTTTGCGCCCTGGGAAAAAAAAAACTGAAGTTTACCTGTACATAGAGTGAATTAAAACAATTGTTACTTCTGTTGTGTCAGATATCATATTAATATATATATAGGCCAAATATTGGATTTTACTACAGAAGTATATGTATCACAACTAGTGTATCTAAAAACCTCAGAAGACTCTGAAGGCAGTGATGTGACGCAGTAATTAAGCGGTCTAGAAGATATAACAAAACTAATGTATTAAGGTACGTAGGAAGTCAAAATTGGTGTAATATCAAGTGTAAAGATAGTAGCTATTTATAACAGTGTTATCCACGGGAAATTTCAAAAGATCACGTATAAAAGTAATATTAACAAGTTTAAATTTAAACAATAAGAGGCTTCCGTCTTGTCAAAGATAATCTTAAGTCGAAGCTGTTATGCCTAACCAGTGTGCGGAGTTGTGCGACACCCGCCAGGAAGATATGAGTATCAACGAGAACTCGATACTATGTGAAAAATGCAGCAGATGGTAGCACTTTGAGTGCACTGGACTTACCAGAGGTGAGCTCGATATCGCGAAGAGGAAGAATTGCAAACTTACTTGGCTGTGCTCAGACTGCAAATCGGAAGTGCTGAGGGCGCCGGAACTTGAAGAAAGAATAGTGCGAAAGTTGAAGGAATATAACCTATGTCAAATATGTTTACCCAAATGAGAACTGACTTTGAGAACGTACTTAAGGAAGAAATAAAACCGACAATAACGAAAGAACTAAAAGACAATCTGCACCGTCCAACAGTCATTAAAACAACTGCCCTTCATCCGCCAGGGGACACCAGGAATTACTCAGGATAACAAGGTTGGTTCTCAGAATGTGCATGTTTCGGCACAGACACAAGATAAGGACAATGTGCCTGATCTGGAAAGAGAACATCGGGACACGATGGTAGACAATTGGATCATTGAAACCCAAATTACCCAGGTCTCTCAAGTGGAACAAGGCACATGGGAGGTACCGAAAGGAAGAAGGTATAAGAAAGTAGAGCGACATAATGCAACGCTCACGAACGATCATAACTCCCAACCCATGAGGGTCCTGGAATTATCAAAAATAATTCTTCCCAAATGGTCCAGCGAAGTGTAGGTGAAAGGGAAGAACTTCCTCACAGTAGTAAGGATACTACATCATCAATAAGACCTGAACAAAAGCCTACTGATAAAGCATAATGGGTCGAAGTCGTCAAACACGGACGGAGATCTTATTTAACATCAATAAAAACACCCAGATTCTTTGGAACGAAGCGGTGCGCTTCTGGAAAGGAGAAAGATAAAAATAACAAGGAACTTCGTGCGGCTCCTCGAAGAGCATGGCTATACATTGGCCGGTTGGATCGAAATACTTCAATAGAGATGATAAAGAATCACTTGAAAGTAGAGGAGATCATCGAATGTGAACAACTTCAAACAAAAGAAACAATTAAATCCTACAAAGTGGTTATTCCTCTCAACGATATTGAAAAGGTAATTGATCCGGAATTCTGGCCAGAAAATGCCATAGTGAGGAGATATCGTCTTTTTCGACAACAGGGAAAATAGGAATATAACACCCAATTTCCTCCTATGGAATGTGGAAGGCCTTAAAACACTTTGAATTTAGCTCCGGGAAATCTCATTGTCAATCAAGATATTATTATCATGACCGAAACATTCGCGACAACCGAAATTAACATACGTGAATTCTACACAGAGCAAGTACTCGCCTTACAAGGGCAACGTGGTAGACCCATGAGCGGTATTGCCTGCTTCTTTAAACCCGTTGTTGGAAAGCTGTCATGCACTTATAGAGATAAGAACATTATCATAATGGAATCTAACAATTTATCGGTAATAGGATTATACGTCGATCCAACTTCAGCAATGGAAGATGTATTAAATATCCTAATGATTGCTTTATCGAAAATGAATCAAGAAAATAATATAATCATCGCTGGAGACTTAAATTGCAGGATAGACAACAATTAATTTCGAGGTCATGAATTGCTTCAAACATTGGAGAAAGAGGGATTCACTCTTGTCAACAGCAAATCAGACAAGACGTACTTTGCCTACAACGGAAGCAGCACAATTGATGTTATGTTTATTAAAGGAGCTGGACTTAAATTACTTGATTATAAGGTATGCTACTCATACCCAGAGACAATATTAAAGAAGCACTGTCCAGTCTCAGCGATCTTTGACTTGGATGTTCTTTCTCATTCAGGAAATGCACCAATCGTTACGAAACCTAGAGCCCGAAAACTTAATGAGAATGTTCTCCTACATAGCACAGAGAAAATTATTGTCTTAAACCACAAATTAATGAAAAATGAATTGGATAACGCAGCTTGTGTATTAGAAGACATCTTCAAATCTGCCTTCATAACAAAAACTCCGCGAAATTCCAAAAAATGGTTCAATCAGTCCTGCTCTCTGGAAAGACAACAAGTTCTAAAGGCTCTTCAAGTTGCGAAAACAATAAACTGAATAAAGAAGATTTAACTAAATACAGTCTGTTCAGAAGAAAATACCAAGAACTACTGAAGACTTCTAGAAACGAATACATTGAACGTGAAGCAATGAAGATGGCGGACGATGCCTAAAAGGACCCGTTCTTAGCATTAAGACCACGTTAAGTCCCAACAACTGGAAAAATAGATATGAACACTTGGGAGGAACACTTCTCAAGCATCCTAAATCAACAAAGATCCCTAACAGCCTATTCAAGAAAGTACGTGGAAGCAGACAGGAGAAGCATGATTTTATTCTCACAAAAAGAAGTCTCTGACACTATATTCAAATTAAAAGATGGGAAAGCTCCGGGTCCTGACGGCATTTTCAGTGAACATTAAGGCTTCAGCAAATATATTACTTCCATCCATAACGAATCTTATAAACCTATGCTTGTTACTAGGAGACATCCTGAAAGTGTGGAAAACCTCCACATTGAAGGTTTTATACAAAGGAAAGGGTAACCTACTTGATCCAAACTCCTACAGAGGAATCGCTCTGGAGAATACTTTGTTAAAGATACTCACCAAGCTAATAACCACTCGACTGACGGAAGAAATCGAAACAAAACTTCCAGAAGAGCAATTCTGATTTAGAAGATGAAGAAGTACACTGCAAGCAATAAGAAATCTACTGGACGATATTCAAAACACCCTACGACTACCAAGGGGTAAATTTCACACTGTGTTCATCGATTTTTCCAAGGCCTTTGATAAAAGAGAGATTATATCGTCGAAGCTTGATTCCCTTGTAGAGGACAAGGCTCTCACTATTCTGATTCACAACATGTTAAGAAATAATACTGTCATCATTTCAGACAATGTTACTTCATCGAGGGAGATCACGCAGACAAATGACGTTCTACAGGGTGACCCTCTTAGCACTTTATTGTTTAATGTAGCGGTTCAAGCGATAAAAGATGTGTCAAATAATGTAACCATGTATTTATATGCTGACGATATGGTTCTAGGATCACATTATGTTAAAGAGCAACAAAAGGCATTGGATGCATTAGAGAAGTGGACAGATACAAACGAATTGCAAGTGAACATTGAAAAGACTGATTATATGATTTTCAGGAAGGGAGGGCGAGTATCTTCAAGTGACAAAGTGACTTGTAAAGCGGAGACATTACACAATGTAAACAGTTTTAAATATCTAGGCTTGACAATACAAACGACAGTAAAAGTCCTTTAGGCTTCATATTAGGCTACGTGCTGCAGCAGCTATGAAAGCAATTTTTGACATCATTTCATCTCTTAAGACGGCCATGATCTTGTTTTACGTAAAAATAATGCCTATTTTAACATGCGGTCTGGAAATCATTTGGGATAAGCTAACGAAGAATGACCTACACACGTTAGAGAAAATCAAAGCCCGTTATTTAAATACAACCCTCTGTGTATCGAGATTTCCTAGATCAAGACTGGTTTACGAACTTGCAAAGGAGACTATTTTAATTGAAGATTTGAGATTCAAGATCGCACTACCTTATACAGACAATTGGAAGAAACTCTTGGACGAAAGATTGGCCAAAAGGAATGACATTTGTATTGACTTCTACTCGACTTAAGCAACCAGGATCTCCGACATTTTGTCAATGCTATAGCAGTTCATGGATACCACCATAAACTCTGCAAAACTAAGATATTTCATGAACCTATCGATAGTTGTGTCTGTGCACTGTGTGATTCGACTTGTCCTCGTTACCATGTTGTGGAATGCACAAAGCGAAATAGGCCTATAATAGACTTATGTTTACATGAAATGTAATATCTTTATATACACAATTTGTGTGCCTTATTAAATTAATAAACAAATTCTAAGGTCATATTCGGTCTTCCTGACGCAAATTCAGTAAAAAACTAGTGTTTTTGTAAAATATACAAATAAAAAGTGGTTTTTTGTCGGCTAGTGTAATTAAAGATAAGTTACATTGTACAAAATCAAGGAAGATATACAGTATCGTGAGGTAAATTCTTGCCCCAGTTTGTACTGAGGGAATTTGGATGATAAGAAAATCCCAGGAGCTTTATCAGTATTCGGAGAAAATCTCGGACACATTCAGGAAAAGATGGTTGAAGGTTTATGGGCATATTCTCAGAATGAGAGATCACAGACTGACTAAATCCTACTCTCTCAATGAATAACTTGCTGGTTGAAGCTGAAAAAGACCTTCAGGAAATAGACATCTCATGTGATATGGTTCTTCGTCTTCTGCTCCAAGTGCCTCGGCCTCCAAGAACATTGGCGATCAGTAGCATGATCTGCTGTTTGTCCATTGCTCTTCTAAACAGTGACACTGTATTAAGTCCAAACCACTGGCTAAAGTTCTTTAGCCAGGATATTCGTCTGCGTCCTGGACCCCTAATGCCATCAACCATCCCTTGGATAATTAATTGCAAGAGGTGGTATTTGTTGTTGCGCATAAAATGACCAAAGTATTCTAGTTTTCTCCTTTTGATATGGTACTGGACAGTTAAATTCAGAAAACTAGTTAACAATCATCAATTTTCAGACCACCCAAACATTACATCCAACAGACCCTGGACGGAGGAGCGGAGTAGGCCTAAGAGCAATAGCGAGAAGATGAAGAGATTTTGGGAAGTTCAGCGCTCCTTATACCGGCATAACGATGTACATAATAATAAAACTAGCATTACCCGTCGCGGCTTCGCCCGCGAATATTCTAGTTGTGAAGAGTATACTTAGCAAAATCTCAAACATGAATGCTATGACTGATTTATCCTTGGTATGAATGATCAGACTTTATCAATTCAGCTACTGGTGCAGTGGTTAGGGGTTTTTCATTCCTTCATAGCTATATCAGAGCGAAGTTAGTTTTCTGGGAATATCACAGACACTGTTAATTTAAGGGCCTTTAAATGTGGTTTTCGGAGACCCTTTATAGTCGGGTGAAAAATACCTTTCGTACCACACTCACACGTGAAAATTGCGTGAACAAATTCTAGAGTGCCCCTTGACCCCCTTAAGCGCATTATACTGTATGTATTGATGAATTTTACAGCTTAATGTGGCTCAGTGATAACCTTATAACCGTCTGGAAACTTTCACAGTAATGTAATAATTGGAATTGCATTGCGTCTTACAGAAATAGTTGGACCTGTGAGATTCTGTTACCATGGTTACCGTGTTGCATTCTTTCATTATTTCATTGTAAATAAACACGTTTTAAGGTATTTGTTTAATTGTGAGGCATTTAAAGAGTAAGTGAGTGCGTTTCACTTACGCATTGGGTTATGCTGAACCTGTAGGTACCCCATATGTGTAGGTTGGTGTTAATGGGACCTTATTTTCGGTACAAAACTGGAATGGGACCTTAGCTGAATAATATAGGGAGGGATAATTTCTGGCAAAAAAAAAAAGTCTCACGGAAGAATTATACAGAAATACTGAATCCAAAGTGCTTTCTATCAACAGGTACGGGGACTAGTATGGAACAAGGATATACCAATTAAGGCAAAATAAGTTATGTACAAAGCATATTATGTTCCTTCTTGTAGGGTTTGAAGCCATTTTTTCGGTGTTGCCTTAGTAAACAAGAGTTTAGTGCTTTTCAGTCGGTCAACACGATTGTACCCAAAAGAGCTGGGTTATTCCCTAATCCTGAAATAAATTACATGAAATTAATACATACACTAGGATGACCCGTTTCGATCGTCAAGCGATCATCATCAGATCCATTACACTTAGGCTATAAAATCTATGTTTGAAAATACAGGTGAATATATTTACAATATGTACGATTATTTAGTTGCAGTATTGGTACTGCAACTGTCGGTGTATGTTAAATGCAGAATATATGATGTTAGGTGAAATGCTAAATGGTGATAGATATCCGGAGTTTGTATATTTGTAGTGAATATATGGTTGTAACAAGAAAATCCGTGACGAACTAAAGAGCCTTTTTTTCTTAAAATTTTAGATTCATGCCAATGATTAATCTATATGAATCATCTATAATAATGACGAAATTAATTAGTTCGAAATACTGTATACTAATAATAATGTTATTGGTTTTACGTCCCTTTTAACTACACTGGATTTTAGAGACGAAATACTGTATACCTGGCATAATGTAGCCAAATAGAGAACTACAGTTGGCAGCCTTGGTGACTGAATATATTCTTAGTTCCATCTCTTAAGGTACAGAATACAAAATTTGGTTGAAGTCCAATGGATAGCATGGACGTTACATGCAGTTAAACATTGGATCTAACAGCGCGCGTAAAATCATGTTGGCAACATTGACATAGATGTATTGGTCAGAAATAATCTGAAATAATATGATCTATTGTTGTGTCAATTTGAATTAAATCCATTAGTTAATATAGAAGTTACATGCATTTTAAAATTCGACCTATCAGCAGGCTTAGAATCATGTTGGCAGCACTGAGGTACATTAGTTACTCCAAATTAATATAGAATGGCAGGTACCATACGTGTGCATAGTTTAAAACTGTCGGCTTGCATACTTTCTGATATACTGGTATTTGGATTTAAAAATATTGAGAGCATTTATTATCAGTTGGCAGCCCTGGTGGCTCTTAAGAATACGCTCAGCCATATCTGTTTATCTACACATAGCACATACGAAATTTGGTTGAAATCCAATTGATAGGGTAGAAGTTATATGCATTTAAAATTTTGACCTATCAGCAGGCTTATAATCATTTTGGCAACACTGCCGAGTATGGCCTCCTGGAAATTAAACTGCAATATTATTATCTATACGTGTGCCAATTTTTAAATAGCTCCCATTCATACCTTCCAAGATATCCAACATGGAGCTCAAATTTCAATTGCGATTTTTCAGCAGTTGGTAGCACTGACATCATTTTCAAATATGGCCGTGAGATATTCAGGTATAGATCTTTACTCCTACCAAATTTTGTTTCGATTGCTGCAGCCGTTTGGGAGTTGATAGGGGGGGGGACACAAACACAGCCAGACAGACAGACAGCAGAAGGACAGACAGACAGACGGACGGACAGACAGACAGACACACATTTGCCCGATATCATTAGTCTACTTTTTCCTCATTTTTGCAAAATGTGAAAAGTAGGCTAAAAAATCAACTATGGTTAAACTGTAATATTACAGGCTACTGGTTGTCTTCCTTGCTGGAACTACGCGCAGTTTTCGTGTTCACTGTTACTCCAGGTTTGGTCGACTGAGATGGGCTGTTATCTCAACGACACTGGTTTTTCCCTTTTCTCCCCCCTGTTCACATGTGCTGTGCGGAGTCAGTGCGATGTGCTTGTGTGGGGTGTTGCCAACCTAGATAATATGTATGTTATTGAATGTGGTGGGTCTACAACTATGAAAGACCCTGTAACATTCCTCGCCACGCGTGGACCATAAGCCATTCAAACTAAGCGCTGCCCGGTCTTATGAGGACGTCCCGGCACTTTTATTATGTTCCTATAATGACATATGCAGCAAAAACTTGGGCAATGACTAAGAGGGATGAGAGCAGAGTACAGGCAGCTGAGATGAGATTCCTGAGAAGTATGGTCCAGAAAACGAGGAGAGACTGAGCGAGAAATGAAGATATATGGAAAGAAATGGGAGTACAGAAACTAAATTACAAACTGGAGCAAAACAGATTGATATGGTTTGAACATGTCAAACGGATGAATGAAGTAAGGCTACCAAGACGAACACTGGAACGACGGATGACAGGGAAGAGAGGACGAGGAAGACCAAGAATGCGTTGGATGGACTCGGTGAAGAATAGCATTAGTAGACGGAACCTGGATTGGAACACTGTGTCGGATGAGGAATTGTGGAACAACAGAACAAAGTGGAGAGTAACCATACTTGGCCCCACCCCGTGTCAGCTGGAAAAGGGGAAATGAAGATGATGACTGAATCCATCACAACACTCATCAGAAATCGCAGAGTGGATTTGTTTATAGCCTACATATCGCCGGAATGAACGACACCAGACTGACTAAAGGAATATTCAACATAATTTCTACGCCGAAAATGGGTACGTCTTTGTACAAAGAAACTATGGAAGACTTACAACAATTACATATCACCATAGAAGACATTCACGACCGCAGCATTTGTAGAGAAAAAATCAGAATCCAGAAATTTGAATTTAGATCACAACCCAAAAGAAATAGGTGTAAATGGACAGATGAAGAGAAGAAGGCGCACAGTGAACGGATGAAAGTTTTTTTTGGGAAGAAAAAAGGAAGAAACAAGATGTTCAGCAAAGAACATATAGCATACTTTCTCCTAAATGTATGGGTATATTTATAACTCTTTGTCCTCATCCCTAAAACAATCACCTCTACCACTATGTATTGTTTGTTTTCTTTTATATTGATAATTAGCCAGTAAGTGTCAAAATCAATGTTATATATGTCTATTAAGGCTTTCACGGCCAGGATTATATAAATAATTCATGTTTTTGGGCTAATATTATGTACTTTATGATGATTGAATAACAAAACTACTAACTTATTGTAATGCATTCACGTCCGTTAATTTCTATATTAAGGCAACCTGCAAACTTAAGAATCTTTCGATTTGGGTATCTTCCCCTTTAAAAACCCGCGCCGATCGCAGTAGGTTCGAGCTGCCACCTAGCAGTGAATTAATAATTATCTTGTACGCCTATGGGTGTTGAATGAGCAGGCAGTTTAAAGTAGCCAAGAGGGAGGCGATCCAGCTGGCAGTATTTAAAGGTAATCGGAGTGCGATCGTGGCTAATAGTTGAACTACCAGTATTACAAAATTGCCATACTTCAGGAGGCCAGGTATTTACACAGCGGTATGTTTGGAACAATATTACCCCCATAACCCACAAGAGGACAGCATCGTACAGAGGCATTAAGAAGGCTGTGGTTGATAACAACGTGTATTGGATCTAGTTCTTCTATTCTCCTTTTCCTAATATCTTCTGTTTAAGTGCGATGCTGGGGCTGTGATTTTATTAATAAACGAGTGTATACATTAGCCTCTCCTTTGAGCTAAATTACATTTTATTCAGTATCTGTGGAAAGAGCTTGTGCACATCATTTGTAAAAGAATTCAAGAAAAAAAAGTTAACTGTAGCAATATTCTATCCCCAGTCAACTGCGTGACAGACTAACACGCTAGCCCAGAGCTAACCATATCCTTATCATTTTGGTGTTCTTAACTGACATATTAGATACAACCTGTTGGCAAATAATGACTTTAAATAAACGATTTCTTCACTACAGTACATCTTCATTAAAGATCAGTTCATACAAAGTTTATATTATTGTATCAGTAGGGTATATCACATACAACATACTAAAACTACTGAAATATAAGACAGGCACATGAGGACAGCTGCCATCTTGTTTGGCAGAGACGGCTCAGCTCTTTTAAGCCACTCGTACAGTATAATATTATAATATTAAATTATAATAAATTACGGATCACGATCTTCAGGATAGCTTAAACCACCCTAGGCTCGATAATCGGAATTGGTGGGTCTTAAGCTATTGATTATAATGTTTGCATAATTCACACGGCCGCCATCCTGAAATGGCATGGCCGATGACCTTCAAGTTGGGAAAAAGACGCGTCCTATATAAAGGTATGTTGTCACCAAATTTGGTAGAGATCGGATGATTAGTTTAGCCGTAATTTGATTTTACATTTTGAACGTTTGAGTGGCCGCCATTCAGTTTCGGTAAAGATGGCGGCAATATAAAGTATGACACTGAGGTGCCCTTTGCTAGTGCTACCTCTGTACCAAATTTCGTTCAATTCGGTTTCACCGTGTTCGAATTGATAGGGGGGGGACAGACATTCATAGTACACACACTCTCACACATACACACACACACACACACACAGACTCACACTCACACACACATACACACACACAGACAGACAAACAATTTTTCGCCCTGTGTTGATCTCATAAAGTCTACTTTCTTTTTTTTTTGCAAAAATCGAAAGTAGGCTAAAAAGCCACCACCAAAAGCTAGATTTTTGTGTTTTTAGCGCTCTGCTTAAAGGGGAATGTACACATATGATGATAATAATGTTTTTTGTTGTTTTTTGTTTGTTTTGTTTTTGTTTTTCTTGTTTTTTTTTTCGTTTTTCGAGGGAAACCGTGGGGAAATCTTCAAAAGACAGATTGCAAGCTTCCGGACTTACAACTGTGCAGGATTATTACCTACTAAAAACCCACAAACGCTATACTTGTCTTAAGGCTACCCCGGAACTGCCTGTTCAGCCTTACTTCAGGGTGGAGCCACTGTTACGACCAGAGGTCTCTGTCAAATTCATTTAACGTGATGATAATGAAATTACTCATGATCATCTTCACTGTCTTCAGCAACCGATCTTCTCGGTTACTCTTCCTTTTTTTGTTTTCAGCAGGTCAGAGATGTAGACAGCAATCTGTGTCCAACTTTCTCTGCTGCTGAGCATTTTATCCACCACGTTGTCTGGTGTAATGACTCCAACTTTTGTCTCCAGAAGCCTTCGAAGATTTCTCCACCTCAATAATAATAATAATAATAATAATAATATATTATGTTTTATATTTTTTTTGGGGGGGGGGGGGGAAGAAATGCATTTACGCACAGAGTGTCGGGCTCCTGCTCCTGAGTAGCAGACTACCGACTAAAACTCCCCCGTTACTTTTGAACACTAGCCTGGAACCGTTTATCACATTACTTCAGGCTCGAGTCATTTTATATTTGCCTGTAGGGAACTCTTCCGTAATTAATCATCTTCAGTGGCGATCCAGATCCGTCTTCTTTGTTCGGAGGATATCTTCAACAAAACTTGCTACCAGTTACCAATTTTCCTCATTTTGTAGCATCACTGCAACAATATTGTCCGGGGATACCTCTACATCAATGTGATCTTGAAGAGACTGCCTATTTTGGATCCACCGTCCACAAGAAAAGAAGGTGTGATGAGTACGGTTCGCAAGTTTGAGACCTAAAGAAGTACAAAATATACAAGCAAATATGCCCTAAAAACTAGCTAAATATGATCTAAAAAATATAAAATATGACCTAAAAAACTATGAAATATGACATGAATTTTTGGGATACCGGTAGGTAGAGTATCACTAACAAAGTAAATGCTAAATGACGTCCGTAGAGGAGCGCCTTCTTGGAATCAGGTCTTCTAAACCTGCTATCTGCCTGTTCAGGGAAAAGAAAGAAATATATATCCACTACACTATTCGGAAATCCTGTGTTTGAAACTCGACGCAGATAACACGTATTTTGTTAACGACGCCTCAATTTAAACAAAAAATGTTGAAATTATAACCAAATATGACCTTATATCACTAAAACATGACCAAATATGACCAAAACAATAAAAATGGCCGAAATATGCATTCATAGGCAACATCAAATTGCTTTAAACTTGGTCAGGGACCCGTCATTCAAACTTATTTTTCAGATTTCGGGTAAAATGACCTCGGGAAAAAGATATGACTTTTCCTTAACATCCGAACCTTAGTGTTTAGCATTATCTAATTCGTTGGTACAGTAGATGCAATCTGATGAATCCACCTTCCCCATCTAATAATAATAATAATAATAATAATAATAATGAGATGGCCTTATTAGATACCACAGGAGATGTTACGTCATAGCTTAGGAATCTTATTCATTGTGTGTGATCCGTGCTATCAATCTCACTCAATACACAGTGCGGTAAGTGGTGATAATATAATTGCCCAATAGAGTAAACAGAGTCCATATCTGAGCCCTGTGCGGCGCCCGGCTGAGGCAATAGGAGCACTGCGGGACTCCACGGGGGTTCCCCACAGACATGGGGCGGCCATTACTGCCCCATATGCTACTTGTTCGCTTACCAACCCCAGCGCGAGAGGGACTCTCACAATTATTCTATCCACTAATATAGTCCAGTAACACTTGACTTGATACTGTAGTGGTTAGCTTGTTCGCTTACCAACCCCAGTGCGAGGGGGACTCGCACAATTATTCTATCCACTAATATGGTCCAGTACCACTTGACTTGATACTGTAGTGGTTAGCTTTTTCGCTTACCAACCCCAACGCAAGAGGGGCCTCACAATTATTCAATCCACTTATATGGTCCTGTAACACTTGACTTGATACTGTAGTGGTTAGCTTGTTCGTTTACCAACCCCAACGCGAGAGGGGCTCTCACAATTATTCTATCCACTAATATAGTCCAGTAACTCTTGACTTGATACTGTAGTGGTTAGCTTGTTCGCTTACCAACCCCAGCGCGAGAGGGGCTCTCACAATTATTCTATCCACTAATATAGTCCAGTAACACTTGACTTGATACTGTAGTGGTTAGCTTGTTCGCTTACCAACCCCAGCGCGAGAGGGGCTCTCACAATTATTCTATCCACTAATATAGTCCAGTAACACTTGACTTGATACTGTAGTGGTTAGCTTGTACGCTTACCATCCCCAGCGCGAGAGGAGCTCTCACAATTATTCTATCCACTAATATAGTCCAGTAACACTTGACTTGATACTGTAGTGGTTAGCTTGTTCGCTTACCAACCCCAGTGCGAGGGGGACTCGCACAATTATTCTATCCACTAATATGGTCCAGTACCACTTGACTTGATACTGTAGTGGTTAGCTTGTTCGCTTGCCAACCCCAACGCGAGAGGGGCTCTCACAATTATTCTATCCACTAATATGGTCCAGTAACACTTGACTTGATACTGCAGTGGTTAGCTTGTTCGCTTACCAACCCCAACGCGAGAGTGGCCTCACAATTATTCAATCCACTAATATGGTCCTGTAACACTTGACTTGATACTGTAGTGGTTAGCTTGTTCGCTAATACAGTCAAGTAACACTTGACTTGATACCATAGTGGTTAGCTTGTTCACTTACCAACTCCAGCGCGAGAGGGGCTCTCACAATTATTCAATCCACTAATATAGTCCATTAACACTTGACTTGATACTGTAGTGGTTAGCTTGTACGCTTACCAACCCCTGCGCGAGAGGGGCTCCCACAATTATTCATTCCACTAATATAGTCCAGTAACACTTGACTGGATACTGTAGTGGTTAGCTTGTTCGCTTACCAACCCCAGTCCGAGAGGGGCTCTCACAATTATTCAAGCCACTAATATAGTCCAGTAACACTTGACTGGATACTGTAGTGGTTAACTTGTTCGCTTACCAACCCCAGTCCGAGAGGGGCTCTCACAATTATTCAAGCCACTAATATAGTCCAGTAACACTTGACTTGATACTGTAGTGGTTAGCGTGTTCGCTTACCAACCCCAACGCGAGAGGGGCTCTCACAATTATTCAATCCACTAATATAGTCCAGTAATACTTGACTTGATACCATAGTGGTTAGCTTGTTCACTTACCAACCCCAGCGTGAGAGGCCTCCACATTTATTCATTCCACTGATATGGTCCAGCAACGCTTAATTTGTGTTGTAGATTATTTGAGGGCAATCCGACATCGTGCCATATATTCCCGTGCACTTCAGTGTGTGTGAGGAATCTGTCCGATAACCTGTGCCATTGGGAAGGCTGTTTTAATTAGTGTATTTAATAACCAAAAAATTGCAGTAGTCTACCTGCAAGTATTGGATTGAAATGTCCGCATAATGTTAATTTATCTGAATGTGTTCTTATACTTCAATCCGCTCTGTTAGCGCCACTGATTAGTCGTTTATTGTCTGGATCTGATGGTGCCCACCTGACGAGTTAATCTTAAACCTCCCCTTCGCTCTTGTAATAGGTGTAATTAAAATAGATTCTTTCTGATCGAATCACATATTCATAACCCAATTGAATTGGACATATATTCGTGTTGACCGATCACTTTATTTACTAGTTGTATCACCATTAATATGTAGCATACATTTACATTTCACAGATCTCTCACACTTGGGTAACCTTAAAATTACGTTGTAGTGAAATTTCTTACGTATATTATCAATTAATTTTTACCAAAAAATGTTTCTGAGATGTATCTCCTGAAGTAGGCAATGCCAATTTTACCAACTTTCAAAATTGTAAACATAAATCCTTCTGAGTAGGAATGTTTAGCCTACTTTTCACTTTTTGCATAATTGAATTCCAATATATCCGAACGTATGTAAGCCAATAGGTCTAAACTTTGCACACGTAGTGTATAGTACCTGACATTCTAGATTAATTTGGAACAACTGATATGCGTCAGCGCTGCCAGCATGATTTTAAGCCTGCTGGTAAGTCCAATTTTTAAATGCATGTAACTTCTATACTAACAAGTGGATTTTATCCAAAATTGGCACAATAATAAATCATAATATTTCAGATTAATTCTGAGCAATACATACATGACATTTTTACCAACATGATTTTACGCGTGCTGATAGGTCCAATTTCTAACTGCATGTAACGTCCATTGGATTTCAACCAAATTTTGTATGTGCATTCTGTATTTCAAGAGATAGAATTAAGAATATATTCAGAGTCACCAGGGCTGCCATCTGTAGTGCTCTATTAGGCTACAGTATTCAAACTAATTAGAAATGTCCGTATTACCAACTTACTTTCGTCATTTTCTAGATAGGCCTAGGTCTATAAAGATTAATCATTGGAATGAATCTGATATTTTAAGAAAAGTAGGCTCTTGAGTTCGTCACGGAATTACTTGTTAAAATATCTTATTACCACCGTCGTTAAAATGACTATTTTTCCATTTGGTACCAAATTTGCCAGAAACCTCATTAATAGCTGTTAGTATCACGGATTTCTTAGTGTTGTAAACCCACTTTTGTTATTTTCCTCGAAATTTATGAAATTAACTATATCTCATTTAGGTCACATTTGCTTGCATACCTCCCACTTTTAGGTGCTAAACATCCTAACCTTAATGACGATACTAAGTGGGGGGCACTGATAACCCTGATAACAAGAGGTCTCAAGTTAAAGACGTCCCAAGGGCCGAACACCTTAATCCGTTGCGCATGCCCCACTAGGAGGTCTCGATATATAATTGACATGTCGAGGCTACCCGGCAACATTCAATTTATGTCAAGATATTATTACACGGCGTCATAACGTATTATTGATGATGGGCCCCACGGCCTCCCCGCAGCGCCACTGTTCTCCGTGGCAAGAGGCCGAACTAAACGCTGACGTCAAGCAGCGCCCACTTCCTAATGAATCACGTGTCGATATTTTATTAATAAAAGAACAATATGGTGACCACAATCACATGGGCCATAATTAATAATAGCTTCCGCAGTGATTCATGCTCCGAATATGACGGTTTCGATTCCCGGCTGACGTATTTCGATTTGTATGGGTGGTAATAATAATAATAATAATAATAATAATTATTATTATTATTATTATTATTATTATTAGTGCTGTTTAAAAAAATTATGGGGTACTCCCAGTTGTAGGCAACAAAACATCACGATCTTGCAATTTTCGGCAATTTGCAGAGTCCGGTTATTAGTCTAATTTTCGGGCTAACATGTTAAAAGAGAGGTTGCATTGGGTTAAATTATTTGGTTAACATGTCAAGGTGGTAACTGCACTCGGTATTTCTAACCATTTTACCACCAACCATTCGTACTTGCTGCAAAATTCCTGCTTTTTCTCCAAATCCCAGCATTCGGGAATGTCTTCCATCCCACTGTTAAACGCTGTTGAAAGCTCTTTCTTATTATTTTCCTTTGCATCACCACATGACACTGTTGGCGTTTCTCCGTCATTGTTTATGTTCGAATCATTAACTTTCAGCTTTTTCGATGCCTGGGTGGATGTTATATAGTTCCTTATTTTCTTCGTCCTTCAAAACTAACCACACGCACAAAATATCAGCCTAACCCGTCTCCGAACACTAGCCTGCCTGCTTATAAGGACAGAGTGCCAAGTTGCCGACCAAAAGATACTGATTCGATAGATCGATTTAAATCGAGGATTACTCGAAATCTCCTCCAGCCGTTGTGAACAGAGCGTTGACGCCAGCTGATCGATGAACTTTCAAGTCGGAAGTTATATTTGCCTGACTAGACACAAATTTCCAATATTTTTTCTTTAAGAGTTTTCAAATGTTAAAGGGGTACGCGTACCCCCACTTTCCCCCTGAAAAGGCACTAATAATAATAAAAATAATAATAAATTGCATAGCATTTGCAGATGATATAACAATACCTTCGGAAAAACTTACAGATGCAGCAATGCAAGTCAATCTCCTTGAACAGACAGCCAACACGACAGGCTTAAGAATCTCTGCAGAGGAGACAAAATTTTTGACGAATACAAAGAGTGCCCGGAAGTTTTTAGTAACAGATAGGCCTATTGGTCGAATGGAAAAGGTAAATAAATTCAAATATTTGGGACAGACAAATCAAGAAAATGGTTCAGAAAAATCTGCTATAGAGGAGAGGATACACACGATGGAAAGAGCTTACGGTACAACTAGGAATACGTACAACAAAAAGTGATTATCCAAAAATCTTAAAATAAAGCACTGCAACACAGCAGTGAAACCGGAATGCCTGTATTCTAGAGAATGTCTGGTATTGAATCACAAGCTTGAAAAATTAGAAGTATTAGAAAGAAGAATTATAAGTTTTGGAAATTA
The DNA here is from genome assembly GCA_946902985.2 of Meconema thalassinum. Classification (NCBI taxonomy): domain Eukaryota; kingdom Metazoa; phylum Arthropoda; class Insecta; order Orthoptera; family Tettigoniidae; genus Meconema; species Meconema thalassinum. The sequence goes on from OX336393.1 coordinate 415,307,715, forward strand.
AGAATTAACAATGAAATTTACCAGAGCATAGAAAACATATCAGAAACAATAAGGAAAAGAAGATTAATGTTTCTTTGAATTATTTGCAGAGTGGGTGACAACAGAATAACAAAACGAATTTTCAAATATCTTTGGGTAAAGAAATCAACCTCCACTTGGATTCAAGAAGTCAAGAAAAATGTGGAAAGGAACAACGTAAGAGAAGAACGTCTATGTTATATAATTTGAAAATGTATGCTATAGGCTTTTCAAAGTGTGACTTTACTCATTTTCTTGTGCGTAATGTACCGATATGAGTCATGTTACCAACTGTAAATTGAATAAATAAACATATTGGAAATATCTGTTCCCGGAGGAAACAGGATGTAAAATTGTCCGATTGAGCTATGTACTGAACCCGATGGGGTTATGCTGACTGGAATCGAACATGGTTCTCAGAGACTGTGATCTCAGTAAAAAGGTTCCGCCAGGAAGCGAACCAGAGATCTGTACAGGGAGTTTCTTGGTAAAAACCCCTCGAAAGAAATGTATATTTAATCACTGGTGTGATTTTTGATGAAATGGCATTATTTATTAAAATAATGTAGGAAATAATGAGCGGATTATATCATTATAAGACGATTTGGTGTAAGCTATTGGGAGTTTGAAGCAGAGAGGAGGGCAGAGCTGACATTTACTAATCGGCCCAGAATTGTGGGTTGGTCCCAGTGGAGCCACGTCCATCTCTGTCACCCCATTATGTCGTCTGGAGCAGGGGAGAGGCCTGAAAAATGACACAGTTATTCCCCGACGGAGAATAGATGTAGAGGAGGGGCGGAGAAATGCCCAGAAAAATCATTGATTACTCGTGATTGGAGTAACGAATCGAGATGAGAATTGCACACAGGTGAATATCTTGGCAAGAAGATAATTTTAGAATCTTTTACCTGCGAAATTGGTGCATATTTAGTGATGTGCGTAAGGACTGTGAAGCGACCATTGTTCGCGGAGGGATGTGAAGATGTTGACGGGGAGTTCCCGGTTAGGTAGCGTCCCACGCCATGGAGTAAGGAATTAATATAAATTAATTGAACGAGCGATTCCTTTGCACACATATAGTTTTGGGACCTGTGAAGAGAGAGGAACACAATGGTCATGGTTTGAAGACCTGAATCATGCTGTGAGAGGAGCGAAGATTACGCGGGAAGATGTTGCTCTACTTTCTGTGGAAATCCGATATAAGGGAGTAGACCCCAGGAGGAGCCCTCACTTGAATCTCAGTCCTACTCTGTTCTCAGTTGTTCTCAGTTGAAACTCACTTGAAGCTCAGTCGAGACGCAGTCAAGCTCAGTCTACATGCCGCCAAGCGCAGTTACAGCCAGTTACAGTTTTACTCAATTGTCAATTGTAGCACAATGGAAATAAGTTGCAATCAGTATGCAGCAAATATGCAGCAGTACGAGACAGCGTGTAAGCCGCAGACAGAAGTCTTCAAATAAGCTACGTGCAGTCTTCGAGTGAAACTTCAGTCAGCTACAGCCAGGTTGAAGCAAGTTCGTCAAGGCATAACGCATGACGATTCTATTCATCGAGACGCCGAACAAAGACTGGTATGTGTAATAGAAACAGTAAACATGCTTATATGAATAATAGTCGTGATACAGGCATAATTAGCCGCACGAACTATGACGTGTTCAGTTATGAAGCACCGTATAGACTAACGGGAGAAATATTGTATATAATTATTTGTGAAAGTGTTGAACTTTATTAAGCGCAGTGTGTATTGTATGAACTAATCGTATATGTGTAACTACGATAGAATGCGCGAAAGAAACTTTACTAAGTGTTTGGTATTGCCATGAGAGTACCAGATGGTAACGCTTACTGTAGGAGTAATGATCGTCACAAAAACTGTTGGAGAGTTCCGAGAGCAGATAACCAGACTTTCAATCAGGAGTTGATAACGTAAGATGCCGTCGACACCTGCAATTTCGATCTCTGCTAGGGAATCTCAGCATTGAAGTGTGTATAAAGTGACGAGTGTTCAGTGTAATATATATGTAAAAATATCATTTAAAGTAGTGTTTGATGAAGTGTTTCACATGTTTGGGGAGTGATAACTTCCTGAAAGGTATGCAACGTGTCGTGTTGGTGATAGAAATTATGTATAATCAAATGTGTGTAAACAAGAGAAATATGTCGCGTTAAACCCATTATGGCGGGCGACATGGAAGAATATGATTGGTTGGAGCCACCTTAGATGCCTATAGAGATGTAAGTACCCCACAAATTATGGTTATAATTATGTAGAAGTATGGACCGATGCATGTCTGTGATTCCGTAAAGGTATTGTGAATTCCTTATAGATGCCAGTAAAAGTCAGTTAGGAGGCTGATCCTCCATGTTTAATCAGTAATGAGTTGATTTTGATAGAGTTGAAATGATGATTTGCATCGTTAAGTGGAGTAATTATTCCCACTATGAATTAAGAATGGCAATCAGTTATGTAAATGCAACGAACGCGATTGTTCGAGTTTAAAACGTTTAGCTATGTCGGAAATTTTGGTAATTTATGTGAGAATAATAATAAATGATGATTTTGGTCATTTATGTCAATGAGATTTATAATAATAATGGTAAATAATGATTTTGGTCATTTATGTCAGTGAGAAATGATGATAATAATAATAATGGTTATTAAGTGTATGAATGAACACATCAGGAAACAAATAAATGTTGTAAGCGAGAATTATTAACGCTAAGTGCAAGACTTATCAATCTAAGCAGGAAGATGTTACAGTGAGATTACATTTCAGTAATTATGAAAAGAAGTTTTATATCAGAATATTGCATATATTCGGTAATGATACCAGTAATGAAAGAGCTTTTAGTGGATTGAATTTGCAGCTTAATTGAGAAGCTTATAGAGTAAACGTTAGATTTCTCTTAATATTATAGGTCGGTGTGTCGTAGCATGGAGCATTAGGGGCCAGATAGTCTATTCTACGTATGTATTCTCCTATGTCGTGGACATTGTTGGAGACATTATTTATTCCGGAGTTTTAGTGAATGGACCCTAGCTCTGAAGAAGGATTGAAATGTGTTCCGGGCTGGAATCTTGTAAGAGTCGAGGAAACAAGGACACCTCGCAGCTCTATGATTTCCCGAGAACTTATGATGAGTTATTTACGCTCGTGGGCAGCGAAAACTCATGGCGACAGTGGTTTTGTGCGCCTATATTATACTTGAGACATCGGTCACCGCCAGGCTCATGCATTACGAACCCCGAACCTTCATGTTGAATGGACCCATGTGAGGCCATTAATTAATCGTTATCCTCGACGTAGGAATAATTACAAAAGCTCATTCAATACCTGTTGGCGTAATAGTCAATTAAGATCCTTTGGGAACATGTGTGCCGGTTAGGACACAGTATTTGTCTTGTAAATCTCCACTGCTTAGAGAGGGAAGCTTTCAAACTTTTAGAAAGGTCGAGATAATTGGTGGAACGACCCATCCCACTTTCTATTGTGTAGCGATTTCTTTAGCCGAGGGTCGGTGCCAGCCACCCGAACCGCTCAGGCAAGTTATAAAGGGAAGAGATTCTAGACCTTGTTAAAATGACATATAATGCGAGATTGTTATGTTGAGTATTATAGCCATGTGGTTTGTGAACACATGGATAATTGTAGTTAATCCTGATGGTTCATTAATTTAGCTATCTGACGAATAGTTACATGATATATTTGTACTGTCACTGGAACCAAGTCATGTAGTTGGTTACTAGATGCCAATCGCCTTGAGCGCGAGGTAGTCTATCGTACAATCCGACATAAGCTATAACGTAACGTTTTATCTAGGAATCACAGACAGCATGCGGTGAAACCATATAATTGAAGGATGTGTAGGGGGTAGCTTACATAATTATGGAGTTGCACGTTGATTTTGGTGCAACGTCCAAATAGGTAAATGCATGCAAAGCATTTCATTGGTGAGAAGAAAAATATTAAAACACGCACGGCACACATAATTGTTTAACATAAAGAGGTTGAAGGAATAATCCTTGTTGTAATATTAAAGAAGTCACATTTTATGACTGTTATGTTAATGTAAAGTTGTTTTGAAGTCGTAGGTGCATCAGCGCACTAGTATATCCTTGTGAAGTTCACAGAAGGGTAAAGCATTATGGCTAGGTATGACTTTGTTGTGATTTCATATTTGTTTACTTGTGGATTGTGGAAGTAAAAATTTTGTTTGCTTTATTTTATGCTTTTTTTGGGTATTGTTTTGTGTTTGAAGCCATGATTTATTTTATGAATTAAAGTGTTAGAATAGAGTTGTGCCTTATCATTGTAGAGTTGATACCTTTTAGCCTCAAATCCAAAACATGCACTGCAAAATTGGGGTTACCGTACACGCCTGAGAGCTGATGCTAGTTGGAGGCGGATGCATATTATCCAACGAGATTACTCACATGGGTACATGGGATTTGATGTCCTATACTGTGATTTGAGCTAAAGGTACGACTAAAGTCGGTCAGATTTAATGCACACAACTCTATTAAAGTAAGAATTAACGAATTAGGGTGTGACCGCTCCTAATCCATAGCTAAGTTCCGATACGTATATATAAATTTTGATAGATTGTGCTTATTCACTACTCATTTATCATGGCCCAAGCAGCGTGGGACGGTATTAACTCTTTATGGAACCGCCTGCGTCAGTGCAATATGAGCGATGTTGGCATTGCACGAACCGGGCAACGATAGATACATATTAATTTATCATGACGCCCATCTGTGGAGTCTATGGTAGTAAAAGCTCTATTAATTTATCATGGCGCCCAACGTGGGGCTTTCGGCAGTAAAAACCACTCCCTGAACAGTTTTTATAGTAAATTAGAATATGGCCGATGTCCTACTAATACCACTCATGAGATATAATTTATCATGGCGCCCAGAATACGTGGAACTTATGGGATTTAGGGAAAACCCATAGATTTTTTATGGTATTTCATGGGGAAAACCATAGTAATTGTTTTGCCTCAAACTGTGTTTGAGTGATTTTTGAATTCAGTAGGCTTTTTGAGGTAACGCAGAATCTCTCTATTGAGAAGAGAATGGCCTAAGGGTACGAGCGTTACATACCCAATCCACAATCTACCATAATATTATCAGGTTTTGTACGACTTCACAATATGTGTGCAGTGTTTGATGTTTCTCTTCGAAACGTATCCACATATTTTTCCAGGAAGCCTGCCTGCATATTTAAGTGTGTTATTGTAAAATGCCAGGTACGGAGGAGATCTTGCAAGTTATTGCAGGACTGAAACAACATTTTGATGCTGCTCATGAGCAGAGTAAACTGGAAACCAAGGCGTTCCAGGATAGCATAAACACTCGGTTAGATGAGAACCAGAGAGAGTTAAATAACAGGTTAGATGCCAATCAGGAGGCAATTAATGCAAATCAGGTTGCAATGAACAATAACCAGATTGAATTAAACAACCGTTTAGAGGCAAATCAGGTTGCAATGGATAATAACCAGATTGAATTAAACAATAAGCTAGGTCAAATGCAAGAGGTTATTAAGACCGAAGTAACAGATACTGTTGTAAGCATTGTATCGGAAATGCAGGTAAATACTGACAAACGTTTCGAGGCCATAGAAGCCAAACTTGAGGGCAATTTGCAAGCGTGTAGGCATGCTCAGGAGCAAACCAACAGTAAATTAGAGGCGTTGTCTAACGATATTAAGGATATTCAGATCCAAAATGAGGCGAATCTCGAACGCCAAGCGAAACAGTTCGCAGAGTTTACGAAAACAGTAGACCAGAGATTAGAGGAGAACGACTCCAAATGGGACCAGAAATTGAAAAGCTACGCTAGAGCAATTAACGGTGACCTCAAGAAACAGGACCAGAATATATTAGGTCAATGCCAGGAAATAGGCGAAATTAAGGCTATCGCTCAGGAAAATAAGGAGCTGGTAGGCAACGTGAAAGGTCAGATGGGTAAAGTTCATAAAGAACTGGACCAAGTGCAAAGTGATATTGTCATAGTCAATAAAAGACAAGAGGAAAACAGAGGCGAGATCACCAAGGTCCGGAATGAATTGTCTAAAGTCAATGGACACATTCAAGATGAAATTAAAGGTCTGAGAGAAGAACTCGAAATAAGAGAAGGCCAGAAAACAGAGGCAAGCGACAAGACCCTTGCTCAAATTAAAGAGGACGTAGAGGATGAAATATCCCATATCAAACAAAGTCTGAAAGAAGACAAGGTGAAAATTTTTCAAGTAGCCGAGGAAAACCGAGATAGGCTTACAAGAATAGAGAAAGAAGTCATTACTCGCCTAGAAAGAGCAGAAATGCGCCATAACCAAATGGAGACTAGGATAATAGCACAGGAGGAGACACTTCTGAAATATCCTAAGTCAAGTGAAGGCAGCATAGAGGATATAAGAAAAACAAGGTGGGCAGACCTAGAAACCCAACCTATAAGCAGGAACGCTGCAGGCGCAGGAGAAAGTCCTTACATGACGCCAGGTGTACCAATTGCGGCATCGACGCCACATGAAAATGCGATGCACACCCAGGTGATAAACGTCATTAGGGCAAGTGAGGAAAAACCTAGGAAGTTTTCAGGTAGTCACTGTAGTATGACACCAAAATATTGGTTAAAGGAAGTGACTGAATATCTCAATGATGCACGAATACCGCAGGAGCGTAGGCTACGTGCTATAGAGAAGTTAACAGAGGGGGAGTGCGCATTATGGTTTCGCAGCTTCCGTTACACTTTTGATACTGTTGAGGAATTCCGCGAGGCATTCTTGAAGAGGTATTGGGACGCCGCGACTCAGCAGAATTTACGGCTGGATTTGTATGCCAAAAAGTACAGCACGAACAACCCGACGAAGTACGCAGAATTCTTCATATCGCAGATGTGTCGTTTTAAAGAGCTGGATCAAAAACCTAGTGAACTGGAGCTATGCATTGCTATCGCCAAACAGCTTCCATACGAGATCCAAAGGCTACTAATCTCGGCTAATGCGAAAACGGCTAAGGAAATGGAGACAGTTCTAAGGCAACTGGACCTCACCACAGCAAATACTATGCGTCAGAGTCGAACCGTGGAACAAGTCCACGTGACCAACACACAGACTGACCAACAGCAAGCTCCAAGGAACAACAAGGCCACGAGCACAGAAACTTTAGATTCCTATGGACGGCAATGGGAACAGGAACCCAGAAAATGGCAGTCAAGGTACAAAGGAAATGCTAATAAAGCAGGAAGAGGTCGAAGTTCGTGGAATAAACACAATAACAGGGGCAAACCGTACCATAACAATGGAGGTAATAATGGCCAGGAAGGCAATAATAGAAATTGGAGACCCCAAGAGAGAAGAAATAACTTCGATGACGAGGCAGAAGAGCGATATCATGCTTCTTTGCGATACCTCGAAGAAAGGGGAGATGAGCCCCAGAAAGCACAAGTCCGCTGGCAAGAAGTCATGCAGAACAGGACATCGCCAGACAGATATGGAGATGGAGCTAAGAGTTTGGAACTACAGCGCAGCGAACAGGAGAGAAGGAACTCCAAAGGGGCGGGCGCTGAAGAAAAAAAAAACGCCAAAATTAGAAGAGCTCGAGACTGATGGATGGAAGTCTATTAACATCGTCAATTGGATAGCCAAACCAGAAGAATTGATTGAGGATACAGGAGGACCACAGGTCATGGTCAAGAGAGAATTGCCTATTATAATTGTGAGAGTGGCAGGATTAAAAGTCAGAAGTCTGCTAGACACAGGATCAACAGTGAGCCTGATGACACAAGCTCTATATAATGAAATAGCCCGGAGAGAGAACATTTTGAAGATACCGATCTCCAGTGTCAAAATTAAAGGGGTAATTCCAGACAGAACAATGATATGTAAATACCAGGTATTCCTAGATTTACAGATAGGAGGCTCTATTTTCTCACAGAGTTTTCTGTTAGTAAACAAACTACCTTATAACCTACTTATTGGGGCAGAGTTTATAAGGGAATACAGAGTGATAATTGACCTAGCACAGGACAGGGTTATGTTCCATGTGAATGAAGAAGCTGAAGGCTTAGAGGTCGCACTCAATGAAATTGAACCAGGATCCAGTGAACAAGTATGGCATACATACAGAGATGTGGCTGATGAAGAAGTGTTAGCTATTGAGCAGTTAGAAGCGGAGCTCAAAACACTAGCCACAGACTTGGAAAAAGATCTGGAACCCAAATTGGAAGACTACATTTCGGAGAAGCTAGAAGAAGCGAAAATTGGGCTAAAAGAGAAGGAAAATTTAAAGCAGTTATTGCTGGAACAGAAGGAAGTCTTTGATTCGAGACCTGGTCGGATAAAGAACTTCACTTATGCTTTTCAAGTCAGTGATTGGACACCATTTAGGCAGAAACCCTACCCTATAGCTGAAAAGCATTATGCTAAAGTGAAAGAGGCAATTCAGGAGATGTTGGAGGCCGGTGTTATTGAGAAAACACCTACGCCTTATGTAAGTCCATTGGTAATTGTACCAAAGACAGACGGATCTGTCAGAGTCTGCTTGGACCTGAGACGCTTAAATTTGAGAGTTATTCCGGAATTTGACCAAGTGCCACCTATTAAAGAGATCCTCAGGAAGTTTAAAGGGAAAACTATATTCTCAAACTTGGATATCACATCCAGTTTCCACCATCTTGAATTAGAGAAGAAAACTAGTCTGTTGACAGGATTTATGTTTGATCAACATACATTCACATTTTTAAGGCTACCTTTTGGGTTGAAAACAGCTGGTTCAGCCCTGATAAGAGCGTTAGATCGCAATCTATCAGATGAGGTTAAAGAGAGTACCATCAGATATGTAGACGACATTCTACTCACATCAGAATCTCTGGAGGAGCACATGAGAGACCTGAAGAAGTTGCTAGATGACCTTCGAGAGGCGAACTTTAAGGTCAATATCAAGAAATCGCACTTCTGTCAGAGGGAAGTTAAATTCCTAGGGCATGTTATTGATGCAAATGGAGTGAAGCCTAACCCAGATAAATTGGAGGTAATTCGGAATTTCCCTCGACCCACGAAAGTTAAGCACGTCCGACAGTATTTGGGAGTAATTGGATTCTTTTCGAACCACTGCCCAAACTATACTGCGACAGTAGCACCACTACAGGACCTATTGAAGAAAGGCGGCAGATGGAATTGGACGGAGCAATGTCAGGAAGCATTCGTGAGGTCAAAACAAATGCTTTTGGAATATGTGAAACTGGGATACCCAGATTATACCCAGAAGTTTATCATACAGACGGATGCATCACTTATTGGGATTGGAGCGATGCTATTCCAGGAAAATGTTGACCAGCCTGAGAAGAAAGTTTTTATCGCCTTTATCAGCAGAAGACTGAGAGCCCATGAGAAAAATTACACGATCACAGAGATAGAATTGCTCGCAATTTTGTACGCGTTGCAATCGTGGCACAAACTCGTGTACGGCTTCCCAATAGTCCTGAGAACAGACCATAAAGCTTTAACATTTTTGTTAAAGACAGATTTGTCTAGTCAGAGATTGACAAGATGGTCCCTGTATATCCAGCAATTTAATGTGGAAATAGAATACTGTCCAGGGAAAGAGAATGTAATACCGGACATATTAAGTCGTTACCCTAGAGAAGAAGAAGTACTAGCGGTCCAGATTGAGAATCGAGATCAGAAGACGTTGGATGACTTAAGGAACATTACCAACCTACAACGCGAAGACCCATGGTTGAAGATGATAATCGATTACTTTGAGGGGCGCTTAGCAAGGGGAACTGCGATATACAGAGAGGCGGAGGCATTGGCAACAGATTATGTATGGTATAATCAGATATTACACAAGTGGGACGATGTGGATCACACACGTCAAAGGATTGTAATTCCTGCATCTTTGCAGAGGAGATTAGTATGGCTAACCCACAGAGCATTTGGTCATCCGGGGATTGATAAAATCTGTGCTCTGTTGAAGGAAGCATTTACTTGGCCAAAATTGAGAGAAACGGTGAGAAATGCTATTAGAACATGTGATCTTTGCCAAAGGGTAAAGCCGAATCCCTTTTTAATGAGGCAACGACCTATCCCGTTATTACCAGAGAAGCCAAGGCAGCTATTGAGTATCGACAACTTTGGACCATTGCCTAGGGCACGTAGAGGCAATAGACACATTTTTGTAGCCATGGATGTATTTTCGAAAATGGTGGTGTTGTGCCCCATTCAAAAGACAAGTTCAAAACAGGTCTTGAAGCGCCTGAAAGAGAGAGTTATTCCGATTCTTGGGAAGCCGGATAACATTCTCTCGGACCACGGAAGTTGCTTTACTAGTGCAGAATTTCGTCGAGAACTGGAAACTCTAGGAATTAGGCAGATTTTATCTACCATTCGCCATCCTGAGGCAAGTCCCGTTGAAAGAGTAATGAGAGAGATCCAGAAATACATGAAGATCTACTGTTCTGAAGCGAATTGGCGTTGGATTGACTTTCTAGAAGTCATTGAATACTGTATAAATAATACTGTACATGAGGCGACAGGTCAGGTTCCCGTTACTCTACATCTGGATCAGAGACCAGAGAGACCGTGGAATGGTGTTATTCCATTACCTGTAGACGCACAGCTCGGTAGAGAATTGAGGATCCAACGAACCTTTGAATATCTAAAAGCACAGGCGGAGAGACGTCAGAGAAGGAATCGTGCGAAGAGGTATCATAAACCGCTTCTCGTGGGACAGAAAGTTTTAATTAAGAAACCCGCCAGTTCAGATCCAGAGGCACGGAAGTATAAGAAGTTTAATTTTTCTTACCACGGCCCGTTCGAGGTGATAAGAGACCTCCAGAACAATGCATACAGGTTAAGGCATTTAGAGAATGGAAACGAGGTCGTTATGAACATAGCCAACTTAAAAATTTATTACTCGCCAGAAGAATTCGATGAACCAGAAGAAGAATTAGTAACGCACACCCAACTCAACGTGGAGAGCGGAAGCAGCCAAGCAGGCAGACCTGAATGTTGGAACGGCGAGACGGGACGAGAAGCAGACAGTTTACCCAGTGTAAGCGGAGAGCAGAAAGAATGCCAGTGTTTGCGAGAATTCTATGAAGAAATGGTCAGAATAGCCAGAGAGGTTGAGGCTGTAAACGCGACCCTTCGCAGGGAGAATAGACAGCTCAGAAACAAGGCCGAGTGTGGAAGGGGGAACATTACTAACCCACTCGCAGCCAGACAAGGTGAAGGACCCCAGACGTAAACACAGACGGTGGTCGACAGTCAGCTGGTTACTTATATAAGCCACTTGCATTGGACTTTTATAAGTTTTGCAAGGGGAACATGAACCCGATGGGGTTATGCTGACTGGAATCGAACATGGTTCTCAGAGACTGTGATCTCAGTAAAAAGGTTCCGCCAGGAAGCGAACCAGAGATCTGTACAGGGAGTTTCTTGGTAAAAACCCCTCGAAAGAAATGTATATTTAATCACTGGTGTGATTTTTGATGAAATGGCATTATTTATTAAAATAATGTAGGAAATAATGAGCGGATTATATCATTATAAGACGATTTGGTGTAAGCTATTGGGAGTTTGAAGCAGAGAGGAGGGCAGAGCTGACATTTACTAATCGGCCCAGAATTGTGGGTTGGTCCCAGTGGAGCCACGTCCATCTCTGTCACCCCATTATGTCGTCTGGAGCAGGGGAGAGGCCTGAAAAATGACACAGTTATTCCCCGACGGAGAATAGATGTAGAGGAGGGGCGGAGAAATGCCCAGAAAAATCATTGATTACTCGTGATTGGAGTAACGAATCGAGATGAGAATTGCACACAGGTGAATATCTTGGCAAGAAGATAATTTTAGAATCTTTTACCTGCGAAATTGGTGCATATTTAGTGATGTGCGTAAGGACTGTGAAGCGACCATTGTTCGCGGAGGGATGTGAAGATGTTGACGGGGAGTTCCCGGTTAGGTAGCGTCCCACGCCATGGAGTAAGGAATTAATATAAATTAATTGAACGAGCGATTCCTTTGCACACATATAGTTTTGGGACCTGTGAAGAGAGAGGAACACAATGGTCATGGTTTGAAGACCTGAATCATGCTGTGAGAGGAGCGAAGATTACGCGGGAAGATGTTGCTCTACTTTCTGTGGAAATCCGATATAAGGGAGTAGACCCCAGGAGGAGCCCTCACTTGAATCTCAGTCCTACTCTGTTCTCAGTTGTTCTCAGTTGAAACTCACTTGAAGCTCAGTCGAGACGCAGTCAAGCTCAGTCTACATGCCGCCAAGCGCAGTTACAGCCAGTTACAGTTTTACTCAATTGTCAATTGTAGCACAATGGAAATAAGTTGCAATCAGTATGCAGCAAATATGCAGCAGTACGAGACAGCGTGTAAGCCGCAGACAGAAGTCTTCAAATAAGCTACGTGCAGTCTTCGAGTGAAACTTCAGTCAGCTACAGCCAGGTTGAAGCAAGTTCGTCAAGGCATAACGCATGACGATTCTATTCATCGAGACGCCGAACAAAGACTGGTATGTGTAATAGAAACAGTAAACATGCTTATATGAATAATAGTCGTGATACAGGCATAATTAGCCGCACGAACTATGACGTGTTCAGTTATGAAGCACCGTATAGACTAACGGGAGAAATATTGTATATAATTATTTGTGAAAGTGTTGAACTTTATTAAGCGCAGTGTGTATTGTATGAACTAATCGTATATGTGTAACTACGATAGAATGCGCGAAAGAAACTTTACTAAGTGTTTGGTATTGCCATGAGAGTACCAGATGGTAACGCTTACTGTAGGAGTAATGATCGTCACAAAAACTGTTGGAGAGTTCCGAGAGCAGATAACCAGACTTTCAATCAGGAGTTGATAACGTAAGATGCCGTCGACACCTGCAATTTCGATCTCTGCTAGGGAATCTCAGCATTGAAGTGTGTATAAAGTGACGAGTGTTCAGTGTAATATATATGTAAAAATATCATTTAAAGTAGTGTTTGATGAAGTGTTTCACATGTTTGGGGAGTGATAACTTCCTGAAATGTATGCAACGTGTCGTGTTGGTGATAGAAATTATGTATAATCAAATGTGTGTAAACAAGAGAAATATGTCGCGTTAAACCCATTATGGCGGGCGACATGGAAGAATATGATTGGTTGGAGCCACCTTAGATGCCTATAGAGATGTAAGTACCCCACAAATTATGGTTATAATTATGTAGAAGTATGGACCGATGCATGTCTGTGATTCCGTAAAGGTATTGTGAATTCCTTATAGATGCCAGTAAAAGTCAGTTAGGAGGCTGATCCTCCATGTTTAATCAGTAATGAGTTGATTTTGATAGAGTTGAAATGATGATTTGCATCGTTAAGTGGAGTAATTATTCCCACTATGAATTAAGAATGGCAATCAGTTATGTAAATGCAACGAACGCGATTGTTCGAGTTTAAAACGTTTAGCTATGTCGGAAATTTTGGTAATTTATGTGAGAATAATAATAAATGATGATTTTGGTCATTTATGTCAATGAGATTTATAATAATAATGGTAAATAATGATTTTGGTCATTTATGTCAGTGAGAAATGATGATAATAATAATAATGGTTATTAAGTGTATGAATGAACACATCAGGAAACAAATAAATGTTGTAAGCGAGAATTATTAACGCTAAGTGCAAGACTTATCAATCTAAGCAGGAAGATGTTACAGTGAGATTACATTTCAGTAATTATGAAAAGAAGTTTTATATCAGAATATTGCATATATTCGGTAATGATACCAGTAATGAAAGAGCTTTTAGTGGATTGAATTTGCAGCTTAATTGAGAAGCTTATAGAGTAAACGTTAGATTTCTCTTAATATTATAGGTCGGTGTGTCGTAGCATGGAGCATTAGGGGCCAGATAGTCTATTCTACGTACGTATTCTCCTATGTCGTGGACATTGTTGGAGACATTATTTATTCCGGAGTTTTAGTGAATGGACCCTAGCTCTGAAGAAGGATTGAAACGTGTTCCGGGCTGGAATCTTGTAAGAGTCGAGGAAACAAGGACACCTCGCAGCTCTATGATTTCCCGAGAACTTATGATGAGTTATTTACGCTCGTGGGCAGCGAAAACTCATGGCGACAGTGGTTTTGTGCGCCTATATTATACTTGAGACATCGGTCACCGCCAGGCTCATGCATTACGAACCCCGAACCTTCATGTTGAATGGACCCATGTGAGGCCATTAATTAATCGTTATCCTCGACGTAGGAATAATTACAAAAGCTCATTCAATACCTGTTGGCGTAATAGTCAATTAAGATCCTTTGGGAACATGTGTGCCGGTTAGGACACAGTATTTGTCTTGTAAATCTCCACTGCTTAGAGAGGGAAGCTTTCAAACTTTTAGAAAGGTCGAGATAATTGGTGGAACGACCCATCCCACTTTCTATTGTGTAGCGATTTCTTTAGCCGAGGGTCGGTGCCAGCCACCCGAACCGCTCAGGCAAGTTATAAAGGGAAGAGATTCTAGACCTTGTTAAAATGACATATAATGCGAGATTGTTATGTTGAGTATTATAGCCATGTGGTTTGTGAACACATGGATAATTGTAGTTAATCCTGATGGTTCATTAATTTAGCTATCTGACGAATAGTTACATGATATATTTGTACTGTCACTGGAACCAAGTCATGTAGTTGGTTACTAGATGCCAATCGCCTTGAGCGCGAGGTAGTCTATCGTACAATCCGACATAAGCTATAACGTAACGTTTTATCTAGGAATCACAGACAGCATGCGGTGAAACCATATAATTGAAGGATGTGTAGGGGGTAGCTTACATAATTATGGAGTTGCACGTTGATTTTGGTGCAACGTCCAAATAGGTAAATGCATGCAAAGCATTTCATTGGTGAGAAGAAAAATATTAAAACACGCACGGCACACATAATTGTTTAACATAAAGAGGTTGAAGGAATAATCCTTGTTGTAATATTAAAGAAGTCACATTGTATGACTGTTATGTTAATGTAAAGTTGTTTTGAAGTCGTAGGTGCATCAGCGCACTAGTATATCCTTGTGAAGTTCACAGAAGGGTAAAGCATTATGGCTAGGTATGACTTTGTTGTGATTTCATATTTGTTTACTTGTGGATTGTGGAAGTAAAAATTTTGTTTGCTTTATTTTATGCTTTTTTTGGGTATTGTTTTGTGTTTGAAGCCATGATTTATTTTATGAATTAAAGTGTTAGAATAGAGTTGTGCCTTATCATTGTAGAGTTGATACCTTTTAGCCTCAAATCCAAAACATGCACTGCAAAATTGGGGTTACCGTACACGCCTGAGAGCTGATGCTAGTTGGAGGCGGATGCATATTATCCAACGAGATTACTCACATGGGTACAGTACATTAACAAGAGGTAAGCTAACATTATTTTTGAAAGGAAGTTTTGACTTCCGTAGTACATTGGCGCTGCTCGTGGCAACATTTGTGCCTTGCAGCGGCCTTCACAGTATGTACTAGCCACGCGTCTTGGTGAGGTGTACCATAACCAACTGAAGAGCCCATTGGTACACTGGGGCGAAACGCTGGCAACTGTTTTGAGCTAGCCGGACCATTGTGTCAAATTTATTTGTGAATTTGTTAATATAAATAAACATAATAATAATAATAATAATAATATAATCACGCCTTGCTCAAATGTATTTTTGTTTTCTGATAAGAAATTGCCTTATTATCAGTTTGTACCGAAAATGTTACGTACAATAATAGAATACCAGCAAACTGGCCGGAGTAAACAAAGAGCAAAAAAGAAACTTTCTCATTGATATCGCAATGCCCAATTCTCATTGCCTTCAAAACCTGCTGTGAAAAGCCTGTGGTAGGCCTACATGTGTGTATTTGTAATTCATGTGTGGATTGGGATTGTTGGTTCCTCAATTTTTGGGCGTGTGTAGAATGTGTCTGATAACCGGTGTTAATTGTGATGGCTGTATTAGTGTGTGTTATCTGTTTCTAATTCAAGTAAGGACTGGTGACATTCGATTTTTAAGTAGTTCCAACTTTTGCTACCAAACGCCACCGTCAACGACCAACTCGTTCTGAACTTGGTTACTAGATGCTACCGCAGTCGGTTTCTGGCGACGAAGGTTGGGACCTAAGAGAGTTAGTCAAATCTAACCTATAATTTAGCTTCACACAAGTGTAATTAGTGGAAGGTTCTTTATCATGCCATAAATCTATGACATGCGACCGCCAGCATTACTTCCCCTCCGAAGGAAGGCATACTGAGGGATTTTAACGCTCTTAAAAAATGCGACGACTTCGGCCGGGTTTGAACCCCCGACCTTGGGCATAGAAGCTCAGCATGCTACCTACTACGCCACCGAAGCCGCCGCGGATTGAGATGGACCGTGGTAATGCGTTAGGAACCATCCCAGCTTGTGTTTGAGTCCTCAGTCTTTTGACTGGAATGTTGCAGACCTCCGTGACTCCCTGTCCTGAGCTAATCGTTTGATCCCTACACAGCTAGCACACCTTATATCTGAGACAATCTTTTAAATATCTTCTAACCTAGGTCTACCCTTACAGTTCTTGCCCTCGACCCTTCCTTCCATAGCTCAGTTTGATATTCCTGGGTGTGTTAGGGTGAGTCCTACCAACCTATTTCTTCTTTTCATTAGCAGTCGCCAGATACATCTCTCTTATCCGAGAAAAAGTTACCTTTCAAAAAAGATAACAACTTTGTTTCTTCGATACACACAATTTTGAAATGAATAAACCAGTTATAAAATTATTCCAATGTAGGCCTATATTATGTTTGGATTCGATCTGATGACGGGTTTTTGAGATACTAATTCTTTAATGTGACGCATGGTTGAAACACGCTTAAAACGGACACTTTTTGTGTTCCAACTGCAATAAAAAATATTAAAATATAAATTAAAAATTCCAAACCTACATGAACTAACGTAAAATAGAACGACGAAAATGACGATGTTATTGGATTTTATGTAGGGCTATTGGTTACTTCACGAACAACCTTCAAATTCGAGTGCACATAATATTTTGGTCGACAGTAGTGTGTGGTTTCTGCGAGCCGGACTGTACCGTGTAGCCTCAACTTTTGATCGCCAGTGGATGTATTGTGCGAAGATGGCGGGCGCGCCCCCCGGCGCTCTATCAAGGGGATCGGCGAGAGCGTATATATTAACTCTGAATATTTATGACGACAAAATAGGATATTAGGTGTCCCTGCGCTCCGGGGGTGGAAGAGGGAATCGGGATTTGATCGGCAAGTAATGGAGTCTGGCGCTTGACCCCCTGGGGGCTATTTCCGTGTGAGGTCACATTTCCACACCCTCCCTCATCCGAACTCCACTGCCTTTTGTGCGACGATGGACTCTTTCACCAACTAAATATGAAAAAGCTCTTACCATAATTAGGAGCCTGATGTAAAAATCAGAATTAATATCATAATCGATTGCAACAGTCGCTAACTTACCCCCAGCTAATTCTAGTGCAGCACGCACCCCACAGTTCACACGCACTTCCTTCTATTTTATTTCTTTGGACTACTTTCATCATTTCGAAAGCCGTAGTTTTCCCCTCATGATCCTAAGATCACAGGATCAATCTCAGGAAATGTATTAGGATTATTTAAGAAGAACAAAACCCTCACCATTTCATATCAA
The DNA here is from genome assembly GCA_946902985.2 of Meconema thalassinum. Classification (NCBI taxonomy): domain Eukaryota; kingdom Metazoa; phylum Arthropoda; class Insecta; order Orthoptera; family Tettigoniidae; genus Meconema; species Meconema thalassinum. Next base: position 415,325,433 of record OX336393.1, read on the forward strand.
GATGGGTGAGTGGATAGCGCGTCGGTCTACTAACCCCAAGATAGCAGGTTCGCTCCTGGCCGTGGTATGTGATTTTTGAAAGACGGCAAAAATACGATACGCATGGCATACGATGTTGGCATGTCAAAGAACCCATTTCAATTCAGTAGGCCGTGTTCATAATGGCAAAATTAATCTCCGGAGTTTCTCTTCTAGAAAGCGCTATAGTGTTCAAGAAACATAGATAACTACCCTCCTTGACTTTCATAGTGATTCAAGAAACAACGAAATTCGACATGCAAGCTGCCCTCTGGGTGTCAAATTACAAAGCTTGCACCTGGCACCCGAGGCAATACGATATTATTATTATTATTATTATTATCAGGATGTTTTTGTTCGAGTCCTCAGTCTTTTGACTGGTTTGATGCAGCTCTCCACGTCTCCCTGTCCTGAGATAATCATTTCATCTGTACATAGCTACCACACCCGACATCCGAGGCAATCTCTTTAACATATTCTAAACTTGGTGTACCCCTACAGTTCTTGTCCTCGACCCTTCCTTCCATAACTAAGCTTGCTATTCCTGGGTGTCTTAATATGTGTCCTACCAACCTATCTCTTCTCTTCATTAGCAGTCGCCAGAAACATCTCTCCTCTCCCACTCGTCTTAATATCTCTTCATTTGTTACCCTATCTACTCATTTATCTTCATCATTCTCCTGTAACACCACATTTCGAACGCTTCAATTCTCCTCTTTTTGCTGCACCAATAGTCCAAGTTTCACTTCCATAGAGCGCCACGTTCCAGACAAATGCTTTCAAAAATGACTTGCCAGTACGTCAATCTATATTGGATTACAACAGATTCTTTTTCTGTAGAAATGCTTACCCTCCTGAGCCAATACGACACATTAAATTTCACCATTACCACAAAATTCCTCAACCTGTAGTCCTCGCACCTCTGAGGTTCCATGGGAGGGAGGAATAGCGACATCGCTCCTCTGAGATCCCATGGGAGGGAGGAATAGCGACATCGCTCCTTTGAGATTCCATGGGAGGGAGGAATAGCTACATCGCTCCTCTGGGGTTCCATGGGAGGGAGGAATAGCGACATCGCTCCTCTGAGGCTCTATGGGAGGGAGGATTAGCGACATCGCTCCTCTGAGATTCCATGGGAGGGAGGAATAGCTGCATCGCTCCTCTGAGGTTCCATGGGAGGGAGGAATAGTGACATCGCTCCTCTGAGGTTCCATGGGAGGGAGATAAAGCGACATCGCTCCTCTGAGATTCCATGGGAGGGAGGAATAGCGACATCGCTCCTCTGAGATTCCATGGGAGGGAGGAATAGCGACATCGCTCCTCTGAGGTTCCATGGGAGGGAGGAATAGCGACATCGCTCCTCTGAGCTTCCATGGGAGGGAGGAATAGCGACATCGCTCCTCTGAGGTTCCATGGGAGGGAGGAATAGCGATATCTCTCCTCTGAGGTTCCATGGAAGGGAGGAATAGCGACATCGCTCCTCTGAGGTTGCATGGAAGGGAGGAATAGCGACATCGCTCCTCTGAGGTTCCATGGGAGGGAGGAATAGCGACATCGCTCCTCTGAGGCTCCATGGGAGGGAGGAATAGCGACATCGCTCCTCTGAAGTTCCATGGGAGGGAGGAATAGCAACATCGCTCCTCTGAGGATCCATGGGAGGGACGAATAGCGACATCGCTCCTCTGAGGTTCCATGGGAGGGAGGAATAGCGACATCGCTCCTCTGATGTTCCATGGGAGGGAGAAATAGCGACATCGCTCCTCTGAGGTTCCATGGGAGGGACGAATAGCGACATCACTCCTCTGAGGTTCCATGGGAGGGAGGAATAGCGATATCGCTCCTCTGAGGTTCCATGGGAGGGAGGAATAGTGACATCACTCCTTTGAGGTTCCATGGGAGGGACGAATAGCGACATCGCTCCTCTGAGGTCCCATGTGAGGGAGGAATAGCGACATCGCTCCTCTGAGGCTCCATGGGAGGGAGGAATAGCGACATCGCTCCTCTGAGGCTCCATGGGAGGGAGGAATAGCGATATCTCTCCTCTGAGGTTCCATGGAAGGGAGGAATAGCGACATCGCTCCTCTGAGGCTCCATGGGAGGGAGGAATAGCGACATTACTCCCCTGAGGCTCCATGGGACGGAGGAATAGCGACATCGCTCCTCTGAGGTTCCATGGGAGGGAGGAATAGCGACATTACTCCCCTGAGGCTCCATGGGAGGGAGGAATAGCGACATCGCTCCTCTGAGGCTCCATGGGAGGGAGGAATAGCGACATCGCTCCTCTGAGGTTCCATGGGAGGGAGGAATAGCGACATCGCTCCTCTGAGGTTCCATGGGAGGGCGGAATAGCGACATCGCTCCTCTGAGGTTCCATGGGAGGGAGGAATAGCGACATCGCTCTTCTGAGGTTCCATGGGAGGGAGGAATAGCAACATTGCTCCTCTGAGGTTCCATGGGAGTGAGGAAGAAAGTCAAATGTCATTGTTAAATGACAACGTTGCTCAAGCCCCTAAATGAAAGAACAAGACATCATAAGAAATAAATCGATGATGCACATTTCATATTAAAAAATGTGCATCATCGATTTCATATTAGGGGTACACTGAAGGAGCCTCCCCGAAGATTGTTAATATTTGCTAGATAAGCACAAATTATGAATACTACAATCGGGCGTACCCTGGGCAACGGTGGCCATAGGCCAGCGGCTGATCCTTCAACCACCGGGAGATATTACATTTTCGACCAGTCTTTTTCAAGACTTTCAATAACTTCAATAAACATCGAAGGCTTATCCAGAGATAAAGCACTCTTACTCGCTGACATGTGCAACCGACTAAATATCGACATCCTTGTGATGCAAGAAACTCACAGAGGGATCGACAACTACAGACCCAAAATAGAAGGAATGCGACTGGTTGTCGAACGACCCCATGAACAATACGGCAGTGCTGTTTTTGTCAGACCAGAGATTAATGTCAAGTCATCTCAAATGACGTTCAGGAACAATATAGAAATCTTGACTGTAGAATTGGAATCCTGCTCTGTAACATCCATTTACAAACCCCCCAATGAACTCTTCTTCTTTGAAAGGCCAAGTAACTTTGACAAGCAGAATATCAAAATTGTCCTGGGGGATTTTAATTGTAAGAGCATCAGTTGGGGATATAATATCACAGACAAGAATGGGGAGGAACTCGAGCAATGGGCAGAGAGGGAAGGATTGAGATTGATTCACAACCCCAAACTGAGACCATCTTTCAACAGCGGTAGATGGCATAGAGGTTACAACCCTGACAACATTTTCATAAGTGAGCAAGTGATAAAACATGTAGTTAAAGCGGTGGAGGAACCCATCCCTAGGACACAACATAGCCCAATCACATGTTCAGTTCGAGGAGTGGTCAGCCCTGAGGAAGTCCCTTTTAAACGACGTTTCAATTTTAAAAAGGCAAACTGGGAGGGGTTTTCCATTGAGCTGGATGAGGAACTGTCCAATTTACAACCAGAGCCAAGTCATTATGAAGACTTTGTTGACCTTGTAAAGAAGATCTCTCGTAGACATATTCCCCGAGGCTGCCGTACCCAGTTCATTTCTGGCCTCAATGCTGATTCTAAGGATCTGTTAAAAGATTACCAGGAGAAATACGAGACAGACCCTTTTGCAGATGACACCATTCAGACGGGTGAAGAACTCATGAGGAGCATCGCTGACGGAAGAAAGGAAAGATGGATGAACTTACTAGCAAACCTTGACATGGCCCAGAACAGTAGAAGAGCATAGAAGCTGGTCAAAAACTTGAGCAACGACCCTAAGAGTCCACCAGTGGATCTGACCAAGGTTACACCAAATCAAATAGCTCATCAGCTGCTCCGTAACGGGAAAACCATCATGAAGACTCAGCCTGTGAAGCTGAAGCCTAGTGAAGATGAGAATAATTTTCTCGGTCGTCCTTTCACATCAGCAGAATTAGAACATGCCATCAAGCTGATGAAAGTCAACAAAGCTGCGGGCCCGGATGGCATCAGGACAGAACAAATCAAGAACTTTGGACCAGGAACAATCCAGTGGCTGGTGAATATGATGAATAGATGTATCGAGACCCTGCACTTACCAAAGCTGTGGAGGAAAGCTCATGTGGTCGCACTGCTAAAACCAGGCAAGGAACCAACGGATGCAAGGAACTTCCGTCCTGTCTCTCTTCTTTGCCACCTATACAAGGCATTTGAAAGGTTGATCCTTGAAAGAATTGCAACATTCATTGATAACCGGCTAATTCAAGATCAACCTGGATTTAGACCAGGGAAATCATGTTCCAGCCAAATTCTGAACCTGACACAGCATATCGAGGATGGTTATGAGAATAAACTTATCACTGGTGTCGCCTTTATAGATCTCAGTGCTGCATATGATACAGTGAACCATAAGATGCTCATAGTCAAGCTGTACAACATCACTAAGGACATGAATCTAACAAATGTCATACGTGGGATGCTCCAGAACAGAAGGTTCTATGTTACACTTCAAGGGAATAAAAGTCGATGGAGGAACCAGAAAAACGGGTTACCTCAAGGCAGTGTGTTATCCCCATTACTATTCAACATTTATACAAATGACCAGCCAGAATATTTAGAGGCCAGGCGATTTATTTATGCGGATGACACCGCTATTGCTGTACAGGGTAGGAGCTTGGAGGAGGTGGAGGGAAAACTGTCCAATTCTCTTGAGAGATTAGACAATTATTACACCCAGAATCACCTGAAACCTAACCCTGGAAAGACACAAGTATGCGCATTTCATCTTCGCAACAAAGAGGCCCGGAGAAAGTTGTCTGGAAAGGAGTGACACTCGAAAGCTGTGAAACGCCTCGATATTTGGGAATCAAGCTAGATCGTACCCTCAGCTTCAGGAAACATTGTAGAGAATTGAAGTGAAAGATCAGCTCAAGAAATAGCATAATGTGGAAGTTGATAGGTTCAACATGGGGAGCGAACCCTCAGGTTCTACGTTCAACAGCATTGGGACTTTGCTTCGCAGCAGGAGAGTACGGATCATCAGTGTGGGGAGCATCTGCCCATACCAAGCAAGTGGACATAGCTCTTAACGAGTCCACACGTATTGTCACTGGATGTCTGAGATCTACTCCAGTGCAGAAGATCTATCCTCTCGCTGGCATTGCACCTCCAGTTATTCGATGCAGGGTGGCAGCAGAGAAAGAGAGACAAAAGCTTGAAACAGATCCCAGACATTCTATGTTCAACCACAAGGTGACCACTCCTCGCCTAAGATCCAGGAAGAGTTTTATTAAGAGAACAGTACCCCTCCATACCAAGTCAGACGTCCGGCGTGTGTCACTCTGGAAACAAATAGTACCAGAGGGGTTTACCCCTAAAGAAGAACTGAGCAGTGGTAGTCATTTGCCTTATACCACCTGGAGGTCCTTAAACCGGATGAGAACAGGAGTGCCTAAGTGTCGTAGCAACCTTGTGAAGTGGGGTTATGCAGAAGATCCACGATGTGCCTGTGGAGAAATCCAGACTCCACAACACCTGCTCACGTGCAAAGATCGTAATGAAACCTGCAGCCAGGAAGACCTTATGTTGGCCACAGACCGAGGGATAAGAGCTGCAGAGTTCTGGAAAGGAAGAATTTAGTGTGTCTCCCGGACACGGAAAGTAAGTAAGTAAATTTCTTGTTAATTCAAAGTAATAATAATGTTATTTGTTTTACGTCCATTTAACGTTTCCGGCTCTCAGAGACGCCTGGGTGCCAGAATTTTGCCCTGAAGAGGATCTTAAACGTGCCAGTAAATCTACTGACACGTCTCCCTCACATTTGCGCACCCTCAAATGCCCACTGAATGCACCAGGATTCGGTCGTGCAGCCTTGGTCACATCAGGCGAGAATATTTCCGCTGCGCCATGTAGTCAGTGGTGTTGTTAATTAATTTTAAGATGCTAGGGACATCTTGGCCATCAACCCTGTTTAGTTGAACGTGTCTGATAGCCTGTAATCATATGACTGTAGTAACCTTGCCACGGTGGTTGAGAGATTATCGTGTCGGTCTACCAACCCCAAGCTTGCAGGTTCACTCCTGGCCATGGTAAGAGAATTTTGAAAAGCGACAAAAATCCCGACACGCATGTCATACGTTGTTGGCATGTTAATGAACCCATTTGATTTCAGTAGGCAAAATTTATCTCGGGATTTTTCGCCAACACAAAGTTCCTCCTTTTTCTACTAGAAGGCGCTATAGTGTCAAGGACCTTAGGTATATATCCACCTTGCCTTTCATAGCGCTCCAAGGAACAACAAAATTTGGCATGCAAGCTGACCTCTGGGTGTCAAATAACAAAGCTTGCACCCGGCACCCAAGGCCATACGATATTATTATTATTATTATTATTATTATTATTATTATTATTATTATTATTATTATTATTATGGTAGTAATGTGTGTAACTGTATATTGGAGACAGGGATGAGCTCGGTGCCCCGGGCCTTGAAGTAAGGTTCTATCCCGGTATATTCCTGGAGGAAGTGTGGGAAAACCTGGTGAAAAAGACACACTCAAGACAGCCGCTGTCAGCGCTGGGATTCAAACCTGTGATTTCCGGACTTGCTACAGCTGGCCGTGCGGTCGTGGTGCACGATTTAAGGAGCTCGGCTACGCCGCGGGGGTTCATATTAAAGATTCCATTCATAAGAAAGCGACCGGACTGTCGACTCTCGTGAGGAGAATCTCCCATGCCTAGACCATTTTACGGCAGTGACTGTACGGAGATGAAAGGGGAGGATCGGGTGACATCTCTACCGAGTTATATTTGGCCTCACACCCTTGACTCATATCAATCGCCTACATTTCTTCAGGAAATCACTCTCAGCTTTCCAAAATAGAAGTGAAAAACGATACAGCTTTCCGTCATGTTTGCGATGATGACAAGTCAATACGTATTACAATATTTTGCTTCAAAACACATCGTATATTCAAAATTTATTACGTAAAACTTCACTTATACGGAATCAATTTCCTGCGGATAGAAACGAAACATTCAGTTGAAGGAATATTTCACTCACGGCGACAATATATTGCACACTACAGTGCACCGTACCTGGCGGAAAGGCGACTTTATGGCCATGTCCACCATTCTACGTCACTACTGCGGAATATTCCAGCTTGTGTTTGAAACTAGGGCTGTTTTTTATCGATTAATTTCAATTATCCAATAATAGATTAATTGAAGCAGAACAAGTAGTTCCGTGAAGAACTAAAGCCTATTTTCATATATCCTACTTATGTTAATTGCCACTATCAACATACAAAATTTCAGTTTGATTGCTGAAATAAATTCGTAGTTATTGAGAACCGTCTAAAAATTTCACATGGCTAATATGGATTTTAGGCTAATATATGTAGGCCATAGAGTTATATACTATAACATGACGATTATTGCGTAGGTTCACTATTCAAACGTGCACTTCGATCGCATGATTAATACACAAGAAATAAAAGAATAATTTTGAAATCTTGCACAGCCGCCATCTTGAGGTTATGTAAACAATTAAACTAACTAAATTCGCTTGGCCACCACGTTGGTTTTGTAGTGAACAGGATTTTGAAAGCTTCATAGGTGAACGTTTAGTAGTGCCCTTTATCATCGTACAACCTTTCAGGGTGATATCAGTAATAGTTCCGGAGATATAGAATGCCGGTGAAATATTTCGCACAGCCGCCACGTTGGATTGGTGAGAAATAATAAAATCTGAAGGACACTGTCGGAGTCGGTCAAAATAGTACTATGACCTCACCGAGTTTCATTGAGATCGCTCCAGCCGTTTGGACATTTTTAGGAGGACACACACACGGACGCGGCTTCGATGGCGTAGTCGGTAGCATGCTGAGCCTCTATGCCCAAGATAGCGGGTTCAAACCTGGCCGAAGCCGTCGGATTTTTAAGAGCGTTAAAAATCCCTCAGTATGCCTTCCTTCGGAGGGGAAGTAAAGCCGGCGGTCCCATGTCATAGATTTATGGCATGTTAAAGAACCTTCTACTAATTACTCCTATGTGAAGCTAAATTGGATAGGTTAAGAATGTAAACAACGCTCTTAGGTGTCTACGTTCGTTGCCAAGAGCCGACTGCGGTGGCGTCTAGTAGCTAAGTTCTGAACTAGGCCTGGTAGTCGTTGACGGTGGCGTTTGGTGGCAAAAGTAGGAACTATTTGAAAAATTCTAATTTGCAGTCTGTGCTTAAATTAAAAAACAGATACACACACTAATACAGCCATCACAATTAACACCGGTTATCAGACAGATTCTACACACACCCAAAGTACACAGGGCTACATGACCACGTTGTCGCAGCCCCTAAAATGAGGAACCAACCAACCAACACACACGGACAAAAGTGATCTCCTAAGCCTATTTTTTTTCATAAAATGAAAATAGGCTCAAAATCAATTAATTGCTGCAATTGACGACTGATAGAATGTGCGTTCAATCGATGAATCGGTTGGTCGATTGTTTAATTGTTTTGTCGAGTCGCGTGGCGGTAGTTTACAAGCAGATACAGAGAACGCACCTGCGCGGTTAAGCCCGCGGATATCCGCAAAATTTTTAACCACGCGGATATAGTTTCCATGGCTGTGCGGATAGCGGATAAGCTGCGGATAATGTTTGGAGAAAATTTGTGGATAGTTTTTAGAAAACAATCCGAACTTGATGAATATCATTACTAGGACCCGGATGTTTATGACATATACAGGGTGTCTTTTATGTACCATTGGAGAATGATAGGTCGTGTTGGGGACGGGTATAGAAGTAATTTGAGATAGGGAACTTGGGGTCGGAGCGGCCTCCTTAACTCCTAAAATAAGGGTTGATTCAGGCCCTCCACCCTGTAAGTTAGGCAACCGACCCAAGTCTCTATTAACTGTTAGGACCCTATTTGGATATCTTCCAGCATACAACCTTCTTGCTTCCTCACCATTACTGTTAGAGGCACCATAGCACAGGTGCATATCGGCGTATTCCTCAAAACTGTACCTATGCGCAGGATCAGCCTTCGTTCGAAATTAAACTGAACGTAGTAGTATACGACAACTGCCTGACTGTTGTTCTCTAAGACTGCACGACTGCACTCTCTTCTCTGACGTAGCACCAGACTGTGTCATGTGACTACAATACGACAAATAACTAACAAACAAAAAAAGATTTTGCCCAAGCCCGGAATGGAACCCGGAACTACCGGTTTTTCGAACCGCAACGCTATCCATTACACTAGCGCCACATGGTGAAATGAATCTTGCCAAGAGTTAAAGGATTGAGAAAGGTGATAGGGACTTGGGTCGGTTGCCTAACTTACCGGGTGGAGGGCCTGAATCAACCCTCATTTTAGGGGTTAAGGAGGCCGCTCCGACCCCAAGTTCCCTATCTCAAATTACTTCTATACCCGCTCCTACACGACCTATCATTCTCCAAAGATACATAAAAGATACCCTGTATAGTTTTCCGTTATGTTTTTTTTTTTTCATGACAAAATAATGTAAGATAATGATTTAAGCTAATCTCAGTAAGCATAACTGACACTCCGAACAGGAAAGGGTTGCAATTCTGGCTGTATAACATTCATTTTAAACCAGGCGCGGATTCAAGGGGAGGGTCACACCCCCCCCCCCCCCCCCCCCAACGGAGACTAAAATTTTTTGCAAATGCAAAAGACGAAACCACAATAACCAGACTAATAAAACTTAACGAATTTTAACTGTAAAAAGAGTTTTCTTCCCATTTTATTCAATACTGAAAATATCTTTATTGCAATTATGATGTTCTGTTACAACTGTACATATTTACAACTTCATACCTGTTATATAATAGTACATTATGCAACGAGCCTATAATGGCTATAATTAAGACACGAGTATTTTTTATAAAACGAGCGTATGCGAGTTTTATAATTTCCATACGAGTGTCTTAATTACCATTATAGGCGAGTTGCATACGACTGTTTATGTTCGACGATAATTATAACTTTATTATATGTTTTAACATAAATATTCATAAATATCTGTTGAGAGTCAGCTACTGGAATTTTATGATCGCAGAGCGAGCGTTGGGTGTTATATCTCTGCCTTTCAAGAGCTTTGAACGACCGACGCATGCGCTCAGTGTGTTTGCAATGCCATATGCAAACCATATGTTTACATCTGCCGTTCCTCGGTAATATTGTCGCCGGTGTCAGTTGAAGACAATGCGCTGTGTAGAAATTAGTGTTGGTGATTTTAAGGTACAGTGCTATTTCTTGTCTCATATTCGCCAGTTTATTTACGCGAACATATGGACGGTGGGTATTCCATGTCGGTAATTTATTATAGTTGGATGTTGTATTTATGTCCGACATGTTGGATTTTGAGCGCATGCGCGAAGTTATCGTTACCTAATTGGTCAATGAACGAGCTCTGATTGGCTGGAGAAACTGTATCATAATGGAAAACAGTGTTATACTGACCATCATTATGATACAGTTATCTGACACATAATAGTGAGGGTCGAACATAAAAACGAATATTTTCTATCCATGTAGCTTGCAAAATAAATTGGTCTGGTTTTGTACGTTTGGTTATTTTGTGATTGCGTTTTTAGTGATACCATTTTTCTTAACAATTTCGATTCTCCGACCCCCTCCAAAGCCAAACTCTAGATCCGCGCCTGTTTTAAACATAGAACAGGACATACAAAACCTAAGGGAACGACTTTTTCCTCAAATGTCTAAATATGTTTCATTAGCAATTCATGCTTGATCTAGGCCTATATATTATTAAAAATATTATTGTAATGTCGGTAGATTCGGATAAACAACGTGGGAATGCGGAAAAAAGTCGTGCGGATGCGGGTAACAGCCGTGTAAATGCGGGGCGGATGCGGATAATAGTTGTGTCGATGCGGGGCGGATGTGGATAACGGTCATGTAGATGCGGGCCGATGTGGATAACGTCTTGTCTATCCGCGCAGGGCTCTGGTCATAGGGTTAGAAAATGTAAATCACAGTCTTCCCGCACGCTAAGAAAATCTCTCCTCGTAATCGCGCACATCGAGCAAGTCCAATGTACTAGCAGGTTGAATGGTTGCTATACCCCTTTGTGCATGAGTATTCGGTTTACCGCGTTTATACTCACCTCAATTTTCGTCATACGATATAATTCTTCTTTAGGACAGTGATGCCAACCCGTGGGATTTGTCCCAAATTGTGGGACATTTAGACAAATATTTTCAGGAAAGGGATAAAGGTTTTTTTTTTTTTTTTTTTTATTGCAAAAGTGAGGTGAATTTGAGATTTTTGGCCGATGTCATACATCACCAGCTGAGCGGCCTTTAATACATAAAGCTTCGTTTGCAAAACACACGTGCACAATAGGTACGATTCATACATGCCAATAGAATAAAAATAAGCCTTTCACGGAAGTATAGTATAAATTACAATCGCCAACTAGCGCTCGTGCGATAACAGACAGTTTGTGTGTTTTTTTGGATATTAAAATTTATGTTTTGTGTTGCTGTGAAATAAAAAAAATATTCTAAGACGTATGCATGGAAAGATAAACATCTAAATCTTTGATTGAATTAAAACGTCTATTAAATGAATGTTTAAGTGTATGATAATGATAGTTTATGTTCGACCCTAACTATTATGTGTCAGAAAACTGTATCATAATGAGGCTCATTATAACACTATTTTTCATTATGAAACAGTTTCTCCCACCAATCAGAGCTCAAGAAACAGTTGTGTGACCAATTAGATAAGGATACCTTCGCGCATGCGCTCAAAATCCAACATGTCTATATAAATTACCGAAATTGCACCGTCCATATGTTCGCGTAAATAAACTGGTGAATATGAGACAAGAAATGGCACTGTACCTTAATATCCCCAAAATCAATTTGTACACAGCGTGTGGTTTTGAAACGACTTCGGTGACAGTTTTACTGAATACTGGAGCACAATCTGAACATATGGCATTGAAGCACACAGAGCGCATGCGTCGGTTGTCCAGAGAGCTTGGAAAACGGCGATATACTACCCACCGCAGCACCCGATCACAACATTCTAGTGACAACAGATATTTATGAATATTTATGTTGAAACATATAATAAAGTTATAATTATCGTGGAACATAAATAGTCGTATGCAACTCGCCTATAATTGTAATTAAGGCTCTCGTATGGAAATTATAAAACTCGCGTACGCTCGTTTTATAAACATACTCGTGTCTTAATTATTGCCATTATAGGCTCGCTGCATAATGTACTATTACCACACAGTTTTGTGTTTCGTTGAAATCAATTTTGTCGCATATGGTACTGCAATTAGAAACACATTATTGAGGCTCTAGAGCTAATTTTTTATTCATTTTACATTTGTTTTGAAGAAAATAAATGTTAACGTGGGATATTTTCTATTGAAAAGGGGCCTTTTTACGTGGGAAGTTGGGATTTTCAGAATTGAGAGTTTGGCAACTGTGCTTTAGAATCTCCGAGCAGCTAGACAACTTCTATGCGAGGTAAGATGGAGCATTTTCTGTTTATTATTTTTTCAAGAGAAACGCCAAACAGTTAGAGATTGTCTTAAATGAAACATGCAGGCTTATAACTAGGCCTAGTTGCCTGAAACCTACACCATATGATAAACTTGATCGCTTAGCAGCCATTGGACCCCCAGATATCAGACGTGAAGTGACAGCCAGATATGAATGATCGAAAGTAGATATATCTGAAGCACATCCATTGCATGATTATCAACCTGCTCATCGGCGATTGAAGTCTAGGAGTAGTTTCCTGCATACGTCAGAATGCCTGAAGAATCCACCTCAAACAACAAGCGTAAATGCCTGGAGATCTAGAAGCCTTCATCTAGAAGGATGGGTAGTCCCATCTGAAAGTCTTCCAGCAAGGCACGAAGAGACATGGACTACAGTATAAGGAATAATCTCGATTGGTTACGGTCTGGGGTTGATAGATCCAGGACCAACATTAAGAAGTAGGGACTACCTTGTGAGTCGACCTGCTGTGATTGTGGTGAAGAACAAACCATGGCCCACCTCCTCAATCCCAAACTAATCTATGAAGGTGTAGCTACTGTTGCTGTAATGAACCCATATGCTATAGGGTCCATGGAGTGCGAATCCATGCATTTGAGGAAGAAATCAAAGAAACGTACAGTTTCTAATGTACTTTAAAGAAAGATCAAGCTAGGAGGCCAGTATAAGGTTGTGCAACCAACGAGGACCAGGTGTTCGAGAGGATGATATCATCCCTCTTGACATTCTGAAGGGAGCGAGTCACGAGTATTAATAACCGAGTGGAAATTTCCCAGGATTAGACAAGGAGACCTGAATCGGAATTCAAGCTGACGTTGCTGGAAATTGACAACACCGCTTATGCGCCAGGAGAGGAATAATTAAATTTAACCCATTTACAAGTATAATAATGAGTAAACAAGTACAGTACAGTGAATCATTTTGAATGAGAGATTTTTCAGTAAAGAGAAACCATTTAATAATTGCGCAGAAAAAAACTGCCAACGCAAGACGACGTCATTGGGGAAGTACCAAGGCCTGTGTGGAGGGGAGAGAGCAAAAGAAATGCAACACCCACACAATTGAGGACGAGAAATTAATTAATATCTCCGAATTGCACGATCGATTCTTAGGTGCAATGAGATTATTTGACATTGAGAAGACGAGCTTTCGGAAGGTATAATTTTTATATTTGTGGCACCATTATTTTAGAAGTTGGCCACAGAAAAGGCTAGAGTCTTATTTTTTGTAGTGAAATAGTATAAAGCTTCGGGCTTCACCAAGCCAATCATGCAGTCTCGAACAGCCCGTGAGGGGTTTAATCACGCATCACGCAGTACAAGTCCGTCCAGGGGGACATAACGCTGGATCATCAGCACATGCAGTTATTCTGACAACCCGAGAGGGTGTTACTACGCACGCAGTTCAAACGGCCTGAGGGCACGTCACTAAGCTACATCAAACACCGAATGCAGTTCGACAGTCCGTGAGGGGCATAACTCTGCGTCACATCGAAGACAGGTACTAGTACTCCTTGAGGGGAGAAACGCTGTGTTACACCGCAGAAGTAATATCCGATAGCCATAGGCGTCGCAGTATTAACGACTTGCTTGCCTCCAGAAGGAGTGGTCAAGAAGAAAATTTAAAGTATCGCCGTATTGAAAGAGTAGGAAAATCCTAGTTACAGGATTTAGGCCCGACTGTATACAAGTTATAGTGAAAGTTCGTATGATATTAGTCAGAGCAGGCTGCGAACGTCGGACTTAAAGGCGATAGGTCGTTAAATAGACGAACGAATAGATCATAACGTACGGAAGTACCGTACCAGAAAGATAAACTGGTATTTAAATTAAAGAACCCAAAAAGGGAAGAACAGAATAAGGTTCGGAACGTACATCAGAAACGTAGGAGTGTTAGAACCGATCAAATAAAGAAGATAGGAGACTATTAAACATTATCTCCAGAAAGCAGGCGAACTATTCTAAAAGTACTAGAATCGAGAAGTACTAGCTGCTATAAACTAAATCTATAGGTCATTGAGGAGACCTCGATCCGAATAGACTTTCGCTAGGATCGATAAACAGATCTACAAAGAAGCCGTTCAAGCTAGATAAATAGCCGGTCATCCAGGATAGGAGTAGAAGAATTTGGGTTCCAGGGAACAATAGATGTTTCGAGACTTTCATATTCTGCAGGATAGGAAGCCGACATCGAATAAATTTCACCCTTGGAAACGGGAAATTAAGAAGATCACGTGTGATAGGCTCAGAAATACGGCCTAGTGATCAAGAATTGTGAAGTGTAAAAATTATCAAGATTGTGTGTTAATAATATTTTTAGTGTTTATTATGTGTTCAAAAGGGACACATCAGTGTATAAAAATGTCGTCAATGTTAAGTGTTTTAAATATATGTCAAAAAGTGTTTATACATAAGATGAATTCCTTTAATATGGAGTAAAAAGTTCAAAGTGGGCCCAAAATGAAGCACCGCACAAGAATAAAGATCATGGGACGATCTTAATAACATGTGAGTACTGAATTTCATTCTATTTTGGTGTCAGAAATTGGTTGTGTACAAATCCACCGGAGTTTTTGAGTAAAAGGGATGTGTTTTAATAAATAAATACTGAATAAGCAAGAACGCGGTCTGAACAATAATAGAAAATTTGAGAAATTATAAATGATTATGTAAAGAATAAATCCGGTAGAGGATATAAGTGAATAAAATGTTAATGTATTTAACAAATGTCATAAGAGCAAGCGAAATATCAATGATTATCATGAAAGATATTCAAATAAAGTAATGTTGAAATATGAAAGAAATAGCTTTTGAGCTTGTGTAAAGAATAAAGATAATAATAATAACTGAATATGGAAATATTAAATAAAGATCAAATAAATTGATGTGAACATAAGAGCGTTAAAGCCTTAATGTATGTGTAAGATATGATGTTCAATGGAATATTTTAAAAGGGGAGCGATTTATCGGCAACGGAAAGATTTATATGAGAATTAAAATAAGATGAATTGTTACTAATGAGATTTATCAGTTCTTGGGAAGACAATTTGGCTTAAAATAATGTATAGCGCAAAAGAGCGCCAATAATATTAAAATGTCACGCTAGGAACGCGTAGAGGTTAAAATACTTGGTAAATTACTTATGGAGGGTAGTTGATTGCAGTGAATTGATAATTGTATAAGTCCTCTATTTGTGACGTAGTATCACGAGGCATTGTGTATGTATTTGAAAGGGAGCTAATATATGGTATTATTGAGCGTATGTCATATGGGCCACGGCCGACTTTAAATCGCATTTTGTATAAGTCCTCTGTAAGGGAATGGTTCCCGAGGCACGTGAAGAGATTCGAATGCAGAATCTTCTTATGATAAAAGCCCCTTAATTCTTCGTCGTTGAATGTGTATTAATCTTCCCAATCAATGAGGACCCTCTCATAATTAATAAATGCCAAGGTTACGAAGGTGGTCTTTGAACCAAAGGAATAGTAGTATGAATGAGTACGGTACAGTAAAGCCCGGTCTCTCCCCAGAACTGAATATAATGTGAAGGTCTGTTTTGAAAGCCTTGGAAATAAGCTATTAACGTGGGTTAGACAGGGAGTCGCCGTCACCCTACGTGTCATAAATCGCGCCCGAGTATAAGGGTCTAGCTTTCTTAGAGTGAGAGTGGCCAGAAACCGTCTCGTAAGATGTTGTAAAGAGAAATGAATACACCAGGAGTGTTTAAAGTTGTTAACGACCCGGGCGTTGAACCGAGGTCCTTGTAGATTGATATTTTCGTTTGCCGGTTCAGATCGTCGTTTCTTATATGATAATGGTCTTATAAAATATAAGAGATAAATAACAATCCCTATTGTAATGATGTATGGACGTAGGATTCCACGAGTTAATTGAAGACAACTAAGTTTCGGGAGTAACTATAGTTTTTGACTGTGTCAAGTATCTTCACGCTCTGGAGTACACAATTGATTTCCTGATTACCTTAATATATTTGTGAAAATAAAGAGAGATGATAACAACTGAATGTGTGGACATGCCCAAAATATTGAGTTAGATAATTAACATAAATTTTAAATGTGATTATACATTTGTTTTTGAGAATTAAGAAAATATAAAGGATAGTGTTTGAGGTGTACAAGAATGACACCATTATTATGTAAAGCATGGAGCCAAAAGAGCTCGGAGTTATATAAAACTTACAGTTAATGCTTTATGGAAGTAAGACTAAGTAGGAATTGTTGGTTTATGTGGAAACCACATGTTTTAAATACAATATTTGTTTTATTATATTTGTGATTCCTTGTTCATTTGGAACAAGTAGATGATTATGGGTCAGTAATTAAATTGTTAAAGTGTTTGTAGCGCCATTAATTTTATTAATTAAATGTGTTAAAATAGGAGTTGATTTTGTTGTTATTTCTGCAAGTGTATCCTCTAATTAACCCAAAATATGTGAGTCACAGAGTGGGGGAACTTACCGCTGCCCCGAAAATTCCGAATTGAGCTACGCTGGTATACTGTGATTGGCATATTTCTTTCTAAAAGGGCACATGGGGGTCATATAAGTAATGTACTGGATTAATAACTAGAGGAACACTTAAGACGGTCATTTCATGTAAAGTAAAGTAATGATAGGTGTAGCTACAACGTAAAATATTAACTGACCGCATGGGTCCCTAGAAACTCATACCGAGCAGCCCTGTATTATATTATCAACCCCCTAGCAAACATTAATCATGGCGCCCAGTACGCAGGGATGAGTTTTCCTAGGGAAAACCCGAGTTTTCTCGAAAAATCAAAATTTTCATTTTTTGAAAAAATGGTTTTTCGAAATTTTGAATTTTAAATACTTCCATAAAGGTTTATGAAATTGAATAAAAGTATCAAAAGGGTACGTTGTAGTAAAAACCCGTACCAAAGTAAATTTTAAAGAAATTGGGACACACTAATTCAGAGTATCATCTCTCAAGCATGTACTAGTGTGGTGGCATTAGTGGCCCACTGTATTTTAATATGATGTTGTTAAGTGAAGAGAGGCGGAGGCTCTCTGAGAATGTAAGGGCCGAGAGCCCAGATAAAGGTAAAACTACAGGTGAGAAAGAGTACCCAAGTAAAGAAATTATAAATGTTTCTGTAGAAAGCATGCGTGCACCTGGAGACATAGTTACACGAAGAGAGGGTAACATGTCTGCAGACAAAAGGGTAAATGTTGAGCCTTTAGAGCTCCAAATGAAAAAAGAAAATTGTACACCGATTCCAAGGGAAAATGTAATTAATACAGATAATGATAATGAGGAAGGTAATTCAAAGTCTCACGTAGTAATGCCGGTTCAGGTAGGCTCAGAAAACGAAGGGGAAAAGAGCGAAAGTACTGACGTTCAGGATCAGGAAAAGGTAGAAATGGCGACTTGGGACGAAGTGAAAGAATTCGTGGAGATAACTAGGGCGATGGATAAGGAGTATGATAAGATGAGGGATGAACTTTGGAACTTAAAAGGTCGTGAATTAAGAATAAAAGAAGGAATTGAGGAACAAAGAGAAAGTATTTCCGGGGAAACAAAGAAGATCTATGAACTTCGTGAGAGAGCAAGCGAAAAATGGTGCGCAATGCCTAAACAGGAATTAGAGGAATTATACGAGGAAATCCCGAAGCTTAAAAAGTCATTAAAAGAAACAAAGAAGAAATTTGCGAAACGCATGGAGAAATAAGGGAAAATTGAAATAGTTACGTGGGAACAGCTAAAAATGTTTATTAAGGAAATAAGTGAGATAATGGAGCAGGTATGGGATATGAGAAGAGAATGGAATAAGATTTGGTGGAAGACCGATTATAAAGAGCACGAAAGGAAGAAATATGTTGAGGAACAAAAGGATTATATGGAAGAAGAATGGAAGAAGATGCGATGCTTCAGAACGAGCATGTATGATGAAAATGGAATAATAACTATTCAGGAGTTAGCTGAATTGAGGAAAGTTAAGATTTCGGAATACGAAGAAATATTAGAGGCTACTCAGAAGAAATATGATGAATACATATTAGCAGAGGACCGCAAAGCAAAAGAAATGGCTATCCCAGTCATAAATGAAACAGCTGTCCAAAAGGAAGTTGAAAAACAAGCCGAAATTGAAGAAGAAAAAGAAGTCACGGTGCCAGAACAGCCCAAAATTGAGATTAGAGAAGTCGAACAAGAAATAGAAATCGTAATGATTCCAGTGGAAACTGAGGAAAACTTGGAGATCCTTCCTGAAGAAGACATGGAGATTCAAGAGGAAATCGTAAGTCCAGACCAGGAGGACAGCCAAAATGAAAATGAGCTCCAAACTGAAGAGACTCATTTTGATGAAAAGGTCGAGCTGGAAGAGCAAGAAGTAATCTCGGAACAGGAGATAACAAAGGAATTGATAGTCGAAGAAACGGAAATGATAATTCCTGAAGAAACAGAGAAATTAGATGAAACAAAAATAGAAAATGTCAATGAAACACCGATGGAAACAGAGGTTCAGGATTTCACAGAAAGGGAAAAGGAAAACTTCGAAGAAATGCAGGACCAGGAAAATAAAAGGGCATTAAAGGAAGAAGAGGAAAAATTGAAAGCCCAGATCCTCGAATTAATGATTAAATGTCAAGATTGCCAAAGAAAGACTAGAGAAATGGAGAAAGATGCTAATAAGAGCCAAGAAACCCTAAAAGAAAAAGATGAGATTGTTGGGAACAATGAAAAAATGAAAGGAGATGTCTCTGAAGAAAATCAAGACAGAGGAAAACCGCCATTGATAGTTGGTGTACCAGGAAATGGATACCCCACGGAAACAATGAAAGGAGGAGGAATAACATACGAAGCTTTGGAGAAAGAGGATGCCCAGGCATACTTCAGCTGGAAGCTCCGTAAAAAGAAAGGGAGCGATAAAAAGAAGAGAAAAGAAGGAGATCTGAAAGACCTAAAGAACTGGAAGAGTCGAAAAAAGGAAATACTCTTTGGAAATGCCATCTCGATACGAGATGAAGGAAAAGGATTATCCTATGGGAACAAACGGGTAAAGCTATTTGCAACCGTCAAAGAATAAGAGAAATAAGTATAATATTTGTTGAAATACCATCTCAAAGAGAGATAAGGAAGGGGGAAGAAAACCAGAAAGAGTCAGGTGAGGTCAGACTGAGCTCTTAAAAATCGAATGAAGTGTAACAGACTTGAAGTCTGAGAACTGTAATGAATTAAGTTACGGGTAAAGCTAATTGCACCCGCAAGTAATTAAAAGAAAGTCATTAAGTTGAAAATATATAATGAATAGAAAACAGACCGACTTGAAGTCTGTCTTGAGAAAAGAAGAAAGGAAACCAACTGTTGACTCGAGTTTGGAAATGCGCCAGACGAGGGGAGAGTTGTAAACACCGAACGTGACAAGAAATTTATGGTCCTGAGTGTAGCCGACCGCTAGGGGAATAAATGAATGAATGGGAACTTTTGAAGACCCAACCTAAACACAGACCAGAGAGGAAAGGAACTTTAAAGGAGTAATTGATTTTATTGAAAAAGAAAATTTTAATGTAATAAAGGAGAAAGAAAGGGTAAAGATAGAGTATACCCAACCTACACAATTAGTGGAAGGAACTTTAAGGAAATAAAATAACAGTAAATACGGATGACGTTATGATGGATTCGATGAATAAAGAATATGAAATTAATTAAAATAAATTTCCTCAAAAATTTTTCGAAAATGTATTTATCCTAAGGAAGGGTGAGATGAACCCATATGCTATAGGGTCCATGGAGTGCGAATCCATGCATTTGAGGAAGAAATCAAAGAAACGTACAGTTTCTAATGTACTTTAAAGAAAGATCAAGCTAGGAGGCCAGTATAAGGTTGTGCAACCAACGAGGACCAGGTGTTCGAGAGGATGATATCATCCCTCTTGACATTCTGAAGGGAGCGAGTCACGAGTATTAATAACCGAGTGGAAATTTCCCAGGATTAGACAAGGAGACCTGAATCGGAATTCAAGCTGACGTTGCTGGAAATTGACAACACCGCTTATGCGCCAGGAGAGGAATAATTAAATTTAACCCATTTACAAGTATAATAATGAGTAAACAAGTACAGTACAGTGAATCATTTTGAATGAGAGATTTTTCAGTAAAGAGAAACCATTTAATAATTGCGCAGAAAAAAACTGCCAACGCAAGACGACGTCATTGGGGAAGTACCAAGGCCTGTGTGGAGGGGAGAGAGCAAAAGAAATGCAACACCCACACAATTGAGGACGAGAAATTAATTAATATCTCCGAATTGCACGATCGATTCTTAGGTGCAATGAGATTATTTGACATTGAGAAGACGAGCTTTCGGAAGGTATAATTTTTATATTTGTGGCACCATTATTTTAGAAGTTGGCCACAGAAAAGGCTAGAGTCTTATTTTTTTGTAGTGAAATAGTATAAAGCTTCGGGCTTCACCAAGCCAATCATGCAGTCTCGAACAGCCCGTGAGGGGTTTAATCACGCATCACGCAGTACAAGTCCGTCCAGGGGGACATAACGCTGGATCATCAGCACATGCAGTTATTCTGACAACCCGAGAGGGTGTTACTACGCACGCAGTTCAAACGGCCTGAGGGCACGTCACTAAGCTACATCAAACACCGAATGCAGTTCGACAGTCCGTGAGGGGCATAACTCTGCGTCACATCGAAGACAGGTACTAGTACTCCTTGAGGGGAGAAACGCTGTGTTACACCGCAGAAGTAATATCCGATAGCCATAGGCGTCGCAGTATTAACGACTTGCTTGCCTCCAGAAGGAGTGGTCAAGAAGAAAATTTAAAGTATCGCCGTATTGAAAGAGTAGGAAAATCCTAGTTACAGGATTTAGGCCCGACTGTATACAAGTTATAGTGAAAGTTCGTATGATATTAGTCAGAGCAGGCTGCGAACGTCGGACTTAAAGGCGATAGGTCGTTAAATAGACGAACGAATAGATCATAACGTACGGAAGTACCGTACCAGAAAGATAAACTGGTATTTAAATTAAAGAACCCAAAAAGGGAAGAACAGAATAAGGTTCGGAACGTACATCAGAAACGTAGGAGTGTTAGAACCGATCAAATAAAGAAGATAGGAGACTATTAAACATTATCTCCAGAAAGCAGGCGAACTATTCTAAAAGTACTAGAATCGAGAAGTACTAGCTGCTATAAACTAAATCTATAGGTCATTGAGGAGACCTCGATCCGAATAGACTTTCGCTAGGATCGATAAACAGATCTACAAAGAAGCCGTTCAAGCTAGATAAATAGCCGGTCATCCAGGATAGGAGTAGAAGAATTTGGGTTCCAGGGAACAATAGATGTTTCGAGACTTTCATATTCTGCAGGATAGGAAGCCGACATCGAATAAATTTCACCCTTGGAAACGGGAAATTAAGAAGATCACGTGTGATAGGCTCAGAAATACGGCCTAGTGATCAAGAATTGTGAAGTGTAAAAATTATCAAGATTGTGTGTTAATAATATTTTTAGTGTTTATTATGTGTTCAAAAGGGACACATCAGTGTATAAAAATGTCGTCAATGTTAAGTGTTTTAAATATATGTCAAAAAGTGTTTATACATAAGATGAATTCCTTTAATATGGAGTAAAAAGTTCAAAGTGGGCCCAAAATGAAGCACCGCACAAGAATAAAGATCATGGGACGATCTTAATAACATGTGAGTACTGAATTTCATTCTATTTTGGTGTCAGAAATTGGTTGTGTACAAATCCACCGGAGTTTTTGAGTAAAAGGGATGTGTTTTAATAAATAAATACTGAATAAGCAAGAACGCGGTCTGAACAATAATAGAAAATTTGAGAAATTATAAATGATTATGTAAAGAATAAATCCCGTAGAGGAAATACGTGAATAAAATGTTAATGTATTTAACAAATGTCATAAGAGCAAGCGAAATATCAATGATTATCATGAAAGATATTCAAATAAAGTAATGTTGAAATATGAAAGAAATAGCTTTTGAGCTTGTGTAAAGAATAAAGATAATAATAATAACTGAATATGGAAATATTAAATAAAGATCAAATAAATTGATGTGAACATAAGAGCGTTAAAGCCTTAATGTATGTGTAAGATATGATGTTCAATGGAATATTTTAAAAGGGGAGCGATTTATCGGCAACGGAAAGATTTATATGAGAATTAAAATAAGATGAATTGTTACTAATGAGATTTATCAGTTCTTGGGAAGACAATTTGGCTTAAAATAATGTATAGCGCAAAAGAGCGCCAATAATATTAAAATGTCACGCTAGGAACGCGTAGAGGTTAAAATACTTGGTAAATTACTTATGGAGGGTAGTTGATTGCAGTGAATTGATAATTGTATAAGTCCTCTATTTGTGACGTAGTATCACGAGGCATTGTGTATGTATTTGAAAGGGAGCTAATATATGGTATTATTGAGCGTATGTCATATGGGCCACGGCCGACTTTAAATCGCATTTTGTATAAGTCCTCTGTAAGGGAATGGTTCCCGAGGCACGTGAAGAGATTCGAATGCAGAATCTTCTTATGATAAAAGCCCCTTAATTCTTCGTCGTTGAATGTGTATTAATCTTCCCAATCAATGAGGACCCTCTCATAATTAATAAATGCCAAGGTTACGAAGGTGGTCTTTGAACCAAAGGAATAGTAGTTTGAATGAGTACGGTACAGTAAAGCCCGGTCTCTCCCCAGAACTGAATATAATGTGAAGGTCTGTTTTGAAAGCCTTGGAAATAAGCTATTAACGTGGGTTAGACAGGGAGTCGCCGTCACCCTACGTGTCATAAATCGCGCCCGAGTATAAGGGTCTAGCTTTCTTAGAGTGAGAGTGGCCAGAAACCGTCTCGTAAGATGTTGTAAAGAGAAATGAATACACCAGGAGTGTTTAAAGTTGTTAACGACCCGGGCGTTGAACCGAGGTCCTTGTAGATTGATATTTTCGTTTGCCGGTTCAGATCGTCGTTTCTTATATGATAATGGTCTTATAAAATATAAGAGATAAATAACAATCCCTATTGTAATGATGTATGGACGTAGGATTCCACGAGTTAATTGAAGACAACTAAGTTTCGGGAGTAACTATAGTTTTTGACTGTGTCAAGTATCTTCACGCTCTGGAGTACACAATTGATTTCCTGATTACCTTAATATATTTGTGAAAATAAAGAGAGATGATAACAACTGAATGTGTGGACATGCCCAAAATATTGAGTTAGATAATTAACATAAATTTTAAATGTGATTATACATTTGTTTTTGAGAATTAAGAAAATATAAAGGATAGTGTTTGAGGTGTACAAGAATGACACCATTATTATGTAAAGCATGGAGCCAAAAGAGCTCGGAGTTATATAAAACTTACAGTTAATGCTTTATGGAAGTAAGACTAAGTAGGAATTGTTGGTTTATGTGGAAACCACATGTTTTAAATACAATATTTGTTTTATTATATTTGTGATTCCTTGTTCATTTGGAACAAGTAGATGATTATGGGTCAGTAATTAAATTGTTAAAGTGTTTGTAGCGCCATTAATTTTATTAATTAAATGTGTTAAAATAGGAGTTGATTTTGTTGTTATTTCTGCAAGTGTATCCTCTAATTAATCCAAAATATGTGAGTCACAGAGTGGGGGAACTTACCGCTGCCCCGAAAATTCCGAATTGAGCTACGCTGGTATACTGTGGTTGGCATATTTCTTGCTAAAAGGGCACAGTAATAAGCCCTAAACTAAAGTATAATTGTAAACTTATATGCGGAAGTGAACTACAAGTACTCTGTTGTGTTGATTTATTTTATTTATCGTATGGCTTTTAGTGCCGGGAGTGTCCGAGGACATGTTCGGCTTGCCAGAGGCTGTAGCTGCTTCAAGCGGACACCTATAGGGTGAGCTACACATCCCGTTCAATTCCAAGTTGTTCCAACTTTCGCTACCAAATATCAATGATACCTATTGGTGAACGTTGGAGCTTTGATAGAGCGTTCCAACGAAATCTAACCTAGAAATTTAGTTTCACACAAGTTTAGTTAGTGGAAGGATCTTTTACATGCCATAAATCTATGACATGGGACCACCGGCTTTACTTCCCCTCCGAAGGAAGGCATACTGAAGGATTTTAACGCTCTTAAAAGATCCGACGTCTTCAGCCCGGTTTGAACCCTCTATCTTGGGCACAGCAGTTCAGCATGCTACCAACTACGTCACTGAAGCCGCTAGCTGTGATGATTAAAATATTGTTTGTCTACTACGAATACTCACACTAGTACTGTAGTACAGACATCACAGTGACACAGGTTATCAGACAAAGTATATGTACAAGTATATGCATGACCAATATGTCGCAAGGACACTAAAAAGAACCAACAACAACATTTTTACAGCCAAAGGAGAATATTTTCCTTGCACATCACCCCTTAACCCTAGCAATACCAGCGGTAAGGGGGGGGGGGGGGAGGTATTTCGTGCCCACCAGTTCCATCATTTTTTTACGGTTAAATCATGGTATTCCTATTCTATGCTTACTGTGCAGAAAGTTATTGTCTATTTTGAATCCGGTTACCTAACCACACATTTACATTTTTTAAATTTTAATTCTTGTATAAGATATTAACTATTTTATTTTGGTGGACACGGAAAACATCCCCGTTGGTAGTTCGTGTGCCTCGTCATACTGTGTACTGTGGTACAACAAAGTTAACAAAACTACCATAATTTGTTCTGGTTGCATGAAGCACATATGGGGAATACACTGCAAAGAACAGTCGTATATTCCTCGTGTGTTAAAGATGGCGAAGAGTATGGTTCGTTGGTTGGTTGGTTCCTCAGTTTAGGGGCTGCGACAACGCGGTCATGTAGCCCCGAGTACTTTGGGTGTGTGTAGAATCTGTCTGAAAACCGGTGTTAATTAGGCGAAGATTTTGTTTGTAACTGTTGTTAATTAAGTTATAGTTTTGCCATTTAAGGTTCAAAATAGAAGATATGTTGATTTTAGAATAATGCAAATCACACAAAAGGAATTTATTGTGGTGGTCACAAAATAACCCCCCGTTGGGTAGCCCGTGGTTTGAAAAATAGCATGGTATTGCTATGGTTAAAGAAGATATCTGGGTATCGCCAGGAGGATGAATTTGTTGAGGAAGCCATGTTGTCTAATATAAAGGAATATCCAGCTCATATTACACAATGTCGCCGCTGGGGACGGCCCTACCTTTCAACGCACCCTGCAAGTGTGTTTCTATAGCAACCCCCAGCCCCCAACAACAGCAGCTGCAATTAATTTAGCGTCAGCAAGATAATGCCCTGATAATTACCCTATTGAATACAGCCTGTGTCAGCGCTGATCCTTTGAGTTCCAAGGAGCGCTGTTGGATTTGTCGCGCGCACCAAACCAAAGATCTGCACTGTATAACATGAGTCAGCTTTAAACACTCGTGTACAGATAACTGGAGCTATTCTATCCAACACATTTTTAAGTATATTTCAACTTAACTGTTTTTGAAAGGGATTTTTCTTTTTAGACTGTCCTCTATAATTTTGCAATATTGCTTTTCAGAATTTTCACCAGTCTGAACGTAAAACATAAAGTTATAAGGGTTTGAATTGCTACAAAAATGGATTTCTTCAAGTAAGAATGCTTAGTATTACTCTATATTGAAATGCACAATCTGCATGAGTGTAACAATAATTTTTGCAAGACCGTTTTTAATTCTTTTAATTTAATCAACAGCAATTTGCATTTACTACTTAAAGTAGGAAATTAATTCATTAGTATCTCCACTAGTATCAAATTAGTATAAGTTACAGTGATGTGTTTCAAGAAAAAAAAGATGTCAAAGAATAGGTAGTGCAGCGATGAATATGTTAAATATGGACTTACAAGCAACCTTGGTCGGGATGGAATTGGAAAACCACAGTGTTCCTTATGTGCCAAAATTCTTTGCAATGATAATATGAGGCCTGCCAACTCCAGGAATATTTTTATGTAACCATCTGAGAAGGTTAAAAAAAGATACGAGCCTTACAGTAGTTGCATATCATGTGTAACATCTGATACGATATCCTACTATGAAATTGAGATGAAATGAATGTGAAGTCATCTGCCATGTTATCCTACAATGAAATTGAGATGAAATATATGGGAAGTCAATTTTTTTCGGCTGTACTCCTCCAGTTTTTGATTTCTTTCTCACGTTTCTTGTCGATAATTTCGCATATATTCTGCTCTGGATTTACCCATCTCTGCAAATCACAAAAAAGGGGCGTCACCCCGAGTCCTACAACACCTCATACAAGTCCCTAGCATTATTGGTTCGCGAAATATTAAAAAGCCGATGACCTATTAGTTTTGGGTCCTTTGGTTAAATTAGGAGGGCTATAGGAAAACGGGGGTTGTCATCCCGAGTCCTAGGACTCTCCTAGCTAAGAAGAAATGTAAAATTGTAGAAAACTCCAGTGCCAAATCCTGACCGGTGCGCATGCGCGAGGTACGTCGTGGTACCAATAATGTATTGTAGGAATATCTTTAATGGGGCCTCCAAACCTTGAAGTAAACCGTATGCGATATACATTCCACATAGGGCTGTATGTTGGCTGACAGTACCTCGAATGCTTCCATTAAATAAGGATACAGCAAAAGTATGAAGATTTATTAAATCATAATTGTTTTCAGCAAATATGATATAATGAATATTTTTACACCAAAGAACGACAACTTGAAGATGATTTATTGTAGGAATATCTTAAATGGGGCCTCAAACCTTGAAGTAAACTGTACGCGATATACATTCCCTCTTACACATTTCCATCCCATTTCCGTCCCTTTTCCGAAATCACTCCCACAAAATATATCCAGCAACCGAGTGGAATGATGTTACACAACAAACAAGTAGTTCCGTGAAGAACTATACAGCCTATTTTTCATGCCAATGATTATTCTACAGTACATGAACCTATCTAGAATAATGACGAAATTAAGTTGCTAATATCGAAATATCTAATTAGTTCAAAATATACCTGGTATAATGTAGCCTAATAGAACACTACAGTTGGCAGCCCTGGTGACTGAATATATTCTTAGTTCCACCTCTTAAGGTACAGAATACAAAATTTGGTTGAAGTCCAATGGACGTAACATGCAGTTAGACACTGGATCTATCAGCACGCGTAAAAGCATGTTGCCAACAATACCATGCGTGTGCTGGTCAGAAATAATCTGAATTATTATGATATCTTGTTGTGCCAATTTTGGATGAAATCCATTTGTTAGTATAGAAGTTGCATGTATTTTAAAATTGGACATATCAGCAGGCATAGAATCATGTTGGCAGCACTGTCTTGTATTAATTACTCCAAATTAATCTAGAATGTCAGG
The DNA here is from genome assembly GCA_946902985.2 of Meconema thalassinum. Classification (NCBI taxonomy): domain Eukaryota; kingdom Metazoa; phylum Arthropoda; class Insecta; order Orthoptera; family Tettigoniidae; genus Meconema; species Meconema thalassinum. Next base: position 415,353,441 of record OX336393.1, read on the forward strand.
TGCTATACGTGTGCAAAGTATAGAGCTGTTGGCTTGCATACTTTCTGATATATTGGTATTAGGGTAAAAAGAATATAGACAGCATTTATTAACAGTTGGCAGCCCTGATTGCTCTTAACAATACTTATAGTCATATCTGTTATGGTACACATATCACATACGAAATTTGGTTGAAATCCAACTGATAGTATACTGTAGAAGTTACACGTATTAAAAAATTGGTACTATCAGCAGGCTTATAATCATGTTGGTAGAACTGATGTATATAAGTTACTCCGAATTAATCTAAAATGTCAGAATATACGTGTGCATAGTTTAAAGCAGTTGGCTTGCATATTTTCTGATATATTGGTATTTGGATAAAAATAAATAAATAGAGCGAGCAATTATTAACAGTTGGCAGCCCTGGTGGCTCTTAAGAATACGCTCAGTCATATCTGTTTATGTACAGATATTACATACAAAATTTGGTTGAAATCCAATTGATAGTGTAGAAGTTATATGCATTTAAACACTGGACCTATCAGAAGGCTTAAAATTATTTTGGCAAATCTGTCATGGTTGGCCTCCTGGAAATTAAACTGAAATAGTATTATCTACATGTGTGCCAATTTTGGAATAGCTCCCATGCATACCTTGCACGATATCCAACATGGAGCTCAAATTTCTAGTGCGTTTTTTCAGCAGTTGGTTGCACTGACATTATTTTCAAATATGGACGTGAGCTATTCCGGTGCACATCTTTACTCATACTAAATTTGGTTTCGATTGCTGCAGCCGTTTAGGAGTTGATAGGGGGGGAAACACACACAGCCAGACAGACACACATTTTCCCGGATTAATCTCATAAGTCTACTTTTCCCTCATTTTTGCAAAATGTGAAAAGTAGGCTAAAAATGCTAATTACATAATTGATCCATTATAAAGAAGGATGAGATAAATTTTTAAGTTTACTTTTAGGGAAGGCATGACAGTTAAAACGTTAAGAACCCCGGATTTAAGGGTTAAAATAGGACATATAAGGTAAGCCATTCCGGGGTATGGGCTGTCATTGGTCAGCGCTCCATGACGCAGCCAGGCAGGCAGAACGCTCTCTATCGTTGAGTTACCCACAGAAATATGAATACGGTTTCGCTCTTCCTTTCCTTCTGTCCGCATTAAAGGACAATACCGATGGACTGTATTGTATTTTAAATATTTTTACTTTCGATAGAAAGACATTGAATAACAATCAGGCAGATAAACTGGCAATAAACTACGTTATATTTGCTGCCAGCCTTGCAGTAAACTTTAATTAGGCATGTTCAATATGTAACGCACTGGCTGCATACGGCTGTCAGCTTGGGAGTCCTACACCTGGGCTCTACGGAAGTCACACATAATTATCATTATTATTTTAACTAAACAATATTATAATAATACTATAAATGCGCTTCTTTTACCCTTTCAATACGTACACCTCAACAAAAGTTAATCAGAGATATTTCGTACCCTAGTGTTTCGTAATTATTTTAATTCGTAGAGACCTCCGGGTGAAGTGGCTAGCATTCTTAGCTGTCGCCCTGGAGGTCCGGGTTCGATTCCCAGCTCTGACAAGAAATTTAATTGTGGTCTGCAACGGGGTACACTGAGCCTCGTGAGGCAAAACTGTGAAGAGGAGGGATTGGCTATCACCTCAACTATCCCGGAAATGGTTTTCCGTGGTTTCTCACGTCTACTTCAGGCCGCGGCCGCCCCCTTCCCAATCCTCACCTGAATTACAAATAAAACTTTCTTCGGCTTTTCCCAATTAATTGGGGTCGCCGGAGCCTACCAGGCTCAGATTGGTTTTGGCTGGGGATTTAAGGCCGGATGCCCTTCCTGACGCCACGTGATTTTTCAGGTGAAAATTCCACCCCGCCGTCACCGGGATTCGAACCCCGGCCGTCCGGGTGAAAGACGAGCAGCTAAGCCACTGCGCCATCACGCTCCCCACCTGAATTACAAATCCACGGACTATATCAGACACCACATTAAAACAGATTATCAGACAAATTCTGCAAACACCTTAGTACACGGGGCTAAATGACCACGATGTCAAAGTCTTTCAAATTAATCAATTGTAGGCCTAATTGTCCATGTAACAGTACCAATTTTAGAGTATTGACAAGTCCGACCTAAATCATTTCTTTTATCATGTACTGTTTTACCGTATGTCATGTAATTATCTGTTTAATTTTTGGACTGTGAATAATGTTTACATTTTTCCATGCTTCTCGTACAAACAAGCAATTTGTTTCATTCCAAACTTTTACTAAACAGACGTTAATCAAAAAAGTCTAACAACTTACGAAATGATAGTGATCCAGTCGTGTTCAGCAATTAGTTTTTCAACAATAGGTCATTTTCAGCTACATTTCCTAAAAATGTTATTTTTTTGCATTTGAAAGCAATGAAACCTGCGATGTATCTTAAGGCATCGTGAGTCACATCCTCATTGCGGCATGTTGAATTGCCATGGTCGAGGTTGATATCTTGAAGCAACTGTTCTTCACTTCCATCGCCTGAATACTCACAAAGTACCGGTACATGGGATGAGGTGCCTATCACTGAGATGCACAGTTCAATTGAGAGGAACTTCTCGAATTCTTATGTTGTTTCTTCTACTAGGCAGTCAGAAGAGGTACCAGGTTGACTTGCATCCTCAGCAACAGAGACATCACCGGACAAAAGTATCTCGTTCGCATTCCCTGTTATAGGAGGCGCATTCGGTTCTTTACTTCGAAAGGCTAGGGTTGTTATAGAATACACCAAGGCCGCGAAGACGAGACAAGAAATTTTCGAGGCAATCTTGGTTTAGTCTTGAGGTCAAAATATAGGGCACACCAATGCTTTTGAGATCTAGAAAAAGTCCAAACAGAGAATTTATTGACATTAAGAACCCTTTCTGAAATGGGAGAAGGCCACTTCTCTTCCCTACACGCAAGGCTGAACAAATGTCTAGGAACCTTCTTAAGGTGTTCTCCTGGTTTATGTGATTCAGTCCATAACCACTTCTAAGGGGACCCTTCTCATCCTTGGGGAATCTAGAATTTAGTACATCAAATACATCGTTAATTAATTCAATAATAATTCCTTCGTGATCTTGGTTTAGAATGTACTTCACAGCTTGGGCAGTGTGGCGGGAAAAGAGCTGAGCAGCCATTCTTACATTTTGGCGAGTACTCCACTAACAGTCAGGTGGCCTTGAGAAATATGGTGTGTGAATGTTAGATCACCTCTCTGATGTTCCAGGAGATCTTCTATCAATTTTTTCGTAACAGTTGTTCCGTCGGGTAGAGTAATTCCTTTATCTAGGAAGTGATTTCGGAGAAGTTTTAACCAGTGAGGGACGTCACAAAAAACACTTTCTTATTACTGTCTACAGGGTTGTGGAAATACGTCTTGCTAGAGGATACCCCCAGTTCTTTCCACACCTTCGCATTTTTACCCCCCCATATCACAAGTGACAGCCACAACACGCACTCCAGCTCCTTCTACCTCCCGGATTATGGATTGTAACAGTGTGCTTGTCATCGTGACATCAAAGTCATAGTCTGTTAGGTAGTCAGCCCGAAGGCTGGTTGGATCCTCAAAAAGCACCGCCGTTGCGTTATGTGAGTAGATACCCACAAAAACCCAAGGCAGCGCTATATTGAGGCGTTCTAGGCAAGAAGAGGAGTGAGGTAGTTTGCCATTGCTTTCCTCACTGAGTCATAGTACACAGGTTGTTTCCATGGCGAAAATAAGCTGCAAATCATCGCCACCTGAAAGTTCTTATGAGGCCCAAGCATCACATCATCAGATGACCGTCGATGTTCATTTCATCGAAACTTAGAACAGTCAGTGCTTCGAAAGGTTTGAAAGTTTCTGACCTAGCATTAATTAAACTAAGAACTTCGGTTAAAATGCCCGGTCTACACTTGAACTGTCTTGCCCATTTTAGGAGAGATGAGCGGCAAGGCAAGGGGTACTTCCTTTTCCTCAAGTACGCATACGCCTCGGGAGAAAGAGCTCTTAAAGTGAGGGTATTCGCGATGTCTCTAGGACCCCATCTAACGCGTTTTTCCATTCTTAGTAAACAGCGATTTTGTCCAGATGTAAAGCATTGTAACAAAATATATTTTATTTCTTTGTATATCACTTGCTTTATGCTCCAATGTGATCTTCTGTTGGATACCACATGTCCTTTAGGTTTAACTTTCTTGAAAGCAACATTCTTCTGCACCAGGATAGCATTCTTTTTCACCAGAGCAGCATTTTTCCTCTTTAAGAACTCAATTTCTTTCCGTAATTCTTTAATTTCTTGCTCTTTCATTAATATAACAGAGTCGGTGATTACGTCTGTGTTGGTTTCCTTATCGAGTTTTCTTTTCTTTGGGGATGGCGAATACAATGTTGTTAGAACTCTCTTCCGTACCGTACTGACCTTGTGTCACAGCGGAGTTTCCCGTCTGTTACAACCAATAGAGAGAAAGAACTTTAGAACAACAGTTCATGCAAGATATATACGCATGAATTCACAGCTTAATCAATAACGCTCTTATTTAAAGGTGATTTTCTTTAATGTGCTAACGCTAACGCTACTCACATCTGAAAGTTCATTACAACAGACCCGCACCTAATATACTGTATTTCCCCGTCCCTAGAGAACAATAGGGTAAAGGAATTTCAAGTCCGTACTCCTACTGCACAAACGTGAAGTTGCACTACCGCTGTAACTTCAATTCGTAGATTAATTATAAAAAGTAATGCAATTTTAAAACTCTCAAACATTCCCAACGATGTAGGCCTAATAAAAATGTATAATATAGAAGTAACGAACAATGCAACTGTAATAAAGACGGTGTTTAACATCAATAATTCATTATATCGAACCTTATCTCCTATACTGATGGCCCCTGCTACAGGACATTCAATTTTATCTCCATGCCAGTTGGGTATTTTTTGAGATGGAACAGCGTCTGATTTCAGTATCTTCCTTAAAGGGAGACCCAATAATTCATTTTTCAAATCCCGCTCGTAGTCCTCGGGAAGGAAATGTACTGAACATATTCGTGCATTGAGCACTTCATAAAGAAGTCCGCTCGCTTGCACCGCGATACCCACTGACGTTGAAATTCCAGGTCTTTGGGGAAAAGATGGTAAACTACGTTTTGAGTCTTGTAAGCAATATTTTTGCATTGTGCAACAGCACAATTCGATTTATTTTTACTCATTTCACCATAGACGTAAGTAAAATAATGCGGAAATTAAATAAAGTATTACCAGGTACTGTAACTTTTCCACTAAATACGTTTTGTACACTATAAACAATATCAATACCGCTCATAAACAGACAATGATTACACAGGGACTGCCGCGCGCGGAGACTATATGCCTGCCCAGTGACGTAGGTGCTCCCTGGCTGGCTGTATGGCGGGAAGCCGGAATACACCTACCTGGGTTAGTTCAATAAACTTGTAGAAATATGTGTAATACTCAATAATATCCAACAGTAAATGGCAACAATAAGTCATTACAAACCCAACAATAACGAACCAAAGATGAATTCTCCAGTTTTTTTTAATCAAATGGCCCCAATAACATTATCTGCATGAATGTATCAGTTTTAACACATTTTTTTAAATTACCAAAATAGTTACGAAATTATAAGTCATAATACGGCAGAAAACCGCACGGGAGAAGCGAGATACGTATTCTCCCTTGTATTTACATGGCCTATATAATAATAGCAATGATAACAGACACAATAGTAATGATAATAATAATAATATTGGATGAGCCAAGAATTTAAGCATCTCGATGGGGTAATCCAACAAAGTGGACTGGAACAAGATCTGGAAAATAGACCTGGTGGTTCCATCTGACGAAAGACATTTATAATAAGAACGCGTTGAGTATATGTGCCAAGCTTAGGCGCTGTAGCACAGTTCTTAAACCAGAAGGGCTGTATGCTTCGGAGATTTTGAGTATGTGTAGTCAAAGATAAGTCAATTGATATTGTTGATAAATTGAAAATCCGTCTGATCAATAGCTTACTAAGAGTAGTTGTTTAATGAAAAATTAAACGACACACATGTTTCGGAATATGAATGATCCATCCTCAGCGTGAAAAAAATTATACCTTAAAAACAAGTTAAGCATTGTCAAACAAATGGATATCCTTACAGATAGTGTTAATTTAAATTAATGAAAAACTTGTAAATAAATGGGTTGATATGCAATTAAACAAACTACTTTAAAATACTATGTTGATATTATATTAGTATTTCGAAAAATATATTTATACGGGACTTCTTTTTTCGAATGTAGATATGTGAGAAGGCATGTAAATCGTCGTTGAAATTTGAAGAAATTTCGATAATAAACGTACCGTAATTAAATATTATCAAAAATCAGTCGAAAATTCAAGATGATTTTTCCCTCTGTAGAGTTGTACAGAAAGAAACAACCAGTCACGTCAACAATTAGAGAAGAGAATGTTATTCAATGTCCAATGATCCACTGGCAAAGAAAATCTGGGCTTACGTGAAACCAATTGAAAAATCAAAACAAATGGAAGGGTACCAAAAATGTGATAAAGATCTTGCAGAAATTGATATTCCAGAGGAGGAATTCTGAACCGGAATGAATTTAGACAAATGGTCAAAAACTACCAGGGGCCAGAATCAAAAGACGGAGGAGACCTCTTTTAGAAGATCGGATGAAGACACTGAGTGATGGGCTCAACAGATATTGGCAGGGCATCAAAGCTGGCAGACGAACTAAAGCTAAACACTGAAAATGTTATTGATTGTTAACTCGTAGTCCATAGTGGCTCAATTCGAATGTAAATAATAATAACAATAGTATGGAAAAATAACACAAGTGGAAAGTTTCAAATACCTTGGAGAGATTATACAGAAAACAGGACTGAACTTGGCATCCAGTGAAGACCGGATCGCTAAATTGCAGAAAGAATACCGACCTTCATGGAACCACTAAAATAGCAAGTAGTTCCGTGAAGAACTAAATAGCCTATTTTCATATATCCTACTCATGTTAATTGCCTCTATCAACATACAAATTGTCAGTTTGATTGCATTCGAAACCTGGCGCAGTCAGCTGGTATTTGAGGGTGCGCAAATGCGAGGGAGCTGTGTCAGTACATTTACTGGCACGTTAAAAATCCCCTTCGGGGCAAACTTCCGGCACCCCGGCGTCTCTAAAAGCCAGGGTAGTTAAAAGGGACGTAAAACCAATGACATTATTAATTAGTTTGATTGCAGTAATAGATTCGTAGATATTGAGAACCGTAAAAATATTTTGGATGATCACCATGTTGGATTTTTATATTATAGTCCTTAGGTTTAACTACTATTACATCAAGATTATTGTGTAGGTGTTTTATTCAAACTTCAATCGCATGATTATGACACAAGAAATAAAAGCGGGATTTCAAAATTTCGCTCAGCCGCCATCTTTGGTTATGAAAATAATTTAAATGAATTAGATGCCAGTCGATTAAAATTTGTATAAGCATATACCGTATCAAGTTTCACTGCGCTCGAAAGGTTAAAACCCAAGAAAGGTCCATTTGAATATAAAAATTTCGCGTCGCCGCCATGTTAAATTTGTGCTCGCCAGGTTATTGAACGTCCCATAGGTGAACCTATGCTTATAACCTCTATACACTTTCAAAATTTCAGTTCGATTGTTGTAGAAGATTAATAGATATTGAGAACCATCTAAAAATTTCGGATGGTCGCCCTGTTGGATTTTAATATATGTAGGCCATAGAGTTATGTACTATTAGATGATGATTGTTGTGAACGTTCATTATACAAATTTTGATTTTGATCGCATGATTAGAACACAAGAAATAAAAACTTAATTTTCGAAATTCGCACAACCGCCATCTTGAGGTTACGTAAACAATTGAACTAAAATATATACCAGTGCATTACAATGTGTATAAACATTTGCTGTACGACGTTTCATTGCGTTTGGGTCATTAAATCGCGAGAAAAGTCTATTTTAAACTTTCAAAATTCGCTTGGCCGCCATGTTCGATTTGTGGTTAATCGGTTTTTGAAAGTCTCATAGGTGAACTTTCAGTAGCGCCCTTTATCTCCGCACAAAATTTCATGGTGATACCGGTAATAGTTTCAGAGATATTGAATGCCGGTGAAATATTTCGCACAGCCGCCATCTTGAGGTTGTGTAAACAATTGAACGAAGTTAGATGTCGGTGCATTACAATGTATATAAACATATACTGTACCAAGTTTCATTGCGTTTGCTTGCTTAAATCGGGAGAAACGTCTATTTGAAAGTCGCAATTTTGCTTGCCCGCCATGTTGGTTTTGTAGTTTCTAGGTTTTCAAAAGTCACATAGGTGAACTTCTAATAGTTCCCATTATTCCAGGGTGATATCGGGAACAGTTTCGGAGATATTGAATGCTGGAGAAATACTTCGCACATCTGCCATGTTGGATTGGTGAGACGTAACAAAATTTGAAGGCCACGGTCGGGGTCGCTCGGAATAGTGCTATGAACGTACCGAGTTTCATTGAAATCGCTCCAGCCGTTTCAAAGTTATTAGGGGGGGGGCACACACACACCTCACACATACACACACACACGCACACACACGGACAAAAGGTGATCTCATAAGCCTATTTTTTTCAAAATTGAAAATAGGCTAAAAAAAAAGGTATTTCCATCAATGCCAAATTACGACACTATCGTACAGTAGTCTTACCAGAGGCCTTATACGCTTCAGAAACTACAGCAATCAAGGGACGAACTAAAATCAAGGAATTAGGAAAACAAGAGAGAAAAATTCTGAGAAAGATACACGGGCCAGTTCAGAAAGAGGAAATATGGATAAGAGACAATAGAACTGTACAAACAGACAGAGACGATTACAAACAACATTAGAAAAAGAAGGGAATAATTTTATGGACATATACACACATCAAAAAAAGTTTTGCATCACCTCGGTTCCAAGAGTTCCGGAACCGTTAAATACAAAGGGAATAGAGATCAACACAAACAACATTTCAGCTCGTTTTATTGCTCATGAGACCCACACATTGCATGTTGTACCATCATACAGCTAGACTTTCAGCATTTGTGGTCCAGATGGCAGTACACACCACTACCTCTAATACCCAGTAGCACGTCCTCTTGCATTGATGCATGCCTGTATTCGCCGTGGCATACTATCCACAAGTTCATCAAGACACTGTTGGTCCAAATTGTCCCACTCCTCAACGACAATTCGGCGTAAATCTCTCAGAGTGGTTGGTGGGTCAAGACGTCCATAAACAGCCCTTTTCAACATATCCCAGGCATGTTCGATAGGGTTCATGTCTGGCGAACATGCTGGCCACTGTAGTCGAGCGATGTCGTTATCTTGAAGGAACGCATTCACAAGATGTGCACGATGAGGTCGAGAATTGTCGTCCATGAAGACAAATGCCTCTCCAATATTCTGCCGATATGGTTGCACTATGGGTCGGAGGATGTCATTCAGGTATCGTAAAGCCGTTTCGGAGCCTTCCATGACCACCAGTGGCGTACGTCGGCCCCACATAATGCCACCCCAAAACATCAGGGAACCATCACCTTGCTGCACTCGCTGGACAGTGTGTCTAAGACGTTCAGCCTGACCAGGGTGCCTCCAAACACGTCTCCGATGATTGTCTGGTTGAAGGCATATGCGACACTCATCGGTGAAGAGAACGTGATGCCAATTCCGTGGGGTCCATTCAGCATGTTGTTGGGCCCATCTGTACCGCGCTGCATGGTGTCGGGGTTGCAAAGCTGGACCTCGCCATGGACGTCGGGAGTGAAGTTGCGCATCATGCAGCCTATTGCGCACAGTTTGAGTTGAAACACGACGTCCTGTGGCTGAACGAAACGCATTATTCAACATGGTGGCATTGCTGTCAGGGTTCCTCCGAGCGGCAATCCGTAAGTAGCGGTCATCCACTACAGTAGTAGCCCTTGGGCCTGAGCGAGGCCTGTCATCGACAGTTCCTGTATCTCTGTACCTCCTCCATGTCCGAACAACATCGCTTTGGTTCACTCTGAGACGCCTGGAAACTTCCCTTGTTGAGAGCCCTTCTTGACACAAAGTAACAATGCGGACGCGATCGAACTGCGGTATTGACCTTCTAGGCATGGTAGAACTACAGACAACATGAGCAGCGTACCTTCGTCCTGGTGGAATGACTGGAACTGATCGGCTGTCGTACCCCCTCCGTCTAATAGGCCCTGCTCATGCATGGTTGTTTACATCTTTGAGCAGTTTTAGTGACATCTATGAACAGTCAAAGGGACTGTATCTTGGATACAATATACACAGTCAACGTCTATATGCCGGAGATCTGGGAACCGAGGTGATGCAAAACTTTTTTTGATGTGTGTACATAGGATGACCGATGATATACTGACCAAGAATTTTTTTAAATATAGTTACAAATAGTTCACTAAAAACCAATTGGGTAAAGGAAACCGTGGAAGACCTAAAGAAACTAAACATCTCTACAGAAGACATGGTAGACAGGAGCACATACAGAGAAAACTTAGACAACAGAAATTTGAGCAAACTCCCAAAGAGAGACAACCGGGAAAGAAGTGGACGGAAGAGAGAAAGAGGAAGCATAGTGTATATGAGAGGTTTTTAGGAAAAAAGAAGAAAGGGTCAGAATAAAAGTTGAACATTGATTGTGTTGTAACGCTCTCCTTGTGGGGAATTAACGAATAAATAAATAAATAATTTTAATAATAGTCATTAATAATAATAACAACATTATCATCGTCGTTGGCGGCGGGCTTTGCATCTAACGGAACTGCTGCCGGTATAGACAGGAACTTACTGATGGAACAAACTCGTGTCTAGATCCGCAAGTCTGCAGTAATGGCGGTGTTTCAGTTGAAAGATGATGAATGATGATGATAGTGGATTTTGTTCAAAGCAGACAAGAGATCAAATTAATAACCCACAACCAGTTTGGTGTCTTGATCCCCAAAGACATCGATGTAACGAGTTCTTACTCGTCAAAGAAACGGCCGTATTTAATTAAGCAATCCTTCACTTTCCGATCCAATCAACAAGTATCTCACGGGCTGTTCCATAATTCAAGACACATCATCAGTACTAATGACTCCATTATTTGTGAAACCCCTGATGAAGATATCGTTCTGCCAGACAGATATTAGATTAAATTCACTTGAGACAAAAAAAAAAGTTCACTTGTTTTGTAATAAATGCCTTGTATGGTAATGCAAAAGAAACCATCTCATGGTGTATATCTGATTCAGAAAACTTGCTCCATATGGATTTGAAGTTCCAGCCAATACATTTTGTCCACCTACAGTGTAGAGCATCTTATTTTGTTTCTAGACCGATCAGATACGCGTCAGGGCAGCACAAAATGGGATTCTATTGCAACTTCTGTCTTCATTGCCGCACTCGACAGGGCTCTTGGTGGTTGTAGGATTAGAGAGGTGTGCAAATTATTAGACTCGATGCTAGTTTTACAACATTTCATTTTCTAGCCTACTTTTCACATTTTGCAAAAATGAGGAAAATGTAGACTTATGAGATCGGGCAAATGTGTGTCCCCCCCCCCCCCCCCTCCCTATCAACTCCTAAACGGCTGGAGCAATCAAAACAAAATTTGGTAGGAGTAAAGATCTATACCTGAATATCTCACGACTATATTTGAAAACGATGTCAAAGCTACCAACTGCTGAAAAATCGCAATTGAAATTTGAGCTCCATGTTGAATATCTTGGAAGGTATAAATGGGAGCTATTTCAAAATTGGCACACGTAAAGATAATAATATTGCAGTTTAATTTCCAGGTGGCCATACATGGCAGTGTTGCCAAAAGGATTATAAGCCTGTTGATAGATCCAATTTATAAATGCATATAACTTCTACACTGTCGATTGGAATTCAACCAAATTTCGTATATGCTATGTGTACATAAACAGATATGACACAGCGTATTCTTAAGAGCCTCCATGGCTGCCAACTGTTAATAAATGCTCTCATTTTTTTAAAATCCAAATACCCATATATCAGAAAGTATGCAAGCCGACAGCTTTAAACTATGCACACGTATAGTACCTGACATTCTATATTAATTTGGAGTAACTTATATACCTCAGTGCAACCAACATGATTCTAAGCCTGCTGAGAGGTCCAACTTTAAATACATGTAACTTCTATACTATAATTTAGATTTCAACCAAATTTCGTGTGTGCTATGTGTACCATAACAGATAAGTCTATGCCGATTCTCAAGAGTAACCAGGGCTGCCAACTGTTAATAAATACTGTCTCTATTTTGTTACCCTAATATCAATATATCAGAAAGTATGCAAGCCAATAGCTCTAAACTTTGCACACGTATAGTACCTGGCATTCTAGATTAATTTGGAGTAACTAATATACGTCAGTGCTGCCAACATGATTCTAAGCCTGCTGATAGGTCCAATTATAAAATGCATGTAGCTTCTATACTAACTAATGGATTTCATTCAAAATTGACACAACAATAGGTCATGATATTTCAGATTATTTCTGATCAATATATGTATATCATTGTTGCCAACATGTTTTTACGCGCGCTGTTAGATCCAATGTTTAACTGCATGTAACGTCCATGCTATCCATTGGACTTCAACCAAATTTTGTATTCTGTACCTTAAGAGATGGAACTAAGAATATATTCAGTCACAAGGTCTGCCAACTGTAGTTCTCTATTAGGTTACATTATGCCAGGTATAGAGTATTTCGAAATAATTAGAAATTTCGATAATACCAACTTAATTTGGTCATTATTATAGATAGATCCATATAGATTAATCATTGGCATGAATCATAAATTTTAAGAAAAGTAGGCTCTTTAGTTCGTCACGGAACTTCTTGTTTCTTTTTATGACTTATTGCAGTAAAAACGTTTGCGTGACATTTTTTAACCTACTTTTCACATTTTGCAAAAATGAGGAAAAAGTAGTCTTATGAGATCGATCCGGGAAAATGTCTGTCTGTCCTTCTGTCTGTCTGTCTGTCTGTCTGTGTGCGTGTCCCCCCTATCAACTCCTAAACGGCTGCAGCAATCGAAACAAAATTTGGTATGAGTAAAGATCTATATCGGGAAATCCCAACGTCATTCTTGACAATGATATCAGTGCTACCAACTGCTGAGAAATCGCAATTGAAATTTCAGCTCTATAGTGGATATCTTGGAAAATATACATGGGAACTATTCCAAAATTGGCACGTATATAGATATTAATACTTCAGTGTAATTCTCAGGAGGCCATGCATGACAGTGTTGCCAAAATGATTCTAAGCCTACTGATAGGTCCAATGTATAAATGCATATAACACCTACACTATCAATTGGATTTCAACCAAATTTCGTATGTACTATGTGTACATAAACTTATATGACTGAGCATATTCTTAAGAGCCACCAGGGCTGCCAACTGTCAATAAATGCTCTCTCAATTTTCTATCCAAATACCAATATATCAGAAAATATGCGAGCCAACAGCCTTATCCTTCGCACCTGACATTCTAGATTAATTTGGAGCAACTAATGTATGTCAGTGCTACCAACATGATTCTACGCCTGCTGATAGGACCAATTTTTAAATACATGTAACTTCTATACTATCAATTGGATTTCAACCAAATTTCGTATGTGGTATGTGTACCATAACATATATGACTATGCGTATTGTTAAAAGCAATCAGGGCTGCCAACTGCTAATTAATGCTGTTTATATTTTTTACCCTAATATCAATATACTGTAGGCTATCAGAAAGTATGCACGGCAACGGCTCTAAACTTTGTGCACGTATAGTACCTGCCATTCTAGATTAATTTGGAGCAACTAATGTATATCAGTGCTGCCAACAAGATTCTAATCCTGCTGATAGGTCCAATTTTAAAATATCAGTAACTTCTACACTAACAAATGGATTTCATCCAAAATTGGCACAACAATAGATCATAATATTTCAAATTATTTCTGTCCAACACATGCATGACATTGTTGCCAACATCATTTTACGCACGCTGATAAGCCCAATGTTTAACTGCATGTAAAGTCCATGCTATCCATTGGACTTTAACCAAATTTTGTATTCTGTACCTTAAGAGATGGAACTAAGAATTTATTTAGTCCCCAGGTCTGCCAACTGTAGTGCTCTATCAGGCTACATTATGCCAGGTATATTTCGAACTAATTAGAAATTTCGATATTACCCACTTTATTTCGCCATTATTCTAGATAGCCTAGGTCCATATAGATTAATCATTGGCATGAATATTAAATTTTAAGAAAAGTAGGCTCTTTAGTTCGTCACGGAACTTCTTGTTTTTTCAAATGATCACCCAATAGTCTTACTTACATTTTCTCCTAGAAAGATGACAGTAAAATCATTATCTTAGAATTTCCACTCATTGAGAGGTCTTGCTAATGCAGAATGCCGCACGTTTTATTAGTTTTTCATGACCTTCATCCAGTTTTCTTGGGAATTTTGTGCAGAGGGATTCGAAGTATTTTATTAGTGATGGTCCGTTTTTGGACTGTTAAAAGTTTTGTAAGCCATGGATTGAAATCACCTGATTTAGAGGGCACATTCCAAAGTCAATGAAAATAGAGAAAACTTACCCAGCTCAGGTATTCCTCAGAATCTCCAATTTTGAAAATATCTCCACGCAATTCCTTATGGGAAAAGTTGTAAATTCTTAGGTGAGAAAATAACACTAAGTGGGATAATAAAAATTTAAAAAAATGATTTAGAATGAAAAATTGTGACTGATTTAAATGAATTAATTTAGTCTAATAATTTGCACACCTCTGTAACGGTCGAAACCTTTGTGTCATGAACCCCAAATGGTATGAATGATGATAGTGAAAATGAAATTATTTGTTGCTGAAATCTTCAGTCTTTTGACTGGTTTGATGCAGCACTCCATGCCTCCCTGTCCTGAGCTTATAGTTTCATCTCTACATACAGTAGCTACCACACCTTACATCCGAGACAATTTGTTTAACATATTGTAAACTTGGTCTACTCCTACAGTTCGTGTCCTTGATCCCCCAGGGGTTCACATCTATTGGGACGTGGGTTGGCGACCATAGGACCCCAGCTGAGTCTGGCATTGCTTCCACTTACATGTTCCGGCCTCCTCTCCGTCTTCTTTCCTGTCAACCTCTCTTGGCCAACTCTTGTTCTCTTCCGACCCCGTCGGTATTAGGATATCCTAGGCCTCGGGAGTCTCTTCCTTTCCCGCCTTAATTGGCCCTTCTCTCATCTTTCCTGATCCCTCATTCTTCGAGTGATCAGCCTTCTTTTTCTTTTCATTATAGATCCTTTTCTCGTTAAGATTCCTGCCCTGTTTTTATGAATTGCCTCCCGGTGTCTCTAAATTACATTTTGTGAGTTTTTCTTTTTCTTCTTTTAACTGGACCTCAGTTTGTAAATATTTTCAATCTTCATTGCATTTTGTAAGTATTTTAGATCTAAATTCCATTTTGTAAGTAGGCTACTGTATTTTCAATTTAAGTTACATTTTGTAAGTACAGTATTTTGAATCGCATATTGTGAGTATTTTGAATCTACCATACATTTTGTAAGCATTTACAAACTCAATTGTATTTTGTAAGTATTTTGAATTTCACTTGCACTTTGTGAGTATTTTGAATCTGAACCGGCCTTTTTCAATCTCACTTGCATTGTGTATTTTCAATTTCAATTGTATTTTTAAGTATTTTGAATTACAACTGCATTTTGTTGAGTATTTCGAATCTAAATTGCATTTTGTAAGTATTTTGAACCTAAATTACATTTTGTACGTATGTTTTCAACCTAAATTCCTTTTGTATTTTCCTTCTAAATTACCTTCACCTTTTGTAAGTATTTCCACTCTACAATTTTTGAGCCATTCAGAACCTGAGTTCCATTTTGTAAGTATTTTCAGTCCAGCTTAATTTTCGTTATGGTTTCCATTTCATTGTCCTTTCCGCTATCATCCAGATCATTAGAGGACGATTACCTAGATGTTAGGCCACTTAAAACAACAATTATCATCATCGTCATCATCATCTTGTCATTGACCCTTCCTACTATAGACTAACTAACTTTGCTATTCCAGGGTGTCTTAGTATGTGTCTTACCAACCTATTTCTTCTCTTCATTAGCAGTTGCTAGGAACATATCTCCTCTCCCACTCTTCTTAATAAATAATTATTGGCCTAATGCAGCCGATGACCATTTATTTTATTTTCATTACGGGCCAGGGAAGAAATTCGGTTGGTTGGTTGGTTCTTATGTATAGGGGCTGCGACAACGCGGTCATGTAGCCCCGTGTAGCCTACTTTGGGTGTGTGTAGAATCTGTCTGATAACCGGTGTTAATTGTAATGACTGTACAGTATTAGTGTGTGTTATCTGTTTTTTAAATTTAAGTACAGTGCAAGTTAGAATTTTTCAAATAGTTCCTACTTTTGCCGCCAAACGCCACCGTCAATGACTACTAGGCCAAGTTCAGAACTTAGCTACTAGACGCCACCGCAGTCGGCTCTTGGCAACGAACGTAGAAACCTAAGAGCGTGGTTTACATTCTTAACAGGTACAATTAGTGCAAGGTTCTTTAACATGCCATAAATCTATGACATGGGACCGCCAGCTTTACTTCCCCTCCGAAGGAAGGCGTACTGAGCGATTTTTAACGCTCTTAAAAATTCCGACGGCTTCGGCCGGGTTTGAACCCGCTATGGAAGAAGTTCGGTGGTGGATCTGTTGAAAGGAACCGTCCTGGCTTTTGCCTGGTGGTGAGAATAGGAAACCACAAAAAGTAACACCACGTTTCAAACGCTTCTATTCTCCTCCTTTCTGCTGCACCTACAGTGTCCAAATTTCACTTCCATAGAGTGTCATGCTCCAGACAAAGGCTTTCAAAAATGACTTTATGTTCGACCCTGGCTATTATATGTCTGAAAACTGTATCATAATGATGGTCATTATGAAACAGTTTCTCCCACCAATCACAGCTCAAGAAACAGTTGTTTGACCAATTAGATAAGGATACCTTCGCGCATGCGCTCAAAATCCAACATGTCTATATAAATTACCGAAAGTGCACCGTCCATATGTTCGCGTAAATAAACTGGTAAATATGAGACAAGAAATATCTCCAAATCCTATTTCTACACAGCGCGTTGTTTTCAAACGACTTCCGTGACATTTTTACTGAATACTGATGCTAAATCTGCACATATGGCATTGAAGCACACAGAACGCATGCGTCGGTCGGTCAGAGACCTTGGAAATCAGATATATCCTATCCAGCGCAGCACCCGATCACAAAGGTCTAGTGACAATAGATATTTATGAATATTTATGTTAAAACATATAATAAAGTTATAATTATCGTCGAACATAAACAGTCGTATGCAACTCGCCTATATTGGTAATTAAGACACTCGTGTGGAAATTATAAAACGAGCGAAGCGAGTTTTATAAACATACTCGTGTCTTAATTATAGCCATTATAGGCTTGTTGCATAATGTACTATTATAGTACCTAAATCTATATTTGATGATAACAGAATTCTTTTCTTTAGAAATGCCTTCCTTGCCTGTGCCATCCTACTTTTTATATCCTCTTTGCTCCGTCCATCACTGGTTATTTTGGCTTCCTAAGTAGAAAAAGACTCCCACTTCCTTTAGTTTTTCACCTGCCAATTTGATGTCCTTAGCAGTTTCTGATTTATTTCTGCTGCATTCCATTCTTTTTGTTCTATATTTATTTTTCATGATGAATTCTTTCCTCTAGACGGAGTCCACACCATTTAAAGCTTATTCAAATCTTCTGGTAAATCGGTTAATATGACGATGACATCAGCAAATCTCAGAATATGAATTATTTCATGTAGAGCCTTTACTTTTACTTTCATTTTTTCTCCAATTTCCTTCTTTTTTTTATTCAATGTATAGATTTAAAAGTTTGTGTGATAAGTTGTAGATTTGTGAATTCTAGCCTCTCCCGCATGTTCTTCGGCTCGAATAACTGTCGCATGGTTCCTGTACACACCTTCCTGTCCCTGTACTTTATTCCAATCTTTTCCAAAATCTCAAACCATTTACTCCAATGAATGTTATTTATTATTAGAATTATACATAATGTGTACAGAATTATTACATAACAGATATCATTGACATTCGTCCTTTGCATAGTGCGAGATTGGCATTGTTCTTTGTGTACATTCAAATAGGTGATACTGTGTGCAGGATTGGTTGCAGAGTTCACAGCCGCATTGACTGTCGGCGTTGTGGTAACCTTTCCTGTTGCAGATTTTATGGTGGAAGCCGTGTATTGCTCCTCGGGTGTAGAGATGTCGTAGTTCATAGCAGGCTGATCTCCATTCCTTCTCCTTCATGGCTGGGGTGCGGTAGAAATCGGGGTCTATTTCTGTTGATTTCTGGGCTCTTTCTTCCAGGAACTTGATGCATGCTTGTGTTTGAATCAGGCTGTGTTTTAATATTAGGTCTTCTAAGAATGTTTTTGTTCCCACCAGTTGATAAACTAATCTGGTTGGGGCATACTTCGATACGCACAGGGTTTTCTTGAGGTATCTGGCTTTAACTCTATCCAGGTCTTTGATGTTTTTGTAGTTCAAGTGTGGCCAAATTATTTCAATTGAGTATGATGCTATTGGGGCGATTTTCAGATTGAACAGCGAAATTGATGTTTCTAGTGAGAGGCTATGAAGTCTTTTGATTTCCATTGTGGCTTTTATTGCGGAGATTGATCTTTCCTCAACATGTTTTGTGAAGGTGAATCCGGTGACCTGCAGAGTTACCCCTAAATATTTGTACTCCTTCGCTATGCCTAAAGGGTGATTCCCACATGTGAAGACATCCTTCGAGGATATTCGTCCGCCTTTGCGAAACTTCATTACTTTTGTCTTGTTCTGGTTTATTTTAAGTTCGTTTTCTTTCGGCCATTTCTCTAACCTATTGATAGGTTGCTGCATCGTTTCCCTGTGTTTGCTTAGGATCACCATGTCATCTGCATAGAGCAGTATTTTTACCCCATACGTTGTGATCTTTTGAACTACGTCGTTGTGAGCATGTTGAAAAGTATCGGGCTTAGAGGGTCACCTTGTAGAACTCCGTTTGTTTATTTTATGTTCATTCATTCTAGCTGACCGTCGCATATGCTTATTACGTTGCTGTGCAGTATGCTTGTTATGAGTCTAAGGAAAGGGTCTTCTGGTCCTAGAGTTGCCCTCAGTTTTTGGATGAGAATGTTCCTGTTCACTCCATCAAAAGCTGTTTGATAATCTACGAAGGTCGCGTATGCGCTGCCTTTGGGTTAACTTAGTGCTTCACCTATGTATCCTAGTACTTTCTGTATTGCTTGGGTTGTCGATCTTCCTGGTATGAATCCGTGTTGTTCCTCTGGTGTCTCTTCCATTAATCGCTCGAAGATTCTTTCTCGTATGACGTTGGATAACATCTTGAAGGCTGTATGAGTCGGGTGCATCATATGGTCCCCTGCCTTTGTATTGAACCCTTTATCCTCTGATGAATAAATGATTCGATGTTTTATTTCTACAATTAATTAATATTTCCACCAGCGTCATGAAATAGCCAGACGAAGATGAGGAAACTTCAAGCATTTGTTGGAGACAGTGGGGATATACCTGCAGCAGTTTGACAAAAGGCTAAATACTTAAGGAATATGAAAGGAAAGAGCCTATCGATGATTCAGAAGGACAGGTGCTGGCTACCTCAGAATAGAAGGGACGCGTGGTGAGACACGCTTGTGGCATGTTCATTGTACTATTCGCGCCTAAAAAAAATTAATGCAGTAACTTGAGTGGCTGATGGTACTACTGGACACTCCTACTAGGCCGAGGTCTGATGAAAACCGCGAAGGCAACGCAAAAGTGGAACCAATAGGAGATGAATGCTTATGAACGCGCCAAGTCTAGCTGGGGCACGCGATAGCTAGCATTAACGCGGGAGATCGAGTAGACAACATCTCTACGATCGATTCTAGAATTAATGGGCATATTCTTGACCTGGGCATTTTTACGAGTCCAGTGATATTTGTTTCATTCCTGTACTACTATTATTTTGAGAAATTTTTATATATTTTCCCCCCTCTATCGATACTTAGGGCCTGTTCATTTATAAGTGGCGTGAAGAGCCAAGACATTACATTACATTTTGTGCGTCTGAGGACGTTAGAGACATAACTTATTCTGCGTGTCCGAGGACACAAGTTATTTTCATTGGTGTGTCGAGAGGCACTTGTACTTTTGTGTCATAAAGACACTGTTATAATTTTGAGGCTACAAGTTGTGTTAAATTCAGTGAGTGTTAGGTAGTCACCAGCACTACAATAAATAGGGCCAGTTTCGTCGATAATTCGCAAATAGACTAGTCCAGGGAACTGAGTACCTGGATCGGCGAATTTAGCAGAAGGAAACAACGTGTGTATTAACTGTGTAATTTTTTTTATCAGCACGAGATGACGTCGCACTGGGAAGAAGAAAATTGTGAACACTCTGTCGAGATGTCACGGAGCAGCTAAGCATCTAATCACGGAGATGGCTGCAGATGTCCGCTGACGGGTGACTGGCCGAGGATGAGTACTGAATAATATTTTTATTATCTGACAAATCAATTTATGGTATATGGGACATATTTTGTTTGTAAATATCTTGCTTGTGTTGATTAACGTAGTGTATTTAGTTTTGGCCTGACACACATTTTGCATGGAAACAGCTCGCACAATTGATTGTAGACGTAGGTTCATGTTTGTTTGATATAATTAACGTGGCTATGTGGACGACCGTGTTCGCATATGTTCACGCAATGCGGTTAAGAAACGTCTCTCGGAGACATGTTGTGTTTCAGAAGTAGGACTGAATTAATATAATCATAAAGTAGATTGGCGGGTAAATCGATCTTTGTAGTGTTTATTATTGGTCAGATTCATTGAGTTTATTGCCTTTGGAGCAATGTGAGTTGTGGCGAAGAGCATTCAGCTCTCTCATAGGTTTTAATATTCTTAAATAAATTGTGAGCATCTGATTCAACCGACCTGTGTGGAAAGTGTTATGTCATTCCCAGCAATGAGTGTGTGTGTGTGTTTTATTGGTCATTACAAGCGGGAATTTCAGCGTAGACTGATTTCTGTCAGCTTGATGCCGAGTCCATATCGTGACCTTGCGAGGGCGTGTGTGACTATATCGATTAATGTCTTGCCATATGTGCATGTGGTTGAGATTTCTACGAGATAACGGGACAGTAGGTCAAGTTATTTTTACACACTGGAGCTGGATGATGACAAGAGTTGAGAGGAAGGGGGAAGCTGTTTTCACAAGGCGGGTTGAACAGATTTCATCGAGGTCATTAGTGGAGTACAGGTTGGCTCCGTATTAATAGTTGAAATACAGAATAAGAACTGATGGATGATAAATAATTGTTTAAATAAATGGGAGTTGCCTACGAATCATTATAATCTCCGAAGCGTTATCTTATCGCATTTTTTTATTCATGTAAAATAATGTCAGCCGTGAGGAATATGTTTTGTTTTTGTTTGTTGTTGGTTTATTTTTAGTCTTGTGTCAGTGACTCCGGGTGGTCACGTGCGGCGCTGTGTTTCCTTGTTTGTTTGTTTGAGCATTTGGCCTTGCAGGCAAGCTCGTTGTCAGATGAACTATCTCACTGGGGAGAGGGTCTCGAGGGAGATTCCTGTAAATATTTGATATTAGGTTGTGTGTCAGCATTAATTTAAGGGTTTTTATTAGTGTTGTGTCCTATATCCGTAAACGTTGATTTACGAGATGATTGTTCGTAAGCACCGTGGCTGTTACCCGCTGTAAACGAACAGTCATCCAAGTACTCATTCCTCGTAGTTAGTCATTACGCGTGCATAAAATCCTGATGCAAGTTGGTGGAACTTGGATCCACACTTTTATGAGGAGGAGATCCGTCTGATCCCTCAACGTTATGTATATTTTTGTCATGGGAAGATTCAGGGAGGAATAATATTGTTGTTATTTATATTCATTTATGCACTATTAGTCATTAAATTATGTTATTATTTTACGTCTTGTCACTTCCTTTCTTAAATATAGTTTTAATCTTATGACCCTTCACTCAGTAGAGCATGTTGTTTGGCGAACGTATATATCACACTATGAACTGAGCACGACCCCTTGATAAAGATTCTTGCATATAAACACTGCGATACTGAAGGGTTCAGTATATTATCTTGATTGTTGATTTCCTCCAGGTGTTCGGTATATTTCGGAGTTCTATACATTTGTTGTATAGGGCTGTCTATATTCTTAATGTGTATGGGAGTGATGCCTTGATGATTTCATTTGAAATGTTGTCCGGTCCTGCTGCTTTTCCATGCTTGATTCTCTGTATTACTGACCAGACTTCAGCTTCTGTTATGGTTGGTGGCATTTCCCCTTCCGTATTCTCTCTTGGTCCGTCTTGTTGCTCGAAGACTGTCAGTTGTAGGAGTTCTGTAAAGTGGGCTTTCCATGTCTCCAGTGGTATGTTTGGTACCTCGGTGTTTCTTCTTGCAACTAGGACTCTATACGGTTTATTTTCCTCTTCTCTCAGTAGTTGCTGCTCTTTACTGAGTGCGTATTCATTCCTCTTTGCGCGAAGTAGGTTAACATAAGTCCTTCTTCTGATAATACTTTTCTCGATTTTCCTGACTCTGTTTACACTTTAGGTTATGAAGTCTTCCTAGGACGTTATTTCTTATTTCATAGCATTCTGTGTCTAACCACGGCTTGCTTCTCCTTATTGGAGGTGGGCCTGAAGTTGCTTCCAAGAGACAGTCCTGAAGTATTCGCATGGCGGTGTCCATTTCTCCTTCTTCTTTGCGTTTCATGAACTGACCATGGTCAAGGGTCTGGCTGAGGGATTCTGTGTCTAATAGTCCCGGTGTCCATCTTCGCGTTTCCTTGGGCTCTCGTCTTGGGTTCTTTTGGAGTTGGAAGGTTGCTGTTACTGGTAGGTGTTTCCTGGTAGTATACCAGGAATCCTTTCCCTGCACTGCGTGTCCCTTTAGCTTTATCCTTCTTCCGCGATAGAAAATTAAGTCGATGGTGCTGGTTCCGTTGTGTGCAGTGTATGTGGGACTTTCTTTCTTCCTTGTTGATTAGTTGGAAGCCCTCTTCTTGCATCAGTTCCGTTAGGGCTCTTCATTTTCTGTTTGGTATGTCCAGACGGCAGTTGAAGTCACCTGCCATTATGGTTGATTATTCCTGGTCGATATGTCCTAAAATTCTGGAGATGCTTTCGACCGTTTCCTCAGATGATATCTGGGGGCGAAGGTATACTCCTAATATTGTGATGTCCTTGAGGTGAACTGTAACTGAATCTTCGGTAACTTGGGTTTTTATAGGCTGTCCTAGTGATGCCTTATTTATGAATGTTATCAAAAGCCTTTTCTAAACCTATCTTGTTCCTTATTCTACCTTCCAAGATCAGCCTAAGACTTAGTACAACTTCCCCTGTTCCTACGTTTCTCATGAAACCATATCAATGCTCACCCAACTCGAATTCAGTCTGTCTTTCCATTCTCTTGTAAATTATTCTAGTTATGATTTTTGAAGCATGGGTGTCCAAGCTGATAGTACGGTAATCTTCACATCTGCCAACTCCTGCCTTATTCGAGATTACATTCATCTTAAAATCAGAATGTACATTTCCTTATTATTTATTTATTTAGTAATTTACTTATTTATGTATTGTTTATTTATTTATTTATATAATAATTTATTCATTTATTTATTTATGTATTAATTGTTCTTTATTTATTTATTAATGTATTTATTTATACTAGCGGACCCGTGCGAGATTATTCGCATGTGTATAAACCACCCGCCTGGCTTTACTGTTATGCGGGCTTCTATAAATATGTTTATTTGTTTAAACGAACTTTTTAAACAAATTGTCGATATTTATGAAATCCGAGAGCATTTCATCACTGCTGCTGGTTGTGTGCGCCCCTTGTGTACAGACTACCCACCCGGCCCTAGTGCTATGTGGGTTGGCCGTGACACAGTTCTACCAGGGGTTGTCGTCTTGTTTATTTGTTTAAAAGCACGTTATAAACAAATAAATATATTTCCGTTGACTTTTCAAGAAATGCAAGATTACTATCGAGATTTTGGTACAAAACACATCTTCTAACTCCCTCTGGGTTAGGAGCTTGAGTTTTGTGAAACATAAGTTACACCTTAGCGTATTATATATATATATATATATATAGATAGATATTCATTTATATAGCCTATTTATTATTTATTTAATAATTTATTTATTTATTCATTGATTTATTGCTTTATTTATATATTTATTTGTTTATTTATTTATTTATTTAGTAATTTATTTATTTATGTTATTATTTATTCATATATGAATTAAATAATTTATTTAGTAATGCATTTATTTATTTGTTTTGTCATTTATTTATTTATTTATGTATTGTTTATTTATTTATTCATTGATTTATTGCTTTATTTATATATTTATTTGTTTATTTATGTATTTAGTAATTTATTTGTTTTGTAATTTATATATTTATTTATTTATTTATTTATTTATTTCCCATAGATCACACTAGAAGCCTGGAAGGCCTAGTGGCACAACTTACATCCACAGCATCCATATTTATTTTATTTGCATGTTTTAAGAAATTATAAATTTTAAATATTGACTAAGTAAGTATTACAATAAACATTAACATCCTGCTCACTTACTCTCTCATGTACGTGATTTCATCTCCTCGATCTCTCCATTCATTCACTCATCTTCCCATTGGGATACTCATTAATTCAGACAGACAAACAAATTCCAATTAATCAATCACGCATTTACTCAATCACGCAGGCAGAAGCTTATTTACACGCTGTAGTTTTTATTAATGACTTGAATCTTAGTCGTCACTGCGTAGGCCTATATTACTGAGAAGAAATGGAAAAAAATAGGAATAAGAGAAATTAAAGATAGGCAAATAAAAGCCCTCAACTCTCCAAGAATGGGAACTGAGTTCCTGCCTTGAAGGGCAGATAAAACCAAACACCGAACTCCTTGGCGCCGCAGAACATGAAGGGCCTTGACCTACCAAGTAACCACTGCCCAGCCATTCGGCCTAGAGATTGACGGGTCCCCTCGGCCGTTAGTCTTGGTCTTCGTGACCGGGGTGCTGTCTCATTGTCAGACAGCTACTCTATTGTCCTCACGAAACTGAGTGCACCCCGTTCCAGCCATCACGTCAGTTTCTAAAATCCACGATGGAGACGGTAATCGAACCCGGGGCCTCCAGGTGAGAGGCAGGCGCGCTACCTCGGGACCGGCTTTTTGAAAGGCAGAGAGAGGGAGAGAGTCCACACAAAAATCTCGGACCTAGCTCAGGAATCGCTCGGGGTCGCCAACTCTGGAGTTCAGCAGCCGTGAGTTAGTTATTGAGGTTTTAAGGGGGGAACAGCTATTAACACAGATTATACTATACATATTTTCAGTAGCCTACCTAAAAATTCAGAAGTGGACGTCTAAATATGAAAAGAACAAAAAATAAAATAACAATAATCATTATAATAATAAACAAAAATTACGGGGAAAAAATCAGGTTTCAAAAAAGAACAAGTGTTTTGAGTTAGCCTAATATACTTGTAAATTTAGATTGCTGGTCCTAACCCACTCTCACTTATAAAGCGTATGTCGAGATTGGCAGCCACCGCGTCATCGGCTAATATAAGTTTGAGTGTCATCTGGAAACCAAGGTTTCTTCGTAAGTCAGCAAGATCCACACACCCGGTTAAAATGTGGGTCACGGTGAATACGGCTCCATAGGCTCCTTAGCCTGAACAAAATAACGGATTCGCTCCGTGACCGGAAAGAGCTCCGCCACACCCGAGTAGTTACCTCGATCGCTCTCAGCTTATTGGACATTACGTCAGCAAGCCACTGACTCTCCCAGAACGCCAGAACTTGTCGGCGTAACTGAGAGCAAATATCTCTAGCGGGTTCCGCCATTGGTCGAGGTGGTAGTGATACCGCCTCTTTTGCAGCTTGATCCGCTAACTCATTTCCCGCAATTCCCATGTGGCTTGGAAGCCACAGAAAGGTGATCTGTGAGTCAGCGCGGCACAACCCTACTAGAGCTCGAGTCAGCCGGGAAG
This sequence comes from Meconema thalassinum, assembly GCA_946902985.2. NCBI lineage: Eukaryota > Metazoa > Arthropoda > Insecta > Orthoptera > Tettigoniidae > Meconema > Meconema thalassinum. Next base: position 415,379,714 of record OX336393.1, read on the forward strand.
GCGGTGCGCTGAACACAACGCTACCATTACGTAATGCCTCACTTCCATCCCACCAATCACAGTCAGTCTGTCATGAGAATCTGAGCTAGCGTGTTGTCAGAAAAGCGAAGTGATTATATTGTAATATTTAAAGATTCAGTGGAAGCGATTGTGTGCATTTCGAGTGCTATGGAAACAGAGGGAATTAAACGACAGTTTGTACATAGCCAAGACCGAGAAATAGTTTACAAAGTGCACGAATACTTTAAAAGTGTAAAGCAGCGTGAATAAGATGGGCTCGATGAGTTAGGCAGCGGTGTTGCCACACCGCAGGAACTCACGGCAGCAGCTTGCGGTGTGGGGACTCGCACCTGGTGGACCTGTTGCAACAGTGAATATGTATCTCTGTCTCTCTATGCGCAAGTCCCAGAGAGCCGATTGTCTTCCCGGCTGACCCGAGCTCTAGTAGGTCGTGGATTCGCTGCACTAAGGAAGCAGCCTTGAGTCCTTGAGGGTGTAGCACTATCCACAGTGCACCATGTGTTGTGGTGCTACAAACATCCAGCCTCCTTTAGGGTCTTTTGTAGAAGGGAGGAGATACCATGAAAAGAGAGGAATTGGTCTAACCTTTCGAAGATCAGGAAAGAATAAAGACAAGAGCCAATAAATGTGAGAAAATGAGAACCTACGTAGGCCTAGGATAATCTAATACCCAAGAGTTGAACTTGTGACCACGACAACCTTGGGAATCTTGTCGCAGGAGTGAGGGCGCCGATCACAATACATCCCAAAGGTGTCGCGAAAAAAGCGCACTGCGAGAAAAGCGCACTGCGAAGAAAGCGCACAGTCAACCCTTTTGGAGTTACAGAAGGAATCCCGCCCCTATCTTCTTAGAAATAAGGAGTGTTACGCACACAGAAAATAAAAGTTGAATTAATTAGTTTCTGATTCCCATCACACTTTATCCAGGCTGTGGACTGGCTAAATGATTAATTACTAAATATTTTTAATCATTTAGGCGTGTTTAAAATCAGCTTGAGTATAGCTTCGTCAATGTTAACTTTTTAAATATATTTACAGTTTTAAAGTATACTTAGGCTTGCTTTAAATCAGCATGAATGTAGCTTCGTCAATATTAACTGTTTACTATTTACATTCTTTTCGGGTCTTGCTTTTCTTCTAGAAAGAAGGTCTAGCCAAGTTTTTGTAGATATGAAACTGTCTTTAAACACGCTGTGATGTCACCATTTTCTTCATACTTCTTCACAGTTCTTTCCAGTTTCTTATCCAACTCGATGTAAGTTTTCTTCCTCTTTTTCCCAGCTAAATTCAGTTCTATCCTCATGTACATACAAGAAGATTCCTCCGCTTCACTCTTGAAACAAAGTATGACATCTCTGATTTTGGGGTTGGGTCGTCCAAGAAGATTGTTGATTTTGTTGTGCCAACCTTCCACCTCGTTCGTAGTCCTGTGTCGCCTAGCATAGCAATTCCACAATTCAATAGGAATTTCGTCATTATGCAGCCACTGTTCGACGAAGTAGTCGAAGAAGCGAGTTAATTTCGGGTTTTCAAGAGCCTGTGAGTGAATTTCGACCCAGCCATCTTGGACATCTTCAGTTTTCAAGAAGGCTAATGCAGCACACATTTGAGTGGACAGTCGGATTTCTTCATTTTCTCTATATTCACATGTCAGTCCAATTTCTTGTATTTTTCTCCACAGACATTTTTTCAAATGAAAGTAGCACCCATGGATTTCAACTGATGGCAGAACTTCTCTAATTGCAGCTATTGCACTCGCCTCGAAATCAACGTGGATGTGTCTTGGATTCCATTCTGGGACTGCTTGCAGTACATGACGAAAAAAACGAACGTATGTAGTTTTCTTCTTGTTTGGAAGTAGGCCAAACACAACTGGATAAACGTTAGTTTCTGTGTCGGAGCTTCCATAATCAGCATGGATGGTGTAAATTTGACCGAACTGTTTACTACAACTTTTAAACGTTCCATCCATGAAAAAGCCTTGTAGGTTCCTCAAGCACTCTTTTCCTTTTTCTGAACAAAAAATGATCATCCGTTCCTCTGAGCCTTCGTCCACTAACATAAATTTTGATCCGTCGTTCATCTGAAGCAATTCTTCGTCTAAAATTACTTCTTCTCTAGTCTTAGGCTCCTTTTGGGTTCCACACGCACTGTTTCTCTGTATGTACATACTTATTTTTGTGGTGAGTTGTTGCGGCATTTCTGTTACAAAATTGTAGCCCTTGTTGTGGAGTTCTCCCAGTTCTTCTCTGTAGATCTTTGAAATGGACTTGTCTTCTTCACGGGCTCTCTTCTTTGCAACGTTGATGCTCTTCATAACTTCCAATCTGGCTGTGTCCGGTGCTGCACATGAGTGATCAGTAACTTCTAAAACTTCGCCATTTTTACTTTTTAACATTCCACGGCACCTACTTGACCTTTCCTTCTGACATCGCCAAACTATTAACCCATCTATATTCTTCCTAAACTCCCTATATGCGTATCCGTTATAATGTGCTGCAGGCTTACCCTTGTTAGTAGTTAAGACTTCCATAATATAACTAAACCATGTATAAATACTAAAAAGAAAGAAAACGTTCAAAACACTAGGTATACTAGTAAAATAACTTTAACACAAGTAAGTTTAAAACACTAAAACAGATTATTGCTGCTTACGAAGTGACTTGAAGGACCATCAGAACAGGAATGACAAAGAAGGGGTCGGTGAGGTGGGGCGGCTGCTCGGGAGGAATGAACCTGAGCTATAGTATTGCGTGATGACTCACCTCCAACCAGCTCCAAGTATTCATTTCCTGGTAAAGTAACCCCTACCCTAAACTGTCACATTGGCCCTTGTGCGCTTTCTTCGCAAATATCTGTATGTGCGCTTTATTCGCTGTGCGCTTCTCACACAGATTCATCCCAAAACCTGCTCGCGACTTTTTGTCCCCAAGCCCGACAGTTACCTAAAAGCGCACGGAGACTGAGAAGTGCGTCAACCTACTCAAAAACGGTACTGACTGCGTAGCATCGCGACTCTTATTCTCATTCCCCAAGTGTTCCACCGCGAACTCGTAGGAACAGAGGAAATCGCGACATCCACGCGGCGCCGTTTACGTAACATGACGATAGCCTATTTCTTCCCATCCAACGGCGAGGAGCCTATAACGGGATTCTTGTCAAACAGACAAAAGGCGGTACCGATTGCTTAACAAAGCGGAATTTTCCCGTGCCTGACTCTAGGGACAATGGGAATCTCGTCAAACTACCAAGAATGGCACCGATTGCGTAAATCGCTAAGTTCAAATTTTACACGTACCCAAGTACCTGGGGTTACATGACCACGATGTTGCAAAATCCCAAAAGAAATCATCAACAACAACCACTTATATTTCCCATATTATAGTCTTTAAGTAGTCTATGTGTTGACCGACTGAAAAGTTATCAATTGATCGTAAATTAGGCAACACTGAAAGTTGGTTACAAAGCTCTCTATGAACTTTAGGGCCGTTTTCGTCAAGTCTTTACTAACGATTAGTTAGTTAATTCCTATCTTACTTAAATAGGCTACGAGAGTTAATGCATGGATATCGTCGATACATTTCACGAGGCCATTCCGGTTCGTAATTACTCTAGGCTTTACGACTCTCGCGCATGCGTAGACTCGTTTTCATTCTGGAGAAACATGGCTGACAGAACGAGAAACGTGTTGCACTGATCGTTGTTTGCGATGCTTCCTTGAGATGTTCTGCAACATAATTAAACAGGGAAATACAGACGAACTTATTCATGGCAAAAACATAAAATGATTTGAACAAAGTATTTAAGAGAACTGGGAGTTGGGTGTATAAATTGTTTACTTGGCTAGGACACGCTCTCTCCGTTGTCCTCATAGCGTAAGTGGTTGCGTTGCACTCAAAGTTCATTATGTAGAGCTGGAAGGAGTTCAAATCCCACTTCAAATAGATTTCTTTTAATTTCTGTATTCCTCTTTATTGATCTATTAGTAACATGTATGAGCTTTTATAATTTCATGTCATAAACATACTTTATAGGGATGAAAGTTCGTGTGAAACTCGGAAACTAACCGGCATTGCAAGATCCACGAGGTAGATTTCAGCTGTTTCCCTCCACTTTAACGATGCTTTACAGAATTGAGTGCTCAGATTTGACCATTTAACGTAATTACTTCTTAGTGGTAAGTTAATGGGCGTTTCCGTTTGATGAAATGCTCTTGCAAAGTTAAATAACCTTTAATGATGAATTTAGAGATTCGGTACATGACATTGGTGGAAACGACCCTTACTCCCCAGCCACAATATGGACAACACTGCATGAGAAATACAGACAAGTTCCAACTACGATATCCAGCTTGGTTACTTTTACCCTCATTGCCCTCTTTAATGTGTTGATATTTGGATAGCCTACGATGTCCGTATAAAGTAACTCCAGATGTCAGGTTTTTTTTTTTTTTTTTTTTTTTTAGCGTATGGCTTTTAGTGCCGGGAGTGTCCGAGGACATGTTCGGCTCGCCAGTTTTGTAGCTGCTTCGAGACGGACACCCAATGGGTGAGCTACAAGTACCGTTGGGGAGGGAAGGAGGGAAGTTGGAATGTAAGGACGAGGAGTTGGAAGGTAGCGGCTGTGGCCTATAGTTAGGGACCAACCCCGGCATTTGCCTGGAAGGAAGATGGGAAACCACAGAAGACCATCTTCAAGGTTGCCGGCGGGGGGATTCGAACCTCCTCGCCTCCCGGATGTGAGCGACTGCCATCAGTCATGCCGTAGATGTCAGGTGACCATATCACACGACACCTACGTCATTTCGTTGGGAAATGCATTCAATGCAAATAAAAGCTAATGAAAGGCGCAGCATCTCTTGTCTTTTTAATTACACTTAAAGCTTCAGATTGTCGATTGTTCTCATTACCAGAATGTCCATATATTCAGTCGCACTGTTTGAGTCTTTAGCCAAGAACAATGCGCATGCTATCTGTGAATGGGACAGCCATTGTACTTCGCAACCGCAGTTATCACTGGAGTTTTATCAATATTATAAATTAAAAGCACCACCATATGGTGCGTTACTATAAATTATTTTGACTTACAGAATCAGAATTGTTAATTACTAGCTCCATTGCCCATTGATGAAGAGCACCATAGAGTAAAACAAGGCGGTTATTGAAGACAACCTCAAGGTCATAAGCCTGTCCTCGTCCTATGGCAGAGACATGTGAGACAACCTTTTCGAGGACAGCATTGCGCTCTTAACCATGGAACGGTGGTGCCGATTGCAACGTTGTAGTGCTTCGCATCGGCGACGACTACGATTCTAGAAACTGATAATAAATACCACTTACGTCAACTTTTATATTACCCTCTAGGCTAGCAGAACGGAGACTGGTTTTGAGTAATTTTGTTTGATTTTTGTTAATTTCATTTTTTGGGGAGACTAATATTTTATTTATTTATTTATTTTGGAATTTTGAGCTGGTGTTCACTAATTTTGACTAATTGTGATTGTTTTCTTTTGGGATTTTGGATTATTTTGATTTTTGTATTTTTATGGACTTTTTGACTTATTAGATTGTTTTCTTTTTTTGTATTTTTACTAATTTAGATTTTTTTTTGAATTTCCTTCGTTTTTTTATTCTTTGAACACTTTTGACAAATTTAACTAATTTTGATTGTTTTTGTATTTTGACTTATTTTGATTTTTTGTGTTTCTTTAGATTTTGTATTTTTTCTTTTTTACTTTTTGAACTTTTTTGACAATTTTTGACTGATTTCGATTGTTTTTTTAATTTGACTAATTTTGATTTTTGTGTTTTTACATTTCGTTTTTTTTTTTTTTGCTTTTTCAACTTTTTTGAAAAAGTTTTAAGTTACTAATTTTTCCTAATTTTTCAGTCTGTCAACACAATTGTGCCCAACTATATTAGGTGGGAGTACAAATATTTAAACTCCCTAACCTGCAATAAATATTACCTGAATTATTTACCACTTAATTACACACAAACAAGGGGGGGGGGGGTAATTAATTGGATTTGTCATAATGACAAGTTTCGATCAAGCGATTATCATCAGATCGTGTTCATCTAGGCAGGATATGTTTACACATATGTACAAATATAATTACAATGATTGAATTACAGAAGTAGTGGTGCTGCGGATAAGCTGTTAGCGTCTCACCAAGGTAGACCGGTTCGATTCCCGGTCAATGCATGTGAGATTTTCAAAGTGAAATACCATGTCCTGTGGTTCGGATACCACGTAAAAAGGTGGTCACGTGGCTCATGATAGCGAGATTTACGGTCACGTAAAACTACAGTCTTCATTCATTTCCGTTCTTATTTACTGAGTATTGGTCTATAGCAGCGATTCCCAAACTTTTTCTCCTCCCGTACCCCTTTATACATGTTTGTCTAAAATAGTACCCCCTAAAAAGTAAACGTCTAAAACGTTTAACATTTTACGGGCAATATGTAGGCTACATAACTTAATAAATACATTAATTATAAAAAATAACTTACAACTATTTATAACTTTTTTTTGAATAGAGTATAACTAATATTTTAAATTTATTATTTGTTTGCTGTTAGTTTGCATTTCATTTTAAAGAAATGCTAAATATAATTAATTTTCAATTATATTTTTATTTACTTGTGCAAATGAAGTTGTATAAACATTTAGGTGAGGAAAATAAACAATTACAGTTGGCCTACATACGATTTTATTTAAAACCAATTAATTCTAGTGATTTGTTTGGCAAAAAGAATAGACAATTCAAGACAATAGCAGTGCAACGGTGAAATGACTGGGATTTGGGTAGGGATGGTTGTCGAGGGGGAGCATTGACTTTAATGTGCATGAATAAGATGGCACTGCACGCCGGTACATTACGACAGAAACGTGCGATAGGAACATGGCGCCCGCCATTACCGTTTATTTTTGGCGTACCCCGAACCTGTTCGTTGCGTACCAGCAAGGGATACGCGTATCCCAGGTTGGGAACCGCTGGTCTATAGCATTTCTATAATTGTTGCGGTATTATTATTATTATTATTATTATTGTTTAAGTATGTCAACACTTTGATTTATTAACTTATTATTGTAACGAACACTATTTTGTTAATGTCAGTTTCTATTTAACGTCGGCGGATTCGGTGGCGTAGTTGGCAGCATGCTGAGCTTCTATGCCAAAATCGCGGTTTCTAACCCGGCGAAAGTCGTAGGATTTTTTAAGAGCGTTAAAATCCCTCAGTATGCCATCCTTCGGAAGGGAAGTAAAGCCGGCAAACTACAATTGTGTAAAGCTAAATTTGTAGGTTAGATTTGATTAACGCACTATTGAGTTCCAACGTTCGCCACCAGGGGCCAATTGCGATGGCATCTAGTAGCCATGTTCACAGCTAGGTGTCGTCGACGGTAGCATTCCGTAGCAAAAGTAGGAAGTACTTGTAATTTATCATCTGCAGTCCTTACCTGAATTACTGGTAACGCATACTAATACTGCCATCACAATTAACACCGGTTATCAGACAGATTCTACACGCACCCAAAGCACACGGGGCTACATGACCGCGTTGTCGCAACCCCTAAACTGAGGAACCAACCACCAACTATTTAAGGTTCCTATTTAACTTGTGGTTTATTATAATGTGGTTATTTTGTTAAGCTATTACATAATTGCTACAATACAGATGAAGAAAGTTATGTCGAATACACTCAGCTGGATTTTGTAAAATACTGTACAGCGTCCGTATTCTCGCACAACTCTCCGTGGACTGGCTAGTGTGAGCTTCGTACAGCTTCCTTATTTATTTCTTCTGGCGCTATCTACTCATTATTCTGTGTACTGTGTTATTACTGGTACGTCTAAGTGTTGTTCACGCCATCTATTGTTGTTTCTTAAAACTTGTTTAATTAGATGACTTGTTTCTTGATCCAATTAATTACCCTCCCCACGCTTGCCACGGTGCGTGAGTGGTTATCGTGTCGGTCTACCAACCCCAAGCTTGCAGGTTCGCTCGTGGCCTTGGTAAGTGATTTTTGAAAGGGGGCAAAAATTACTACACACATGTCATACGCTCTTGGCATGTCAAAGAGCCCATTTGAATTCAGTAGGTCGTATTCATAATGGCAAAATTAATCTCGGGATTTTCCGTCAACGCAAAAGTTCCTCCTTTCCCTACTAGAAAGCGCTATAATGTCAAGGAACTTAGATATCTAACCTCCAGGACTTTCATAGCACTCCAAGTAACAACAAAATTCGACATACAAACTGCCCGAGCCTTACGATATTATTATTATTATTATTATTATTATTATTATTACGCGGCTTCGATGACGTAGTTGGTAGCATGCTGAACAGCTGTGCCCAAGATAGCGGGTTCCAACCCTGGCGAAGTCGTCGAATTTTTTAAGAGCATTAAAATCCTTCAGCATGCCTTCCTTCGGAGGGAAAGTAAAGCCGGCGGTCCCATGTCATAGATTTATGGCATGTAAAAGAACCTTCCACTAATAAAACTTGTGTAAAGCTAAATTTGCAGGTTAGATTTCGTTGAAACGCTCAATCAAAGTTCCAACGTTGCCCACTAGGTATCAGTGACATCTGGTAGCGAAAGTTGGAACTACTTGAAACTAAACGGAACTTGTAGCTCACCGTTTGGGTGGCCGCTTGAAGCAGCTACAGCCTCTGATGAGCTGGCACTAACACCCATGCGATAAATAAAATAAATAAATAAATAAATAACATTATTATTACCCTCCCCTCCCCTCGATTTTGTTTCTTTGCACGTATGTTATGTAAGTGGTAAATAGTTCAAGTTCTAATATTTATTTCAGGTTAGGGTGTTCAAACATTTGCACTCCCTACTCAGTATAATTTAGCACAATAATGTTGACCAACTGAAAAGCATTTTATAATAGGGCTTATAATTGTGTTACAATGTTATAATACCGGTACTGTAATCAGAAGATGTGGTTGTTTACTTTTCTTTTTTCCACAAGAATTGTCACTAAGCCTAATGGATGGTTCAAAAATATTTGCCTACTGCCATCGCAAGTTGGTATTATTATCATCATATATTATTTCAGTAGTATACAGAAGAACCCTTCTGCGGCACTCACAAACGACCGATCGTGACAAATTAGCATTCAAATGAAAGAGAATATGCATTAGCAGTGACGAATTGCACTCTAATTTCAAAAATATGTATAATCTCTTTAAAAAATGACATTAAAATACACATCAAAAAAAGTTTTGCATCACCTCGGTTCCAAGAGTTCCGGAACCTTTAAATACAAAGGGAATAGAGATCAACACAAACAACATTTCAGCTCGTTTTATTGCTCATGAGACCCACACATTGCATGTTGTACCATCATACAGCTAGACTTTCAGCATTTGTGGTCCAGATTGCAGTACACACCACTACCTCTAATACCCAGTAGCACGTCCTCTTGCATTGATGCATGCCTGTATTCGTCGTGGCATACTATCCACAAGTTCATCAAGACACTGTTGGTCCAAATTGTCCCACTCCTCAACGACAATTCGGCGTAAATCTCTCAGAGTGGTTGGTGGGTCAAGACGTCCATAAACAGCCCTTTTCAACATATCCCAGGCATGTTCGATAGGGTTCATGTCTGGCGAACATGCTGGCCACTGTAGTCGAGCGATGTCGTTATCTTGAAGGAACGCATTCACAAGATGTGCACGATGAGGTCGAGAATTGTCGTCCATGAAGACAAATGCCTCTCCAATATTCTGCCGATATGGTTGCACTATGGGTCGGAGGATGTCATTCAGGTATCGTAAAGCCGTTTCGGAGCCTTCCATGACCACCAGTGGCGTACGTCGGCCCCACATAATGCCACCCCAAAACATCAGGGAACCACAACCTTGCTGCACTCGCTGGACAGTGTGTCTAAGACGTTCAGCCTGACCAGGGTGCCTCCAAACACGTCTCCGACGATTGTCTGGTTGAAGGCATATGCGACACTCATCGGTGAAGAGAACGTGATGCCAATTCCGTGGTGTCCATTCAGCATGTTGTTGGGCCCATCTGTACCGCGCTGCATGGTGTCGGGGTTGCAAAGCTGGACCTCGCCATGGACGTCGGGAGTGAAGTTGCGCATCATGCAGCCTATTGCGCACAGTTTGAGTTGAAACACGACGTCCTGTGGCTGAACGAAACGCATTATTCAACATGGTGGCATTGCTGTCAGGGTTCCTCCGAGCGGCAATCCGTAAGTAGCGGTCATCCACTACAGTAGTAGCCCTTGGGCGGCCTGAGCGAGGCCTGTCATCGACAGTTCCGTATCTCTGTACCTCCTCCATGTCCGAACAACATCGCTTTGGTTCACTCTGAGACGCCTGGAAACTTCCCTTGTTGAGAGCCCTTCTTGACACAAAGTAACAATGCGGACGCGATCGAACTGCGGTATTGACCTTCTAGGCATGGTAGAACTACAGACAACATGAGCAGCGTACCTTCGTCCTGGTGGAATGACTGGAACTGATCGGCTGTCGTACCCCCTCCGTCTAATAGGCCCTGCTCATGCATGGTTGTTTACATCTTTGAGTAGTTTTAGTGACATCTATGAACAGTCAAAGGGACTGTATCTTGGATACAATATACACAGTCAACGTCTATATGCCGGAGATCTGGTAACCGAGGTGATGCAAAACTTTTTTTGATGTGTGTATGTACGAAGTGTATGATTTGCAGATACTGTTGCTGTAGGAAAATACGATTCATAATTGCTGTCCTCTTCATATTTTGGCCACTGTGACGTCTGTTTCATGTCATTTTAACATTTTGAGGTATTTCGTTTATCAGTTTGCATGGATTTCAGAAACAGTAAATCAAAGGAATGAGTACTCAAATCGTATAATTTCATAAATATCGAATATCCGGTGAGTGTTATGATGATCCAATTTTCAGTAATTGCCTTCTTAAGTTAGGGAACGTAGAACTTGGAATTATAACTGAATGTAAATAGTGTTCTACAATTATTTGGTTGAAATATGAACATAACAACCTTTCTCCTTAAGTGTCTCATTATAAACCTATTGGAGAAAGTGTGGTTTATGAACCTGCGAGATTTCTCGCACGGGTCCGCTAGTCAGTTCTAAATTTGAAAGTTTCCAATACACATGTCAGGAAATGTGTCCTTATCAAGCAGTGGTACTGGTGAGGTCGGCTCCACCATAACAGACATTGAGGACAGACAGTGATTGCCATTGCTGTATCCCACGTGTCCATTAACTGAGATGTCCATCGCTTGTATTGTCATCACTTCTGTCGCAATTAATTGGGATTCTCTTCCATTTACGGGGCTGCACTGTAGTGAGATGAAGATAGCTGTTGAACAATGGTTTCGCTTGGTGGCACACTTTAAAAACCTTTAAGTCATGTATCCAGTCTTACCTCAACTGTTGGAGGACAAGCAAAGAACCTCCCTCAAGAATCTCTTAGGTGTTCTCGGAGCAACGGCACTAGCGAGCACTGTAGTGCGTGCGGGTTGGTGACCAAGGGGTCGCAGCTGAACCAAACACACTTGTAATTAGCGAGTAAATAGTGTAACGATTAGGCTAATACCTTTACCTGGGGAATGGAAGAGAGGGAGGAAGGGAAAAATGAAGGGAAGAAGACAGTGAGAAGGAAGGAATAATTGAACGAGGATGTGCGGTAGGCCGCACTGTCTGGATAGCCTTGCTGGCACAGTAGTTTGGACTCCCTTGTGGGTCCAATTCCAAATGCAGTAGGCCGCACTGTCCAGACAACCCTGCTAGCACAGCAGTTTGGACTCCCCTGTGGGCCCAACACCAAGTGCGGTAGGTCACACTGACTGGACAGCCCTGCCAGTACAGTAGTTTGGCCTCCCCTGTGGGCCCAGCACCAAGTGCGGTAGGCCGCACGTCTGACACATCGTTAAGAGAGAGAAGGCGTAGAACACACAGATTGAGTCCGTAAGCCGCCTTACCAGTCACGTTCCAAATTTCAATTCAAATCAAATTCAGTTCCCTTCTCCGTTGTTGTACCCCCAGTGCTACCACCACAACAGATAAATAACCGTAACAAGCGCTTCGAGAAACAGAGCAACACGACAAGAGGAGCTCTTCCAGTCGTCACACACGGCCATTACAGCCGCGATAAACGATCTGACCGTCTCACACGACCAACAGCGTTGCAAACAAAGTCACTAAAATATCGCAAAAAATTAGCAAATTCGTTTGTTAGTGCTGTTGCAGTGTTGCCATTCTGTCGAATTTTATATACTGCATGTAATGGGAGAAAATCAGGATCTTCCGAAATTTATATCGTTTTCGATTCTAACCGGAAATGTTAGGTTCATAACTCTAACTTAGCACCGATTGACACAAAAAAGAGTCCACATGGGTCGAGTTTCCAGACTAGCTTAAAACATCGTTAACGCTCATGTCAACTTACAGGTGGCAGCAGAGGGGATTGATTGGAAAGCTCGCCCACAGATAGGATAAAATGCCTAAATCTTAACCCGGTAGTGGTCGCGGGGGGAGGGATTGTCTCACTTTGGAAATGTCTTGCATGTAACTCTGCAACCCGCACACGGATTCACCTACACTCCTAGGGGGGGGGGGGGGGGGCATAACGAGACGCCTCCCGCAACAATAGCACTTCAACACTTGAAACATTCACACGGTTACTATTATTGTACGCGCCTGCACAGAAGTGAGACTTTCCCTCACCCACGACCATAAACGGAACCTTTTTTTGTGTGTTACTTTTCGTTGTAGAGTTTGTTCGCAAGTGAATTTCAAAATGGCTAATTAAGTAGAACAGGTTAAGATATGGTAGGACGAGGTGGAGCAAGAATTAAGAAGAAATTGTGAAACAGGCGATGACTTGTTGGAAGTTGGCAGTGCTAATGAAGACGAAGAGGATAATAGAGAACTTAGTGATTCAGTGCTTCAGATGTTTCTGGTGATGAACTGGATAAAGCTGGTGCACAGTATTCGGGAAAAGATGAACGAACAACCTGGTACATCCATTGCCCACAATACGTTGCAAAAACCAGACACAAGAACCTCGTACGAAGCCTTCCTGGAGTAAAAGATGGGGCAAAAATTGTGATCTCCCACAGTGGGGCGTGGAGATTGTTTTTTTTTCTCTCAGTTAACTATTCAAGAAAGTGTGGACTGCACTAACATACAAATGTCAAAATTGCATGAAAATTACGCTCGAGAAGGGGACGCTTAAGCTTCCTTGGCTTAGGCGGCAGCACGCGGGCCTCTCACCGCTGGGTCCGTGGTTCAAATCCCGGTCACTCCATGTGAGATCTGGCTGGACAAAACGGAGGCAGACAGGTTTTTCTCCGGGTACTCCGGTCTTCCCTGTCAAACTTTCATTCCAGCAACACTCTCCACTATCATTTCATTTCATCTGACATTCATTTAATCATTGCCCCAGAGGAGTATGTCAGGCCTCGGCAGCCGGCACAGTTAATATCCTCACCGCTAGATGGGGGCTTCATTCATTCCACTCCTGACCCGGAGACTGGAAGCAGGCTGTGTCTTTTCATTTTTCAAGGGGACGCTTGAAACACTGACTGTGAAGAAATAACTGCGTATTTAGCCTATTTTATCTCTCTAACGTTTTGAAGGTTTCACATGTGAATGCAGAAGACTATTGAGCAATCTCTGCCTTATTTTCTTCTAACAGTTCCCACTACTGTCAATCCTTTCTTCAGCGAGTCTAATGACAGGGAAACCTATGAACAATAATTATCCATAGTGAAGTTCCTTCCATTATTCTGAATAGGATGTGCTAGTCGTTTGACAACCTCTGCAGGCTTGTTCACAACAGAGAAAGGCCCATCAGATTGCTTTCCCTCATAATCTTCCCATGTGTATGTAGGCCTATGCTTAATAAATGCGAGCGTCCGACAGATAATATATATTTAGATGCCATATTTAAACTGCTCGGATTTAAAACGTTTAATTATTCTCATTGATCTGGAAAAATTAAAGTATCTTTTTATGTAAATATCTATTAGATACTTCACGAAAGCAAATAAACGCATTACCGTCCCTTTCAAAACAATCACTTATGTATAAAACTTGAAATGACGAGGGTGAGCGAAAATCTCACCCGCGACCACTTACGTCGAATTTACACCGGCTTAACAGTTATTATGTTGAAGAAGAATCGTGTTTGTACATAACGTTTGGTAGTAAATTCGTTTTGTTATTTACAACAAAAGAGTAGTGTCTCTTAATGCAAAAGTAGGACACTACAACACGGTTGTTTTACCAGAAGCCTTGTATGCAGCAGAAACAACATTAATCGGATGGATGACAAGAATTCTTGATATCGAGAACGGAAAATTCTTAAAACGATACACGGCGCTGTTCTCCGAGACAGAACATGGATCAGACGACCTACAAAGGAACTCTACGGAAACACAGACACCATCACAGAGAAATTTAGGAAAAGACGCTTACAGTTCTATGGACACCTGTGGAGGATGGATGAAAACAGACTTACTAAGAAAAATATTAACATCAATAATACAAGTAAATTAAAGACCAGTGTAATGAGAGAAACATAGGAGGGCCTGGAACGATTCAAAATCTCTAAAGACGATATTAAGAACAGAAATCAATTCAGAAATAAAATCAAAAACAAGAAATTTGAACAAGTCTCAAGAAAAGAAACAATAGGGAAAAAATGGACAGAGGAAAGGAAGAAAAACACAGTGAATTAATGAAGAGGATTTGGGAAGAAAAGAGAAGAGAGAATGGAAGTTTGCACGCTCTCCCAAAGGGGGAAAATCGCTGATAATAATAATGAAAATGAACATCCACAGCCTGCTTCCAGTCTCTGACCGGGTCAGGAATGGAATGAATGAAGCCCCTATCTAGCGGCGAGGATATGAACGTGCCGGCTGCCGAGGCCTGACGCACTCCTCTGGGGCAATGATTAAATGAATGACAGATGCAATGAAATGATAGTGGAGAGTGTTGTTGGAATGAAATTGTGACAGGGAAAACCGGAGTACCCGGAGAAAAACCTGTCTGCCTCCGTTTTGTCCAGCACAGATCTCACATGGAGTGACCGGGATTTGAACCACGGACCCAGCGGTGAGAGGCCGGCGTGCTGCCGCCTGAGCCACGGAGGCTTTTTGATAATAATAATAATAATAATAATAATTATTATTATTATTATAAAGGTCCTTGTTTAATGCACGATCGGAAGTTGCAAAAAACGCTTATACAATTTATTTGTGACATTGCGAATGTGCTAGGACTAGATTCTTAGTACGATGTTTTTCAAAAGTTGGTCCGATATTCTGTTTGTTTGTTTGTTGTATTCTTTTTCCTATTTTAGCGTATGGCTTTTAGTGCCGGGAGAGTCCGAGGACATGTTCGGCTCGCCAGAGTTTGTAGCTGCTTCTATGCGGACACCCATGGGGTGAGCTACAAGTACCGTCGCGTGTGGAGTGTTGTTTGGGGAGGGAAGTGTGATTGTAAGGACGAGGAATTGGACGGTAGCAGCTGAGGCCCATAGTTAGGGACCAACCCCGGCATTTGTATGGAAGGAAGATGGGAAACCACAGAACACCATCTTCAAGGTTACCGGCGGGGGGATTCGAACCTCTTCGCCTCCCGGATGTGAGCGACTGCCTTCAGCCACGCCGTAACAACCATGGCTAAATCACGATATTCTGTTGAGCGAACTCTATCAACCCTGCACACTTGTGGGAATGGCTATGAATTTCCGAACACGCTATAAAATAAAATACAATATGTAAAACATGCTGAAGCTGATGTGATTTTCGTTAATAGTACCAATGAAGAATCTGTCTGTTAGGCAGGTCGCATCCTCAAAGAGCCGCACCTTATGGCATGTGGGTAGAGACATACAGTAGTCGCGCTATAATAAAGCAAGGTGGGGTAGTTTGTGATTGCTTTCCTCACTGAATAGCACCTTTTCGCAGCCTCCACTGAACCACCTCGAGGGGTAGATGCTACTATTCTTGGCTGTCGCCCTGGAGGTTTGTCAAGAAATTCTAATTCTGGTCTGAGGGCTGGAACTTACCCTCGTGAGGTAAAACTGAGGCGGTTTTGATTCTCACTTCAGCCATCGTGGAGGTGGTTTTCCGTGGTTTCCCACTTCTATCTCAGGTCAATGCCGGGATGGTTCCTAACTTAAGGCCATTGCCGCTTCCTCCCCAGTCCTCATCTCAATTACTAATACACACTCTAATACAGCCACCTCAATAACACAAGTTATCCGGCAAATTACACACACACACAAATATATGAGTTGGTAGCATGCTCAGCTTCTATGCCCAAGATAGCGGGTTCAAACCCTTCAGAAGTCGTCGTAATTTTTAAGAGCGTTAAAAATCCCTCAGTATGCCTTCCTTCGGAGGGGAAGTAAAGCCAGCGGTCCCATGGCATAGATTTATGGCATGTTAAAGAACCTTCCACTAATTACACCTGTGTGAAGCTAAATTGTATTGGTTAGGAATGTAAACAACGCTCTTAGGTTTCTGCGTTCGTTGCCAAGAGCCGACTGCGGTGGCGTCTAGTAGTCTAGTTCTGAACTAGGCCTAGTAGTCGTTGACGGTGGCGTTTGGCGGCAAAAGTAGGAACTATTTGAAAAATTCAAAGTTGCAGTCCTTACTTGTATTTAAAAACAGATACACACACTAATACAGCCATCACATTTAACACAGGTTATCAGACAGATTCTACACACACCCAAAGTACACGGGGCTACATGACCACGTTGTCGCAGCCCCTAAACTAAGGAACCAACCAACAAATACTAAATAAATCAACAACAACATCCACAGGCACTGGCTGACGTTACTAACAATCACCGTAACGACAGCTTACCACGGTGGGTGAGTGATTATCGTGTCGCTCTACCAACCCCAAGCTTGCAGGTTCGCTCCTGGCCGTGGTAAGTAATTTTTGAAAAGCATCAAAAATCACGACATGCATGTCATACGTTGTTGGCATGTTAAAGAACCCATTTGAATTCAGTAGGCCGTGTACCTGGTGACAAAATTAACCTCGGGATTTTCTGCCGAAACAAAGTTCCTCCTTTCTCTACTAGAAAGCGCTATAGTGTCAAGGAGCTTAGATATCTAACCTCCTTGACTAGGATAGCGCTCCAAGGAACGACAAAAATCCTACATGCAAGCTGCACTCTGGACGCAAATGAAAAAGTTTGCACTCCACACCCGAGACAATACGATATTATTATTATTACCCTTACGATTGTAGCGTCCATATAAGCCTAGTTGTGATGTCACTGAGTTATTAGACTAGATATTGTTGTTTTAATGGGTGGAACAGCGAGGTTATTTGTTCTCAATGATTCTGAAGTATCGGTGAAACGTCACATTTGCTGTAAGCTGTGCCAAAGAAAATTCAAAAATACTTCATTCATCAAAATACGTCAACAGGTTCAATGAGGACCATGGACATAACTTCATTATTACTGTACTCTTTGTTATAAGATTTAGAGTTTTAGTTGCTCTCTGAATAAAGAGTTCTCTGAATTCCTCATCATTTATTACATCGTTACATATTTAGGTTACTCATCGCGATAAATGTTTAATTCAAAGTAGCCTATCGAGGAATTGGGGGCTGCGTGGAGCAGTCGGTAGAGGCGCTGAGCTTCTAACTGAAAGGGAGTGGGTTCGAGCCCCGCCCAGGTAGTGGATTTTAGAAACAAAACTACCACTTTCGGAAACGCAAATAGCCCTGGGGTTCACTCAGCCTACACCAGAAATGAGTACCAGGGCAATTCCTGGGAGCAAAGGCGGCCGGGCGTGGAGCTGACAACCCCATCCCATCTAATGCCGATGTCACAAAAAGTGGAAGCCTCTACCTTCCACTACATCCAGGGCCTTCATGGCCTGTACGGAGTTGGCTTTGCATTGCTTTGCTACCGTGGAATACGGTGGGAATGTATTCATAACTTTCTCACATATTGAAGCTAAAAGGTTTCATAACTTCCAGCGTTTTGGAGGAGAATACTATCCTTTTAGATTAGATCTAGCAACTGGAAGCAAGGCTTTACCGCATCCTATTAGTTAGTTATTGTTGTTTTGAGGGGCGAACCAGCACAGGGGAATAATCATTATTAATTACCTCTTGTTAAGTCAATTAAATAGTAATTGGTGTAAACCGCAGTGGCTGGCTTCAAGAACATTCGATTTGCTCCAACCACGGATTAAATTATAGAAATTTGGAATGCATTTGCATTTAGAGGTGGACGCATAATTATGGGAAAAGTCTAAAAATATTAAAAATAAAATAAAAATAATAATTATAATAATAATAAAAAAAAGACGGAAAGACAAAAATTCGGAATTTCAAAAAAGAACAACTTTATTGAGACAACATACACTTGTAAATTTAGATAGTTGGTCCTAACCCACTCTCACTTATAAAGCGGATGACAAGATCAGCAGCCACCACGTCATCAGCTAATAAAGGATCTAGTGTCATCTGCAAACCAATGTTTCTTCGTAAATCAGCAAGACCCACACACTACCGGTACCGAATCCTGCATCACTTCTGTTAGGCCTCGACAATAGCATCGAGGCTATTCTTAGTTTTTCTCATTCTTTATACAGTACACAATTTGATCCTATCATCGTTTCTTATCTTATTTATCAAGCGCAGTGTTAAACACGAGGAGTTTGTATTGGCCATGAATCCCTGTGAGTCTAACAATACATTTTGGACAAGCAGTACAGAATGTTATGCGAATATTATTTTAAACTGAGCTGATGGTGTAGACACCCATGTATCTCCTTCAAGCCTTCTATTGTTCTCGGCGGCTAACACACAAATCACAGCGCGCCTAGCGTTTAAATCTTGAACCAGCCATGAACGCATCTTGATCGTTATCTCGTAAAAGTTCTTCTGCTTTGGAAAAAAATAAATAAAAATGAGATGATGAACAATGGCATAACGGAGCCAGCCACTGACCTATGAAGCGAAACGAGGACTATCAGGGGGATAATCATGATTAATTACCTCTTGTTAAGTCAATTAAATAGTAATTGGTGTAAACCGCAGTGGCTGGCTTCAAGAACATGCGAATTGCTCCAACCACATTACACCTTACCTTCAGTGGCCGAAACCCATTTCATATAGACTATTGGATACACGCAGGCGCGGTTTCAAGGGGGGGGGGGGGGGGCGGGTCACAGGGGTCATGGACCCCCCCCCCCCCCAAACGGAGACCAATCATTTGGGAAAAGCTCAAAAAACGAAAACACAATAACCAGACAAATAAAACTTAACGAATTTTAACTGAAAAACAGTTTTTTTATTTTATTCAATACTGAAAATATCTTTATTGGAAAAATTAAGTTCTGTTACAACTGTACATATTTACAACTTCATACCTGTTATGTAAAAACGATATATAACAAAATCAACTCGTCTGTTTTGTTTAGCGAACCTTGTGATAACCGAATCGATGTCTATAGTGATGTCACGATGAATGTGCATCAATGCACGGCTAGAAATTTGGGGCTTTTTATCGCACCAAAAAAAATTGCTGACGTCCAAACTGAAAGCTTCGTTGGCAATTTAAGCTGTGACTTTCTCCCTTTGTCGGTACCAACTCGACTTGCCAAAACTGTAACGTACCTTGATACTTTTCTCGAAGCTCGATGTAAAAGTCGCAAAACACGCCGTTGCAATTTGTACGAATATTTTTGGTGCGCTAAACGCATCAAATTTCTATCCATGTAGCTTGCAAAAAAATTGGTCTGGCTTTGTACGTTTGGTTATTTTGTGATTGCGTTGTTAGTGATACCATTTTTCTTAACCATTTCAATTCTGTAATCCCCCCCCCTCAAAGTCAAACTCTACATCCGCGCCTGGATACACGGGAGAAAGGGGGCAAGTTTTGGTATTGTTTGTAAGTGATAATGTTTATTAAGATCTAGTCGTGGACGGTAGCATTTGGTAGCAAAAGTAGGAACTACTTGAAATTATTGTCTGCAGTCCTTACTTGAATTAAAACTGATAACACACACTAATACAACCAACACAATTAACACCGGTTATCAGACAAATTTTACACACACCCAAAGTACACGGGTCTACATGACCGCGTTGTTGCAGCCCCTAAACTAAGGAACCAACCAACCAAGATCTAGAATACAATGTAACTTTTCAGAAGCAATCAGAATATCCAACAATCAGTTCAAAGAGAAAATAATTTAAGTCAACTGTCTGTCTCTGGTCTTTTATAGGCTACGCTTTGAAGTATTCCCTTTTCTTTGGAAATGCCAGTTCTTGGTGGGTTTAAAATAATGGCACTGATTGTACTGAGTGCGTTGCTTTCAATTACGCCGACAACGTAATGCTATTTTTGTAGAATCAGCTGTAATTTTAGCAGTTGTACATTGTGACTCTATTTGTGCGAACCTATAAGTTGGGGTGCCTTCCAGAAATGTGGAATTTGAGGCGGCTTCGGTGGCGTAGTCGGTAGCATGCTGAGCTTGTATGCCCAAGATAGCGGGTTCAAACCCGGCCGAAGCCATCGGATTTTTAAGAGCGTTAAAAATTCCTCAGTATGCCTTCCTTCGGAGGGGAAGTAAAGCTGGTGGTCCCATGTCGTAGATTTATGGCATGTCAAAAAACCTTCCACTAATTACAACTGTGTGAAGCTAAATTGGATAGGTTAAGAATGTAAACAACGCTCTTAGGTTTCTACGTTCGTTGCCAAGAGCCGACTGCGGTGGTGTCTAGTAGCTAAGTTCTGAACTTGGCCTAGTAGTCGTTGACGGTGGCGCTTGGCAGCAGAAGTAGGAACTATTTGAACAATTGTAAGTTGCAGTCTGTACTTGAATTAAAAAAACAGATAATACACACTAATGCAGTCATCACAATTAACACCGGTTATCAGACAGATTCTACACACACAGGGCTACATGACCGCGTTGTCGCAGCCTCTAAACTTAAGAACCAACCAACCAAAGGTGGAATTTGTACTCTCAATTTCAGGTTCTTTGCGTTGATTTTCTGCTTGTGACATGCAATAATAAACGTACCACTACTGGAAAGGAATACGGCATTGTTCTGATCACGTCAGGGCCAATTGTAAGTGATATTGGTTATTACGTTTTAGTAAGATCCAGAATGCAATGCAACATTTTAGAAGCTATCGGAATAACTAACAATCAGTTCAAAGAGAAAATAATTAAATTCAACATCGTGTGTCTCTGTTCTTTTATACTCTTTGACGTATTCCTTCTTTATTGGAAGTGCTGCCACAAAGTCATCGTAGGATAATAATAATAATAATAATAATAATAATAATAATAATAATAATAATAATAATATCGTATGACCTCGGGTGCCGGGTGCAAGCTTATTTATTTATTAGCCTACTTTCGATTTTTGCAAAAAATGAAAGTAGACTTATGAGATAAACACAGGGCGAAAAAAGTGTGTCTGTCTGTGTGTGTGTGTATGTGTGTGTGTGAGTCTGTGTGTGTGTGTGAGTGTGTGGACTCGGAATGTCTGTCCCCCCCTATCAATTCGAACACGGTGAACGCGAATTGAATGAAATTTGGCACAAAGGTAGCACTAGCAAAGGACACCTGTGTCATGTTTTATATCGCCGCCATCTTGACGGAAACGTAATGGCGGCCACACAAATGTTCAAAGCTTAAATCAAATTACGACTAACCTAATCATCCGATCTCTACCAAGTTTTACAACAACAACCTATATGGGGGAGCATCCTTTGACCAAACTAATAGGTCATCAGCCTAATAGTTTGCGGATGGCGGCCATCTTTGTGTGAAAATGAATTCCCCCTATTAATTCGAACACGGTGAAACCGAATGGAACGAAATTTGGTACAGAGGTAGTACTAGCAAAGGGCACCTCAGTTTCATGTTTTATATCGCCGCCATCTTGACGGAAACGTAATGGCGGCCACACAAATGTTCAAAGCTTAAATCAAATTACGACTAACCTAATCATCCGATCTCTACCAAATTTTGCAACAACATACCTTTATGGAGGAAGCATCATTTGACCAAATTAATAGGTCATTAGCCTAATAGTTTGCGGATGGCGGCCATCTTTGTGTGAAAATCGATCCCCCCTATCAATTCGAACACGGTGAAACCGAATGGAACGAAATTTGGTACAGAGGTAGCACTAGCAAAGGGCACCTCAGTGCCATGTTTTATATCGCCACCATCTTGACGGAAACGTAATGGCGGCCACACAAATGTTCAAAGCTTAAATCAAATTACGACTAACATAATCATCCGATCTCTACCAAATTTTGCAACAACATACCTTTATGGAGGGAGCATCCACTGACCAATCTAATAGGTCATTAGCCTAATAGTTTGCGGATGGCGGCCATCTTTGTGTCAAAATCGATTCCCCCTATTAATTCGAACACGGTGAAACCGAATGGAATGAAATTTGGTACAGAGGTAGCACAAGCAAAGGGCACCTCAGTGTCATGTTTTATATCGCCGCCATCTTGACGGAAACGTAATGGCGGCCACATAAATGTTCAAAGCTTAAATCAAATTACGATTAACCTAATCATCCGATCTCTACCAAATTTTGCAACAACATACCTTTATGGAGGGAGCATCATTTGACCAAACTAATAGGTCATTATCCTAATATAATTTGCGGATGGCAGCCATCTTTGTGTGAAAATCGATTCCCCCCATCAATTCGAACACGGTGAAACCGAATGGAACGAAATTTGGTACAGAGGTAGCACTATCAAAGGGCACCTCAGTGTCATGTTTTATATCACCGCCATCTTGAAGGAAACGTAATCGCGGCCAACCAAATGTTTAAAACTAAAATGTAATTACGACCACCCTAATAATCTAGTCTCTACCAAATTTTGCAACAACATATCTTTATGTGGGAAGCATATTTTGACCAAACTGCAAGATCATCAGCCCAATAGTTTGCAGATGGTGGCCGAGTATGTGTGCAAATCGATTCCCCCTATCAATTCAAACACGGTGAAACCGAATTGAACGAAATTTGGTACAGAGGTAGCACTAGCAAAGGGCACCTCAGTGTCATGTTTTATATCGCCGCCGTTTTAACGGAAACGGAATGACGGCCACCTAAATGTTAAATGCTTAAATCAAATTACGACCATCCTAATAATTTGATCTCTACCAGATTTTGCAACAACATGCCTTTTTGTGGAAAGCATCTTATGACTAACTACAAGGTCATCAGCCCAACAGTTTGCAAGTAGCGGCCATGTATGTGTGCAAATCCATTCCCCATATCAATTCAAACACGGTGAAACCGAATTGAATGAAATTTTTTACAGAGGTAGCACTAGCATAATATCCCTATAGCACGTTGTATTTCAACAAGCTACTACAACCAACATTCAATTATACTCCTTGAAAAGGACAAAGACTTATAACAATACCCATGCATTTAGGAGAAAGTAGGCTATATATTCTTTACTGAATATCTTGTTTTTATTAATTAAGTTGTTTATTTATTTATTTATTTATTTATTTATGTATGGATTTATCTTTTTTCTTTTACTTGCGAATTGACCACTTAGGATCACGCTATAATTTCACTGTTTTAGTTGTAATTTCCTCTGCCTCCAGTACTCCTACATGAGATCGCTGTGCTGCTGCCGTTGTTCGGCCGTACAAGCTCTTCCGACCTTTGTAGCTTGTCTCTCGTCATGAAACCCTTCCAAATTGTGATGAACCCATGTACCATGGCCTCAAAGGGAGTCGAATCCATGTATTCTTGAGAAAGGAATGAAAGAATAATACAGTCTCTAAGGGAACGGAGAGAGATTTCAAGCCAGGATTATAGCCTAACATTGTGCAAGCGCTAGGGCCAGGTGTTCCTAAGATGAGCTCATGCCTCTTGACATTTATAAGGAGCCAGTCATGGATATTATTAGAACGAGTGGAAAGTTTGGACTGTAAGACGAAGAAGCTTGACTCGGAAATTGCTCTTACGTTGCAGGAAAATGGCAACCTCGCTGCTGAGTCAGAACAGGAATAATTAAATTTAACCCGTTTACGAGTATAAAAATAAGTAAACAGATACAGTACGGTGAATCATTTTGGATTAGAGATTTTTGTGCAAAGAAAAACCTTGTAATAATAGTCCAGGAAAGAACTGCAAACGCAAGTATACGTCATTGGGGATTCACCAAGACCCAAAGAATGGGAGAATTAAAAATGAACAGCACCACCCACACAGTTGAGGACGAGAAATTAATTAATATCTCGGAAATGCACGATCGATTTCCATGCACAGGAAGATTATTTTACGTTTGGAAGATAAGCTTTCTGGAGATATGATTTTTATAATTGTGCGACAATTAGTTCAAAAGTTGGTCACGAAAAGGACTAGGATTTTATCTTTTTGTGACTGAAAGGTATAAAACTCCTGGCCTCACCGAGCCAATCATGCAGTCTACGAGCATTCCGTGAGCGGAAGTGCTGCACCACATCGTATACGCAGTATTCAAGAGCCCGTGAGGGGGACGTTAAGCTGTATCAGACATCGATCCAGAACCTGAGGGAGGTTACTTTGATCACAGTTCGTCATAGCACGTCTTGATGTAGGCAGTTCGCGCTACAATTTCAAGTAGTTAATTCAAAAACACAGTTCGACAAGAGACTCCTGTGGGAGGCTAGGCTACAAGTTCGCCGAGTGTAGACCAGTTACGATAGGAGTACGCTACGCTGATGGTTAGCAGTTCGAGACTTTGAAGAGTCCTAAATTATAAAGAACACTAAATATACGGATTTTGAAGCAATATCGCCAAAGTAAGATACAGCGATCAGTAGGGAACTTCGAGTTCCAGAAGAATACTAGTTCGATACAGTTACGAAGTTATAAGAACTCCAATAAATAAACGGCGTTACGTCTAGTAAAGACATTGTTAAAGACATTAAGTCCTGTAAAGGACAAGAATAAATAGTGATTACGGTCGTGAAAGATGGAAGTTCTAGCAAAAGGAACTTAGGAACTTAGGTTCGAAACCAGAGGGAAAACGTACTCTGGTGAGAAAACGTCAAAAATATACGATAGACAGTATACGGTCCTCGAAGGGAGGCCAAGATATAGAAACTATAGGGTACGATAGACAGTTTACGGTCCTCGAAGGGAGGCCAAGATATAGAAACTATAGGGTACGATAGACAGTGTACGGTCCTCGAAGGGAGGCCAAGATATAGAAACTATAGGGTGCGATAGACCACCATATATAAATAGAGGTGACGGCAAAGTAAAGACATTTATCGCCTCGTTAAAGCAGATAAGGTGAAACCGAGTAATAGACAATAGAAGTGGTTTTGAGAGACTGAAACCAGTAGTTTCCATTGTAGGAGAGAGAAACTTTGAACGAGTAAAATCACACGTCCAATGCAGGTCGATAGGATTCACATCACGGATCGTCAACAGCCGACAGAAATCGTCAAAATCGTTGAGATACGTCCGTGTGATAGAAGTGAAGTGTAAATATTGTAAGAAAAAATTTAATAAGAGTATCATTTTAAGTGTTTTTAGGTAAAGTGAAAGCGTTTTATGCAAAGTGATATGTGTTATAATATGTACCAGAGTAATATTTTTTAGTGTTTTAATGTGTGTTCAAAACGGATACACCAGTGTATTAAAAATGTTGTCAGTGTTAAATATAGTGAATATGTGTCAAGAAATTTCTGTACATAAGATGAGTTTGTACAATATGGAGTAAGTCAAGAAGGTGGGCCAAAATGTCACATCAAACGAGAATAAAGGTCAGAAAACGACCTTAGACACGTGAGTAAAGATTTTCATTATGTTTTGGTGTCGGGAAAAATTTTGTGTGCAATTCCACCGGAGTTTTGAATAAAACGGATGTTTTTTAAAGAAATAATAACTAAATAAGAACGCGATCTGAACGAAAATAAAGTTTAAGAAATAATAAATAATTATGTTAAATAATAAATCCTGTAGAGGAAAGGCATGGAATAAAATGTCAGTGTATTTAATGAATGTTATAAAAGCAAGCGTAATAAATATAATTATAACAAAGATATTTACAAAAAGGTAAATTTGAATTATATGAAAGAAATAGCTTTTGAGCTTTTGTAAGGAATGTAATCATAATAAAAACAGGGTAAAGAAATCTAAATAAAGATTAAATTGAATGATATAAAAATATAGAGCGTTGAAGCCTTAACAAATGTATAAGACATGATGTAAATGCATGTTCTTAAAAATGGAGCGATTTATTGTCAACGGAAAAGATTAATATAAGAATTGAGATATGTATCCATTGTTACTATGAAATTTATCAGTTCTTTGGAAGGCATTCGGTCGTAAAGTAATGTGTAGCGTAATGGAACGCAATTAAATAAAAGTCACGCTAGGAACGCGTAAAAGTTAAAGTACTTGGTAAATTACTTATGGAGGGTAGTTGATTGCATTGAATTGAGATATGTTGTAAGTCCTCTAATTGTGACGTAGATCACGAGGCCATGTGTGTGATATTATTTAAAAGGGAGCAAATGTATGGTATTATTGAGCGTAGGTCCTGTAAGCTACGGCTAGACCCTAAATCGCATTTTGTATAAGTCCTCTAAGGTGGAAATGGTTCCCGAGGCATGTTAAGAGATTCGAACCTAGAATCCTCTTGTTGTTAAAGCCCCTTATTATTCGTCGTTGAATGTGTATTACTCTTCCCAATCAATGAGGACCCCCTCATAATTAATAAATGCCAAGGTTACGAAAGTGGTTTATGAACCAATAATATTGTTGAATGAAAATAAGTGTAGTAAAAGCCAGGTCTCTCCTTAGAACTGAGAATAATGTGAATGTTTGTTTTAAAAGCATTGAAGAGAGCTCCAACCGTAGGCTAGGCAGGGAGCCGCTCTCCCTGTCATAAATCACGCTCGAGTATAATGGCCTGACCCTCAGAGAGCGAGGGTGGGTAAAGATCGTTTTGTAAGAAGTGTTAAAGACACCGTGAGTGTTTAAAGTTGTTAATGACCCGGGCGTTGAACCGAGGTCCTTGTAGATTTATATTATCGCTTGCCAGTTCAGATCGTAGTTTTCTTATGTGATAATAGTCTTATAAGACAAATGAATTAAATAAAAATCCCTATTGTAATGTTGTATGGAAAATAAGGAATCCACGAGTTTTGTGAAGATGA
Organism: Meconema thalassinum; assembly: GCA_946902985.2. NCBI lineage: Eukaryota > Metazoa > Arthropoda > Insecta > Orthoptera > Tettigoniidae > Meconema > Meconema thalassinum. Next base: position 415,406,939 of record OX336393.1, read on the forward strand.
CTAGATTTCGGGAGTGATCATAGTTTTTGACTTTGTCAAGTAATCTTTATGACTCTGGAGTACACAAATAGTTTCCCGATCACCGTAGTGAATTTGCAAACTTGAGAGAGATAGTAAATACTGAGAATATGTGAAATGCCCAAATATTGAAGTGAATAATTAACATGTAATTTTAAATGTAATTATATATTTGTTTTGACGATAAGAAAAGATAAAAATAATTTCTTGAGGTGTACAAAAGTATGACACCATTATTATGGGAAAGTATCGAGCCAAAGGAGCTCGTAGTTACATGGAACTTTAAGATAGGTACTTTATGGAAGTGAAAATAATCGTGAATTGTTGGTTTGAAAGAAAACCATGTGTTTTAATCTAATATTTGTTTTATTTTTATGCGATTCCTTGTTCACTTTGGACAAGTAGAATGATATTGGTCAGTAGTTTATTTGTTTTATTGTTTGTAGCGCCATAATTTTGATTAATTAAATATGTTAAAATAGGAGTTGATTTTGTTGTTATTTTTGCAAGTGTATCCTCTATTTAATCCAAAATATGTAAGTCACAGAGTGGGAGAACTTACCGCAGCCCCGAAAACCCCGAATTGAGCAATGCTGGCATACTGTGATTTGCATATTTCTTGCTAAAAGGGTACATGGGGGTGTAGAAATAATGTGCTTGGATTAATAATTAGAGGAACACTAAAGACGGTCGATTCATGTAAAAGTAAAGTAATGATGGGAGTAGCTACAACGTATAATGTTAACTGACCGCATGGGTCCGTAGAAACTCACACCGAGCAGCCCTGGATTAAACAACCCCCTACCAGACATTTCATGGCGCCCAGTACGCAGGGATGAGTTTTCCTAGGGAAAACCCGAGTTTTCTCGAAAAATCAAAATTTTTATTTTTTGAAAAAAAATTTTTTTTTTCGAAATTATGATTTTTAAAACACTTCCATAAAGTTGATGAGTATGAATAAAGACATCAAAAGGGTACGGTGTAGTAAAAACCCGTACCAAAGTAAATTTTTAAAGAAATTGGGACACAATGGTTCAGATTACTATCTCTCAAGCATGTATTAGCGATGTGGCATTAGTAGCCCACTGTATTCTAATAAGATGGCATTGAGTGAAGAGATGCAACGGCTTTTGGAGGCCATAAACAATAAGTTGGATAGCCAACAGAGTGAAAATAAAAGGGATTTAGGATCTATAAACAATAAGTTGGACAGCCAACAGGAGGAAAATAAACAAAAATTTGAATCCATAAATCACAATTTAGGATCCATGAATGAGAGTCTAGAGTCACTAAAAACTGATAGTGCTAATATGGGAACTAAATTAGTAGATATCGAAGCTAAAAGTGATAACATGGGAACTAAATTAGTAGATATTGAAGCTAAAAGTGATAACATGGGAACTAAATTAGTAGATATCGAAGCTAAATGTGTAAGAATGAACGATGAAGTGAAGGCTGAAATTGAGGGAATAAAAAGGGGGTCAAATGGACTCAGAGAGAGTTTAGAAGAAACAATGAATACCAAATTTCAAGATTTTGACTCTAAGTTTGGGGAAAAGTTAAATGAGTTAAAAGGGGAAATCGCAAGTGAAAATAAAGAGGAAAATAAAGAATTTCATTCAGGATTGCAAGCCCAAATACAGGCCTTGAACAAAAGTATGGGAGAGTCCCAAACTAGGTGTCAAGAAAATTTTGAAAATTTGGAAACTAAATTAAGTAACATGGAAGGAACGTGCAAAAAGAATGTAGACGAGTGTAAAAATGAACTTGTAAACCAGATCCAAGGTGTGCAGAAAAAGTTAGAAGATCAGATAAAATCTAACAGCGATATCTGTAAAACATCCCGGGATGAAATAAAACAAAGTGTGAATGAGCTAGGAACCCGATTTGGAAAGGTTGAGGAGAAAGTAGGAACCCTCGAGAACAAAATAGGCGTAGTTCAGACCGAAGTAACTGAGATGAAAAACCAAAATCAAAAAGATGTACAGGATATGAGAGGGCAGATTGATCGTTTTACCAGGCAGGTAGATGATAACTTAAAGAAGTACGAGGGTGAAATAAATCGAAGATTAGGTATATACGAAGGGCATCTCCAGAGTGAAAGAAATCAACGAGAGGACGAAAATAAGGAAAATACCCATAAGATAGATTAAATAAGTCAGGGTATTAATGAGGTTCAGGAAACCATCGGAACATTAAAGCTCCAAGTAGGAAAAACTCATACTGAAGTATATCAGGTCCAAGATGAAATGATGAGATTATTTAAGAGCCAAGGGAAAACTGAAGAAAGGCTTGACGGAATTAAAATAGATATGGTCAAAGGACAAAGAGAAATGGAGAAAAAGATAAAGGAAATACGAGAAGACCTAGATACCAGAGGTGACGTTAAACCAGAAATTATAACAGAACAGGTCATGGTCATCAAGAAAGAGGTAGAAGAACACTTAAATGAAATCAGGAATAGCTTCAGGAACGACAAAAACCAACTCAAACAAGAACTGGAAACCAGTAAGAAAAATCAGGAAAGAATTCAAAATGAATTAGGATCCCGGTTGGAGAGGACTGAACATAAGAACAGTCAAATGGAAATCCAACTCATGGCTAATGAAGAAAGTGCCCGAAGGGAAAGGAAGTTAGAATTTGAGAATCAGGAGGAGTTTCCAAAGACAGGATGGGTAGATTCCCGTGAACAAGGCATAGATACCGATAGGGACTTAGGAGGGGAGAGCCCTTATAAGAACCCAGGATATCCGATGGCGATGTCACCCCCATACATGAACCAGACAAATGGTCAGATAATAAACATTATCAAATCGAATGAGGACAGACCGGTAAAGTTTACGGGTAATAACATGTCAATTACTCCAAAATACTGGCTAAAGGAAGTCGCAGAGTACTTAAACGAAATGAAGGTTCCTCAGGATCGGAGACTGAGAGCTATTGAGAAGCTGTTGGCGGGTGATTGTCTCACCTGGTTCAGAAGCTTCAGGTAGACCTTTGATACGGTGGAAGGCTTTAGAGAAGCCTTTTTAAAACGATATTGGGCAGCAGACGTCCAGGAGAATTTGAGGCTAGATCTGTACTCTAGGAAGTACAGCACAAATGCACCTACTAAGTACTCGGAATTTTTTACCGCTCAGCTGTGTAAATTCCGCGAACTTGACATTGCTCCAGCTGAGAATGACCTGTGTGCCGCCATTGCAAGACAACTTCCATATGAGATTCAGAGGCTGTTAATCTCATCCAAAGCCAGAAGTGCTGTGGAAGTGGAGAGCGTACTAAGTCAATTAGACATGACGACGTCACACGTAACTCCTAGGCACCAAAGACAGACTGAACAGGTACACATGGCCAGCAGTCAGGAAACCAGAGAAAAACCATCGACCAGGAATCAGTCCACTAGCACTGATACTCAAGGACTAGGTCGAGAGTATGGGCACCAAGAGCCTAGAGGAATACAGCCATACTACAGAGGAGGATATCGAGGAAGAAATCCTAGGAATACGGGTTATAGGCAACAAGAGAGCCGACCCTATAACAATAACCATCAGAGGCAAGAAAACAGAAAGAAATGGGAGAATTATCCCAGAAGGAATGTAAGGCCAGAGGATAGGGATGATGAATATCGGGCCGAAATAGAGGAAAGATATCAGGAAAGTCTTCGTTACATGAACGAACGACCAGACGAACCTGAAAGGCAAAAAGTCCGTTGGAGTGAGGCAATCAAGAACCGGAAATCACCCGACCGACTAGATGGAGCTCAAAGCTTGGAACTACAAGCTCAGTTAAAGAATGAGGGAAAAGGGAGCCCTCAGGATTAAAAAAAACTCCAAATTTAAATCGTCAAAGGTGGAAACATACCAGGAGCTGGGAGGAGGTAGAAATTGTGAATTGGATAGCAAGACCAGATGAGCTAATTAATGAGGATGTGGAAAGAATCCCACCTATCAAAAGAGAATTACCCATTATTATGCTCAGGATAGAAGGATTACTGGTCAGGGCATTGATTGATACCGGATCCACAATAAGTTTAATTACGCAAACCCTCCTGAATGAATTGGAAACAAGAGGCCGCGTATTAAAAATCCCCACATCAAGTGTGAAGATTAAGGGAATTATCCCTGAAAAATCTTTAACGTGCAAATTTCAGGTATACATTGATCTGATCATGGGTAACACTGAAATTTCGCAATGCTTTTTGCTGGTAAATCAATTACCGTATAATGTCATATTAGGTATTGATTTTATCCGTGAGAACAAGGTCATCATAGACCTAGCGCAAAATTGCATTAGAATTCAAAGAGAGGATGTGGATGAGCAAAACATTACCCTACAGGAACAGGAGGCGAAAATAGGAGAACAGGTATGGCATGTGGAAGAAGTAACGGAAGAAGGTTGTAAGGACATAGAAAGGATATTTGAAGTCCTCAACATAGAACTCGAAGATAATTTGGAAACTGAGTTCGAGACCAACCTGTCAGGAAAAGTAGAGGAAGCCAAAGTGAGCCTCGAAAACAAGGAACAATTAAAGGAATTATTATTGGATTTTAGGGACGTATTTGATTCCAAGCCAGGGAAGATTGAAAATTTTAAATACGCGTTCCAAGTCAATGATTGGGCACCATTCAGACAAAAACCATACCCGGTTGCGGAAAAACATTACCCACAAACTAAGAAAACACTGCAGGAGATGATGAATGCAGGTGTTATAGAAAAGATGGCGACACCATATGTTAGTCCATTAGTGATTGTGAGTAAACCGGATGGCTCAGTAAGGGTGTGTCTAGATGCCAGAAATTTAAATGCAAAAATCATACCAGAAAATGATTCGGCACCACCCATAAAAGAAATACTGAGGAAGTTCAAAGGCAAGAAGATTTTCACAAATATTGACATGACGTCTTCGTATCATCATCTCGAACTGGAAGAGAAAACCAGCTTGTTGACTGGATTTCAGTTCGACCAACAAACCTATAGTTTTAGGAGATGTCCGTTTGGATTGAAGACCGCGGGATCTGCCTTAATAAGAGCGCTTGATCGAAACCTGTCAGAGGAAGTGAAAGATTGCACTATCCGTTATGTGGATGATATTTTGCTTACCTCGGAGAACATTGAGGAACATTTAGAAAAATTGAAGAAATTATTGGAAGACTTAAGAAGGGAAAATTTTAAAATAAATTTAAGGAAGTCAAATTTTTGTCAAAGGCAAGTAACACTTTTAGGGCATGTGATTGATAAGGATGGTGTTAAACCAAATCCATGCAAATTGGAATCGATAAGGGATTTTCCAAGGCCTTTGAAGGTGAAGAACGTTCGCCAGTTTTTGGGATTGATTGGTTTCTTCTCAGGACATTGTCCATCATACACAAAAACTGTTGCACGACTACAGGACCTTCTGAAGAAGGGGGGCAAGTGGAAATGGACGGAGGAAACAGAAAAAGCATTCGTGGAGGCCAAGGAAATGCTCTTAAACTATGTGAAGCTAGGATATCCTGATTTTAATCAGAAATTTATAATTCAAACAGATGCATCCCAGATTGGAATAGGGGCAATGCTATATCAGGAAAACCCGGATAACCCTGATAAGAAAAATTATCTAGCTTTCACAAGTCGGAGACTGAAACCACACGAGAAAAATTATACGATCAGCGAAATCAAGCTGTTAGCGATATTGCACGCGCTGCAATATTGGCGAAAGATCGTATATGGGTTTCAGGTCATTTTAAGAACGGATCATAAAGCCTTAACCTTTTTGATGAAGACTGATCTATCCAGTCAAAGGTTGATGCGTTGGGCTTTATATATTCAACAATTTGATGTAAAGATAGAATACTGCCCAGGAAAAGAAAATATAGTTCCAGACTATTTTAGTAGACAGCCAGAGTCCACAGAAGAGGAAGTAATGGCTATTGATTTGGAAGGCAGGGATCAGCGTACTCTAAATGAGTTAAGGAGCATTAGTCAACGGCAACGTGAGGATCCATGGATGAACATGCTCATATCTTTCCTTGAGGGAAGTTTGATAAGGGGAACACCAGCGTACACGGAAGCTAATAAGATAGCTCAAGATTACACATTTTATAATGGATTATTATATAAGTTTGTGGACTCTGACCATACACGATTAAGGATTGTTGTACCTGCAATTTTGCAGAGGAAAATAGTATGGTTAGCCCATAGATCGTTCGGACATATGGGAGTCGACAAAACAGTCTCGATGCTGAAAGAAGCATTTGTATGGCCGAGACTGAGAGAAACTGTAAGGGACACGTTAAATACATGTGATCTATGTCAAAAGATCAAACCAAATGCATTTCTTATGAGACAAAAGCCTATACCATTGTTGCCCGAAAGACCATGTCAAATCATATCTATTGATAACTTCGGACCTTTGCCAAAGGCAAGAAGAGGAAATCGACACATAATGATGGCTATGGATGTCTTCACTAAAATGGTTGTCCTTGCTCCCATACAGAAGACTAGTACCAAACAGGTGTTAAAACGACTCAAAGAAAAAGTGATACCGATTCTGGGAAAACCTGAGAATTTGTTGTCGGATCACGGTAGTTGTTTCACCAGTGTAGAATTCAGACAAGAATTAGAAAGACTTGGAATACGTCAGATTTTGTCAAGTATTCGCCATCCTGAGGCAAATCCTGTAGAAAGAGTGATGAGGGAGACGGCCAAGTATTGTAGAAAATACTGTGCCGAAGAAAATTGGAAGTGGATAGATATCTTGGATATTATCGAATTTTGTATAAACAACACAATCCATGAATCCACGGGAGAGATACCAATAACGTTACATCTGAATGAGCAACCAGAAAGACCTTGGAGTCTGGTAATTCCTAGGCCAGCAGACGCTCAGCCTGGAAGAGATGTACGTATAAGAAGAGCCTTTGAGCATCTAAAAGCTCAAGCCGACAGGAGACAAAGAAGAGATAGGCACAAGAGGTATCATCGGCCACTATTAGCAGGGGAAATGGTGTTAGTAAAAAGACCCGCCATTTCGGATCCAGGGAACCACGTGTACAAAAAGTTCCAGAAAATGTACCACGGACCGTATCAAATAATAAGGGATTTGAGAAATAATGCCTATAGAATTCGGCACTGTGAAACGAATCATGAAGTGACCATGAATTCAGCAAATTTAAAAGTGTATTACCCTCCCGAAGACTTCGATGAAGCCAATGAACAAGCCCTGGTTATGGAAACATTTAGAGATGAAGAATCCACTTTTGATAGAAACGAGAATGAGATAGAAAAAGGAAACAGAGCTCAAACATTCGAGTGCGAATGCGAATTGGAGAAATTATATTGGGAAATAAAAGAAATAATTGATTTTATTGAAGAAGAAAATTTCAATTTAAGGAAGGAGAATGATGAAATAAAGGAACGGGTAGGGATAGACCACACCCGTAAAGAAGAATGAGGTTCTGGAAAACTGAAATCCAGATAAATAAAAAGGGGAAAGAAAGGGTAGGGACAGAGCGTACCCAACCGACACAATTACCGGATATGACTTAAAAAGATGAAAGAAATCAAATTATCGTGGGATTTTTAAGGAAGAAAAATCAGAAGGTACGGATGACGTTATGATGGCTTCGACATTTAAAAAGGAAAAATAAGATTTTTTTTGGATAATTAAAATAAATTTCCTCAAAAGTTTTCGAAAATTTATTTACCTAAGGAGGGGAGAGATGAACCCATGTACCATGGCCTCAAAGGGAGTCGAATCCATGTATTCTTGAGAAAGGAATGAAAGAATCATACAGTCTCTAAGGGAACGGAGAGAGATTTCAAGCCAGGATTATAGCCTAACATTGTGCAAGCGCTAGGGCCAGGTGTTCCTAAGATGAGCTCATGCCTCTTGACATTTATAAGGAGCCAGTCATGGATATTATTAGAACGAGTGGAAAGTTTGGACTGTAAGACGAAGAAGCTTGACTCGGAAATTGCTCTTACGTTGCAGGAAAATGGCAACCTCGCTGCTGAGTCAGAACAGGAATAATTAAATTTAACCCGTTTACGAGTATAAAAATAAGTAAACAGATACAGTACGGTGAATCATTTTGGATTAGAGATTTTTGTGTAAAGAAAAACCTTGTAATAATCGTCCAGGAAAGAACTGCAGACGCAAGTATACGTCATTGGGGATTCACCGGGACCCAAAGAATGGGAGAATTAAAAATGAACAGCACCACCCACACAGTTGAGGACGAGAAATTAATTAATATCTCGGAAATGCACGATCGATTTCCATGCACAGGAAGATTATTTTACGTTTGGAAGATGAGCTTTCTGGAGATATGATTTTTATAATTGTGCGACAATTAGTTCAAAAGTTGGTCACGAAAAGGACTAGGATTTTATCTTTTTGTGACTGAAAGGTATAAAACTCCTGGCCTCACCGAGCCAATCATGCAGTCTACGAGCATTCCGTGAGCGGAAGTGCTGCACCACATCGTATACGCAGTATTCAAGAGCCCGTGAGGGGGACGTTAAGCTGTATCAGACATCGATCCAGAACCTGAGGGAGGTTACTTTGATCACAGTTCGTCATAGCACGTCTTGATGTAGGCAGTTCGCGCTACAATTTCAAGTAGTTAATTCAAAAACACAGTTCGACAAGAGACTCCTGTGGGAGGCTAGGCTACAAGTTCGCCGAGTGTAGACCAGTTACGATAGGAGTACGCTACGCTGATGGTTAGCAGTTCGAGACTTTGAAGAGTCCTAAATTATAAAGAACACTAAATATACGGATTTTGAAGCAATATCGCCAAAGTAAGATACAGCGATCAGTAGGGAACTTCGAGTTCCAGAAGAATACTAGTTCGATACAGTTACGAAGTTATAAGAACTCCAATAAATAAACGGCGTTACGTCTAGTAAATACATTGTTAAAGACATTACGTCCTGTAAAGGACAAGAATAAATAGTGATTACGGTCGTGAAAGATAGAAGTTCTAGCAAAAGGAACTTAGGAACTTAGGTTCGAAACCAGAGGGAAAACGTACTCTAGTGAGAAAACGTCAAAAATATACGATAGACAGTATACGGTCCTCGAAAGGAGGCCAAGATATAGAAACTATAGGGTACGATAGACAGTTTACGGTCCTCGAAGGGAGGCCAAGATATAGAAACTATAGGGTACGATAGACAGTGTACGGTCCTCGAAGGGAGGCCAAGATATAGAAACTATAGGGTGCGATAGACCGCCATATATAAATAGAGGTGACGGCAAAGTAAAGACATTTATCGCCTCGTTAAAGCAGATAAGGTGAAAACGAGTAATAGACAATAGAAGTGGTTTTGAGAGACTGAAACCAGTAGTTTCCATTGTAGGAGAGAGAAACTTTGAACGAGTAAAATCACACGTCCAATGCAGGTCGATAGGATTCACATCACGGATCGTCAACAGCCGACAGAAATCGTCAAAATCGTTGAGATACGTCCGTGTGATAGAAGTGAAGTGTAAATATTGTAAGAAAAAATTTAATAAGAGTATCATTTTAAGTGGTTTTAGGTAAAGTGACAGCGTTTTATGCAAAGTGATATGTGTTATAATATGTACCAGAGTAATATTTTTTAGTGTTTTAATGTGTGTTCAAAACGGATACACCAGTGTATTAAAAATGTTGTCAGTGTTAAATATAGTGAATATGTGTCAAGAAATTTCTGTACATAAGATGAGTTTGTACAATATGGAGTAAGTCAAGAAGGTGGGCCAAAATGTCACATCAAACGAGAATAAAGGTCAGAAATCGACCTTAGACACGTCAGTAAAGATTTTCATTATGTTTTGGTGTCGGGAAAAATTTTGTGTGCAATTCCACCGGAGTTTTGAATAAAAGGGATGTTTTTAAAGAAATAATAACTAAATAAGAACGCGATCTGAACGAAAATAAAGTTTTAAGAAATACTAAATAATTATGTGAAATAATAAATCCTGTAGAGGAAAGGCATGGAATAAAATGTCAGTGTATTTAATGAATGTTATAAAAGCAAGCGTAATAAATATAAATATAAAAAAGATATTTACAAAAAGGTAAATTTGAATTATATGAAAGAAATAGCTTTTGAGCTTTTGTAAGGAATGTAATCATAATAATAACAGGGTAAAGAAATCTAAATAAAGATTAAATTGAATGATATAAAAATATAGAGCGTTGAAGCCTTAACAAATGTATAAGACATGATGTAAATGCATGTTCTTAAAAATGGAGCGATTTATTGTCAACGGAAAAGATTAATATAAGAATTGAGATATGTATCCATTGTTACTATGAAATTTATCAGTTCTTTGGAAGGCATTCGGTCGTAAAGTAATGTGTAGCGTAATGGAACGCAATTAAATAAAAGTCTCGCTAGGAACGCGTAAAAGTTAAAGTACTTGGTAAATTACTTATGGAGGGTAGTTGATTGCATTGAATTGAGATATGTTGTAAGTCTTCTAATTGTGACGTAGATCACGAGGCCATGTGTGTGTTATTATTTAAAAGGGAGCAAATGTATGGTATTATTGAGCGTAGGTCCTGTAAGCTACGGCTAGACCCTAAATCGCATTTTGTATAAGTCCTCTAAGGTGGAAATGGTTCCCGAGGCATGTTAAGAGATTCGAACCTAGAATCCTCTTGTTGTTAAAGCCCCTTATTATTCGTCGTTGAATGTGTATTACTCTTCCCAATCAATGAGGACCCCCTCATAATTAATAAATGCCAAGGTTACGAAAGTGGTTTATGAACCAATAATATTGTTGAATGAAAATAAGTGTAGTAAAAGCCAGGTCTCTCCTTAGAACTGAGAATAATGTGAATGTTTGTTTTAAAAGCATTGAAGAGAGCTCCAACCGTAGGCTAGGCAGGGAGCCGCTCTCCCTGTCATAAATCACGCTCGAGTATAATGGCCTGACCCTCAGAGAGCGAGGGTGGGTAAAGATCGTTTTGTAAGAAGTGTTAAAGACACCGTGAGTGTTTAAAGTTGTTAATGACCCGGGCGTTGAACCGAGGTCCTTGTAGATTTATATTATCGCTTGCCAGTTCAGATCGTAGTTTTCTTATGTGATAATAGTCTTGTAAGACAAATGAATTAAATAAAAATCCCTATTGTAATGTTGTATGGAAAATAAGGAATCCACGAGTTTTGTGAAGATGACTAGATTTCGGGAGTGATCATAGTTTTTGACTTTGTCAAGTAATCTTTATGACTCTGGAGTACACAAATAGTTTCCCGATCACCGTAGTGAATTTGCAAACTTGAGAGAGATAGTAAATACTGAGAATATGTGAAATGCCCAAATATTGAAGTGAATAATTAACATGTAATTTTAAATGTAATTATATATTTGTTTTGATGATAAGAAAAGATAAAAATAATTTCTTGAGGTGTACAAAAGTATGACACCATTATTATGGGAAAGTATCGAGCCAAAGGAGCTCGTAGTTACATGGAACTTTAAGATAGGTACTTTATGGAAGTGAAAATAATCGTGAATTGTTGGTTTTAAAGAAAACCATGTGTTTTAATCTAATAATTGTTTTATTTTTATGCGATTCCTTGTTCACTTTGGACAAGTAGAATGATATTGGTCAGTAGTTTATTTGTTTTATTGTTTGTAGCGCCATAATTTTGATTAATTAAATATGTTAAAATAGGAGTTGATTTTGTTGTTATTTTTGCAAGTGTATCCTCTATTTAATCCAAAATATGTAAGTCACAGAGTGGGAGAACTTACCGCAGCCCCGAAAACCCCGAATTGAGCAATGCTGGCATACTGTGATTTGCATATTTCTTGCTAAAAGGGCACAGTATGCTGTTTCGAAACGTATCCCTTTCCAACATTTGGGTGTCCGGGATGTTAGATCTTTCAAGGTCTTTCCGAGTTTCTTTAATCCATGATGTAGTTGTTTCTTTGTTCCAGAAGTAGTCAAACAACTGCTTGGTTAATCTGGATTTGTCCAATCTGTACATGTGTCCAAGAAATATTAGCCTCCGTGTCCTCATGGTCGCAGAGATTTTTTCTGCATTCTGGTAGACTTCGGCGTTGCTCCGAAGTTTCCATCCTGTTTCCGTCTGGATTGGGCCCATGATTTTCCGGAGGATTCTCCTTTCCAGAACCTCCAACTTCTCTAGCCTATTATTTATTTATGTATTTATTTATTTACCCATCGCATGTCATAATACGAGGGGTCATCAGAAACTAATGTTACAAAGCCCGCGGTGAAACGTGTAGGCTACATTTTACTTAATACAGCCAACTGATAGTACATACATTAGGTTATATTTCGACATAGTCTCCATATCGGTTTAGGCACTTGTCGTTGTCGCCCGTGCGAAGAGTTTGAATATTCCCTCACGGTAAAAATCCTGTCCTTGCGTGTTCAGCCATCGTTGTCACGAAGTATTTCACCTCATCGTCTGAAGCGAATCGTCGTCCTCCTAGTTGCTCCTTCAGGCGAGGAAACAGGTGAAAGTCGCTTGGAGTGAGGTTCGGGCTGTAGAAAGGGTGGTCAATGATGTCCCAGCGAAACCACTTCAACAACGTGATGGTCTTCTGGGCTGTATTAGGTCGCGCGTTGTCATGAAGGAAGATACCCTCTGTAAAAGTCCTGGCCGCGGTTATATGTTTCGCCCACAGAAATCAAACAACTGAGCGGATCTCTTCACGAGACCAGTTTCCCAAATGAGTCGTCATTATAACTAGCTCTGTAGGTGGCGGGTGGCTTAAACTCCGCACAGTTACCAACCGTATGTATTCGAATTACCCCACACACTACTAATGTCTCTATAACAGACCAAAGTCCAGGAATGTTAGTCTTATAACCTTACTTTATGATCACCCTTCGTATAAACAATAATATGTACAACTTAATGTCTAAATTAAATTCATAGTGTCCCATGGTACACGTAGCCTATTTTGCATCTCCCCTGGACCCAACAATATTAAATTAAAATTCGATACCGGCTTCGGTGGCGTAGTTGGTAGCATGCTGAACTGCTGTTCCCAAGATAGAGGGATCAAACCCGGCCGAAGTCGTCGGGTTTTTATGAGCGTTAAAACCCATCAGTATGCCTTCCTTCGGAGGGGAATTAAAGCCGGCGGTCCCATGTCTTAGATTTATGGCATGTAAAAGATCCTTCCACAGACTAAACTTGTATGAAGCTAAATTTCTTGGTTAGATTTTGTTGGAACGCTCTATCAAAGTTACAACGTTCATCACTAGGTATGAGTGACATCTGGTGGCGAAAGTTGGAACTACTTGAAATTGAACGGAACTTGTAGCTCACCCTATGGGAGTCCGCTTGAAACAGCTACAGCCTCTGGTGAGCAGAACATGTCCTCGGACACTCCCAGCACTAAAAACCATACGATAAATAAAATAAATAAAATTTGATGTACACTACGTGTGAAAAAATAAAATTTAATTTTGTTTCGATTTCGATCTTGGGCAACGTGATGATATTTTTCAAAATATTTCTGTTCGTATTTATAATGGGTTCTTGACTCCAGCATAGACGTCAACCACGCCATTACTGAGCAATCGTGTTCAGAATTATATTTCAAGTTCTTGTCTAATGGTGCGGCTTCCAGAATACACCTTATCTATTTTATAGAATAATATAATAACATGCATGGAGACAGTTTGGAAGTTCCCACTGCTAACTTTACAAGTTCCGTCTCCGCGCAGACAAGACTTGATCTGATAGCCAGAACAAATTGAGTCGTGGATGTACGACTTCCTGCCGATAGGAGCACCACTAGTTCTTATCGCCAACACAAGTTGTAGCCAGGTCGAGACATTCGTCAATCTGCCTACTGCTCCCAGTAATGAACACTGAAAGTAGCAGGGGTGGGACAGATTCGGTGCAGTGGCTCAATGTCACGGGTTCGAAATCCGGCTGAGGGGAGATAAATTTAACCCTAGAACACACTGTGATACTTTCAGGACATAAACCACACTGTGCGGTCAATGGTGACCCAATTCTAAATAGTGATTTAGCAATTCATTTGAAATTTACTATTTTAATTGTTTCTGTTTACAGTCATTTAGACTCTAGAGAGTCACGCTGATGTACTTCCCTGCTTCTATGCATTCACACATGTAGCCTACACGGTGTCCGAAGAGTCCCCGTACCCCTAGTTTCATATTATTATTTAGTTATAATATGGAATGGACAATTGAGTTTGTATAATTGGGGAATTAAATAGTTGTTGATGTGTAACATCTTTCCGCTCGGTTGCTGGATAGTTTCGTGGGAGTGATTTTTAAAATTGGGGACGGAAGTGAATCGTGCGAAAGTGAATCGAACGGAAGTGGATCGGACGGAAGTGAAGACGCACTGCCAGCTGGATGTACAATTGAAAATGTGTGTATTTGAAACAATGCAGTGTGTGCTCTGTAGCGCGAGAATGTATTGGCAATACAGTAGGCAGTGCATTTAGCAGGCACTGGTTTGACGAGCACAGTGGCAAATGTTTCACCGACTTTCATTTATCATTGAGCAGTTTATGAAGCTTCACGTTCAAGGTTGAATATGACATGGGGTAGGACAAAGACGACAACTGACATTTAAGTAAGCGGCATTATTATCAAGCTGTGGGTGAGTAGTCAAATATTAAATGCATAACAGAATGTTGTTATATGAGTGGAATAAAAGCTGTATTTTCATCATATGTAAGACTAGGTCATTTCATGATTGTAGGAAGCCATGTTTTGATTGTTTACGACGAACTGTAAGAGAGCCTTGAGAATAATGAATGGTTATAGTTACTGAGGAATGTGCTCACAGTATTTGAGAGTACTGTCGACGTTGTGTGTCACTTTGTTATTATGAATTATTAATGTAAGAGGAAGGAAGGAAGCTTGTAGTTTTGCGTGTCCGTTAATCTCACGATCATGATCCACGGTACCTGCCTTTTACGTGGAATGCGAACCACAGGACATGGCATTTCAATTACAAAATCTCACATGTATTGACCGCGAATCAAACCCGGTCTACCTTGACCGCTGCGCCACAAATGTGACAGTAGCATATCTCCAATTCAATCTATACATTAATCATAGTACCAGTATGAAAATGGAGTGTAAATTAACATTTTAGGTAGATTTCATTAGAAAGCTAACTATTGCAATGGGTCCCATGTTTCGACTTCCGGAAAATTTCGACATATCTTCGCGTTTCACATCCCCCAGACCCCAAAACCACCGTCAGTTCAAAAGTTTATATATAATTTATGTATATATATATATATATATGTATATATATATGTATATCAGTTTCTTGTGGACACGATAACTGCCGTAATTTTGCACCAATTACTTCGAATTTTTTACCGAAGATGTATACCTATAAAATCTCGGTCGAGTTCGTTACTGGGCTAAATCGGTCGAAGGGGGTGAAAATGGGGGGCTTTTTTCGAAAAAGTGAAATTTCGCTATAACTCTCTTAATACGTGCAATATCGAATCCATTCAAAGTTCATAATATGTGTCGGATAAGTGCCAAAAATTTATGTCAAATAAGATTTTTGATAGCATCAACCATTGACCAAAGGGGTGGAAAAAAGTGGGTTTTTCGGGAAACATTAATCATATCTCTCTTAATAGGCACAATATCAAAACCGTACAAAATGGACAATATTCCCCTAATAATTACCTAAAATTTTTGTCTGAAAGAATTTTTGATATGACCCACCATTACGCCAAGGGACGAGAAAAATGATTTCGGAATTATAAGAAAATGCCAAGAGCTATCAGTGGTTGCCATGGCAACACTACTAAATTGATGAGGCATGGACCATCAGACGTTGCCATGACAACGCACTTGCACGAGATCAGATTCAGTATTTCCATCTGATTAAGTGGTTGGTTGGTTGGTTCTTAAGTTTAGGGGCTGCGACAACGCGGTCATGTAGCCCCGTGTACTTTGGGTGTGTGTAGAATCTGTCTGATAACCGGTGTTAATTGTGATGACTGTATTAGTGTGTGTTATCTGTTTGTTAATTTAAGTACTGCAACTAACAATTTTTCAGATAGTTCCTACTTTTGCCGCCAAGCGCCACTGTCAACGACTACGAGGCCAAGTTCAGAACTGAGCTACTAGACGCCGCCGCAGTCGGCTCTTGGCAACGAACATAGAAACCTAAGAGCGTTGTATACATTCTTAACCTATCCAATTTAGCTTCACACAGGTGCAATTAGTGGAAGGATCTTTAACATGCCATAAATCTATGACATGGGACCGCCGGCTTTACTTCCCCTCCGAAGGAAGGCATACGGAGGGATATTTAACGCTCTTAAAAAATCCGACGGCTTCGGCCGGGTTTGAACCCGGTATCTTGGGCATAGAAGCTCAGCATGTTACCGACTACGCCACCAAAGCCGCCTGATAAAGTGGGAAGCGGCTTCGGTGACGTAACTGGTAGCATGCTGAATGTCTATGCCCAATGTCGCGGTTTCAAAGCCGGCCGAAGTCGTCGGATTTTCTAAGAGCACTAGAATCCCTCAGTATGCTTTCCTTTGGAGGGGAAGTTCCAACGTTCGTTGCGAGTTGATGGTTGGGGTGGCATCTAGTAGCCATGTTCACAGCTAGGTGTCGTTGACGGTTGTACCTGGTAGCAACATTAGGAACTACTGCTTGAAATTGACCGTCTGCAGTACTTACATGAATTAAGACTAATACAGCCATTACAATTCACACCGTGTATCAGACAGATTCTACACTCACCCAAAGTACACGGGGTTAGATGACCGCGTTGTCGCAGCCCCTAAACTGAGGAACCAACCAGAGGTAGATTTCGTTAGAAAGCTAACTATTGCAATGGGTACCATGTTTCGACTTCCGGAAAATTTCGACATATCTTCGCGTTTCACATCCCCAGGCCCTAAAACCACCGTCAGTTCAAAAGTTATATATAATTTATGTATGTATATGTATATCAGTTTATTGTGGACACGATAACTGCCGTAATTTTGTACCAATCACTTTGAATTTTTTACCGAATACGTATACCTATAAAATCTCGGTCGAGTTCGTTACTGGGCTAAATCGGTCGTTGGGGGGTGAAAATGGGGGGCTTTTTTTTTTTTTTTCGAAAAAGTGAAATATTGCTATAACTCTCTTAATATGTGAAATATCGAATCCGTTCAACATTCATACTATGTGTCGGATAAAGCCCAAAAATGTATGTTTGAAGAGGTTTTTTTTATAGCACCAACCATTGACCAAAGGGGTGGGAAAAAGTGGGTTTTTCGGGAAACATTAATCATATCTCTCTTAATAGGCACAATATCAAAACCGTACAAAATGGACAATATTCCCATAATAATTACCTAAAACTTTTGTCTGAAAGAATTTTTGATATAACCCACCATTATGCCAAGGGATGAGAAAAATAATTTCGGAATTATAAGAAAATGCCAAGACCTATCAGTGGTTGCCATGGCAACACTACTAAATTGATGAGGGATGAGCCATCAGACGTTGCCAAGATAACGCACTTGCACGAGATCAGATTCAGATTTCCATCTAAGTGTGAAGCGGCTTCGGTGACGTAACTGGTAGCATGCTGAATGTTTATGCCCAAGGTCGCGAGTTCAAAGCCGGCCGAAGTCGTCGGATTTTCTAAGAGCGCCAAAAATCCCTCAGTATGCTTTCCTTTGGAGGGGAAGTTCCAACGTTCGTTGCGAGTTGCTGGTTGCGGTGGCATCTAGTAGCCAAGTTCACAGCTAGGTGTCGTTGACGGTAGTACCTGGTAGCAACATTAGTAACTACTGCTTGAAATTGACCGTCTGCAGTCCTTACCTGAATTACAGACTAATACAGCCATCCCAAAGTACACGGGGTTACATGACCGCGTTGTCGCAGCCCCTAAACTGAGGAATCAACCAAAATCTCTGCGGTAGATATAATTTTGCGTGAAGAAGTAACAGACCGTTACATAGTTGCACATCAGTGTCGAAACCTAGCATAAGGACAGTGTGACCACAAGTATAAAAATGGACCCCAAATGACAAGAAGGTTACCGTTCCCATAAGACAATAAAATGTTTAAAATAAGCATAAAATGACGAAAAACAAAGTTAATTAAGCTTCAATTATAAAATACCTTCTCGCATTAAATGAGGTCTGATCCTTCTACGAAAATCTGCATATTCTGCCTATTTTCGCCTATCCCCAAGTTTGTCCGGTGAAATCTACCTCCGCCTTCCGGCGTGCCGAGAGGACTTTTTAGAATGTCCAAGCTGTGTAGTATACGAGTAGGATAACATGTCAGATGTTACACATCATATGCGACTACTGTAAGGCTCGTATATTTTTCTGTTTTATTGGTATCTCTGCTCTGATGCTCTCAAAAACGTTGCTGTCAGTCTCATTTCAATTGTTAAGTAATAGTTGACGTGAACGGACACAGCTACACTGTTGAGGAGCGATTAGTAGCGTGTATGTGGATGCACGAACGAGCACATACGGAGCAAACAATGACAGTGATAATGAGTGCGTTTCGAGATCGCTTTGGCAAGCCTACACCTCGTAAAGCTTCTCTGCTTGATTGGGAGAAACGTGCGTTTGCTTCAGGCAGTGTCAAAGATAGGCCGCGTAGTGGACGTAAGAAAACGCGAGAAGAAACGTGTGCCACCGTCGCTCAATCAATTGAGCAGTCTCCAATTAAATCCGTTCGCAAAAGACCAGCTGAACTTCATGTACCGTGGTCAACATTGCATGGCCACATTAAAAGAGATTTGAAATGGCCACCACGAAGCCCGGACCTTACCACGCCAGACAACTCATTATGGGGAATAATCAAGTCCCATGTGGCTCAACGTCGGTACACGACTAATGAAGAATTGCGCCAAAGTGTGGAGGAAGCCTTGTACCATAACTTCTGAGATGCTCCGTAAGATGTCAATGAGGACTTGGAGAACTCTGTGTAAGGCATGATGGTGCCCATACAGATCCCCTAGATACATAGTTGTTATATGTAAGTACTCCACTTTACACTATAATGTTTTGACGAAGGGGTACGGGGACTTCTCGGACACCCTGTATTCTATTGATTAATAAAGTTGCCTTGTTAGAAATAACAATTTACTGAACACAAATTTCTGTCATAATTTAATAAATTATCACTATTCTAATGCTTACATGAACATACTTTAAAACGTCGGTACATGAATTAACAAAAAATAGCACTCAGTTGTTCATTTCAAACCATTCTGCGAAAATGTAGGCCCTGTCAACTTTGCACTCGCTGCAGATTCCTTGTCAGTGTTCTGCACACAGACTGCAAGAACAAATCACGTGCATTGTTGTCTGAAGATGGGTTAAAATGGGCAATAATACATCTTGCTATTTTGGTTACAAGGGTTTACAGTGTTTTCACAACTAGGCATGATAAAGCATGGTACTACCCTACCAGGGACAGGCGCGGATTCAGGGGGGGGGGGGGTCACGGGGGTCATGACCCCCACCCCCCCAACGCAGACCAAATTTTTTTGTAAACTCAAAAATCGAAAACACAACAACCAGACAAATAACACTTAACGATTTTTAACTGAAAAACAGTTTTATTTTTATTTTATTCAATACTGAAAATATCTTTATTGCAATTATTAAGTTCTGTTACAACTGTACATATTTACAACTTCATACCTGTTATACAAAAACGATTATTTATATAACAAAATCAACTCCTCTATTTTGTTAAGCAAACCTTGTGATTACCGAATCGATGTTTATAGTGATGTCACGATGAATGTGCAGCAATGCACGGCTAGGAATTTGGGGCTTTTTTTTTTCACACCAAAAAATTTTGCCGACGTCCAACCTACAAGCTTGGTTGGCAATTTAAGCTGTGGCTTTCTCCCTTTGTCGGTACCAACTCGACTTGCCGAAACTGTAACGCACCATGATACGTTTCTCGAAGCTCGATGGAAAAGTCTCAAAACACGCCGTTGCAATGTGTACGAATATTTTTGGTGCGATAAACGCATCAAATTTCTATCCATGTAGCTTGCAAATAAATTGGTCTGATTTTGTACGTTTGGTTATTTTGTGATTGCGTTGTTAGTGATACCATTTTTCTAAACAATTTCGATTCTGTGACCCCCCCACCAAAGTCAAACTCAAGATCCGCGCCTGACCAGGGAATTGTTACCGCTAGCTGTGGAGCGGAGCTGTAGTGTATACATTACAGAACACACCGCACAGCGCACAAGCCGGCATGAATCATGCACACAAGTGACACGCGATGAGGTTTCGCTGGCGACAACTGCACGTCTATCGCAGCGCATTAGTTCCGATTTCCGCCACCGGTAACAATTCGCTGGTAGGGTAGTACCTTGTAGAAAGTTTTGTTACACAAACTACACCGTGCGGTCGTGTGTGACCCTAACATAACAATAGTCAGCAACAAAATATTCCAAGCGCTTAAGCGATGCAGTCACGTCAACAATTATTCCGACACTGTGGGTTGACGAAATAACAGCAACATAACGGCATTTGGCGCATGCGCAGAAGAGATCATAAAATAGCCGGGTCGTGGGTGACCCCACAGTATGGTTCTAGGCTTAAAAGGGCAACAAAACAAAACACGGTACTCCAAATCATGCGATGTTGGCTTGTAAAAGATCTCTCGTATCACATTTGGTAATACATACATTTTCATTTGAGACTGTTTTGCCTTTCAGCATCCAGTCCAGTCTGCAAGCCTCTGTTTGCGAACAAGTCGCCTCCATGATCCCCTATTAGCAGTTAGCACTCCGGCCTCCTATGCTTCCTCACCTCCCACTTTGAAATCGTTCAACACTGAGTATGACTATCGTCTCCTAGGTCTACCTCTGCTTTTCTTACCCTCTACAACAGATTTCATTAATCTCTTAGGTAATCTCTCCTCCCCCATTCTTTACACATGACCCCACCATCTGAGTCGGCTCTTACAAAGAACTTCATCTATCGTGTTCATTTCTAAATTAGCCTTTATCTCTTCATTACAAGTACCTTCCTGCCCTTGCTCACATCTATATGCGACGGTCTGCGTGGCTCAGTGGTCAAGTTCTCGCCTGCTGTGACCAACGTTGCAGGATCGAACCCTGGTGCAGTCAGTTGGCTTTTGATGGTCCGCAAATGTGAGGGAGCCGTGTCAGTAGATTTACTGGCACGTTCGGGGCAAAATTCCGGCACGCCGGAGTCTCTAAAAGTCACAGGCCTAGTTAAAAGCGATGTAAAAACAATAGCATTATTATTATTAATAGACCTATTATTATTATCATTCTCCACATAGGAACGGAAATAAAATGAAGGACAGGCGACGCATCGAGGCAGTGGTTATCAAGGCTACTGAGGGGAAGACATACAGTATGCAGAATTTCTCCAATTCGTCAGCAAGCAGCATCTGATAACAGTGGCGTAAATCTAAAATCAATTCGCAGAACGTCGACTGGTGCGGTGCTTTTTGAAATGAAAGGGAACAAGAAGTTCCGTGACGAACTAAAGAGCCTACTTTTCTTAAAATTTAAGATTCATGCCAATGATTAATCTATATGGATCTATCTAGAATAATTACGAAATTAAGTTTGTAATATCGAAATTTCTAATTAGTTCGAAATACTGAATACCTGGCATAATGTAGACTAATAGAGAACTACAGTTGGCAGCCCTGGTGACTGAATATATTCTTAGTTCCATCTCTTAAGGTACAGAATACAAAATTTGGTTGAAGTCAAATGGATAGCATGGAAGTTACATGCAGTTAAACATTGGATCTAACAGCGTGCGTAAAATCATGTTGGCAACAATGACATACATGTATTGGTCAGAAATAATATGAAATAATCTGATCTATTGTTGTGTCAATTTTGAATGAAATCCATTAATTAGTACAGAAGTTATATGCATTTTAAAATTGGACCTATCAGCAGGCTTAGAATCATGTTGGCAGCACTGGCGTAGTCCTATATTAGTTACTCCAAATTAATCTAGAATGCCAGGTACTATACGTGTGCAAAGTTTAGAGCTATTGGCTTGCAAACTTTCTGATTAATTGATATTAGGGAAACAAAAATAGAGACAGCATTTATTAACAGTTGGCAGCTCTGGATACTCTTAAGAATCCGCATAGTCATATCTGTTATGGTACACATAGCACACATGAAATTTGGTTGAAATCCAAATGATAGTATAGAAGTTACATGTATTTAAAGTTGGACTTCTCAGCAGGCTTAGAATCATGTAGGTAGCACTGACGTATATAAGTTACTCCACATTAATATAGAATGTCAGGTACTATACGTGTGCATAGTTTAAAGCTGTCGGCTTGCATACTTTCTGATATATGGGTATTTGGATAAAAAAATTGAGAGCATTTATTGACAGTTGGGAGCCTTGGAGGGTCTTAAGAATACGCTCAGTCATATCTGTTTATGTACACATAGCACATACGAAATTTGGTTGAATTCCAATTGATAGTGTAGAAGTTATATGCATTTAAAAATTTGACCTATCAGGAGGCTTATAATCATTTTGGCAACACTGCCATGTATGGCCTCCTGGAAATTAAACTGCAATATTTTTATCTATACGTGTGCCAAATTTGAAATAGCTCCCATTCATACCTTACAAGATATCCAACATGGAGCTCAAATTTCAATTGCGATTTTTCAGCAGTTGGTAGCACTGACATCATTTTGAAATATGGCCGTGAGATATTCAGGTATAGATCTTTACTCCTACCAAATTTTGTTTCGATTGCTTCAGCCGTTTAGGAGTTGATAGGGGACACACACACACAGCCAGCCAGGCAGACAGAAGGACAGACAGACAGACACACATTTGCCCGAATTGCTGAGTCATAAGTCTACTGTTTCCTCATTTTTGCAAAATGTGAAAAGTAGGCAAAAAATGGTGATAAAGGTAAGTTCAGGGATATGATTTCCAAAGCAACAGAGGGTTTGGGTGAAATCAAAATGTTGACTCCTACCATAACCTTGGAAATTAGGAATTTGGACAGCCTTACTACAGCAGAGGAAGTCCAGCCAATATTAGAGTACCGGCTTAAGGAGCATATGGGTCAAATAAAAATTTCTTTACCAAGGCCTATTTCAGAGAACAGCGAATGACCATAGTTGTGGTAAATTCCAATGGGGTGAATGAATTGCTCCTTAATCAGTAGGCCTATATTAAGATAGACATGGTCAACTACCGAATTCGGAAAAGGACCAATGTGCTGAAATGCTTTCTGTGTATGGGTTATGGTCTCATGGGAAGACAATGTACTGGTACCGACAGATCGAAGTTGTACTACAGATGCGGCGGAAAGGAGTATAATAAAGCAGTCCACTGCACTACTGCGCGGGTGAAGGCAAGAATGACGACCATGTCATCGGGTCTGGTATGTGAGCTGTCTTTCGACGTGCATTGGAGACTGCTAAACAGTCAAAATGTTAAGATTTCTTCAAGGCAACATCCGTCGTAGCAGGCTGGCAAATGATCTTCTTGTACAGTTTGCCGCGGAAAAGAATATTGATGTTCTGCTTATTAGCAAACAATATAAGAACAGGAATATTCCATCTTGGTACTCTGATGAAAGTGGAACGGCCGCTGTATCGGTAGCATAGTTTTTATTGAAAAATTTGGTGCTGGAAATTACTTTGTCTGGGTTGAGCAGATATATTTCTTATGCGAGCTGTTATTTCACACCCAATGAAACAATTTGGCAGTTTGAGAGCCAACCATCTACCCTTGACGATATCCTGCGGGGTATTCGGGTGGATGAGGCCGAACAGTTGAGTGGGGCTTGGCTCATGCAAACGGGAGAGGCCATATAATTTTGGAGATGGACTTAGTGCCGCTAAATAGCGGTGATGTTACAACATTTTGTCGGTTTGGGCAAAACGGAACTACACCAGACCTAACGTTTGTCTCCGCAGATCTTGCTGCTTACATTGCAGACTAGCATGTAATGCTAGAATATAACAACAGTGAGGTGAGGTACCATGTTTCTCTCTGGGCATGGTTGTTATGAAGCATACCTCCATCGAATGGGAATATCACCGAGTTTACGGTGTCGATATTGTGGTGATCAATGGGATGACGTTCAGTACACGTTCTTTGTATGTTTGAGGTGGAGAAATCTTCGAAGACTTCTCGAGACACAAGTTGGAGTCATTACACCAGTCAATGTGGTGGGTAAAATGCTCAGTAGTAGAGAGAGTTGGGTGCAGTTTGCTGTCTACATCTCTGAACTGCTAAAAACAAAAGAAAGAAGATTGGTTGCTGAAGACAGTGAGGATGATAATGAGTAATTTCATCGAAGTAAATGAAATTGACTGAGACCTCTGGTCCTAACAGTGGCTCCACCCTGAAGTAAGGCTGAAGAGGTAGTTCCGGGGTGGCTTTCCAGTCAAATACAGGGTTTATGGGGTTTTAGTAGGTAAGAATCCTGCACAGTTATAAGTCCGGAATCTTGCAGTCTGTCTTGTGAAAATTTCCTCACGGTTTCCCTCGGAAAAAGAAAAAAAACTATATGTCCCAGCAATCATTCGTGCTACCCTCATATCAGTTACCTCTAGCTTATGAATCAGATAGACCTATCCTGAATCTACCCAGCTCTCACTTCCATACAGCAGGGTCGGTCTAAATACTGAGCAATGTAGGGAGAGTTTCATCGCTACACTAACTTCTTTCTTGCAGAATACTGTAGATCGCAACTGAGAACTCAACTGCATTGGCTTCTACACCTCGGCCTATTTCCTTCCTCATACAACCATTTTGAGAGAATACACTGCCCAAGTATTTAAAATCTTCCATCTGCTCCAATTTAGTTTTTCCTATCTGGCATCCTATTTTCTTGCGATTTTGACTACCTACATAGCATTCGTCTTTGAAATACTTATCTCCCTACATTTCTGTTCAAGTTCAAACATGTTGGCTTCCATTTGGTAAATACAAGAAATTACTTGCTTACTTGGGCTAAAGCGCAGCGTTAGGTCAAGGGGCTAAGCTCTCTGCTTACTCGGTAGACGCGTGGGTTCGAGCCCCACCGTCGGCTGTCCTTGAAATGGTTTTCCGTGGTTTCCCATTTTCAACACCAGGCAAATGCTGGGACAGTACCTTCTGACAGGCCACGGCCGCTTCCTTCCACATCCTTGCCCAGTTTCATCTTCACCCATTCCATCTCTCATCCCGACGCGCAGGTCGCCCACGGGCGTCGACTAGAAAGACCTGCACTCGGCCTCTCAGGAGGCTACACGAAAAAAAAACTTGCTTACTTTAAGCGATCAGGCCCAGGGGACCGCGCGCCTCTACAAGGGTTCTCCTCCACTGGATTCTGCTTGCTGCTCTCTGTTGCCAGTCATCTTCTATCCCAATCTGTCGCAGGTTTTCACAGATTCCGTCCTTCCATCTTTTCCTTGGCCTACCCAGTGGTCTTCTTCCATGAGGAACAAAATTGAGCAGTTTCAGAGGCCATCGCATCTGTCCATCCTAGTGATGATGATGATGATGATGATGATGATGATGATAATTGTTGTTTTAAGGGGCCTAGCATCTAGGTTATCGGCCCCGCCATCTTAGTGACATGGCCTGTCCATGTCAGACATTTGTTTCTCATTAGTCCTACGATGTTTGGGATCTTATACCTGGCATTCAGCTCTCGATTGTACCGTATACGCCATTCAACAGTGTCCTCATCTTGAGCGGGACCATAAATCTTTCTTAAAACTTCCCGCTCAAAAACAAGGAGATTATTCAAATCTTTTTCCCGAGTACTCCAGATCTCGCTTCCATACAGCACTACAGGCTGAATTAGTGTCTTGTATAGTTGGAGTTTGAACTTTCTCGATAGGCTACGGGACTTAAGAAGATGACTGCGACTGTAGTAGGAGCGGTTTCCGCCTAAGCTCCTCGCTTTAATCTCTGCCTGATATAATGCATCCTCTACAAAAATAACGCCTAGGTACTTAAAATCATGAACTCTCCGGTAGGATTTTGTCCCCCAACTATCAATGGCTCCCATGGTTCCATTGAATTTCAGCTCATCACCAGGTAATTAATGAAATATCAGCCACACGTCTCCGTTTCGCTGCCACCTTACAGCGATAAACTAAAGGTTGAAATTGCAGTAGTGATAGCGATGGTGGTCACTGGTGTAAGACGGGGAACTTGTAGATCATCTGGCCCTAATTTTGTGGGCATAATGATTATTACTATGATATGAAAACTGTCGTTGTTGATTCATTTATGGACTTTGCGACAGTGCAGTCATGTATCCCCGTGAACTTGGGTGAGTTGAAATTGTTTAATCACCTATGTTATTGCGATGGCTGCATTAGAGTGTGTATTTGTAACTGGAACTATGAGTAGGAAGGAGACAGCCGTGGCACTATCCCGGTATTTACCTGGAGTAGAAGTGGGGAAATAAACAACGGCTCTTCTCAATTCTGCCTCACGAGGCTGAGGTCTACAGCCACTAGGCCTACCAGCTACTGACTTACAACTACAGTTAGGCTGCATGTTACAAGGGCAAATGAAAAAAAGTGAAATGTAAGACAGAAACAGAATTGTCCTCAACTGTTGAAGAGTGGGGATTGAGCCCTGAAAGTAGTAGTAGTTATTGTTTTAAGGGGGTTCATACACCGCCGGTTGTCAAAATTTAAGTTATTTTAACGTTTAACTGAAAGGAAATACCTTTCTCAATATATCTGTTAAGTTTTATAAGTAAATTCAGCTTTTTGACAGAGATATAGCGTATTACGTGAGACCATGCGCCTATCTGTCAATGGAGTGTTTAATATTCAAAGCTCTTTACCCGAAAGATTGCTTTTTTGGAAGGAAAAACACAATATCTCGTGAACTATGGGATGAAACTGGATGAAACTAGGCAGATACATTCCAACATATGATCCCTAGAGGATGAACCTCATTTATGAAATTATCTTAATAAATAATCGAGATATAGGCTACTTGGAAAATTAAACAAAAAATGTTCATTTTTTGAAAGACAATTTTTTTTAAATATACTATTTACAATACAACATTCAATATAACATTCATCCTCGCTATTTATGCGTTTACTTTACATGAAAAAAAAAAAAAATCCATTCAGACTGGTATTTCTTGTTAAATCATGTTTTTTGTGATTCACGGAGTTTAAAATATCACGAATATTATCCTTTCAGTATATCACGAAATACTTTATATACTGCTCCTCTCTCTAAATTAGATGAAAGCTCTATGTATTTACTAAACATATTTCAGCTTTCATAACTCTATGTTACATATTAGTGACGCTATGATATGATTCGTAACTGTATGCGAAAATTCCCACTGACGGTGTATGAACCCCCGTAAGGGGCGGGACTACAAGGTCATCTGCCTCTGACCCCTAAAATGCCAATCTGTCCCAAATTCACTGGAAAAGAATAAGGTTTCTAACGCTCCACTGAAAAACATGGAATCATTGTTATGTTTTAATTCGTATTAAATTATGAGTATCGCGCACGTTTCCACAACTGCTATCTAAGTAAGTCTGCTTGCCCTTGTTGCCATGGTAACTAGTTGTTGATGTAACACGCTTCAACGAGTGCGATCTATACTAGAATGCATGGACCTAGATGACGAACACTTGTTGACATGGTAACTGTCGTGTCAGAATTTTGCCTACGTTAATCAGAATTAAGTTAGACTCCCGTCCCAACCCTAAAACCTATCCGCGTTAAAAAGGAAGGTCCTTGTGGAAGACTGAACCAGTACAGACGCTTTGTGTTCTAGGACCTTAGGAATCCTAGCACGGAAATGTACATGTAACCTCTGTGAGAAAAGATGGCGTATTAAACAACACAATAATGTGTGTATTCCCTGTGTCCTTACCACTTCATTCTGCCACAATACCCTACACCTACAGACCTAGCTCAGGAATCCCTCACGGTCACCAAATCCCGAGCTCACTAGTCGGTAGCCCTGGAGGGTGCATAGCCTACACCAAGTACGATGGGGCTCAACTCACTTTTCTTCCTTTCGGGCTTCATGCAAAAGGCAAGATAATAATAATACTGTTTTTGATTTGAAGTCCTCTTTAACTACTGACTCTTTTAGAGACACCGGGGTGCCGGAATTTTGCCCCGAAGGGAATCTTTAACGTTCCAGTAATCCGAGTTTTATACTCTGGGTATAAAAAACCACGAATCCCCGAGGGATTCCTGAGCTGGGTCCGGTTTCCCCTTTTTGTTCCTTACCTGTGGGACGGACCCTCTCCTCTTTCTCTTTCCTGCTGTTTTTCTTTTCCTTATATTTCCTCTGGATGAAAATATTGGCCTGGAAACAATAATGCAGGCACTTTGAAAAAATGCAATGACACAGTCTAGCGATAAAATATTCAACTCCTGTATATAAAAACGGTAATAATAACTCAGAGACCAAGGAATTCAGGCAGCCTAAGATCTCGAAATAAAAACCGAATTTTAAATATAAAATGGTCGTGAACGATTGTTTAACGTTATTGTAGCCCTTATGGTTGCGAAATACGCATTTTTCTAAAAAAATATTATATTTCTAACAGTCTTAGTCGACATTTTAACAAGTAGTTCCGTGAAGAACTATACAGCCTATTTTCATATATCCTACTTATGTTAATTGCCACTATCAACATACACAATTTCTGTTTGATTGCTGTAATAGATTCGTAGATATTAAGAACCGACTAAATATTTCGGATGATCGCCATGTTGGATTTTATATATGTAGGTCCTAGAGTTATGTACTGTTACATGCAGATTATTGTGAACGTGTAGTATTCAAACTTCAATCGCATAATTAGGACTCAAGAAAAAACAAGGAGATTTTAAAATTTTTCACAGCTGCCATCTTGAGGTTATGGAAACAATTGAAATAAATTAGATGCCAGTGGATTAACATTCGTATAAGGATTTACTGTACCAAGTTTCACTGCACTCGGATGGTTAAATTGCGAGAAATGTCCATGTGAATATTTATAATTCGCGTCACCGCCATGTTGGATTTGTGATCACCAGGTTATTTAAAGTCTTATAGGTGAACTTAAGTTCATAGCCCCTATGGACATTAAAAAAATGCAGTTTGATTGCTAAAATAGATTCGTAGATGTTCAGTATCGTCTAAATATTTCGGATGATCGCCATGTTGGATTGTTAAATGTATAGGCCATAGAGTCATGTAGCATTAAAGGAAAATAATTGCGTAGGTTCATTATTGAAACTTTCACTTTGATCACATGACTACATCACAAGAAATAAAAACTTAATTTTAAAATTCGCACTGCCGCCATCTTGAGGTTATGTAAACAATTGAACTCAATTAGATACCAGTGGATTACAATGTGTATAAATATTTCCTGTACCAGGTATCAGTCCGCTTGGAACATTAAATCGCGTGAAAAGTATATTTAAAATTTTCAAATTCGCTTGGCCGCCATGTTCGTTTTGTAGTTAACCGGTTTTTGAAAGTCTTATAGATGGACTTCCAGTAGTGGCCTTTATCTCCTTACAAAATTTTAGGGGGATATCGCCAATAGTTTCAGAGATATAGAATGCCGGTGAAATATTTCGCACATCCGCCATCTTGTGATTATGTAAACAATTGAACGAAGTTAGATGTCGGTGCATTACAATGTATTGAACCCTTATTGATCTTCGATAAATAAGTATTCATATTTATTATTATTATTACTACGGCCCAGGCAGCACGTAAGGAAGTCGACTTGGATATTAGGGAGGCCAGCATTTCGTAACGATTGCAACAGAAGTTGAGCCAGTAGCTATTCCTGGGGGACGGCCAGAATTAGTCGAGTTCAAGGCTAAATTGTGCAACTACTGTACCAAAATTGGAGACATAAAGGAAGAATCACGAGGTCTTCTCAACGAACATACGATTGAATCAGCCAATCGCAAGAGACCAAGCCGTGACCACGAGGTGGACGGCGTCAGTAGTAAAAAGCCCGCGGAAGTGTGTATCTAAGGAACCGCCGAACGGATTAATTTCCGCTCGAGTAATTTGAGACGTTGGATTTATTTGGAGAAGAATGACACTAGCTACATCTTTGTGAGACAAAAACTCCGGAAGTTTTTATCCGACTTTGCCCCACTCCACCGCCCTTGTCAGTTTCTCATAAATAGCTTGGCCTGACGCCAATTAAAGTCTATTCTTTTGGAGCCTTCAGAGGCATACTCCACGCCAGTTCGAAGTGTGAATTTTAAAGTCTTACCTTTTGGAGCCTTGAGAGGCATACTCCACGTCAGTTTGGTTTGTGATTTTGACGCTCGAATTTATCTAAGTCATTATTTGGTGTGAAATATGGTTTTACGCTCTAACTCAGTAAAGCTAATTCATTTTGTGAGCTTTGAGAAACTAAAGTCGCGGCGATCGCAGTATCAAATTTTAAAAAGCTATAATACATTTTATTATAATATCGACTTTGTCGTGTGATCTAAATATTTCACGCTAGCGCTTGAGAAACAGTAACATTCATTTTCAAGACGACGAGTTCAACTTTAAGAGGGAAGTTTCGTATCGCCCTAATTAGCGCTTACCAGAACCGAAGTCCATAGTACAGACGGAAATACCAGACGAGATAGCGACTGCTAGTGCAGCCAGGATTGTGAACTTGTTAACGAGCCAGTGGCGCGGACTCGAGATGTATATTTTCTGTATAAATTGTGTGTATTTTATGTATGTTTTATAGTGCGTGTGTCTGATATAATTAGGGCCAGTCTTCGCTATTAATCGCACTAGGACAATTGTGGGTGAACTGAGTAGCCTGCAAGCGATTATAGATAGGCAAATATTTAATATTGAACTTTTCTGCCAAGGAGTCGAGACCAAGATGAACAGCACGTGGTTTGAAGTTGGGATGAGCTTCAAGAAATCAGCACAGACGACTACTATGGAGAGCTAAATTGTCCATAGGGCAATGGGTTGAGGAGGATGTCCTTGGTCTACATGCAGAAGCGGTGATGTACTAAAATTGGATTTATTTCAATTATGTAGTTAGATTTGGCCGGGGAACTTTGTAAATAGTCATGTTTTTCTTTCTTGTTGTTTTAGAGTTTTTCTTGTACCGACACTGTATGTTTAAATGTCCGTTGGCGCGTGGCCAAAGTGTTTGTTGATAATTTGTTTTCTTTCTTGAGTCAAGTGTAATGTACGCGGCGTGCGTGCGTAATTTGTATCCTTGCAATTGCGGAACCCGTTACATTCGATAAATGGTGCTTTATTAACGTTAATATTTGAAATAGGAATGGGAGGAAATTAGTGTAAAACATTTTGCTGAACAGGTTATTATTCATGTTAGGGTAGCCGAGTGCACCAACTTAAAAGTAATTGTAGAACACCTTCGTTCTAATTTTGATAGATTTTCTTGAGTCCTTTTCAGGTGACTAGTCACGGCAATGAACGATGGCGCCAGCATGTGGATATTATTTGTGTATTTTATTTCAGGGTCTGTCAAAACCCATACGTGTGATTCAGTGTGTGTTGATGTGTCTAGTGTGTGTTGATTCTACGTGAGGAGGGGGTAGTTGTCCTACCGCCCTTATATATTTTGCTGCTATTGTATTTTTGAGATGGAAAGACAGAGTGCTCTTGGGAGGCTGCTGATTCTTGTCCATATGGTTATTCTGACACACACATGTATTATTGTGCTTTGGGGCACATTTCTTCGAGGTTCGACCCCATGTTCTGGGAGGTCGAGGCATTTTGACACGTGGGTTGACAGACATGCAGAGTTCCACAAACCGCCCGTTTTGCCTGTGATTTATTTTGATAGGCAGTCCTTGTGTCCGACTGAACCCTGTAAGCTTTCAAGTAGCAAACCTGTTCATTGTGATGGTTAAATTTTAAGCCATAATTAATTGGGGAGTTCGCCATGTTTGTAACGGATTGTTGTACCTTGTATGGATAAAATATTGTGATTAACGTAAATGTTGGCTGTTTGCCTATTGCTTTGTTGATGACTCAATTCATGTAATTTTGTGTGACACACCCGTGTGGTGTAGTGGTAGAGTATTTGTACATTTTGACAGCGGTCATTTGAGTATTTTTTCTATTGGTCACGTGTTAGTGTACTTGTGTTGATTTGTGTGAGAAGACCTAAGTTTTTAGGCAGTAAATGTTGCTACGGCAATCTATGTCCAATTTCACACGGAAATTTTGTGTTTGTTTATAGTAGATTTAGGAAGTGTCGGTTTAATTTAAGTAGTGTAGTTGTGTTCCCCCGTGTCGGTCTAGCTCTAGGAAATGCGGATTCGATGTTTGAAGGGTCATCCCGGATGATAACGAATCACGCATTCAAAGTACACATCGTGATGCATGTAGAACGGCATACGCACTTATATGGTCACTTATATGGTCACTTTTGTATCTTTCATTTAAGGACACTTGGTCCAGGTAATTAATCTCTCCAGAGATACCGCCTAAGTTTTTGGCATTTTATTAAATGGGAGTCAGTTGGGAGATTTTGTTGTTAATTGTTTATGTGTAAATATGGTGATTTGTTATTAAATTCAGTTGTTTTTTTAACCCTGGCTTAACTCTTTCCTGCATGTCATTTTGTTATATGTTACCCTGCAAGTTAATGAAGCGCCCTGACAGCAACTTACGAATTTGACCCGTTACGCCCCGAATCTGAGTCTCATATGCTTCTTTGCAAGGGTTCATAAAACAAAAATGGCTGCCCAAGTGGGGATTGTTGTTGTTGTTGCTTCGCTGATCTCATATTTATTTCGTTGAGAAATGATGCCAGATCAAGCGGACATGTAAATTCAGTAAATGGAGGCGATGTTGTACCGCCATGTGCATTAGTAAAATCACTGAGTTCCTAAGGTTAGAAATATTGAACAAGGTTAGAATTTGATTTGTATTTGTTATAAACTTGTTCTGGCGCCCACATTAAAATTAGAAATTTGCATTATTATTGAACTCAGTTAAAGCAGGAAGATGTTGCCTTATTTGACATTTAATTGACTTCGGTTAATTGGTGTTTCGTAAATTCTGTTGGTTAGGAATTTAAAAGCAGATCACTAGGGGTTATTTTATTGTTTGGGAATAAGTGTCATTGTATTCAGTAAATTTTGTTACTGACATTTTCATTAAAGTAGAGCCAGTAATATTTAAATGTGTGACATATATGTGCGTATAGGGCTGAAACCTTAGCCCATAACCCTGTTTTTCTCTGAATATATTTTTGTGTGTGATATGGCGCTTGTTGATGAGATAAAGGCATTGTTAGAACAGATGTCGATCCAAATGTCCGCGAAAACGGAAGAACAATTAAAGAACATGAAGGAGGAAATAAGCGAAGACAATAATAAACAATTAAAAGAACAATTAGAAGCTCAGCGTGAGCATAGTGAAAAACAGTTAGTGCAGATGTCCGCGAAAACGGAAGAACAATTAAAAGAACAATTAGAAGCTCAGCGGGAGCATAGTGAAAAACAATTACTTGATATGAGCGATAATATTTCGGTTCAGTTACAAGCGCAGAAGATAGACTGTGAAAAACAATTACTTGATATGAGCGGTAACATTTCGGTCCAGTTAGAAGTCCAGAAATTAGACACTGACAAACAACTCAATGAATTAAACCACAAATTGTCACAACAGGCGGTAACACAAACCGAACAGTTAGGGAAAATCACAAGTGATATTAACCAGAGCGTTCAAAAAGTAGAGAAACTGGCAGGCGAGGTTGCGGAAAACAATATCAGACAGTTAGGCGAAATGAAGAAATTGGAGGCAAAATTTGATAACAAATTAATGCAATTTGACGAGATGGTGGCGGATAAACTTAAGCAGATAGAGGCAGCATGTGTCAGTAACACCGCGGGAGTGAAGAAGACCCAAGAGAAACTACAACAGCAAATTAATTCAGTAGATAACAACGTGCTGGAATTAATAAAGGAAATAGATAAAGTCGAAGTTAAGGCTGAAACTGAGCGGATACACTTGCGGGAGAATTTAGAGGAGCAATTAGGCAGAACGCAAGAGATCATAAGGAAAGAGATGGAAGGCCAGCTGATAAACACACGAGAGGTAATAAGACAAGAAGTAGGGGAGCAGCTCGTCAAAACTCAGGATAATTTGGAAGGTCAGCTAATAAAAACACAAGAGGTCATAAGAGAAGAGGTGGGGGAACAACTAGTAAAAACGCAGGAACAGATACGTGAAGAGCTAGAGAAAAACCAAGAAAGGAACGAGGAGAAAATAAATAGCTTAAAAAGTAGGATCCGGCGAGATTGGGACCAGCAGGCTCAGGCGAATAAGGAAGACAGGCTGGCAGTTTTAAAGCGAATGCAGGCACTGGAGGAAAATATGAAGTCGAAATTGCAGGAACAATCAGAATTAATCATAAAAAACGAGATTAGATCGTTAGAGAATGCGACATTATTTTCAAATGAAAATATGCAGGAAAAGCAAACAAGTATTGGAAGTCCGGCAGGTTCGAAGTTGGCTGAGGACACGAGTCGGGGTCAAAGTCCCAGACTAACGACTAATGCATTCCAGCAGTACAGGGGGGAGACTTCAACTCCGCAACCGAACTTGGCACCAGCCCAAGTCATCCAAGTCATTCGGGGTAATGATTTTAAGCCCGATAAGTTCAAAGAAAATTCAGGAACCACTCCCAAAGCATTCTTACGGCAATTAACGGATTACTTTAATGACCAACACATCGGCCCAGAGAAACAATTAAGACTGGTGGAGAAATTTTTAGAAGGACCTAGCCTGACCTGGTTCTTAAGTTTCAAGTACACATTTACAGACATGGATCAATTCCGCGAGGCGTTTTTGAAGAAGTTTTGGAGTCCTTCGTTACAACAGGGGTTAAGAATGGACCTGTACACACGCAAATACCATAGTACCCATCCAACCCGTTTTTCAGAATTCTTTAGTCAGCAATTGGTAAAATTCAGGGATTTTGATGACCCGCCTAGCGAGCCGAATATGGTTCTAACCATCGGAAAACAACTCCCAATGCATATCCAACAATTGCTAGTCGCAGGAAACATTCAGACCGCAGTCCAAGCAGAAGAATTACTCAGACACTTAGATGAGACGAGTATGGTGAGCCCACAGACAGGAAGAAGGAATTTGGAATGTGTAAACACGGCAGAGGTAGTTCAGGGACCCCAAAATAACCACGGCCAGGGAAACCAAAGTAAGACACAGTCCTCGGGAACACAGTTCACGCCAAGAAGACAAGATTTTGACGGCCGAAACCAGTTCCATCACAACAATCATAAATATCAGAATAACCGCGGGAGATATCATCAGAATAACCAGAATCAAAATAATCAGTGGACGTACCAGCGGGAGTACACAAATTGGAGGGGAAACCAGAGACAAGGTAGACCCTACCAAAGAAATGGAGATGGTAGATGGAGTAACGGCAGGGACTATCGCCAAGAAAACAGAGGAGAATATAGGAATAACTGGGACGAGCGATATATCGAATCCCGTAAATACCTGGATCAATTAAGTAATGAAGAAGCGGAGAAGGAAAAGTGGGGGCGTGCCATGGCGAACAGACAGAGCCCAGACAATCATCAAGGAGAGGGGGCAGAGAGTTTACTGAGGCAACAGGAGCGACAGAATGATAACCGGCGAAACACATCTAATGGGGCCCGGGATAAAAAAAAAAACCAAATGAATTGAAAGGAGATAGGCTAGAAACGGAGATCGCCAGGGAGCAAGAAGAGATGATAGTGGCCAACATAGAAGAGTGGGTAGCATTCCCAGACGACTGCCTGGAGGAAGTGGTGAAGAACCGTGAAAACGTTATCAGACAGCTACCAATTATTTACGCGCATATTGGAGGTATGAGGGTGAGATGTTTGATTGATACAGGTAGCCAGGTGAGCTTGGTCACTGAAATTTTGATAAAAGAAATAGCAAGAAAACAGACTGTTCCTATTATGCCGGTACCGCTAATGAAAGTCAGAGGTGTCGTTCCTGACAAAACTATGAATTGTAAGCAGCAAGCATTCCTAGATCTGGAAATATTGAACCATACTTTTTCACAAACATTCATTGTTATTCCAAAGATGAACTACAATATAATTTTAGGAGCCAACTTCATCTGCGATTTTCATGCTGTAATTGATTTACATAACAACACTGTAAGCTTCAAACAAGTAGAAGGATTGGATCATGTGGGTTTAAATATGGAAGAGAATCCGCTGGAGAGAGAGGCCAATACTTGGGTTGTTGAGGAATGCACTAATGAGGCCGGAGATAAGATCTTGAGGGGAGAGCAAGTCAACCAGACAGCAGTGCTAGAAATGGACAGCCGAGATATTTCGCAGGAACTTTGGGTGCATTTGGCGGAAGAAGAAATGGGCGGAACCAAATTCGAAATTTTACTTCAGGAGCGACTTAAGGAAGCCATCGTAGGGGAATCTGATAGAAGAAGACTGGAAGAAATTTTAAGATCACATAAAGAAGCTTTTGACACCGTACCTGGGAAAGTTTTGAATTTTCAATATGCTATGCAGGTGACAGATTGGACCCCATTTAAAAGTAAATTGTACCCGATCCCAGAGAAGCATTTTTCTCAGGTGAAGGACATTATTACTAATTTATTAGATTCTGGCATGATAAGGAAAGCTGCAACTCCTTATCTGAACGCAATATTGGCTGTGACCAAGCCAAACGGATCAATTAGGCTATGCCTAGACGCGCGAGTTTTAAATAGTAAACTGCTAGTTGAGCACGACCAAGCACCAAGGATCAAAGATGTTTTGAAAGGCTTCCGTGGGAAGAAGATATACTCAAGTGTTGATTTGATGAATAGTTTCCACCATCTTGAACTTGAAGAAAAATCTCAACTGTTGACGGGATTTTTATTCGACAATCAAAGTTATATCTGGTGTCGAATGCCCTTTGGCGTGAAAACTGCGGGATGTGCACTCATTAGAGCACTCGACAGAAATCTGACTGAGGAGGTCAAGAACTTCACCACGAGATATGTTGATGACATATTAATCGCTTCTGAGACAATGGAAGAACACTTGATAAATTTAAATAAACTGCTGGACAACCTGAGAACCATGAACTTCAAGATCAACTTAAAAAAGTCACATTTTTGCCAGAGCGAAATTTTATATTTGGGACATATAATTGTTGTCGAGGGCGTGCGGCCTAATCCAGCCAAGATTGATGCTATTAAGAAATTTCCCACACCTACCAAAGTCAAACATGTTAGAGCATTTTTGGGAGTGACAGGTTTCTTCAAAGAAAATTGCCCTGGTTACACAGAAACAGTAGCGCCTATGCAGGAGATGTTGAAGAAAGCGAATCGATGGTCGTGGAACGAGGAGTGCGACAGGTCTTTTAGAGCAACGAAGGATTTATTGGAAAACTGTGTGAAACTTGGATATCCGGATTTTGAGAAACAATTTATCATTCAAGCAGATGCTTCGTTAATTGGGATTGGTGCTATGCTGTACCAAGAGGACGCTGAAGAACCCAAGAAGAAATCCTATTTGGCATTCACGAGTCGTAAATTACGGAAACATGAGAGAAACTACACAGTTACGGAACTTGAGCTACTAGCAATTCTATATTCTCTACAACAGTGGCGCAAGATGATCTATGGTTATTCCATCATTGTTAGAACCGACCACCATGCACTGACGTTTTTATTTAAGACAACAATAGCAAGTGAGAGAGTAACGCGCTGGTCCATCTACATACAACAGTTTGACATCACAATAGAGCATTGTCCTGGGAAATTGAACGTCATACCAGATGCCTTGAGTAGAAACCCTGAGGACGGAAACGAAGTAATAGCGGAAGTTCACAATATTACCTTGACACCTAAGGCTCGTGAGTTTTTGGCAAGATTGAAGGATATTCGGAAGGAGCAAGAAGCTGACCCATGGATGATGATGATGATAAAATTCTATAGGAAGGAGTTACAACCAAATTCACCAGAGTACCGGGAAGCCAGTGCTAAACAAGCGAGATTTCACTACTTGAATAACTTGTTACATAAGTACGTGGATGAGCATCATACTAAACTGCGGATCTTAGTTCCGGCATCACTACAGAGGGGATTAACTTGGCATGTTCACGAGAGCCTAGCACATATCGGCACGGATAAGACTGAAGCTACGATAGGGGAGACCTTTACTTGGCCCAAGATGAGATTCACCATTGTTGAAGTAATTAGAACGTGTGACGCTTGTCAGCGCACAAAGCCGAACAACTTTGTTCTGAAACAACCTCCAAGACCACTATTACCGCAGAAACCATGCGAGATGCTCGCGATTGATTGCTTTGGTCCTTTAGTAAAAGGAAAGCGTGGATGCCGACACCTCTTGGTGTGTGTCGATGTATTTTCGAAGATGGTCGTGCTATGTCCTATTCAGAAGACGACATCAAGACAAGTCCTCAGTAGAATTAAGAACAAAGTCATTCCGATGCTTGGGAAGCCGGAATCCATTCTATCAGATCACGGTACCTATTTCACAAGCAATGTTTTTAGGCAAGGTTTGGAGAGCCTAGGAATAAAACACATATTTTCAAGTATTCGTCATCCTTGTGGAAATCCGAGCGAAAGAACAATTCGCTGTGTCGCTAAATACTACAGAGTAATGATTCCTAACGAACACAATAAATGGGTAGACAAAGTGGGGGAAATTGAGATGTGCATGAACACTACTAAGCACGAGTCGACGGGTCAAGTCCCACTGATTGTACACCACAACAGGTTGCCGGAAAGAACTTGGGATAAGATCATTCCTTGCCCAAGGGATCCATTATTAGCGCATGATTTGCGAATCCAGCGAACGAGGGAGCACATGAGGAACCAAGCGGACCGAAGGCTGAGACGGTACCGAGGAAAGAAGTTTCACCGAGAGTTACAAGAACAAGAATTAGTGCTGGTTCGTAGACCACCGATCTCCGACCCTAAGAACAAAGTCTTCGCCAAGTTCTGTCCAAGGTTCATTGGTCCGTTCCGGGTAATTAAGAATCTGGGTAACAATGCCTACAGATTAGAAGAAGTGAGCACTGGTGCAAAATCTGTTTTTAATAGCGCCAATTTGAAACCGTACTACAGAAGGGAACCATTTGATGAGTAGGAAAGATGATATGTGCAGAATCTGTATTGCAAAATTCATGTTTTGAAAACAAACACTCAAATCCACGGGGAGCGCCTGAGTACGCACTTTGTTTGTAAACAACGAGCAGCTGAGACGACGGGAGTGGCAACTACTTGAGGAGAAGGGGAGACCTAGTGGAAATATGAATGACATTCCAGCGAGAAGGGAGCACACTAATTGAGTCAGAGGGGCATACACTCGAGCAGCTGAGTGAGATTTAAAGAGATGTGTTGTTACTACAGTGGATTTTTGTTTTTGAAATCCAAACCAATGAATTGTTTCGAATTTCAAAACCTTGCTGAGGACAAATGAACCCTTATTGATCTTCGATAAATAAGTATTCATATTTATTATTATTATTACTACGGCCCAGGCAGCACGTAAGGAAGTCGACTTGGATATTAGGGAGGCCAGCATTTCGTAACGATTGCAACAGAAGTTGAGCCAGTAGCTATTCCTGGGGGACGGCCAGAATTAGTCGAGTTCATGGCTAAATTGTGCAACTACTGTACCAAAATTGGAGACATAAAGGAAGAATCACGAGGTCTTCTCAACGAACATACGATTGAATCAGCCAATCGCAAGAGACCAAGCCGTGACCACGAGGTGGACGGCGTCAGTAGTAAAAAGCCCGCGGAAGTGTGTATCTAAGGAACCGCCGAACGGATTAATTTCCGCTCGAGTAATTTGAGACGTTGGATTTATTTGGAGAAGAATGACACTAGCTACATCTTTGTGAGACAAAAACTCCGGAAGTTTTTATCCGACTTTGCCCCACTCCACCGCCCTTGTCAGTTTCTCATAAATAGCTTGGCCTGACGCCAATTAAAGTCTATTCTTTTGGAGCCTTCAGAGGCATACTCCACGCCAGTTCGAAGTGTGAATTTTAAAGTCTTACCTTTTGGAGCCTTGAGAGGCATACTCCACGTCAGTTTGGTTTGTGATTTTGACGCTCGAATTTATCTAAGTCATTATTTGGTGTGAAATATGGTTTTACGCTCTAACTCAGTAAAGCTAATTCATTTTGTGAGCTTTGAGAAACTAAAGTCGCGGCGATCGCAGTATCAAATTTTAAAAAGCTATAATACATTTTATTATAATATCGACTTTGTCGTGTGATCTAAATATTTCACGCTAGCGCTTGAGAAACAGTAACATTCATTTTCAAGACGACGAGTTCAACTTTAAGAGGGAAGTTTCGTATCGCCCTAATTAGCGCTTACCAGAACCGAAGTCCATAGTACAGACGGAAATACCAGACGAGATAGCGACTGCTAGTGCAGCCAGGATTGTGAACTTGTTAACGAGCCAGTGGCGCGGACTCGAGATGTATATTTTCTGTATAAATTGTGTGTATTTTATGTATGTTTTATAGTGCGTGTGTCTGATATAATTAGGGCCAGTCTTCGCTATTAATCGCACTAGGACAATTGTGGGTGAACTGAGTAGCCTGCAAGCGATTATAGATAGGCAAATATTTAATATTGAACTTTTCTGCCAAGGAGTCGAGACCAAGATGAACAGCACGTGGTTTGAAGTTGGGATGAGCTTCAAGAAATCAGCACAGACGACTACTATGGAGAGCTAAATTGTCCATAGGGCAATGGGTTGAGGAGGATGTCCTTGGTCTACATGCAGAAGCGGTGATGTACTAAAATTGGATTTATTTCAATTATGTAGTTAGATTTGGCCGGGGAACTTTGTAAATAGTCATGTTTTTCTTTCTTGTTGTTTTAGAGTTTTTCTTGTACCGACACTGTATGTTTAAATGTCCGTTGGCGCGTGGCCAAAGTGTTTGTTGATAATTTGTTTTCTTTCTTGAGTCAAGTGTAATGTACGCGGCGTGCGTGCGTAATTTGTATCCTTGCAATTGCGGAACCCGTTACATTCGATAAATGGTGCTTTATTAACGTTAATATTTGAAATAGGAATGGGAGGAAATTAGTGTAAAACATTTTGCTGAACAGGTTATTATTCATGTTAGGGTAGCCGAGTGCACCAACTTAAAAGTAATTGTAGAACACCTTCGTTCTAATTTTGATAGATTTTCTTGAGTCCTTTTCAGGTGACTAGTCACGGCAATGAACGATGGCGCCAGCATGTGGATATTATTTGTGTATTTTATTTCAGGGTCTGTCAAAACCCATACGTGTGATTCAGTGTGTGTTGATGTGTCTAGTGTGTGTTGATTCTACGTGAGGAGGGGGTAGTTGTCCTACCGCCCTTATATATTTTGCTGCTATTGTATTTTTGAGATGGAAAGACAGAGTGCTCTTGGGAGGCTGCTGATTCTTGTCCATATGGTTATTCTGACACACACATGTATTATTGTGCTTTGGGGCACATTTCTTCGAGGTTCGACCCCATGTTCTGGGAGGTCGAGGCATTTTGACACGTGGGTTGACAGACATGCAGAGTTCCACAAACCGCCCGTTTTGCCTGTGATTTATTTTGATAGGCAGTCCTTGTGTCCGACTGAACCCTGTAAGCTTTCAAGTAGCAAACCTGTTCATTGTGATGGTTAAATTTTAAGCCATAATTAATTGGGGAGTTCGCCATGTTTGTAACGGATTGTTGTACCTTGTATGGATAAAATATTGTGATTAACGTAAATGTTGGCTGTTTGCCTATTGCTTTGTTGATGACTCAATTCATGTAATTTTGTGTGACACACCCGTGTGGTGTAGTGGTAGAGTATTTGTACATTTTGACAGCGGTCATTTGAGTATTTTTTCTATTGGTCACGTGTTAGTGTACTTGTGTTGATTTGTGTGAGAAGACCTAAGTTTTTAGGCAGTAAATGTTGCTACGGCAATCTATGTCCAATTTCACACGGAAATTTTGTGTTTGTTTATAGTAGATTTAGGAAGTGTCGGTTTAATTTAAGTAGTGTAGTTGTGTTCCCCCGTGTCGGTCTAGCTCTAGGAAATGCGGATTCGATGTTTGAAGGGTCATCCCGGATGATAACGAATCACGCATTCAAAGTACACATCGTGATGCATGTAGAACGGCATACGCACTTATATGGTCACTTATATGGTCACTTTTGTATCTTTCATTTAAGGACACTTGGTCCAGGTAATTAATCTCTCCAGAGATACCGCCTAAGTTTTTGGCATTTTATTAAATGGGAGTCAGTTGGGAGATTTTGTTGTTAATTGTTTATGTGTAAATATGGTGATTTGTTATTAAATTCAGTTGTTTTTTTAACCCTGGCTTAACTCTTTCCTGCATGTCATTTTGTTATATGTTACCCTGCAAGTTAATGAAGCGCCCTGACAGCAACTTACGAATTTGACCCGTTACGCCCCGAATCTGAGTCTCATATGCTTCTTTGCAAGGGTTCAGTATATAAACATATACTGTACCAAGTTTCATTGCGTTTGGTTGGTCAAATCACGAGAAACGTCTATTTAAAAGTCGCAAATTCGCTTGGCCTCCATGTTGGTTTTGTAGTTACCAGGTTTTCTAAAGTCACATAAGTGAACTTATAGTAGTTCCCTCTATCACCATAGAAAATCTCAGGGTAATATCGGTAATAGTTTCGGAGATATTGAATGCTGGTGAAATATTTCGCACAGCCGCCATGTTGGATTGGTGAGTCGTAACAAAATTTGAAGGGCACGGTCGAGGTCGCCGGGAATAGTGCTATGAACTTTCTGAGTTTCATTGAAATCGCTCCTGCCGTTTAGATTTTATTAGGGGGACCCACACACACACACACGCACACACACACGGACAAAAGGTGATCTCATAAGCCTATTTTTTCAAAATTGAAAATAGGCTAAAAATCATAAATGCGATATTAAATTTCTCCATGTGTGACAAAACATATGAATGGCGAGGTACCGTAATACAATAGCTTCAAACAAATGCTCTAGGAAGAATTCATTAGGGCAGCTCTCAGTATTCTTTACTCTCATCCCCCAGGGGCTCACAGCTAGTGGGACGTGGGTTGGCGACCACGGGACCCCAGCTGAGTCCTGCATTGCTTCCACTTACTTGTGCTGGGCTCATCTCTGTCTTCTTTCCTGTCGACCTCCCTTGGTCAACTCTTGTTCTTTTCCGACCCCGACGGTATTAGGGTATCCGAGGCCAAGGGAGTCTCTTCCTTTCCCGCCTTAATTGGCCCTTGTCTCAAATTTCCTGATCCCTTCCTTCTGGGAGGGGTCAGCCTTCTTTTTCTTTCCCTGTTATCTCCTGCCTTCTGTTCAAGGTCCTCAAGGAGGTAGGGTGTATGTAACCCCACCACTTCTGGTGCACCCTAGGAAGTGCTACACCCTCAGGGGTCACGGCTGTTGAGTTCGGGAGTTGGCGACCCCGAGGGATTCCTGAGCTGGGTCCGGTTTCCCCTTTTTGTCCCTTACCTGTGGGACGGACCCTCTCCTCTTTCACTTTCCTGTTGTTTTTCTTTTCCTTATATTTCCTCTTCCCTTTAAGATTCCCGCACTGTTATTTTTGCATCTCCACTCCATTTTGTGGGTGTTTTCAATCTCCGTTGCATTTTGTAAGTGTTTTCGATCTACGATGCATTTTGTGAGTGTTTTTCAACCTCGATTGCATTTTGTAAGG
The DNA here is from genome assembly GCA_946902985.2 of Meconema thalassinum. NCBI lineage: Eukaryota > Metazoa > Arthropoda > Insecta > Orthoptera > Tettigoniidae > Meconema > Meconema thalassinum. The sequence goes on from OX336393.1 coordinate 415,450,658, forward strand.
ATTGACAATCTGAATTGCTTTTTAGTAAGTCTATCAATATCGGGGGGGGGGGGGGGGGTCCTTTTGTGAGTATTTTGAATTTCAATTGCATTTTGTATTTTCAACCTACACCGCATTTTTGCAAGTAGTTAAGTCTCAATTGCATTTTTGTTGTATTTTGAATCTAAATTACATTTTGTAGGTATTTTCAATCTACATTGCATTTTGTAAGTATTGTCCATCCAAATGAGAAGTTTGAATTTACCATACATTTTGTAAGCAATTTCAATTGCATTTTGTATTTTCAACCTACCCCGCTTTGTTCAAGTAGTTAATTCTCAATTGCATTTTGTGGGTATTTTGCATCTAAATTACATTTTGTGCGTATTTTCAATCTCATTTACCTTTTGTATGTATTTTGATTTCACTTGCATTTTGTAAGTATTTCGACTGTACGTTGCATATTGTACGTATTTGGAACTTCACCTACATTTTGTGCGTATTTTTCGATCTATTCCTTTTGTGAGTATTTTCGCTCGAAATTCCCTTATTTACGTATTACCGCTCTCCAATTTGTGAGTAGTTTCAATCTGAGTTCCTTTTTGTAAGTATTTTCCTGCTACTTACTTTTCGTTCTGCATTCCACTTCATTGACATTTTCGCTATCACACAAACCATTAGGGGCCGATAAACTGGATGTTAGGCCCCTTAAAACAACAATTATCATCATCATCATCATCTTTACTCTCAGAGATAACGAGTGTAGGCCTAAGTAGCGTCGGGGGAGCCCTCTAGCGGTACTAAAATAAAACTTGCAAAAGCGTTCTTTCTTTAAATCAATGGCGATGTCAATGGAAGAAAATATATAGATTTTCCTCTGTGAGTCTCAGGATTTCGGAGGTCACCAGGATCGCAAGAAGACACGCAGTTGTTACCACGTTCCTGCAGTATCTTCCGCTTAAACTGTGAGTTAAGTTAGCCCAGGGTCAAGGAGCATCGAGCGGCGAGGCAAACCCGACCAAGAGATAACCATCTCGTGACAACATAATAACACCAACATTGTATTTCATGGCGAATAAAACAAACATTCATATTTCTTAGTCTTTTACGGTTGTGGCTTCCCGTTTGAGAAGCTATCAACTAGATTTTAATTGTGAATGATGACGCTGTAGAGATGACGACAGCTGATAGCTGAGAATAACAACAATTAGGTATAATATGTTAGCACTGCAACATTATAAACTGTACAAAATGCTCATTAAATTAAATGAAATAGCGAGTTAAGGAGCTCAATTAAATTAAATATAATGGCATGGAGTAAGTTTTGCGCATTCTGCAAGGTACTTCATTGCAGTGTCATCAATTTTAGAAAGAGAAATTAATCTAACCCTAGAAAGCTAATGCTCAAACTAACTGAGTCTCAACTAGTAAAAACAGACTATCGATAGCGTTTCGAGTGATATCGATGGCTTAAAACTGTAGATGTAAAAATAGTTTTTAAAACTATTAAATTACCATAGATAGTTTCGCTGCGATTTTAAATTTACAACTTCAATATGGATATACCTAATAGTAGAAGGTGAGAAAATTCGGTGACAGTTCAGGAATGGTGAACCTTCTACAAAACTACTTAAATTGACGAAAAACTTTTGTAATAATTAATAATAGTATATTGTGGAAATGCTTTGGTAATAAATGTTTTCTCCTCCTCTGTCTAAAACATTACTCTTTTTAGATCACGACTTATGGTAAAATTCAGTTGTGTCCGCCATAGTATGCGTGAATTATGGGACAAATACAATATTGCCAACCCCACGCATACGGTATTGAAAAAATGAAAATCCATAGCCTGCTTCCAGTCTCCGACTGGGTCAGGAATGGAATGAATGAACCCCCATCAAGCGGCGAGGATATGAACTGTGCCGGCTGCCGAGGCCTGACCCACTCCTCTGGGGCAATGATTAAATGCATGACAGATGAAATGAAATAATAGTGGAGAGTGTTGCTGGAATGAAAGTTTGACAGGGAAAACCGGAGTACCCGGAGAAAAACCTGTCTGCCTCCGTTTTGTCCAGCACAGATCTCACATGGAGTGACCGGGATTTGAACCACGGACCCAGCGGTGAGAGGCCGGCGTGCTGCCGCCTAAGCCACGGAGGCTTTTGCATACGGTATTACTCATCACTAGGGCACGAATAATTATGTGCTTAACTTTCCAGAAATATGTATGTATTTATGTGCTTAAAAGTGGGAAAATATGTGATTAAGTTTCCAAAATATGTTCTTAAATTTGTATCGTATTTATGCCCCTGAGTTACTCTAAAAATAGTTGAAACGTACAGCTGCTTCAATAAGCCAGTCCACAGTACAAATATTCCCGCTTAACAGACCGGGTCTTGCCTCAATTTCCGAATCCTACAATACTTACTGCAGATACGCGATACGAAATCATATAGGGCCTATGTGCTGTTTTCGAATTTCATTCTAAACAACGGGAGAAAAGGTCACTTAAGAATCTGTCATAGCACTGATTGTATTGTCTTATACTGATACTTGAGTGCGTAAATTTGCTCGATAGACGTGAAAAGTAAATTAAATGTCGCCCCCGGCAATCAGACCACAGAAGCACCATAGCATCATTGAAAGCTTTAGCTATTGTGGAACTGTTGGTTTTCTCAAGTTGAACAGCTGTCAGTAAAAATAACTGTGATGGATCGTATTTTAACGCACCAACTACAGTATGATGTTGGCTACGTAACGGCCAGCATCGTCGGTCGTCTCGTCCATTGTAATCCACACAGCTTTGTCGCCAATTTCACTACGAATTCTGTGCACTCAGAGTGAAGTTTAGGTAAATAGTTTTTACGTAGTGTTGATTCGTCAGGGAGAGGAAGTTTGACGTACTTTTCTAACGTGCCACGTAGCACTGGATTCTGCAGTTTGTTCAGTGGGATATCAGCCGCAAGAAATGCGTGACAAATGTCTTGTGAGAACTAGCAGTTTGCTGGACCAGATCTCACTTCCTGGATTTCGAGAAGCCAACGTTGTGTGGACTTTTTTAAAGATGCACATTTCACGTGTTTCGCTGTCACAAGATGTTGCGTAACTTGTGAAAGCATGCCTGCCGCTATGGGTTTCTCACAAACGTTGCAAAATAAATTAGGTCCTTCAGTACTAAAAACGTCTCCGAACTCCCGCACTAAACGATTCAAAAAAGTAACACATTTCGCACTTTTGGGACGCATCGTATTCGTTGAAACGAGAACGCCACTGTCAGTATACTCACAAGTTATGCACACCACTGTGATTTCAAGTACAATTTCCCGGCTAGGTAAGGATAGTGTACAGGCCCGGGGGGCTGTACCCCCTGAGAGCCACCCACCATCTTCTACTAAAACTCACCCTAACTGGCAAACATCATAAGACCAGAACATCACTTTTACACGGCAACAGGCGGCCACCCAACTCGCGAGGTTAGCCAACCACTTGCAACACACTCATAAACATTAACACTATAACTAACTGGGACAGCTATGTCAATGGAATGCTGACTGTGCAACGGCAGGACCTATAAGAAGAGAGGCCTTTTGGGAGCATTATCTGTTATACAGTGTGTGCTGCCGAAGGCCCTGCTCCAGCTACTATCATCAGGTGAGCATCAGCAAGTGTTCAGATATCCTTTACTTTGTAACACCCATCCACAAACTTGTACACTTTACTTGTACCATTATTTACAATTCCCTAAAAGGGACCTACAATTTCATACTCACTGGCCAATAAAACACTTGGTCAGTAAACTACACATTGCATTCATAATTACACGCCTCTTTACATCCTCACACCCTTCCCGACTCTCGTCACGATTGACCGTGACAATAGTGGCCAAGTAATTGCTTGCTCAGGCTTCATTGTGCTCCCGCAGGCGACTCGACTGCATAGCAGCGAGCCGCTGACATAAGCACGTTTGTTATATCATTAACTCTGTCCAGCTGGCAGGCTGGCATATTAGCCTGCACTCAGAGGTTCATCCCCTACTAGGCTCTTGCATCTTAGCAGGAACACTCCCTAGCATTTGAACATCAAAACAACACGCTACACTGGTAAGCTCACCCAGCTACGGGAAGCTACCCTTTCCTAGGAATCACCTTCCAAATTAATACAATAACACTAATATTTAGATCCCTAAACTACCCTCCCCCCCCCCCCAACTAAGGGATCTAAAACATATTGGTGGAGACGCGGCTACTACGCACAGTTAGGGTAGGACTCATACAACGAGCCCTCGTAGTAGAAACGACTCCTACCACACGCAGCCAAGCGAGACTATTTTTTTTCTCTCCTACATTACGCCCTACATATTTTTTATTACACGGGAGTTTGTATTATTACACCCACCCCCACCCTCCCCATAGTGCAAAATCAGTGGAAATTAAATGACCACATTTAGAACCACACTAAGAGACTTTGCGCACCATTTGGCGGCTAGTACAACTCCACTCCTGCCGAAGTTAAAAATTAAGAACAGTGACTTGATAACTGACCAGACTGCAGTACAACTTCTTAGGGACTTCGAATTCAAGACATCAGAGATCCGCGCTCAACACCCTGCAGCGGCAGCACAAGTTATACATTTTACACGATCCCAGGCCAGTGAACAAAGACAAGAGTCACCAATATCCAGCGCTAGTGAAGTAGATTGCTTGCAAACGCTCCACCCCCTATTGTTGCAGCAACTACAAATCACAGAGCAGAAAACTGATAATCTGCTCGAGCGCATCACACAGTTACTAGAGACAGACACTGTTAGATCAGACAATCACGCGACAGAGGCAGTTCTAGACATCCACACTATTCTGGAAACAGTGAAACAGGATTTAGACAGGACTGTACACGTAGTCAAATCCACACAGTACGACGACACACCATCAATCAGTACCGATATATCAGGTGACGAGCCACCTGGTAACGTAACACAAGCGTCATACACGGGAAGCGAGGCTAATTCCCCTCTGAATATCACAAACACCTCGTCACACGATAGCGGTGCGAACAGCTTGAACAGACCAGAATCACTACACAGCCAACAAGAGACATCTGAACACGAGATGAACAGGCACACAGAATATCCCATGATCCACCCCACAAAGTTCACGGGGGAATGCCAGGATCCCGAGGAATACCTCAAGGCCTTCAATAGAACGGCTCGGATCAATGGTTGGAGCGAGGAAGTTAGAAAACGGCTCCTTCCAGCATATCTCACAAAGGCGGCCGTGACATGGTATGAGCTTCATGAGGACAACCTAGAAAATGCCACATGGGAGGAAATCACTTTATTGTTGAAAAGTGAATTCCAGCTCATACCAGATGATGACGACCTATATGACCAAATTAGACAGAGGTCACAGGGACCTAAAGAAAGCGCCCAGGCGTACATCAACGTAAAGTTGCTAATGTGCGACAAGTATAACGCAGCTATGACGAACAAGCAGAAAGTCAAGCTGTTAATGCAGGGCCTCAGACCATCCATCGTGGACAAGTTGTGCATTATGAACAACCCCACGGTCCAACACATGCTGGAGAACATAAAGACAATAGAGGCAGGGAAAAAGATCACGGAAAAAGCTACGGAGAAAGCCGTGGATCAGCACTTTCATCCACAAAAGGACGACACTAGTCATAAGATGGATGAATTAGTGGACCGGATGGAAAAGCTAACAATAGCTGCCATCCAAGCAGGCGGGAGACCGCCAAGGGATGAACACGCAGACACGGAGGAGCGCTATTATCCTGAAAGGGACAGGGGGTACACGGAGAGGAGACGCTACGGGAGGGAGGAAAATTACTACCCTCCACAGCGGCCAACAACAACACACGCACAGGATAGGCCACACTACCCTCCGCGGTACTCACCGGTATCATACGCGGACACAGAGCCGACATACCCCTCACGGCGACCACCATCCCCGTACACACAGGAATACTACCCTGAGGAGTACGAGCACACCATCCCCCGGCGAAGCAGCCCGCCACCAAGCAGACAGGGCTATGCTGCCCCACAATACAGGGCAGACAGGGAATATCGGGAAAACTCACCCCCAAGCAGGCAAGGCTATGCAGCCCCGCAGTACAGGGGAAATGGGGAGTATCGGGAGAACCCGCCCCCACGCAGGCAAAGCTATGCACCCCCACAATATAGGGGAAATGGGGACCGTCGAGGAAACCCACCCCCGACCAGACAGGGATATGCACCTTCCCAGTACAGGGAAAAGGGAAATCGCAGGGAAAACCCGCCCCCGCAGCAGCAAACATACACCCCACCCTGGCGGAGACAGGAAAACGGACCACCGGGCAGTAACCGACAGACAAGGAAAACCACAAAAGGTCGGGACAATACAAATACACACCCAAAGGGCCCGGAACACTACACCCTCCCTGACGAACACCCGAGGGAGTTTAGGGATGAGGCACCCCGCCGGGCAGATAGGGGGGCCATACCTACCAAACCTAGCTACACACCGCAAGCGGGAAGTTGGCGCAGCCACCCCGAGGGGGGGCGCACATACAGTACAGGGAGACGAACACCCACGTTTCAAAAAAACGATTAGACGGGGAGGTTCGGCCAGCTGATAAAGCGGCTGAGGTTCCTCCCCCAACACAACACCAAAAAGGCCCTTCCCCCAAACAAGCTCGTAAGAGTAAGGGGAAAAAGCAGCCAGCTAAAGCCAAGGCTGACGATCCGCCCCCGGGCCGTTTCCAGACACACCCCGTACAAGGAGACGGCAACTGTCTGTTTAGGGCCATGAGCTTCCTAGTCCGGAACACCGAGGATTATTATAGAGACTACAGGCAGGAAACGGTCCAACATATCCTGGCCAACTGGAAAGAGTACCGAGATTTTGTATCGGACGAGCGGGAAAACCCATTCCAGACCGGGGCGGACTATAAAAAATACATGGGCAAGGACGGTACCTATGCCAGCGCCGTAGAGGTGACCGCTCTCGGCAAGGTACTCCAAGCAAACATACATGTATACACTGATGTGCACTCGCCACCGCTATTTACTACTGCGGGATTCGACAGGGAACTACACATACTGTTTACAGGGAACCCTAAGGCGGGACACTATACGCCCCTCACAATCACGCGTGAACAGACTGAGAGCAAACCCACACCCTCCAAACAGAAAGCCATACCCCCTACACCACAACACAGGGCGGGAACTGACCCCACACAGGCGCAGGACGCGAGCTTACTTGGCATTGGGAAGCCAGCAACAGGAGTCGAACTCGCGACCGCCTGGAACAAAAAACGGGATAACAAGTGCAAACGCAGAGTCACATTTGCAGACACACCTTCCCAAGAGGAAGGAAACAACAGCACACCTACGTAAAAGCTGGGAACGGTCAGTACATTAAACGTTCGCCAGCAGACTTCTATTTTCACAGCGCGGGCGGTTAAGAGAGCAGGCAATGTACTCGGTGAGCGCACTTTGCTGACCGAGCCAAAGTACTCGGGACAGGAAGTAAGCCGAGAGGGCAAGCGTGCCAGGTACGATAAGCGGCCAGCTCCATGCCTTCCCAGCGCAGATGTTACGCCAGTAGCAACAACAACAACATACACCCTACACAACACATCTTTGCAGGGCAATGGATTCCAGGCATCGGCCCTCACGATACACGCCAGCATAAATGGCCACAGGGTGCAGGCCCTAATTGACACTGGGGCAGCGGTAAGTTGTGTAAATAGAAAACACGTTACCGAAGGGCAAATACACGGTATCACGGGTGACATCCGGCTGGTAGCGGCCAATGCTCAGACGCTAGAAAACGAGGGGGAGGCAGACATACATCTCAGGCTAGACCATTTTGCCACAACACACCCCATGTTCGTTATAGAACATCTTTCTGCGTCAGCCATAATTGGCATGGATTTCCTCGCTAAGTATGAGGCTAGCATCAATTTTGCTAGCGGTAAGATGCTTTTAAAGCATGACCAGAGGCTCACCACACATCCCATGATATACAACAGGAACACAGATGGCATTCGAGCGGAGCGAGAAATTCGCGAGCACCAGGCCCCTACACTGCACACTATCAGCCAACACACAGACACACACACAGATAAGGCGGCCAAGCAGACCCACAGACAGGACCTGACTCCGGAGCAAAATAAAAGGCTCACGGAGCTCCTGGAGACAAACAGGGATATTTTTGCCCATTCGATGAAGGATCTCGCTGTGACAGACCTTATCGAACACCACGTCACCCTCACCAGTGACCGGCCAGTACACCAGCCTCCCTTCAGGGTGAGCCAGAAGGAGAGACACGCCATCGACGCTCAGATCACAGAGATGCTCGAGGCAGGGGTCATTGTCCCCGTTATTTCAAACTACAGCGTTGCAGTTTTGCTGACCAAAAAACGGGACGGATCCCACAGGTTTTGTACTGATTACCGTAGGCTCAATAAGTTAGTCGAAAATGATAGTTATCCACTACCAAGGGCAGACACCTATTTGGATGCCCTTGGCGGGGCTAGCTGGTTCAGTTCGATGGATTGTTATAGTGGATTCTATTCAATCCCCGTCTATGAACCGGATAGGCACAAGCTGGCGTTCGTTACAGAGAACGGTCTATATACCTATACAAGGTTACCAATGGGCCTCCGTAACGCCAGCCAAACCTTCCAAAAGCTAGTGGATAAGACATTTGCGGGTCTAAAATGGCGTTCCGTATTAGTCTACGTGGACGACATAACGGTCTTCTCCAACACCTTTGACGAGCATATCGTACATTTGGAGGAGGCTTTCGCAAGGATCAGAGAGGCCAAATTAAGGCTTAAACCTGCGAAATGTCAATTTGCCAGACAGCAGATTAACATATTGGGCCATATTGTAAACAGAGAGGGCATTATTCCCGACCCAGCGAAGACTGACGCAATAACGGGCATCCCAATGCCCACAAATTTGAAACAATTGCGCAGTTTTATTGGACTGGCTTCGTATTACAGGAAATATATCCACAGATTTGCGCACATCGCCCACCCCCTAACCGAACTCACACGTGAAAAAACGCCCTTCAGCATTAAACAGGAACACATAGATGCCTTCAACACACTGAAGCAACTATTGACCTCACCACCATTACTGCAACACTTCCATAGTGATAGGCCCACCTTTTTACACATGGACGCCAGCCAGTACGGGGGCGGCCCTATTGCAGGAGGATGCAGAAGGGCGCATACGGCCCATAGCTTTCGCTAGCAGGAAACTAACGGCCGTTGAGACTAGATACTCTGCCACAGAGCGGGAAATGCTGGCATTTTCGTGGGGAGTGAACTATTTCAGGGTATACCTCTATGGTATCCAGTTCACGGTAGTGACTGACCACGCGAGCTTGTTTTTTGGGACAAATTCAAAAACCCAAATTCGCGGCTCAACAGGTTTATATTCCGCCTGTATGAATATAACTTCGTGGTCAAACACAAGAAAGGCGCTACACACCTAGACGCAGATGGGTTGTCTAGGCTGCCAGTAGCCGACCCCCAGATGACAGCAAGGACCACGAATGGGACAACATGCCCACTTTTGCCCTGACGGTGCTTAACATCAAACAGGAGCAAGAAAGTGATCCATACTTGAAACAGATTCTATTGGCACTAAAAAACTTGGGTAAGGTGGATTCCAAGACAGCACGGCTGTCTAGGCGATTTTTCCTAGACAAAGACGGGGTACTGAAAATTAAGCCCACAGCCATGCACGATAATGCACCTATAGCGGTTCCGGAGTCATTGAAAGAGAATATCATGATCGGACACCACAATAGCCCCCTGGTAGGGGCACATTTGGGTACGCATAAAACATACCTTAGAATTCGGGACAAGTATTATTGGATAAACATGAAGGCTGACATAGACACTTTCGTTTAGACATGTCACAATAGTGGAGGCTTAATGAGCCTGTTAAGTCCAGCCCCGCTGTACTTAATGACCGGGAAATCCCTGTCTTGAAATACTACTACAGTTTGGAGACAATGAAGCACTGACCAAAAAGAGAAGCCACTTACTGGAATTTCAAAGGGCTGCAAATGTGGCAGCAGTCATCCAAGAAGTACAACATACCACCAAATATAGGAAATATGTGCTTATCAATAAACACGCCAGAATATGTATTTATTTATAAAAACGGTAAAAATATGTAAATAAATAGAAAATATTTAATTAAATAAAAATATTTAAACACATAACTATCCGGGCCTTACTCATCACTAATCTCTATCCAAAATGCCTAGAGCAATACTGTGCCCGTTTAGACCGGAGTCCGCACGACCACATATGCATTTTACCAATAATCAGTCAGCACGAGAGTCAAAATATCCCGGAGCGCCAGATGGGTTAAAGCAAATCGCAAAAACGACATCAAATGAAAAAAATGCTTTACTGATTTTTGGTTCAATGCAACAATAAGGATAGAAGAAGATTCAATTGGGCGTAACACATCAAGTAAAATTATCTCAGTTTATTTTGAAGTTAAAATTGACTGCAAAGATGCTCAAAGCAGCATCACTCACGTGTGACGATCCACACTCCTATTTACACAATATACAGAAATTTTCAAAACACATTTGACAATTATTTTTTGGAAACACAAGTCTAATTGTCAGTCCTGTAGACTGTGTTCCAAAATTATTAATGATTAAATCCAGTTCAAATTTAATTGTCTCTACTGGAAATATCGTAGATCACTGTTTGAATTTACATAATATTAACACTCGTAGAATAAATGTTCATAGAATTTTTAACTTTCACTTATTTTTCCAGTTTCAAAAATATATTGTCGAAAAATATTATTACTGAATCAACACAAATTATTTACACATATTAACAACATCATCTGAAAAGTATTTGACCTTGAGCATAGCATCGAAGAACTGTGCGAAGCACAACAAGAAATAATTGTTCTTCTGACATTAAACGTTTCGAGAAGTGACTCGATTATGAAATTCAAGTTTCTAACAAAATATATGATTTCTGAATCATCAACTTGATCAATAAATTGTTGAACCATTCAACTATTTGATTTTCCACTTGGAATCATTATTATAAAAAAAAAATATATATTTATGGCCATTATTAGTAATTTTCACAACTTGCAATTCTTCGACAGAATGCGGAAATTAGAATCGTAGTTTCATAATAAATTCATTTAGTTCATGGCACTAGGATTGAAAATATCCTTCAAATTATTCGTGGTTAAAAAATTATTTTTAATTGGCAGTGGCCCATTCTATTATTTGTGTAAGAACACAATATTACAACAACAACGGCAAAGGTCTTCCTCTGAAGAAGAATAAACTACTATCATGACAAATCCGGGTTCTAGCAAAATCAAAGTCTAAATTGAATCCGTAAACAAGGTTGAAATAAGAACTGATGGTTTCTAAGAAATAACCTTCGGGTTATTCATACGACGAAATGTGTGGTTCCAATACTCCTACTATAAACCTGAGCCATCGAACCTGCTATTTGATTGATGCTCGAAAAAACCTCTTCATTTCTGCGACTTAAACATGCGCACCTGGGAATGGCATTTCAACTACTCCACACATATAAATTTTCTTCCCAAAATTTATACAATAAATCAAGCCTCTGCTTGTTATCAACACTGGAAGATTAATAAACTTACAAGTTTATTTTATTTTACCATTCAGTTCAACCCGTGAATTTACCATACTTATGAAAATCTTTATTTCACTTTCGAGTGTATTTACGTCATGATTTTATATAAATACAAGAATATCCTATTTGATACAAATATCATTTGCTTCCCATTTCATGCCTCTCCGTGTTATCTGAAAAATATACTTTGCTTATTGCAAATATCAACTGTTCAACCAGAACTGAAATGTTGGTCGAATGCGGGCTTGCGCTAACCACTCTCCTTCGGAAAATCTCCTGTTCCAAACTAGAAATGATTAAACTACTTCATAGGCTCTTTCTCAATACATATGATTATTATAAAGTATAATATCCAAAAATTATATAGAAAAATTATGAAAATTATTATTATTATTATCCGTGGATTATTATTATTATTATTTGTATTAGTTTAAATATGTTTAATTATCATCTCATTATGTGAGAATCCACATGTTCGAACCTTCGAATATGGAAAAAGTATCCATTCCTCAACAAAAATAATTATTAACTTTTACAGTTACATCGGCTGATTACCGTGATTTCCCAAAAATATGAAATATTCAAATAAATGCTCGAAATGCTCGGTCATCGATCCTAAACTGTTCCGAGTGCTGAAAATACTCAGAATAACTCTAATATGTCTTGCGTAAATCATTGCAAGATTTAAATACGAAGAAAAATAAATGTGTTGGTCATCTGCAGAAAAATAGTTTGTTCCAATTAGCTAGGCATAATATAATTCAAATGTGGCTTACATTTCTTGATGGTCTTGAAGCGTAGTAAACCTGGTCTGTACCAGATCTATCCATAGACATGCCCTATCGGACAAGCACGTATAATCCTTGTATCGGCCGCCATTATATACCCACAATCCGTCTAGTAAGACATAGTGGTAGTATTTCTTGACGTTTGAATTAACTGTTGTTCCATTTTAATATGGGCTTCTATCAAAGCCATAACAGTTTGTTTAAATGGGGTCAGATCTAAGTGATCTATTCTTAGATATGTCAGTTGTAACATAACTCACGGTAATCTTATCAATACAAGAAGACACTGACAGTCTAACCAATCAACGGCTGTTCTGAAGATCGTTCCCTGGGCATGGTTTAACACCATCTACCATGCGCTAAGCAACCTGTAGTTTCCCTTGCGTAGACTAATGAACACCACCGTGATCGACTGGTCTTCAGTGTACTGATAGATCGAAGTGGTTAACAAGTTACCAATATGAAAACTGACTGAAATGGACTTAAACATCCAAGTATTAGGTTATTACTGGACTGTGACAAAGTACTAATTCTAGACAAAGTCTAGCATATGTCCATGTAGAAACATAAATATTTCCACTAATGTCTGTAGAAAAAAAAACTATCAATCACCTCAGTGATTCTCCTCGCCGGAAACTTACTAAGTTCCACTTCGTAGCGCAGCACTTTTGTGACTATCACAACTTTGAAAATTACTTCTGCGTAGATCCGGCAACCATGTGCCTTGGCTCAGCGTAGCAGCAACTTGCTCGGCAAGTGCTTGTGTTGGAATGAGCTGAAGTTGCCTGGGCCAGCCGGCTTTTATTCAAAACTGTCAGGGTCACGCGTCATCACGCTGAAATCTAGAAATCCTCATATCTCTGGTATCCCTGATTCGATTTACTTGATACTAATTGCATTCTCTTTCATTTGGCCGTGCCAGTAATCTGATCCCAGTCTCAAGTCTCTACTCCATGGTTAACTATTTAATCAATAAATAGCCTCGACCTCTGCTATTACTCGCTACGTCACTTGGCATGCAAGTATCGGTATATTCTTTCCAATTGCTTCGAGAAGCAATGGAGTGCGATATTCAAATATCTCAACTTTCAAAAGCGGCTGTAGCCTTTCCCTTGATATCTAGGTGTCTGAATCTTGGAATACCCATTCCTAGAGTTGGGCACAATACAGTAAAACTTCGTTTAACCGTCACTCTTTAAACCATCAGTTTCTGTTAAAAGTCATGCTATAATAGCATAATAATACTGTAATAACAAAGTGCTTTAAGGTGCAGTGACGTGTTCGCTTTGTTTACTTACTCTATTTTAGTGGGAAGTAAGTGTACCTGCCCACTATAGTGTTCAATCCATGACGAAAAACAAACTATTAGCCACTCAGAGGCTGAAACAATGCTGTCCAAGTGTATAGAATGGTTTGAAAGTCTAGAAGAGGCCAATGCAACGCAGACACTACTGCTCCGAAAAATAAGAAATACTGCCGCGGTAAAAGCTCGAGCATCAATGAGGCAGAAGAAAATGACTGACTATTATCAAGCTACATGAAATGTTTCACCTGTACTGTACTGTACATTATTTCGCCACATTTGTAGCTACTGTACGGATGTTTTTATCATGTAATAAATAGTTTTAATTGCTATTACAATCGTGTTTAATTTCTTTTCTCTCCGAAATATATTACATTAGTGTGAGAGTGATGAAATGAAAATCCACAGCCTGCTTCCAGTCTCCGACCGGGTCAGCAATGGAATGAATGGAGCCCCGATCTAGCGGCGAGGATATGAACTGTGCCGGCTGCCGAGGCCTGACGCACTCCTCTGGGGCAATGATTAAATGAATGACAGATGAAATGAAATGATAGTGGAGAGTGTTGCTGGAATGAAATTTTGACAGGGAAAACCGGAGTACTCGGAGAAAAGCATGTCTGCCTCCATTCTGTCCAGCACAGATCTCACATGGAGTGACCGGGATTTGAACCACGGACCCAGCGGTGAGAGGCCGGCGTGCTGCCGCCTAAGCCACGGAGGCTTTGTGAGTGATATCTGTCTATAATATAGGCCTAATTGATTGAGGTCATGTTTTGGAGGAATAATACAGTGTTTCTGTATATTTATTTTTTATGTATTATAAATACCTAAAATATGTGACAAAAAAGTAAAAAAATTTAATTATAATTTAGTTTATTAATGTGAATATAAACAATATTCAGTACTCACGAATGTAATTATGCTATGTCTCACTGACTGCTGAACAATTACAATACACAACGAGATACATCTTCAGGTTATCCATCGCAAATGACCGACGATTATTGCGAAACACTTCTTCTGGAGGCCCGAAACTGCGGCAGTACGGTATGTTTCTTGCCCTTGAGGTGTTGTGTAACTTGATATCGCTGTTCAGCCTGGATTCCTTTCCCACATGGTTGGTAGAACAGAACGCCCCCATTGGAAGTAAAATTATCTGGAAATCCCCGGCTTCCACAGTGCGTGGTACGCGGGGCGACAACTTTAAGAATAACACAGTTACAAGCTGACATACGATCTACATGAAGCTCACAGGTTCTTCACCGTTGAAGTAACACAGAACAAAATTGCAATAAACTGAACGATCTAGCATACTGTTTTTTTTTTAGTTTAAATATTATGTCTTTTTATGTGCTAATATTTGAAAAGCAGGAATTTATTTATTTATAGAAAAAATGCTTAAAATATGTATTTACATAAAAAATATTTATTTACCTAAAAATCCGAGCCCTAGTGATAATGGACAGTAATTACAATTGGTAATGACTCCCAAAATATGAAATAAGGCATGAAAATCATCAAAATGACATAATATTAACCAAGTGCAAGTGTAGCCTACAATCCAGGTTCACCAATCCTGAACAATTACCGAAAATTCTTTATAATAAATACATATTAAACAGTTCTGTGTACTGTACTTGGTGGTGCAGTGCCTAGCGGATTGGCTGTTAACGAATCAAAAGGGTTTTCACTTTTATACACATAAAAATACTTGCCTGACAAAAAAAATGCAACATTTATGAAAGTGTAGCCTAATAGACTTACGGAATTAAAGAAATTGGTTAAAAAATTCGACTCGTTACAAATTTTAATGAAAAATATCTGTAGCTTCATACAATATTGTAATATTGTAAATACTGTTGTTCATAAGACAGTCTTATACACATGTCCGCTGAAACAAAAGGCCTTGATGATGTTCGTTCGACGAACGAAACAAGCCATCCAATTAAGCCCCCGTTTATGTGAGAAGTTAAGAGTACAAATAATTCCTGTATTTTATTTCAGATACTAGGAAATTAATTGTAACACCCGCCCAATGTAATTGAGCACAATCTTGTTTACCGATTAAAAGGCTCTAACAATAGGCAATTAAAATAGTCTAAACCAGGGCCCAATCAGAAAGAATAACCCCGAATGCTCCTCAGGACTTGCTCACCTGATGAGTTAAAACTGAGCAATTCCCTGCAAAGCAGGAGGCCATAGCCCTTATGGGATTTGTAAGGCTATTTATTTATTTATTTATTTATTTAAACCAGGGGTGCCCAACCTTTTTTAACTAAGGGCCACATTGTAAATAGTTAGGGGACCTTGCGGTCCAATGACACTCCGAGGGGGGGGGGGGGGGGGGTGAGGGGTAGGGATTTAAAAAAAAAACTAGGTGCAATATGGTGAGTTTGTGACTGTCTGAACATAGTTTTTTAGTATTGTTGCTATTTTCTATAACTTTATTTGTAGTGGATAAAAAAATAAATTTAAATATTTTTGATAAATCCTTTTAAAATAGAAGTACCGTACGCTGATATTCAATATGAATGACAAGGAATGAGTATTTATGTTCATTTGACACAATTAATAATCAAATTGTGAAATAAAGTAGATGATAATTTAGTTTAGTGCGACGACTGGAACCTGTTTCAAAGTTTTGGCGACACGGCGCGGGCCGGACAAAATGGTCTCGCGGGCCGTAGGTTGGTCAGTCCTGGTCTAAACCAACGGCTCGGTAGCGGTTCCGTTCCAAAATTACGAAGCCATAGACGACACATTTCCTGAATTCACCAGATTGTAAGCTACGCTTATCCACAGAAGTCTCTGAACAAAGTAACTTTGGCACTAGGAGAAAAGAAGAACGACGTTTTTTTTATAACTCTTAATAATACTAAACCTATCAATACAAATTATAAAAGGCGACTTCTGAGGCGTAGTTGGTAGCATGCCCAAGGTTGCGGGTTCAAACCCGGCCGAAGTTGTCGGATATTTTAAGAGAGTTAAAAATCCCTCAATATGCCTTCCATCGGAGGTCCATGTCATAGATTTATGGCATGAAAAAGAACCTTCCACTTGTGTGAAGCCAAAATGTGTAGGTTAG
This sequence comes from Meconema thalassinum, assembly GCA_946902985.2. NCBI lineage: Eukaryota > Metazoa > Arthropoda > Insecta > Orthoptera > Tettigoniidae > Meconema > Meconema thalassinum. Next base: position 415,467,486 of record OX336393.1, read on the forward strand.
AATTCATTACGCTCTATCAGTTCCAATGTTCGACGCCAGGTGCTGACTGCGATGCCATCTAGTAGGCAAGTCCGCAAGCTACAGTAGGTGTCGTGGACGGTAGCATTTGGTAGCAAGAGTAGGAACTACTTGAAATTATTGTCTGCAGTCCTTACATGAATTAAAACAGATAACACACACTAATACAGCCATCCCAATTAACACCGGTTATCAGAGAGATTCTACACACACCCAAAGTACACGGGGCTACATGACCGCGTTGCCGCAGCCCCTAAACTGAGGAAACAACCAACCAACAAATTATGAAACATCTAATCAACTGTACATGTTTTGACCCTCCAATTGAGTCCTCTTCAGACTAAATCTAATTTAATTATAAGATAAGAGAACAAACAACTAAACTGTAAATAAATAAATGAATATCCTCACACAAAAAACATTAAATTTGAGGAATGAATTGAAACTATATAATTTTTAATTGTGTAAAAAAGTAAACAACTAATGAATATTTGTCAAAAATTAACTCAGTTCAAAATTATATTGTTTCAGGCTTTTTATTTAATGTTTTTTGTGTATATATAGGCTATCCATATATTTATTTATTTATTTAGGCTATTTATTTATTTATTTATTTATTAGTGCTTATTTATTTTTTAATTAGAATATATTATAAATTAGATTTAAGCTGAAGAAGACTCCGGTTGGTTGGTTGGTTCCTTAGTTTAGGGGCTGCGACAACGCAGTCATGTAGCCCCGTGTACTTTGGGTGTGTGTAGAATCTGTCTGATAACCGATGTTAATTGTGATGTGTGTGTTATCTGTTTTCAATTCAAGTGAGGACTGCAGACTTTAAATTTCAAGTAGTTCCTAATTTTGCCGCCAAACGCCACCGTCAACGACTAATAGGCCTAGTCCAGAACTTAGCTACTAGACGCCACCGCAGTTGGCGACGAACGTAGCAACCTAAGAGCGTTGTTTGTACAATTTAGTTTCACACAGGTGTAATTAGTGGAAAGTTCTTTAACAGGCCATAAATATATGACATGGGACCTCCGGCTTTACTTCCCCTCCGAAGGAAGGCATACTGAGGGATTTTTAATGCTCTTAAAAAATCCGACGGCTTCGGCCGGGTTTGAACCCACTATCTTGGGCGTAGAAACTCAGCTTGCTACCAACTACGCCACCGAAGCCGCTGAAGAAGACTCCATTGAAGGGTCAATATATGTACAACAATTGAATAGGCTAGATGTTTAATAATTTTTATGTTCGAGCCTGACTATTATATGTCAGAAAATTGTATCATAATGATGGTCATTATAACACTATTTTTCACTATGAAACAGTTTCTCCCACCAATCACAGCTCAAGAAACAGTTGTTTGACCAATTAGATAAGGTTAGCATCGCACCCGCTCTGAGTTCCAAGGCCTTCTAATTTAAATTTCACTGCGTTGCTTAGTGTCTTAGTGGGGTGATCGAGGAGGCCATGGTCAAATACATGGCATTCTCTGCGTCCCATGCGCTCTGTTCAGTACATAAAACTGTCGAAATCTCGACAGATATTTATGAATATTTTTCTTCGAACATAAAATAGTTATAATAATTATCGTCGAACATAAACAGTCGAATGCAAGTCGCCTATAATTGTAATTAAGACACTCGTATGGAAATTATAAAACTCGCATGCGTTCGTTTTATAAACATACTCGTGTCTTAATTATTGCCATTATAGGCTCGTTGCATAATGTACTAGTATTGAGTGGCGTAGTATTATTAAGAGTTATACCGAGTGACGCAGCCGTGGTCATTACGGCGTGGCAGCAGGCAGTCGCTCACATCCTGGATAGGAGGAGGGTCGAATCTCTCCGCCGGTAACCTTGAAGATGGTCTCTTGTGGTTTCCCATCTCCCTTCCAGTCAAATGCCGGGGTTGGTCCCTAACTATAGGCCACAGCCGCTACCTTCCAAAAGACTCTCCACACGCGACGGCACTTGTAGCTCACTTCATGGGTGTCCGCATAGAAGCAGCTACAAACTCTGGCGAGCCGAATATGTCCTCGGACACTCCCGGTACTAAAAGCCATATTCTAAAAATAAAATTAAAAAATAAAAATAAATTATTTAGAGTTATCTATTAATGAATACGAAAAATATCTTACATTACCTAGCATGGTCAATGTTATTGCTTTGTAGCCTATTTTCATTTATGAAAAAATAGACTTATAAGATCACCTTTTGTCCGCGCGTGTGTGTGTGTGTCCCCTAATAACTTCTAAACGGCTAGAGCGATTTTAATGAAACTTGGTAAGGTCATAGTAGTCTACTATTTCGACCGACTCCGAATGTACCCTTCAAATTTTATTACGTCTCACCAATCCAAGAAAGGGCCACGAACCCTAACTTCGCCACTGAAAAAGACATGAATAAATAAAAATAAACATGGCCACTGTGCGAAATATTTCACCGGCATTCTATATCTCCGAAACTATTACTGATATCACGCTGAAATTTTGTACGGTAATAAACGACACTACTAAATATTCACCTATGTGACTTTCAAAAACCTGTTAACTACAAAACGAACATGGTGGCCAAGCAAATTTGAAACATTTAAATAGACTTTTCTCGCGATTAAACCATCCGAACGCAGTGAAACTTGGTACAACAAATGACTATACAAATTTCAATGCACTGACATCTAATTTAGATCAATTGTTTTCATAACGTGAAGATGGCGACTGTACAAAATTTTAAATATCTCGTTCATATTTCTTGTGTTCCAATCATGCGATCGAAATCAACGTTTGAATAATGAACTTTAACAATAATCCTCATTTAATAGTACAGTACTCTATGGCCTATATATATTAAAATCCAACATGGTGACCATCCGAAATATTTAGACAATTCTCAATATCTACGAATCTATTACAGCAATCAAACTGAAAATTTATATGTTGATAGAGGCAATTACTATAAGTAGATACTAGCGGACTCGTGCGAGAAATCTCGCATGTTCATAACCCACACTTTCCCCAATAGGATTTGCAAATCGAACACTTCTTACAAAAATTGATATTTAAGAAATTAGAATGCAATTTGTAACTGATAATGTCATTTGTGTGCTGAGTGTCCTGAAACACTCACCGGTTATTCGATATTTATGAAATTATTCCTTTGATTTACTGTTTCTGAAATCCATGCAAAATGATAAAGGAGAGACCTCATAATATTAAAATGACATGAAACGGGCGTCACAGTGACCAAAATGTGGAGTGGACAGAAATTATGGAGCGTATTTTCATACATCAACAGTATCTGCAAATCGAACACTTCGTACATTTTTTAAAGTCATTTTTTAAAGAAATTATTGATATTTATGGAATTAGAATGCAATTCGTCACTGCTAATGTCTATTCTCTTTCATTTGAATGCTCATTTTCACGATCGGTCGCTTTTGAGTGCTGCAGGAGGGATCTATACTACTGAAATAATATATATGATATGAAAATAGGCTATTTAGTTCTTCACGGAACTATTTGTTTTGAAGCCAATAAGTCAGATGTGTGTGAGGTGAACCCCAAGAAAAATGCTGTTCTGAATGTAGCAGTGGGCCTCAAATGACGCGGGAATGTTTCTGCCTGTTCAGTTAATTGTATGGAATTTTAACGTTCTGAGGCATCCTGCTCTGTATGTACAAATCTTACCCTTCCATGACGTTAGCGCTTGGTTTTAGTCTCTTCTGCACAAGCTACACCTACCTCCTAATATTAAAATTCGCCAGCTATGGCTAAAGCCCTGCGTGGATGAACACGCGGATATCCGCAAAATATTTCGCCATGCGGATATACTGTAGTTTGCATGGCTGTGTGGATAGGGGATAAGCTGCGGATAATGTTTAGAGTAAATTTGCGAATAGTTTTTAGAATACAATGTTGAACTGGATTTTTATAATAGTACATTATGCAACGAGCCTATACTGGCAATACTTAAGCCAGAGTATGTTTATAAAACGAGCTTATTCGAGTTTTTTAATTTCCATACGAGTGTCTTAATTACCACTATAGGCGAGTTGCATACGACTGTTTATGTTCGACGATAATTATTATAACTATTTTATGTTCGAACATAAATATTCACAAATATCTGTCGAGATTTCGCCAGTTTTATGTACTTAACAGAGCGCATGAGACGTAGATAATGCCTTGTATAGGACCATGGCCTCCTGGATTACCCTGTTTCCTAGTATTTAAGTTTGGTAGGTTGAGTATAACATATAACTTATGAGTATTCATGTAATATCTAAGAGATGAAAAGGGGAAAGCAGAATACAGACGTCTGAGAAATGAGGTTAACAAGAAGTGCAAGGAAGCGAAAGAAGAATGGTTGAAAGAGAAATGTGCAGGTATAGAAAATTGTCTGAAATTAGGAAAAGTAGACACAGCCTATCGAAGGATTAAGAATACTTTTGGGGAAAAGAAGACTAAGTGCTGTAATATTAAGGACACAAATGGAAAGCCTCTAACAGATAGGGAAGAAAAGGTTGAGAGATGGAAAGCTTACATAGAGAGTTTGTTTAAGGGAAGGGAGATTGAGAATCATGTAATGGAAAGGGAGAAGGAAATTGATGAGGATGCGAAAGGAGATTTAATATTGAGATCAGAATTTGATAGAGCTTTGGAAGACTTAAGCAGGAACAAAGCACCAGGCATAGATGATATACCGATTGAGTTGCTACGCTGCATAGGAGATGAAGGTCTGATCAGGTTATTTCACTTGGTGTGTAGGATTTATGAGACAGGTGAGGTACCCCCTGATTTCAAGAAGAATGTAATCATCCCTATATCAAAGCAAGTGGGAGCTGACAGATGTGAAGATTACCGTACAATCAGCTTGATTACTCATGCTTCAAAGATCCTGTCTAGAATAATTTACAAGAGGATTGAAAGCCAGATAGAAACAGAGTTGGGTGAAGACCAGTTTGGTTTCAGGAGAAATGTAGGAACAAGGGAAGCTGTACTAAGTCTTAGGCTGATTTTGGAAGGTAGAATAAGGAAAGATAAGAGAACGTTCATGGCTTTTGTAGACTTAGAAAAGGCTTTTGAAAACGTTGATTGGAGTAAATTGTTTGATATTTTGAAATCGATTGGAATAAAGTACAGGGATAGGAGGGTGATATACAATCTGTACAGAAACCAGACAGCGGTCATTCGAGTTGAAGGACATGAGAGAGAAGCTGGTATTCAGAAAGGTGTAAGGCAAGGCTGCAACTTATCACCCATACTTTTCAATCTTTACATTGAACAAGCAATGACGGAAATTAGAGAAAAATTTAAAGTGGGAGTGAAGATTCAAGGAGAAATAATTTCAAATCTGAGATTTGCTGATGACATCGTCATCTTGGCCGACAAGCCTGAGGATTTGAATGAGTTTTTGAATGGTATGGACTCCGTCTTACGGAAAGAATTCATGATGAAAATAAATAAATAAATAAATAAATGTAAAACAAAAATACTGGAACGCAGCCGAAATAAATCAGAAACCTCTATGGAGATCAAATTGGCAGGTGAAAAGCTGAAGGAAGTAGGAGACTTCTGTTACTTAGGAAGCAGAATAACCAGTGATGGACGAAGCAAAGAGGATATTAAAAGTAGGTTGGCTCAGGCAAAGAAAGCATTTCTACAAAAAAGGAATCTGCTGACATCGAATATAGATTTAGGTATTAGGAAGTCATTTTTGAAAGCCTTTGTCTGGAGCGTGGCGCTCTATGGAAGTGAAACTTGGACTATTGGTGCAGCAGAAAAGAGGAGAATTGAAGCATTTGAAATGTGGTGTTACAGGAGAATGATGAAGATCAGATGGGTAGATAGGGTTACAAACAAAGAGGTATTAAGACGAGTGGGAGAGGAGAGATGTTTCTGGCGACTGCTAATGAAAAGAAGAGATAGGTTGGTAGGACACATACTAAGACACCCAGGAATAGCAAGCTTAGTTATGGAAGGAAAGGTCGAGGACAAAAACTGTAGGGGTAGACCAAGGTTAGAATATGTTAAACAGATTGCCTCGGATGTAGGGTGTCGGAGCTATGTAGAGATGAAACGAATAGCTCAGGACAGGGAGGCATGGAGAGCTGCATCAAACCAGTCAAAAGACTGAAGACTCAAACTGTGCCAGTCGTTTCGACCGACACAATGTTTTGTCCCCACCCCCTCTCCCCCGGGTCTGTCGTCCCCGGGAGGAGAGCTCTGTACATTGGAACATTTCTGGACTTTCAAATTCCCGCTTCTCCCTCTCATGACTAGACACTCTTTCGGCTAGAAAATGGCGGCTGTGGCCGTGTGTACGCGGTGACACACCCTGTTGGCTTCCTATTGGATCGGCCGTGCTCACTCTATTACACAGTGGGTTGAAAGTGATGCATGTTTGGCGTCTGACGCCGAGAGTTGAACTTGGAACGATGTAACGAGTGGAGGTGTTCTGACCGACTCCTCGGAGGTCGGTCATAAGTGCAATTTATTGGCAAATGGGCCAATCACAAGGTACTGTGAACTGTTTCTTCAGTACATATTACGCCATCCATTTTAAACTATTTCACTCCCGATGGAGATTTTTCTTATTTTAAATATTCTGGTTTCAGTGCGGGTAGAAACATAGCGTCCATAGACTTGGAACTTTCATATGTGGTACCACAAACCCAATCTTTTTGATTTGGCAATTCTCATCTTACTAATTTAATCGTCAACATATAATGAAGGGATTTTCTCCGTCTTATTTCTGAAACTCTGGACTGTTTCGCATGTTGGCAAAATGCCACGCATTTTCTTCAGAACGTGGTAGCCACAACGTAAGATGTACGCGGGACGCCAACCTAACTGTTTGCTTTAAATTATTTGTTTTGAACTTCAAAAGGACAAATTTGGAATATTATTAACCCAATGTAATTTTGGTGGGATTTAGTTAATTTTCACGGCGGCATGCCCTTTGAATTGTCGCCCGTTATGGTCGGTCCATTGTTGGCGTGTTGCCGCACGCGGGTCTTGCCAACCCTTAGTTTCCTCCCCTCTCTTTGCGTGCTCGCAATGCTATTTTATATTGAGCCTTTGGCGCTCAGAAACCTTCCTAGGTTTAATTTAAATGCTCCCCTTGATTTGTATCACGTGTTCGTGATAGCTGATTAACTTCCTTGGCATCAGACAACTCGTTCTTGCCCGCTCACTAGCCCCTTAGTTTGGGCATTTGATTTATTCTTGGTCCGCTCTCCTGAGCCAGTATTTTCCGTTTTAATTATTTTTACCCTTAGGCCTCGTGTAAGACCAGATCATTAAATGGGACCCTCCAAATCCTTTTTAGGACAAGTGCCTTATTTACATGTGCCCCCGCCTTCTATTGTATCCCTTTTATTTTGAATATACAGATTGTTTGTTTGTTTTCTAATTTGACTACATGACTATTTCCTTGGCCAGTACTGAAAGCCACCCTCTAGGTTAACCAACCCAGCCTTCCGCTCCATGATCATTCTGATCAAGCCCCCTCTCTTCCTTGGTCTTCCAGGTAGCCTAAATATTTAGACCTTGGGTAGCTTGGGGGGGCTGTCCTGTGATTCCTTTCGGGGGATTGCGGGACAGTAATAACAACAACAATTCCCCTACCACGGGAACTGAGTGTTTGCGACGCCTTCATAAATTACATTAAGAAAATCATAGTAAAAGGAAAAAAATGTTAAGTTGCAAGTTTATTATTATTATTGTTATTATTATTAACATGGATATGCTAAGAGAATGATACTCCAGGTGCAGGTTTGGACAGAGAGGAAACATGGTGAGGTTGGTTATTATCTGACTCAGTTCTTGACTGGCCATGGGTACTTCTGTTCTTATCTTAAGAAGATGGGGGAAAGTGGATTCACCAGATTGTATGTACTGTGTTAATGAGCTAGATAATGCGAATCACACCTTCTTCTCTTGTGGACGGTAGGTCCAAAATAGTCAGTCTCTTCAAGATCACATTGATCTAGAGATATCTCCGGACAATACTGTTGCGGTAATGCTACAGAATGAAGAACATTGGAAACTTGTAGGAAGTTTTGTTGAAGATATCCTCCGAACAAAGAAGACAGATCTGGATCGCCACTGAAGATATCCACTAAGGAGGAGTGTCCTACGGGAAAATATAAAATGACTCTAGCCTGAAGTAATGAGATAAACGGATCCAGGCTAGTGTTCAGAAGTAACGGGGGGAGTTTTAGTCAGTAGTCTGCTACTTAGGAACCTGACATTATGTGCGTAAGTGCATTTCTACCCATAAAAAAATAAAAATAAAAAATAAACATAAAAAGCATGGATATGCTTTAGGGCTTGAGTTCGCCTCATTGCGTTGCGTAAAGGCTAACATTACTTTCTGTCTCCGCGGGGCCCGGGTTAGATTCTTGGCTCTGCCCAGAAATTTAATTCTTGTCTGAGGGCTGGAACCACGTGAGGCAAAACTGAGAAGAGGCGGGTTCGATTTCTACCTCAGCCATCCTGGAAGTGGATTTCCGGGGTTTCACCCACTTCTACTCCAAGCAAATGCCGGGATGGTTCCTAACTTAAAGCCGAGACCGCTTCCTACCTCAATTACAAATACGCACACTGTTATAGACATCACTGTGATACATAAACAAGGTACTTAGCCATTGTTCACGACATGTTAAAATTTGATACAAAATTTTATTTAAACATTCTGAACTGTCTGGTGTTCCAAGTACACTACAAGTGTGTTAGTGAGTTCTGTGAATGAAGTTAATTTCTGTAAATTAATGTATGTTTGCCTACTAAAATTAGAATGGTTAAGGCACTAGTCTTTCCCACAGCTACATATGGTTGCGAAAGCTGGACCATAAGGAAACGAGACAGGAAGTACAGGGAGTCCGGGAATGTTCTCCTCAGTGCCTACAAGCTGCTGCGAGAGATTACGTCACCAGTTACGTTGGCAGCACGGCTGTCGCTTGTATCATAACAATCAGTAAACATAATACTCACCACATCCATTCATAACATACTGTTGCACTCTTCCAATAATCTAACAATACACACTGACGAATTTGACAGCCCACAGCCCACACATGTGGCCTTCACCCTATCAAGGACACTGTGCAGCCAACTAAACTGATGACGCAACCACTCGTAGTTGCACGTAGCCACTGCGGAGAACATTCCCGGACTCCCTGTATATTGATGCTTTTGAGCTCTGGTGTTAGAGAAGGATACTGCGTATTCCTTGAACAGCCAAGAAAACAAATGTATGGGTAATTCAAAAAATCAAACCAAGATGTCTCTTGAAGCATTGATTACAAGATTACAGCTGTCATATTTTGAACACATTATGATACGTTCTGATTCGTTGGAAAATACAATAAATTATACTTGGATAGGTGGAAGGGTCTCAGAGACGAGGGTGGCCAGCATTGAGATGGATCGACTCCATCAAATCCAACATGAATATGTCAGTGAAGGATTTGAAGTAAATGGCTGAAGACCGAATCATATGGAGACAGTCCATCCATGCAGAAGCTAGGAGTCGACGCCGCCTTGATGGCACCTGATCATCATCATCATCAATTTGCTAGTTATTTAATAAGTTGGTTGGTTGGTTCCTCAGTTTAGTAGCTGCGACAACGCGGTCATGTAGCCCCGTGTACTTTGAAGTTGATTGTGTGCAATGTAGGAAAATGAATGAAGTGGATTTACAGTATTATTAACAGACACATTTTATTGTACACATCTGGCACAGGGTTAGAAATAAGAACATTAGGACTTCATCAACCAAGCAGTTAGATAAAGTTGCTTCATCCAGGCACAGGAGAGGAGAATATAGTCCTTTTTTTTTTACAAATGAGGAGCCATGTGAGAACAGTTTTTAATGAATGAGCTATTTATTAAAATTAGTTTCAAATGCTGTGTGGAATGATGATAATGGCAATATTGGCAACAATAAATGTCAAATATAAAATAACGTTTATTATAAAACAACAAAATTACGCAGAGAATACACAATCACCTGGAACTTCTACAATAGGAAATCCCTATCCACAAAAGCCAAACTCCAACACTACTACGCAGTTGTCCTTCCAGAGGCACTCTACGCAACTGAGACATCGTCACTCACGTTGACATCAAGGACATCGAGAAAATTGAACGACAGATACTAAGGATGATATTCGGGCCTAAGTTTCAAGACGGTATATGGATGTGAAACAAGTAGTTCCGTGAAGAACTATACAGCCTATTTTCATATATCCTGCTCATGTTAATTGTCTCTATCAACATACAAAATTTCAGTTTAATTGCTGTAACAGATTCGTAGATATTGAGAACCGTCTAAATATTTCATATGGTCGCCAGGATGGATTTATATTTTTGTACTATTACATTAAGATTATTGTGTGCGTGTGGTATTCAAACTTCAATCGCATGATTAGAACACAAGAAGTAAAAACGAGATTTTAAAAGTACGCACACCAGCCATCTTGTGATTATGCAAACAATTGAAATGAATTAGATGCCAGTGGATCAACATTTGTATAAGCATTTAACGTGCAACGTTTCACGGCACTCGGATAGTTAATTCGCGAGAAACGTCCATTTAAATATTTATACTTCGCGTCGCCGCCATGTTGGATTTGTGCTCACCAGGTTACTGAAAGTCCTATAGGTGAACATATGTTCATAGTCTCTATGAACATTAAAAAAATCAGTTTGGTTGCTGTAAAAGATTCATAGATATTGAGAACCGTGTAAATATATCGGAAGCTCGCCATTTAGGATTGCTATATGTATAGGCCATAGAGTTATGTACCATTCAAGGACAATTATTGCCTAGCTTCATTATTCAAACTTTCACTTCGATCGCATGATTACGACACAAGAATAAAAACTTAATTTTAAAATTTCGCACAGCCGCCATTTTGAGGTTATGTAAACAATTGAATTAAATTAGATGGTAGTGCATTACAATCTGCAAAATCATTTACTGTACCACATTTCACTGCGCTCAGAGAGTTAAATCACGAGGAAAGTCTATTAAAATATTTCAAATTCGCTTGGTCGCCATGTTCGTTTTGTACACAACAGGTTTATGAAATATACATAGGTAAACTTGCATCAGTACCCTTTATCACCGTACAAAATTGCATGATGATATCTGTAATAGTTTCGGAGATATAGAATGTCAGTGAAATAATTCGCACAGCCGCCATTTTGAGGTTATGTAAACAATTGAACTAAATTAGACTCCAGTGCATTACAATGTGTATAGACATTTGCTGTACCAAGTTTCATTACGTTTGGATAGTTAAATCGCGAGAAATGGCTATTAAAAGTCTCAATTTCGCTTGACCGCCATGTTGGTTTTGTAGTCACCAGGTTTTTGAAAGTCTCATAGGTGAACTTCTAGTAGTGCCCTTTATCACCGTACACAATTTCAGGGCGATATCGGTAATAGTTCGGAGATACTGAATGCTAGTGAAATATTTCGCACAGCCGCCATGTTGGATTGGTGAGACGTAACAAAATTTGAAGGGCACGGTCGAGGTCGCCGGGAATAGTGCTATGAACTTACCGAGTTTCATTGAAATCGCTCGAGCCGTTTAGATTTTATTAGGGGGACACACACACACACCTCACACACACACACACACACGCACACACACACGGACAAAAGGTGATCTCATAAGCCTATTTTTTCAAAATTGAAAATAGGCTAAAAACTCGGAAGAACTATGTGCATTAACTGAACGATTCTCTTCAGTCGCACGCAAACGGCGAATGATATTTTATGGGCATTTAACACGAATGGATGGTTCACGTCTGACTAAGAAAATATTTCTTATTATCAATGGGAGCCGACAAACCATAACTCGCTGGCTAGAAGATACACACACGGGCCTTACGGAAGTCGACATTGATCCAATGACTATAACAAGGACTACATACAGACAATAGATCAACACCCACAAATTTGCACCCAAGAATCTATCCGAGAGAAGCTTGAAACTCCAAAACTCTTGGACACAAGGAAGACGGCAGGCCCCGAGTGAAAGAATGTAGAAATTTTTGGCGAATAAGAAGTTCAAAATGATGAAGAATTCCCGTGCTATTTAATGGTTACACGTGCTCCTTAGGGGCCTGAACGAATATAATAATAATAACAATAATAATAATAAGGTCATCAAAGAATGGAGAAATGAACTGAGGAGTCGTAATACCTGGAAGCCCGTCATGCTAGGAAGGCAAACGGATAATATCGACGTGACATGCTTCGCTTTCGTGGATGATCTTGCAATCCCCTCCGCAGATGAACGAACGGCAATTCTTCAGATTGAGGTCTTAAAAGAGTGTGCTGAAAAGGTCGAACTACAAATTTCCTTCTCAAAGACCGAGTTTATATCGACAAAACACATTCAAGCACAAAATTTACTCACAGAGTACGTTATGATAAACAGGGTTAATCAATTCAGGTATTTGGGTGAAATTATTGAACGCACAGGTATGGAAAGAGTGGCGCAAAAATCTCGAGAACTTAAATTGCGGAAATCATACGGAAAAATCGCAAATATTTACAACAAGAAATGCATGAGCATCAACACCAAAATTCAACACTACACGACTGTCATCAAACCTGAGACACTTTACGCCAGCGAGACACTAAACCTCAATTACAAAAGGGATCTTGAGAACATCAAAAAAGGCTCAGAGAAAAATCATCCGTAAAATGTTGGGCCCTAAACTCACAGATGATGGATATCGTCTGCAATCACACACAATCACAGAGAGATACACTAACATCGAGTCAGATTTCCGCAAGCGACGACTGAGATTCTACGGCCACATTATGAGACTGAATGACGACCGGCTAACAAAGAGAATATTGACTTACTTACGAAAACTAAAAGTGACAACAGCCTGGGTTACCCAAGTCTAAATTGATCTCGAAAGTGCCAATATCATACCAATAGACATAGACGATCGAATGACATTCCGACATAAGATCCACAGTTGGGAAGTCACACATGAAGATCGACCAAGGAGACCAGGGAAAGGATGGACGGAGGAACGTCGAGTCCGACACAGTGAGATGATGAAGGAGTTCTGGAAGCACAAGATGAACAGCACCAGAACATAATTTGCTTAATGTGATCCTTTGGGTCTAAACAATGTAAGTAAATAAATAAATAATAGAACAATAAGATAATGCGGACCACCCTATAATTTAAGTCAGGTGCCGCCACTGGATTACCATAAACCTCAGGTCAGTGATTCTAGAAGGCATCCTACAGCAGCACCCCTAGCGTTGTTATTCATAATCAAGTATTATGTTATTTGCCTTAGAATTTTATTTGGAAAAATCGTATATCAAAGCTGAACACGAGTTCACGGCACGCAATTCATTTGGAGTTGTTGTCCAGCGTCATGGAGCTGGTGCTGGAGCCAGCTTACAGATATGAATAACAAGATTACCGCGGCACACTCAATAAGAGATATTAGTATCCCATTAGACTGTACAACAATTTATTGCGATTACTGTACACACCGCTTGTTGAAATTAAGGGAACCGGTTAATTTCAATAGCGGGTCCGGTAACATATCATACTTAGATCATCTTAATAGAATATCTTGAATAAACTAACGTGATAAGTTAGTAATTGTAATGTGCCTTTGTAAATTACGAGGGATTTTCAAGAGTAAGACGCTCGTAAATATTAGAATATTAACGCATTGTTGTATTGCCCAAGCCAGTGGGATAGTGACTCAAGATTGTACACACAATGCCTAGTTTTATAACCATTGCCACTAACTCTGCTAGCCTGGCTAGGGTTTATTTATTTATTCATTTATTTAATTATTTATCGATTAAATCTTTCTATATTTATTAATTAATCAATTTATTTATTTATTTCATTCTTTAATTATTTAGTCAATTCTTCTTCTTCTTTATCGTTTAGGCCTACTTAGGACCACGGGGCTCGTATCTACTCTTCGGTAAAGTTGTTGCTTTATTTAGTCAATTATTTATTTATTTATGTATTTATTAATTTATTACATAATATAGCTTTGGGGCTACTACGTCAAGTGAAATTTTAAATATCCAACGTTTCGAGACAGTTTCTTGCCCCTTTATCAAGGTTTGTCAAGAAAGAGAGAGAGAGAGAGAGAAAGAAAGAAAGAAAGAAAGAAAGAAAGAAAGAATGAAAGAAAGAATGAGTAAACAATGGCATATAGCCTCCATAGATAAATGGTATAAGATGGGAAGCCATGACGAAACAAATAGTTACTCCATGACCTCCTGAGACCAAGAAGATGCTGGTAATGAAACTATAGAGGACAGCCATGATTTAGGCCTATTCAAGGGATAACCATCACCTCTATTAGAGTTGTGTGATTGTTTACTTATTGAATATATTTATTTTTTATTTATTTATTTATTACTTTATTTAATAATTACTTTATTTCTTTCTTGCTTTGTTTATTAATTTAGGCCTATTATTTTATTTATTTTATTGTTTATTTATTAATTTATTCATATTTTCTCTATTTATTTATTAATTAATTTATTTCTTTAATTAATTATTCACTTATTTATTTATGTAGTTATGTTATTATCCATTTATTCATTTTGCTTTCTTTCTGCATTTTTTCTTTCTTTATTCTTTCATTTATTATTTATTTATTTATTTATTTATTTATTTATTTATTAGTTCTCTTTTGTTCGTCGAATATCCAAGGAAGTATTTCTGCGAAATTTTACACCGTGTAAGCGCAAAAGAGATTGCATTTTATTATTTATAAATTAGGCTTGTGTAATTATTATACTATCTTTGAATATTTTATCACTAGTGATCAAACAGTTCCAAATGCTATTTATTTATCTATAAGCTTGTGAATTGTTTTTCTTTTTTTTTATCAAAGATAGAACGGTAGATCATTTTAAAATTTGAAAATCTTTCGGTTGTTGTTATTGTTCGTTCTTTGCCTTTGCAACTTTGGGTGTGTGTATAAGTTGTCTGGTAATCTATGTCACTGCGATGTCTATAATCGAGGTAGAGTTTGCGTAGAAGGCGGCAGCTTGCTTACGTTAGTTATCACTCCGACATTTGCCTGGAGTATAAGTGGGAAACCACAGGAAACCACTTCCAGGTTGGCTGAGATAGGAATCGAACATGCCTCTTCTCAGTTTGGCCTCACGAGGCTGAGTGAACACCGTTCCAGCCTTAGATCAGAATTACATTTCTTTGCAGAACCGGGCCTCTGCGGTGACAGCCAAGAAGCGGACAACATTTCGGTTGAACACCTATGTTTTCAGGTTGTCCGTCCAGCGGATATGGGGTTACCAGCCATCCAGCTTTTGCCGGACATGTCGTAGTTTTCAGTCACGTTATTCTGGTATTTCATTTTTTTTCTAAAATGCCCGACATTCTTTCGTGAGATGATTGTTAACTGACCCTAATGTTTCATTTAGGTTTTAACTCAAATTTGACGTGGCGTAAACCAACTGCATGTGGCTAGAGATGTAAAATGTTTCCTAAGTATTCGACCAATTATGCAATGGCAAGAATGGTAAGCTATTACACTTTCGATAAAGAAACAACAATGCATCAATGCTATTTTTGTTTCTTCTTTCTTTAATGCCAAACTACTCTCAGAACATTTGTTGGTTATTCTTTGCCATTCCAGACAGCAATACCTCTCTGAAACAAGTGTTTATTTTTCCCTTCTATTAATAGAGAGAATGGCCTGTTTGCCATCTCTTGATGAATGCAGTACATTTGCATTTGTCTGTTGGCACAGGTTAGAGTAAAATGTGTTTTTTCGCCGATGTCTCAGTTTCACTCATGGCTGTGATTATATGGAAGCTACTGAGGTATGGGTGGAACTGAGTAATGGCCTCAGGTCACAGCTAGTGGCTGTGGGTGTTGTGAATGGTTCTGCTCACAGGGTTAGTACAGCTAGACTGACACTGTGAGGAAAGCAATGTCAAACAACCTCATTCCTCACCTCGCCTTGTACGCCTCATTGCAGTGCTGCCTCGGTTCTGTGGGTTTCTACAACATAACCTATAGTGGTGCTTTTTGAGGATCCAACCACCCTTCAGGCTGACTACCTAACAGACAGTCTAGTCAAGCCATCGTTACTTCCGACTTGTTTGAGTCCTACGCTAGAGCTATCTAGCGGCCAAAAGTGAAATCACTTTAACTAGCCAATCACTGGCAGCATTTCAAATAGATATAGGCTATAACGACAAATCGAGTTTCGTCCACGATGTTGCAATTTAACGAATCAAACTCGATATTTCGCGATATATCCGTTTGTATGGCTGCCTGTGATTGGCTAGTTGATTTGATGTAACTTCTTACCACTAGATAGCTCTAGCGTAGCACTCAAACGTCACGTCGGAAGTATCGATGCCTTTACTATAGAAAGACTGAAACCGATCGTTGAATGAGTCAGTAATAACTGGAAGGTCATGTTCTTTTAATCGGTTACTCTTCCAGCTCAGCTTCACTTACAGATTATGCAAGGGATCATTCCTCTACCGTCGCAAGAACAGTGTCAGGGAGCTGTACACACTTTGCACCAGATACAACTGGGGATGGTGACAGGCCGATCGCCCAGGCGACTGCTATTGTGGATGTAATGGAGGAAAGGTTAGGGAAGGGTTTTGGGAAAGAAGTCGGCCATGGACCTGCTAAAAGGAAGCGGCCTGGTATTTGCCTGGTGGTGAAAATAAAAGCCACGAAGACCATTTTCAGGACGGCTGAGGTGGGATTCGAACCCACGCTCTCCCGATTCCATCCACCGAGGCTAGTAGTTACGTAGAGAATTTTACAAATATAGCCTATAGGTTAGTTAGTTAGTTAGTTAGTTATTGTTGTTTAAAGGGGCAGAACAGTGAGGTCATCTGCCCCTAAATACATAGGCCTAGGCTACTGGAAAAAATAACTTCAAATCCTCTTTCTAAAATAACTTACACTGTCAAAATAGGTACAGCTTCAGAGAAGAATCGCAGCAAGGACTGAATTTGTTTAGAAAAAGTTCTGTGTAGTAACTTAGTGCATCTGATTTTTGTTTCCATTAAAGCAGTTAGGCTTTTTTAAGGGGTCTGGATTTTTTCACAACAATGTCCTGTATTTAAAAATGTTCAATTGGGAACCCTAAGCGAACCGATTGTAATGATTCTCGCGGCGATTGAATCCGTCTCTTGCCAACTCTGGCGTTAAGATCCTTTAGTATGCCTTCCTTCGGAGGGGAAGTAAAGCCGGCGGTCCCATGTCATAGATTTATGGCATGTAAAAGATCCTTCCACAAACTAAACTTGTGTGAAGCTAAATTTCTAGGTTAGATTTCGTTGGAACGCTCTATCAAAGTTCCAACGTTAACCACTACATATCATTGACATCTGGTAGCGAAAGTTGGAAATACTTGAAATTGTACGGTACTTGTAGCTCATCCTACGGGTGTCCGCCTGAAGCAGCTACAGCCTCTGGCGAGCCGAACATGTCCTCGGACACTCCCGGCACTAGAAGTCATTCGATAAGTAATAAATAATAATTCGGCAAATAATTCGTAAGTACAGGTTTGTTCAGTATTAGTGTTTATTTTCATTTAGAAAATAACCATTATTATCTCAAAGCTAAATTTCTAGGTTAGATTTCGTTGGAACGCAGTATCAAAGTTCCAATGTTAACCACTAGATATCATTGACATCTGGTAGCGAAACTTGGAAAACAAAAAAAAATGAACGAACTTGTTAGCTCACCCTACGGGTGTCCGCTTGAACTATCACCCGCGATTTTGAACGAACCTTCGAGTTAGTGTAATTGACTCCCCATTAACCTTTTAGAAGGCAAGACTGCCCTGCATTTTTTCTAAAATGGGATGACGGATATGTAACTTACTGTAGATGTTGTCCGCTACTCTCAATGAATGTACATCCGGGTGAGTTAGCCGTGGTCGTTACGGCATGACTGCTGGCAGTCACTCACATCCGGGAGGCGAGGAGGTTCGAATCCCCCCGCCGGCAACCTTGAAGATGGTATTCTGTGGTTTCCCATCTTCCTTTCAGGCAAATGCCGGGGTTGGTCCCTAACTATAGGCCACAGCCGCTACCTTCCAACTCCTCGTCCTTACATTCCAACTTTCCTCCCCAACGGTACTTGTAGCTCAACCATTGGGTGTCCGTCTCGAAGCAGCTCCAAAACTAGCGAGCCGAACATGTCCTCGGACACTCCCGGCGCTAAAAGCCATGTTGTTTGTTTGAGTCTTCAGTCTTTTGACTGGTTTGATGCAGCTCTCCAAGCCTCCCTGTCCTGAGCTAATCGTTTCATCTCTACATAGCTACCACACCCTACATCTGAGGCAATCTGTTTAATAAATTCTAACCTTGGTCTACCCCTACAGTTCTTATCCTCGACCCTTCCTTCCATAACTAAGCTTGCTATTCCTGGGTGTCTTAGTATGTGTCCTACTAACCTATCTCTTCTCTTCATTAGCAGTCGCCAGAAACATCTCTCCTCTCCCACTCGTCTCAATACCTCTTCGTTTGTAACCCTATATACCCATCTGATCTTCATCATTCTCCTGTAACACCACATTTCAAATGCTTCAATTCCCCTCTTTTCTGCTGCACCAATAGTCCAACTTTCACTTCCATAGAGCGCCACGCTCCAGATAAAGGCTTTCAAAAATGACTTCCTAATACCTAAATCTATATTCGATGTCAACAGATTCCTTTTTTGTATAAATGCTTTCCTTGCCTGAGCCAACCTACTTTTTACATCCTCTTTGCTTCGTCCATCACTGGTTATTTTGCTTCCTACGTAACAGAAGTCTCCTACTTCCTTCAGCTTTTCACCTGCCAATTTGATGTCCATAGAGGTTTCTGATTTATTTCGGCTGCATTCTAGTATTTTTGTTTTACAATTATTAATTTTCATCATGTACTCTTTCCGTAAGACGGAGTCCATACTATTCAAAAACTCATTCAAATACTCAGGCGTGTCGGTCAAGATGACGATGTCATCAGCAAATCTCAGAGTTGAAATTATTTCTCCATGAATCTTCACTCCCACTTGAAATTTTTCTCTAATTTCCTTCATTGCTTGCTAAAAGCCATACGCTAAAAAAAAAAAAAAAAAAAAAATATGTACACAAGTAGCCTACCTCGCTTATCCGGCTCTCATTAAATCGGATTTCCGGTTGATCCGAATTGAGTTTTTATTTTCTGTAATTTTTGTTCATCACGAGAAAATGCGTGCCCTTGGAATGACACTGTACACCAACAATCCAAAAAGAAAGGCACCAGATTTCAATATTTGTGTTTTTAAATTCCTAAATTTTAATTTTAAATCTTGTCAAGTCTTGTTTGTTTCCAGATAATTCAGATTTTCTATCATCCGGATTACCTGTGGGCCTACCTAGCTCCGATAAACGAGGTTCTTGTGTAATGTATTGAGACTCCGGTCCCATAGGTCCTGGGTTCGATTCCCGGCTCTGCCAAGAAATTTAATTCTAGTCTGAGCTTAGGGAGGTAGAACTGAGGAGAGGCGGATTTTATTTCAACATCAGCCATCCTAGGAATTGATTTCCGTGGTTTCTACCCCAAGAGAATGCGGGATGGTTGCTAGCTAAAGACCAGAGCCGCCTCATTCCCAATTCTACTTTTCATTGCAAATACACACTACCACAGACATCACAATGACACAAGTTATCAGGAAAAATTGTATAGGCTACATACATCCAAGTACACTGGAATAAAATAATGATAATAATGATGATAATAATAATATCGTATGGCCTCGGGTGCCAGGTGCAAGCTTTGTTATTTGATGCCCAGAGGGCAGCTTGCATGTCGAAATTTTTGTTGTTCCTTGGCGCGCTATGAAAGTCAAGGAGGTTAGATATCAGATCTCCTTGACACTATAGCGCTTTCTAGTGTTGGCGGAAAATCCCGAGAATAATTTTGCCATTATGAACATGGCCTAATGAACTCAAATTGGTTCTTTAACATGCCAACAACGTATGACATGCGTGCCATGATTTTGTTGCCGTTCAAAAATCACTTATTATTGCCAGGGGCGAACCTGCAAGCTTGGAGTTGGTAGTCCGACACGATAACCACTCACCCACCTTGGCATGATTGAATGACAATGATGCCCTTAAGCGAATCAAAAATAACTTAACTCTACGAACCTTTCACCAAAGGGTGATGAATTGGACCGCAATTCGATCCTGGGTCGTGTTAAGCAAATATCCATGAAGCTATATAATAAATGAATGTCTAAGATGACTACGAGTCCTGAGATGTGTTTCCTTGACTTGCATACGAACTGTGATTTCTAAGAACTAAGAGATCACAGTGAAATATTATAAAATTGTTATTTAAACGCCAATTAATTTATAATTACACAGCTCCTTATTTATCAAAGGCGCACCACCCACCCGAGCCGCAGTAAACCGGATTGTTCTAATTAACTCATTCTTTCTTAGACAACACGTAGTGAGTCTTCCAAGAATACTGAGAGCATTAGCTAAGTCAGCAAGCGTGCGTAACATTAGGCTATATTTCTGCGTAGGAGCATTCTATTCGCCGCTTGACCAGCTGGTGGTGTGAAGATTCAATTGGTGTTGGGGGGTCACAGTGACCGTAACGTTATCTTTTGCGGATGAAAACACATGCATAGATATATAGATAGATAGATAGATAGATTTATTTTGTCTGGCAAGATTAGGGCCTTTGGGCCCTCTCTTCCATCTAACCAGATTATACAAATGATAAGTGATGAAAAATACAAATATAACTTAAATCTAACAATATCACAATGTTGATATAATATAAAATACATGTATGTAAGTGGGAAGGAAACTGTTTCCACAATCTGATGTACGAAGGGCGTAATCTATTGTTTTACACTTCATTTTTTTCTACCCAAATGAAGTATATTACACATCAGTTGTTACGTCCACCTTCTCAACATAATATCCTTGTAGTTTTATGCACTTTCACCAGCGATATGTCAGTCTCTCCAGAAATTCCTGAAACCATTCCTTCAGAGTGCTGCGTACCTATGCCTTGACAGCTGTGTCCAGTTCTGCAAAATCCGCCTAACGGTGGCCATGCAATGGAAACATAGGGGCAGTCCACTGCCAAAGATATGTCAAACAGTGCCATCAATTGGTAAGCGAATGGCGATAGTGTTCTGGGACATCCTTATTGACTGGCTGGAATAGGGGAGCCACGATTAACAGTGAAGCATAACTTATGTGGCAACCCTTAAGCGCTTAAGTCGTGACATTCAAACTAAGTGGCCAGGAAAATGGGCTAAAGGTGTGCTTCTGTAACATAACAATGCCCGCCCCCGCACTAGCCGAGAGATCACCGCTGCCATTGATCAAATGGGATTCTCGGTGCTGCCATATCCACCATACTCTCCCGACATGGCACCGAGTGATTGATTATGTTCAGAAGGTGGCCGTAACAACTGATGTGTAATGTACTTCATATGGGTAGAAAAAATAAAGTGTAAAACAATATACTACGCCCTTCGTAGTAAAGATAGCTTGAAGCCATTATTCTGTGTTGCCTTATTAACAGTTAATATTATAACTTTCAGTCGGTCAATACTAGATAATTGCAATTACTACAGTAGATATGCGAACAAATAACCTTAAATAAATGTCGCGTGATTAAGATATACAAGGTGATTCTTACTATCGTTTTAAACTCTCTGTAGCGACGTAGATAGCATTGATACGAGTAATTTGATATAGGACACTTAGGGTCGCAAGTGTCCGGAAATACCTTAAGGACACCACGTACTCTTACACGATGAAAAATTCTATTTTTGTGGCATCACTTTACTAAGTATTTTCTGGGGTTATGCTAAAGGTACAGATATAATTCTTGTAACACATAAGAAGCGGTATATTCTGAGCTGTTATTAACCATGTATTGCTACTTTGCTTTTATAGGATGTGTGAAATGAATACAAATTTGGACAGATACATTTTCAAAAAAATGTTGTATAAGTTGCTTCAGGTACACATTTCTCAGTTGTTTTTCAATCAAATAATCTCAAATTTTGTTCACATACTTGGAATAGCAGATGAGTAACTACTTTGTTTCATTATTATTGGGACAGAATGCAAGAAAAAAATCCTAACTCTTTCTTTTTAAATATATTCAAAAATATGTAACAATTTTTCTCTTCCCAATCCATGCCTGCTATGTTTTGGAAGTGAAAACAGGTTAACATTCAAATACTCCATTAGGCAAGTTAATTTTAAAAAAATTAGCCCTCTATCTTAAATGGTTTCCTAGTTATTGGTACCTAAACATGAAAAATGAGTATTAACGGAAAACAGCTGACAAAGTTAAAAGTGCATTATTCAGAGCATGGGACGCTAATTTTAAAAAACGAATTTAAGGTAGTTGTAGACATCAAAACCTCAAGAAACTATATATATTTGGATTCAGAAAAGAATGAAGAATTTTATGGCACCAAAATCAAAAAATCGATTTTTTCATCATGCAAGAGTACGTGATGTCCTTAAAAGTGAACCACAACTGTTAAACATATGACGTCATCAGGTGACGGCTATGCTCGAGCGGTTAGGCCCGTGCACTCTTACGCACACCAAAGCAAAGTTGAATATCATATCACTCTGGTTCCGTGTCCTGCTTCCACTTGAAGGGAGATGAGAGGGAACAAAGAAAGCTGATGGATAGGCCCCGGAATTGAACCTCGAACCCCACGCGCCCAAGTCGCACACGCAGACTCGAAGCCAGAGTGATATGACATTCGACGTTTGCTTTGGATGCTTTGGTGTGCGTAAGAGAGCACGGGCCAGACCGCTCAAGCGTAGCCGTCACCTGATGACGTTACATATGTTTAACAGTTGAGGTTCACTTTTGAGTTATTTCCGGACACTTGCGACCCTAAGTGTCCTATATCAAATTACTCGTCTCAATGCCATCTACGTCGCTACAGAGAGTTTTAAACGTTAATAAGAATCACCCTGTATATAGCCCATTTACTGCAACAGTGTCATAAATAGAAATCTGCACTTTTTCAGCTTTTACTTCAGCATAGTGCTGAAAAATATTCTTTATCGTTTGATTGAATCGATACTACTCTATAGTTTTGTTGGCAACGTGAGACTACACAATAATTCGTTGTGCCATTTTCCGAAAATATTGGAATTCAATCGAGAACACTGATACTTTTTAATTGTGTTGGTGTCTATTACACTCGTCTGTAGCAAGATAATAAATCCCCAATTCATAATGGCGTCAAAACCTTGACATTATTTAAGAAATCCACATTTTAGTAACTGCCTGTACATCTTTAATTGCAGTTTCACACAAACATTATATTTTGAGTTATGTCGCTGTTGCAACAAATTGGCATGGACTATTGTGGACAGAGATGTTCCGCTCGTCAAGCGAGCAACATTAGAAGAAAATCTACAATACATAGCTCTACAGAACATTACCAAGCCTACAGTCACACCCACAGCCCTCCAAAAACAAAACAAACAAAACACCTGAAAATTTAATAAGTGGGGTAACTATTACTGATAAACATTAAGGTAAACAAGAAGTTCCGTGACGAACTAAAGAGCCTACTTTTCATGCCAATGATTATTCTACAGTATATGAACCTATCTAGAATAATGACGAAATTAAGTTGTTAATATCGAAATGTCTAATTAGTTAGAAATATTCCTGGTATAATGTAGCCTAATAGAGCACTACAGTTGGCAGCCCTGGAGACTGAATATATTCTTAGTTCCATCTCTTAAGGTACAGAATACAAAATTTGGTTGAAGTCCAATGGACGTTACATGCAGTTAGACATTGGATCTATCAGCACACGTAAAAGCATGTTGGCAACAATGTCATGCGTGTGCTGGTTAGAAATAATCGGAAATATTATGATATCTTGTTGTGCCAATTTTGGATAAAATCCATTTTTAGTATAGAAGTAACATGTATTTAAAAATTGGTCCTTTCACCAGGCTTAGAATCATATTGGTAGAACTGAAGTATATAAGTTACTCCAAATTAATATAAAATGTCAGGTACTATACGTGTGCATAATTTAAAGCTGTCGGCTTGCATACTTTCAGATATATTGGTATTTTGATGAAGAAAATAGAGGAGCAATTATTAACAGTTGGCAGCCCTGGTGGCTCTTAAGAATACACTCAGTCATATCTGTTTCTGTACACATATTACACACAAAATTTGGTTGAAATCCAACAATAGTGTAGAAGTTATATGCATTTAAAAATTGGACCTATCAGAAGGCTTAAAATTATTTTGGCAACACTGTCATGTATGGCCTCCTGTAAATTAAACTGAAATAGTATTATCTACATGTGTGCCAATTTTGGAATAGCTCCCATGCGTACCTTCCATGATACCCAACAGCAGTTGGTAGCAGTGACATCATTTTCAAATATGGGCTTGAGATATTCCGATATACATCTTTACTCATACTAAACTTGGTTTCGATAGCTGCACACAGCCAGACAGATAGACAGACATTTTCCCGAATCAATCTCATAAGTTTTCCATAAACACTATTAATGAAACCCAACACATACAATAACATGTGTCAAAATCAACCATAGATTACAACACAACAGATATTAGACAAGGGCCACCAACATTTTCCATAAGGCATAAAATATTTTTCATTATAGCACAGAATAATGTTCGCGTAAATAAACTGGTGAATATGAGACACTGTACCTTAATATCCCCAAATCCAATTTCTACATAGCGGATTGTTTTCAAACGATTTCGGTGACATTTTTACTGAATACTGGTGCTCAATCTGCACATATGGCATTGAAGCACACAGAGCGCATGCGTCGGTCTGTCAGAGAGCTTGGAAATCAGAGATATCCTACCCTGCGCAGCACCCGATCACAAAATTCTAGTGACAATCTCAACAGATATTTATGAATATTTATGTTAAAACATATAATAAAGTTATAATTATCGTCGAACATTAACAGTCGTATGCAACTCGCCTATAATGGTAATTAAGACACTCGCATACGCTCGTTTTATGAACACACTCGTGTCTTAATTATAGCCATTATAGGCTCGTTGCATAATGTACTATTAAAGAACAATTTTTAGTATATTTATGGGAATACAAACACACAAAAGGAAATTAAGATTTATGTCATTTTTCACAAAATTATTTTATATTATCAAATTAAAGCCCCTATTTGTGACAGATCTGTGTTTTTTTAAATATATATTCTCAAGGGAGGAGCCGTTTTGCTGACATAGTTGCATTTAAGAAAACATCTAAAGAAGCCAATATTCTTAATCCAACCATTCGGTTTGAGAAGAATGCACCAGATAAGGCTAAATAGGTTAACAAGGAGAAAAAAAAGGCCATCTATGAAGATTTAGTTCCGTACTTTTGGGAAAAAATACGGAGATAGGTACAGGAATCACACTTTCAATGTGCGAGGAATGCCGTTTGGTGCTAGGGGCACTATCTATCGAGAAGTTGTGGTACTGTTCCAGAAGCTTGGCATAGAAAGGAATAACCTGCTCACTCTCGCTGAGCGTATCATTGCTGACTCTGTGGCCATATTGCAGCACCATATTTACAAGAGTGCCAACACCTGACATTTCTTCAGAAAATACCACTGGATTTTAAATTTTAAAAAATAAAAAATAAATAATAATACCGTAATAATAATAATAATAATAATAATAATAATAATAATAATAATAATAATAATAATAATAATAAAATGAAATATTAATGAATTGTCCTAACAATGATTGAAGGGTATGCTGTGCTTTAAGACATCTTGGGGGAAACCAAGCAGCTATATTGTAAATAAATATCTTCTTCTTCTTTTTTTAAAATACGAAAGACCAAGTTTAAATGTTGTTTCAAAAGCTTTTCTCGTAGTTTTCCATTAGTTTTTTTCTTCTCTGAAAAACTAAGTTGTATTAGATTTTAATACCTGAAGGTATTGTTTAGATTGAATGTCAATAAAAAATAAATTTAAAAATATAAGAAAGAATGATTAAGTTCATATCATTATGTAAAATATTAAGGTATTAAGCATTTGTAAATGTGGCCAAGATGTTATAAACGAACACCAGCAGTAGAGTACGTTGTGCTGTTCAAATTCGCTTGGCCGCCATGCTCGTTTTGTAGTTAACCGGTTTTTGAAAGTCTTATAGATGAACTCCCAATAGTGCCCTTTATCTCCGTACTAAATGTCAGGGTGATACCGCTAATAGTTTCAGAGATATAGAATGCCGGTGATATATTTCGCACATCCGCCATCTTGTGGTTATGTAAACAATTGAACCAAGTTAGATGTCGGTGCATTACAATGTGTATAAACACATAGGCTACGGTAGCAAGTTTTATTGCGTTTGGTTGGTTAAATCGCGAGAAACGTCTATTTAAAAGTCGCAACTTCGCTTGGCCGCCATGTTGGTTTTGTACCTACCAGGTTTTTAAAAGTCACATTGGTGAACTTCTAGTAGCCTAGTTCCCTTTATCACCGCACAGAATTCCAGGGTGACATCGGTAATAGTTTCGGAGTTATTGAATGCTGCTGAAATATTTCGCACAGCCGCCATGTTGGATTGGTGAGATGTTACAAAATTTGAAGGGTACGGTCGGGGTCGCGCGGAATAGTACTATGAACTTACCGAGTTTCATCGAAATCGGTCCAGCCGTTTAGAAGTTATTAGGGGGGACACACAAAAATCCTTGCACACACACGCTCACACAGACAGACACACGGACAAAAGGTGATCTCATAAGGCTATTTTTTTTTCAAAAATGATAATAGGCTAAAAATAGTCTAAAAATGCAGGTTGGTAGATTTTCTAAGGGAGGGGGGATCATAGTGGGAATGAAATGTTAACAACAAGAAAAAAGTGGCACGTAACGGGCGTGGGATTGATTGATTGCTTGATTGTTTCAGGATTTTACGCATAGGGCTGGGAAGCCCCATTTGTTGCATGGAGTCCACTCTTTAATATTAAACAGCATTGCATATAACAATATTTCAAGGGGGAACGTGTGCAGTTCTGCCAGGGAGCCCCAGAGGCTTACAACTAGTGGGCAGGCCCATAGCCTCGGTGTTGATTGGTGCCCACTTTAGGCACGAGGGTTCACCTTCCTGTCGACCTCTCTTGGGTAATTCTAGTTCTCTTGTCAAAGTCAACGACGAGGAGTTGCAACTAGTCAGGAGATTGGAGGTTCGAATCCTGATGCTGACAGCGGCTATCCTGAATATGGTTTTCCCTAAGTTTTCTCACACTCCCTCCAGGAGAATTCCGAGATAGTATATTATTTCAAATCACGGGGTGCCAAATTCATCCCCGACCCTAATGTTACACACACCACACATCACAGGACCACAAGTTTTCAAAAAAGTCCATCGCACGGGACTGATGGCCAAGTTGTCCGAAACCCCCCAAAGGAACCCAATCCCAGTTTCATTTATATTCCTTCTATGTTTGATTAATTATTTGCATTACATAATCCACATTGTCAATACTACAGTATGAATATGATGTTTATTATTTGTTAAACGAACATGTTTTGGTAATCTGATATCTTCTTCAGCGTTAATAGGGTTTAACATGAATAAAATAAAATAAAATAAAATGAATATCCGTACAATAATTTGAAGACCCCACGGAAAGAACGGAGTAAGTCCATTTTTTTCGGCAATAAGTTTATGGCGCATTCTGGTGGCCAGCCATCGTCACTACAGATCAATTGAAATTAATTTCAAATATAGCGAAATGTCACTGAGAAACAGAGGTTTTTATTTTTAGTGGAAAAGGAGACAATGTCACATATCCTCTCCCTTTTTCATAATGTAACTTCAGTTGTTATTTGTTTTGAATGTACGGCCTACTTCCTTTATAAGAAATTAATTTGGCAAAAAAAATATATTGCTTACCCTCAATTGGGGTGTTTTGAGTATTTATTTTTAGTGTTGAAAGTTTAAATTCGCTCTCCTGAAAAATTTAGAGAATGTGACTTACCCCGTGTTTACCGTGCAGTCTTCATTTGACTAAAATAAAAGTTCCACATATAAATAACAAGTAGTTCCGTGACGAACTAAAGAACCTACTCTTCTTAAAATTTAAGATTCAAGCCATTCTATATAGACTTATCTAGAATAATGACGAAATCAAGTTGGTAATACTAACATTTCTAAGTACTGCAGTTTGAAATACACCTGAAATAGTGTAGCCTAATAGAGTAACTTACTACATTTGCCAGCCCTAGTGACTCTGAATATATTCTTAGTTCCATCTCTTAAGGTATAGAATGCACATACACAATTCAGTTGAAGTCTAATGGATAGTATGGACGTTGCAAGCTGTTTGTTATTGGTTTTTCAATGTGCGTAAAATCATGTTGGGAACAGTGTCATGTTGTGCCCAACTCTAGGAATGGGTATTCCAAGATTCAGACACCTAGATATCAAGGGAAAGGCTACAGCCGCTTTTGAAAGTTGAGATATTTGAATATCGCGCTACATTGCTTCTCGAAGCAATTGGAAAGAATATACCGATACTTGCATGTCAAGTGACGTAGCGAGTAATAGCAGAGGTCGAGGCTGTTTTTTGATTAAATAGTTAACCATGGAGTAGAGACTTGAGACTGGGATCAGATTACTGGCACGGCCAAATGAAAGAGAATGCAATTAGTATCAAGTAAATCGGACCAGGGATACCAGAGATATGAGGATTTCTAGATTTCAGCGTGATGACGCGTGACCCTGGCAGTTTTGAATAAAAGCCGGCCGGCCGAGGCATCGATAGCTCATTCCAACACAAGCACTTGCCGAGCAAGTTGCTGCTACGCTGAGCCAAGGCACATGGTTGCCGGATCTACGCAGAAGTAATTTTCAAAGTTGTGATAGTCACAAAAGTGCTGCGCTACGAAGTGGAACTTAGTAAGTTTCCAGGCGAGGAGAATCACCGAGGTGATTGAATTTTTTTTTCTACAGATATTAGTGGAAATATTTATGTTTCTACATGGACATATGCTAGACTTTGTCTAGAATTAGTACTTTGTCACAGTCCAGTAATAACCTAATACTTGGATGTTTAAGTCCATTTCAGTCAGTTTTCATATTGGTAACTTGTTAACCACTTCGATCTATCAGTACACTGAAGACCAGTCGATCACGGTGGTGTTCATTAGTCTACGCAAGGGAAACTACAGGTTGCTTAGCGCATGGTAGATGGTGTTAAACCATGCCCAGGGAACGATCTTCAGAACAGCCGTTGATTGGTTAGACTGTCAGTGTCTTCTTGTATTGATAAGATTACCGTGAGTTATGTTACAACTGACATATCTAAGAATAGATCACTTAGATCTGACCCCATTTAAACAAATTGTTATGGCTTTGATAGAAGCCCATATTAAAATGGAACAACAGTTAATTCAAACGTCAAGAGATACTACCACTATGTCTGACTAGACGGATTGTGGGTATATAATGGCGGCCGATACAAGGATTATACGTGCTTGTCCGATAGGGCATGTCTATGGATAGATCTGGTACAGACCAGGTTTACTACGCTTCAAGAACATCAAGAAATGTAAGCCACATTTGAATTATATTATGCCTAGCTAATTGGAACAAACTATTTTTCGGCAGATGACCAACACATTTATTTTTCTTCGTATTTAAATCTTGCAATGATTTACGCAAGACACATTAGAGTTATTCTGAGTATTTTCAGCACTCAGAACAGTTTAGGATCGATGACCGAGCATTTCGAGCATTTATTTGAATATTTCATATTTTTGGGAAATCACGGTAATCAGCCGATGTAACTGTAAAAGTTAATAATTATTTTTGTTGAGGAATGGATATTTTTTTTCCATATTCGAAGGTTCGAACATGTGGATTCTCACATAATGAGATGATAATTAAATATATTTAAAATAATATAACTAATAATAATAATAATAATCCACTAAATAATAATAATAATTTTTGTAATTTTTCTACATAATTCTTGGATATTATATTTTATAATAATCATATGTATTGAGAGAGAGCCTATGAAGTAGTTTAATCATTTCTAGTTTGGAACAGGAGATTTTCCGAAGGAGAGTGGTTAGCGCAAGCCCGCATTCAACCAACATTTCAGTTCTGGTTGAACAGTTGATATTTGCATTGAGCAAAGTATATTTTTCAGATAACACGGAGAGGCATGAAACGGGAAGCAAATGATAATTGTATCAAATAGGATATTCTTGTATTTATATAAAATCATGACGTAAATACACTCGAAAGTGAAATAAAGATTTTCATAAGTATGGTAAATTCACGGGTTGAACTGAATGGTAAAATAAAATAAACTTGTAAGTTTATTAATCTTCCAGTGTTGATAACAAGCAGAGGCTTGATTTATTGTATAAATTTTGGGAAGAAAATTTATGTGTGTGGAGTAGTTGAAATGCCATTCCCAGGTGCGCATGTTTAAGTCGCAGGAATGAAGAAGT
Organism: Meconema thalassinum; assembly: GCA_946902985.2. Classification (NCBI taxonomy): domain Eukaryota; kingdom Metazoa; phylum Arthropoda; class Insecta; order Orthoptera; family Tettigoniidae; genus Meconema; species Meconema thalassinum. The sequence goes on from OX336393.1 coordinate 415,498,061, forward strand.
TTTTTCGAGCATCAATCAAATAGCAGGTTCGATGGCTCAGGTTTATAGAAGGAGTATTGGAACCACACATTTCGTCGTATGAATGACCCGAAGGTTATTTCTTAGAAACCATCAGTTCTTATTTCAACCTTGTTTACGAATTCCATTTAGACTTTGATTTTGCTAGAACCTGGATTTGTCATGATAGTAGTTTATTCTTCTTCAGAGGAAGACCTTTGCCGTTGTTGTTGTAATATTGTGTTCTTACACAAATAATAGAATGGGCCACGGCCAATTAAAAATAATTTTTTAACCACGAAAAATTTGAAGGATGTTTTCAATCCTAGTGCCATGAACTAAATGAATTCATTATGAAACTACAATTCTTATTTCCGCATTCTGTCGAAGAATTGCAAGTTGTGAAAATTACTAAAAATGGCCATGAATATAAATATTATTTTTATAATAATGATTCCAAGTGGAAAATTGAATAGTTGAATGGTTCAACATTTTAGTGATCAAGTTGATGATTCAGAAATCATGTATTTTGTTAGAAACTTGAATTTCATAATCGAGTCACTTCTCGAAACGTTTAATGTCAGAAGAACAATTAATTTTTGTTGTGCTTCGCACAGTTCTTCGATGCTATGCTCAAGGTCAAATACTTTTCAGATGTTATTAATATGTGTAAATAATTTGTGTTGCTTCAATGATAACAATATTTTTCGACAATATTTTTGAAACTGGAAAAATAAGTGAAAGTTAAAAATTCTATGAACATTTATTCTACGAGTGTTAATATAATGTGAAAATTCAAACAGTGAACTACGATATTTCCAGTAGAGACAATTAAATTTGAACTGGATTTAATCATAAATAATTTTGGAACACAGTCTACAGGACTGTCAATCAGACTTGTGTTTCCAAAAAATAATTGTCAAATGTGTTTGGAAAATTTCTGTATATTGTGTAAATAGGAGTGTGGGTCGCCACACGTGAATGATGCTGCTTTGAGCCTTTTTGCAGTCAATTTTAAATTCAAAATAAACTGAGATAATTTTACTGGATGTGTTATACCCAATTGAATCTCCTTCTATCCTTATTGTTGCATTGAGCCAAAAATCAGTAAAGCATTTTTTTCATTTGATGTCGTTTTTGCGATTTGCTTTAACCCATCTGGCGCTCCGGGATATTTTGACTCTCGTGCTGACTGATTATTGGTAAAATGCATATGTGGTCGTGTGAACTCCGGTCTAAACGGGCACATAAAATAAGATAGAGAGAGAAATGGCTTCGAACGTGGGCCTCGATTTAGACATGGTCAATCGCATGCCGATTTAAATTGTGATAAATTTTATATAAATATTTTGGGAGTTGAGAGATGTCTGGTTTGGATGAATAAATTAGTAGGAAACCCAATTAGTGGGGAAAATTAAAAATTTAACTGGATTAATAATTAGAATGGGTTTGATTATTTTTGATAATGGCTTAACCAATAGGGCGTCTAGTAAATTCAGTAGCAAACGTTCGATGACTGGACATACACATTATTAGAATCCAGGTGGAGGATATTTGAGAACTTGCATATTTTTCTTGTGATATTGTGGTAAATGTAATTCGTAAAAGTAGAGAATTTTGTTTTTCCATCACGTCGACATTAGGACAAATCTCATTTTATTAGAGTGTTCCAATTAGCTATTCATATTTCTTGTTCTAGTTATAAGCTTGTGTTTGCCAATATTGTATACCCCTAAGTTTTGAATAATAATTGAACATTATGGAAGAAATGATGAGAATGATGAGGAGTTTGGAGGAGAGTTCAAAAGAAGCTGGACTGCGTGTAGCAGAAATTATGAAAGAAAATACTGAGGCTTTGGAAAGGAAACTTAAAGAAAATTCTGATTCTTTAGAGAATAAACTTAAAGAAAGTTTAAATGATAAATTTAAGGAAAATTCTGATTCTTTAGAGAATAAACTTAAAGAAAATTTAAACGATAAACTTAAAGAAAATTCTGATTCTTTAGAAAATAAACTTAAAGAAAGTTTGAAGGATAAACTTAAAGAAAATTCTGATTCTTTAGAAAATAAACTTAAAGAAAATTCTGATTCTTTAGAAAGCAGGCTAAAAGGTAACTTGAAAGAAAATTTAAATGGTAAATTTAATTCAATGGAAAGTAAATTTAAAGAGAATTCTGAAATTTTGAAAATGACACTTGAGAGTAAAATGAATAAATTATGCGAAAAAACACATGAGCTCGAAACTTCATTAGCTACTAACGCAAGTTTAATGGACGATAAATTTCTCGATGCCGATCTTCGATCTCAAAGCTTAGCTGATAGGATAGAACATGGTCTTAGGAAAGTTGGTGAAGACATGATCAACCTAGAAGTCAGAGTGAAGAAGGAGAGTAATGAGATGGGAATTCTAGTTGTTCAACGGTTGACAGAACAATTCAAAGAACTTGTAATGGGAGAAATAAGAGAAGGTGTGATTAATGAATTGCAAACTGAAATTAAAACCACAGTTGTCAATGAAATTAAAGACACACTCAAGCTGGAGAATCAAGAGGGAATCAAGGAGATTAGGGAATCTTTGTCATCCCATATTCAAGTAATTTCCAAAGATATCCAAGCAACTCAGAAGGACATATCAGATATGACGGGGCCATTGAAAAGTCACGAGGCTGTTATGAACCAGATATCCATTGATGTTAAGGAGAATTGTAAAGAAACTGAAGCAATTAAGAAAATGGCAGAAGAAAACCAGAAGGAACTTGAGGCTATGAAAACTCAAATCAAGGACGAGAAACAGTCTGACCATCTGTTGAAAATGCCAAGTGTATGGGGAAAAGAACAGATACAGATAAATCTAGGAGCACCTAGAGAAACTGATAGTCAAAGACAGGATGAGGTCAGGGCAGTATTTCAATCCAACCCCATAACTGTATTCAAGAATGTAGAGGATAAGCCTTCTAAATTTTCAGGGCGAGATTCTGTGACACCCGTGGAATTTTTGAGAGAAGCAGGGGATTACCTGAAAGATTCCAAGATCCCTAAAGAAAGACAGATCCGAGTGATAGGGAAGTTTTTGGAAGGTCCTGCGCTTCTTTGGTTTAGAGCTTTTTGATCCACTCTAACCACTTTTGAGGAGTTTTCTCGTGGGTTACTGAAAAAGTTTTGGTTCCCAGAAACCTAACAGCAAGTCAGAGCAGAGTTATATTCGAAGAGATTCTCGACGTCACAACCTACTCGATACTCAACGTACTTTTCTGGGCAGCTTTCTAAACTGCAACATTTAGATCCGCCGATGCCAGATAACGAATTGATTACTGCATTGATACGTCAGTTTCTAGCAGACGTCCAAAGGACTTTGATCGCTGCTGATATCTATAATATGGAGCAATTTGACGAAGTATTACAGAAGCTGGATCATACGAACGCTCAATTCCTCCATCAGAAGGGAGGAAAGAATAACAACGCTGTGTACGCTGTTATGGCTGATAATTATTCTCAAACACCTCGAGAGATTCGAGAGGGGCGAGAAGAGAAAACGCCGAGGGAAGATTCAAATAAGAGAGGATGGAATCAGTACAGTAACAGATACAGTTACAAGCCTTATGCGAGACCGGATGGTGGAAATCGATACAATACTCGATGGAGAAGGCCACGGGATAATCAAGGAAGGTACCAGGAAAGAAGATACTATGGTAGAAACAACTACAATAACAGAGGGAATGTGGATACTCGTCAGTCCAATGAAGAGTTCAACAAGGAGACGAGGAAAAACTTGGAAGCAAGACACCAAGATAACTTGCAATTTTTGGAGCAGAGGCCCAATGAACCAGGTCCATCGGGAACACAACAATCCCGGGGGAATGGTAACGAAAAAAAAACCAACTTCGAATTCACAGTAGAAGATAGAATTTTAAACACTTTCACTTCCAGAATTATTAAATGGCAAGCAGAGGATGATGACTTAATTCAACAGAATGACGAACGGAAAGAAATGGGTACAAGAATTAGAATGCCAATCATATCATGCGAAGTATTCGGTATGCCTGTCGATACTTTGATTGATACTGGGGCTATGCTTTGTCTTGTGAGTGAGAAGCTTTATATTCTGTGGAAGCTCAAAGAGAATTTAGAGGAGATTCCAGTATCAGGAATTAAGATCCAAGGAATAATACCCAACAAAATATCTCTGTGTAAAACACAATTATACTTATGTATTACGATTGGAGGACATGATTTCCGACATGTGTTTGTAGTAATGAAGGACATGGCTTTTGACATGATATTGGGAGCAGATTTCATTCAGAAATATCAAGCAGTGATAGACATGAAGACAGAGACGATCAGATTCAAGAATACCAAAGAGATTAACTTCGAGGGAAAAGAAGAGGAAGACATCGAGGGAGATGCTCAATGGTCTCTGATTTTTCATGAAGCTGAAGGAAGAGAAGTCTACACTGAGGAGTCCCCCGAGCTAGGGAAAATTTTGGAAGGGTATCACGATATTTTCGATATTAAACCTGGTGAAATTAAAGATTTTGAATATCATATTCGTGTGAATGATGATGCACCTTTCCATGCTAAATTGTATCCGGTAGCGAAAAAGCATCGAGAAAGAGTAAAAGTGCTTATCAAGGAGATGGAAAGCAACAATGTGATTGAAAAGTATACTACATCTTATGTCAATCCATTAGCAGTAGTGTCTAAGCAAGATGGAAGTCTGAGACTATGTTTAGACGCGCGAAATTTGAATTCAAGATTACTGCCAGAGTATGACAGACCACCAATCATTAGGGAACTGTTAAGGAAATTCCAAGGCAAGGTCTGGTTCTCTAATATTGATCTCACTTCGTCCTACCATCACATTAGGCTTAGTGGAGATTCCAAGAAGTTTACAGGATTTATGTTTGACCAGCAGACATATGTATTCCGTCGTCTACCATTTGGAGTCAAAACATCTGGATCAGTTTTGATCAGAGCACTGGAACAAAATTTGAGTCCTGAAGTAAAGGAGATTGCAATTCGTTACATAGATGATATCTTAATTGCATCTGAGACTAAGGAAGAACATTTGTTACATCTTCAGATGTTATTCGCAGATTTGAGAAAAGCGAACTTTAAAGTAAACCTTCGAAAATGTCAGTTCTTTCGGAAGGAAATAAAATTTTTGGGTCACATTTTGGATGGAGAAGGATACCGTCCCAATGAGACGAAGATACAGGCAATTGCAAATTTCCCTAGACCTACTAGAGTGAAGAATGTCCGCAGTTTTCTCGGGACATGCCAATTCTTTGCAGGGCATTGTCCAAACTTCACCAAGACGGTAGCGCCATTGCAGGAATTGTTGAAGAAAGGAAACAAATGGAAATGGGATGAAGATTGTGAACAATCATTTCAAGATGCCAAGAGGTTATTGGTAAACAGCGTGAAATTGGAGTTTCCTGACTTTACCAAGAATTTCATCATAGAATCTGATGCATCCACCGTAGGGATTGGAGCTATTCTTCTTCAAGAAGATGACGACCACAAGAGACATTACCTGGCGTTCATTAGCAGGAAATTTCGTCCATCAGAAAGGAATTATTACACCACAGAGTTAGAAGCACTTGCTGTAATATTCGCGTTGGAGTCGTGGAAGAAAATGTTAATTGGACATTCAGTCATTGTGAGGACTGATCACGCATTGGAGTTTATCTTGAGAACAAACTTTGCCAGTGATAGGATTACTAGATGGTCACTTTTTATTCAACAATTCAACCTAGTTATTGAACACACTCCTGGAAAGTTGAACGTTGGAGCTGATTTATTGAGCAGAGCAGTGGAGTCTACATCTAAGGTTTTTCAAGTTAACCTGACGCAGGAGGATGAGGATACCTTGAGAAGGTTAAGATTGTTGCATTTATCCCAGAGGAGAGACCGACGTCTTAGAAACATTTTTCGTTTTCTACAGGGAGACATGGATCCAAATGATGATGATTTTGTGGAAACTGAAAGAATTTCAAGAGATTTTATGATGTTAGATGGTTTAATCTACAAGTTTGCAGATCCCGACCATACGAAGCTGAGAGTAGTGATACCTCCGCGAATGCAAAAACCCATTATCTGGATGGCACATCGAATCGCAGGTCACGCTGGAGTAGATAAGACGGTCAACATGATTCAAGAGAAATTTTCGTGAGAGCGAATGCGACAAACTGTCAGGAACACTATTCGAGAATGCGACTTATGCCAAAGGAGTAAACATAATTCCAGATTATTGAGAGAATTACCAAGGCCTATTATTCCTTCTAAGCCTTGTGAAATCTTCGCGACTGATTTATATGGTCCTCTCCCAAAGTCTAAAAGAGGTAACCGATATATTCTGGTAACCATGGATGTTTTCAGCAAATACACTATGTTACATACGATTCAGAAGGCAAACGCAAAATATTGTGCGAAGAGAATTAGAGACAATGTATTTCCGGAAGCAGGCAAACCGGAATTCCTTTTATCAGATCGTGGACCTCAATTTACATCTTTAGAATTTCGAACCATCATGAATAATCTTGGGATTACACAATTGTTTTGTTCTATCAGACATCCAGAGAGCAATCCAGCAGAACGCGTGATGGCTGAAATAGCAAAATTTTGCCGCCTCTATTGTCCAAATGAGCATTGGAAATGGATGGATGTTCTCTCTCTAGCATCCGAATCCATCAACTCTACAATTCATGAGAGTACTGGACAGATTCCCATGTTGCTTCATCATGGAATTAAACCAACAAAATTATGGGATCGAATCATCTCTATTCCACCTGAGATTGAACCAAGTCGTCAGATGAGGGAAACTCTAGCTTTAGACAAGTTGAGGAGCCAAGCTGAGAAGAGAGAGCGCAGAGTAAGAGGAAAGCGTTTTCGCAGACCCTTGCGCGTAGGAACTCTTGTTCTAGTGAAAAGACCTACACCCTCTGACGTGCAATATCGAGTGTACTCGAAGTTTGCAAGTCTTTACGCTGGACCCTATCGTATTGTGGAAGTAAACAAGAATGGAAGCTATGAAGTCGCTAATACACGAACTGGTAACATCGTGGGAACTTATAATGCATCGAATTTGAAGATTTATTATTCAAGAACCAGATAATTTAATGTGTAGATAGGAAAAATAAAAATTTTTCAATTTTAATTTTTTTGCTAGGTGTGGGGTGGATGTGCCCAACTCTAGGAATGGGTATTCCAAGATTCAGACACCTAGATATCAAGGGAAAGGCTACAGCCGCTTTTGAAAGTTGAGATATTTGAATATCGCGCTACGTTGCTTCTCGAAGCAATTGGAAAGAATATACCGATACTTGCATGTCAAGTGACGTAGCGAGTAATAGCAGAGGTCGAGGCTGTTTTTTGATTAAATAGTTAACCATGGAGTAGAGACTTGAGACTGGGATCAGATTACTGGCACGGCCAAACGAAAGAGAATGCAATTAGTATCAAGTAAATCGGACCAGGGATACCAGAGTTATGAGGATTTCTAGATTTCAGCGTGATGACGCGTGACCCTGGCAGTTTTGAATAAAAGCCGGCCGGCCGAGGCATCGATAGCTCATTCCAACACAAGCACTTGCCGAGCAAGTTGCTGCTACGCTGAGCCAAGGCACATGGTTGCCGGATCTACGCAGAAGTAATTTTCAAAGTTGTGATAGTCACAAAAGTGCTGCGCTACAAAGTGGAACTTAGTAAGTTTCCAGGCGAGGAGAATCACTGAGGTGATTGAATTTTTTTTTCTACAGACATTAGTGGAAATATTTATGTTTCTACATGGACATATGCTAGACTTCGTCTAGAATTAGTACTTTGTCACAGTCCAGTAATAACCTAATACTTGGATGTTTAAGTCCATTTCAGTCAGTTTTCATATTGGTAACTTGTTAACCACTTCGATCTATCAGTACACTGAAGACCAGTCGATCACGGTGGTGTTCATTAGTCTACGCAAGGGAAACTACAGGTTGCTTAGCGCATGGTAGATGGTGTTAAACCATGCCCAGGGAACGATCTTCAGAACAGCCGTTGATTGGTTACACTGTCAGTGTCTTCTTGTATTGATAAGATTATCGTGAGTTATGTTACAACTGACATATCTAAGAATAGATCACTTAGATCTGACCCCATTTAAACAAACTGTTATGGCTTTGATAGAAGCCCATATTAAAATGGAACAACAGTTAATTCAAACGTCAAGAGATACTACCACTATGTCTGACTAGACGGATTGTGGGTATATAATGGCGGCCGATACAAGGATTATACGTGCTTGTCCGATAGGGCATGTCTATGGATAGATCTGGTACAGACCAGGTTTACTACGCTTCAAGACCATCAAGAAATGTAAGCCACATTTGAATTATATTATGCCTAGCTAATTGGAACAAACTATTTTTCGGCAGATGACCAACACATTTATTTTTCTTCGTATTTAAATCTTGCAATGATTTACGCAAGACATATTAGAGTTATTCTGAGTATTTTCAGCACTCAGAACAGTTTAGGATCGATGACCGAGCATTTCCAGCATTTATTTGAATATTTCATATTTTTGGGAAATCACGGTAATCAGCCGATGTAACTGTAAAAGTTAATAATTATTTTTGTTGAGGAATGGATATTTTTTCCATATTCGAAGGTTCGAACATGTGGATTCTCACATAATGAGATGATAATTAAATATATTTAAAATAATATAACTAATAATAATAATAATAATCCACTAATAATAATAATAATAATTTTTGTAATTTTTCTAAATAATTCTTGGATATTATATTTTATAATAATCATATGTATTGAGAGAGAGCCTATGAAGTAGTTTAATCATTTCTAGTTTGGAACAGGAGATTTTCCGAAGGAGAGTGGTTAGCGCAAGCCCGCATTCAACCAACATTTCAGTTCTGGTTGAACAGTTGATATTTGCATTGAGCAAAGTATATTTTTCAGATAACACGGAGAGGCATGAAACGGGAAGCAAATGATAATTGTATCAAATAGGATATTCTTGTATTTATATAAAATCATGACGTAAATACACTCGAAAGTGAAATAAAGATTTTCATAAGTATCGTAAATTCACGGGTTGAACTGAATGGTAAAATAAAATAAACTTGTAAGTTTATTAATCTTCCAGTGTTGATAACAAGCAGAGGCTTGATTTATTGTATAAATTTTGGGAAGAAAATTTATGTGTGTGGAGTAGTTGAAATGCCATTCCCAGGTGCGCATGTTTAAGTCGCAGGAATGAAGAAGTTTTTTCGAGCATCAATCAAATAGCAGGTTCGATGGCTCAGGTTTATGGAAGGAGTATTGGAACCACACATTTCGTCGTATGAATGACCCGAAGGTTATTTCTTAGAAACCATCAGTTCTTATTTCAACCTTGTTTACGAATTCCATTTAGACTTTGATTTTGCTAGAACCCGGATTTGTCATGATAGTAGTTTATTCTTCTTCAGAGGAAGACCTTTGCCGTTGTTGTTGTAATATTGTGTTCTTACACAAATAATAGAATGGGCCACGGCCAATTAAAAATAATTTTTTAACCACGAATAATTTGAAGGATGTTTTCAATCCTAGTGCCATGAACTAAATGAATTCATTATGAAACTACAATTCTTATTTCCGCATTCTGTCGAAGAATTGCAAGTTGTGAAAATTACTAAAAATGGCCATGAATATAAATATTATTTTTATAATAATGATTCCAAGTGGAAAATTGAATAGTTGAATGGTTCAACATTTTAGTGATCAAGTTGATGATTCAGAAATCATGTATTTTGTTAGAAACTTGAATTTCATAATCGAGTCACTTCTCGAAACGTTTAATGTCAGAAGAACAATTAATTTTTGTTGTGCTTCGCTCAGTTCTTCGATGCTATGCTCAAGGTCAAATACTTTTCAGATGTTATTAATATGCGTAAATAATTTGTGTTGCTTCAATGATAACAATATTTTTCGACAATATTTTTGAAACTGGAAAAATAAGTGAAAGTTAAAAATTCTATGAACATTTATTCTACGAGTGTTAATATAATGTGAAAATTCAAACAGTGAACTACGATATTTCCAGTAGAGACAATTAAATTTGAACTGGATTTAATCATAAATAATTTTGGAACACAGTCTACAGGACTATCAATCAGACTTGTGTTTCCAAAAAATAATTGTCAAATGTGTTTGGAAAATTTCTGTATATTGTGTAAATAGGAGTGTGGGTCGCCACACGTGAATGATGCTGCTTTGAGCCTTTTAGCAGTCAATTTTAAATTCAAAATAAACTGAGATAATTTTACAGGATGTGTTATACCCAATTGAATCTCCTTCTATCCTTATTGTTGCATTGAGCCAAAAATCAGTAAAGCATTTTTAGCCTACTTTCGATTTTTGCAAAAAATGAAAGTAGACTTATGAGATCAACACAGGGCGAAAAAATTTTTGTCTGTCTGTGTGTGTGTATGTGTGTGTGTGAGTCTGTGTGTGTGTATGTGTGTGTGTGAGTCTGTGTGTGTGTGTGTGTGTGTGTGAGTGTGTGTACTCTGAATGTCTGTCCCCCCCTATCAATTCGAACACGGTGAATGCGAATAGAACGAAATTTGGTACAGAGGTAGCACTAGCAAAGGACACCTCAGTGTCATGTTTTATATCGCCGCCATCTTGACGGAAACGTAATGGCGGCCACACAAATGTTCAAAGCTTAAATCAAATTACGACTATCCTAATCTTCCGATCTCTACCAAATTTTGCAACAACATACCTTTATGGGGGAAGCATCCTTTGACCAAACCAATAGGTCATCAGCGTATTAGTTTGCGGATGGCGGCCATCTTTGTGTGAAAATCGATTCCCCCTATTAATTCGAACACGGTGCAACCGAATGGAACGAAGTTTGGTACAGAGGTAGTACTAACAAAAGGCACCTCAGAGTCATGTTTTATATCGCCGCCATCTTGACGGAAACGTAATGGCGGCCACACAAATGTTCAAAGCTTAAATCAAATTACGATTAACCTAATCATCCGATCTCTACCAAATTTTGCAACAACATACCCTTATAGAGGAAGCATCCTTTGACCGAACGAGTAGGTCATTAGCCTAATAGTTTGCGGATGACGGCCATCTTTGTGTGAAAATAAATTCTCCCTATTAATTCAAACACGGTGAAACCGAATGGAACGAAATTTGGTACAGAGGTAGCACTAGCAAAGGGCATCTCAGTGTCATGTTTTATATCGACGCCATATTGACAGAAACGTAATGGCGGCCACACAAATGTTCAAAGCTTAAGTTAAATTACGACTAACATAACCATCCGATCTCTACCAAACTTTGCAACAATATACCTTTATGGAGGGAGCATCCTTTGACCAATCTAATATGTTATTAGTCTAATAGTTTGCGGATGGTGGCCATCTTTATGTCAAAATTGATTCCCCCTATTAATTCGAACACGGTGGAACCGAATGGAACGAAATTTGGTACAGAGGTAGCACTAGCAAAGGGCACCTCAGTGTCATGTTTTATATCGCCGCCATCTTGACTGAAACGTAATGGCGGCCACACGAATGTTCAAAGCTTAAATCAAATTACGATTATCCTAATCATCCGATCTCTACCAAATTTTGCAACTACATACCTTTATGGAGGGAGCATCCTTTGGCCAATCTAATAGGTAATCAGCGTAATAGTTTGCGGATGGCGGCCATATTTGTGTGAAAATCGATTCCCACTATTAATTCGAACACGGTGCAACCGAATGGAACGAAATTTGGTACAGAGGTAGTACTAACAAAGGGCACCTCAGTGTCATGTTTTATATCGCCGCCATCTTGACGGAAACGTAATGGCGGCGACACAAAAGTTCAAAGCTTAAATCAAATTACGACTTACCTAATCATCCGATCTCTACCAAATTTTGCAACGTCATACCTTTGTGGGGTGAGCATCCTTTGACCAAACTAATAGGTCATCAGCGTAATAGTTTGCGGATGGCGGCCATCTTTGTGTGAAAATCGATTCCCCCTATTAATTCGAACACGGTGTAACCGAATGGAACGAAATTTGGTACAGAGGTAGTACTAACAAAAGTCACCTCAGTTTCATGTTTTATATCGCCGCCATCTTGACGGAAACGTAATGGCGGCCACACAAATGTTCAAAGCTTAAATCAAATTACGATTAACCTAATCATCCGATCTCTACCAACTTTTGCAACAACATACCCTTATAGAGGAAGCATCGTTTGACCAAACTAGTAGGTCATTAGCCTAATAGTTTGCGGATGGCGGCCATCACTGTGTGAAAATCAATTCCCCCTATTAAATCAAACACGGTGAAACCGAATGGAACGAAATTTGGTACAGAGGTAGCAGTAGCAAAGGGCACCTCAGTGTCATGTTTTATATCGCCGCCATCTTGACTGAAACGTAATAGCGGCCACACGAATGTTCAAAGCTTAAATCAAATTACGATTAACCTAATCATCCGATCTCTACCAAATTTTGCAACTCCATACCTTTATGGAGGGAGCATCCTTTGACCAATCTAATAGGTCATTCGCCTAATAGTTTGCGGATGGCGGCCATCTTTGTGTCAGAATCAATTCCCCCTATTAATTCAAACACGGTGAAACCGAATGGAACGAAATTTGGTACAGAGGTAGCACTAGCAAAGGGCACCTCAGTGTCATGTTTTATATCGCCGCCTTCTTGACTGAAACGTAATGGCGGCCACACGAATGTTCAAAGCTTAAATCAAATTACGATTAACCTAATCATCCGATCTCTACCAAATTTTGCAACTCCATACCTTTATGGAGGGAGCATCCTTTGACCAATCTAATAGGTCATTAGCCTAATAGTTTGCGGATGGCGGACATCTTTATGTCAAAATTGATTCCCCCTATTAATTCGAACACGGTGGAACCGAATGAACGAAATTTGGTACAGAGGTAGCACTAGCAAAGGGCACCTCAGTGTCATGTTTTATATCACCGCTATCTTGACGGAAACGTAATCGCGGCCACCCAAATGTTAAAAGCTAAAATGTAATTACGACCAACCTAATAATCTAGTCTCTACCAAATTTTGCAACACCATATCTTTATGTGGGAAACATATTCTGACCAAACTGCAAGAACATCAGCCCAATAGTTTGCAGATGGTGGCCAAGTATGTGTGCAAATCGATTCCCCCTATCGTTTCAAACACGATGAAACTGAATTGAACGAAATTTGGTACAGAGGTAGCACTAGCAAAGGGCACCTCATATTCATGTTTAATATCCCTATAGCACGTTGTATTTCAACAAGCTACTACAACCAACATTCAATCATACTCCTTGAAAAGGACAAAGAGTTATAACAATACCCATGCATTTAGGAGAAAGTAGGCTATATGTTCTTTACTGAACATCTTGTTTTCATTTGATGTCGTTTTTGCGATTTGCTTTAACCCATCTGGCGCTCCGGGATATTTTGACTCTCGTGCTGACTGATTACTGGTAAAATGTATATGTGGTCGTGCGGACTCCGGTCTAAACGGGCACAATGTATGTGATGCTCAGAATTAACCTGAAATATTACGTTCTATTATAGTGCAAATTTTGGATTAAATTCATTTGTTAGTATAGAAGTTACATGTAATTAAAAATTGAAACTATCAGAAAGCTTAGAATCATGTTGGCAGCACTGAGGTATATTGAACTAAATTAGATGCCAGTGCATTACAATGTGTATAAACATTGCTGTACCTAGTTTCATTGCGTTTGGATGGTTAAATCGCGAGAAATGTCTATTTAAAAGTTTCAACTTCGCTTGGCCACCATGTTCGTTTTGTAGTTAACAGTTTTTTGTAAGTCTCCTTTTAGTAGTGCCCTTTAGCACCGTACAAAATTTCAGGGTGATATCAGTAATAGTTTTGGAGATATAGAATGACGATGTAATATTTCTTACAGCCATCATCTTGAGGTTATGTAAACAATTGAACCAAATTAAATGCCCAATTTGTATAAACACTTGCTGTACCAAGTTTCATTGCGTTTCGATGGTTAAATCGCGAGAAAAGTCTATTTAAAAGTTTCAACTTCGCTTGGCCGCCATGTCCGTTTTGTAGTTAACACCGTTAACAGGTTTTTGTAAGTCTCATAAGTGAACTTTTAGTAGTGCCCTTTATCACCGTACAAAATTTCAAGGTGATATCAGTAGTCGTAATAGTTCGGAGATATAGAATGCCGGTGAAATATTTCGTACAGCCGCCAATTTGGATGAGTGAGACGTAATACAATTTGAAGGACACTGTCGGGGTCGGACGAAATAGTAGTATGAACTTACGAAGCTCAGCCTTTTAGAAGCTAATAGGGGGACACACACACGGACGCACACACACACACGCGGACAAGATGTGATCTCATAAGCCTTTTTGTTTTTCATAAAATGAAAATAGGTTAAAATAGGTAGTTAGTTAGGTAAAATATTGAATGCCTTCAATATTGAGATACTCCCAATTCAATACCTTTGCTTTCTGGCAAACAGTAGACTAAACATACACGCATTTTATTTTGCTTAATGTGCACAAATATTTCAAGAGATGAGTCCGCTTACTACAAACGATTGACAGCACTTGAACTACCCAAACGCCATGCATCATCGTTTGGGCAACGTTAGATTTTTTTTCTTTTTAGTCAATTTTACCCTCCAGGTTGGTGGTTCCCACGGACTCAGCAAGGGAACTCACCACTACCGCCTTTCCAGGCAGTGTCCTAGAGCTGGGAACACTTGGACGGATTGGATACAACTGGGGAGGTGTGATCAGCACTTCACCCAGGTGGCCTCACCTGCAAAGCGAACAAGGGCCTCATGAGGATGGGAAGGGAAGGGAAGATTGGGACGGATAGGCAAGAAAGATGAAAGGAGGCGGCCATGGCCTTACAGTAGGTACTGCCCCCGTAAATTGAATTATATTGAGTCCACGGTGGCTGTATTGGCATATGTGAATAAAGTTATGGCTGTCATAGTTGTGACGTGTATATTCATGACGTAGGCACGGATGACGCAGACTTCATGCAAGTAGGCTGGATGAGCTGAGATTCTTGGTGACGTCATGATTTTGTTCGAGAAGGATCTGAGATTTACGACGCAGTCGCAGGGAAGCAAGGAATTGTGCTGAGGAAGAAGTTACGCTATTGGAGGAAAGGCTCGAACCAATGAATGATAGCTTGGAGGGAGACGGAGATTACTGAAATTACCATATTTAATTACTTTTGGCATGCAGAATTGTGGAAAACTATTTTCAGTTATGGCATTGATTTGGAATTTTGAAGAAATTAATTATGAGTTTTTGAAATTTGAAAATCCGTCAAGTATAGCCAAAGTTAGAACTTCTAGCAATGACGGAGGAACAAGCTATGGTAGGGATGGATACGCCCCTTAAGAAGTTGATAAAAGGCCTTGCACAGCAGAGAGGAAGGTCTCATCTCTCATGTCTCATGTCTCATGTCTCAAGTCGCTCATGGCTCATTTTTCTGATTCTCATATTGTCAGACTTCGAGTTATTCAGTGAAGCAAGTCGTCATTAGCAAGTGTGGTAGAGCCCACAGCACCGAACAAGCATTGAGCGTGCAGCAGTACAATTTCACGGTTACTGAAACTAGGCGAAGTTGGAGCGCACACATAAACGAGTCTACAAGATTATCTATCAAGAGTTAGCTACTGCATTTATGCTAATTCAATTGTGCATTACAATATTGAGGCGTGTACGAAAGTTGAACATTTTCACTATTATACTTTGGAAGATATTCGCATTTTAAGACTGCAGACAAAAGTGATTTTCTCGACACCTGAGAAGCACTTTTATAATACCACATTCTACGCTACGGCTGACACATGTATTGCAACCGTGATACTGAAGATTACATTTGGTGATACAACGCTACATTCTACAATGGAACAATATAATCTGGCAGTACTTTCGACTATTATTATAACGGAAGTGGAGATGGAAGACTAAAACTTTAATGCAATTGGGACTTACATCAATGGAGTGAAATAGCAGCATGGAACTTCGTTAATCGTCATTCTTCAAAAGCGAGCATGTAGTGAACATCCAACTACACTCATGCATCGTAATCCATCGCTGAATTACATCAAATGGCAGTGGAAATATCTTCATACTCCACAATTATGAACATTTCTGCGGAAATAATTGCAATAAACTTCATGGCGAATTTCTACCAGAACTTCAGGGAATTTTCAAGAGAGGCCAGGGTGGACCCGGCTCACAAAGAAGAGTTTTGCCAGAAGGATGTCTATCGTCTACACGGAGCAGTGCAATTTCCGGAGGAGGAAGCAGTTCTATTCTCCGAGGGCGCAGGTTCCAGGTTCGAGGTCGGAGCACATCTTTACGGTGGTGAAATGGAACCATCAGCAGTCTTCTTTGGAAATTTTCCTCTAGAACTTCAATCAACAGATAAGGTAGTCGTGAACGTTTCTTGATTTATTTGAGCCATTTAGCGATATCTGAGCAACCATTTTTCCCATATTTTCTGTCCCATATATTTTGCCCCTTATTCTTGCTTGATATCTCTGTTCACTTTGCTGATTTATGCCTTTTTCTACGATTTATTGAGACATTAGTATGTCATTGGCATATTTATATAATTTTGGATCAGTTGAGACAGATATTATATGTTCTTTCAGTAATTTGCATATTTTTGTAGTCACGATTTGACTGTAAAGTTAACGATTTTCTATGGCAAATTTGAATTCAGACAGCGTGTCACTTTATTAAAGTAATTCTATTCAGTACATTACTTTGACCAATTTTCTGTCATCCTCAAGAAAGTAGAATGATTAAAAGATTTTAGAGCGTTAAAATCTACTACTTTATCGACGATCTTAGAAATACTAGTCGTTTTATGAACATGATTGCAACATAGACATTTATCGTCAATTCTGAAATACCATTGCATTATAGACAATTTTACGAAATATGAACTTTGAGTACGATTTATTGAGTACACTATAGTAATGAACATTTGATAGGAGTTTTTCTCAATTGTAGATTGGAACAATAATGTTTGCATTCCACAGTCTAATTGTATTCTATTCGATTATTTATGCAGTTTAGATGAACTTTGATTGAAGATAGTATTTTTATACTGCGATACTTTGATGATATTAATCTCAATTTTGATAGACCAGGGAGGCGTGTCTAATCGTATTTGCTATTAAATTTATTTGTGATTGGCAAATTTTTACTTCATATCGCTTCATGAATGAAACCCTCGAAGGTTAAATATAATAACAGTTTTTGATACAATTGATGAATATAAGAATTTTTAAAGAGGAACTATGGATGTATAATCGTTAGTTCAGTGGACGTGTAAAAGTCGCTGATGAATAATGCCCTGTAATAAGTGAAGGAGGTTCCCACAGTAATATTGATGATGTTGATGAATTTGTAAGTGGAGGTTTTTTGTATGTATTGTGGAAGATTTTGATGCCATATATAATGAGATATATGATGAATTATGGGCCAATTTTGGTGCAATTTTGTGCGTTTTGAGCGAGGTATTTTTTCCGCTGAGTGTATTGTTCAGGTCCTTTGAAAATTAATCATGTGAAGTTACTGTTAAAATTAACAAGAGTGTTTAAATAATTTGAGATAACGATTTTGAATGGAGGTTACCGTCACAAATAATAATAATTATTAAATCTTATTAAATCTGAATATAAAATTTAAATATAACTAACCTTCATTGGTCGATTATATCACCACGATTTAAGTAATTATCAACCGGATAAACGTGTGGTTTAATGTATTTCTAATATAAATAATATAAATAATATAAATAATATAAATAATGTAAATAACTATGTAAATATCTTTAATAATAATTTGAACCGAACGGGATTAATAGAGGAATGTATAAATTTTTCAATTGTCGTTTGACAATGTTATAAACAATTTAAAATGTTATAAATAATTAATGAGCATTTTGTTATAAACATTAAGCGTTTTCGTTAGTATGCTCTAAACAACGCTAGTTCAACAATTGGTTTATACAATTAAACAAGATTTGGGATTATTAGAGTAATCCATTGATATTTGAACGGAGCATTTAAAAGATTTGCGTGATAATATTTGAGTTGAGACGTGAACATTTAAAGTATTTTGAAAAGGAGCTAGGCTCTGAGGTAACTAGCATATGCTAACATTGGATGGACAGGTGGGTCCATTTGACGATGCAAGCATGCGACATGGTGCAGGGTGTATCGCAGGTGGCCAGATAACTGTATGATAGAGGCCAAGGTCATCTACATAGCAGCCTTGCGGTTATAAATAAAATGTGAAGTTCATGAACAAGGAAACAATTGCTATATGTCTCGTCCTAGCTCCCTTATCCATTCCAAAGTGCATTGATATTATTATTACGTTCTTTTGAGCTAGAGAAAGCTGAATTTTTGTATGTGAAGTCTACAAGTCCTACAGGAGGACATGTTGCATTGACAATGGCTTCTGATTGCCACGTATATTTTGTTGTTAAATTTTGTTAAATTATTTTCTTTATGTGAAATAAATTATTGTGCAGTTAAAATTTTCTTGTTTCCGTTTTGGTTCATTTTAAATATCGTGGTGGAGGTTATTGTGAGGGCATACTATTAAGTGATCCAGTTGAAAACCCAGACCCGAGATTAAATTGAAAAGGTAAGTAAAAGGTAAGTATGAACCCCCGTATATTTTGGTGTGTTCCACAATAATTTCTTGTTAACTACTGTGCTCTAATCTCGGTAGTATCTGTCAGTGCCATTTTTATTGATGTAGCTGTGCCGGTGCGATTGATTATTGGCAATCCGATTGAGGGGGCGGATTTCTGACAGCCTACTATCCGGATTATCGGGGACAGTACCATCCCGGCATTTGCCCGAAGACGAAGTGGGAAACCACGGAAAACCACCTCGAGGATAGCTGAGGTGGGAATCGAACCCCCTCTACTCAATTGGGCCACCCGAGGCTGAGTAGACCCAGTTTCAGTCCTCATACCACTTTTCAATTTTCGTGGCAGAGCCGGGAATCAAACCCAGGACCTCTGGGGGTGGCAGCTAACCATGCTGACCGCTACACTACGGAGCAACGTTTGTTAAAAATTAATTCAGTTCTCCAAGAGCCTCTGCAATTAGCCTCATTACGGTTAGCAACCCTGGCATTATCTAAAACTAGTGTGTAGTTTTCTCCTACGAAAGTTGGTCAAAATTGTATATTTCTGTAATAACTGGATCAGATGGTACATTAAAGACTGCTGGTAAAGTTGGTACTACTCATTGATTACGACTGGCAGCAATGGAATTTCAAATTTTTTTTCTAATGATAAGTTTCCTTTTTTAATCGATTATCCTCCCAGCTCGGCTTCACACGCAAACTCCACTAGAGATCATTCCTCTACCGTCACAAGGATGGTGTGTGGGAACTGAATACACTTTGTGAGCAGATACAACTGGGGATGGTGACACGCCACTAACTTGGGTCTAATTAAGGAAGGCTCAGGGAAGGGGTTTGGGAAGGAAATCAGCCATGAATCTATTGAAAGGAACCGTCCTGGTATTTGCATGGCGGTGAAAATGGGAAACAACGAAAACCATTTTCAGGACAGCCAAGTTGGGATTCAAACCCACGCTCTTCCGATGCCGGTGGGGCACGAGCTCTCGGCCACCGTGGCCGGGTGACATTTTATCAATGTATAGGCGCTAATCATTTTGCACGAACTTAGGTAGACCAGCGGACCCATGCGAGGAATCTCGCATGTTCAAAAACGACACTTTCCCCAATAGGTTTATAACGAGAGACTTAAAGAGAAAGGTTGTTATGTTTTTTTTTTTTCAAACATTATAGAACACTATTTACATTTCAGTTAAGTTCTACGTTCCCTAAATTAAGAGGGCAATCACTGGAAATTGGATCATCATAATAACACTCACTGGTTAATCGATATATAAGAAATTATACGACTTGATTACTCATTCCTTTGATTTACTGTTTCTGAAATCCATGCAAAATGATAAAGGAAAGACCTCAGAATGCTAAAATGATATGTAGCCTAACAGGCGTCACAGCGGCCAAAATGTGAAGTGGACAGCAATTATGGAGCGTATTTTCCTACAGCAACAGTATCTGCAAATTACACACTTCGTACATTTTTAAGTCATTTTTTTAAAGAAATTACAGATATTTATGAAATTAGAGTGCAAATCGTCACTGCTAATGTGTATTCAGCAGCTCTTATGTCAACAAAGACTTTAAAAGTTGAATGTTCGGAAATACGTACAGTATATCAGCGCACCACATGGAACAGGCGTACAGACAGAAGGTCAAATGTAGGCTACGCACATCTGGCTCCCACTGATTGATCTCATAGGACTACTATATTCTCAAATTAATGAGAAAGGCAGGCTAAGAGTAAGTGATCCTATCCCTTGAGACATGTGGGTAGCGGCAAAAGAAAAGGGAACAGACATGAAAGGCGAGAAAATAAAAGACACTCAGTCTTCGGATGCCATCAGAAGAGAACAACAGTTGTCAAAAATATGGTAATACGAAAGTTGATAGAGCGGAGCCGAGCTCAGGCTAAGTAAGTGAAACTGAAGGCAGAATTGGTAAGGGCCACGCCCAATGAGTTGTGAGCCCCTTCGTGTCGAACCACAATGTTGCATTATTTGCTATGATAAATAACTATTGTCTTCTGTTGTTTGGGAACAGCATGGCGACAAAATTGCTCTATGTGACGGGGCGGATGACCTAGATGTCCCAAACCCCTTAAATGGATTAACAACATCAACTCTGTGAAACGAATTGGATAACCCGCTGTTCGTGAAAATAATTGACGATTAACGTCCGTCCGTGTCGAACATTCATTTCAGAATACAACCGCCATCTACCGAGGAAAGATGAAAGCACTGTAGCGAATATCACGTACCACACAACCTGTCGGACTTCACGGGAACTAACACGCTTCTGATTTCGTATTGTGGAACCTACCGGAGTAAATTCACACTAGCTCGTGTAACTTCCTTAACTCGCTACGAGATGGCAGGAAGATACACTAATCGGTTGAGGCAGGCGATATAAGATGATCTTTCATGACCTTCCTATCAATCTAAACAATCCGTGGATGGAAATCTACTCATAATATAGCTTGTTTTAATTAGAATCATCTAACAGCCTGTGTTATTGTGATTACTGTAGCGGTGTATAACTGTAATATTTAGAGCCTAAATAAGGGTAAGTAGCGTGGCAATTGAAGTAAGTTTCCATCCCAAAATTTCCCTCTAGATACCATGATCGCGGGTTCGATTCCCGGCCATGATGTTAAAAGAGCGGTAGCATTCCTCGGCAATCCATTTAGTACGATGTCTGCACGTCAAAGATCTTTGGTATCACACTTGATGATCATAAGACAAAGGTATAATATCAAATCTTTGTAAACTTTCTAGTCCCGCGACATATATTACAGCTACACACACTACTTCAGTCATCACAGATAAGGCAAATTGAGCTCACTCACAGGGGCGTAGAGAGCGACCACGGGCTCCCTCCATTCTTTCTAAACCTGTGACATAATTTAGGAAGTACGGTATTAAGCTTGCAATTTTTTTAGCTATTTTTTAGTTATAAGTAAGATGAACAACTCTGGCAACCTTAGCCCGGCAAAAAACAAAAAGAGGACGTTCAGCATTTTTAAATGCATTCATGCAGAATCTTTATCACCTATGATAATGATTATGATGATAGTCGTTTTGTCGAGTTGTGACTTGGTTTCAAAAATTTGCGCCCCCGGGTGGGCTCGAACCACCAACCTTTCGGTTAACAGCCGAACGCGCTAGCCGATTGCGCCACGGAGGCAGATGCTCAGATGAGCTCATTAATGATGTTTAGAAGATAACGTTACATACCAACCATTTCATTGTTAACGTTAGGAAAGTGTTGTTTCGTATTCACTAATGTAGTTGTTGTAGTTATTCATTCTTTCAGGGGCTTTGTGACACCCAGATCTTAAGTTTCGTGCGCTTGGGCACGGGGCGTGCGTAGAAACAGTCTCATAGTCATAACCTGTGTCATTGTGTGGATGTACTAGTATTCACAAAATAAGTGGATCGATGATCCTATATTATTTCAACTAGCATAGTGGGTCTTATTTTCAAATATGAATGCTCAAATATGCTATAAGAAGCGTGATCGAACTAATAGATTTACGGTATAGGATACATCCACCTTAATCTACATGACCGCGTTGTCGCAGCCCCTAAACTAAGGAACCAACCATCCATCTTAATGGTATAATAATACCAACGACATAGTGTTGCCACCCTCCCGCACCATAGGAACCACTCTAACTACCTTAATAGGAACAATAAGAGAAATGAAACAATAGTAATAATACTGTTTGTCTGCCTACCCCTAGTCTATTTTTCCCTTTCTCAACGGGATCGGCCAGGGCCGTAGAGAGCGGCGACGGGCCCTGGGGCTGGAATCTCCCGGGCCCCCCTTTATAATCGAATTCTGTGAATTTAAATTATAATCCTCGTAAATTTTCACAAACTGTTTTTGCACAAAATGTTCATCATGAAATCAATTACAAGAACATAAAATAACCAGCAAACAATAATAATAATCATCATCATCTTCCTTTTCCGTCTCCAGTTTCCCGGGTGCGGTAGACAAGCGCTCGCCACTGCTTTCTGTCATTGTACAACTTCCGTTCTACAACTGCTTCCCATTTCAGCCCTTTTTTTTTCTCCACTTCTGATTTCACGGTCTCAATCCATCGTTTTCTGGGTCTTCCCCTCGGTCCCTTCCCTTGTAGTTCTCTATTGAAGTAATAATAATAATAATAATAATAATAATAATAATAATAATAATAATTGTAGCATGCTGAGCTGCTATGTCCAAGATCGCGGGTTTAAACCCGGCCGAAGTCGTCGGATTTTTAAAAGCGTTGAAACCCTTCATTATACCTTTATTTGGAGAGGAAGTAAAGCCGGCGGGCCCTTGCCATGCAGATTTATGGTATGTAAAAAACCTACCACTTCAATTTGTAGTGTGTAGCCAAAATGTGTAGGTTATTTGGTTAGAAACGCTCTCACGTTCCAACGTTCGCCGCTGGGTGTTAGTTACAGTGGCGTCTGGTAGCCAAAATTGGAACTACTTGAAATTGAACTTGTTAGATAGCCTACGGGCGTTCAATTGAAATGTCCTGATATGACCACTGGCTGCAATAAATAGGCTACTGTATAATAATATTTCAATTATATATTATACTAAATCCATGCTATATTTATTATCACAAGCAGAGCGTGAATTACTATCAATAAAAATAAGTTAATGCTGGTATGTTAAATTTACAACAGTGAAACTGTGGGAATGCACGCAAAAGTATTTGCAAATTCAATGTTTATATCTGACAAGCGCGTACCAATGCATTATTTTCAATTGACAAAAATAAGTATCAGAGTAAAGCCATCGAGAACTAGGTAATAATTTTCATTAAATTCACTACACTGTTTAATTTTGGCGTTTGACAGATCTAAATTTACCCCGATGAGGTAACACTGTAAGCATGCACAGTGTACAGATTTAAAATTATGCAGATCGTCTTTGATATCAATAATTTTAGAACTTCAGTGATACTCGTAAACGCAATATGCTCATTTGTCGTACACAAATTTGAAAAGAAAATGCATTTGCAGGACCGTAATTTCATCGGTTTTACAGTATTTAACTTGGGTAACAAATTCACATTGAAAAAAGCTGTTGTCCATGAACTCGGAAACAGGTGGGTTCGAATTCCATGGTCAGTGATTCTAAGCTTATTTTTCCACGATTCATCGTTTTAACTCTATAGCCAAAGGCTGTAGTTGCACCATCGTAGATTCATTTCCTCCCCAATTCTATCCCAAATTAATTAAAAATATATTATTAACTTCAGATATAGATTGCCGGACAGAGTTCTAACCGCACATTAAGTAGAAAGGACTGATGACCACGACGTCCTCAGACCCAAAAATTAATCAATAGGAAGTTCAGCTCACGGAACTGCATGTTAAAAGAGGTGGAAAGGGTATACTGCACTATGTGCAGTACTACGACCTCTGTGACATGTGACGTAATCTCTTTTCATTATGAAAACATGGTTTTTACACAAAGTCAAAACTTATTTTAAAATACGTTTTACATATAGTGTTTTTATGTTGACATTCTTAAAATTTGCTGCCCTTGAAGAGTCACGCCCCTGGGTCTAATAAGCCTAAACACTGGTAAGTGTTTTGGTTGAACGGCGAGCACACATCTTTGTACATTAAACAAAGCAAAATACATTTTCATAATTAACCACATGTATACAGTGGGCCTAGGCCCTTCATGGGCTGTAGTGCAAGTTTTTTCTTAATACAGTACTCATACGTAAGTCAAGTAATTATGTGCTATCAGTAGATTCCAGCTGATCAGTGATTTGTTTTCACAAAAGAAGAAAGTGTGAATTTGAATTATATTTTGTAATTTGCAGTCAGTGGATTTCTTATACGGTAATTTAATATTGCTTTGCAGTAAGCAAAACTAGAGCCAAGCTCTCCTAAAATCCCCAAACCTATCTATGACTGGTGACCATCAAAGGCGGATTTAAGCCAAGATTATGGGGGAGTGGACACACTGAGGATCTGGGAGATGGAA
The DNA here is from genome assembly GCA_946902985.2 of Meconema thalassinum. Classification (NCBI taxonomy): domain Eukaryota; kingdom Metazoa; phylum Arthropoda; class Insecta; order Orthoptera; family Tettigoniidae; genus Meconema; species Meconema thalassinum. The sequence goes on from OX336393.1 coordinate 415,522,789, forward strand.
TATCACCAAGCTCCGGGAGGGGTCCTGGCATCCTCCTCCGGAAAAATTTGCAAAATTTAGGTCCAAATTATTGAGTTTTAGGCCGTTTGGGTGATTATTTTTGTGATAATTTGGAGTAAAAATTTGGTGACCATTGAAATTTAACGGCTATAGGAATGACTCTCCGATATTGAAGTAAAAGCTCGCGCAACTTCAAGAAAGACCCCGAGGTGTAGCTCACCAATGACCGTGATGGGAGTCTACAGCAAGTCTGCAGATTGGATGTTCGAATCCCGGTGCTGACAGCGGCTATCCTGAGTGTGGTTTTTCCCTCCAGACAAATGCCGTGATAGTACCTTATTTAACACCGCAGTCGGGAAGCCGAATCCTGCATTCCTGCCGCGGCTTCGTCAGGACCCGGAGCCATTTCTAAGTCGTAAATAAAGGGAGCAACTCATTTTATGTTTAACTGAACTGAGACGTTAAAGCGTATCACGAAATGGCTTGATTTGTAAGGGAAAGTATCTCTTCGCGTCCTGAAAAATAAGTGCTTTGCATATCGATGCTGCGCTTTGGAATACACGGCGTAAAATATCCAATAATAATAATAGCAAATGCACCAGCTCGAAACAAAATTGTATTTATATTAATATTTGACAATACTTCATCTTAATTTTCTTCTAAATTAAGCATAGTTCAAATATTTGGTCTTAGGAAAATGCCTACATGCAATATATTAATTTCTCCATCGCCATGGACAGCACTGACGTTACTTATTGTTGTTTTAAGGGGCAGAACAGATACATCATCTGCCCGTACCACTGATGTTCCATGAGAGGAATTGGAAAACAAAGTTCAGTGCCCTAGCTTAAATGTAATTTTTTCCCTGGGTAATTAAACACACAGTCCAGATAAATACTCGAATGTTACCTTAGTTTCAGTCTTTAGATACATTTCGCAACTCTAGTACCAATAATAATGTAGGTTTTCAATAAATCCCTTAATCAGAAATGATTTGAGCACGAACCCAAGTACCTAGGATTGTTGATCGTATTGAATGAACCAGTAATAATAATAATCATACTACACCTAAACATACAGATTATTCAAATGTTAGCATTGTTTTCTCAATTCAGTATAGGCTACGAGAAGATGAACAATTTCGCATGAATTTCTTCTATCTACGTTTGACAACAGAATCATCCCACCCTTTCGCAATATATTTAGCCAGCAATGATAATTTTTCACATAGTGCGAAAGTGAATTACTAGGGAACGATGACGTCGCTGTTCCGCCCCTTAAATCAACAATAACTATAAAGTGAATTACTCTGTGGACGCTAATTTAAAATTTATTTTACTTACCTGCCTGCACGGCTTACGATACGTCCAGCTAGACAATATATTCATTTCAGACACTATCACCTCTAAATATCTAAGCTTGACGTGACGCACCAAACTTCAATCTATTGAGCTACCTGACCTAACAAACCAGGGCAGCCCAGGCTCTCGTGGACTTGGCGAAATAAGTGAAGAGATGAGAAAGTTATTTGATGGATTGGTGCATAAGCCGAATAAGCTAAATTGAGAATCTGAGAACAATACATAGCGAAGCCTCATCGCCTACGTTGACCGCTCTGAGACAGTTGTTCTTCCCACAAGCGCTATGCAAAGGAAAATTGTCTACTTGACAGGATAAGTTTTTCAATTCTTGTAACTCTGTTCACAGACAGTTCATTGCATTCAATAAATGATTGTCAGTAGAAAATTCAAGTCACATAATGGCAATAATAAATCAATGCCTGATTGAACCCATCCTCGTAGGACGCCGGGGCCCCCTGGGAGGGTCGGGCCCCGGGGCACCAGCCCTGCCTGACCCCCCTCTCGTCGGGCCTGGGATCGGCTATGATTTGCGATGAAAGTACCGGTACCGGTAAATGTGGCGGATGTATTTACGGCCGAATGCCCTAACTGACGCCATTCTCATGAGGGTAGTTTATTAGAGACGAAATTAATGAAGATGGATGAAACTGCGCAAGGGGATAGAAAGAAGCGGCCGTGGACTATTAGAAGGTACCATCCGAGCATTTGCCGGAGTTGAAAATTGGAAACCACGGAAACTCATTTCAAGAACGGTCGACGTGGGGTCCGAATCCACGTCTACTGATTGTGAGTGCATTGATAGCTTGCCCTAAGACCTAGATGTGATTCTGTGAGTTATTGACGCCGTATTATATTTTATGAGAATTAAAACAACGTGATCAGCGATGTTGAAAAGTTAACAAGTTAAATATAAACAAGAGAAAGGTCCTTAGGCCTAACTAAAAATCATGTAGGACCTAATACTCCCAACTGACAGCTAAATATTAATTATTAACATTGTCATAAGAGAATAGAAAGAAAGAACATGTAAGGAAAGAAAATACTATTTTTTTATTTGGTCGATTTACCCTCCAGGTTGGTGGCTCCCACGGACTCAGCGAGGGAACTCACCACTACCGCCGCTATGGGCAGTGTCCTGGAGCTTGGAACATCTGGGAGGGTTGGATACAACTGGGGAGGAGTGATCAGCACGTCGCCCAGGCGGCCTCACCTGCAAAGCGAACAGGGGCCGCATGAGGGATGGGAAGGGAAGGGAAGATTGGGATGGATAGGCTAGGAAGAGGGAAGGAGGCGGTCGTGGCCTAACAGTAGGCACCATCCCGTGGAAAACCACGGAAAACCACTTCGAGGATGGCTGAGGTGGGAATCGAACCCCCTCTACTCATTTGGACCACCCGAGGCTGAGAAGACCCCGTTCCAGTCCTCATACCACTTTTCAAATATCGTGGCAGAGCCGGGAATCGAACCCAGGGCCTCCAGGGCGGCAGCTAACCATGCTGACCGCTACGCTACGGAGGCGACAATTTATTTGAAATGTTATAAGTTAATACCACTACAATTTTAAGCTTTTTATTTACCCTGAAGTAATCTTAATGCCTTTTTCCCTCTAGCGGCCCAATATGTTTTAATATGTTTAGAATAAAGTGTTGCTTGTTTCTTCTTCCTCTTCTTCGTTTCGGCCAGCTGTAGACCACGTTACTTCAACTGTTTCCGTCTTTGAGCTTTAATATTTCCCCAGTAGTCCTTCATCCAATTCCTGTGCGTCTCCTTTCTGTCAGCCATCCGCTTCTTGCCTGTTCTCAGTTTTGGCTTTTCTTGGAATCGCTGGTATGCTGTAAGTTTTTCTGGAGAGGAAGACGTTCTTGAGTGTCCTCAAGCGAAATACCGACTTCTATAAGATCTTTTTCCATCTCAGAAAACCATGGTCCCTTGTTTTTCTTGTGTACAAAGTAGGAAAATATGCGGTTGGTCTATCTATGCTAAAATTATGTAATTTATTTAAAATTTAATTATTTAATTAATTAATTTATTTACTTATATATTTGTTGGCGATACATGGCCTTCTTTTAAACAGAACCAAAATGTACACAACACATTTTTGTACTTAAAAATTTAATAGTTCACTTAACGGTACCGTAACTCTAATATTTCTTAGGTAATAGTAATTTGATAGAAAGCCCAGGTTTGGTCTGCAACTCATTATAATGAAATCAATACTACTATCAATACATTTATGCTATTAATTCATTCATCTTCTAAAAGGAATTAACGTACCAAATACTCAACGTAATTTGCCAAAGGACAATTTGACCGAACAGGCAAACAGAGATCGATAATCGACCGGACTGTTATCGGAAATAGTGCCATATTTCGAAACCTCGTAAGAAGTTCCTGGAATATCTCGCATCATCCACACCATGACAGCTTGAACATGCCAGCGATGAGAAATAGCCTATTTCACCACTTCTCAATATCTTCGAAACTAGTCCACTACTAACAGCAGTGCTGACCAATGGACACGGGAATAGAGGAAAGCACTTAAACACTTCGGGGTACGAAGAAAGGCCCAAGAGTGTTGAAACCACGTAGTCCATAGATGGGACAATCGAATTTTAACAGGTAGTTCCGTGAAGAAGAGGCGGCTTCGGTGGCGTAGTTAGTATCATGCTGAGCCTCTATGCCCAAGATCGCGGAGTCAAACCCGGCCGAAGTCATCGTTTTTTTAAGAGCGTTCAAAACCCCTCAGTATGCCTTCCTTCGGAGGGGAAGTAAAGCCGTCGGTCCCAAGGCTAGGTGTCGTGGACGGTAGCATTTGGTATCAAAAGTAGGAACTACTTGACAATTGATCGTCTGCAGTCCTTGCCTGAATCACAGACAATACACACTAATACAGCCAACACAACACCGGTTATCAGACAAATTCTACCACACACCCAAAGTACACGGGGCTACATGACCGCGTTGTTGCAGCCCCTAAACAAAGGAACCAACCAACCAGTTCCGTGAAAACAATAGACTATTTCCAAATTCGTATATTTTGCTGCCCCTTTCTTTGTCAAACGTTTTCAGGCGATGTTCTAAATAGCTTTTTTTTAGCCTATTTTCATTTAAGACAAAATAGGCTTATGAGATCACCTTTTGTCCGTGTGTCTGTCTGTGTGTGCGTGTGTGATGGTGTGTGTCCCCCTAATAACTCCTAAACGGCTGGGCCGATTTTTAATGAAACTCAGTAAGTTCATAGGTCTATTCCGGACAACTCCGACCGTGCCCTTCAAATTTTGTTATGTCTCACCAATCCAACATGGCGGCTGTGCGAAATATTTCACCAGCTTTCAATATCTCCGAAACTTTTACCGATATCACCCTGGAATATTTTACGGCGATAAAGGAAACCATTAGAAGTTCACCTATGTGACGTTTGAAAACCTGGTAACTACAAAACCAACATGGCGGCCAAGCGAAGTTGCGACTTTTAAATAGACCATTCTCGCGATTTAACCAACCAAACGCAATAAAACTTGGTACAGTATATGTTTATACACATTGTAATGCACCGACATCTAACTTCGTTCAATTGTTTACCTCAAGATGGTGGCTGTGCGAAATATTTCACCGGCATTCCATATCTCTGGAACTATTAGCGGAATCAGCCTGAAATTTTGTACGGAGATAAAGGGCACTACTGGAAGTTCATCTATAAGACTTTCAAAAACCGGTTATACAAAACGAATATGGCGGCCAAGCGAAGTTGAACATTTTAAATAGACCTTTCTCGCGATTTAATGATCTAAACGCAATGAAACTTGGTACAGCAAATGTTTATACACATTTAAATGCAATGGTATCTAATTTAGTTCAATTGTTTACATAACCTCAAGATGGTGGCTGTGCGAATTTTAAAATTAAGTTTTATTTCTTGTGTCGTAATCATGCGATCGAAGTGAAAGTTTGAATAATGAAGCTGCGCAATCATTTTCCTTTAATGGTACATGATTCTATGGCCTATACATATAACAATCCCACATGGCGACCATCCGAAATATTTAGATGGATCTCAATATCTACGAATCTGTTACTGCAATCAAACTGCATTTTTTAATGTTCATAGGGGCTATGAACATAAGTTCACCTATAGGACTTTCAATATCGTGGTGATCACAAATTCAACATGGCAGCGACGGGAAGTATAAATATTCACATGGTCGTTTCTCGCAATTTAACCATCCGAGTGCAGTGACACTTGGTACAGTATATCCTGATACAAATGTTAATCCACTGGCATCTAATTTATTTCAATTGTTTCCATAACCACAAGATGGCAGTTGTGCGAAATTTTAAAATCTTGTTTTTACTTTTTGTTTCCTAATCATGCGATTGAAGTTTTACTACTACACGTACATAATAATCTTCATGTAACAGTACATAACTCTAAGACCTACATATTTAAACATCCAACATGGCGACCATCCGCAATATTTAGTCGGTTGTCGAAATCTACGAATCTATTACAGCAATCAAACTGAAATTTTGTATGTTGATAGAGGCAATTAACATAAGTAGGATATATGAAAATAGGCTTTAGTTCGTCACGGAACTACTTGTATGTTTTAAGATCTTCACACGTGACATATTTATCAGTCTAATGGAGCTGGAAACTTCCTAAAACCTAAACCACACATTACAAGCAATTATAATATAAACACACTATACTGTAGTATAGATCCGTTTATTGACACGATAAGTTCCTTTGGTTCTACCTTCTATGAGTGGTTTACTCCCTAACATTCTTTTCGTTCAATTTAAAACAAAGTGTTTATTATTTAAATTTTAATACTTAGTTGTTATTTAGAATTAGTATAATAATAATAATCTATACAGAACGGACCAAAATAGACTCACCAAACGGATATTTGATTAGTCAACTTCTGGAGAAAGAAGACCACAACAGCATGGATTAAGGAAACAAAGGTGGCTATGGAAAGATTGAACTTCTCTGAAGACTAACTGTTACGAAATAGATTTAGGAACATACTAAGTAATTTGGAAGGGATTCAAGCCGCAAGAAGACCTAAGAAGACCGGAAAAGCCTGGACGGACGAGCAGCGTAAACAGGCCAGCGAACGCATGAAGGAGTATTGGGTGCAAAGAAAACTTCGCACCAAGAAAAAGAAATGAAGTTGTATCGTGATCCTAAGTGGGCCATTCGCGTGTAAAAAAATAAATAATAATAATAATATTAAGGCTATGTTGGCAGAATACACCTAAAAATACTTAGGAGTAACATTGTGGTGTTAGAAGCCATATTTTCAGTGTTGCCTAAGTAAACAAGAGTTTAGTGCTTTTCAGTCGGTCAACACGAATGTACCCAAAAGAGATGGGTTATGCCCTAATCCTGAAATAAATTACATGAGATTAATAGAACACTAGGATGACCAGTTTCGATCGTCAAGCGATCATCATCAGATCCATTACACTTAGGCTATAAAATCTATGTTTGAAATACAGGTGAAAATATTTACAATATGTACAATTATTTAGTTGCAGTATTGGTACTGCAACTGTCAGTGTATGCTAAATGCAGTATATATGTTAGGTGAAATGCTAAATGGTGATAGCTATCCGGAGTTTGTACTTTAGAGAGATTATATGGTTGTAAACTATAGTTAAACTATAAAATTTTAGGCTAACTACTTATCTGATTGTCTTCCGTACTACAGCTGCTCGCAGTTTTCGTGCTCACTGTAACTTACTGTGCGGTCAACTGCGGTGGTTATCTTAACGACTGGTTTTTTCTGCCTTCTCCCCCCCCCCCCTACCCCTACGTGCTGTGGGGAGTGATAGCGATGTGTTTATGTGAGGTGTTGCCAACCTAGATAAGATGTATGTTATTGAATGAGGTGTGTCTACAACTATTAAAGACCGTGGATTAGCCCTCGCCACGCGTGGAGCATTACCCATTCGAACTAAGCGTTGACGGTCTTATGAGGACGTCCCGGCACCTTTAATACTGCCGCGAATATGGGCCTTGGTTTGTTGCAGAAGAAAAGTACATCGTACACCTGATCCAGATAACATTTACCTATTAAAAAACCCCTAATTTCCCCCCTTTTTTTATCTAGCTTGGCTGTGTCGCTAAATTGTGTCTTGTTTCCGACAGGGTGTGTTTTTTAGTAGCGTGAAGAGGGGTGAGCTCTCCATGAACGTGTGTTCGTTTAGATTGTTGGGATTGTTTCGTTTGGCTAGGTGCATCTCGATTGCTTCCTTTATGTCAAGAGCTCTGCCTTTCGATTCGTGATGGATTATTTTAAGGTCCGACTCTATGTTGGTAAAGCTGTGCCCCGCGTCACACATATGTTCGCACACGGCTGAATGTGTTCCGTATCTTATCGCATTCCTATGTTCATTATAACGGGTGTCTACTCGTCTTCCACTCTGCCCGATGTAATTAGCTTGACAACCGGTGTCTTGGCACGTTATAGAATATACCCCTGACCTTGAATACGGGTCACGTTTATTTAGATTACTATTTTGGAGGTGCCTAGCGGTTGTGTTTTTCGTCGTGAAAGCTATCTTTATGCCTTGCTTTTTGAATAGGTTAGTGATTTTATATGTATTCGCATTCACATAGTTGAAACGCACAATTTTTTTCTCATTACTGTCCGGTTTGGGAATCGTTTTATCTTTATTTTTATGCTTGGCTATAATTTGGTTTATTTTGCTTGGCGGGAAGTTGTTTTCCTTTGCTATTTGCTTAATAGTTCTTATTTCCTTATTATAGTTGTCTTTAGACATGGGTATGTTTAAAGCCCTGTGCACCATTGAATTGAAACCTGCTAGTTTGTGCGTACTGGGGTGATTAGACTGATTGTCGATTGCATGCGAGGTTTGTGTTGCTTTCCGAAATATGGAATATGAAAGGTCGTTGTCTTTACGTTCAATATTTATATCGAGGAGTAAACCAAACTAGGCATATTGACCATGTGTCAATTAAGAAAGATCTGTCCTGTGAATTCGTCAAAAGATTAAAACAAATCATAAAAACGCACTCGAATAGCAAAACCTAGTAAAAGCTGTTAACACGTATGCTGTACCTGTGCTGAGCTACTCCTTTGGCATAATCAAATGGTGTAAAACGGACGCCGACGGTTTTGAGCGAAAAATCTGAACGATGCTCACAAAAGGAAGGAAACACCACCCACGATCTTCAATAGAGCGAATATTCATATTCATTCATTTATTTGCAATGGGGGGTGTGTCCCCCAGTGGCAAATTGTATATACATAACAAATAAATAATTATACATAACAATTCAATAACAATTATACAACAATTAAACTGGAGTATTTACACAAATAGTCAGTCTTTTCTTAAACACACCTATATGTTTGGGAAAAGGCTCTAAGACTGCGGCAGGTAGAGAGTTCCAGTTATCAATGGCACGGTTTACAAAAGAATATTTACCATAATTTGTTCGCTGTGGTCGGCCCTTAACTTTGAAAGGATGATCGCTCCTACCCATGTAAGTGGGTTTTCCCAATCGTTTGCTAAGCTCACCCCATGCTGGTTGATTTGTATACGTGTTGTACATAGCGCAGAGTCTAGATTTCATCCTCCTAGCCTCCAGTGATTCCCACCCAAGTTTCTTTAACATACGGCTCACACTGCTCCTGGGATTGAAGTCACTGAGCACAAATCTAGCGGCCTTTCTTTGTACCATTTCCAACTCATTGATGAGCCCTACTTGATATGGATCCCAAACCGCCGAGGCATATTCCAGAATAGGTCTTACAAGTGACAAATAGCCTAATTCTTTAGCAGAGGTACTACTTCCTTTTAATACCCTCATTACAAAGTGCAGGGATTTGTAAGCTTTTGAAACTACACATCCTACATGACTACTCCATTTCATATCATTCCTTACGTGAACCCAGAAGCCTTGGTGGACGTGGCATCTTTGACATTGATAACCAGATGAAACGACAGATAGACAGCCTTAGGGAGTACTTCTACGCCGAAGCGAGGTCATTCTGTCCTTCACAGAGCCGTCAGTGAGGCGGACAGATCAACGCCACTGGTCTTGTGTCAACGAGAGATTCAAAACCACCTACATACTGACCTTCAGAAGATGGAAGCATGGAAAGCAAAACCTTGCACGGAAGGCATCCAAATGAGGTGAGTCAAGCAACTGTTGATATAACTGCGTCAAACTACTGGCTCACTTCAGGACAGATCTTTCCAGAAACTGAAGGTTTTATACTTGCAATTCAAGACCAAGTCATCCCTACAAGAAACTACCTCAAGTTAATTGTAAAAGATCCCGCTGTACCAGATGATAAGTGCCGCTACGGATGTCAACAGTCAGAAACAATACAGCATATTACATCTGCATGTAGCCCGGAGCACAAACAAAGGCATGATGCAGTTGCTAAAATCTTGCATCAGGAGTTGGCTGATAAGTTTCAGCTTCTAAAACGAAAGAAAGTTCCGTACCACCAATATCAGCCAGAGTGTGTTCTTGAAAACAAGGAATACAAGTTGTATTGGGACCGAACTATTTTGACTGATCAATTGGTATCACACAACAGGCCGGATCTGGTGGTTGTCAGCAAAAAGATCAAGAAAACTACCTTGATTGATGTTGCGATTCCTAACAACAAGAATCTCTAGTCAAAACACATAGAAAAGATCAGCAAATACAGCGAGTTGGTCGACCCTATCAAAAGACAATGGCATGTAGAACGGGTAAATACCATACCTATCATTGTCTCAAGTACGCGCGTGATCCCAAGTACCTTGCTCCAAGGCCTTAAAGAACTGGATCTGTATACGCAACTGTACCAACTAATGCAGAAGGCAATAGTTCTATCAACAACCAGAATCGTTCGGAAGTTCATGGGTAGCGACATTCCAGCGTAGAAGTTGCTATTTCAGTAACTGTACTTGGTTCTCTGAAGCCCGTATAGTTATGTTCTAATGTACCAGCAATGTGTTATATATGTACTGCACAAAATAATAATAATAATAATAATAATAATAATAATAATATCGTATGGCCTCGAGTGCCGGTTACAAGCTTTGTTATTTGACGCCCAGAGGGCAGCTTGCATGCCGAATATTGTTGTTCCTTGGAGCGCTATGAAAGTCAAGGAAGTTAGATATCTACGCTCCTTGACACAATAGCGCTTTCTAGTAGAGAAAGGAGGAACTTATTGTGTTGGTGGATAATCCTAAGATTAATTTTGCCACTATGAACACGGCCTACTGAATTCAAATTGGTTCTTTAACATGCCAACAACGTATGACATGCGTGTTGTGATTTTTGTCGCCTTTTAAAAATCACTTACCATGGCCAGGAGCGAACCTACAAGCTTGGGGTTGGTAGCCCGACGCGATATCCACTCACCCACCGTGGCAAACAGAATTAGTATGGTACAGACAGTTAGTTAGTTAGCCTAGTTAGTTATTGTTGATTTAAGGGGAGGAACTACGAGGACATCTGCCCCTAATGGTACTGACGAAACACTTATACATGTGATAGGCTTTCATGGCTATTTTAATATCTCATAGGCGACTTAGTGAGTACCGAAGTATCTCATAGTTACTCATATAAATAAATAAATAATGTTCTCGTGACCGTTTGAATGCCAAACCCGGTTTTCAGCTAGCATATTATCTCATATTGTGAACATGAACTACACAATATCAGGTCGCATCAGACATTCGAACTCTCTGTTTGACATCTTGATGGATTGTGTTTCATGTATAAAACACGGCCTAATAGTTCAAAATCAATATTTAATTAATTATAATAGGTTCTTGTATATCGCGTCATCTCAAATATCCTAGGTCATCTAACGCACGGTATTCTGCACACTGGGTATTCATAATGTTAAAGATTAAAATTGTATATATAATTTGGTAAATGAATCATGTATTTTCTTAAATATGGTATCGACGTTTGACTTAAAACAACATGTCAAGCATGTGAACCTTTATAATTTTCACCTGCTGGCATATTATTCTATGGTAATCATACAAGGCAATCCAGCATGGCGGCCATCCAATCTATTTCACTGGTTTACACAATCTCAGAAACCAATACAGCGATCTAACTGATAGTTTATTTGGCGATAGAGGACTTGAAAGTAGGTGGATACTGTATATGTGACTTTCAAGAACCTGATAAAGACAATTACAACATGGCGACATCGCGAATTCCAAATATTTAAAATTTATTTTCAGGTTTGAGGAGTGACACTTAGCATAGCGATTCTCTATTTATAGTGTAGTATAAAGACATCTAATGTTTTTGAATTGTTTAAACAAATCAAGATTGCGTCAGTTCTAAATTTAAAAAATACGTCTATATTTCTTATCCTATTCATGCGATCGAAGAGAAGCTATAATTACTATCATTAGTAATGCCAGAGCATTAAGTACCTAACTTTCCTTGAATCATAGCAGCCAAGTATATGACATTTCTTAACCCTTGAATGCATAAGCCGAGGCCCGGGGTGTGATTTGTTAATCATTTATGGTAAAAGTGTTCGGATATCTAGTATGAAATTCATAATATTCCTCTCACAGTTAAGGAGAAAAGCAGTAATAGAACCAATCAACCATTATTTCTTATCTTCTTCTCTTCTCCTCAACCGCTAGGTTGGTGGGTAACATGCATGTCTTCCAAAACGTCTTCTTTCACTGGCCTGGAGTTTCAAATGGCAATAAGTGTGCTTGCCTTTAATGCTGTCTATGAATTGAGTCCTTGGTCTTCCTCGACTCCTCTTTCCTTCTAGCTTCCTTTCGAAGAGTGTGGTGCACCAGTCAGAATGACGAATCAAATGGCCAACAAAACTATTCCTTCTTCTGTTTAAGGATTCAATCAAGGTACGTGTCTCCATTGCTCTTTCGAGAACATTCTCATTCGTGACTTCATCAGTCCAAGGTATCTTTAGTAGTCGTCACCAGCACCACATCTCGAATGCCCTAAGTTTTGATACATCTGCTTGTCGCAGAGTCCATGTTTCAGAGCCATAACTTGCAATACTACATACAAAACTTTTCACGAAGTGTTTTCGCACCTCTAAGTTAACAGTCTTGGATGTTAGTAAATACTTTTTTTTGAGAAGGCTTCTTTTTCCTGTGCGATTCGAGCATTTACTTCTCTCGAACACTTTCCATTTGATGTGATCAAGCTCCCCAGATATTTGAAATCCTTTACTTGGGCTAGTTTTTCACCATCCATTAGCACATTGACTATTTGGTCGCCATCCCTAGTGCATGCCATTACTTTGGATTTCTATTTATCCTCATACCACACTTCTCTTGCAATAATTCATTTATGTGATTCAGAGCATTTTCCATATCACTCTCATTTTCAGTTATCAGGGCTATATCATCTGCAAATCGTATGGTAATGTACAGCTTGCCATTAACTTTTATGCCATGTCTGTTGGTAACTAAGAATTCTTGAATGGCTTCTTCAATGTAGATATTAAATAACAGTGGTGATAGTCCACATCCTTGTCTTACACCCTTCCCAATTCTTGCTTCCACTCTTTCCTTGCCAATTAATGCTGTCTGGTTCTTGTAAAGTTGATAGAGTATTCTTCTGTCCCTATAGTCTATCTTCAGTTTTCTTAGGGTTTCAAACAGCACCTTCCAATTTACATTAACAAAAGCTTTCTCTAAATCAATGAAAGCAATTACAACAAGTTTGTCGATTTCCAGGGATTTTTCAATAATTATTCTGAGACTTAAAATGGCTTCTCGTGTACCTCTTCCCTTCCTAAATCCAAACTGTTCTTCTGAAATATTTTCTTCTACTTTTCTCTCGATCCGATGATAGATGATTCTTGTTATAATTTTTGAGGCATGGGAGAGGAGGCTCAAAGTTCTATAATCTTCGCACATTTTGTGCTCTGTGCGTTTTTGGTATGGGAATAAGAATAGTTTGCTCAAAGTCCTTTGGAATTTCTCCTGTTACATACATTTCATTTATTAGATTGTATAGATTGTCCGTGGCTTTATCTCCGAGGGCCTGTAAAACCTCTGCAGGGATCCCATCTGGACCTGGAGCCTTTCTGTGTCGTAACTCATTGAGGGCTCTATCAAATTCTTCTCTTAAAATTAGTGGTCCTAATTCATCAGCATCCTCCTGGTCTTCACTTTCAAGGATATTTGCATCTAGAACTCCCTCATAGAGTTCTTCTGAGTACTCCTTCCATCGTAACGCTACCTCACCATCTTCCGTTAGGGCTTCGCCATTCTTGCTCCGTATGATGCTCATCATGTTTCTTTTTGTTCCAAACTGTTTTCGTATCTCGGCGTATGCTCTCTCACAATTACCTTTCACCATATGTTCGTCTATGTCTTTGCACTTCTTTCCATACCATTCTTCTCTTACTATCTTGGCTTCTTTATTAATCTTGTTTCGAAGTCTCGCATACTCCTCATGGTTTCCTCTTACTTTGCATTTTCTTCGTTCTTCCATTAAATCCAGTAGCTCTTCGGTAATCCAAGGTTTATAAATCGCCCTTTCCTGTCCACCAAAACATGCCTCGGCTGTTTCGGTTATTCCCTTTTTTGTTTTGTCCCATCTCTCTTGTAGTATATTTCCAGACATTATCTGGAGGCCAATTCTAGCATTTGTTTCTTCTCTGAACTCTTGTAAAGCTTGCTTGTCATTTTTTACCTTGCTGATGTTCCATCTCTTACAGGGTTGTTTTATAACTTTTCTTCTTAATCTAAGTTGGCTCTTCATTAATACCAGGTTGTGGTCTGAATTCACATATGCACCCGGGTAGGTCTTACAAGATTTTGCTTGATTACGATAACGACTTTTTATCAGTATGTAATCTATCTATCACCATTACCTGGCATTGTCCACGTGTATCTTCTTTTTGGTTGTTCAAAGAATGTACTGTATTGGCAACAATCAGCGTATGGCTTCTGCAGAACTCAATAAGCCTGTTCCCTCTTGCATTCATATTTCCAAGTCCATATTTTTCCACACAGTTGTCTACTGTACCTTCTCCTACAACAGCATTCCAGTCAACCATGATGATAAGGTTATCATCTTCTTTAACATTCTATCAATAATTCCTCCAGTTGTTCATATATATCTTCCACTTCATCATCAGTGTAACTCGAAGTAGGCAAGTATGTCTGGATTAGTACTGTATCCTTAGGCTCTGTCTTAAGTGTTATGATGATAATTCTTTCGCTGAATCCCCAAATGCTTTCGATCTGACACGCCAGTTTTCGTTTTAAAATAAAGCCAACTCCACCTGTTCCATCCGTATCTCCTGAATAAATAATCCTGTAGTCACCACTCCAGAAGTCTCCATTATTTGGCCATCTCACTTCGCTTAGTCCTAGAACGTCATCTCAAGTCTATCAATTTCCTTTTTGACATTTTTCAGTTTTCCAGTCTTTTTGAGTGATCGAACATTCATGTTCCCATTCTACATATTTGATCAATTCTCGGAATCTTCTTACATTGTCCCCACCGGAGATCCGAGCAGGGGACTATTTTACCTCCGGATACCAATTTAACTTGGGAATAATCCATCATGCATGTATATTCTAGGGAAAATTAATTGAGGTGGTTTCCCGTTGCCTTCCGCAATGCGCAGTAACCACCTCACATCTCATCATCTAAGGATGTCAGGACGGGAAGCAGCTTTTTGCTGATACAAGGTCGACGTATCGATCTTTGTATCAGCAATAATGATATAGCTGCTGGCACTATATCATGTCCTCAGTTGATCCGCGGGTGCAAGCACCACTCTCTCACGAGAGCACCTATCAGCCATTGGGACGCGCCGTGTCGGGGTTGAGGACTTCCCCGCCCAGATCCGTCTTCCACAGAGTACAGAGAAGCCCCTACTTAGTTCAGAGCCCCCCCCCCCTGTACAAGCTGCACCTGGCAATAATGTTGCTTTATTGTTTTTCTCGCACATTGACATGAGCCAATTCTTTCCGTCTCATGTCTAAAAATCACTCAGTTACTTAGGCCTATTCATTTTATGATACATGATGTGTGGTTGTTGACAGAAAACTAGGCAAAAACATAGTTTGTTAATTTAGTGATGACTTCATGTGAGGACGTCATGGTGTGATGATTTAAGTTCACACTTTTGTATAGGCTATATATTTTTACATCTGATTAAATTATTTCCTCATTTCGATTTCAAAATTTCCATTTTAGAGCCTAAATGAACGTAGTGAAATATTCATATTTCATTAATGTTATTAATATTGACCTCACACCAGTATTTCCTCTATAGTCCATACCCGGGCCTCGCAAGTCCAGCATATGTAAATCTCGTGTGGCGGAGCTCTTTCCGGTCACGGAGAGAGTCCGTCATTTTGTGTAGGCTAAGGATAGGTCATACAAAATCCACCCACTCGTACCTAATGAGGAGGGAAGACCCCCCACTTTGTACCTGTGGAGCTGTTTTCACCGTGGCCCACATTTTAACCGAGTGTGTGGATCTTGCTGACGTACGAAGAAACATTGGTTTGCAGATGACACTCGAACTTATATTAGCCGATGACGCGGTGGTTGCTGATCGCGTTATCCGCTTTATAAGTGAGAGTGGGTTAGGGCCAGCAATCTAAATTTTCCAGTGAACATTGACTCAACGACTTGTTCGTTTTTGAATGATATTTTTTTGTTTTACCGTAATTTTTGTTTATTTTTTATAATTATTATTTTTATTTAATTTTGTTTTTGGTTTATTCATTTTAGGTCTTTTCAAATTAAGGTGTCCACCTCTAAATTTTAAATTCAATTCCATATTTGTATTCTTTAATCTGTGTTAAGAGGGGCAGATGACCTCGTAGTTCCGCCCCTTAAAACAACAATAACTAACTAACTAACTAAAATCTTATGTACTCAAGGGTTAATTAAGTCATGTGACTCGTTACGGAAAGATGCTATCTAGCGAGAGGGGTCATAATTGACTATACTGAAAGTAATATAATCTACCACATCATTTCTCGTGGCGGTGGTGGAAGTTTGTTGTATAGGTAAAGCCCTGCGCGGAGGAGGATATCAGCAAATATTTTCGTCATGCGGATATAGTTTGCATGGCTGTGCGGATAGCGGATAAGCTGCGGATAATGTTTGGAGAAAATTTGCAGATATATTTAGAATACCTAGGTACAATCCGAACTTGTTTAACACCATTATTAGGACCCGGATGTTTAAGACATTCCGGTATTATATTTTCCCGTTATGTTCCTTTCATGACAAATGTAAGATGATGATGATTTACGCTAATTTCATTCAAATTATGTCATTAAGCATAATTAACACCCGAACAAGAAAGGGTTGCGATTCTGGCTGTGTAACATTCATTTTAAACATAGCACATGGCATACAAAGCCTAAGGGAAGAACTTTTTCCTCAAATGTCTAAATATGTTGATTTAGTAATTTATGCTTTATCTAATTAAAAATATTATTGAAATGCCAGTAGATTCGTTTAACAAACGTGGGAATGCGGAAAAATATCATGCGGATGCGGGGTGGATGCGGATAACAGTCGTGCGGATGCGGGGCGAATGCGGATAACGTTTTGTTTATCCACGCAGGACACTATTTATAGGATGGAACACCAAGGTGACCTAAACCAATTTTCTATTGCAGGTATCGTAAATATGGAATATACTCATGTTCATTTAAGAAAAGGAACATATTTAACTTATGTTCTATTGAACAGGTCTCTTAGTAATTTGATAAACTAGTACCACGAACTAAATATTCTGGTACACAATTCCTTGGTGTTATTTTTAAGAAATGATGATTAGCCTCATTGTGTAAATTTGGACACATACTTTCCATTGCTGGAGGTGTGTTGATGTGAGTTATCTTGAGTAAAGATAAAAGCTTTCATTTAAACTAGTAATATAGCAAAACTATTTTCCTTTCTTTAAACATTGAAATGACTACAAGGTATAGATGTTGAGTTTAATGGAGTACCGGAACTAAAAGCCATTTAATACATCCCAAAAATGAATTATTTTCTTGGGTGGGAGAGTTCTTGAATGGTAAAGCCCTGTGGAATCATATGAAAACAGGCTATTTAGTTCTGCACTGGACTATTTGCTAGACGTAATAAATGAAAAGATTGAGCAATGGGGATTGAAGATAAATGTGGAGAGTAAAACAGTGGTGATGAGTAAAGATAAGAAAGAAGGAAAAGGAGTAATCAAAGTAGGAGATGAGGAATTGGAAGTAGTGAAACACTTCAAATACTTGGGAAGTGAACTGACTGAAGATGGATGACTAGATTTGGAAATTAGCAGAAGAATACAACTCGGGAGTGCTTTCTACCAACAGGTACGGGGACTAGTATGGAACAAGGATATACCAATTAAGGCTAAAGAAGTTATGTACAAAGCATATTATGTTCCTATAATGACATATGCAGCAGAAACTTGGACAATGACTAAGAGGAATGAGAGCAGAGTACAAGCAGCTGAGATGAGATTCCTGAGAAGTATGGTCCAGAAAACGAGGAGGGTCAGAGTGAGAAATGAAGATATATACGGAAAGAACTGGGAGTACAGAAACTAAATGACAAACTGGAGCAAAACAGATTGAGATGGTTTGGACATGTCAAACGGATGAATGAAGTAAGGCTACCAAGACGAGCACTGGAACGACTGATGACAGGGAAAAGAGGACGAGGAAGATCAAGAATGCGTTGGATGGACTCGGTGGAGAATAGTATTAGTAAACGATACCTGGATTGGAACACCGTGTCGGAATAGGAATGGTGGAACGACAGAACAAAGTGGAGAGGAACCATATTTGCCCCCACCCAGTGTCAACTGGAAAAGGGGAAATGAAGATGATGATGATTATTTAGTACGGGGTATCTTGCTCTCTCTCTCTCTCTCAAGTGATAATTATGTCGCCTGGATTAGCGTTATGACTTGTAGGTAATAATGATGGCAAGAACAGCTCATGAAATGCCAAGACCTGCTACAAACGTACGTACTTAATAATATCACTTGAAAACAGGTTTTAGTACACAGCAATGAAAGTACTGTACATTGAGTTAAAGATTCAAATGGTGTGTGATATTTTGATAACCATCAGCCTGGCCCCGGCTTCGCCCGGTATCTTTAATGGTTTACCAGCGTAAGCTTAAAAGACGCACGGACGGCAGGTCCCAGGCGCAATACAGAAAAGCCGAGGTTAACAGCGAAATTCCAAACACCTTTACTTTTCTCTGAAGTCTTAACTCGTCACTACTCGACAGTTTGAGGCTGACCGAAGCTGGGGAGATAGGCTCACTCCGAAGCTAGTAATTAAAATTTCCACTCAATGGAGATAGTTGGAAGTAATGAAAACCTAAAAACACTTATAGTAGGCGATGTATTCAAGATAGAGATATTGTGCCCGTTAGGAAAACGGAAATACAGGTCATCATCCGACTAAATGCTCAGCTCAGGGCGTGTACAGTTATTCCCACTGTCTGACCATGTACTCAGAATGTGAACTATAGGAAGGACAAGCACAAAAGGACTAAAACACCAACTATTTTAAATTGATATCTTCAATTTACTCAAATATTTCCAAATATAAAGTCACAACATTAATATATTGGTTGAAATTACCTTCAAACATAATTAAAAAAACCAATATAATGACCCTTAGTCTATCTTGCTTCATTTCCAATGGATTCGTCATGATCCATCTGCGTACACTGATACTTTAGTCTAGAGATTCTAAATCTTATATTCCCCAAATTTAAGGGTTTTCAGTCACTTCAACTGAGTTCCGCCTGGTCAGGCTCGAACTCAGGATATTTACTTTTACTCTTACAATGCCTTCATTCGGCTATAATCTTAACTTATTATTCTTCACATTTATTTTATCCTTTTAAATCTCTTTTTCCACACATTTCAAACACAAATTATCCCCCAAAACACAAATAACATTATTTACACATGGGTACCAATTACTTCTCCACAGTGTTTGATTTTATAAAAAGAGAGGTTCCGGTACTGTGGGCTACCGGCTGGTGGTGGGAAGGGGATGAGGAGGTTAAAAGAGAAATATAGAGTTCTAAAAAAGATGTTTTTAAGCTTTTCTGAACACCTTTAAAAACTAATTAGTGGACAAAATAACAATCTAATTATGGTTGCAATTTTAAATTAAATTGAGACTGATGTAGCAACATTTTTCTTACCATAGCCGTTGGCCTTCATTAAATTTTAATGTAGATCAACTAGGCTACCATTCAAACAATGCACATTATTTCAATTTGATTTTTCACGTAATTTAAAAGAGTAAATACATTTGGTTTGAAAATACACACATTTTCACCAACAATCGTTCATCTGAAACAATTATCCAGTCAAAGACCAAGTTGGCCTTGACTTACAACTAACGTTCTACAGTTCTAAAAATTATGTTATATAGGCTATTCGATTTTTCCCCCGATGAGAGGTTTCGGTACGGCGTACCGGTGCGTACCTTCACAAATCTAGCCCTGCTTCTCCACTTCCATGCCAATTATATTTTATTGCAGCCATTGTGTCCCTGAGAATTGTATGTTCAATGGAGCCCGCACTCCCCGAAGTCCAATTCTATGATTTTTATCTTACCCGTATTTCTTCTCTTTAAGAGTATGGAACCAAAATTTGACATTTTCAAAAATGCATTTATTCTTCTTCTTCTTCTTCTTTATATTCATAATTTCATTATTATTATTATTAGCATTCAGGATGAGCAATCCATGAATAATAATCATCTCTGGAAGGTATTACTTCTGCGACATTTTAATCCTTCAAATAAAACCACGAGGTCTTCATTAAGATATTCCTTACCACCGTGACAGTTTAATGGCTTGGCCTGCGTGTGGTGCGACCTTCATTAGTCTCCCCTCGCCTTGAGCGAGACAACGAACCTCTAATAAACAAACCTGTATCTTGACCTAGCTCAAACTCTAACCATATGTTTTAACATTCTACGACAGACCCCCTCTCCATTGAGACTCCAAGCATTTTTATTCTATTCTTCATACGGACTGCGATCAGTCTAATTATTCACATTTATTCGCGCTTCTTCTTGGGATAATTATTCTCGGCTATTAGGATGACAAACAAACGTATTATTAGCCTACTTTTCACATTTTGCAAAAATGAGGAAAAAGTAGACTTATGAGATCGATCCGGGAAAATGTGTGTCTGTCTGTCTGTCTGTCTGTCCTTCTGTCTGTCTGTCTGGCTGTGTGTGTGTCCCCCCCTATCAACTCCTAAACGGCTGCAGCAATCAAAACCAAATTTAGTATGAGAAAAGATGTGCACCGGAATAGCTCACGTCCATATTTGAAAATTATGTCAGTGCTACCAACTGCTGAAAAAACGCACTAGAAATTTGAGCTCCATGTTGGATATCTTGCAAGGTATGCATGGGAGCTATTCCGAAATTGAAACACATGTAGATAAGACTATTTCAGTTTAATTTCCAGGAAGCCAACCATGACAGTGTTGCCAAAATAATTTTAAGCCTTCTGATAGGTCCAATGTTTAAATGCATATAACTTCTACACTACCAATTGGATTTCAACCAAATTTTGTATGTAATATCTGTACATAAACAGATATGACTGAGCGTATTCTTAAGAGCCACCAGGGCTGCCAACTGTTAATAATTGCTCTCTCTATTTTTTTTATTCGAATACCAATATATCAGAAAGTATGCAAGCCAATAGCTGTAAACTATGCACACGTATATTCTGACATTTTACATTAAATTGGAGTAACTTATATACGTCAGTTCTACCAACATGATTATAAGCCTGCTGATAGTACCAATTTTTAAATACGTGTAACTTCTATACTATCAGTTGGATTTCAACCAAATTTCGTATGTGCTATGTGTACCATAACAGATATGACTATAAGTATTGTTAAGAGCAATCAGGGCTGCCAACTGTTAATAAATGCTGTCTATATTTTTTTAACCCTAATATCAATATATCAGAATGTATGCAAGCCAACAGCTCTATACTTTGCACACGTATAGCACCTGACATTCTAGATTAATTTGGAGTAATTAATACAAGGCAGTGCTGCCAACATGATTCTATGCCTGCTGATATGTTCGATTTTAAAATACATGTAACTTCTATACTAACAAATGGATTTCATCCAAAATTGGCACAACAAGATATCATAATATTTCAGATTATTTCTGAGCAGCACACGCATGGTATTGTTGGCAACATGCTTTAACGCGTGCTGATAGATCCAGTGTCTAACTGCATGTAACGTCCATTGGACTTCAACCAAATTTTGTATTCTGTACCTTAAGAGATGGAACTAAGAATATATTCAGTCACCAGGGCTGCCAACTGTAGTGCTCTATTAGGCTACATTATACCAGATATATTTTGAACTAATTAGATATTTCAATATTACCAACTTAATTTTGTCATTATTCTAGATAGGTTCATATACTGTAGAATAATCATTGGCATGAAAAGTAGGCTGTATAGTTCTTCACGGAACTTCTTGTTTTTCTGCTGTGATAGGCATTCCAAATACAAATGCTAAACAATCTAGAAACGCCATGTTCTACCTGGCTGCAGTGGTCGGCCTAGCTCGCAAGAGGGAATCAATTTCACCCTACCTCCGGCTACCCGCCTAGACAAAATATCATCTATCCAGTCTTACGATACTTTTCCATTCATGTGCTCCCTGGCATACATGAGAATTATACAATACTTGAATGAGCATTTATTCTTTCACTCGAACACATTCTATGACTTTACCTTAGTCAACCGACGAATTTCCCATAGACTATAACAATTATCCGATACTTGCACGTTAATTCAATATTTCAAGCCCTAGCTTACATTTGGTCTAGCCCATTTTGGCGACAATAATATTTCTTGGATGCTCAATTCATTATTACTCTGGTCCAGATATCCTGGCGAGGATAAATGAATTTACTTTTCATTATTACATTTTCTTATTATTTCCCTTTCGTTATTTTTGGGGTCTTTTATTATTACTCTTATTTTCGTTAGGCCTTCCATTGCCTTTACTCGTGATGCTGAGGTCATTTGCAATTATTTTTCATTTATATAATTTAACCGTGTAAGGTTTGTTTATTATTTTATCACTGACTTGGATTTTCATTGCATTACCTTAAATTTCATTAAATTATCTTTCAATTTCCTAACCGACAGTAGTGGCTACGCTGGCTAACGCACAGCATTAGGTCATGGGGCCAAGCTCTCTGCTGACTCGGTAGACGCGTGGGTTCGAGCCCCACCGTCGGCCGTCCTTGAAATGGTTTTCCGTGGTTTCCCTTTTTCAACACCAGGCAAATGCTGGGACGGTACCTTCTGACAGACTACGGCCGTTTCCTTCCACATCCTTGCCCAGTTTCATTCACCATCATTCATTTCATCTCTCATTAACTCCTCTCATGAGGGTGGCGTCAGGAAGGGCATCCGGCCGTAAAAACCATCGCCACAAAGACTTCCATCGCATCTCATCCCCGACCCCGTTGGCAAACGGGAATAATAAGGGGTAAGACATACATACAATACATCTTTCAATTTCCTAATTATTTATTTTCGCATTAACTTAAGTTGTGTTCAACTTCTATTGTGTTTACTTTGCATAACAAACGTCACTGATTTCAATTATTTAGTTTATTTCTTTCGACAATACTTTGGTTCCACCCCTTTATTAATTACTTTATATGCTTACACGCACTTGGGTATTTTCTGTACAATATTTAATTCGTTACTAGGCCTCATTTTCACGGCCTTCTTCATTAAAAAAAAGTGACACTTTAAAGCACTTTTCACCGTTGTCACTTTATCATTAATCATTTCACAACAATACATTTCGAATTACGGGTCCACAATGGCTCAATATGTTTAATTCATTTTGGTACTCACCAACCCAGGATTTGCCTTTGTGAAGAATTTCACCCACATGATTGGAACTAATACTTTTTCACAACAATATGGCAACACATAACACACGTGATTTTTACCTGACGTGACATATTGATATTTTTACACACAATGATTCTTGATAAAAACACTTTCACAAAATTTATATTAATTTTTAAACAATTACCCTATACCTTTTCACACGTTTCCACTTTATCACTTATTTACTCTGTGACAATTCACACGTGTTAACCCTTGGGTTATGTCCTATTTTAATAATATCTATTTACAATTTCATTACACACTGTGTAATAGTTCTTGTCGCATCTCAGAACGCAAGCGATGACTTCCGATTGGTCCCCTGATGACGACTTCTCACCTCGATCTAGTTGCACGATCTGTCCTACGATGACTTCTAGCTCGGACCCCTAGGTCTTGATTCAAAGTTCTGTAGTTTATCCACGGTTTAAACTCACCGGTTTATTAACTTAACCTGGCTTCTCTTTTAACAACGTTATGTTGTGAAACGATGTAATTATCGACCTGTTCTTTTATTTCAACAAGGCTCGAAATGTTCCTTTTATTTGACAATGTTCGGCCCTTTCCACTTTTTACTGGGCCTTCATTTTAAACTGAAACGCGACTCTACTTTTACTTTCGATACGCGGTTCTGTTATCTTACTAGCTTTTATTTAAAAACCCATAGGTGATGCTAGGGATACTTGTTTCTGGCGATCGTACTCGGACCTAACTTTCACTTCTGTTGCGTATTGTTCATCTGTCCTCACAATTTTATATAGGTGGAGTTCTTTCTACTTTCGGTAGCTTCTGCCTGGTCTCGAACCAGCTGACTTGTATTCTTGAAGATTTATAGTTCTTTCCGAAGCTACGTAACTTTCCCTGATATCTTTGTGTTCGATGTACTGAACTACCCCGCCCCGGCGGACAACAACTGAATACTGTGAACCAGTACCGTGCTCCTTGACGCCTACGGTAAACTGAATATACTGAAAATTGTTCTTTTCGCTGATATGGCCCAACTTGGCTCACTGACGATTCGTACTGGCGGTCTAGATACTGAAATCCAGCGTCATGTCCGGCTGGACTGCACGTACTGTGATGTAGCAACTCCGTTCCAACGGACTGAAAGACTGCCTATAATGTGATGCAGCACTCCTGCACTTGGAGTCCACTGTAGACTGCATGTACTGTTGAACTACTTATTTCCCAGTATGACCTCCCTTGTGGTCCATACCAGGTGTTGCAGCGCTCCTATACTCAGAGTCCGCTGTAGATGACGTCTGATACAGACTCACACCCCACTGGGCTGACGAAAACTGCATGCCTTCTCCCTAGAAGCTCGGCTATACAGTATATTGGGAACATGCAAAAATAAACTAATTTGGTCTTCTTCTCGGAGCTATCTTTTGAACTAGACGTCGCACGTTTTTGAAAAAATAACCATTATGTTCCCTATAATCTAAATGTTACATTCACCTTTCGTTTTCCGAAAACCGATCGTCTACTTATTTTAAATTAAATTTACAAGGCTCCTCAGCTGCGTGGGCGAGTTGGTTTTATTTTCTCCTTCCCAGCCCCGCCTAATGACGTAACTGCTTCATAAGCACTTTTCCCCTGTGCCTAAAATACTCGATTTTAATCTTGATTAATTCGTAACTCCCTGGATTATTCTGATTGACATAACAATATTTATGTAATTTTGCGTTATTTCCAAGAAAACGGTTTATTTCATAATTCTGCGGTGTAGGGATACAATCCAGGGTTGCCATAAAACGCTGATATCAAACCTTCGCAGTGGTTCCCCTGCCTACCTGCTCTGATCGTTCCCTCACAGCATGACTGTACTCGTGATTCATACACGGCTTGCATCTTGTGACTTCAGATAAGGCTGTCAATGCTCTGCGCGATTGCCTGAATCAGTTCATATTTCCTCATGGCTAGCTTATGCGTAACTGAAAGTCTTACAACTATTTTACCTTTCTCTATTTATAATAACGTAGGTTCGAACCCCGTACCTCTCGATCGGGCACAATATGCTGTCACCGACATTTTTGTCGAGCTTTGCATGCTGAACAATTCTTACACTCATAGTATATAACCTAGATATTTTAACGGTTTACCCAGCGTAAGCTTAAAAAGCTCACGGATGGCAGGTTTTTCTTCGACTCGATGATAATGATAATGAAGTCGTTACTGCTCGGCTTCCTTTGGTCATAAATGAATGTTTTTATACAGAAACCTTCCTTGAGAAATCCTTTACAGAATGGTGAAAACAGCATCAAAATCCATCCATTGGTTCTCGAGAATACCCCTTACATCCAAGAATCAGGGACTAAGTAATTGTTTTCCAGTTTCTTTACATTTTCCAGTAATTAGAATTACATTGTGCAGACTGACTGGAAATGTACAATATCAAATCAAGCTTTTGTTTTCTAATTTGATAGTTATTAAAGTTTAAATGTGCATGTGCTTTCCATTTGTGGCATGTGAGTATTCAACTACCAAGTGTGAAGCAGTAGATAAGTATAGAAAATACTGTATCTAATAATGTATAATCATTGTTAATGGACTTGAAGTTCCTAATATCCTCACAAGAGGATATATTTTATGTTCTATATCTGTAGGAACAATTCTAGTTTATAAATAACTAGCAGTAGTGCCCGGCTTCGTCAGGTAGATTTACTTGTTTTATGGATGATAATGAATACTACTACAGGACTGGCACGCTACTTAAACTAAAATAAAAAATATTTTAAAAATATAACTTTTGTGGTGGTGTTAGTGGGGGTGATAAGTAGTACAGTATAATGGACATAACATTCGGGTCATTTTCCCATAATAATAATGATAATAATGAATAGGGAAACGGCTATTTATTAAATACAGTACTGACACATGTAATTTACAAACGAATTGAAAAATATGATTAAAATGAGGAGTATGTGAAACAGCAAACACTGCCTGGGGACTATATCTCATTGGCTGTTAGAAAAGTAAAGATCAATAGTGTCGTCTTTTGTCGCATAGTGCCCTAGAAAAATTCTCTATATGACTACGGAAACATTTTCTTAGATTTGTCACTTTCAATCATTGGCAAACGGCAACATCGCCGGAGAAGAAAAGGACGAAGCTAATTGCAGGACATAGGATTGCGAGTGAGAGGCAAATACTACATTTAATTCCATATTGTCTTTTAAGGCAGAGACGCCCTATTGTGAAATAGCTTATGGCGTACTGCTCGAGTCCCAACTGCACGGACCTGAGAGGATCGTACTGGTGAATCACTCACTCTTTCGTAACACCACAGTGGTTTGAGCAACGGCCCTGTATGAACATCAGCATAGTCAGCAATACTAGATAAGACGGGCTCTGGACAGTCTTCTCATGTCACCTCGCGATGAATCAGCAAGCTATTCTCACAACTGCCCCCCCACTCCTCCCCATCCCCCCAGGGTCTCACAACTTGTGGGACATGGGTTGGTGACCACGGGACCCCAGCTGTGTCCGACATTCCTTCTACTTACAGGTGCCAGGCTCCTTTCAGTTCTCTTTCCTGTCGGCCTCCCTTGGTCAACTCATGTTCTCTTCCGACCCCGACGTTATTAGGGTATCTGAGGCCTAGGGAGTCTTACACTTTCCCGCCTTAATAAGCCCTTGTCTGATCTTTCCTGATACCCTCATTCTTCGAGGGGTCAGCATTCTTTTTCTTTTCATAATATCTCCTGTCTTATGTTCAAGGCTCTCAAGGAGGCTGGGTGTGTGTAGCCCCACCACTTCTGGTGCACCCTAGATAGTGCTACACCCTGAAGGGCTCATGGCTGAGGAGTTCGGGAGCTGGCAACCCGAGGGATTCCTGAGCTGGGTTCGGTTTAACCCCTTTTTTCCATTGAATTTGAGGCGGACCCTCTTCTCTTTCCCCTTCCTATCTGCCTTTCGTGGCTCTCCTTCCTTCCAAGTCCCTCAATTCTCATTTATCCAGGGTTGAGGGCATTCCCTTTCCTCCTGTCATTTATTTCCCTTATAACTTTCTTTTGTCCTTATCTTCTTCTAGCCCGTAAGTTTTGTAGTTAGTTTTAGTTGTAGTTTCAATTTCACGATCCGCCAAACCATCAGCGGTCGCTAACCTCGATGTTAGGCCCCTTAAAACAACAATTATCATCATCATCATCACAACTGGCACTGTGCAATTGGGTTATTGCGGTATTTAAAACTTTATTTTAAGCCTCTCACTCTTTAGTGTTACATAAATTATTTGTTGCTAGATACCTTCCCTGGAATCCACGACATTGTGCAATTGGGTTACTATTGTATTTGAAACTTCCTGTTAAGTCTCTCACCCTTTTATGTTACATAAATTATTTGTAGGCAGAAACCTTTCCTGCAATCCACACAACAACTCACCCAAGTTTCTTCGCAATCGGATTAATCATATATGAACGCATAGGGGACATACATACACTACCACTATTGAGCAAGACTTTATGTGGTGAGATGGCTACTACTACTGAACTGGTTCATCAAACTTAGAAACTAATAGAAAGACATATTTTAAATATCACAGGCGGGGAAGAGTGTGGTGTTGCTTAACTCTGACACGATTGGTTTCATGGCCTTAAAACGTGATTTTCTGGTCCCGCACAGTTTCACCGAAGTACTCGTTGGGTTCCAAGGGGTAAGTATACAAAATTTGGTGCAGATCGGTGAAACGATGTAGATTTGTGCCAAAGGGCCTAAATGCAGGGAATGGAGTGGTCTCTCCGAAATTTCAAGTAGAGAGTGTTATTCGTTGGGTTCCAATGTATAAGTATCCACAATTTGGTTCAGATCGCTGAAACGATGTAGGTTTTTGTCAAAGGGCCTAAATGCAGGGAATGGAGTGGCCTGTCCGAAATTTCAAGCAGACAGTGTTACTCTTCGGGTTCCAAAGGGTAAGTATGAAAAAAGTGGTTCAGATCGGTGGAACGGTGCAGATTTGTGCCAAAGGGCCTAAATAGAGGGAAGGAGGTGGTCTGACCGAAATTTCAAGCAGACAGTGTTACTCGTCGGGTTCTAAAGTGTAAGTATACAAATTTTGGTTCAGATCGGCGAAACGGTGTAGATTTTTGACAAAGGTCTAAATGCTGGGGACGGAGTGGTCTGTCCGAAATTTAAAGTAGACAGTGTTACTCGTCGAGTTCCAAAGGGTAACTAAACAAATTTTGGTTCAGATCGGTGAAACGGTGTAGATTTTTGACAAAAGGGCCTAAATGCAGGGAATGGAGTGGTCTGTCCAAAATTTCAAGCAGTGAGAGTTATTCGTTGGGTTCCAATGGGTAAGTATTGTGCCCTTCCAGCAAGAAATAGGCAAATCACAGTATGCCAGCAATGCTCAATTCGGGATTTTCGGGGTTATGGTATGTTCTCCCACTCTGTGACTTACACATTTTGGATTAAATAGAGGATACACTTTCAAAATAAAAAACAAATTCAACTCCTATTTTAACACATTTAATTAACCAAATTTATGGCGCTACAAACAAATAAAACCAATAAACTATTGACCAAATCCTTCTAAACTTGTTCAATGTGAACAATAAGAATATAAAAATTAAACAAATATTATATTAAAATAAATGGTTTCTTTCAAACCAACAACTCATAATTATTTTCACTTCCATAAAGTATCTATCTTAAAGTCCAATATAATCACGAGCTCTAATGGCTCGATACTTTCCAATAATGACGGTGTCCTTCTTTCACACACCTCAATAACTACTTTATGAGTTTTCTTCTCATCAAACAAATATATAATCATATTTAAAGTACATAAAGCATCAAGGAAATTTCAAGAAAGGCGGTTGCTCTGGTATGGTCACATTAAGCGCAGGGATGAGACCTATGTGGGAAGAAGAGTGCTGGATCTTGAGCTGGAGGGCAGGAGGGAGAGAGGCAGACTTAGAAGAAGATGGATGGACTGCGTGCGGGAAGACTTCGCAGAAAAGCAGTTAACCGAAAACACCATTTGGAACCGAGGGAAATGGAAAAGACTTGCCAAAAACGTCGACCCCGCATGAGCGGGAAAAGATGATGAAAAAGAAGAAGAAGATTGCTTCTCTACTTAAATGTTTGGGCATTCAACAATGTTCTCCACGTTACCATCTCTCTCAAGTTTCACAATTTCACTACAGTGATCGGGAAAATACTTGTGTACTCCAGAGTTACCGAAGATTACTTGACAAAGTCAAAAACTATGATTACTCCCGGAATCTAGTTATCTTCATTGAACTCATGGAATCCTACATCCATTCAACATTACACTAGGGATTTTTATTTATTTATTTGTCTTATAAGACCATTATCACATAAGAAAGCTACGATCTGAACTGGCAAGCGGTACTTTCATCTACACGGACCTCGGTTCAAATCCCGGGTCATTTACAACTTTTAAACACTCACGGTGTATTATTACTTCTCTCAGACGGTCCTTTCCCGACCTAGCACACTTACAATAACAAGGGTTGGACCGTAATCACTTGGGCGAGATTTATGGCTAAGAGGGGAGCCTCCCGCCTTGCCCACGCGTGGCAGCTATACTCAATGCTTTTAAAACAGATCTTTCTTCTCTTCAGTTCTCTGGGGAGACCTAGCGTTTCTTTCATTTTCTTTCAACAATATTATTAGGTTCATAAACCACTTTCGTAACCTTGGCATTTATTAATTATGAAGTGTCATCATTGATTGGTAAGAGTAATTCACATACAACGACGAATACTTAGGGGCTTCAACAACTAGACGAGTCTGGGTTCGACTCTCTTAACATGCCTCGCGAACCATTCCCATACTAGAGGACTTATATAAATGCGATTTAGGGTCGGCCGTGGCCTATATTACCTGCGCTCATAATACCGTACATTTGCTCCCTATTATAATACAACATAACACACATAGCCTCGTGATCTACGTCACTATAGGAGGACTTAATCATGGCTCCATTACCGCAATCAATTGTCCCTCATAAGTAATTTACCAAGTACATTTAGATTCTACACATTCCTAGCGTGACAATTTACTTTAATGCGCTACCTTGCGCTATACATTATTTTAAGGCCTAGCGTCTTCCAAAGAACTGAAAAATTCCACATTAATAATTGATTCATATCTCAATTTTTATACTAATCCTTTCCCTTGATAATAATCGCTATATTTTAAGAACATGCATTAACACCATGTCTTTATACTTTTATTAAGGCTCAAACGCTCTTACTTTCATATCATTCAATTTAATCTTTATTTATATTTCTTTTATTATTATTATTATTATTATTATTATTATTTATTACGCTTGCTTTTGTAACATTTGTCAAATACACTGACATTTTATTTCATACATTTCCTCTACAGGATTTATTCCTTTCACATAATTATTTATAATTTTCTCATATTTTATTTGTTCAGACCGCGCTCTTATTCTGCTATTTGTTATTCAGAAACATCCCTCTATCTCAAACTCCGGAGGATTGTACACAAACACTTTCCCAACACAAAACATAATGAAAATCTTGACTCACATGTTATAGGTCGGTCCCTGACCTTCCTTTTCTTGCGATGTTTCATTTTTGCCCACTATTTTGTGATTACACCATCTTGTACAAATTCATTTCATGTACTGACATATCTTGACACACATTTAACTCGTATACATTTAACACTGAAAACATTTTTAAATACACTGGTGTATTCGTTTAGAATACACGATAAAACACTGGAAATATTACTTTTTAACACAAATTTTTATATATTTACACTTCACAGATTCTAATCACTAAGGCTGCTATTAAGCCTTTCACACGTGATTTCTTGACCTCCCGTCTCCAAGGGTGAAATTTAGTAAATGTCGGCTTCCTATCTTGCCAGAATGTGAAAGTCTCGAACCATCTACTTCCTCCCTGGAATAGTACTCCTTCAAATCCCGTTTCCTGTCGATCTGCTATTATTATTGACTCGAACGGCTCCTTTCTAGACCCTATTGGTTGGTCTAGCGAAAGTCTATTCTGTCCACGGTCCCCCAGATAATCCATCGGTGACCTATTGATTTCTAGCAACTAATACTCCTCGTAACTTAGTGCTTTTTGAATAGTTCGTATGTTTCCTTGAAACAATGTCTAGAGTTTCCTTCTCCTTTCCAATGATTCGGTTCACGAATTCCTATCTTTCCAGAATACTTTGCGAACCTTACTTTGTCCGTCCCTACTCGGGTTCTTTAAAGTTGATAGAATGTTTATCTCGCTGTTACGTAACTTAAATACGTTATGATACTTTTGGTCGTTTAATTTAAGACCTATCGCCCTGGGCTCTAAGTTCGCAGCCTGCTTTGACTGTAATTACTGAACTTTTCACTGTAAACTTTATATTGTCGGAACTAAATCCTGTAACTAGGATTTTCCTAATTCTCCACACGGCGATTCTGTAATAATACTTCTTGGCTACTCCTTACGGATGCTCGTTGGTTATCGATACCGCGACGCCCTTGGCTGTCGGATACTGTCCATACGATGTGATACAGCGTTTCCCCTCAAGGAATACTTGTAGACTGTCTTCGGTGTGATGTAGCACTATGACGCCCCCTGGGCTATCAGAAACTGCATTCGATGTGTGATGCCGCAACGTCACGCCCCCTGGACGGACTAGTAACTGCATATGGTGATGCTCCAACTTCACGCCTCCCTGGGCTGACTGATACTGCATGATTGGTTTGGCTTGGCCTGGACTTTAATACTATTTAGTAAAAAAAAGATAAAATCCTAGTCCTTCTCGTGACCAACTTTTGAAATAATTGTCGCACAATTATAAAAATTATATCTCCAGAAAGCTTGTCTTCCAAACGTAAAATGACCTCACTGAGCATGAAAATCGATCGTGCATTTCTGAGATATTAAATAATTTTTAGTCTTCAACTGGGTGGGTGTTGCTGTTGATTTTTATTTCCCCACTCCTCGGGTCTCGGTAAATCCCCTATGACGTATGGCTACGTTTGCACTTCCTCCCTGGACAATTATTAAAAGCTTTTTCTCCACACAAAAATCTCTCTTCTGAAATCATTCACAATGCTGTATTTATTTACTTACTTTTATTCTTCCAAATGGGTTAAATCTAATTCTTCTTCTTCTGGCACAGTTGCGCTGTTGCCGTTTTAATGCAAGGTAAGGGCGATTTCCGAAACGTGTTCTCTGTCATACGCCTGGAACTTTCCACTCAGTCTATTTATACTCGTGACTGGCTCTTTATCAATGAGTCAGGCATGATCTCACTTCCTGGCCACCTGGGTCCAGCTTCTTACCCAACGTTATGCTAGCATCCCTTGCATGAAATCTTTCTATGGTTCTCTGAAGGCTGTATATTTCCTTCCTTCCTCTTACAAAAATACATGGATTCGACTCCCCTTGAGCCAATGGCACATGGGTTCATCTCTCCCCTCCTTAGGTAAATAAATTTTCGAAAAATTTTGAGGAAATTTATTTCAATTATTCATAAAATCTTATTTTTCTTTTAATTGTCGAAGCCATCATAACGTTTATCCGTACCTTTTGTTTCTTTATTCCTTTCAAATCCTCTTCCTCTCTGGCTTGTATTTGGGTCTTTCAAAGATCCCAGTCATTCATTTTCCTTAGCCAACGTCTCCACTCAGGGTTATAAATTACTCGTCTCGTTCGGGTGTTTTATGATTCTCCCCTAGTCTGGTGCGCTCTCCACACTTGGGTCAGACATTTTTGTTTCTTTCCTTGTTTCATAAGACGGGCATCCAGCCGGTCTATTTCTGTTTTCTCATTATGTACTGTCAACCTATTGACCTTCTTTAAATACCTTATGGGTGCATACGGCTTAACCCTTTACTTCTTCAGTCTTATTTTCAGACTCCAAATCTGTAAAATTTCATTTTGTCTTTAAGAGCTCGGTCTATCCTCACCCGACTCTTCTTGGTTTTCTTCTGTTTTCCTCATCTCTTCTTGAGATGGTATTTCAAGAAAAATTTCCTTTATTCTCTCATTCTGTAATGGGTGCATACGGCTTATCCCGTTGGCTATGCTGGAATAATCCTTTTCCTTCATCTCGCATCGAGATGGCATTTTCAAAGAGTATTTCTTTTTCCTACTCTTCCAATTCCATAGATCCTTCAGATCTTCTTCCTGTCTCTTCCTTCTATTATTCCATTTTTTTCGACGAACTTTCCAACTATAGAACGCCTGTGCGTCTTCTTTCTCCAAGGCATCGTACGTCGTCTCTCCTCCTCTCCTAATTTCCCTAGGGTATCTATTCTCTTGTAAACCGACTACCAATTGCGGTCTTCTTCTTTCCTGCTTTTCTTCAAAAACCCTTCTTCTTTTTTCTTCATTATTTCCAACAATCTCATCTTTTCCTTTGAGGTCTTCTTGGCTCTCGTTGGCATCTGTTTCCATTTCTCTTTCCTTTTGTTGATATTCTTGATATCTCCTCATTAACTCAAGAATCTGTGCTTTCAACTGTTCTTTTCCTTCTTTTAATTGTATCTTATCTTCCTTACCATCATGAATTTCTTCTGGGGTTTCCTTTTCAATTTCTATGAAATCTTGACCCTCTGCTTCCATCTGTGCTTCGACGATAGTTTCTATTATTGTTTCATTTACTTTCTTCATTTCTTCAGGAATTATTATTTCCGTTTCCCCAGCCTTCACTTCTTTTGTTATCTCTTGTTCTGGGTTTTTCTCTTGCTCTTCAAGCTCAACCTTTTCATAATCATGTTCTTCTTCACTTTGCAGTTCCTTTTCATTTCGGCTGTCCTCCTGGTCTGGAGTTACTATTTCCCCTTGAATTTCCATTGTTTTCTCTGGAGACATCTCAAAGTTTTTCTCAGTTTCCACTGGTGTTATTACGATTTCTACTTCTTGTTCTTCTTCTTTAATCTCAATTTCGGGCTCTTCCGGCATCATGACTTCTCTTTCTTCTTCTTTTCGAACATCAGTTTCGGGCTCTTGCATCTTGACTTCTTGTTTTTCCTCAATTTCTGTTTCATTTTCAATCTGAACAGCTATTTCATTTGACTGATGATTCTGTGCTACGATATATTCATCATATCTCTTCTGGACGGCCTCTAATATTCCTTCATATTCCTGAATCTTGACTTCTCTTACTTCAGCTAACTCCTGAATGGTGATTATTTCATATTCATCATATATGCTCATTATGAACCGATGCATCTTACACTTTTCTCCTGCTATATAATCTTTCTGTTCTTTAACATATTTCCGCCTTTCGCGCTCTTTATCATCGGTTTTCCACCAAATCTTATCCCATTCATATCTTATTTTCCATAGTTGATCCTCTATCTCACTTATTTCATCATGTAACTTTCTTTTCTGTTTCCACGGAGCTAACTCTATTTTTCCTTCTTTCACCATACGTTTCGCAAATTTCTTTTTCGTTTCTATTAAGGACTTTTTAAGCTTAGGGATTTCCTTATACAATTCCTCCAATTCTTGTTTGGGTATTCTATAACAATTTTTACTTGCCCTTCTACGGAGTTCATCTATCTTCTTAATTTACCTCGGAAATACTTTCTCTTCGTTCCTCAATTCCTTCTTCCATTCTTAAGTTGAAATCTTTTAATTCCCAAAGTTTATCCTTCATCTTCATGTGCTCTTTTCGCATTTCTTTAATTATATCCAAGAATTCTTTTATTTCTTTCCAGGTCGCCATTTCTACCTTTTCCTCATCCTGAATGTTAGTACTATCGTTCTTTTCCCCTTTGCTTTCTGAGCCTACTTGAACCTGCCTTACTACGTGAGACTTTGAATTACCTTTACCATTATTATTTTCTGTACTAATTACATTTTCCCTTGGAATTGGTTCACATTTTTCTTTTTCCTTTTGGAGCTCTAAAGGCTCAACTTTAACCCTGTTATCTGCAGACCTGTTACCTTCTCTTCGTGTAACTATGTCTCCAGGTGCACGCATGCTTTCTAAAGAAACCTTTACATTTTCTTTACTTGGGTACTCCTTATCATCTATGGTTTTACATTTATCTTTACTCTCTACCCTTATATCCTCCGAGAGCCTCCGCCTCTCTTCACTTAATGACATTTTATTAAAATATTGTGGGCTACTCATGCCACATCGCTGGTACATGCTTGAGAGATGGTAATCTGAACCAGTGTGTCCCAATTTCTTCAAAATATTACTTTAAGACGGGTGTTTACTAAAACGCATTTGATATCTTTATTCAATCTCATAACCTTTATGGAAGTATTTAAAAATTCAAAATTTCGAAAAACCATTTTTTTTTTCAAAAATACATGAAAATTTTGATTTTTCGAGGAAAACTCGGGTTTTCCCCAGGAAAACTCAGCCTGCGTACTGGGCGGGCCATTTATTTGTTTTACTAGGGGGTTTTTTAAATACAGGGCTGCTCGGTGTGAGTTTCTAGGGAACCCATGCGGTCAGTTAACATTATATGTTGTAGCTATTCCTATCATTCTTTTACTTTTACATGAAATTACCGTCTTCAGTGTTCCTCTAATTATTAATCCAAGCACAGTACTTCTATGCCCCCATGTGCCCTTCCAGCAAGAAATATGCAAATCACAGTATGCCAGCAATGCTCAATTCGGGATTTTCGGGGTTATGGTATGTCCTCCCACTCTGTGACTTACACATTTTGGATTAAATAGAGGATACACTTTCAAAATAAAAAACAAATTCAACTCCTATTTTAACACATTTAATTAACCAAATTTATGGCGCTACAAACAAATAAAACTAATAAACTATTGACCAAATCCTTCTAAACTTGTTCAAAGTGAACAATAAGAATATAAAAATTAAACAATATTATATTAAAATAAATGGTTTCTTTCAAACCAACAACTCATAATTATTTTCACTTCCATAAAGTATCTATCATAAAGGTCCAATATAATCACGAGCTCTAATGGCTCGATACTTTCCAATAATGACGGTGTCCTTCCTTCACACACCTCAATAACTATTTAATGAGTTTTCTTCTCATCAAACAAATATATAATCATATTTAAAGTACATATTACTTCTCTACTTAAATGTTTGGGCATTCAACAATGTTCTCCACGTTACCATCTCTCTCAAGTCCTCACAAATTCACTACAGTGATCGGGAAAATACTTGTGTACTCCAGAGTTACCGAAGATTACTTGACAAAGTCAAAAACTATGATTACTCCCGGAATCTAGTTATCTTCATTGAACTCATGGAATCCTACATCCATACAACATTACACTAGGGATTTTTATTTATTTATTTGTCTTATAAGACCATTATCACATAAGAAAGCTACGATCTGAACTGGCAAGCGGTACTATCATCTACACGGACCTCGGTTCAAATCCCGGGTCATTTACAACTTTTAAACACTCACGGTGTATTATTACTTCTCTCAGACGGTCCTTTCCCGACCTAGCACACTTACAATAACAAGGGTTGGACCGTAATCACTTGGGCGAGATTTATGGCTAAGAGGGGAGCCTCCCGCCTTGCCCACGCGTGGCAGCTATACTCAATGCTTTTAAAACAGATCTTTCTTCTCTTCAGTTCTCTGGGGAGACCTAGCGTTTCTTTCATTACTTTCAACAATATTATTAGGTTCATAAACCACTTTCGTAACCTTGGCATTTATTAATTATGAAGTGTCATCATTGATTGGTAAGAGTAATTCACATACAACGACCGAATACTTAGGGGCTTCAACAACTAGACGAGTCTGGGTTCGACTCTCTTAACATGCCTCGGGAACCATTCCCATACTAGAGGACTTATATAAATGCGACTTAGGGTCGGCCGTGGCCTATATTACCTGCGCTCATAATACCGTACATTTGCTCCCTATTATAATACAACATAACACACATAGCCTCGTGATCTACGTCACTATTGGAGGACTTTATCATGACTCCATTACCGCAATCAATTGTCCCTCATAAGTAATTTACCAAGTACATTTAGATTCTACGCATTCCTAGCGTGACAATTTACTTTAATGCGCTACATTGCGCTATACCTTATTTTAAGGCCTAGCGTCTTCCAAAGAACTGATAAATTCCACATTAATAATTGATCCATATCTCAATTTTTATACTAATCCTTTCCCTTGATAATAATCGCTATATTTTAAGAACATGCATTAACACCATGTCTTTATACTTTTATTAAGGCTCAAACGCTCTTACTTTCATATCATTCAATTTAATCTTTATTTATATTTCTTTTATTATTATTATTATTATTATTATTATTATTATTATTATTTATTACGCTTGCTTTTGTAACATTTGTCAAATACACTGACATTTTATTTCATACATTTCCTCTATAGGATTTATTCCTTTCACATAATTATTTATAATTTTCTCAAATTTTATTTGTTCAGACCGCGCTCTTATTCTGTTATTTGTTATTCAGAAACATCCCTCTATCTCAAACTCCGGAGGATTGTACACAAACACTTTCCCAACACAAAACATAATGAAAATCTTTACTCACATGTTATAGGTCGGTCCCTGACCTTCCTTTTCTTGCGATGTTTCATTTTTGCCCACTATTTTGTGATTACACCTTCTTGTACAAATTCATTTCATGTACTGACGTATCTTGACACACATTTAACTCGTATACATTTAACACTGATAACAATTTTAAATACACTGGTGTATTCGTTTAGAATACACGATAAAAACACTGAAAATATTACTTTTTAACACAAATTTTTATATATTTACACTTCACAGATTCTAATCACTAAGGCTGCTATTAAGCCTTTCACACGTGATTTCTTGACCTCCCGTCTCCAAGGGTGAAATTTAGTAAATGTCGGCTTCCTATCTTGTCAGAATGTGAAAGTCTCGAACCATCTACTTCCTCCCTGGAATAGTACTCCTTCAAATCCCGTTTCCTGTCGATCTGCTATTATTATTGACTCGAACGGCTCCTTTCTAGACCCTATTGGTTGGTCTAGCGAAAGTCTATTCTGTCCACGGTCCCCCAGATAATCCATCGGTGACCTATTGATTTCTAGCAACTAATACTCCTCGTAACTTAGTGCTTTTTGAATAGTTCGTATGTTTCCTTGAAACAATGTCTAGAGTTTCCTTCTCCTTTCCAATGATTCGGTTCACGAATTCCTATCTGTCCAGAATACTTTGCGAACCTTATTTTGTCCGTCCCTACTCGGGTTCTTTAAAGTTGATAGAATGTTTATCTCGCTGTTACGTTACTTCAATACGTTATGATACTTTTGGTCGTTTAATTTAAGACCTATCGCCCTGGGCTCTAAGTTCGCAGCCTGCTTTGACTGTAATTACTGAACTTTTCACTGTAAACTTTATATTGTCGGAACTAAATCCTGTAACTAGGATTTTCCTAATTCTCCACACGGCGATTCTGTAATAATACTTCTTGGCTACTCCTTACGGATGCTCGTTGGTTATCGATACCGCGACGCCCTTGGCTGTCGGATACTGTCTATACGATGTGATACAGCGTTTCCCCTCAAGGAATACTTGTAGACTGTCTTCGGTGTGATGTAGCACTATGACGCCCCCTGGGCTATCAGAAACTGCATTCGATGTGTGATGCCGCAACGTCACGCCCCCTGGACGGACTAGTAACTGCATAAGGTGATGCTCCAACTTCACGCCTCCCTGGGCTGACTGATACTGCATGATTGGTTTGGCTTGGCCTGGACTTTAATACTATTTAGTAAAAAAAGATAAAATCCTAGTCCTTTTCGTGACCAACGTTTGAAATAATTGTCGCACAATTATAAAAATTATATCTCCAGAAAGCTTGTCTTCCAAACGTAAAATGACCTCACTGCGCATGAAAATCGATCGTGCATTTCTGAGATATTAAATAATTTTTAGTCTTCAACTGGGTGGGTGTTGCTGTTGATTTTTATTTCCCCACTCCTCGGGTCTCGGTAAATCCCCTATGACGTATGGCTACGTTTGCACTTCCTCCCTGGACAATTATTAAAAGCTTTTTCTCCACACAAAAATCTCTCTTCTGAAATCATTCACAATGCTGTATTTATTTACTTACTTTTATTCTTCCAAATGGGTTAAATCTAATTCTTCTTCTTCTGGCACAGTTGCGCTGTTGCCGTTTTAATGCAAGGTAAGGGCGATTTCCGAAACGTGTTCTCTGTCATACGCCTGGAACTTTCCACTCAGTCTATTTATACTCGTGACTGGCTCTTTATCAATGAGTCAGGCATGATCTCACTTCCTGGCCACCTGGGTCCAGCTTCTTACCCAACGTTATGCTAGCATCCCTTGCATGAAATCTTTCTATGGTTCTCTGAAGGCTGTATATTTCCTTCCTTCCTCTTACAAAAATACATGGATTCGACTCCCCTTGAGCCAATGGCACATGGGTTCATCTCTCCCCTCCTTAGGTAAATAAATTTTCGAAAAATTTTGAGGAAATTTATTTCAATTATTCATAAAATCTTATTTTTCTTTTAATTGTCGAAGCCATCATAACGTTTATCCGTACCTTTTGTTTCTTTATTCCTTTCAAATCCTCTTCCTCTCTGGCTTGTATTTGGGTCTTTCAAAGATCCCAGTCATTCATTTTCCTTAGCCAACGTCTCCACTCAGGGTTATAAATTACTCGTCTCGTTCGGGTGTTTTATGATTCTCCCCTAGTCTGGTGCGCTCTCCACACTTGGGTCAGACATTTTTGTTTCTTTCCTTGTTTCATAAGACGGGCATCCAGCCGGTCTATTTCTGTTTTCTCATTATGTACTGTCAACCTATTGACCTTCTTTAAATACCTTATGGGTGCATACGGCTTAACCCTTTACTTCTTCAGTCTTATTTTCAGACTCCAAATCTGTAAAATTTCATTTTGTCTTTAAGAGCTCGGTCTATCCTCACCCGACTCTTCTTGGTTTTCTTCTGTTTTCCTCATCTCTTCTTGAGATGGTATTTCAAGAAAAATTTCCTTTATTCTCTCATTCTGTAATGGGTGCATGCGGCTTATCCCGTTGGCTATGCTGGAATAATCCTTTTCCTTCATCTCGCATCGAGATGGCATTTTCAAAGAGTATTTCTTTTTCCTACTCTTCCAATTCCATAGATCCTTCAGATCTTCTTCCTGTCTCTTCCTTCTATTATTCCATTTTTTTCGACGAACTTTCCAACTATAGAACGCCTGTGCGTCTTCTTTCTCCAAGGCATCGTACGTCGTCTCTCCTCCTCTCCTAATTTCCCTAGGGTATCTATTCTCTTGTAAACCGACTACCAATTGCGGTCTTCTTCTTTCCTGCTTTTCTTCAAAAACCCTTCTTCTTTTTTCTTCATTATTTCCAACAATCTCATCTTTTACTTTGAGGTCTTCTTGGCTCTCGTTGGCATCTGTTTCCATTTCTCTTTCCTTTTGTTGATATTCTTGATATCTCCTCATTAACTCAAGAATCTGTGCTTTCAACTGTTCTTTTCCTTCTTTTAATTGTATCTTATCTTCCTTACCATCATGAATTTCTTCTGGGGTTTCCTTTTCAATTTCTATGAAATCTTGACCCTCTGCTTCCATCTGTGCTTCGACGATAGTTTCTATTATTGTTTCATTTACTTTCTTCATTTCTTCAGGAATTATTATTTCCGTTTCCCCAGCCTTCACTTCTTTTGTTATCTCTTGTTCTGGGTTTTTCTCTTGCTCTTCAAGCTCAACCTTTTCATAATCATGTTCTTCTTCACTTTGCAGTTCCTTTTCATTTCGGCTGTCCTCCTGGTCTGGAGTTACTATTTCCCCTTGAATTTCCATTGTTTTCTCTGGAGACATCTCAAAGTTTTTCTCAGTTTCCACTGGTGTTATTACGATTTCTACTTCTTGTTCTTCTTCTTTAATCTCAATTTCGGGCTCTTCCGGCATCATGACTTCTCTTTCTTCTTCTTTTCGAACATCAGTTTCGGGCTCTTGCATCTTGACTTCTTGTTTTTCCTCAATTTCTGTTTCATTTTCAATCTGAACAGCTATTTCATTTGACTGATGATTCTGTGCTACGATATATTCATCATATCTCTTCTGGACGGCCTCTAATATTCCTTCATATTCCTGAATCTTGACTTCTCTTACTTCAGCTAACTCCTGAATGGTGATTATTTCATATTCATCATATATGCTCATTATGAACCGATGCATCTTACACTTTTCTCCTGCTATATAATCTTTCTGTTCTTTAACATATTTCCGCCTTTCGCGCTCTTTATCATCGGTTTTCCACCAAATCTTATCCCATTCATATCTTATTTTCCATAGTTGATCCTCTATCTCACTTATTTCATCATGTAACTTTCTTTTCTGTTTCCACGGAGCTAACTCTATTTTTCCTTCTTTCACCATACGTTTCGCAAATTTCTTTTTCGTTTCTATTAAGGACTTTTTAAGCTTAGGGATTTCCTTATACAATTCCTCCAATTCT
Organism: Meconema thalassinum; assembly: GCA_946902985.2. Taxonomy (NCBI): domain Eukaryota; kingdom Metazoa; phylum Arthropoda; class Insecta; order Orthoptera; family Tettigoniidae; genus Meconema; species Meconema thalassinum. The sequence goes on from OX336393.1 coordinate 415,564,577, forward strand.
TGTTTGGGTATTCTATAACAATTTTTACTTGCCCTTCTACGGAGTTCATCTATCTTCTTAATTTACCTCGGAAATACTTTCTCTTCGTTCCTCAATTCCTTCTTCCATTCTTAAGTTGAAATCTTTTAATTCCCAATGTTTATCCTTCATCTTCATGTGCTCTTTTCGCATTTCTTTAATTATATCCAAGAATTCTTTTATTTCTTTCCAGGTCGCCATTTCTACCTTTTCCTCATCCTGAATGTTAGTACTATCGTTCTTTTCCCCTTTGCTTTCTGAGCCTACTTGAACCTGCCTTACTACGTGAGACTTTGAATTACCTTTACCATTATTATTTTCTGTACTAATTACATTTTCCCTTGGAATTGGTTCACATTTTTCTTTTTCCTTTTGGAGCTCTAAAGGCTCAACTTTAACCCTGTTATCTGCAGACCTGTTACCTTCTCTTCGTGTAACTATGTCTCCAGGTGCACGCATGCTTTCTAAAGAAACCTTTACATTTTCTTTACTTGGGTACTCCTTATCATCTATGGTTTTACATTTATCTTTACTCTCTACCCTTATATCCTCCGAGAGCCTCCGCCTCTCTTCACTTAATGACATTTTATTAAAATATTGTGGGCTACTCATGCCACATCGCTGGTACATGCTTGAGAGATGGTAATCTGAACCAGTGTGTCCCAATTTCTTCAAAATATTACTTTAAGACGGGTGTTTACTAAAACGCACCCTTTTGATATCTTTATTCAATCTCATAACCTTTATGGAAGTATTTAAAAATTCAAAATTTCGAAAAACCATTTTTTTTTTCAAAAATACATGAAAATTTTGATTTTTCGAGAAAACTCGGGTTTTCCCCAGGAAAACTCAGCCCTGCGTACTGGGCGCCATTTATTTGTTTTACTAGGGGGTTTTTAAATACAGGGCTGCTCGGTGTGAGTTTCTAGGGACACATGCGGTCAGTTAACATTATATGTTGTAGCTATTCCTATCATTCTTTTACTTTTACATGAAATTACCGTCTTCAGTGTTCCTCTAATTATTAATCCAAGCACAGTACTTCTATGCCCCCATGTGCCCTTCCAGCAAGAAATATGCAAATCACAGTATGCCAGCAATGCTCAATTCGGGATTTTCGGGGTTATGGTATGTCCTCCCACTCTGTGACTTACACATTTTGGATTAAATAGAGGATACACTTTCAAAATAAAAAACAAATTCAACTCCTATTTTAACACATTTAATTAACCAAATTTATGGCGCTACAAACAAATAAAACTAATAAACTATTGACCAAATCCTTCTAAACTTGTTCAAAGTGAACAATAAGAATATAAAAATTAAACAAATATTATATTAAAATAAATGGTTTCTTTCAAACCAACAACTCATAATTATTTCCACTTCCATAAAGTATCTATCATAAAGTCCAATATAATCACGAGCTCTAATGGCTCGATACTTTCCAATAATGACGGTGTCCTTCCTTCACACACCTCAATAACTATTTAATGAGTTTTCTTCTCATCAAACAAATATATAATCATATTTAAAGTACATATTACTTCTCTACTTAAATGTTTGGGCATTCAACAATGTTCTCCACGTTACCATCTCTCTCAAGTCTCACAAATTCACTACAGTGATCGGGAAAATACTTGTGTACTCCAGAGTTACCGAAGATTACTTGACAAAGTCAAAAACTATGATTACTCCCGGAATCTAGTTATCTTCATTGAACTCATGGAATCCTACATCCATACAACATTACACTAGGGATTTTTATTTATTTATTTGTCTTATAAGACCATTATCACATAAGAAAGCTACGATCTGAACTGGCAAGCGGTACTATCATCTACACGGACCTCGGTTCAAATCCCGGGTCATTTACAACTTTTAAACACTCACGGTGTATTATTACTTCTCTCAGACGGTCCTTTCCCGACCTAGCACACTTACAATAACAAGGGTTGGACCGTAATCACTTGGGCGAGATTTATGGCTAAGAGGGGAGCCTCCCGCCTTGCCCACGCGTGGCAGCTATACTCAATGCTTTTAAAACAGATCTTTCTTCTCTTCAGTTCTCTGGGGAGACCTAGCGTTTCTTTCATTTACTTTCAACAATATTATTAGGTTCATAAACCACTTTCGTAACCTTGGCATTTATTAATTATGAAGTGTCATCATTGATTGGTAAGAGTAATTCACATACAACGACGAATACTTAGGGGCTTCAACAACTAGACGAGTCTGGGTTCGACTCTCTTAACATGCCTCGGGAACCATTCCCATACTAGAGGACTTATATAAATGCGACTTAGGGTCGGCCGTGGCCTATATTACCTGCGCTCATAATACCGTACATTTGCTCCCTATTATAATACAACATAACACACATAGCCTCGTGATCTACGTCACTATTGGAGGACTTTATCATGACTCCATTACCGCAATCAATTGTCCCTCATAAGTAATTTACCAAGTACATTTAGATTCTACGCATTCCTAGCGTGACAATTTACTTTAATGCGCTACATTGCGCTATACCTTATTTTAAGGCCTAGCGTCTTCCAAAGAACTGATAAATTCCACATTAATAATTGATCCATATCTCAATTTTTATACTAATCCTTTCCCTTGATAATAATCGCTATATTTTAAGAACATGCATTAACACCATGTCTTTATACTTTTATTAAGGCTCAAACGCTCTTACTTTCATATCATTCAATTTAATCTTTATTTATATTTCTTTTATTATTATTATTATTATTATTATTATTATTATTATTTATTACGCTTGCTTTTGTAACATTTGTCAAATACACTGACATTTTATTTCATACATTTCCTCTATAGGATTTATTCCTTTCACATAATTATTTATAATTTTCTCAAATTTTATTTGTTCAGACCGCGCTCTTATTCTGTTATTTGTTATTCAGAAACATCCCTCTATCTCAAACTCCGGAGGATTGTACACAAACACTTTCCCAACACAAAACATAATGAAAATCTTTACTCACATGTTATAGGTCGGTCCCTGACCTTCCTTTTCTTGCGATGTTTCATTTTTGCCCACTATTTTGTGATTACACCTTCTTGTACAAATTCATTTCATGTACTGACGTATCTTGACACACATTTAACTCGTATACATTTAACACAGATAACAATTTTAAATACACTGGTGTATTCGTTTAGAATACACGATAAAAACACTGAAAATATTACTTTTTAACACAAATTTTTATATATTTACACTTCACAGATTCTAATCACTAAGGCTGCTATTAAGCCTTTCACACGTGATTTCTTGACCTCCCGTCTCCAAGGGTGAAATTTAGTAAATGTCGGCTTCCTATCTTGTCAGAATGTGAAAGTCTCGAACCATCTACTTCCTCCCTGGAATAGTACTCCTTCAAATCCCGTTTCCTGTCGATCTGCTATTATTATTGACTCGAACGGCTCCTTTCTAGACCCTATTGGTTGGTCTAGCGAAAGTCTATTCTGTCCACGGTCCCCCAGATAATCCATCGGTGACCTATTGATTTCTAGCAACTAATACTCCTCGTAACTTAGTGCTTTTTGAATAGTTCGTATGTTTCCTTGAAACAATGTCTAGAGTTTCCTTCTCCTTTCCAATGATTCGGTTCACGAATTCCTATCTGTCCAGAATACTTTGCGAACCTTATTTTGTCCGTCCCTACTCGGGTTCTTTAAAGTTGATAGAATGTTTATCTCGCTGTTACGTTACTTCAATACGTTATGATACTTTTGGTCGTTTAATTTAAGACCTATCGCCCTGGGCTCTAAGTTCGCAGCCTGCTTTGACTGTAATTACTGAACTTTTCACTGTAAACTTTATATTGTCGGAACTAAATCCTGTAACTAGGATTTTCCTAATTCTCCACACGGCGATTCTGTAATAATACTTCTTGGCTACTCCTTACGGATGCTCGTTGGTTATCGATACCGCGACGCCCTTGGCTGTCGGATACTGTCTATACGATGTGATACAGCGTTTCCCCTCAAGGAATACTTGTAGACTGTCTTCGGTGTGATGTAGCACTATGACGCCCCCTGGGCTATCAGAAACTGCATTCGATGTGTGATGCCGCAACGTCACGCCCCCTGGACGGACTAGTAACTGCATAAGGTGATGCTCCAACTTCACGCCTCCCTGGGCTGACTGATACTGCATGATTGGTTTGGCTTGGCCTGGACTTTAATACTATTTAGTAAAAAAAGATAAAATCCTAGTCCTTTTCGTGACCAACGTTTGAAATAATTGTCGCACAATTATAAAAATTATATCTCCAGAAAGCTTGTCTTCCAAACGTAAAATGACCTCACTGCGCATGAAAATCGATCGTGCATTTCTGAGATATTAAATAATTTTTAGTCTTCAACTGGGTGGGTGTTGCTGTTGATTTTTATTTCCCCACTCCTCGGGTCTCGGTAAATCCCCTATGACGTATGGCTACGTTTGCACTTCTTCCCTGGACAATTATTAAAAGCTTTTTCTCCGCACAAAAATCTCTCTTCTGAAATCATTCACAATGCTGTATTTATTTACTTACTTTTATTCTTCCAAATGGGTTAAATCTAATTCTTCTTCTTCTGGCACAGTTGCGCTGTTGCCGTTTTAATGCAAGGTAAGGGCGATTTCCGAAACGTGTTCTCTGTAATACGCCTGGAACTTTCCACTCAGTCTATTTATACTCGTGACTGGCTCTTTATCAATGAGTCAGGCATGATCTCACTTCCTGGCCACCTGGGTCCAGCTTCTTACCCAACGTTATGCTAGCATCCCTTGCATGAAATCTTTCTATGGTTCTCTGAAGGCTGTATATTTCCTTCCTTCCTCTTACAAAAATACATGGATTCGACTCCCCTTGAGCCAATGGCACATGGGTTCATCTCTCCCCTCCTTAGGTAAATAAATTTTCGAAAAATTTTGAGGAAATTTATTTCAATTATTCATAAAATCTTATTTTTCTTTTAATTGTCGAAGCCATCATAACGTTTATCCGTACCTTTTGTTTCTTTATTCCTTTCAAATCCTCTTCCTCTCTGGCTTGTATTTGTGTCTTTCAAAGATCCCAGTCATTCATTTTCCTTAGCCAACGTCTCCACTCAGGGTTATAAATTACTCGTCTCGTTCGGGTGTTTTATGATTCTCCCCTAGTCTGGTGCGCTCTCCACACTTGGGTCAGACATTTTTGTTTCTTTCCTTGTTTCATAAGACGGGCATCCAGCCGGTCTATTTCTGTTTTCTCATTATGTACTGTCAACCTATTGACCATCTTTAAATACTTTATGGGTGCATACGGCTTAACCCTTTACTTCTTCAGTCTTATTTTCAGACTCCAAATCTGTAAAATTTCATTTTGTCTTTAAGAGCTCGGTCTATCCTCACCCGACTCTTCTTGGTTTTCTTCTGTTTTCCTCATCTCTTCTTGAGATGGTATTTCAAGAAAAATTTCCTTTATTCTCTCATTCTGTAATGGGTGCATGCGGCTTATCCCGTTGGCTATGCTGGAATAATCCTTTTCCTTCATCTCGCATCGAGATGGCATTTTCAAAGAGTATTTCTTTTTCCTACTCTTCCAATTCCATAGATCCTTCAGATCTTCTTCCTGTCTCTTCCTTCTATTATTCCATTTTTTTCGACGAACTTTCCAACTATAGAACGCCTGTGCGTCTTCTTTCTCCAAGGCATCGTACGTCGTCTCTCCTCCTCTCCTAATTTCCCTAGGGTATCTATTCTCTTGTAAACCGACTACCAATTGCGGTCTTCTTCTTTCCTGCTTTTCTTCAAAAACCCTTCTTCTTTTTTCTTCATTATTTCCAACAATCTCATCTTTTCCTTTGAGGTCTTCTTGGCTCTCGTTGGCATCTGTTTCCATTTCTCTTTCCTTTTGTTGATATTCTTGATATCTCCTCATTAACTCAAGAATCTGTGCTTTCAACTGTTCTTTTCCTTCTTTTAATTGTATCTTATCTTCCTTACCATCATGAATTTCTTCTGGGGTTTCCTTTTCAATTTCTATGAAATCTTGACCCTCTGCTTCCATCTGTGCTTCGACGATAGTTTCTATTATTGTTTCATTTACTTTCTTCATTTCTTCAGGAATTATTATTTCCGTTTCCCCAGCCTTCACCTCTTTTGTTATCTCTTGTTCTGGGTTTTTCTCTTGCTCTTCAAGCTCAACCTTTTCATAATCATGTTCTTCTTCACTTTGCAGTTCCTTTTCATTTCGGCTGTCCTCCTGGTCTGGAGTTACTATTTCCCCTTGAATTTCCATTGTTTTCTCTGGAGACATCTCAAAGTTTTTCTCAGTTTCCACTGGTGTTATTACGATTTCTACTTCTTGTTCTTCTTATTTAATCTCAATTTCGGGCTCTTCCGGCATCATGACTTCTCTTTCTTCTTCTTTTCGAACATCAGTTTCGGGCTCTTGCATCTTGACTTCTTGTTTTTCCTCAATTTCTGTTTCATTTTCAATCTGAACAGCTATTTCATTTGACTGATGATTCTGTGCTACGATATATTCATCATATCTCTTCTGGACGGCCTCTAATATTCCTTCATATTCCTGAATCTTGGCTTCTCTTACTTCAGCTAACTCCTGAATGGTGATTATTTCATATTCATCATATATGCTCATTATGAACCGATGCATCTTACACTTTTCTCCTGCTATATAATCTTTCTGTTCTTTAACATATTTCCGCCTTTCGCGCTCTTTATCATCGGTTTTCCACCAAATCTTATCCCATTCATATCTTATTTTCCATAGTTGATCCTCTATCTCACTTATTTCATCATGTAACTTTCTTTTCTGTTTCCACGGAGCTAACTCTATTTTTCCTTCTTTCACCATACGTTTCGCAAATTTCTTTTTCGTTTCTATTAAGGACTTTTTAAGCTTAGGGATTTCCTTATACAATTCCTCCAATTCTTGTTTGGGTATTCTATAACAATTTTTACTTGCCCTTCTACGGAGTTCATCTATCTTCTTAATTTCCTCGGAAATACTTTCTCTTCGTTCCTCAATTCCTTCTTCCATTCTTAAGTTGAAATCTTTTAATTCCCAAAGTTTATCCTTCATCTTCATGTGCTCTTTTTGCATTTCTTTAATTATATCCAAGAATTCTTTTATTTCTTTCCAGGTCGCCATTTCTACCTTTTCCTCATCCTGAATGTTAGTACTATCGTTCTTTTCCCCTTTGCTTTCTGAGCCTACTTGAACCTGCCTTACTACGTGAGACTTTGAATTACCTTTACCATTATTATTTTCTGTACTAATTACATTTTCCCTTGGAATCGGTTCACATTTTTCTTTTTCCTTTTGGAGCTCTAAAGGCTCAACTTTAACCCTGTTATCTGCAGACCTGTTACCTTCTCTTCGTGTAACTATGTCTCCAGGTGCACGCATGCTTTCTAAAGAAACCTTTACATTTTCTTTACTTGGGTACTCCTTATCATCTATGGTTTTACATTTATCTTTACTCTCTACCCTTATATCCTCCGAGAGCCTCCGCCTCTCTTCACTTAATGACATTTTATTAAAATATTGTGGGCTACTCATGCCACATCGCTGGTACATGCTTGAGAGATGGTAATCTGAACCATTGTGTCCCAATTTCTTCAAAATATTACTTTAATACGGGTGTTTACTAAAACGTACCCTTTTGATATCTTTATTCAATCTCATAACCTTTATGGAAGTATTTAAAAATTCAAAATTTCGAAAAACCATTTTTTTTTTCAAAAATACATGAAAATTTTGATTTTTCGAGAAAACTCGGGTTTTCCCCAGGAAAACTCAGCCCTGCGTACTGGGCGCCATTTATTTGTTTTACTAGGGGTTTTTTAAATACAGGGCTGCTCGGTGTGAGTTTCTAGGGACCCATGCGGTCAGTTAACATTATATGTTGTAGCTATTCCTATCATTCTTTTACTTTTACATGAAATTACCGTCTTCAGTGTTCCTCTAATTATTAATCCAAGCACAGTACTTCTATGCCCCCCTGTGCCCTTCCAGCAAGAAATATGCAAATCACAGTATGCCAGCAATGCTCAATTCGGGATTTTCGGGGTTATGGTATGTTCTCCCACTCTGTGACTTACACATTTTGGATTAAATAGAGGATACACTTTCAAAATAAAAAACAAATTCAACTCCTATTTTAACACATTTAATTAACCAAATTTATGGCGCTACAAACAAATAAAACTAATAAACTATTGACCAAATCCTTCTAAACTTGTTCAAAGTGAACAATAAGAATATAAAAATTAAACAAATATTATATTAAAATAAATGGTTTCTTTCAAACCAACAACTCATAATTATTTTCACTTCCATAAAGTATCTATCTTAAAGTCCAATATAATCACGAGCTCTAATGGCTCGATACTTTCCAATAATGACGGTGTCCTTCTTTCACACACCTCAATAACTATTTTATGAGTTTTCTTCTCATCAAACAAATATATAATCATATTTAATGTACATATTACTTCTCTACTTAAATGTTTGGGCATTCAACAATGTTCTCCACGTTACCATCTCTCTCAAGTCTCACAAATTCACTACAGTGATCGGGAAAATACTTGTGTACTCCAGAGTTACCGAAGATTACTTGACAAAGTCAAAAACTATGATTACTCCCGGAATCTAGTTATCTTCATTGAACTCATGGAATCCTACATTCATACAACATTACACTAGGGATTTTTATTTATTTATTTGTCTTATAAGACCATTATCACATAAGAAAGCTACGATCTGAACTGGCAAGCGGTACTATCATCTACACGGACCTCGGTTCAAATCCCGGGTCATTTACAACTTTTAAACACTCACGGTGTATTATTACTTCTCTCAGACGGTCCTTTCCCGACCTAGCACACTTACAATAACAAGGGTTGGACCGTAATCACTTGGGCGAGATTTATGGCTAAGAGGGGATCCTCCCGCCTTGCCCACGCGTGGCAGCTATACTCAATGCTTTTAAAACAGATCTTTCTTCTCTTCAGTTCTCTGGGGAGACCTAGCGTTTCTTTCATTTACTTTCAACAATATTATTAGGTTCATAAACCACTTTCGTAAACTTGGCATTTATTAATTATGAAGTGTCATCATTGATTGGTAAGAGTAATTCACATACAACGACGAATACTTAGGGGCTTCAACAACTAGACGAGTCTGGGTTCGACTCTCTTAACATGCCTCGGGAACCATTCCCATACTAGAGGACTTATATAAATGCGACTTAGGGTCGGCCGTGGCCTATATTACCTGCGCTCATAATACCGTACATTTGCTCCCTATTATAATACAACATAACACACATAGCCTCGTGATCTACGTCACTATTGGAGGACTTTATCATGACTCAATTACCGCAATCAATTGTCCCTCATAAGTAATTTACCAAGTACATTTAGATTCTACGCATTCCTAGCGTGACAATTTACTTTAATGCGCTACATTGCGCTATACCTTATTTTAAGGCCTAGCGTCTTCCAAAGAACTGATAAATTCCACATTAATAATTGATCCATATCTCAATTTTTATACTAATCCTTTCCCTTGATAATAATCGCTATATTTTAAGAACATGCATTAACACCATGTCTTTATACTTTTATTAAGGCTCAAACGCTCTTACTTTCATATCATTCAATTTAATCTTTATTTATATTTCTTTTATTATTATTATTATTATTATTATTATTATTTATTACGCTTGCTTTTGTAACATTTGTCAAATACACTGACATTTTATTTCATACATTTCCTCTACAGGATTTATTCCTTTCACATAATTATTTATAATTTTCTCAAATTTTATTTGTTCAGACCGCGCTCTTATTCTGTTATTTGTTATTCAGAAACATCCCTCTATCTCAAACTCCGGAGGATTGTACACAAACACTTTCCCAACACAAAACATAATGAAAATCTTTACTCACATGTTATAAGTCGGTCCCTGACCTTCCTTTTCTTGCGATGTTTCATTTTTGCCCACTATTTTGTGATTACACCTTCTTGTACAAATTCATTTCATGTACTGACGTATCTTGACACACATTTAACTCGTATACATTTAACACTGATAACAATTTTAAATACACTGGTGTATTCGTTTAGAATACACGATAATAACACTGAAAATATTACTTTTTAACACAAATTTTTATATATTTACACTTCACAGATTCTAATCACTAAGGCTGCTATTAAGCCTTTCACACGTGATTTCTTGACCTCCCGTCTCCAAGGGTGAAATTTAGTAAATGTCGGCTTCCTATCTTGCCAGAATGTGAAAGTCTCGAACCATCTACTTCCTCCCTGGAATAGTACTCCTTCAAATCCCGTTTCCTGTCGATCTGCTATTATTATTGACTCGAACGGCTCCTTTCTAGACCCTATTGGTTGGTCTAGCGAAAGTCTATTCTGTCCACGGTCCCCCAGATAATCTATCGGTGACCTATTGATTTCTAGCAACTAATACTCCTCGTAACTTAGTGCTTTTTGAATAGTTCGTATGTTTCCTTGAAACAATGTCTAGAGTTTCCTTCTCCTTTCCAATGATTCGGTTCTCGAATTCCTATCTTTTCAGGATTCTTTGCGAACCTTATTTTGTCCGTCCCCACTCGGGTTCTTTAAAGTTGATAGAATGTTTATCTCGCTGTTACGTTACTTCAATACGTTATGATACTTTTGGTCGTTTAATTTAAGACCTATCGCCCTGGGCTCTAAGTTCGCAGCCAGCTTTGACTGTAATTACTGAACTTTACACTGTAAACTTTATATTGTCGGAACTAAATCCTGTAACTAGGATTTTCCTAATTCTCCACACGGCGATACTGTAATAATACTTCTTGGCTACTCCTTACGGATGCTCGTTGGTTATCGATACCGCGACGCCCTTGGCTGTCGGATACTGTCTATACGATGTGATACAGCGTTTCCCCTCAAGGAATACTTGTAGACTGTCTTCGGTGTGATGTAGCACTATGACGCCCCCTGGGCTATCAGAAACTGCATTCGATGTGTGATTCCGCAACGTCACGCCCCCTGGACGGACTAGTAACTACATATGGTGATGCTCCAACGTCACGCCCCCCTGGGCTGACTGATACTGCATGATGGTTTGGCTTGGCCTGGACTTTTATACTATTTAGTAAAAAAAAAGATAAAATCCTAGTCCTTTTCGTGACCAACTTTTGAAATAATTGTCGCACAATTATAAAAATTATATCTCCAGAAAGCTCGTCTTCCAAACGTAAAATGACCTCACTGCGCATGAAAATCGATCGTGCATTTCTGAGATATTAAATAATTTTTAGTCTTCAACTGTGTGGGTGTTGCTGTTGATTTTTATTTCCCTACTCCTCGGGTCTCGGTAAATCCCCTATGACGTATGGCTACGTTTGCACTTCTTTCCTGGACAATTATTAAAAGCTTTTTCTCCACACAAAAATCTCTCTTCTGAATTCATTCACAATGCTGTATTTATTTACTTACTTTTATTCTTCCAAATGGGTTAAATCTAATTCTTCTTCTTCTGGCACAGTTGCGCTGTTGCCGTTTTAATGCAAGGTGAGGGCGATTTCCGAAACGTGTTCTCTGTAATACGCCTGGAACTTTCCACTCAGTCTATTTATACTCGTGACTGGCTCTTTATCAATGAGTCAGGCATGATCTCATTTCCTGGCCACCTGGGTCCAGCTTCTTACCCAACGTTATGCTAGCATCCCTTGCATGAAATGTTTCTATGTTTGTCTGAAGGCTGTATATTTCCTTCCTTCCTCTTACAAAAATACATGGATTCGACTCCCCTTGAGCCAATGGCACATGGGTTCAGTATGCACAATTTGGTTCAGATCGCTGAAACGATGTACATTTTTGTCAAAGGCCTAAATGCAGAGAATGGAGTGGTCTGTCCGAAATTTCAAGCAGACAGTGTTACTCTTCGGGTTCCAAAGGGTAAGTATGTAAAATGTGGTTCAGATCGGTGAAACGGTGCAGATTTGTGCCAAAGGGCCTAAATAGAGGGAAGGAGGTGGTCTGTCCGAAATTTCAAGCAGACAGTGTTACTCGTCGGGTTCTAAAGTGTAAGTATACAAATGTTGGTTCAGATCGGCGAAACGGTGTAGATTTTTGACAAAGGTCTAAATGCAGGGGATGGAGTGGTCTGTCCGAAATTTAAAGTGGACAGTGTCACTCGTCGAGTTCCAAAGGGTAACTATACAAATTTTAGTTCAGATCGGTGAAACGGTGTAGAATTTTGACAAAAGGGCCTAAATGCAGGAAATGGAGTGGTCTGTCCGAAATTTTATGTAGACGGGGTTACCCGCAGGGTTCGAAAGGGTAAGTGTACAAATTTTGGTTCTGATCGGTGAAATGGTGTAGATATGTATAAATAACAGACAGACAGACAGACAAACATTGAGCTTTATATACGGTATATAGACTATGCAGCCTCCCCTTATTTAAAGCCCTGCGCGGATGCGGATATCCGCGGATAAACCCACGGATATCCGCTGCATTTTTCGCTACGCGGATATATTTTGCATGGCTGTGCGGATAGCGGATACGCTGCGGATAATGTTTGGAATAAATTTGGGGATAGTTTTTAGAATACGATATGAACTTTCGATAATATTACATATTTGATATGGCAATCTACAGCTTCATGCTTAAAAGAGGAATACTCCTACAGCCTATTGCGTACGAAATATTCGGGTACGTTTTTCAGTTATACACGAGAAGATTATTTTACTCATAATGGTTTCAACTACATTTTATTAAGTACCGTACCGTATGTTTGTAGTAGAAGGTCTTGACATCTCATCATCATCATCAATTTCTCACTGCCATTATCCACGAGATATAATGCTGTCAATATGTTTGTTAGTTCATCGTGGTGACATCATTAACACTTTTCTCAAGTCAGCTACTTCGCTGTCTAAGCTATCCTGTAAGATCTGGTTCCAGGTTTGTCTGTAGATTTATTTCCATCTTGGCACTGAAACGCGTGGGCTGTGATATTGCAACGGAGACAGTTATGACATCAACGATGCGAACATTGATGGGTCAAGAGGCAGTAGTATGATGACTGACTTAGTGACTTGGAAGTTCCGGAAAAATATCAATCCCTTTCTCCATGCTTAAAGAGAAGTTCACTTAGTAAATGTTACCGCGACCGGGAAGTATGAACATCATTCAACCAACATTGATAAAATATCTATTAAAACAAAACAAGGTGTATATTCAATAGTGCTTGAAACAAAGCTCAAGTCAAGGATAAGGCAGATATTTGGTTACGTTTTCAACGGAACCAAAGAGGTGAACGATATAGCAGGATGTTTTAGCTTTAAAAAGTGTATTCATAGGACACAAATCAGGCACATCAAACCTACTGCGGCACAAGTGCGAATGTAGCCAAAGAAGTATAGCCAGTTTTTTTTTGTCTAAAGCGGAGGTCAGGAAACCAGAATTGAAATATCAGCGGATTTTTATACAAGTCTTGCGGATGCGGGCGGATGCGGATAACAGTCATGCGGATGCGGGGCGGATGCGGATAACAGTCGTGCGGATGCGGGGCGGATGCGGATAACAGTCGTGCGGATGCGGGGCGGGTGCGGATAACGTTTTGTTTATCCGCGCAGGGCTCTATATATAATTACTATAGGCATTATAAGTGGCTTCGGTGGCGTGCTTGGCAGCATGTTGAACTGCTGTGCCCAAGATAGCGGGTTCAAACCCGGCCGAATTCGTCAGATTTTTAAGAGCATTAAAAATCCTTCAGTAGGCCTATGCCTTCCGTCGGAGGGGAAGTAAAGCAGGCGGTCCCATGTCATAGATTTATGCCATGTAAAAGATCCTTCCACAGACTAAACATGTGCGAAGCTAACTTGTTAGGTAAGATTTCGTCGGGACGCTCTATCAAAGTTCCAACGTTCACCACTAAGTATCATTGATATCTGGTAGCGAAAGTTGGAACTACTTGAAATCGAAAGGAATTTGTAGCTCACCCTAAGTGTGTCCGCTGGAAGCAGCTACAGACTCAGACGAGCCGAACATGTCCTCGGACACTTCTGGCACCAAAAGCCTTCATCATCATCATCATGTTTATCAGTCAAGCGACTGGTCTGCCCCTACAATGAGACTTTTCCACGTTGTTCGGTCTTGTGCTGTCCTTTTGACCACTTCATAACTTCGTAGGCCAGAGCTATCTAGGAAATATCTCATGAAAGTGTTCCGTGGCCTCCCACGAGGGCGTTATGTTGGTCATTTTCTCTACCCAGCTGAGCATTTCCATTCGGCGCCAACACCACATCTCAAACGCTTCTAGTCATTTAATGTCACCTCTATTCATGGTCCAGGTCTCACTGCAGTACATTGCAACTGGCCATATGTAGGTCTTAACCAGTTGTTTTCTAAAGCTGAGGGACATCGAGTGTTGACAAATTAGAGAATGCGTATCACGGAATGCCTGCGGCTCCTGATTTCAACTTCGCATCGTAGGTCTTCTTTTAAGATCTGACCAAAGTATTTAAATCGACTGACCTGTTGTACTGGTTATTTATTTATGGTTATATTTAGTTGGTGTTGATGCTTACTTATCACCAGAATCTTGGTCTTCTTAAAATTGATTTTCATTCCGTATTCTGTAGCTGTATAACTTAAACGTTGCAACATGTTTGTTAATGTATGCGGATTTACTGCAAGTAATGCCAGATCATCAGCAAATTAAATATTCTGGATCAGTCTTCCACCAACTTTCACTCCCATATTAGAACCTTTAAAAGACCACTTTGTTATAGCTTCAGCGAAGGCATTGATCAGTCCAGGGGACAGCAAACAACCTTGTCGCACACCTTTGCGGATCTTAGCGGGTTCTGATACGTCATTTCCAAGCCGAACAACAGCAGTTTGAAACTCAGCAATTCTTGTAGGTTTGTGCCGTGTTTAGCGTGGGGTTTCGCTTAGGACACCAAGCTGGCTCATCGGCGGGCTCTTGGTGTCCCCGCCTGAACCCCCACTGGAGTAGCGAACTGCGCGCCACCTCCCTTTATATTAGGTGCAACTGCACCACTTGGCTGCGTGAACTAAAGGCTCAAGCAGCCTTAACCTCGCTCTGAAGGCTTCCAAAAAGATGGTATATTGTCTTTCACGGCCGGTGAATTAAAACTCAGCATTTCTTCTAGGTTTGTGTCGTGTCTTGTGTGGGGTTTCGCCTAGGGCACCAAGCTGGCTCATCGGCGGGCTCTTGGTTTCCCCGCCTGGACCCCCCTCTGGAGTAGCGAACTGCGCGCCACCTCCCTTTATATTAGGTGCAACTGCACCACTTGGCTGCGAGAACTAAACGCTCAAGCAGCCTTAACCTCCCTATGAAGGCTTCCAAAAAGATGATATATTGGCTTTCAAGGCCGGTGAATTAAAACTCAGATTTCGCTGTCGACGTTTTCTGTCTCATCTGAAAGGCGAGTCTCGCAAGAAGCAAAGAAGTCGATGTAGAATTTCAATGATGGGCTCAACTTCCAGTCTGACCCGAAATGCAATTCAAGAAGCCTCTTCAAATCTGACACTTTTTTCTTATGGAATTGACTAGCGTTCTTTCGAACAGGTGAAGGGTTGATAGCCGAAACATTCTTCGTAGGTTTCATCAGGGATTTGTAGGCTCCAATTCTATGATAGTAAAACTGCTCTCCATCCACAAGGACCATCAGCCGTGAATTTTTTGATCGTTTGAAAAAGTAGCGCTTGCATGGCGCAAATTTAAAGTGCCATTTCTGAACAGGTTTCATGTGGTCTAATACCTCTTGTTTCCAGTCAAATATATCCATGTCAATCCCTGGTTGACGGATGGTTGAAAATCTTTCAATGATGTTAATGTACGTTTGTGGATCTTCGATTACTTCCATGTTCTTGAATGTCTTTTCACAGAGACCGAATAACCGATCAGGAGGAATGATGGAATGACCTCGTACTGAAATATTAACTGTACCTCTTCCACGTTCGTTGGTGCTTGCAGGAGCCACCTTTGGAGCATAGCTATCATAGTTTTGTTCTTATTCTGGCCCCCACATCCGTCAGCGAAAAGCTTTATTTTCTTAACATTCGACAAGTCCAATTTCTGCAAGCAATGATAGACGCAGGATGCCACCTCATTTGAACCTTTTGGATAGGTACCCTCAGTCCATAAGTAACTGAAACAGTTAGCTGGTGTCATTGTGCTCTTAGAATTTCCAACAACAATGGAAACATTGAACAAATAGGGTTGGCATCGGTAGTAAGTTTCCTGATCAGGAAGTTTGAGGTTTGGTAAATTCCTTTGACAATCGAACGACAGGATAAGTAAACCTGGCTCACTTTCATTGAGTAATGAAAAATAGGTCTGTGCCCTTTTCTTGTGAATTGCCTTGTCAGTTTCTAGTGCAGTCAACTTCTTGGGATCAGTTTCCCGCTTTACTCTCTCTGAAAGCTCAAGACAAGTGAAACACACGTCAATCCTGGGTGATCCAAACCCTACGTTAAACTTACGATCGAAGATGTAACGAAAGTAGGAATTCTTCACTTTCATCACTTTCACACTTTCATCAGCTTGGTCATTGTATGCATTAGCCAGTGTTTCTATACTCAAATCAGCAGGAAGGTAACTTCTGCGAGTGTTATTACGACAGAAGTGGGTTTCAATACACTTTAGTGATCTAATATACGCATGCACTGCTTTTTTCTTATTGGTGTACAGCGCTGAAGTGTGATCGCCTCCTCTTTTCTCCGTAACGACATTTCCTGTTGTTGCGTACGTGAGAAGAATATTCTGTATTCTGGAATTTCCCACCCCTAGAATACGGCGAAAAGCCTGACCACACACTTGTAGTTCCTCCCCTGTATCAAAATTCTTCACAAAAAACTTCCCCATGAACTGTTTTTTTGTTGGCGATTGCCACTAGTCCTTTTCTTACGGCCACTGCAAGGAACCAACACACAATGTTTCATGATGAAACTGTCTTGATCAGATTTTATCTTAGTAGTATAGAAAGAGTCTCGAAATCTGGTGACAACCGGATGAGTTAACTTCACACAATTGAGGACCGACTTCTTCTCATGTGTACATTCTGGAATGGGTACATCTCCTTTCATTGAGTACCTGAAAACAATAAAGAAAGAGGTCAGCATTTACATTTTCCGAGCAACGTACAGTTTACTGTCAATAATAATATTAACAAATAAGGAGCTAGAAGCTATTTCAATTGATGGCTACAAGCAAGCTACTTACCTCAATTCTTTTGCAACAGCTCTCTTTGTAGCCTTGGGGCGGATCCCTTTCTTTCTCGCCTTTGATGGAGACACTACAGATGGTGATACGTCCATTTCAAAGGTTGAAAACGCACAGAATTCAGTATAAAACACAGAATAATGCACTAACAGTATGCACGTAGCTTTCACACAGCGGTAGCCATGTTGTATGTTGTTGTCACGTGCCGTAGAAGTCAGGTCCTCATTGGTTGAAGCGGATGTTACTCGTTTTGCTTTTAAAGCGCTGTGGATTTTATCCGTTTTGCATCTAACCCGAGTTTTTAAAGGGGAAATACATAAGGAGTTTATTCCTTTTGCTAGTAAATTATTTCATGCTTCAATAGACACGTCTTTCCCCGACATATTGCCACCATTATCTCATTTCTCATGAAAAGTGGACTTTACCCTATTTGCTTTTAGGCCCCTCATGTACCCATCTATCTGATACTGACATATAAATCATTTTTTCCTTCAAACTTGCACCTGTATCACCAGAAAACAAGTTAGATATTACAATCAATTCTGAAGCGGGACATTTGAAAATTGGTGCGAAATTGAATATATTATCAAATGAACCAAAAATAAAAATAAAATAAATTACGAGCCTTACAGTAGTCGCATATGATGTGTAACATCTGACATAGAAGAAACCTCACGTGGAATTGTTGATACACCGGTATTTTTTACTATTATTGGCACAAATATTAATCTATTTTAAAAGGGAGTGTTTTACAGATATTGTAGTTTATAATACGGAACTCATTTTATTCGATGATTTGTAGCATCCACCAGCACTAGCCTAAATAAAGAATACGATATGGATCTACTAGATTAATAATAGACGCGACAACGCTCATAACCTTAAATTCCTTATAAACAGGTCCTCTTCATTCACAGACCAACACGTAATTTGTCATTTAGACTTTCACGGCCCGTGTTACTATTCATAATGTTGAATTTTGGGCTTATGCCGTGTTTTATTACATTAAAATTCGACGCGTTTCGAAAGAAACCATGTCTTTCTTCGTCAGGAATAATCTGGAATACGACAATGTTGCTAAGAGAAAGCAACGAAGAACATATAGAAGGTGCCCAAAGATGGACGCCATTATAGCCCCATGTTAGGGACAACGGAAAGCAGCAGTGAATTACTTTCTCAGGGTTCTGATAATAGGTAGCCAGAATTCACTGAGATTGTAGCCGGTGTCGCGGTTGAAATTATCTGGGTGTTTACGTATTTCAACCGCCTCCCTGATGATTCTGGGACGATATTGCTTTATACGGGCAAGAACATCCACTCCTTGGAACATGACATCATGGCCAGGTGTTAAAGCAATATCGGAAACAGCTGATTTATCAGGTTGAATGAGCCTGATACATCTATTATGTTCCTTAATGCAAGTGCATATTGTTCTCGAAGTCTGCCCGATGTAAACCTTGCCACAAGTACAGGGAACTCTGTAGATACCCGGTTGTTGCAATTTAGGCAAACTGTCCTTAGTTGGTCGCGGGAGTTGCCTAATCTTAACAGAAGTTCCAAATACAGTCCGTATGTTGTACCGACGTAGGATTTTAGCAATACGATCCGTTGTGTTATGTATGTACGGAAAGTAAGCAGTTCCTCTTACATCTCTTTTCTCAACTGACGTCCTATTATTATTTGTTGGTTTCAGAACCGTAGAAATCAAAGCCTTGCTATAACCGTTGCTCTCAAAGGTGGTTCGCAGGGTGTTAATTTCTTCTTGTAAAGAAGACACTTCACAAATCCTCCTAGCCCTGGTAGTTAGAGTTGTAAGGATACCATGTTTCTGGGCAGGGTGATGGTGAGAACTTGCGTGGAGATATCTATTGGTGTGTGTTGGCTTACGAAAAACGCTGTGCCCTAAAGATCCATCCTCTTTCTTGGAGACGAGAACATCTAAAAAATCCTCTCGGCACGCCGGAAGGCGGAGGTAGATTTCACCGGGCAAACTAGGGGATTGGCTATAATAGGCAAAATATGCAGGTTTTCGTAGGAGGATCAGACCTCATTGATTGCAAGAAAGTATTTTACATTTGGAGGTTAAAAATCAACTTTTTTTCGTTTTTGAATGCATATTTATATCATTTTATTGTCTTATGGGGATGGTAACCTTCTTGTCATTCGGGGTTCATTTTTATACTTGTGATCACACTGTCCTTAGCAAGGTTTGGAACTGATGTGTAACTATCTGACAGTCTGTTACTTCTTCTCGCAAAATTTTATCTCCCGCAGAGATTTTTGTTGGTTCCTCAGTTTAGGGGCTGCGACAACGTGATCATGTAACCCCGGGTGTGTAGAATCTGATAAACGGTGTTAATTGTGATGACTGTTTTAGTCTGTAATTCAGGTAAGGTCTGCAGACGGTCAATTTTAAGTAGTAGTTCCTAATTTTGTACCATATCCTAACGTGAACGACACCTAGCTGTGAACTTGGCTACTAGATGCCACCGCAACCAGCAACTTGCAACGAACGTTGGAACTTCTCCTCCAAAGGAAAGCATGCTGAGGGTTTTTTAGCGCTCTTAGAAAATCCGACGACTTTGGCCGGTTTTGAACCAGCGACCTTGGGCATATAAGTTCAGCATGCTACCAGTTAGCCGCTTCCCACAGTCAGATGGAAAAATGAATGTGATCTCGTGCAATGGCGTTGTCTTGGCAACCTCTGATAGCTCATCCCTCATCAATTTAGAAGCGTTGTCACGGTAACCTCTGATGGCACTTGACATGTTCTTTAATTCCGAAATCATTTTTCTCATCCCTTGGCGTAATGGTAGGTCAGATCAAAAATTCTTTCAGACAAAGTTTTAGGTAATTATTAGGGGAATATTTTCCATTATGTACGGGTTTGATATTGTGCCTATTAAGAGAGATATGATTAATGTTTCCCGAAAAAAAAAACACTTTTTTCCACCCCTTTGGTCAATGGTTGGTGCTATCCAAGAACCTATTTGAGATAAATTTTTGGCACTTATCCGACAAATATTATGAACTTTGAATTGATTCGATATTTCACGTATTAAGAGAGTTATAGCGACATTTCACTTTTTCGAAAAAAAAGCCCCCCCCCATTTTCACCCCCTTTAACCGATTTTGCCCATTAACGAACTCGACCGATTTTTTAAGGGGTTACATATTATGTAAAACATTAAAGTGATTGGTGCAAAATTACGGCAGTTATCGTGTCCACAAGAAACTGATATATATGCATATATATACACACACATATATATAAACTTTCGAACTGACGGTGGTTTGGGGTCTGGGGGATGTGAAACGCGAAGATATGTCGAAATTTTCCGGAAGTCGAAACATGGCACCCATTGCAATAGTTAGCTTTCTGATGAAATCTACCTAAAATAGGCTACATAATTTAAAATACTACCATCAACGACACCTAGCTGTGAACTTGGCTACTAGATGCCACCGGAACCATCAACTCGCAACGAACGTTGGAACTTCCCCTCCGAAGGAAAGCATACTCAGGGTTTTTTGGCGCTCTTAGTAAATCCGACGACTTCAGCCGGGTTTGAACCCGCGACCTTGGGCATAGAAGTTCAGCATGCTACCAGTTCCGATACCGAAGTCGCTTCCCACAGACATATGAAAACAGAATGTGATCTCGTGCAGTGGCGTTGTCATAGCAACTGCTGATGGCTCAACCCGTATCAATTAAAAGTAAAGTTGTCATGGCAACCACTCTTGGCACTTGGAATTTTCTTATAATTTAAATCATTTTGCTCACTCCGTGGCGTAATGGTGGGGCATATCGAAAATTCTTTCAGACAAAAGTTTTAGGTAATTATTGGAGGAATATTGTCCATTTTGTACGGTTATGATATTGTGCCTATTAAAAGAGATATGATTAATGTTTCCAGAAAAACCCACTTTTTTCCACCCCTTTGGTCAATGGTTGGTGCTATCAAAAAACTTATTTGACATAAAATTTTGGCACTTATCCGACACATATTATGAACTTTGAATGGATTCGATATTTCACGTATTAAGAGAGTTATAGCGAAATTACACTTTTTCGAAAAAAAAAGCCCCCCATTTTCACCCCCTTCGACCGATTTTGCCCATTAACGAACTCGTCCGAGATTTTTTTAGGGATACATGTTATGTAAAAAATTCAAAGTGATTGGTGCAAAATTACGGCAGTTATCGTGTCCACAAGAAACTGATATATATATATATATATAGATAGATAGATAGATAGATAGATAGATACATATATACATAAATTATATATAAACTTTTGAACTGACGGTGGTTTTGGGGTCTGGGGGATGTGAAACGCGAAGATATGTCGACATTTTCCGGAAGTCGAAACATGGTACCCATTGCAATAGTTAGCTTTCTAATGAAATCTACCTAAAATCCTCTCGGCACGCCGGAAGGCGGAGGTAGATTTCACCGGGCAAACTAGGGGATTGGCTATAATAGGCAAAATATGCAGGTTTTCGTAGGAGGATCAGACCTCATTGATTGCAAGAAAGTATTTTACATTTGGAGGTTAAAAATCAACTTTTTTCGTTTTTGAATGCATATTTTTATCATTTTATTGTCTTATGGGGATGGTAACCTTCTTGTCATTCGGGGTTCATTTTTATACTTGTGATCACACTGTCCTCATGCAAGGTTTGGAACTGATGTGTAACTATGTGACAGTCTGTTACTTCTTCTCGCAAAATTTTATCTCCCGCAGAGATTTTTGTTGGTTCCTCAGTTTAGGGGCTGCGACAACGTGGTCATGTAACCCCGGGTGTGTAGATTCTGATAAACGGTGTTAATTGTGATGACTGTTTTAGTCTGTAATTCAGGTAAGGTCTGCAGACGGTCAATTTTAAGTAGTAGTTCCTAATTTTGTACCATATCCTAACGTGAACGACACCTAGCTGTGAACTTGGCTACTAGATGCCACCGCAACCAGCAACTTGCAACGAACGTTGGAACTTCTCCTCCAAAGGAAAGCATGCTGAAGGTTTTTTAGCGCTCTTAGAAAATCCGACGACTTTGGCCGGCTTTGAACCAGCGACCTTGGGCATATAAGTTCAGCATGCTACCAGTTAGCCGCTTCCCACAGTCAGATGGAAAAATGAATGTGTTCTCGTGCAATGGCGTTGTCTTGGCAACCTCTGATAGCTCATCCCTCATCAATTTAGAAGCGTTGTCACGGTAACCTCTGATGGCACTTGACATGTTCTTTAATTCCGAAATCATTTTTCTCATCCCTTGGCGTAATGGTAGGTCAGATCAAAAATTCTTTCAGACAAAGTTTTAGGTAAGTATTAGGGGAATATTTTCCATTATGTACGGGTTTGATATTGTGCCTATTAAGAGAGATATGATTAATGTTTCCCGAAAAAAAAACCACTTTTTTCCACCCCTTTGGTCAATGGTTGGTGCTATCCAAGAACCTATTTGACATAAATTTTTGGCACTTATCCGACAAATATTATGAACTTTGAATTGATTCGATATTTCACGTATTAAGAGAGTTATAGCGACATTTCACTTTTTCGAAAAAAAAGCCCCCCCCCCCATTTTCACCCCCTTTAACCGATTTTGCCCATTAACGAACTCGACCGATTTTTTAAGGGGTTACATATTATGTAAAACATTAAAGTGATTGGTGCAAAATTACGGCAGTTATCGTGTCCACAAGAAACTGATATATATGCATATATATACACACACATATATATAAACTTTCGAACTGACGGTGGTTTGGGGTCTGGGGGATGTGAAACGCGAAGATATGTCGAAATTTTCCGGAAGTCGAAACATGGCACCCATTGCAATAGTTAGCTTTCTGATGAAATCTACCTAAAATAGGCTACATAATTTAAAATACTACCATCAACGACACCTAGCTGTGAACTTGGCTACTAGATGCCACCGGAACCATCAACTCGCAACGAACGTTGGAACTTCCCCTCCGAAGGAAAGCATACTCAGGGTTTTTTGGCGCTCTTAGTAAACCCGACGACTTCAGCCGGGTTTGAACCCGCGACCTTGGGCATAGAAGTTCAGCATGCTACCAGTTCCGATACCGAAGTCGCTTCCCACAGACATATGAAAACAGAATGTGATCTCGTGCAGTGGCGTTGTCATAGCAACTGCTGATGGCTCAACCCGTATCAATTAAAAGTAAAGTTGTCATGGCAACCACTCTTGGCACTTGGAATTTTCTTATAATTTAAATCATTTTGCTCACTCCGTGGCGTAATAGTGGGGCATATCGAAAATTCTTTCAGACAAAAGTTTTAGGTAATTATTGGAGGAATATTGTCCATTTTGTACGGTTTTGATATTGTGCCTATTAAGAGAGATATGATTAATGTTTCCAGAAAAACCCACTTTTTTCCACCCCTTTGGTCAATGGTTGGTGCTATCAAAAAACTTATTTGACATAAAATTTTGGTACTTATCCGACACATATTATGAACTTTGAATGGATTCGATATTTCACGTATTAAGAGAGTTATAGCGAAATTTCACTTTTTCGAAAAAAGCCCCCCATTTTCACCCCCTTCGACCGATTTTGCCCATTAACGAACTCGGCCGAGATTTTTTAGGGATACATGTTATGTAAAAACTTCAAAGTGATTGTTGCAAAATTACGGCAGTTATCGTGTCCACAAGAAACTGATATATATATATATATATATATAGATAGATAGATAGATAGATAGATAGATAGATACATATATACATAAATTATATATAAACTTTTGAACTGACGGTGGTTTTGGGGTCTGGGGGATGTGAAACGCGAAGATATGTCGAAATTTTCCGGAAGTCGAAACATGGTACCCATTGCAATAGTTAGCTTTCTAATGAAATCTACCTAAAAGTTATTTTGCCGTCAGATTCCTTTTCCATGGTGAAACAAATAGAAGGGTGCTGGAGATTAAGGTGATCCAGGAAATGGCTAAGATTTTCCTCAACTTCCGTCCAAACAACGAACGTGTCATCCACATAACGCCACCAGATCTTCGGTTTGAAAGGAGCCGACGACAAAGCTTTCTCTTCAAAGTTCTCCATGAAGAAATTAGCCACAACAGGGGAGAGAGGACTACCCATGGCCACACCATCAGTCTGCACATAAAAATTCACATTCCATAGAAAGTAGGAGGAGGTCATGCAGTGATAAAAAAAAGTCTTGTGATGTCTTCAGGAAAAAAAGCCATTAATGGGAGACATAACACCATCAATAGGTACTCTCGTAGAGACACCATGTCGAGACTCACTAGAATATCACCCGGCTGAAGTGTTAAAGCTTTTAACTTTTCCACGAAGTGTGTGGAATCCTTAATGTACGAAGGCGTGTTTCCCAGAAGCGGCTGAAGTAGTCTACCTAAGTATTTGGAAAGGGCATATGTAGGAGAACCAATCGTACTAACAATAGGTCTAAGAGGAACATCTTCCTTATGTATTTTAGGAAGACCACAGAGTCTCAGAGGAATAGCATCCCCTGGAAAGAGAGTCTTCGCTGCATCCGCTGGAATAGATGATTGCTTGATCAATTTGACGGTGACATTTGAGTAGCGAGTAGTAGGATCACGACTATTAATCCTATATACAGGATCTGATAACAAAGACGAGATCTTGGAATCATAATCAACCTTATCCAACACCACTGTCGCGTTACCCTTGTCAGCGGGGAGAACGATTATATCAGAATTGTCCCTTAGATCTTTAAATGCCCGGCTTTCGCCTTGTTTTAAGTTGGTGTTAGGTGGCTTAGTGGTCTTGAGAACTCGGGAACATTCTTGCCTGGCTTCCTCGGCCTCTTCAGGTGTGAGGTGATGTACCTGGTAGGCCCTCGGGCGCTGGAAGTCATAAGATTGTCGTAAGTCAGAGGCTGTCGATTGTAAACTAATGTCTGGATGGCTCGTAGTCTGATTTTAAAAAGATGGTAAAAAAATGATGGAAGTGTCTTGGGGTATACTAGCAGATTACTGTCGCGGTTCAATGGAAGGCCATAGGCAATTAGGTAGATTTCATTAGAAAGCTAACTATTGCAATGGGTCCCATGTTTCGACTTCCGGAAAATTTCGACATATCTTCGCGTTTCACATCCCCCAGACCCCAAAACCACCGTCAGTACAAAAGTTCATATATAATTTATGTATGTATATATATATATATATATATATTGTACCCAACTGTCATCATGTGGAACATGTGTTCGTATCCCAGCTAACTCACGGTCTTTCGAGGTATGGGGCGTTCCTGCCCACCATACGACCACATGCTCAGGATTTGAGTCTACCAGGTAACTACTCTACATGAAATACACAACATACTCCTAAAATAAAATATTTACCGGTAAAAAATCATGGCTATACAACAAATACAAATAAAGGACAAATTATATTTAATTCCCACAAATAAAAATAGGGTTATTCTGTGAGTTTTCTTCTTAAAATAGTGCTACACTGCACTCAATCTAATTCTAGCATCCTATCATTGATACTTTCAGACTTCAATGGGTTTCCATAGTGTTCATCATGTGACACAATTTTACTTAACTGAAGTATCACAACACAAAAGTCACATATCACATCTAAATGACATTAATAAAACATTACTCCGTTCTTATGGCATTTACCTTGATTAGCATAAATTCATTATTTCCTGCTTTAATTAACAAATATTTGTTGTGTCGTGTGAATCATCTTCCTTCTTTCCATCAATGTAAAACGCTTAAAAAGTGGTACTTTTCCCTTCCAAAATAAACATGGATAGAAATGTTTATAGTTTCAACATTCAACGATTCTCTGGGTCTTGTCGGGATTATTATCGTTACAAATGTGTCATGTTCTTAGAAATCACATACCCGTCTGCATAAATTAGCGTGAACTGGCAAGATGCATTCAAATAAGATGCCTAACAATTTATTTGGTTCAGTGTTCCTCTTCAGAGAATAACTGTGCCAAATATTATCCGATTTCTTTGATTCAACAACGTATGTGTGTTGGAACACATCAATTAATTCAATTGGCATCATCATTACACTCATATCATAATTGCATATCGAAATATCGAGATTCTTCAGTGTCCTACTATGACCCTAATTTAAAAGACTGGCGGACTGATGTCCCCTCTTCCTGGCAGGCAATAAAATTAGTTCCGGCAGGCTGCACAAGATGGCCGCTCGCCTCAGTAGGTTACCCCACTTCCTCTCATCTGCTGGCAAGGTCAGGTTTGTTTACAATTGCAGTACGGCAGAGATACGCTAAGTGTTGTTCCTAAGTAATTGAGTCATTTAATTATTTAACACCTATAATTAGTGCATTTGGCTCAACTCGGCTCCTTATTAACATTCATGGCTGGGGATGGTTCCGGTGATAGCCTTGCCGTTCTATGGTGAATACTGGTGGCTTTTGACGCGCATCATAATGAGAATACAGGATTCTCACCAGCAGCTGTCTAATAATAACATAGGGAAATCTGCGTTTCCTAAACGACGAATATGATCCTTACCTCTCAGGGTAGATCATTTATACACATGCTCACGGAGTCTCGACGGACGTCATTCGTGGCCATAATTCATGCAAGCGATGGATACAGACAGGCTCTGTCCAATTCGCTGAGAATAATAGAGTATGCACAAGGGCGATACTAACTCGTAGATCAGCCAACTTCTCACCTAACGCGCAAGCTATACTAGTTGGTCCCCGCAATATTTATTTACGTAAATCACTGGATTCTACGTTACTTCTGCATGCTATCTGCAGCTCAAACAATACTTCACAGAGATGACTCAATTATTAAGACACTCGCGTTCTCTCTGTAATAACACTTAAGCCAAAGCTTTAAATAGCTCCTAACAACAAGGTATAAATTTACTGGCTTACTTTACTTTAGTGGTCCTCAAATATAATCCTAAGGATTGACCATATCAAATATTCATTCAATACTTCATTGACACTGAAAAACTCTCGTATCTCGCTATATTCCACGTTACTTTATTACTGTTTACCAAAATACAGTATCTTTATATTAGACATGACACAATTTGAACATTATTTAGGCCAAAAATGCCTATTACTTTACTGTTGCCGACCCCAGATTATTATTATAATTATTCATTTAACATTATCGTTACGTTCATCACTATTTTCGGCCTGAATGGCCCCAAACAAATCACCTTCCAAGCCATATTTTATTCAAGACCAGTGGTGAAAACTCGTTCAATAAGTGACTGTTACATCTTAGTCTCAAAGTGATGCATCGTTATATGGTGAACTACTTAGTTATAATAACATTGTAAATTGGTACTCACTTTTTAACTTTCGCTGGATGGTACCAGCACCTCAGCTTCAGGCCTACCATGACGCTTGATTTAAGCCATCATGTTATATTTTACACAACACTTGATTTCACATATTTCCCACATGATAAACATACTCTTATCAGTGGCTTCTTTCACTTTAACACAATACATATTAATCACTATACACATGAACACTTTTAAATCACTATTGCACAATTTATTTACACTTATTCACTATTTCACAGGTTGATCCTTAATCGGACTCCTCCTACGCCTGATCTCAGAGATGCGATGCAATTACGCCAACCGCTGGTCTCCGTGAAAGTTGAACAGCGTTTACGGACGTTGGATCCTCGTCACCTGCAATATCGTTCAGCTCACTGTCAAGATTAAGTGGCGATGCTTCCCAAGCTCCCATACTTGTAGTGATCCTGATGATAATGTCATATACAACTCTGACAATACCTCCAGGTATGTGTAATGTTCAACAACATTATAATTACTCTTTCGCTGTAGCGAATTTATATTTGCGTCAGATAATAGATAAATATCTGTATTAAATTAACTTCGACGCACTTCATGATTATACTTATGAAGCTGTATGACTTGCTTTTATTGTTCTTCAACGGCTGAGCGTTGATACTTTAACATTTCGCGCGCTTACTGGCAGCGTATTAGTTACGTGTATACTGGAGAACAGACTGCAGACAACTCTCCACAACTCTCCCTTGGTCTGCCTTACTCCTCCTTATAAAGGTTTCTCGTAAAAACTAGTCCACCGGACACATGAGTGCGACTCCTTCCTTGAAATAATACATTTTCAGCCGAACTGACATATACACCTTGTTTATTTAGGTATGGAGGTTTCATAAACGTTCGCGTGCCGGCGATCGCTTCGGCCAATTAATTACAATTAATTGCCTTAGATCAGCGCGTCAGGACGCCATCATGGTGATTCCCCCTTGACTGGTCACCAAATTACTCCTCTCGAGCGTAGGCTCAGTGGTAACACGTTCATTTGGAGATATAGGCTTTAATTTAGGTGTAAGATCATCCCTAAATTACCTCTCCTCGAATATAGTCACCTGGGTGTACATTTTACTCCATTTCAATGCTCCACTTGGCTGTAATTAATTAATTTCCGTGGGTACTCCTCCCCACCATAGCTTCCATCGTTATCAGGCGGTGAATACCCGAGTCATTAATTTTAAGCTGTCTCCTCGCTCCAGACGAAAGTAGGTCCCTTGGCGCCTTCGATCTCCACCCATTTTCCAACTGCAATTAGTAAAACGTCAACTGGCCTGCTCTCGTTCTTGTATGCTTTGAAAACGTATATTTTCTTGCATTTGCTTACAATTCTTCACCTTAAATTGCTATGATATTCACATATAGGTCGTGAATTCATGCTACATTATTATATCTCATTATTTAACACATTGCTCTTCGGGTTCCCCAAAACTGTTCCCCTCAGATCAATGGTTCGATTCCCGTTAGAATCATGTGCCTGGTTTTCTCAGATAAGACATGAGTTCGATGCCAGTCTACCGTGACCGATTGGGCACATCTTTCCCTTGCTAAGCTCGGAAAATTCATTACACAAGTGAATTTTTCGGGCCTTCCGCTGGTATCGACTCATGCAGTATTTATTTTAAGCGGTCAGTGCTCTCGGCAATGGGATGTCTAGTTCCCCCATTCCACTCTGTCTGCCGTCGCGTAGACTCTTGTTCTGCCTTCTCAATTGTTCATTCATTTCCTCTAGCTCCGTAGCGGCCTCCCTCAACTGGTCGTCAAGTTCCTTCAGTTGACAGCTGCATTCTCTCCTCGTGTCCCTTGGGTTTGTGAGCTGCGAGCCTCGCTCCGTTTCTTCCTGGGTCTGCAAGCTTTTCTCAAGAATCTTTCCGTGCATACGTAATGACTCCCCGTCCACTTGGGTGTGCATTGCTTGCTCTTCCCTCGAAGTAATTAATCATCAACCGTATCCAGGGATCTTCACGTTGAAAAACAGTGATGTTCCTCAGATCATCTAAGGTCTTCTGGTCTCTATCTTCTATCTCGATAGCTTGAACTTCTTCTTCATCAGCTGTCGGGTATCTGCTTAGCAAGTCAGGTATGATATTGTCCTTCCCCGGGCAATACTCGATTTCCACTTGAAATTGCTGTATGTACAGGGACCATCTCGTCAGTCTTTGACTTGACAAGTCAGTTTTTAACAGGAACGTTAGGGCTTTATGGTCTGTTCTTAATATAATTCTAAAGCCATAGACTAGCTTTCGCCAATACTGTAAGGCATACAGTATCGCGAGTAATTCGATCTCCGTGATCGTATAATTCTTTTCATTAGGTTTCAACCTTCTACTTATGAATGCAATGTAAGTTTTCTCCTCTGGCCTGTCCACATTTTCCTGTTATAACATTGCTCCAATACCTATGAATGATGCGTCAGTCTGGATAATAAATTTCTGAGTGTAGTCAGGATATCCCAATTTTACATAATCTAACAGCATCTGTTTAGATTTTACGAAGGCTTCCTCGCATTGTTCCGTCCAGCGCCATCTTCCTCCTTTCTTAAGTAAGTCTTGGAGTGGTGCTACGGTCTCGGTATACTTCGGGCAATGGCTTGAAAAGAATCCAATAACGCCTAGATATTGCCTGACGTTCTTTACCTTCGTTGGTCTCGGGAAATGTTTAATAACTTCCAATTTTCCCGGATTAGGCCTGACTCCTTGTGCATCTATTACGTGGCCTAGAAATTTAACTTCTCTCTGACCAAAGTTAGATTTCTTTATATTGACCTTAAAGTTAGCCTGACTTAGGTCATATAACAACTTGCGTAGATCTCTGAGGTGCTCTTCGACTGTTTCAGATGTCAGTAGTATATCATCTACGTAACATATGGTCGTTGTTTTTACTTCTTCAGACAGGTTCCGATCTAGCGCTCGTATCAACGCTGAACCTGCTGTTTTCAATCCAAATGGGAGACGCACGTAAGAATACGTATGCTGGTCGAATTAAAATCCAGTTAACATGCTTGTTTTCTCCTCCAGAGCAAGATGGTGAAAACTTGCCGTCAGGTCAAGATTTGAGAACACAGTCTTTCCTTTGAACCTCCTGAGGACCTCCTTAATGGGCGGCACTTGGTCAAATTCCGGTATGACCTTGGAATTCAAATTTCGTAGATCCAGGCATATCCTTACACTTCCGTCCTGCTTAGGTACAACTACCAGTGGGCTGACATAGGGTGTGGCTGTCTTCACAATGACGCCTGCCTCTAGCATTTCCTGTATTGCTTCTTTGACCTTTAAATAATATTTCTCGGCCACAGGATACGGCTTCTGCTTGAATGGTGTCCAATCGCTGACTTGGAACGCATATTGGAAATTCTTGATCCGGCCAGGTCTCGAATCGAAGACTCCTTTATACTCAAATAGCAGTTCCCTTAGCATTTGCTTATGCTCTAGACCAATTTTAGCTTCCTCTATCTTTTCTTCCAGGCATTCTTCAAATTTTGGTTCGAGGTCCTTTTCAATGTCTGCGGCCAGTGTTGCCAACTCTTCCTCGATGTCTTCTGTTGTCAATACTGCATCCCCAGTCATATCTCCGTATGTATGCCATACGTACTCTTCTGGTCTCGTTTCATTGTGCTTTAATGAGAGTTCTAAATCTTCCTTTCCCTCACTTGCGCGAAACGTAACAATGTCTTGCGAGAGATCTATAATAACTTTATATTCTCTTATGAAGTCCATGCCAACAATGAGGTTAAACGGCAGCTTATTCACAAGTAGGAAGCTCTGTGAGAATGTAGAGTTCCCTATCTGCAAATCTAAAAATACTTGGTATCTATATATCATAACTTTATCTGGTATCACACCTTTTATTTTCACGCTTGAAATAGGTATTTTCAAGACGTGGATTTTACTTTGGATTTCATTATATAGTGCCTGGGTTATCAAACACACTGTTGAACCTGTATCAATGAGACTTCTTATCTTCATGCCCGCAATGTTTACAATAATAATGGGTAGTTCCCTTCTTACATTGACCGTCCCTTCATCTTGGTCTTCGATAAGCTCCTCAGGTTTGGCAATCCAGTTAACAACATTCACTGTATTCCATCCTGAACTTATCTCTCTTTGGTCATTTAATTTTGGCGTTTTTTTTTCAATTGCTCCATTCTTTGTGGAGTTCTTCTGCCTGTCTTCATACTGCTGAAGTTCCAGACTCTTGGCACCGTCATCATTTTTATATATGTCGGATGACCTTCTATTCCTAATCGCTTCATCCCAATGAACTCGCGATTGTCTCTGGTCATCTCCACGCTCTTCCATGTATCTTAAAGATGCGTGATAGCGTTCTTCCGCCTCTTCATCGAATCCGCGACTCTGCTCTTGGGATCTCCATCCTTGGTTGTTCCCATTTCGGCCGTAATTCCTTCTTTTATCAGGCTGCTGGTCTCTTGTACCGCGCTGATTCCAGTTTTTCCTTCCTCGGTTTCCACGGTTCGATCCTCCTCGATATGCTGGCCTCCAATTCTGGTTTTCGCGTCCTTCGCGTTGCCAGGCGGATTTTTCTGTTTCGGTGCTCGTAGACTTGCTTTTTGTCTGCACCTTAGTCGGTTCAGTCGGTGTAGTCGTCATGTTGACTTGTTCCACGTTCCGACTTTGCCTTGTGTGCTGCATTGTGGTTAGATCGAGTTGTCTCAGTACCTCCTCCATATCGATCGCAGTCTTGGCGTTTGCTGAGATTAGTAGACGTTGTACTTTATACGGTAGCTGCTTGGCTATCGCTATGCACAAATCTGACTCTCTAATTCCTTCATCAAGCTCGCGGAAACGGCACATTTGTCCCACAAAGAACTCTGCGTACTTCGTCGTGTTATTATTACTATAACGCCTGGAATACAAGTCCAATCTGAGGTTCTGTTGTATACTTGCGTTCCAGTACCTACTTAAAAATGCTTGGCGAAATTCGTCAACGGTGTCGAACATGTACCGAAAACTCCTAAACCATAAGGCACACTCGCCCTCAGTTAGTTTTTCAATCGCTCTCAACCTTCGCTCTGGCGGTACTTTCGCGTCATTCAAGTACTCGAAAACTTCTTTAAGCCAGTACTTGGGTGTCATGTTAGAATTACTCCCAGAGTATTTCTTTGGTTTCTCATCACTAGCCCTTACAACTGTGACTATTTGATTTTGAACAGCATTTTCATGCGGTGTTGACATGGCAATTGGCATACCAGGTGTGGTATACGGGCTGTCACTTGGCATGGCTGCATTCTTTGGAGTGGGCTGTATTTCTATCTCTGCCCATTTGTTTCTCCTATTCTCGTCTATACTTCCTTCGCTAGACCTAGGATTCCGCAACATGGATTCCTCCTGTGCGATCAGTCTAGTTTCTATTTGGCTGTCCCTATTTTCTGCCCTTTCCAAACGAGCTAATACCTCTCGTTCTATTTTCTCTAGGCGATCTCGGTTTTTTTCTGCTATAGATAATACCTTTTCCTTATCATCCTTAAGGTTTTCCTTCAGGTGGGTAATTTCCCCCGCTAGACTTTCTCTTACTTCGGCTAGAGTCTTACCGCTGCCTTCAGTCTTTAAGCCTTCTCGAAGTTCTAATTCTTCTCGTAAGCCTGTAACTTCCTTTTGAATGTGACCGTGCATATGAGAGATTTCCGTCCTTATTTTCGTGATTTCTCCCTGGTCCTCATCCTGCCGTTTATGAATAACTGCTAGGTCCCTCTGAGTTTGCTCTAACTCTTTCTGTACCTTCCCGACCTGTCTCTACATATTTGACATTATTTCATTATTCTCTTGATCAGAAGTTTTTATTTCATGAATTTCCTTGCATTGGTCAAGGATATTCTGATCCTGTTTTCTTAGGGCTTCGTCTACCGCCTTGGCGTAACCTGCCATTCGCGTATTCGATTTTACGTCGCTATCCTCGAGCCTTTGATCCACGGTCTGAGTGAACGTATTAAATTGCTCTAGTTGACGTTTAGTATTAGCTTCATTCTGACTCTTAATGTCTTTAAGCTCCATGGACATACTGCTTAAGCTATCGTTAATCTCACGCTGTGACTCTCTGCACGCTTGCAGATTATTCTCTAGTTTTAGCTCAATAGACTCAAAGCGTTTATCGTTATCAGCTTGCATTTCTGAGACCACGCTAACAGTATTCTTAGTTACCTCACGCTGGACAGACTCTTTAACGTCATCCATTTTTCTATTAACCTCTATTAGGTTTGATTCTAACTGCGTGTTTACTGTAGCCAACATCTGGCTTACCTCATTTTGACTAGCCTCTAGTCTAGTATTTATTCCGGTTTGATTAGCCTCTAATCTAGTGTTTACTTCAGCTTGATTAGCCTCTAATCTAGTGTTTATTTCGGTTTGATTGGCATCCAATCTACCCGCTATTTCATCTTTAAATTCTCTAATTTCTTCCTTTCTCTTAGCATTAGCATCATCAAAATGTTTCCTTAACTCAGCGATACACCTGAGTACGTCCTCAGTTCCAGCCATCCTGTATTTCTTAATTTGAGATTCAGGTAGGCCGCAGCTGAACATGCTGGCACGTTCTTTTAGAAAGAAAAGGATTCCGATCCCGCGACAACAACAACAACATATTACAAAGTGTCAAAACCACCTATGGAATGGGTATAGACCCACGTACCCGTCTGACAACAGTGTCTGAGGTCTGAATATCATCTAGAAAGACTCACAATCGCTCAAACAGAGTTTGAGGAAAATACTATTATTATGGTTTTCCCCATGAAAACCATGCTATTATTATGGGGTTTTCTGAATCCCATAAGCCTTCCACGTCCTGAGCGCCATGATAAAAGAATATGGTGTACTCGGGTCTCATGCTTTTCCCACACATCTGGGCGACATGATAAAAATATGGAGAGTACTCTGGGTAATCTATGCTTTGGCCGGTTTGTGCAATGCCAAGATCACTCATATTGCACTGACGCAGGCGGTTCCATAATGAATTAATACCGTCCCACGTTACTTGGGCCATGATAATGAAAAGGGAGTTGTGTCAAAGTTACATTTACACTTAAGCATGTCTTATGGAGGATTATCAACATTTATTTTGACGCGAAGGCTTATTAACAAATGGGACGCGGCCTTTTCCTATTATATCCTAATTTCTATGCTGTATTTGCTTTTACCATTAATATCTTGGCCAAATTTTAGTAGTACCTGTGACTCAATCCTAGTACAGAGACATATCCCCCATGTACCCAACTGTCATCATGTGGAACATGTGTTCGTATCCCAGCTAACTCACGGTCTTTCGAGGTATGGGGCGTTCCTGCCCACCATACGACCACATGCTCAGGATTTGAGTCTACCAGGTAACTACTCTACATGAAATACACAACATACTCCTAAAATAAAATATTTACTGGTATAAAATCATGGCTATACAACAAATACAAATAAAGGACAAATTATATTTAATTCCCACAAATAAAAATAGGGTTATTCTGTGAGTTTTCTTCTTAAAATAGTGCTACACTGCACTCAATCTAATTCTAGCATCCTATCATTGATACTTTCAGACTTCAATGGGTTTCCATAGTGTTCATCATGTGACACAATTTTACTTAACTGGAGTATCACAACACAAAAGTCACATATCACATCTAAATGACATTAATAAAACATTACTCCGTTCTTATGGCATTTACCTTGATTAGCATAAATTCATTATTTTCTGCTTTAATTAACAAATATTTGTTGTGTCGTGTGAATCATCTTCCTTCTTTCCATCAATGTAAAACGCTTAAAAAGTGGTACTTTTCCCTTCCAAAATAAACATGGATAGAAATATGGTATATTGGTTTTCACGGCCGGTGAATTAAAACTCAGCAATTCTTCTAGGTTTGTGCCGTGTCTTGTGTGGGGTTTCGCCTAGGACACCAAGCTAGGCTCATCGGCGGGCTCTTGGTGTCCCCGCCCGGACCCCCACAGGAGTGACGAACTGCGCGCCACCTCCCTTTATATAAGGTGCAACTGCACCACTTGACTACGAGAACTAAAAGTTCAAGCAGCCTGAACCTCCCTATGAAGGCTTCCAAAAAGATGGTATATTGGTTTTCACGGCCGGTGAATTAAAACTCAGCAATTCACCGGCCGTGAAAACCAATATACCATCTTTTTGGAAGCCTTCATAGGGAGGTTCAGGCTGCTTGAACTTTTAGTTCTCGTAGTCAAGTGGTGCAGTTGCACCTTATATAAAGGGAGGTGGCGCGCAGTTCGTCACTCCTGTGGGGGTCCGGGCGGGGACACCAAGAGCCCGCCGATGAGCCTAGCTTGGTGTCCTAGGCGAAACCCCACACAAGACACGGCACAAACCTAGAAGAATTGCTGAGTTTTAATGGATAGAAATGTTTATAGTTTCACCATACAACGATTCTCTGGGTCTTGTCGGGATTATTATCGTTACAAATGTGTCATGTTCTTAGAAATCACATACCCGTCTGCATAAATTAGCGTGAACTGGCAAGATGCATTCAAATAAGATGCCTAACAATTTATTTGGTTCAGTGTTCCTCTTCAGAGAATAACTGTGCCAAATATTATCCGATTTCTTTGATTCAACAACGTATGTGTGTTGGAACACATCAATTAATTCAATTGGCATCATCATTACACTCATATCATAATTGCATATCGAAATATCGAGATTCTTCAGTGTCCTACTATGACCCTAATTTAAAGGACTGGCGGACTGATGTCCCCTCTTCCTGGCAGGCAATAAAATTAGTTCCGGCAGGCTGCACAAGATGGCCGCTCGCCTCAGTAGGTTACCCCACTTCCTCTCATCTGCTGGCAAGGTCAGGTTTGTTTACAATTGCAGTACAGCAGAGATACGATAAGTGTTGTTCCTAAGTAATTGAGTCATTTAATTATTTAACACCTATAATTAGTGCATTTGGCTCAACTCGGCTCCTTATTAACATTCATGGCTGGGGATGGTTCCGGTGATAGCCTTGCCGTTCTATGGTGAATACTGGTGGCTTTTGACGCGCATCATAATGAGAATACAGGATTCTCACCAGCAGCTGTCTAATAATAACATAGGGAAATCTGCGTTTCCTAAACGACGAATAAGATCCTTACTCTCAGGGTAGATCATTTATACACATGCTCACGGAGTCTCGACGGACGTCATTCGTGGCCATAATTCATGCAAGCGATGGATACAGACAGGCTCTGTCCAATTCGCTGAGAATAATAGAGTATGCACAAGGGCGATACTAACTCGTAGATCAGCCAACTTCTCACCTAACGCGCAAGCTATACTAGTTGGTCCCCGCAATATTTATTTACGTAAATCACTGGATTCTACGTTACTTCTGCATGCTATCTGCAGCTCAAACAATACTTCACAGAGATGACTCAATTATTAAGACACTCGCGTTCTCTCTGTAATAACACTTAAGCCAAAGCTTTAAATAGCTCCTAACAACAAGGTATAAATTTACTGGCTTACTTTACTTTAGTGGTCCTCAAATATAATCCTAAGGATTGACCATATCAAATATTCATTCAATACTTCATTGACACTGAAAAACTCTCGTATCTCGCTATATTCCACATTACTTTATTACTGTTTACCAAAATACAGTATCTTTATATTAGACATGACACAATTTGAACATTATTTAGGCCAAAAATGCCTATTACTTTACTGTTGCCGACCCCAGATTATTATTATAATTATTCATTTAACATTATCGTTACGTTCATCACTATTTTCGGCCTGAATGGCCCCAAACAAATCACCTTCTAAGCCATATTTTATTCAAGACGAGTGGTGAAAACTCGTTCAATAAGTGACTGTTACATCTTAGTCTCAAAGTGATGCATCGTTATATGGTGAACTATTTAGTTATAATAACATTGTAAATTGGTACCTACTTTTTAATTTTCGCTGGATGGTACCAGCACCTCTGTTTCAGGCCTACCATGACGCTTGATTTAAGCCATCATGTTATATTTTACACAACACTTGATTTCACATATTTCCCACATGATAAACATACTCTTATCAGTGGCTTCTTTCACTTTAACACAATACATATTAATCACTATACACATGAACACTTTTAAATCACTATTACACAATTTATTTACACTTATTCACTATTTCACAGGTTGATCCTTAATCGGACTCCTCCTACGCCTGATCTCAGAGATGCGATGCAATTACGCCAACCGCTGGTCTCCGTGAAAGTTTAACAGCGTTTACAGACGTTCGATCCTCGTCACCTGCAATATCGTTCAGCTCACTGTCAAGATTAAGTGGCGATGCTTCCCAAGCTCCCATACTTGTAGTGATCCTGATGATAATGTCATATACAACTCTGACAATACCTCCTGGTATGTGTAATGTTCAATAACATTATAATTACTCTTTCGCTGTAGCGAATTTATATTTGCGTCAGATAATAGATAAATATCTGTATTAAATTAACTTCGACGCACTTCATGATTATACTTATGAAGCTGTATGACTTGCTTCTATTGTTCTTCAACGGCTGAGCGTTGATACTTTAACATTTCGCGCGCTTACTGGTAGCGTATTAGTTACGTGTATACTGGAGAACAGACTGCAGACAACTCTCCACAACTCTCCCTTGGTCTGCCTTACTCCTCCTTATAAAGGTTTCTCGTAAAAACTAGTCCATCGGACACATGAGTGCGACTCCTTCCTTGAAATAATACATTTTCAGCCGAACTGACATATACACCTTGTTTATTTAGGTGTGGAGGTTTCATAAACGTTCGCGTGCCGGCGATCGCTTCGGCCATTTAATTACAATTAATTGCCTTAATTCAGCGCGTCAGGACGCCATCATGGTGATTCCCCCTTGACTGGTCACCAAATTACTCCTCTCGAGCGTAGGCTCGGTGGTAACACGTTCATTTGGAGATATAGGCTTTAATTTAGGTGTAAGATCATCCCTAAATTACTTCTCCTCGAATATATTCACCTGGGTGTACATTTTACTCCATTTCAATGCTCCACTTGGCAGTAATTAATTAATTAATTTCCGTGGGTACTCCTCCCCACCATAGCTTCCATCGTTGTCAGGCGGTGAATACCCGAGTCATTAATTTTAAGCTGTCTCCTCGCTCCAGACGAAAGTAGGTCCCTTGGCGCCTTCGATCTCCACCCATTTTCCAACTGCAATTAGTAAAACGTCAGCTGGCCTGCTCTCGTTCTTGTATGCTTCGAAAACGTATATTTTCTTGCATTTGCTTACAATTCTTCACCTTAAATTGCTATGATATTCACATATAGGTCGTGAATTCATGCTACATTATTATATCTCATTATTTAACACATTGCTCTTCGGGTTCCCCAAAACTGTTCCCCCTCAGATCAATGGTTCGATTCCCGTTAGAATCATGTGCCTGGTTTTCTCAGATAAGACCTGAGTTCGATGCCAGTCTACCGTGACCGATTGGGCACAATATATATATGTATATATAAGAAACTGATATACTGATATACTGATATACTGATATACGTATATATATATATACGTATATCAGTTTCTTGTGGACACGATAACTGCCGTAATTTTGCACCAATCACTTTGAATTTTTTACCGAATATGTATACCTATAAAATCTCGGTCGAGTTCGTTAATGGGCAAAATTTTTCAAAGGGGGTGAAAATGGGGGGGCTTTTTTCGAAAAAGTGAAATATCGCTATAACTCTCTTAATATCTGAAATATTGAATCCATTCAAAGTTCATTCTATGTGCCGGACAAGACCCTAAAATTTATGTTTGAAACGTTTTTTGACAGCACCAACCATTGACCAAACGGGTGGGAAAAAGTGGGTTTTTCGGGAAACATTAATCATATCTCTGTTAATAGGCACAATATAAAAACCGTACAAAATGGACAATATTCCTCCAATAATTACCTAAAACTTTTATCTGAAAGAATTTTTGATATGACCCACCATTACGCCACGGGGTGAGCAAAATGATTTAAATTATAAGAAAATGCCAAGTGCCAAGAGAGGTTGCCATGACAACTTTACTTTTAATTGATAAGGGATGAGCCATCAGCAGTTGCTATGACAACGCCACTGCACGAGATAACATTGAGATTTCCATCTGTCTGTGGGAAGCGACTTCGGTACCGTAACTGGTAGCATGCTGAACTTCTATGCCCAAGGTCGCGGGTTCAAACCCGGCTAAAGTCGTCGGATTTACTAAGAACGCTAAAAAAAAACCTGAGTTTGCTTTCCTTCGGAGGGGAACTTCCAACGTTCGTTGCGAGTTGATGGTTCCGGTGGCATCTAGTAGCCAAGTTCACAGCTAGGTGTCGTTGATGGTAGTATTTTAGGAAGTTTCCATTAGAAAGCTAACTATTGCAATGGGTACCATGTTTCGATTTCCGGAAAATGTCGACACTTCTTCGCGTTTCACATCCCCCAGACCCCAAAACCACCGTCAGTTCAAAAGTTTATATATAATTTATGTATATATATTGTGCCCAATCAGTCACGGCAGTCTGGCATCGAACTCAGGTCTCATCAGAGAAGACCAGGCACATGGTTATGCCTAGAGTCGAACCATTGATCTCTGAGGGTGAGCAATTACAGGGAACCCAAAGAGCAATGAGAGGTATACTGACATATAATAAGGTAGCGTGATTTCACGATCTATAGGTGAATATCATAGCAATTTAAGGCGAAGAACTGTAGCCAAATGCAAGGAAATATACATTTTCAGAGCATACGAGAATGAGAGGAGGCCAGTTTGAAGTTTTACAAATTACTCTTAGCAAGTGGGCGGAGAGGTCAGGCGCCGACCGCACTATTTACGTCTGGAGCGCAGAGACAGCTCAAAATTAATGACCCGGGTATTCACCGTTTGACAAGGATTGAACTTAGAGTAGGGATGATGGCCCACGGAAATTAATTAATTACAGCCAAGTGGAGTATTGAAATGCATTGAAATATACACCCAGGTGAATATATTCACGGAGAGGTAATTTAGGAGTGGTTTTTCACCTAAATTAAAGCTTTTATCTCCAAATGAACGAATTACAACCGAGCTTACGCTCGAGAGCAGTGACTTTGTGACCAGTCAACGGGGAACCTCCACAGTAGCGTCCCCACGCGCTGAACTAAGGCAATTAATTGTAATTAATTGGCCGAAGCGATCGCCGGCACGCGAATGTTTTTGAAACCTCCACACCTAAATAAACAAGATGTAGATGTCATTTCGGCTGAAGAGGTATTATTTCAAGAAAGGAGTCGCTCTCATGTGTCCAGTGGACTATTTTTTACGAGAAACCTTTATAAGGGAGAGCAGCTCACACCAAGTTAGTTCATCTCAAGTTATTTTACAGTATACACGTAACTAAGACGCTGCCAGTAAGCACGCCAAAAGTTAAAGTATCAACGCTCCGCCGTTGAAGAACAATAGAAGCAAGTTATAAGCTTCATAAGTAATCATGAAGTGCGTCGAAAGTAAAT
This sequence comes from Meconema thalassinum, assembly GCA_946902985.2. NCBI lineage: Eukaryota > Metazoa > Arthropoda > Insecta > Orthoptera > Tettigoniidae > Meconema > Meconema thalassinum. The sequence goes on from OX336393.1 coordinate 415,605,738, forward strand.
TAATACAGATATTTATCTAGTATCTGACGCAAATATAAATTCGCCACAGCGAAAAAGGAACTTATAATGTTTTGAACAGTTCTTATACCGGGAGGTATTGTCAGAATTATATATGACATCATCATCAGGATCACTACAATGATGGGAGCTTGGAAATCATTGCCACCTAATCTGGAGAGTGAGCTGAACAAGATTGCAGGGAACGAGGATCGAACGTCCGTAAAACGCTGTTAGATTTTCACGGAGACCAGCGGTTGTCATAATTGCATCGCATCTCTGAGATCAGGCGTAGGAGAAGTCCAATTTAAGGATCAACATGTGAAGTAGTGGATAAATGTACATAAATTGTGTAATAGTGATTTAAGAGTGTTCATGTGTATAGTGATTAATATGCAGTGTATAGAAATGAAAGAGGCCACTGATAAAAGTATGTGTATCAGGTGGAAAGTGTGTGAATTTAAGTGTTGTGTAAAGGATAACATGATGGCTTAAATCAAGCGTCATGGTAGCGCGAAAGCTGAAGCGCTGGCACTATCCAGCAAAAAGGAAAAAGTGAGTACCCATTTTATAATGTCATTATAACTAAATATTTCACCATGTAACGATTTATCACTTTGAGAATAAGATGTAATAGTCACTTACTGAACGAGTTTTCACCATTCGTCTTGAATAAAATATGGCTTGGAAGGTGATTTGTTTAAGGCCATTTAGGTCGAAATAGTGATGGATGTAACGGTAACGTTAAATGAATGATAATAATAATAATATTATTGGGTCGGCAACAGTAAAGTAATAGGCGTTTTGGCCTAAATAATGTTCAAATAGTGTCATGTCTAATATAAAGATACTGTATTTTGGTAAACAGTAAGAAGTAACGTGGAATATAGAGAAATACGAGAGCTTTTTCAGTGTCAGTGAAATATGAATGAATATTTGATATGGTTAATCCTTAGGATTATGTTTGAGGACCATTAAAGTAAAGAAAGCCAGTAAATTTATTACATTTTTGTGTTAGGAGCTATGTAAAGCTATGGCTTAAGTGGTATGACAGAGAGAACGCGGGTGCCTTAATAATTGAGTCATCTATGTGAAGTATTGTTTGAAGCCGCATGTAAGCGTGCAGAATTAACGTAGAATCCAGTGATTTACGTAAAATAAATATTGCGGGGACCAACTAGTATAGCTTGCGCGTTAGGTGAGAAGTTGGCTAAATCTACGAGTAGTATCGCCCTTGAGCATACTGTCTTATTCGCAGCGAATTGGACAGAGCCTGTCTGTATCCAACGCTTGCGTGAATTTTGGCCACTAATGACGTCCGTCGAGACGCAGTGAGCATGTGTGTATAATGACCTACCCTGAGAGGTAAGGATCATATTCGTCGCTTAGGAACGCAGGTTTCCTTATATTTTATTGACAGCTGCTGGTGAAAATCTTGGATTTTCACTATGATGCGCGTCTAAAGCCACCAGTAGTCACCATAGAACGGCAAGGCTATCACTAGAATTCCACCCCAGCCATGAATGTTAATTAAGGAGCCAGTTGAGCCCAAGACACTATAAGGATAGGTGTTAAATATTTAAATGACTCAATTACTTAGGAGCCACACTTAGCGTAACTCCAATACCGCAATTGTAAACAAACTTGACCTTGACAGCAGAGAGAGGGGTTAAAGACCACTTCTGTGGCAGCCATCTTGACTAGCCAGCTGGAATGAATTTTATTGCCTGCTGAGGGGGAGGAAGTTCGGTCGACCGGTCCCATGGAAATTAGAGTCACAATGTATATCAGTTTCTTGTGGACACGATAACTGCCGTAATTTTGCACCAATCACTTTGAATTTTTTACCGAATATGTATACCCATAAAATCGCAATCGAGTTCGTTACTGGGCTAAATCGGTCGAAGGGGATGAAAATGGGGGACTTTTTTCGAAAAAAAAAGAAATATTGCTATAACTCTCTTAATATGTGACATATCGAATCCGTTCAAAGTTCATACTATGTGTCGGATAAAGCTCAAAAATTTATGTTTGAAACGTTTTTTGATAGCACCAACCATTGACCAAAGGGGTGGGAAAGAGTGGGTTTTTTCGGGAAACATTAATCATATCTCTGTTAATAGGCACAATATCAAAACCGTACAAAATGGACAATATTCCCCTAATAATTACCTAAAAGTTTTGTCTGAAAGAATTTTTGATATGAGCCACCATTACGCCAAGGGATGAGAAAAATGATTTCGGAATTATAAGAAAATGCCAAGAGCTATCAGTGGTTGCCATGGCAACACTACTAATTTGATGAGGGATGAGCCATCAGACGTTGCCATGACAACGCACTGGCGCGCGAGATCAGATTCAGATTTCCATCTGACTAAGTGTGAAGCGGCTTCGGTGACGTAACTGGTAGCATGCTGAACTTCTATGGCCAAGGTCGCGGGTTCTAAGCCGGCCAAAGTCGTCGGATTTTCTAAGAGCGCTAAAAATCCCTCAGTATGCTTTCCTTTGGAGGGGAAGTTCCAACGTTCGTTGTGAGTTGCTGATTGCGGTGGCATCTAGTAGCCAAGTTCACAGCTAGGTGTCGTTGACGGTAGTATCTGGTAGCAACATTAGGAACTACTGCTTGAAATTGAGCCTCTGCATTCCTTACATGAAGTACAGACTAATTCAGCCATCACATTTCACACCGTTTATCAGACAGATTCTACACTCACCCAAAGTACACGGGGTTACATGACCACGTTGTCGCAGCCTATAAACTGAGGAACCAACCAACATCTCTGCGGGAGATATAATTTTGCGTGAAGAAGTAACAGACCGTTACATAGTTACACATCAGTGTCGAAACCTTGCATAAGGACAGTGTGACCACAAGTATAAAAATGGACTCCAAATGACAAGAAGGTTACCGTCATCATAAGACAATAGAATGTTTGAAATATGCATAAAATGACGAAAAACAAAGTAAATTAATCTCCAATTATAAAATACTTACACGCAATAAATGTGGTCTGATCCTTCTACGAAAACCTGCATATTCTGCATATTTTCGCCTATCCCCAAGTTTGTCCGGTGAAATCTACCTCCGCCTTCCGGCATGCCGAGAGGACTTTTTTGATAGCAAAATGTTCTACTGATTTTAAAATGCTATATTGAGGGAAGGTCGCTCCAATCCAGGCCAATGAACTATAGTCCAGAATGGGACGAATGAAGACTTTGTATGTGTTCGTGGGGTAACGTGGGGCCTTTCCCCAATCCAAATTCTCAACACATGTTCTCGTCTCCAAGAAAGAGGATGGATCTTTAGGGCACAGCGTTTTTCGTAAGCCAACACACACCAATAGATATCTCCACGCAAGTTCTCACCATCACCCTGCCCAGAAACATGGTATCCTTACAACTCTAACTACCAGGGCTAGGAGGATTTGTGAAGTGTCTTCTTTACAAGAAGAAATTAACAACCTGCGAACCACCTTTGAGAGCAACGGTTATAGCAAGGCTTTGATTTCTACGGTTCTGAAACCAACAAATAATAATAGGACGTCAGTAGAGAAAAGAGATGTAAGAGGAACTGCTTACCTTCCGTACATACATAACACAACGGATCGTATTGCTAAAATCCTACGTCGGTACAACATACGGACTGTATTTGGAACTTCTGTTCAGATTAGGCAACTCCTGCGACCAACTAAGGACAGTTTGCCTAAATTGCAACAACCGGGTATCTACAGAGTTCCCTGTACTTGTGGCAAGGTTTACATCGGGCTTACTTCGAGAACAATATGCACTTGCATTAAGGAACATAATAGATGTATCAGGCTCATTCAACCTGATAAATCAGCTGTTGCCGATATTGCTTTAACACCTGGCCATGATGTCATGTTCCAAGGAGTGGATGTTCTTGCCCGTATAAAGCAATATCGTCCCAGAATCATCAGGGAGGCGGTTGAAATACGTAAACACCCAGATAATTTCAACCGCGACACCGGCTACAATCTCAGTGAATCCTGGCTACCTATTATCAGAACCCTGAGAAAGTAATTCACTGCTGCTTTCCGTTGTCCCTAACATGGGGCTATAATGGCGTCCATCTTTGGGCACCTTCTATATGTTCTTCGTTGCTTTCTCTTAGCAAAATTGTCGTATTCCAGATTATTCCTGACGAAGAAAGACATGGTTTCTTTCGAAACGCGTCGAATTTTAATGTAATGAAACACGGCATAAGCCCAAAATTCAACATTATGAATAGTAACACGTAATTTCATATGGATTCTGTTAAAATGAGTCATATTGATATGATAAATATCGTTTAAAATGATAAACTGGTAGCAAGAATGTCAACCCCGTCCGGGATTCGAACCAAAGATCTCTAGATTCACAGTCATAAGCACTAACACCACGGCTATTTCGACTACGCAAATATTACGCACAAGAAGGTGACTTATTTCCACGTTCCAATAATACTGCATTACGGAAATAAGTTTCATTTATATTTTGCTTGTTTCGACAATGTTCCTGCGTGAAATTGAGTTTAAAATTCCTTGTGAATAGGCCCTCTTGTGAGTAAAGAAAATGTATTCAGTAATAGTTCATGAAGTCTTGCTCAATTCTCGTATAACCACAACGATTATATTATATTGATGACTGCATTACCGTTATGTGGGTTAATATTTGAATAGCCATTGTGCAGAAACATATTACCGGCAATGCCGACTACTTACAATGTTTGATATTAAGGCATTTTACCATTTAAATACTGATACGAAGACTTCGAACATGTACCATGTCATTTGTTTCAATCATTTGACACCAGAGTTCGCATGAGCGTTTTCCCTTCAGAGTGTCATATGCATTCCACATGGCCGAGAGTACGTCAAGTATCAATTTCCGACCCCGCGCGCTCATTGTTTTTCGTACCACTGCCCACTGGATCGATCGATCGAGTTGGCAGTGCATCTTATACTTCCGTTCGTTCCACCACTGCCAGCTAGTACACTTCCGTTCGATCGATCGAGCGGGCAGTGCATACTTCTGTTTTCCACCACTGCCAGCTAGTACACTTCCGTTCGATCGATCGAGCGGGCAGTGCATATTTCCGTTTTCCGCCACGCCAGCTAGTACACTTCCGTTCGATCGATCGAGTGGGCAGTGCATACTTCCGTTCGATCCACCACTGCCAGCTCGATCGTTCCGATCCACTTCTGGCCCCAATTTTCAAAATCACTCCCACAAAACTATCCAGCAACCGAGCGGAAATAGGTTACACATCAAAAACGGAATTGTTCCGGGTAAAGCGGAACGTCCGGCAACCCTAGTTGTGTCGTCTCCAAAGCGTACAAATCACTTCATCTTGTAATGAGGGTATTAAACGGCAGAAGTTTCACCGCAAAAGAATATTTCACTCCGATAGCTGTTAGTTACTTATAGTTGTAATAAGGGTCGTCTGCATCTACTGATAGCTGCAATAAGAAACATGATAATATACAGTAACATTAGATATTCAAACGAGCAGCTCCTTGGACTTTTCAAACAATTAATTGTCAAGAAGGGAAATTAAGTTTTAAAATTTCGCGTGGCCTCCAAAGTTGTTCTTTGCTTATTATGATTTCATAAGTCGTATCAATAAACTTGATTAATAGTTCTGTATTTTGACATACATTTCAGGATTATAGGTGTAATAACGTCCGGGGAAAGGAATTAAATTTTGAAAATTTATGCAGCAATCATGTTTTTTTCTTTTTTGCTTTTGACTATCGCTAATGTTACATTTATGAACTTGTTTCATAGTATATATGAAACAAAAGTTCAGGCTTACAGCCGCAATAGATAGCCTACCGAGAAAATGCAAATATATTTTGTAAATTCGTGCTATCATCGTGTTGGTATCGTATTATTTACTCACGGTTTTGAAAATTCACCAATGGATTGTCCTTACAAACTTCCCTCCTGACACTAAAAATAGTGAATTATGTCAATAACATTGTATTTTTTTATTAGAAGCTAGCAACCCGCCCAGGCTTCGCACGGTATTCTTAACGGTTTTTTTTGTCTGGCTGCGTGGCTCAGGGGTAACGTTCTCGCTTGCTGAGCCCAAGGTTGCAGGTTCGAAACCTGGTGCAGTCAGCTGGCATTTGAGGGTGCGCAAATGCGAGGGAGCCGTGTCAGTAGATTTACTGGCACGTTAAAGATCCCCTTCGGGGCAAAATTCCGGCACCCCTGCGTCTCTAAAAGCCAGTGTAGTTAAAAGGGACGTAAAACCAATAACATTATTGTTATTATTATCTTAACGGTTTACCCAGCGTAAGCTTAAAAGGCGCACGGACCGCAGGTCCCAGATGCAATTCAGAAAAGCCGAGGTGTACAGCGAAAATCCAAACACATATTCTATTCTCTGAAGTCTTAACTCGACATGACTCGCCAGTTTGATGCTGGCAGAAACTGGGCTCTTAGGCTCACTCGCTGGATCGTAAACTCGCTCCAAAACTACAATAGTAATTTAAATTTTCACTGAATGGAGATTGCTGGAAGAAATGAAAACCTAAAAACATTTCTAGTGGGCGATGTATTAAAGATAGAGTCGTGGACTTCTTTGTAGAACTTTTCATGCTGAACAATTCTTACACTCAATGTGTGTAGATATTTTTAACGTAAACTTAAAAGGCACACGGACTGCAGGTCTTTCTTCGACTCGATTAACTGAAATCGTTATTGTTATGTTTACTTTGGTCATAAATGAATATTTTTCTACAGAAACCTGCCTCGAGGAATCCTTTACAGAATGATGAAAACCGCATCAAGATCCATCCCGTGGTTCTCGAGATTACCCGTTTGATCCGAGATACGAGGATTCGTTTTATACTAAGTAGAGCTGTCTCAGATGTTTGGGTTATGTGAAAAAATGGGGGAGGAGAGATTAACTATGTGGTTAATGAGTTTGGCTGTAGAGGGTAAGAGAAGCAGAGGCAGACCTAGGAGGTGATGTTTAGATCAGTGTTGAACGATTTCAAAGTGAGAGGTGTAGAATCAGAGAAGCCGCAGTGCTAACTGATTATAGGGGATCATGGAGGCGACTTGTAGATTTAACTGGGCACTGAAAGGCAAAACAGTCTAAATGTAATGTAATGTCTTTTTTTGTTTACAGTGGTAATGCATTTCAGACTTATACAGTATGTATAATAAGTTACGACAAAGCAATTTGTTAAAAAAAAAGATCACACTAGCACTAACTTTATTTTATGCACGTCACATTTTTAAAAGCAATAATAATAATAATAATAATAATATATATATATAATTTTAGGGGAAGAAATGCATTTACGCACAGAGTGTCGGGCTCCTGCTCCTGAGTAGCAGACTACCGACTAAAACTCCCCCGTTACTTCTGAGCACTAGCCTGGAACCGTTTAGCACATTACTTCAGGCTAGAGTCATTTTATATTTGCTTGTAGGGCACACTTCCGTAATGAATCATCTTCAGTGGCGATCCAGATCCGTCTTCTTTGTTCGGAGGATATCTTCAACAAAGCTTGCTACCAGTTTCCAGGTTTCCTCATTTTGTAGCATCACTGCAACAATATTGTCCGGGGATATCTCTACATCAATGTGATCTTGAAGAGACTGCCTATTTTGGACCCACCGTCCACAAGAGAAGAAGGTGTGATTAGCATCATCTAATTTGTTGATACAGTAGATGCAATCTGATGAATCCACCTTCCCCATCTTCTTAAGATAGGAACAGAAGTAACCATGGCCAGTTAAGAACTGAGTGAGATAGTAACCAACCTCACCAAGGTTCCTCTCTGTCCAAACATTTACCTGAGGGATCATTCTCTCAGTCCATTGGCTTTGATCTCCTTGCTCCCATTTTATATGCCAATTTTGAAAGGTTTGTACTCTTGCCGATCGTCTTGCATTTTGTAAACCCATATCAGATTTCCTCAAGTAAATGTTCTTGCGTTCTTTCGCAAGAAAAAAAAAATCGAAATAATCCCGGCAATAACGAGAACTGCTTCCTCAGAGACCGTGCGATATGCAGATGCCACGCGCAAAGCACCCCGCCTCTGCATTTGCGCCAGTGGCTTCCTATAAATTTCCTTATCCAGGGCATCCGCCCATATTTCCGCTCCATACAGCAGAACTGAATGGATGGCTGTCATCAATAGTCTTCTCTTACTAGATTTTGGCCCACCAACATTGGCCATGAGCCGACTGAGGGACGTTACTCCTCTGGCTGCCTTATCTGCAGTCCGTCTAATCTGTTCTCCAAAATTCATTTTACTGTCGATCATGATGCCCAGGTATTTTGCTGCTGGCTGCGTCTCTACTTGAATTTGTCCTACCTGTATTGGAAGTATTGTCTGAATTATCTTCTTTGTTAGGATGACAATGTCCTTCTTACTAAGTGCTAGAGACAGACCATGTTCCTCCATCCATCTATTGATTTTGCGCATTACCATATTGAGTCGCAACTGTGCCTGCTCGACACTTCTTCCTGCTACAAGAGCAGCAACATCATCTGCATATCCTACTAGAATAGTTTCTTCAGGCATTTCAAGCCTCAACAAGCTGTCGTATGTAACATTCCAGAGATCAGAGTCTAAGATCCGAAGGAGATACCTTGGAACATGGAATGAACATTCTAGAGCATCCATGTTATCTGTCCATTTGACAGCATTTTTAACATCCAGTGTAACAAAAAGAATCGTAATGATTATAACTCTCCGCTCTTCGTACTTTATCGGCGACTTCTTGCACTGCATCCAGTGTCGACCGGCCTACCCTGAATCCAAATTGTCTTGGTGATAAATCGCCGGCTGCGATTATTACTTCAAGCAATCTCCGTCTTATGAGTTTCTCAAATAGTTTGCCTGTTGTGTCAAGCATACGAAGTGGGCGGTACGATGATGGTAACTCAGGGTCACCCAAGCCCTTACTAATGAGCACTAAGCGATAGATCTTCCAGCGAAATCTAAAGATTCCTGCTTTCAAGCACACATTGAACATTCTCAACAATAACAACAACATATCTTGATCAACTATTATTTTCAGAACCTCATTAGGAATCCCATCCGGCCCCGGAGCCTTGTTGTTCCGTAAAGAATGCGTTGCAACCCGAAGTTCATCTTCAGTAAACAGTGGGAAATCTAGATCACTTTCAAAATTCCTCTCAGGTCTTGTGGGATGAGTTGGAAAAAGGGTTTGAACAATGGTGTTCATAATATCATCCTCCATGATGCACGATGTTCTGTGACTTCCAAGTTTCTGTGTTACAATTTTGTAACCCAAACCCCATGGATCAGTGTCAATATCTTCCTGAAGCTTTCTCCTACTCTGAACCTTGCTCGTAGTTATGGCTTTCCGAAGTAGCTTCTTTGCTGCTTTATGCTCCGCTGATTATTCATTAGCTTCTTCCCGATTTCTTGCTCTCTGGGCAAGACGGCGAAGCCTGAGGCAGTTCTTCCTTAATTCTGCTATCTCTCTGGTCCACCAGTATACAGGGCTCTTTCGGTGAGGTGGTACTGAGGAGGGCATCGAAATATCACAAGCTGACGTAATAATTTTCATGGTTGCAGAAACCAGATCCTCAACCTCAAACTCTCTCCGTGCTTCAGCACTTCGAATCTGTTCTGCACCCTTCCCAATGATATCTTTGAACTTGTCCATGCTAATCCTATTTACATTGCACCGTTGACATTTCTAGGGAGGTACTCCCCGTCCCTGAACATTTGATTCAAAGTCAAAGGCGATGAATTGATGATCGCTAGCACAATAATCTTCCAACACTTTCCATCTCTTAATGAATGGCACAATTACTTCTGATGCCAGGGAGACATCCGGAATTGTTCCTTCATATCCTGGACGTCGGAAAGTTGGAACTGTACCAATATTTAATATTAGAAGGCCTATCCTGGATGCCATCTCTAGAATGTACTTACCCCGGGAATCTGTACTTGGCATACCCCATTCCACTGCTTTGGCGTTAAAGTCTCCAGACACTATGACACTATCTGTGGCGTTTAGAATTGCATCTTCCAAAGAATTTACTTTGCGGCGGAAGTGCTCAATTGCCTCATTAGGAGTTAGGTAAACACTAAAATAGGTGACCCTTCTGGTCTTCAACCAAACATAACCATCAGAACTTCCATGATCCTTTATAATAACTTTTCTAGAATCCAACACCCAGATTGCAGAAGTGCCAAGTGTGTCACTGAACCAAAGAGATGACTCTTCATCTTTATACTGTTCGCTGATTAGCAAGAGATCGCTTTGCTTCTCTGTGACTAGCTGATATAGCAGATCATTGGCTGTCTTACTTCTATGTAGATTGGCTTGAAGTATACGAATCATTTGAACCTCAGTACCTTTTCTTTGTCCAAAGCTTCCCTGAAGACCTTACACTGGCCAGATCCCATAGCATGTGCTGAATCTTTGATAAAACCTCGTTCTTCACAAAGAACACATTTCTTTGAGGCCGTACATCCTCTAGCTTTGTGACCTGTCCCGCCGCAATTGTTGCAAAGTTTACTTCTATCTGTGCCTTTGCAGTTGCTAGCAACATGTCCATAGTCCAGACATCTATAACGAGATACCATGATCCTCCGTCTAATCCTGCTATTGACCCATCCTATGGTGATATGATCTTGCCTCAAGAGCACATCTGCATCACTAGTTGTTAATGTGACAACAGCCATCTTCACTTCCCTCGTATTCGTCCTCGTCACCAGCACCTTGGTATCTGGAGAGAGTTCTGGGATAGTTCTCTGGATAGCTTCCATGACCTCTTCGGAAGTAGTTAGTGCATCAAGGTCTCTGATTTCAACAGTTGCCTTCGCTTCAAGCCTACGAACTGTAGCATTGGACCCCAGAACATTTCGCAGAGAATTACCAAAAGCTGCTTTATCCCTGGAACTTGCTCCCAACTCGACAAGGACGTCTCCCACTTTAGTTTGTCGAATGGACCGGACTTCAGTTCCCGTGTCATTAGGGTTTGCCTTTTGGCGAATCTCCTTCAGAATATCGGCATATGATTTACCTTCAGCTGGTCTGATCAGTAAGGCTGCTCGCCTTGGCCTACTAGGTCTCTTCTGTCTGTTTGGGGTTGCTTGGTGGGTAGATATGTCAACATTATCAGCAAAATCCTCCTGCCTATTCTCAGCATTTTCTCTAACCTTTACCAATCTTCTGTCTCTCCTCGATGTAACAGGAGTCCATATTTCTGACGACTCTGTCTCATTCTTCTTATCCCCCTCCTGAGCAGCTACAGTTCACGAAGTAACTTCGTTCCGGCTGTTAGAATTGGGGGTCATGTCCTTCGGTAGGTCATTCAATACAACCTTGTGAGCTTCGTCTTGTGCCGCATGTGAAGTACGAACACAATAGTCTATAGAATCAATGGCCTCTTCTAGTTCCACTATGCCATTCTTCACATCGTTGGATATATTACGCTGCCTGCCAGTTGCAAGCTTCATCTTATTGAGAATGTTTCGACAACGTTGCAAAAGATCCTCCATACTCGGTCGAAGATTCCCAATGCTCTCTTGTTTTGACTGGTCCTCAATAACAGAAACTCTCTCCAAGCGCTCCGCTTTGGTAAGTCACTTCACAATACAATAATAATAATTTAAATGTTTTTGCGCAACTGTAACACTTCAGCCTTATACCGTCTGCATGAGGTATCTAGTTCATTTTCCTGACTGCAAGTCTTTACACATTGCTAGCATGTACCTTTGCTCGCTCCGTGTGGTGTGAAATGTTTGTGCGCACCTGCTACACTTGAGCCTTGTGTTGCCTGTATGAACTACCCAGAGTTTACTCTTTTGGTGGGCGATCCGTGACTCTGCTAACTTAACCTCACTTATCGGGCTAGCACGCCAATGGATTTGTCATGAGACTTTTTAACTATGTACCCTGGTATATGTTTGTAATTGATTAGTACTTTCGTAGTACGCCTCTTTCTGTAACATTTGCACTTCATTTCAGCTTACCTCCTAGGCTTAGCTTCTTTCTAATTCACTTAGTATATCGGATACACTCCACACTGAACACTCCCGTGGCCACTCTAACAGTCAATCTTAAGAGCGTTTAAAATCCCTCAGTATACCTTCCTTCGGAGGGGAAGTAATAACAATAATAATAATAATAATAATAATAATAATTGGCATTCTCCAACAGAATGAAACAATACTGGTAAAATAAGAAGAACGTCAAGAATTGAGTCAAATTGCTTAACGCTTTCTAATATTGGGAAAATACGATGTAAATATAAATAAATAATAATAACATGTGAGAAGGATGCAGAATAGTAGAATTCCAAATGTAATGTTACTAGGCAAACGGAAGCGGGGTAAACCAAGAGAACAATGGATGGATGGAGTAAGGAGAAGCAAGGCTACCAGAGGCTTAATTAAGTATAACAAACTTAAAGTTTCCGCCTAATCAACTTTAAGTTTGTTATACTTAATTACAAAACGTCATCACGGAACCTGCAATGGAATCTTCTTCGAATATACCAGAGGCTTAACCAAGGAAGACCGAAATGTGTGGAGGAGTAGAGTATTTTTTAGAGTATTTTTGGAGCGGCTTCGGTGGCGTAGATGGTAGCATGCTGAGCTTCTATGTCCAAGATCGCGGGTTCAAACCCGGCTGAAGTCGTCGGATTTTTAAGAGCGTTAAAATCCCTCAATATGCCTTCCTTCGGAGGGGAAGTAAAGCCAGCGGGCCCATGTCATAGATTTATGGCATGTAAAAGAACCTTCCACTAACTACATTTGTGTGAAGCTACTTTTTAGGTTAGATTTTATTTGCGCTCTATTAAGTTCCAACGTTCGCCAGCAGGTGCTGGTTGTGGTAGCATCTAGTAGCCAAGTTTGGAGTTAGGTGTCGTTGACGGTAGCATTAGGTAGCAAAAGTAGGAACTACTTGAAAATTGATAGTCTGCAGTCCTTACCTGAATTACAGATAACACACACTAATACAGCCATCACAATGAACACTGGTTATCAGACAGATTCTACACACACCCACAGTACACGGGGCTACATGACCGCATTGTGGCAGCCACTAAACTGAGGAACCAACCAAGAGTATTGTAGAATATTCCTAATAAAGAAGAAGAATCACATGGAATGTGTTTCAAAACTTTCCACGCGCTCAGATATGGTAGCCTACATCCTTTAAATGAGGTGATCTGAGGCGTTACGCGTTATCGTGAAGAATTGTGCAATTTTCTGTGTATATTTCTGTATCATGGCAATCATTTCAGTCCTACAGCTTTAACAGGTCTTGAGGAAAAGGAATTTAATTTTAAAAGTTCAGTTTGCTACCACCTTGGAATCGTGCTTATCACGGCATTGCACGGCATTTTCCTCCCTCGTGTTACTAAATTTACGCCTGATAGCTGTTATCCCTTAGGCTACGAGAAAAGGGAACTTCATATCAAATTTTGCATGTCATGGTTTCGAAAGTTAAATTTGTGAAATAGGTGTACAGACCTCCGAGGAGGCAAAAGCTTGAAGCTGGTAACTCAAATAGGTTCCGGGTCATAATATAACAAGTAGTTCCGTGATGAACTAAAGACTACTTTTCTTTATATTTAAGATTCATACCAATTAGTCCAGTCAACGAATGCTCAAAACAAGGTATAGAGGGAAATGTTTGGAACACAATTTTTGACTTCGTAACTTTGTTTGGACTAGTTAGGAGGTGAACATATCAAAAGTCCCCGCCCGTAGCCTTTGAGCCGGGAGGGGTTTGAAGATCCCATTTTTCGTTTTTTTCACATAAATCACGGAAAATATGCGTCCTAGCAAAATGACTACTCTATGCAAAATGAAAGCGGAATAAATTTGCTACAGGTTTTTTCATTCAAGTCTTACGATATATTGTATAGTTTTGGCGTTATTCGCTCTTGAATGTCTGTAAATTTGGAAATTAATATTTTTGCCTCAAATTGTTTGCTCTTTTTGAAGGGAATTATTGAAAGGAATTTAATATTCTACAACCCTCTGGTCGGCATGTATTTTTTGGGTGCATAGTTAAAGAGTTATCCGGTCAAAAAAGAAAAAAACACAACAATTTGAGGCATAACTTTCTCTTTCCAAAATTACAGATTTTCAAGAGTGGATAACGTGAAAACTATACAATATATCGAAAAACGTGACTGAATAAAACTTGTAGCAAATTGAATCAGCTTGCATTTTGTATCGGGTGGTCATTTCGCTAGGACGCATAGTTGCCGAGATTTAAGCGAAAAATCAAAAAATTAGACCTTGAAAAATTCTGTTCTAAACATTTCCCTCTAGAGCTTTTCGTTGCCTGGACTAAATGGTTGATCTATATAGATCTACAGTACTAGCAACCCAGCCCGGCTTCCCCCTGTTTCTTTAACGGTTTACCCGGCGAAAGCTTAAAAGGCGCACGGACGGAAGGTTCCAGACGCAATTCAGAATAGCCGAGTTGAACAGCGAAACTCCAAACCCATACACTCTTCTCTGAAGTTTGATGCTGGCCGAAGCTGGGGTGATAGGCTCGCTCGCTAGCTCGTAAACTAGCTCAAAAGCTAGTAATTTAAATTTCCACTGAATGGAGATTGTTGGAAGAAATGAGAACGTAAAGGGCGATGTAATTAAACATAAAGATATGGTGTCGCGGACGTTTTTGTAGAACTTTTCATGCTGAACAATTCTTACACTCATAGTATAGCTTATATATATTTTTAGGGTTTACCCAGCGTAAGCTTAAAAGGCGCACGGAATGCAGTTTATTTTACGACTTGATTCGATGAAATCGTTACTGCTCGGCTTCCTTTGGTCTTAAATTAATGCTTTTCTACAGAAATCTTCCTCGAGAAATCCTTTACAGGATGATGAAAACCGCATCAAAATCCATCCAGTGGTTCTAGTGATTACCTGTTACATCCAAGAATCAGGGACTTAGTTTTTTACTTTGTAGAGATTGTTTATATTTACAAAAGTCAAAAATTTAATAATAATAATAATAATAATAATAATAATAATACATTAAAAACAAGATGTTCAGTAAAGAACATATAGCCTACTTTCTCCTAAATGCATGGGTATTGTTATAACTCTTTGTCCTATTCAAGGAGTATGATTGAATGTTGGTTGTAGTAGCTTGTTGAAATACAACGTGCTATAGGGATATTAAACATGAAAATGAAGTGCCCTTTGCTAGTGCTACCTCTGTACCAAATTTCGTTCAATTCGGTTTCACCGTGTTTGAATTGATAGGGGGAATCGATTTGCACACATACTTGGCCACCATCTGCATACTATTGGTTTGATGTTCTTGCAGTTTGGTCAGAATATGTTTCCCACATAATGATATGGTGTTGCAAAATTTGGTAGAGACTAGACTATTAGGTTGGTCGTAATTACATTGTAGCTTTTAACATTTGGGGGGCCGCGATTACGTTTCCGTCAAGATAGCGGTGATATAAAACATGACACTGAGGTGCCCTTTGCTAGTGCTACCTCTGTACCAAATTTCGTTCATTCGGTTCCACCGTGTTCGAATTAATAGGGGGAATCAATTTTGACATAAAGATGGCCGCCATCCGCAAACTATTAGGCTAATGACCCATTAGATTGGTCAAAGGATGTTCCCTCCATAAAGGTATGTTGTTACAAAGTTTGGTAGAGATCGGATGGTTATGTTAGTCGTAATTTGATTTAAGCTTTACACACTGGTGTGGCCGCCATTACGTTTCTGTCAATATGGCGGCGATATTAATCATGACACTGAGATGCCCTTTGCTAGTGATATCTTTGTACCAAATTTCGTTCCATTCGGTTTCAGCGTGTGTGAATTAATAGGGGGAATCGATTATGACACAAAGATGGCCGCCATCCGCAAACTATTAGGCGAATGACCTATTAGATTGGTCAAAGGATACTCCCTCCATAAAGGTATGTAGTTGCAAAATTTGGTAGAGATCGGATGATTAGGTTAATCGTAATTTGATTTAAGCTTTGAACATTCGTGTGGCCGCCATTACGTTTCAGTCAAGATGAAGGCGATATAAAACATGACACTGAGGTGCCCTTTGCTAGTGCTACCTCTGTAACAAATTTCGTTCCATTCGGTTTCACCATGTTTGAATTAATAGGGGGAATTGATTTTCACACAAAGATGGCCGCCATCCGTAAACTATTAGGCTAATGACCTATTCATTTGGTCAGAGGATGCTTCCTCTAAAAGGGTATGTTGTTGCAAAATTTGGTAGAGATCGGATGATTAGGTTAGTCGTAATTTGATTTTAGCTTTGAACATTTGTGTGGCCGCCATTACGTTTCAGTCAAGATGAAGGCGATATAAAACATGACACTGAGGTGCCCTTTGCTAGTGCTACCTCTGTACCAAATTTCGTTCCAATCGGTTCCACCGTGTTCGAATTTAGGGGGAGTCAATTTTGACATAAAGATGGCCGCCATCCGCAAACTATTAGGCTAATAACCTATTAGATTGGTCAAAGGATGCTCCCTCCATAAATGTATGTTGTTGCAAAGTTTGGTAGAGATCGGATGGTTATGTTATTCGTAATTTAACTTAAGCTTTGAACATTTGTGTGGCCACCATTACGTTTCCGTCAAGATGGCGGCGATATAAAACATGACACTGAGGTGCCTTTTGTTAGTACTATCTCTGTACCAAATTTCGTTCCATTCGGTTGCACCGTGTTCGAATTAATACGAGGAATCGATTTTCACACAAAGATGGCCGCCTTCCGCAAACTATTACGCTGATGACCTATTAGTTTGGTCAAAGGATGCTTCCCACATAAAAATTTGTTGTTGCAAAATTTGGTAGAGACTAGATTATTAGGTTGGTCGTAATTACATTTTAGCCTTTAACATTTGGGTGGCCGCGATTACGTTTCCGTCAAGATGGCGGTGATATAAAACATGACACTGAGGTGGCCATTTGTAGTGCTACCTCTGTACCAAATTTCGTTCCATTCGGTTTCACCGTGTTCGAATAAATAGGGGAAATCGATTTTCACACAAACATGGCCGCCATCCGCAAACTATTACGCTGATGACCTATTAGTTTGGTCCAAAGATGCTCCCCCCCATAAAGGTATGTTGTTGCAAAATTTGATAGAGATCGGATGATTAGGCTAGTCGTAATTTTATTTAAGATTTGAATATTTGTGTGGCCGCCATTACGTTTCCGTCAAGATGGCAGCGATATAAAACATGACACTGAGGTGCCTTTTGTTAGTACTACCTCTGTACCAAATTTCGTTCCGTTCGGTTGTACCGTGTTCGAATTAATAGGGGGTAATAGATTTTCACACAAAGATGGCCGCCATCCGGAAACTATTACGCTGATGACCTATTAGATTGGTCAAAGGATGCTCCCTCCATAAAGGTATGTAGTTGCAAAATTTGGTAGAGATCGGATGATTAGGTAAATCGTAATTAGATTTAAGCTTTGAACATTCGTGTGGCCGCCATTACGTTTCAGTCAAGATAGCGTCGATATAACACATGACACTGAGGTGCCCTTTGCTAGTGCTACCTCTGTACCAAATTTCGTTCCATTCAGTTCCACCGTGTTCGAATTAATAGGGGGAATCAACTTTGACATAAAGATGACCGCCATCCGCAAACTATTAGGCTAATAACCTACTAGATTGGTCAGAGGATGCGCCCTCCATAAAGGTATGTTGTTGCAAAGTTTGGTAGAGATCGGATGGTTATGTTAGTCGTAATTTAACTTAAGCTTTGAACATTTGTGTGGCCGCCATTACGTTTCTGTCAATATGGCGGCGATATAAAACATGACACTGAGATGCCCTTTGCTAGTGCTACCTCTGTACTAAATTTCGTTCCATTCGGTTTCACCGTGTTTGAATTAATAGGGGGAATTTATTTTCACACAAAGATGGCCGCCATCCGCAAATTATTAGGCTAATGACCTATTGATTTGGTCAAAGGATGCTTCCTCTATAAGGGTATGTTGTTGCAAAATTTGGTAGAGATCGGATGATTAGGTTAATCGTAATTTGATTTAAGCTTTGAACATTTGTGTGGCCGCCATTACGTTTCCGTCAAGATGGCGGCGATATAGAACATGACACTGAGGTACCTTTTGTTAGTACTACCTCTGTACCAAATTTCGTTCCATTCGGTTGCACCGTGTTCGAATTAATAGGGGGAATCGATTTTCACACAAAGATGGCCGCCATCCGCAAACTATTACGCTGATGACCTATTGGTTTGGTCAAAGGATGCTCCCCCCACAATGGTATGTTGTTGCGAAATTTGGTAGAGATCGGATGATTAGGTTAGTAGTAATTTGATTTAAGCTTTGAACATTTGTGTGGCCACCATTACGTTTCCGTCAAGATGGCGGCGATATAAAACATGACACTGGGGTGCCCTTTGCTAGTGCTACCTCTGTACCAAATTTCATTCCATTCGGTTTCACCGTGTTCGAATTAATAGGGGTAATCGATTTTGACACAAAGATGGCCGCCATCCGCAAACTGTTAGGATAATGACCTATTAGATTTGTCAAAGGATGCTCCCTCCATAAAGGTATGTTGTTGCAAAATTTGGTAGAGATCGGATGATTAGGTTAGTCGTAATTTGATTTAAGCTTTGAACATTTGTGTGGCCGCCATTACGTTTCCGTCAAGATGGCGGCGATATAAAACATGACACTGAGGTGTCCTTTGCTAGTGCTCCCTTTGTACCAAATTTCGTTCAATTTGCGCTCACCGTGTTCGAATTGATAGGGGGGGACAGTCATTCAGATTACACACACTCACACACACACACACACACACACACACACGTACACACACACAGACAGACACAATTTTTTCGCCCTGTAGTGATCTCATAAGTCTACTTTCATTTTTTGCAAAAATCGAAAGTAGGCTAATAATAAAAACAGTAACATTTCTTTTGAATGCACTCTAGTATTGAAATACGCTCATATTGAGTGTGTTACAATGCGATCCTAGCGGCAAAATGATGAACTCAGTTGCCCCACAGTCGCGTTTCGGCATCTCCCGGCCTTGTATTATAACGTAGGCAACGATATTGACACACGGGCAGCTAAGGAGCTATATATTATCAAAATGATTATGTTGTTTGATGAACAGAATTTATATGTATCAGATAAGCTATATTAGAGGAACCTAACTCCATTAATTTAAGCGTAGTCTAGCACTAGAATTTTATCTCTCCCGTGTCCGCGGTGACAAATTTTATATAAGATAGATTTGGCTTCATCTTTGACTTATATTTGAAATTGTAAAATATCACTTCTTTAAACGATTTGGGCTTTTCCTTACTTTATTGTTATATTTGTGCACAGCGTTGGCCGGGAGGTGTCCTTATATGTTTTAGAGAGGTACTTCATGGCAAGTAGGGAGTTGACGGGGCTTCCGCCTTCCCCCACCACCAATCCTAATGCAGACGATATTTCGCGAACCCATGGTCAGTTTTGAACATGTGGCATGTCGTTCGACTCGGGTTGACGTCCCACTTCCTATGGATGATTCGTAATACTGTATATATGTATATATTTTTAAGTAGGTGATATTTTTAAAAACCAACAATTATAGATCGTTGTACAATGGCTCAAACGAAAGGTCTCTATGTCCTTTATCGTTAGGACAAAATTGAATATTTTTTAATTTTTTCCAAAAAAGTTCAATTTTTAACATTGACTCTAATTCGGAAAGAAGGAATTTTACAAAAGAGTTTGTTTGACGTACATGAATGGTCTATACCCCCACAAAATCTCTAGGACAAAAGCTGTGCAGCAGTTAGTCAAGGGGAGTTTTACTCCACTTAGGAAGTTGTGAGCCGCTGGCGGCCTTGTGAAGGAAGGAATAATGATGTTGGGGAAGGAATAGTCGTACAGGGAACTGCTTGGTATCGTTTGAATGGTATTTTTCCCGCTCTATGTAATGGTGAGGTTATTAGCCTATTTTCATGTTATGAAAAACAAGATGTTCAGTAAAGAACATATAGCCTACTTTCTCCTAAATGCATGGGTATTGTTATAACTATTTGTCCTTTTCAAGGAGTATGATTGAATGTTGGTTGTAGTAGCCTGTTGAAATACAACGTGCTATAGGGATATTAAACATGAATGTGAGGTGCCCTTTGCTAGTGCTACCTCTGTATCAAATTTCGTTCAATTCAGTTTCACCGTGTTTGAATTGATAGGGGGAATCGATTTGCACACATACTTGGCCACCATCTGCAAACTATTGGGCTGATGTTCTTGCAGTTTGGTCAGAATATAATTTCCCACATAAAGATATGGTGTTGCAAAATTTGGTAGAGACTAGATTATTAGGTTGGTCGTAATTACATTTAGCTTTTAACATTTGGGTGGCCGCGATTACGTTTCCGTCAAGATAGCGGTGATATAAAACATGACACTGAGGTGCGCTTTGCTAGTGCTACCTCTGTACCAAATTTCGTTCATTCGGTTCCACCGTGTTCGAATTAATGGGGGAATCAATTTTGACATAAATATGGCCGCCATCCGCAAACTATTAGGCTAATGACCTATTAGATTGGTCAAGGGATACTCCCTCCATAAAGGTATGTTGTTGCAAAGTTTGGTAGAGATCGGATGGTTATGTTAGTCGTAATTTGATTTAAGCTTTAAACATTTGTGTGGCCGCCATTACGTTTCTGTCAATATGGCGGCGATATTAATCATGACACTGAGATGCCCTTTGCTAGTGCTATCTCTGTACCAAATTTTGTTCCATTCGGTTTCACCGTGTTTGAATTAATAGGGGGAATCGATTCTGACACAAAGATGGCCGCCATCCGCAAACTATTAGGTGAATGACCTATTAGATTGGTCAAAGGATGCTCCCTCCATAAAGGTATGTAGTTGCAAAATTTGGTAGAGATCGGATGATTAGATTAATCGTAATTTGATTTAAGCTTTGAACATTCTTGTGGCTGCCATTCCGTTTCAGTCTAGATGACGGCGATATAAAACATGACACTGAGGTGCCCTTTGCTAGTGCTACCTCTGTACCAAATTTCGTTCCATTCGGTTCCACCGTGTTCGAATTAATAGGGGGAATCAATTTTGACATAAATATGGCCGCCATCCGCAAACTATTAGGCGAATGACCTATTAGATTGGTCAAAGGATGCTCCCTCCATAAAGGTATGTAGTTGCAAAATTTGGTAGAGATCAGATGATTAGGTTAATCGTAATTTGATTTAAGCTTTGAACATTTGTGTGGCCGCCATTACGTTTCAGTCAAGATGGCGGCGATATATATAAAACATGACACTGAGGTGCCCTTTGCTAGTGCTACCTCTGTACCAAATTTCGTTCCATTCGGTTCAAGCGTGTTCGAATTAATAGGGGGAATCAATTTTGACATAAAGATGGCCGCCATCCGCAAACTATTAGGCGAATGACCTATTAGATTGGTCAAAGGATGCTCCCTCCATAAAGTTATGTAATTGCAAAATTTGGTAGAGATTGGATGATTAGGTTAATCGTAATTTGATTTAAGCTTTGACATTTGTGTGGCCGCCATTACGTTTCCGTCAAGATGGCGGCGATATAAAACATGACACTGAGGTGCCTTTTGTTAGTACTACCTCTGTACCAAATTTCGTTCCATTCGATTGCACCGTGTTCGAATTAATAGGGGGAATCGATTTTCACACAAAGATGGCCGCCATCCACAAACTATTACGCTGATGACCTATTAGATTGGTCAAAAGATGCTCCCTCCATAAAGGTATGTAGTTGCAAAATTTGGTAGAGATCGGATGATTAGGTTAATCGTAATTTGATTTAAGCTTTAAACATTCGTGTGGCCGCCATTACGTATCAGTCAAGATGGCGGCGATATAAAACATGACACTGAGGTGCCCTTTGCTTGTGCTACCTCTGTACCAAATTTCGTTCCATTCGGTTCCACCGTGTTTGAATTAAAAGGGGGAATCAATTTTGACTTAAAGATGGCCGCCATCCGCAAACTATTAGGCTAATAATAACCTATTAGATTGGTCAAAGGATGCTCCCTCCATAAAGGTATGTTGTTGCAAAGTTTGGTAGAGATCGGATGGTTATGTTAGTCGTAATCTAACTTAAGCTTTGAACATTTGTGTGGCCGCCAATACGTTTCTGTCAATATGGCGGCGATATAAAACACGACACTGAGATGCCCTTTCCTAGTGCTACCTCTGTACCAAATTTCGTTCCATTCGGTTACACCGTGTTTGAATTAATAGGGGGACTTGATTTTCACACAAAGATGGCCGCCATCCGCTAACTATTAGGCTAATGACCTATTCGTTTGGTCAAAGGATGCTTCCTTTATAAGGGTATGTTGTTGCAAAATTTGGTAGAGATCGGATGATTAGGTTAATCGTAATTTGATTTACGCTTTGGACATTTGTGTGGCCGCCATTACTTTTACGTCAAGATGGCGGCGATATAAAACATGACACTGAGGTTCCTTTTGTTAGTACTACCTCTGTACCAAATTTCGTTCCATTTGGTTGCACCATGTTCGAATGAATAGGGGGAATCGATTTTCACACAAATATGGCCGCCATCCGCAAACTATTATGCTGATGATCTATTAGTTTGGTCAAAGGATGCTCCCCCCATAAAGGTATGATGTTTCAAAATTTGGTAGCGATCGGATGATTAGGTTAGTCGTAATTTGATTTAAGCTTTGAACATTTGTGTGGCCGCCATTCCGTTTCCGTCAAGATGACGGCGATATAAAACATGACACTGAGGTGCCTTTTGTTAGTACTACCTCTGTACCAAATTTCGTTCCATTCCGTTGTACCGTGTTCGAATTAATAGGGGGAATCGATTTTCACACAAAGATGGCCGCCATCCGCAAACTATTAAGCTGATGATCTATTAGGTTTGTCAAAGGATGCTCCCCCCATAAAGGTATGTTGTTGAAAAATTTGGTAGAGATCGGTTGATTAGGTTAGTCGTAATTTGATTTAAGCTCTGAACATTTGTGTGGCCGCCATTACGTTTCCGTCAAGATGGCGGCGATATAAGACATGACACTGAGGTGCCTTTTGTTAGTACTACCTCTGTACCAAATTTTGTTCCATTCGGTTGCACCGTGTTCGAATGAATTGGGGGAATCGATTTTCACACAAAGATGGCCGCCATCCGCAAACTATTACGCTGATGACCTATTGGTTTTGTCAAAGGATGCTCCCCCCATAAAGGTATGTTGTTGCAAAATTTGGTAGAGATCGGATGATTAGGTTAGTCGTAATTTTTTTAAGCTCTGAACATTTGTGTGGCCGCCATTACGTTTCCGTCAAGATGGCGGCGATATAAAACATGACACTGAGGTGCCTTTTGTTAGTACTACCTCTGTACCAAATTTTGTTCCATTCGGTTGCACCGTGTTCGAATGAATAGGGGGAATCGATTTTCACACAAAGATGGCCGCCATCCGCAAACTATTACGCTGATGACCTATTGGTTTGGTCAAAGGATGCTCCCCCCATAACGGTATGTTGTTGCAAAATTTGGTAGAGATCGGATGATTAGGTTAGTCGTAATTTGATTTAAGCTTTGAACATTTGTGTGGCCGCCATTACGTTTCCGTCAAGATGGCGGCGATATAAAACATGACACTGAGGTGTCCCTTGCTAGTGCTACCTTTGTACCAAATTTCGTTCAATTCGCATTCACCGTGTTCGAATTGATAGGGGGGACAGACATTCAGAGTACACACACTCACTCACAGACACACACACAGACTCACATACACACATACGCACACACACACACACAGACTCACACACACAGACACATACATACACACACACAGACAGACACACTTTTTTCGCCCTGTGTTGATCTCATAAGTCTACTTTCATTTTTTGCAAAAATCGAAAGTAGGCTAAAAATAGGCTTATGAGATCACCTTTTGTCCGTGCGGGTGTGTGTGTCCCTGTGTGTCCACCTAATAACTTCTAAACGGCTAGAGCGTTTTCAATGAAACACGGTAGGGTCATAGTGCTATTTTGGGCCATGCCGACCGTGCCCTTTAATTTTTATTACGTCTAACCAATCTTACATGACGGCTGTGCGAAATATTTCACCAGCATTACATATCTCCAACACTATTACAGATATCACCCTGAAATTCTGTAGGGTAATTAAGGGCACTACTACAAGTTCACCTGTAGGGCAATCAAAAACCTTTTAACTACAAAACCAACATGGTGGCCAAGCGAAGTTGAAACTTTTAAATAGACTTTTCTCGTGATTTAACCATTCAAACGCAATCAAACTTGTTACAGCAAATGTTTGATCACATTACTGTATAATACGCTGGCAGCAAATTTAGTTCAATTATCTAGATAACCTCAAAATGGCGCCTGTGTGAAATATTTCACCGGCATTCTATACCTCCGAAGCTATTACTGATATCTCCGTGACATTTTGCACTGTGATAAATGGTACTACTAGAAGTTCAGCTATGAGGTTTTCAAAAACCTGTAAAGTACAAAACGAACATGGCTGCCAAGTGAAGGTGAAACACTTTAATAATCTTTTCTCGCGATTTAACCATCTGAGAGCAGTGAAATATGGTACAGTTAATGTATATAAACATTGTAATGCACTGGCATCTAACTTAGTTCAATTCTTCACATAACCTCAAGATGGCGGCTGTGCGCATTTTTAAAATCACATTTTTATTGCTCGTGCATTAATTATGCGATAGAAGTGAACGTTTGATAATGAACCTACGCAAAAATCGTCTTCTAATAGTATATAAAAAAATGGCGACCAACCGAACTATTTAGACGGCTCTCAATATCTAATTATCTATGATAGCAATCTAATTGAACTGTATGTTGATAGAGGCTATGCACATAAGTTCACCTATAGGACTTTCAATAACCTGGTGAGCACAAATCCAACATGGCGGCGACGTGAAATATAAATATTTAAATGGATGTTTCTCGCGATTTGACCATCCGAGTGCAGTAAAACTTCGTATGGTAAATGGTTATAGAACTTTCAATCCACAGGCATTTAATGCATTTCAATTGTTTTCTTAACCACAAATGGCAGCTCTGCGAGATTTCAAAATCTGATTTTCATTTCGTGTGTCCTAATCCTGCGATTGATGTGTGAATACTACACCTACACAATAATCTTCATGTAATAGTACATAACTCCAAGACATACGTAAAATCCAACATGGCGACCATCCGAAATATTTAGATGGTTCTCAATATCTACGAATGTATTACAGCAATCAAACTGAAATTTTGTATGTTGATAGAGGCAATTAACATAAGCTGTACAGTTCTTCACGGAACTACTTGTTTTATTATTGACTTACATTCTGATTGTGGGGTTTGAAGTCATTTTTCAGTGTTGCCTATGTAAACAAAAGTTTGGTGCTTTTCAGTCGGTCAACACGAATGTACCCAAAAAGAGCTGGGTTATGCCCTAATCCTGAAATAAATTACATGAGATTGATAAATGCACTAGGATGACCAGTTTCGATCGTCAAGCAATCATCATCAGATCCATTACACTTAGGCTATAACATGTATGTTTCAGAATACAGGTGAAAAATATCTGATATGTGAAATGCTAAAATGGTGATATAAACCCGGAGTTTGTCTGTTTGGGGTCACTATATGGTTGTAAACAGTCAACTATGGTTGTAATATTACAGGCTACTACTTATCTGGTTGTCTTCCTGGCTGGAGCTTCGAGCGGTTTCGTGTTCACTCTTGCGCCAGTTGAGGTCGACTGAAACGGGGTGTTAACTGGACGAAACAGGTTTTTCCTTTCTCTTCCCGCCCCCCCAGCCCTTATTCCTATGTGCTGTCTGAGGTCAGTGCAATGTGTATTTGTGTGACGTTGCCAAATCTAGATAAGATGTATGTTATTGAATATAGGAAGGTCTACAACTATTAATGACCGTGGAACTGTCTTCGCCACGCGTGGACTAAAAAGGCATTCGAACTAAGCGCTGCCTGGTCTTTTGAAGACGTCCCGGCACCTTTAATACTTCCGCGAATACCGGCCTCGGTTTATTGCAGAAGAAAGTACATAGTACACCTGATCCAGATAACATTCTCCTATTAACCACCGCTAGTTCCCCCTCTTTTTTATCTAGCTTGGCTGTATCCCTAAGTTGTGCCCTGTTTCCGACAGGGTGTGTTTTTAGTAGAGTGAAAAGGGGTGAACTCTCCATAAAAGTGTATTCATTTAGATTGTTGGAATTGTTTCTTTTGGCTAGGTGAATCTCGATTGCTTCCTTTATGTCGAGAGCTCTGCCTTTCGATTCGTGGTGAATTATTTTTAGGTCAGTCTCGATGTTAGTAAAGCTGTGCCCCATGTCACACATATGTTCGCATACGGCTGAATGTGTTCCGTATCTTATCGCATTCCTATGTTCATTATAACGTGTGTCTACTCTTCCACTCTGTCCAATGTAATTAGCATGACAACCAGTGTCTTGGCATGTAATAGAATATACCCCTGACTTTGAATATGGGTCATGTTTATTTAGATTACTATTTTGCAGGTGCCTACCGGTTGTATTGTTCGTTGTGACTGCTTTTTTTATGCCTTGATTTTTGAAAAGATTAGTTATTTTATATGTGTTCGTATTCACATAGTAGAAGCGCGCACATGTTTTTCTCATTACTGTCCGATTTGAGAATAGTTTTATTTTTATTTTTATGTTTGGCTATAATTTGGTCTATTTTGCTTGGAGGGATTTTTTTTCCTTTGCTATTTGCTTAATGGTTCTTATTTCCTTATTATAGTTGTATTTTGGCATGGGTATGTTTAAAGCCCTGTGCACCATTGAATTGAACCCCGCTAATTTGTGCGTACTGTGGTGATTAGACTGATTGTCGATTGTATGCGAGGTTTGTGTGGCTTTCCGGAATATGGAATATGAAAGTTCGTTATCTTTACGTTCAATGCTTATGTCGAGATAATTTATTTTTCGGTCTGTTTCGGATTCCTTAGTGAATTTGATTGAGTGCTGTAGGCTATTAATGGATTGGAGAATTGTGTCTTCGCTTGTTAGTTCAGTATCGTAGATGAAAATGACATCGTCTACGTATCTTTTCGTATATTTGTTAATCTCATGTATTTTATTTCAGGATTAGGGCGTAACCCAGCTCTTTTTGGGTACATTCGTGTTGACCGACTGAAAAACCCCAAACGTTTGTTTACATTGTGATAATAATAACAAACCCATGGCGTAATATACAACGAATATTATAGCAATTATCAACAATAGACATAAAAATTCAATCTGAACTGACGCCATCAACAGACTAATTGAGAAGAACTACTCACAGAAAATCACATGCCAGACTGTTTCACTCATTGCATTTCATTATTATCGAGCCATTCCCGGACGAATTTCTGAGGAAATGACATGCATACCATCCACAGTTCGTGAAATAGAAACAATATTTGTATGTTCATGCTAGTGCAGAATGTAGTCTACTATGAGATCACTATACCAGATACAGAGTTATCGGATCATTCAGTAACGAGCTGGATTAATTTATGTTTGAGAAATTGACTTTATCGCCATCTACGATTGGTGTAATACAAAACAGATTTCAGTTCCTGTAGTTAATGAGGTTTTACGGAATCGAACAGCGAAATCATATAGTATATTGGCATTTACTCGTGAGCGAGTAGAATTAGGCTTCCTACTGGTGTTTCCTCAGATGACTGATCAGTCCAATCTGTGAGCTACACCCTCTACTGCAGTAATCCCACATTATATTGAGCAGCTAGCAGGCAAATGACCATTCCACCTCAAGATCTCACGCTGTTTTCTCCCCGTGCGCAGTTCTGCTGCAGTGCTACATTTCTGCTCTTCCAAAACAGCAATCCCTTAATTTAAATGGTGCATCTCCATGTTGGAAGATCCAGCGAGTGCATTTCCCAGTTACCATAATTGATGTTACTTTTCTTCAGGGTGGATTTGAGGCAATGTGTATAGGGGAGCCTCTCCCAGTACCGGCCATTTCCCAGTACCGGCCGCCACGTGTTTTTCCGAAACGCCGCTAGATGGCAGATGTTCACTGTGTCTGCTACTTAGATTTAATGGCAAAGGGATGCTCTTCAGAATCCTTCGCACCTGTGTTCAGTTGCTTGAGAGCTGTTGTGATGCGAAGTTGTCATTGTGTTTTCAGTCTGTATTTGCTAAACTTTGTCTTTGTGTACCAATCTCTGGTGAGTTGATCTCCATTTATTCATACTTATTTGTAGTTAGATAAAATATAGATAATAATCGTAAAAGCGTTATTGGGAGACTTGTGATTAAACTAATATATATATATATATATATATTGCCAGTACCGGCCACGTGTAATTTCCCCAATACCGGCCCTAAAATTAATTTATCATATAATTACAATATTGGAATTTCTTGCTTTCCAGAACTATTTTATCGATAATAGAAGGCAAATCTAAAGGGAATTAGTTACCGGAAAATATGAAAGAGGCAATTCAGATGGTTATGGACGGAAAATTAAGAGTCAGGGAAGCTTCAGCGCAGTATTCTGTTCCAAGAAACACATTGGGAGAGAGTGTAAGAGTAATAAGAACTGGTGGCGAAGTGACTGTGGCTCCACAGATGGGAAGATTTTAAAGGACATTTTCGGAAGAATTAGAGACTCAGTTTGTGGAGTACCTGAAACACTTGGACAGTAGATTAATGCCAATGAACAAAAAAGAGTTCCTACAATAATTTTCTTTTGTATTGGCTGAATACCTTAAAATTAAACATCAATTTAATAGAGATAAAAGAACTGCAGGGCAGAAATTTTACTATGAATGTATGTCCCGTCACCCAGAAATGTCTCTCCGCAGAATCCAGAAGTCTCCAGAGATCTGTCGAGTTTAACAAAGCCTCAGTGGACTTATTCTTCAGCAAATATGAGGAGCTACTTATTAAATACAACTTTGAGCCTACAAAGTTTTTCAATTGTGATGAAGCCGGTATGTCTGTTGTATATGAAAATGCAAGCAAAGTTCTAACAGTTAAAGGGAAAAAGCAGGTCAGCAAGATTACGTCGGGGGAAAGAGGAAGGTACATAACCGCTTTGCTATCTATCAACGCAACTGATGATACGTTTCTTCCTCCTCTAGTGGTATTTCCCAGAAAGAAAATGGCCGAAGAACTCAAGAAGGATGCACCTGAAGGTACTATATTCTACGCTGAGGAGAGTGGATGGATTACAGCTTCAGGATTCCTATCGTGGCTGAAAATGTTTGTTCAGAAAGTCAAACCGTCAGAAGAAAAAACAACTCTCCTAGTTTTGGACGGTCACTGTTCGCATAAAGACCTCAAAGTTGTCCTTTATGCTAAAGAATATCATGTCTACATGATCAGTCTTCCTCCTCATACCACACACAGGCTGCAGCCTCTGGATCGAGTCGTGATGAGACCATTCAAGGCAGCTTACAATGATGCTTGCGGCTCTTGGATGAGGAAGTACTGTAATATCTTCTAACTTGAGATATTATTATTATTATTATTTAATTCAGTGGGAAATGTTATAACCACCCACACCATTTCTGTATTATTATTATTATCATAATTCATATTGGTTGTTGATGAAAGAAGAAGGGTTCATGTTTAATTAATTGAATTAAAAGGGAAGAGTTATAAACTATTACATAATTATGATCATTTGTACGACATGGCAATGCAAGATGAATACGTAGCAATTTTCAGTCAGTTAGGAGGGCAGGGAGATATGTCGCAACGATAGCTCAACGTGTCTGCTGGCT
This sequence comes from Meconema thalassinum, assembly GCA_946902985.2. Classification (NCBI taxonomy): domain Eukaryota; kingdom Metazoa; phylum Arthropoda; class Insecta; order Orthoptera; family Tettigoniidae; genus Meconema; species Meconema thalassinum. Next base: position 415,635,558 of record OX336393.1, read on the forward strand.
CACAGCGGAAGGGATTCCAGGAAGAAGAAACAGACGCTACTTGAGGGGCCTTTATCAGAAAAAAGTTCAAGGCAGTTCAAGTCCACCCAAGACAAGGAAATCTTGCTACATAACGACACCAACATCTTTATTAGCTCCAAGACCACGAATTCTGAGAATTCAGACAAAGCAATGAAAGGACGAATCGCAGACGACCAGTTGAGGAAGTGATGACTGCTATCGGACGAGAGGAGTTTGATTAGTTGAAACTTTAAAATTAAGGTGCTAAAGTGAGGGTAAGGTGATGTTTTTATGAGACCTTGCTCTGGACTCGACGGCGCACTTCTTCGTTTCCATCGACAGATTCCTACTATTGAGTATGGATGACTTCAGTTAATCAGCAGTACTTTGCGTACCAGTTGAAAGTATGCAAGGGCATATTTTTTCAGGCTTACATATAATGTTAGTCGTGTATTGGGCTAATAATTATTAATGTGATATTAGAAGTCAGATCTTCATAACTACATCAACTATAATCAGTCATATATCACTTAAACTACAATATCGTGATGACAACTTTATCCAGCATCAGACAGCAGCATTGCTTTGTATCACGCAAAGCAGACCAGAAGAAACCAGCATTGGTGAACGTCAACGACAAAATTACGCATTTCTATGTTCACTATTTTAATTTTTGATTTGAGCACCTTAAATGTAAATTATCAGCTTTTGGAATAATCTTAACGTAATGTCTCCGTCGTCACATGCTTCTTGCCACCTCGTCAAACGTAACTTCATTAAATCATTTTCTCTTATGTTTAATATATCTTGTTCAATTAGTAATGTCATTAAAGTAAATTCCTTAAATTCATTCTGCGTATTTCCTCCTAGTATTTAGAATTAACTGTAAGACGACCCTATCCTCTCTTGGTAAATGTCATTCTGGTTGGAAGCATAAGTTTCCCTACGGGCTGAGCTACAAGAATCTGTATAGCCAAGGTATATTATGGTAAGTTTGGTCACATGTATACTTCGATGTCCAAATGGTAATTGGACACGATGGCGCCCATCCAGTTTCACCACGGTACTTCAGGAAAACGTAAAACATTACATGTGGTTGCCAAGCGGCACCAAGCAAGTGAGAAACATCACAGTATGCTCCACTGAAGGATGCTGCAGGTTTACTTAATGTAGCATTTACATCCATTTGCATAATGGATCTTGCAAAATCTGCATTCAGTTGTACAAGATTGTAGCCACTGAATACACATGTTTTTTCAGCCTTGGACTTCATCACAGCATCTTACTTTTGTGGAGTTAGAGAATACTCTCAGCAACGTGATGCCCTAATTCCAGGAACATCTGCAACTGCCATATCAACTCCAAGAAGAATTGATGCTCAAAAAGAAGATCTTACTGTAGAAGCAACTTCTTCTTCCAGAGTTGAAATGCCTTCTACATCACAAGAATTTATGAAGATTGTAGAAGAAATATCCCCACAATCAGACTTGACTGAAAGGAAAATTACCATAAGAAAGAGGAGAAGTGAAAAGAGTGAAATTCTAACATCCACACGCTATAAGAACATTTTGCAAGAAAAAGACCAGAGATTGAAAGGAAAACGGGAGAAAGCTGATGAAAGAAAGAAAATCAGAGAAACAAAAAAGGTTTCAAAAGTAAAAAAACAAAAAACAAAAAAAAAACAATAGAGCTGCGAAGAGATTGAACTTCGAGTCCAAGAGAAAGCAGAATGGCATAGGGGTATCAGGCTATGGGGAAACAGAATGCATCATTTGTCTGGAAACAACGGACGAAGCTTGGGTTCAGTGTGTTTTATGTCAGGGTTGGGCACATCTTCATTGTGCAGATCAAAAGAACATTGACTTTTACAAATGTGACCATTGCATTTAGAAAATTTGTTTGTGTATTCCACTGAATTTTTATTAATATCTTGATTGGACTTTTCTAACTTTGATATGGATTAGGCCCTATTTATTTATCGTGTAAAATTTGCATTATGTATTTTTATTGTTAATTTAAGTTTTGTAATGTCTCACTGAAGTTGAAATGTGTATTTGTAAAGTATCACTACACATTTTAAAATAATAAGTGAAAGTGTCTGGCTGGCCGTAACTGGGAAACAGATTTTGTAATGTCAGGTTTTGTAAGAATTCTATCTATTGTTGTAATGGACATGCAAACTCATTTCCTTCATCTCTACTCAAGGCAATGGTAACAATACTGTCTCAGGCCTCTTTTAACTTGATCAGATTTGTTGCTGACCATTCTATTTTTAAACAATGAAGAACAATTATTAGGTGGCCGGTACTGGGAGATCACCATAGCGCCGAACGCTCTCACGAAGTTGAGAGTACCGTACTTGTTTTGGAATGCGATGAATTAGCATTCGGATCACATGACCCACCCATCGGAGTTGTTGTTAGGCTAACATTGCTTCTGTGCTCGTAATACCGGCGCATCCAGAAAGTTAGTATTTGTGCATTTATCGCTCCAAGTGACTCTCAAGATAATTATGTCTGAGGCACCTTTGGTAGAATTTCTCAAGCATTATTTTATGACGCCTGTAGGTTGTCCACGACTTACAGCCATATAAGAGAGCCGACAGTGCAACATATTTATACGAATATGTTGGTATAACAATAAATTGATATCGTGATTGTCGAATACTCTCGAATGAAACTTTCCAAATGCTGATCCATCGCATTGCAGACCATGAAGGATCTCTGAATCAATATTAGCTTTAGAAGAGAGGTGGATTCCAAGATACGGGAAGCAATTAACATTCTGAAGAGGTTGTCCGTTGACTATTATGTTAGGGGCTTCTGCAGTGTTTCCAGGAGCAGGTTGCTATAAATCTTTTCGTTTCTGAAAGTTCAGTTTGATTCCTAATTTGCGATATGCCTCAGTAAAAGAATTCAGGATAGATTGAAGATCTTCCTCTGATTGCTAAAATATAGCATTATCATCTGCATACTGAAGCTCTAAAATGGATGTTATTAATGTTCGTGTTCTTCTGTAGCTTTGCGCCTGGGTAGATTGAATAGCTTATCATCCATGCGATATGTGATTTGTATACCATGTGGAATCTGTCCTTCTACTAGCTGCAGAATTGTTATTATGTATAAAGAGAAGAGAGTTGACGCTACCACGCAGCCCTGCTTCACACCAGTCCTAACTTGGAAAGGTTCTCCTGTACTTCCATTTGTAATCACTGTAGCTGTCATATTGTCATGTAGTAGTCTTAAAATTGTTATGAACGTTGATGGATAACCATGGAGGGCAAGGATTTTCCAAAACGTTACACGGTCTACAGAATCAAATGCCTTCATAAGGTCTATAAAGGCCACGTAAAGAGGTTTGCTCTGTTCATGACATTTCTCTTGTAGTAGTCGTACTGTGAAAATCATATCCGCCGTGCATCTGTTTGGCCTAAATCAACATTGGGTTTCAGGTAGAAATTCTTCTGCCAGTGGTGTGATACGGTTTTCTAGTATCCGGGTTATGATCTTTCCAGCAATCGATAAGAACGAAATTCCACGATAGTTCCCACAGTCTACTATGTCACTCTTCTTGAAGATGGCATCTAGCAGTGAGTTTCGAAAATCTGGAAGGATCTCCTCAGTGTTCCAGATCTTGACTATAAGATCTTGCAAGTGGGTGGTTAGAACATCTCCACCTTCCTTAAAGATTTCTATGGTGATGCTGTTGGGACCATTTGCTTTGTTCGCCTTATTAGACTGCTTAATGGCCTTGAGGGAAGGGTAGGTTGTTCCTAACCTGGTGCCTGAATAATTACAACAAATACATTTTCATCAATTTCCGATTCTATGTTTAATAAATCATGGAAATGTTCTCTCCAGCGCCTACTAATCGAGTCATTGTCTTTAAGAAAAAGTGTTCCATCTTTTGATCTAAGAGGGGTCCTGCCATGAATGGGAGGTCCATATATAGCCATAGTTGCCTTGAAAAACGCTTGCGTATTATTTGTGTCTGGGAAAAGCTGCATTTCCCATGATTTGGATTTCCACCAGTCATTTTTAAGCTGACGCGTTTTTCTTTGCACCTCCGCCTTGAGTTCCTCAAATATTTTCTTCTTTTGGCGACAATTTATATCTCATTTCCAGGAGATGAAGGCATTTCTTTTCTTATCTATAAGGAGCTTGATGTGGCTATCATTCTCGTCAAACCAATCCTGATTGTTCTTTAATTTGTATTTAATTGTTTGCTCACAGATGGAAAGAATGACATCCTTCATTTTCTCCCAATGTTCAATGGGGTTTTCAGGGTATTCAAGAGGAAGGTTCTCAAATAAAGTCTGTTGAAATTGTTGTTGTACTTCAGGGTTCTTCAGCTTATCAGTATCAAAGGCTTTTTTGGATTTTCATGTGTTGTACCCTATTCTTGGCTCTGAAGGATAAATTCATTATGGATCGTATAAGTCAGTGGTCCGTCCAGCAATCGTCGGCCTCAGTCATAGGCCCCACATATAGATACATATAGATATAGTACAGGGCGTATATAGAATTTTATTTTGCGGGGTGCCCAACCGGGGATTAGGGGGCATGGAATAGGCCCCAAAGAAAACGGGATCCGGGGCTTTTCCCCGGGAAACTTCTGTATAAGTTGGTGCAAAATGATGAGTTTTAAGGATCTCTGCCATTACTTTTCTAGCCAATTTGTTGTGATGTTTTATGTTTCGTTAATGTCAAACACAACTAAGATCATTTTATGTTACTTTTTATTATTACAGTAATCTTGCTCACTTGATAGTGTTTACATGGCAAGAATTAACATTACTGTTTTGATCTACAACTTACACTATAATATAAAGTCAAGGTTTCTTGAAGCATTACTAAATCGATTTATAGCTTCATCGTCAGTGATGTATGGCTCTGTGACAATGCTAGACCGTTGAGTCTGTTTTCAGAAGTAGAATTTCTTAGGTATGATTTCAACCAACTCAAACTCCGTTCGGCAAAACCAGTAGCTACAGAGAGAGGCAAATTTGCCAAAAGTTTGATAAGGGTATAAAAGTTAGGGAAATGTCTTTGTCACACGCTTCAAGGGCACTTGTTGCTTTTCTTGGTAGGTTCTTAAGAGCGAAGTCACTGGAGAGTAATTAGAGGTTATGTTGTTACACATAAGATCAGAGCAAACTGATAGTCACTCTGTTTACATCGCTCTACCGTCGCCTTGCTTTGCAACGTTGCCATGCGTCACTTAGTAACAATATTGCATGAGAAGTATATTGGTTTTTAATGTTTAATTCATAAAAAGTATTATATGTGATAAAAATTTCGGGAGGGGGACGGCCCTCCCCCCTGGCACCCCTCTTATATACGCCCCCCTGATAGTAGATATGTTCAATTGAGTCCTTATTGACAAACAAGTCTAAATAAATACCAATGGTATAAAGAAATGTAGTTTCCACCAAAAGTCAATAAATGAAAAACGTAGGTTGGTTGGTTGGTACCTCAGTTTAGGGGCAGCGAGAACGCGGTCATGTAGCCCCGTGTACTTAGGGTGTGTGTAGAATCTGTCTGATAACTGGTGTAAATGTGATGGCTGTATTAGTGTAGGTTACTTATCTATATATTTAAAACACTAAGCTGTTTTTTGTACACACGAGATTGTGAAAACGACTTAACCGATTGGCTTCGTAAGACATTCTAACGAAAGCTCTTGGCATGCAGATTTGCAGAGTTTCTTTAAAAGGAAAATATATGTTACGGTATATTTTTAAATGATTAAAGAAATATGTAATATTTGTTACTCCCGCGCATGCGCACAATGGCCTTTCTCAACAAGGAAAATGGCGATTCCGGTCGCGTTTAACTGAGATCTTTGTTCATGAGAATTAAAAAGGATCTCCAATAATGTTAGTTATGTTTTTACAATGTGCATTGAAATAGAATTATATTAAATAAACCCCGAATTGAAAGACATAAACTGCAGGTTGAGTGTGTATACTGGTTAGATAGCTTAATACTGCAGTGTCACACAGTTGTCCGGTTGGCTAAGGGGATAAGGTTACTTGCCTGAAATTTGCATTATGCATGATCGAGAGGGTTCGATTCCCACCTCGGATATGTTTTTTTATTTTCATTTTCTTCCTTCCTACGATTGGTATTGCATTTTAGAAAGCTCTTGGCATGCAGATTTGCAGAGTTTCTTTAAAAGGAAAATATATGTTACGGTATATTTTTAAATGATTAAAGAAATATGTAATATTTGACACTCCCGAGCATGCGCACAATGGCCTTTCTCAACAAGGAAAATGGCGATTCCGGTCGCGTCTAACTGAGATCTTTGTTTATGAGAATTAAAAAGGGTCTCCAATAATGTTAGTTATGTTTTTACAATATGCATTGAAATAGAATTATATTAAATAAACCACGAATTGAAGGACATAAAGTGCAGGTTGAGTGTGTATACTGGTTAGATAGGTTAATACTGCAGTGTTACATAGTTGTCTGGTTGGCCAAGGGGATAAGGTTACTGGCCAGAAATTTGTATTATGCATGATCGAGAGGGTTCGATCCCGCTTCGGTTATGTTTTTTTATTTTCGTTTTCTTCCTTCCTACGATTGGTATTGCATTGTAGAAACATATTTCACTTTTATCATTCCCGTCAAGTAACGAATTCTCTGTTCCCATCGAGAGGGTTGGATTCCCACCTCGGTTATGTTTTTTTTATTTTCGTTTTCTTCCTTCCTACGATTGGTATTACATTGTAGAAACATATTTCACTTTTATCATTCCCGTAAAGTAACGAATTCTCTGTTGCCATCCTGTGCATGGTCGAGAGGGTTCGATTCCCACCTCGGATACGTTTTTTTAATTTTCATTTTCTTCCTTCCTACGATTGGTATTACACTGTAGAGATATATTTCACTTTTTCATTCCCGTAAAGTAACGAATTCTCTGTTGCCATCCTTTGCATGGTCGAGAGGGTTCGATTCCCACCTCGGATATGTTTTTTCTTTGTTTTCTTCCTTCCTACGATTGGTATTACAGTGTAGAAACATATTTCACTTTTATCATTCCTGTAAAGTAACGAATTCCCTGTTGCCATCTATATATTTAAAACAGTAAGCTGATTTTTGTTACGGCGAGATTGACAGAACGGCTGAACCGATTGACTTCGTAATGCACTCTGACGAAAGCCCTTGGCCTGTATTTTTGCAGAGTGTCTTTAAAATAAACAAATATGTAACCATATATTTTTAAATTTATAAACAAAACTGAAACATTATTGGCTCAAGCGCATGCGCAGAATCACCTTGGTTAATGACAGACATGGCGGATGTCCACCGCGTTTTAATGTAATAGTTATTATTATAAGAAATATAAGGGAGGGGAATATTAATTATGATGTTTCCACGATATATAGTACAAAGGAATTATAATAGACGGGAAATGTAGAAGAACTTACACTGACTGTTGAGTGTGTATAATTGTTTACATGACATAATATTGCGTAACATATTTAGTGTTTCGGTGGCTCAGTGAAGTTCCGGAGTTGAAATTTATGCATCGTGAAATGGAGACGGTTCGATTCCCATCTCCGACAGTTTTTTTTTATTTCCGTAATCTTATTTCTTGCAATTGGTATTACGCAGCCAAATCATACTTAACTTTTAAAATTCCCCTAATGTAACGAATTCTCCTTCATAAAGAAAAATTTGTAGTTCGCGCGCTTGCACACAATGGCTCTATTTATACGAGCGAAATGGTGCATCCCACCGCTTCTTACTGAGATCTTTGTTTATGAGAATTAACAAGGATCCGGAATATTGTTTATGATGTTTCCACATTATACATTGAAATAGAATTATAAAATAAGGGAGGTATTGAAGAACTTAAACAGTCAGTTGAGTGTGTACGTTTGTTTAACTAAAGGAATATTACTCGCGATTCCCGTTGTCCAGGTAGCTCAGGGCCAGCGTTCTGAGTCTGAGAATTTCATTATGCATTATCCAGAGAGTTCGAATCCCGCCTCCGACATGAATTTTTATTTCCCAATTATTCTTTCTTGCTGTTGGTGTCGCATTGTCTAAACATATTCTACTTTTATTATTCCCATTAAAAAGGAATTCCAAACGATTTACGTTGCCATATACTTTTAAATTATTAAATTAAAATGGCCGTAATCGCTTCCGCCATGAGAGAATTGGCGAACATGATTCATTTGATGGACTCGGACAGCGTGGTTGCTCAGCCCCGTCTACTTTGGTGTGTGTGTGTAAAATGTTCTCTGATAACCTGTGTTATTGTGATGGCTATATTGATGTGTGCATTTGTAATTGAGGTGGGGAATGGGGAGTTGACGACCGAGACTTTAAGTTAGTAACTATCCCGGTATTTGCCTGGAGTGGAAATGGGAAACCACGGAAAACCACATCCAAGATTACTGAGATGGGAATCGAACCTTGCTATTCTTAATTTTGCCACAAGAGTGCGCTCCGTTCCAGCCCTCAGACCAGAATTAAATTTCTTGGCAAAGCAGGGATTGAGCCCTTAATCCTGGGCTCAGGGCCAGCGTTAAGAGTCTGCGAATTTCATTATGCATTATCTAGAGAGTTCGAATCCCACCTCCGACATGAATTGATATTTCCCAATTATTCTTTCTTGCTGTTGGTGTCGCATTGTCTGAACATATTTTACTTTTATTACTCCCTTTAAGTAAGGAATTCCAAACGATTTACGTTGCCATATACTTTTAAATTATTAAATTTAAATGGCCGCTATCGCTTCCGCCATGAGAGATGTGGCGAACATAATTCATTTGATGGACTCGGACATCGTGGTTACTCAGCCCCGTCTACTTTGGTGTGTGTGTGTAAAATGTTCTCTGATAACCTGTGTTATTGTGATGACTATATTGAAGTGTGCATTTGTAATTAAGGTGGGGAACGGGGAGTTGACGACCGAGACTTTAAGTTAGGAACTATCCCGGTATTTGCCTGGAGTGGAAATGGGAAACCACGGAAAACCACATCCAAGATTACTGAGATGGAAATCGAACCTTGCTATTCTTAATTTTGCCACAAGAGTGCGCCCCGTTCCAGCCCTCAGACCAGAATTAAATTTCTTGGCAGAGCAGGGATTTAACCCGTAATTCGGGGTGATAGCTCAAAATGTGGGCTTCCTTGCGTTAATATGATTTTTGACATGCACTGAACATAGCCTATAATTCTGAAATTCCCTCCATTACGGTGGCTGGCGAAGTGAGTCTATGCTCATTCCAGTAGTCGACGAAATGATTCTATGCTCCCTTACATAATTTACTGTCATGGAAATGCAAAGGATTGTACCTACAACAGGTGATGGAAATTGATTATTTAGAGCAGTTTCGTGCTGTTTTTTTTTTTCAAAACGAAGAACTTCATCCTGAGCTGCGTTTGCAAGCAAATTGCAAAAATTGTTGCAAGCAGGGATAATTATAAGGATTTTATTTTTGGCGATCAGTCTCATCGCATTCTCATCAGCAACCAACTTGAGAATGAAAGTCTCTGAACTTCATTGTATCAGTGAATATTTTTGTTTATTCATTATTTGTTTAGAGTACATAACAATGAATCTAACCATGCTGTGGATTTTTTTCAATAGAAGTATTATTTGCCATTTAATATTTGGCGGCTGCGTTGATGCAGGCAACTATAGTGTTATTGAATATGACGTTAATTTGGGGAGAAATGCTGCTATAAATAAACCCATTTGATGAAAAAGAACATTAGCCGCAATAAAATGGGAAATCAGAGAAAATACGAAGCCACTTTTAAAATCCAATATAAATATGCCGTTTCAGAAGCAATTCCAGAGTATATGCTATACAGTGTAGGGTCCTTAACGAACAAATGTAAACATTGTTCTGCACTGTATTTCTCTTGCGAGAAATCTACGCTTGGTTACTTTGATCTTTGCTGTTGAAATGGTAAAATTGATCTGACTAAATATAAAATATTCGACAGGCTGCAACAATTTTTCACTGGAGATGATATCTCAAGGAATTTCGGAGATAATAATCGGCAGTACAACAATGCCATGAACTTCGTTTCCTTTGGTACCGGTACCAATGTTACTATGCCACATGCATACGGTTCATATTGTTTTAAAATGCATGGATTTGCACATCATCGCATTACTTCGTTATATTCCAAAATTATAAGCGACGGTTCTTGCGACCAGTTGTATATATTAGATTCTCTAGAAGCTAATCGAGTCAGATCTGCAAATCAAGTGAATTCTTGCGAAACCCCTACATTTAACATTCAAAATCCAGCTGACGATATTCGATTAGCTCGGCCCATAGTTTGGAATGGAGCCCCAATGGCAAACATTCATTCATTAATGTGTGTGAATCTACTTCTAAGAGATACGTAACGACATTATTCCTTTTTGTGGGAAAGTTATTCTTCATGGAGACTTCAGGTCTGTCGCACACTTCTCGCCAAACAGTTATTCATATTAAATACTCTTCTCTCTGGCCCTTCTCCAAAATACGCCACTTACATAAAAACACGCGATTGAAACAAGGTGAAATGGAATTTTCTGATTATATGCTACATGTTAACGGCGACAACTTCTCTATGGTTGGTGATAATCAAGTGTTACTGAATTACCAGCCAAACTTGCAACGCACGAGGATACCGTGCCTGAAACATTTACTTCTGCGAAGGATATAATAAATTTCTCGAAAGTTCGCATTCTTACACGAATGGTTGGTTCCTTAGTTTAGGGGCTGCGAAAATGCGGTCATGTAGCCCCGTGTACTTTGGGTGTATGCGTAGAATCTGTCTGATAACCGGTGTTAATAATGTGATGGCTGTATTAGTGTGTGTTATCTGCGATTCAGGTAAGGACTGAAGACGATCTAATTTTCAAGTACAGTAGTTCCTACTTTTGCTACCAAATGCTACCGTCCACGACACCTAGCTGCGGACTTGGCTACTAGATGCCATCGCAGCCAGCACCTGGCGACGAACTTTGGAACTAATATAGCGTTATCAAATAATCTAACCTACAAATTTTGGCTTCACACAAATGTACTGTAGTTAGTGGAAAATTCTTTTTCATGTCATAAATCTAAGGCATAGGACCGCCGGATTTACTTCCCCTCCTGAGGAAGGCATACTGAGGGATTCTTACACCAAAAAAATGAACAATGTAATGAAATCAACTTATATGTCATTGACCTTCTATCCAATAGCTTAGTTCAAAAAAATACACGAGCATTAACAGATTACATACTGAAGATGAAAGATTGCACTCTCGACATTGCAACATACTGCTGGCCATGACTGAAAACGTGATGAGGAAAATTGAGACCTATACGTTTATTTCAGTTTCCTGCGTAGTTCTTGAATTTCTTGGAATTAAATTATATGCCTCCACATAGTCCAAACGCTTGACTGATAGTTATGCTCCTTAAGAAATCTCAACATTTCCCAGGGGCTTCTAAATGCAATAGTATTGCTTGGATTTGGAAATAATAAGTGCACTTAAAATTAGGCAGAGAGGCCTAATCCTTCGACTTGATTTAACACCATCCGAAAAAACACTACCATTTTCTTTTAAGAAGCAACATTTTCCAATTCGCTTGGCATACTTTATCACAATCAATACTCAAGGCGAAACTCTGGAACGTATAGGTCTCAATATTTACCTCATCACGTTTTCAGTCACGGCCAGCAGTATGTTGCAACGTCGAGAGTGCAATCTTTTGACGCCTTTAAAGTTTCAACAGTGCCTAAAAGTAATCGTACAAAGAATTCCTCAGTAAATATTTTCCCATTGGCCGTCATGTTTTGACGGGTTTCAACTAGTGTGTTTTTAATTCGACTAAGGCCTGCCGACATTGAATTTTCAAGTAGTTCCTACTTTCGCCGCCAAACGCTGCGTGCGTGGTGGCAAAGTCTTGCTGAATATATCCATTTCGAGAGTTAGTGTCAGTCAGTTCGTCAAAAAATGGTTTGAGTATATTATCCCTGTACCTTTGTGCAATAATTGTGCCTTGAAATAAGATAGGCCCTATAATAATGTATCCATTCACTGCGCACCATACTCCGACCCATTCGTTATGTAGAGGAATTTCGTATATGCGATGGGGGTTTCTCTAATCCAATATCTGTTATTCTGCGTCGTCGAACCATATCCGTGTAAATGGAACCAAGCTTCGTCCGAGAAAAATATTATCATATCCGGAGAGAAATAGCCTCAATTACGATAGATGAACATAAGCGTGTGAATCGGAGTTTCCTAAGACTATGCCGGATATGTGTGGATGTAGGAGGAGATCATTTAGAATAACTCCTGTCATAAGGTAGTAGCAGTTTATTTTATTAACTTTAATTGTTATCTCATGTCATGCACGGATAACGTTAGCCGAGCGGGAAGTGATGAGTCAACGGGAGACAGATAAGCTGGGTGCGCCGGCCGGCCGAGTCGTGAGAGAGACTCACTGTATAACGCTGTCCGTGAGCGTAGACAAGTCTGATTTTGTGAGAAGTAAAATGTTCAGATGAAAAACTAGAGAAACTTTACACAATATAGGCTACATATGCTATCAAAGGCCGGCCCCGTGGTGTTGAGATAGCGCGCCTGACTCTCACCCGGAGGCTCAGAGTTCGATTCCCGGCTCCGTCAGGGATTTTAGGAACTGACGTGAGGGCTGGCACGGGGTGCACTCAGCCTCGTGAGGACAATTGAGTAGCTGTCTGACAATGAGGCAGCTCCCCGATCACGAAAACAAGATTAACGGCGGAGGGGACTCGATGCGCTGATAGGTGTCACCCCAATATCTGCAGGCCAAATGGCTGGACAGCGGTCGCTTGGTAGGCCTAGGCCCTTCACGGGCTGTAGTGCCAGGGGATATTCTATCAAAGATTGTGAAATGATGCTATGAGAAAATTATATAATATAGGCCTTCTTCTTGGTCGTAGCTCGATTTCGAACGTCGTGACCCTTCACGCAATTCTGACAACAATAACCCGCCATACACCGCGGTCTTAGCGGCTTCCGTGGCGTAGTTGGTAGCATGCTGAGCTTCTATGCCCAAGATCGCGGGTTCAAATCCAGCCGAAGTCGCCCAATATTTTAATAGCGTTAAACTCCCTCAGTATGCCTACCTTCGGAGGGGAAGTAAAGCCGGCGGTCCCATGTCATTGATTTATGGCATGAAAAGGAACCTTCCACTAATTACACTTGTGCAAGAAAATATTTGTAGGTTAGTTTGATAACGCTCTATTAGTTCCAACGTTCGCCACCGGGTGCTGACTGCGATGGCATTTAGTAGCCGCGTCCGCAGCTAGGTGTCGTGGATGGTAGCATTTGGTGGCAAAAGTAGGAACTACTTGTAAACATTAATCGTCTTCAGTCCTTCTACCTGAATCACAGATAACACACACTAATACAGCCGTCACAATTAACACCGGTTATCAGACAGATTCTACACACACCCAAAGTACGCGGGGCTACATGACCGCGTTGTGGCAGCCCCTCAACTAAGGAACCAACCAACACCGCGGTCTTATGCAGAATGCATCAATTTCTGAAGTGGCAGATTAGTCAGACTCTTTATCTGGACAAGGTACCGGTTCGGGGCACGTCCTCTCAGCCGTCTTCCGTCAACTTTAACCTGGATAACACACTTCCCAATGTCGTCTTGCCGGATGACATGGCCGAGAAATCTCAACATTTGCCTTTGGATGTTTTGGAGAAAGCGTGCTTCAGGATCAATCCTTAGAACCTTCAGATAGATTCATTTGTTCTTCTTGCTACCCACGATATTCGTAGCATTCTTCGGTAGCACGTCATCTCGAAGACTTCGATTCTGACCTGACCTGAACCATGCGAGCGAAGCCGGCGAAAGCCGGCTTCGTTGCATATGATTGTAGCCTCTCAGCCCATCTAGGAACGTTTAGTGCTATGTCAAGGGTTGGAACTTGTTTGATTTAAAACTGAATGGATTAAGGATGTTTGGGTATGTACAATAGAGTCAAATTGGCCAGAATATGACCTGAGGTTTGTGGGTAAGGGAAGGAATAGGAATTGGGGGAGATTGGGGTGTTGTAGAATGCAGCAAGCATATCGAATCAAAGTGAGCCAGATGGCTCGTAGAATATTAAAATAGCGGGAGACAAAAAGATGTAGCAAAAGCAGGTTCAACAATAAACGATGCATTAAGTGCAGTGAGGGCTTGGTGGGGAGATTGAACCCACGGACCGCAGGACACCATCCCGAGTGGGCCGGCCGTGGCCAGCCACACGAACAGGATCCAGCTGCACCGCGGGACAAGCAGGGTATTTTCGATTCTCCTACGGCATGCAGCATTTATGGTCCAGGACTCAGAACCAAACGTGACGATAGGAAATACCAAAGCTTGAACCAGTCGCTTCTTTGTTTCATGGTAATATGATGATCTTTCCATATTCTTGTTAGACTAGACCGTGCTTTCTTAGCCATACATATTCTTCTTCTAATTTCTCCTTCACAGTTTCCCTTAGTGGAAATGCGAACTCCTAGGTAACTATTTCTTCCTTGAGATCGATATCTCGTATTAGCTGGAAGGGACGAGGTAATGCACGCTGTCTGTCCACTACCATCAAGTAACACTTGGTTCGGTTTTGTGTAAGGCCTGCTTCTTCACTGAACCTCTCAGTGCGTTGTAAAAGTTCTGCCAGCTCTTCCTCCGAACTAGCCAGTAGATTAGTATCGTCTGCGTAGCGGAGGTTGGAGATTGTCTTGCCAACTATTTGAACCCCACCTTTCCAATCCTCGGTGGCTTTTCTGATGATCCAATCCCCATAGATATTGAATAGGAGTGGTGATAAAACACATCCCTGTCGGACTCCTTTTCCTTTCATTTAGACTCTGATAACTTCCCATTGATTCTAACGTATTCCTTGTTTTTTGTATATAATGATAATAGGCCTACTTGTAAGAAAATCACATCTGTTACACGTAGTATTTATATATAGTTTCAGTTCATAATAACATCAATAATAAAATTACATAACAATGACGTTGATAGCCTGATTATTTATTGACGACATAATTATAATAAGGTTTATTTAACCATACGTCAATATATGTTGTACTGTACCTGTTTTAGTCACATTGTGACCTTCCTCAGAGTAATTATGTAAATGTGCAACAACATACACTTAATATAAATTACGCCATAACAGAGGATTATAAAAACATTCTTGTTCCAAAGGCTCACAAATTAAATTAAAAAAACAACTCTTACAAAATGTGTTAAGAATAACATGAAAAAGTCTTGACAAAAACAGCGTGGAATAGAAGAGATGTGTATCTGAAATAGATGGGTTGAACTAGGTTATAACTGGTAGTTTGGTATGTATTTGCGAGGTAGAGAACTAATGGAATGAAAACGTTGAAAATACGTGTTACGATGTAATGTTATGAATGTGCATGAAATAACCAATACATTTCATTCGCATTCATAGTTGAAGAGTTATCCGGTAAAAAAAAAAAAAATTGAGGCATAATTGTCTTTTTCCAAAATTACAGACTTTCAATAGCGGATAACGCGAAAATTATACAAGATATCGAAAAACGTGACTGAGTAAAACTTGTAGCAAATTGAATCAGCTTGGATTTTGTATAGGATGGTCATTTCGCTAGGACGCATAGTTGCCGAGATTTAAGCGAAAAAACGAAAAATGAGACCGTAACACGTATTTTCAACGTTTTCATTCCATTAGTTCTCTACCTCGCAAATATATACCAAACTACCAGTTATAACCTGACTATTTCAACCCATATATTTTCACATACACATCTTTTCTATTCCACGCTGTTTTATCAAGACTTTTTCATGTTTTTCTAAACACATTTTGCAATAGATCTGTTTTTTTTATTTTGATTTGTGAGTTTTTGGAACAAGAATATTTTTAGAATCCTCTGTTATGGCAATATTAAGTGTATGTTCTTGCGCATTTACATAATTACGCTGAGGAAAGACACCAGGTGACTGAAACCAGTACGGTTTTAATGTACAATATATATTGACTTATGGTTATATACATTTTATTATAACATCAATAATGTTGTGTAAACGTATGAATTAGTATCCAATAAATCGTTACTGAAAATTCTTGAAAAAACTAAAATGATGCTCTATGTATTTTGTGGTATTTTATACCGTCCATTCAAAATTCTAATACCGTATCTAAAAAACTTAATATGTGTTATTTATTGGTTTCATAAAACTATAAAATCTTGATCCTAGGAAAATAAAGAGAAAATTCAGTTTGATTCATTTTATTGGACAGTGGAAATGATGAAAAAGTATAGCCCTCTAAGTGCTGTAATATAAAGGACTCAGTTGTAATACCTGTAACAGGTAGGGAAGAAAGGGTTGAGAGATGGAGAGCTTACATAGAGCGTTTGATAGGAGTGAGGTGATGGAGAATCATGTAATGGAAAGGGAAAAGAAAATTGATGAGGATGAGAAAGGAGATTTGATATTGAAATCACAATTTGACAGAGCACTAGAAGACTTACGTAGCAACAAAACAACTGGCATAGATGATATACCGACCGAGTTACTATGATTTCAAGAAGAATGTTATCATCCCTATACCGAAGAAAGCAGCAGCTGTCAGATGCGAAGATTGCCTTACAATAAGCTTGATCACTCATGCGAGGGTCATTCCATAAGTCATGACAGCTATGTTATATCTTTCGATAATTCTACAGCATGGCAAATCCACGATGTGCATTGAACCTTTAAGGTCGTATGATATCGCAATGCCAATATAAAATAGGGGCCGAGTACGGGAGTTAACGACAGAGGTACAAATGAAAACCACACAATGGAACTCCGTGTAAATTTGTTTTGCAATAGTACAAATGGAAAACAATTCAATCAATTAACATCCAGGGCAACGTTTCCAAGCATTGCACAGTGGGTCAAAATCGAAATCTAGGAGGACAAAATTATTTATTTTCAAAATTAAAAAATCAAAATGTATTACTTCTACAGCATTCGCATACAATTGCCGCTCACTATTCTGGGATATAAACGCATCTTAACGTAAATCTGTCACCACTGTTCGAGCAGTCTGAATTGGAGGGTGAATGTAAGTGGCTGTGGTTAGTGTGATGCTTTAAGATGGAACATGCAGCTGAAGGTATGATCATTGTAACGTGTTTCAGTTATTAATGGGCGAAATTGTTACGGTACGTAATTTTAGCTAGATTTGCATTATATAATACTTAACTATTATTTTTAAAATTATATTTTCACTTAGATTTTTAGTATGTCGCGCCACTCTGCTTCACTTTCTACTTAATGTTAAAATGTAGATAAAGTCTTGTAGTTTACGCCTTTTATTAGATTTTTTGCATCATTTTGCAACCTACATAGTTATTTTACGTTTTAGAAGATGCCGCGCAACCAGTTCCCACACGTTTACAACTGTTGGAAGCACTGGGTTTGACGATTATGTCAAAAGTGGAACTTTGTGACTTTGTTCCAAGTAAATTAGGGGGAGAAAATTGTTCTGAAGCGATAACTGAATGCTCTATCCAACTCCTAGTCATAGACAATTTGACAATTTCTTGCATGTGTAGACGTAGCTTAAAAAGCTCTTAACTGATGTTTATTATGAAGTAAACAAATTATAGACGTTGCTTTCACCCTAAATTCATGATTAAAAAGTAAAAATAATTTTATCCCCCTAGATTTCGATTTTGACCCACTGTGCATTGGAACACTGTTCAATAACAGACACGGACATATTGTCAGTTCGGGCAGACAAGGGGCGCCCACTTCGCGGCGAGTCTACAGTTGCTGCGCGTCCATGTCGGAAAGATTCCACCCAACGTGCAACTGTTCGTTAACCACCAACAGCTTCACATAGCGCTGCACGGCACTGCGTAGCATTTCTGCCACCGATAAAATCTATTTTCACGAATGATCGCTGTTCCAATCTGCTTACATCCATCTTATATCACGGTCAAGCTCAGAATGAACGTGTATGGCACTGGTACTTAGCCGCCTGCACTTACAGTCGCCCTCTGTCAGACGAATTCTGTGCTGTTTACCGCGGGGTTTCGAATGTCTACACTGGAATTACCGTGATGCCATATGTTCGAAATATATGGATTGCCATGACTTATGGAATGACGCTCGTACTTCAATGACACTGATTAATTTACATGGAAAAACAGAGAAGCCGAGTTGGGTGAAGACGAATTTGGTTTCAAGTCATAGGCAGATGTGGAAGGTAGAATAAGGAGAAATAAGAGGCGTTCATGGCATTTGTAGACTTAGGAAGGGCTTTTGATAATGTTAGTTGGAGTAAGTTGTTTGACATTTTGAAAACGATTGGAACAAAGTAAAGAACTAGGAGGGTGATCTATACAGAAACCAGACAGCTGTTATTCGAGCCGTAGGGCATGAGAGAGAAGTTGGTATTCAGAAAGGTGCCTGGCTGAAACTTACCGCCTATACTTTTCAATCCGTACATTGAACAAGCAATGAATGAAATTAGAGAAAAATTTACAGTAAAAGTAAAGATTCAAGGAAAAATGATTTCATCTCTGAGATTTACTGACGCTATTGTCATCTTAGCAGATTCACCAGAGGATTACAATAAGTTTCCAAATGTTATGGACTCCCTCTTGAGGAAAGAATTCATGATGAAAATCAATAAATGTAAAACAAAAATAATGGACTGAAGCCGAAAAGAATCTGGAATCCCTATTTGGCCAAGATTTAGGCCAAAAGTATAAAGTATTTATTCTGAATAAAAACACACCTTTTCAGCACTAGAAAGAAAGGTATGTGAAATGAAGGTAGACATCAAAAAGCAACTACATTTCGAAGGAATGACCACCAATTTAATTGCATGGTTCGATCCTTATATGAAAGTAGTATGCTGAGCTTCTATGCCCAAAGTCGCGGGTTCAAACCCGTCCGAAGTCGTCGGATTTTCTAAGAGCGTTAAAAATCCCTCAGTATATCTTCCTTCGGAGGGGAAGTAAAGCCGGTGGTTCCATGTCATAGATTTATGGCATGATAAAGAACCTTCTACTAATTACATCTTGTGTGAAGCTAAATTATAGGTTATATTTGACAAACGCTCTTAGGTTCCAACGTTTGTCGCCAGGAGCCTACTGCGGTGGCATCTTGTAACAAGTTTAGAACTAGTTGGTCGTTGATGGTGGCGTTTGATAGCAAAAGTTGGAACTACTTGAAAATCGAATGTCTGCAGTCCTTACTTGAATTAAAAACAGATAACACTAATACAGCCATCACAATTAATACCGGTTATCAGACAGATTCTACACACACCCAAAGTACACGGGGCTACATGACCACGTTGTCGCCGCCCCTAAACTGAGGAACCAACCAACCATCCTTATATGAAACGCTCATTCCATTATTTGGTACGGTAGACATAAGACCAACTATACAATACGTGTAATGGTTGGTACCTGTAACGTATACGCACCATACTTCGCGATACCCTCAATAGATCTACATAAAGACCCTACAGTAATGGAAATCTTCTTGCAACATTGGCGCGCCGGATATCATCCCAAACAAGAACAGTTTGTAATATATCCTACATAAGACAAAACCAACTATAAAATGCATCTACTGGTTGGCAGCTGAAAATTTATACACACCACACATTACGAATGCCTTAATAATCCAGCCACTTAAGCAAAACAAGTACTGTAGTTCCGTGAAGAACTAAACAGCCTTTTTTCATATAACCTACTTATGTTAATTGCCACTATCAACATACAAAATTTCAGTTTGATTGCTGTAATAGATTCGTAGAAATTGAGAACCGTCTATGAACATTAACAAATTCAGTTTGATTACTGTAATAGATTCGTAGATATTGAGATCCGGCTCAATATTTCGTATGGTCGCCATGTTGGATTGTTATGTGTATAGGCCATAGATTCATGTACCATTAAATGAATATTATTGCGTAGGTTCTTTATTCAAACTTTCACGTCGATCACATGATTACGACTCAAGAAATGAAAACTTAATTTTAAAATTCGCACAGCCGCCATCTTTAGGTTATGTAAACATTTGAACTAAATTAAATACCAGTGCATTACAATATGTATAAACATTTGCTCTACCAAGATTCATTGCGTTTGGATGATTAAATCGCGATAAAAGTCTATTTAAATCTTTCAACTTCACTTGGCTGCCATGTTCGTTTTGTAGTTAACCAGTATTTGAAAGTATCATAGATGAACTTCCAGCAGTACCCTTTTCTCCGTACAAAATTTCAGGGTGATACCGGTAATAGTTTCAGAGATATAGAATGCCGGTGAAATATTTCGCACAGCCATCTTGAGGATATGTAAACAATTGAACGATGTCGGTGCATTGCAATGTGTATAGACATATACTGTACCATGTTTCATTGCGTTTGGATGGTTAAATCGCGAGAAACGTCTATTTAATGTCGCAACTTCGCTTGGCCGCCATGTTGGTTTTGTAGGCACCAGATTTTCAAAAGTCACATAGGTGAACTTCTAGTAGATCCCTTTATCACCGTACTAAAGTCCAGGGTGATATCGGTAATAGTTTCGGAGATACTGAATGCAGGTGAAATATTTTTGCACAGCCGCCATGTTGGATTGGTGAGACGTAACAAAATTTGAAGGGAACGGTCCGGGTCGTCCGGAATAGTGCTATGAACTTACCGAGTTTCATTGAAATCGCTCCAGCCGTTTAGAAGTTATTAGGGGGGCACACACACACACGCACACACAGGCAGACACACGGGCAAAAGGTGATCCCATATGCCTATTTTTTCATAAATGAAAATAGGCCAAAAAATGGGTCAACCTCGGAATGAGAGATAACAAGCTGTAAACTCGTATACCCTTCATTTTGGTCGTAACGAAGCAACATCAACTTTTTTATTAAAGAATATTAGATGTTTCCATTATAGTAATTTGTCAATTTTACTATAGGATGCTAAGTTTTATTATATGTCAATTTTTAATGAATGTTGTTAATAATTATTGTACTTGTTTATGAACTTTGTGTTTTTGGTGAGTGTTTTTATTATGTTGTGAGGGCATTTGGCTCATGATGAGCTGAATAAGTGCTCGAAACATGTCCCAATAATGAAATAAGATAATTTCAATAATAATTTTTTTGTATTGAATAGACGGAAAATTGTTATTAGTCAAATAAGGTTCTAAAAGTTGTCTCAAAAGTCTCATAAAATCTCGTGTCTGCGCCTTAAGTTATTCAAGGTCAAAGGTCACAAAAATCAGTTTTTCTCGATTATCTCGCTTTCTATAGCCCCCATGATGTTAACAATTATTATAAAAATTGTAGAGCATAACATTTGCGAAAAAGTTTTCTTGAAGAATTATTTCATACCCCAACCGTTTTTGAGATAGAGGGCAGAGAGCCCACAGCAATGCAAGGTCAACCGAGAATCTCAGTGAATAAAATCTTGTATAAAGCTATTAAATCATTGAAATATCATTAACAATAATTTGTATTATTTATTAGTCAATACATTATATTTAATAACATTTTGCACACATATAATATATTCGTTTAGTAATAGGCTACTTACCTACTGTGTGTAATTAAAAACTCATTAGATGAAATACTTATTGTAGGGAAAAATTATGTATTT
This sequence comes from Meconema thalassinum, assembly GCA_946902985.2. NCBI lineage: Eukaryota > Metazoa > Arthropoda > Insecta > Orthoptera > Tettigoniidae > Meconema > Meconema thalassinum. Next base: position 415,657,229 of record OX336393.1, read on the forward strand.
CCGTGATATAGCTAAGTTAGTGACAATTATTAGGTAATTATTTGATAATAATGGCATAAGAAAAACCACGAAAGCCACATTATAATGATAATATGACACCTGTTGATATCGAACTTGGTGAAAATAATGTGACGTATGTCATCAATGGTGGATTTCTTCTGCATCGCGTCGTATGGAGTAAATACGACACTTTTTCCGTTGTTTTAGATAAATACATTTAGTATTTACGAAGACATTATGGTTCAGAAACTATTGTTGTATTTGACGGATACTCAGACTACACTAAAAACATAAAAGCAATGGAACAATTGAGAAGAACTGCTGCTCTTTCGAAATCCTATGAAGTTTGCTTCTACGAAACAATGATCGTGCCAATTAGTCAAGATAAGTTTTTGTCAACACGATGTAATAAAAGCAAAAAAACAAGCAAAAGATCATGCTGATATACTTATCATAGAAACAGCTATCGAAGACTTCAAACATGAGAGGACTCCCATCATCATTGGAGAAGAAATAGATTTGCTCGTTATTTTAATTGGACGCGCTCAACTACTTCAAGAAGAAATTTTCTATAAAAGGTTAGAAAAGGCAATGTCAAAGCACAAATCTCTTCGTCAAAAAGTTTTGACAAATATCCCCTTTCTAAAAAACATATATTATTTTTACATACATTCAGTGGCGGTGACACAAATTCTGCGCTGTTTAAAAAAGGAAAAAAAACCTTCATCAAATCTCTACAAAAACTTGCCCATTTCGACCGACTGGCTAACGGTTTTCTACAAGTAACCTGCCCTGTACAGCAATTATACGAAAATGAATTACGCATCTTATCGATCATCTTCGATATACTCAGTTCATAGTGTCTACAAAGCTTCAAAAACCTGCCCAGTTGTCCAATCTTCCACCGACAAGTGCAGCAGCCCATCAGCATACAAATCGTGTTTATTACCAGGTTCAAAAATGGTTAGGACATGACTTAGAACCTCAGGAATTTGGTTGGCTGCTGCAAAATGAACTCCTGGAGTCAAAAACAACAATATTACCACCAGCTCCTGAAGAATTACTTAATACACTATTTTGTAATTGTAAGAATGGCTGTGGTGTACCCTGTGGGTGCAAAAAATCGGGGTTGCAATGCACTTTAGCTTGTGGCCAGTGTGATGGACAAGCTTACCTCAATGCTGTGTCATCACAAAGCGACTCTGAGGAAGAGCCGACCCGTAAAATACTGGAAGGCCTGGAAACGACGATTCAGGACAACGAAGATGATGACAATGAAAGTGACATTTTCACATGCTCGAAAGAAGAAGAAGAAGAAGAAGAAAATTAATACTTTTGTTCTTCAAATGATTAAAAATTTATAGATTTTCACTTCATTACAATTCAAATTGTAAGAAATATATAGCTACTGAATAAAGGTAAAATTACAATATATTTACTTATTTTATTTCTACTTAAAATCTACTTTAAATAAATTAATATAAAATTAGGATATACAATAAGTATTTCATCTCATGAGTTTTTAATTACACAAACTAGGAAAGTATTATTAAATGAATATACAAATATACGTATTAGATATATGCAAAATGTTATTAAATATTATGTATTGACTAAAAACATATTATAAATTATTAATTGTTAATGATATTTCAATGATTTAATACCTTTATACTGTACCCGTCTAAAGACGGAGAATGCTTGTTCATAACCCAGACTAAACTCACGGCATTCAGGGGTGTTAACGTCCATCCCACCGTATGACCGTACATTCAGATAATGAGGCACTATAGGTCAGCAAGACTACACAAATACTCACATGTTACATTAATCATGAATTTATTATCCTAAGGGAAGCACTCAAAAACAAATACAATCAATACTTCAATATAACATACTTTGAATATATCCAATCAATCAATCAACCAATAACATCAAATTCCTTCAACAAAACATAAAAAATCCTTCCTAAGATTATCTTCCTGAAATTCCCTTCCTTTATTAGCATTTATATTCATTAACTGGGAATTACTATTCATTTAGACATAAAGCGTGCCTATCACACCTTCAAATTATTCCTCTAAAGCTCGTGGGATATTTATATATCTTTATTCCCTTCTGGGCTTTAACTTCACTGATATTTTCATTAATTGGCATTTCACTTTGTTTCTTAAAACTGAACAACCTTCCTTCCTTCAAGCCTTAGGTATTTATTCCTTGCAACACATTACATAAATTTCATATGTCTGGGATTGAACCCATCTTCACATCCCCTCTCTTTCTCGAGCCACTAGGTTGTTTTATGTTGTATCACGCACTATTGTTTACTATTTCTCAGTGGACTTATTTCCGTCTGAGTGCAAATTCAATATATTCATTTACCCGTTTATTCATTTATCTTATGAGATCGGAAATCGATTATTTAAACATTAATAGTCTGACCATTTTGTCAAATATTATATAATTTATTCACATTTTAGCTGGTGACATTCGTCTAATTCCCAGCAATACAAATATCTAGTTTTTATTACTGTAAAATTTATCATTCAAAAATTTATCTCTGCAGCTCATAATTACCAATACGCGTCTGACGATTTAAAAGTTCGTTTACAAAGCGGATCCTCCATGCCTCTAATACATGCGGGACAAGGCCACTCATCTACCTCTCCCCCTACTCTTTAACCTGTCAAGCTAATATTTACGACCCAAACAGACCCGTGTCTAGACCATTCAACTTCTTCCATTCCCTCGCGACTGCTAATATTTATCTCTGTCTACCTTCTCTATGGCCATCCAAGTCTTATAATTCATCTTAATCACTGCAAATTATACTGCTTCCTCATTTTATTCATAACATTATTCCGTGTCTCCATATAACAATGCATTCAATTCGGTGATGCTAACGACGCATATTCAATACTTGTCAATGCGGGCATGGAGATCCACAATCATTCCCACCCCAGCTTACACTGCGATACAACAATCCACTTATTTGTCGGAGAAAAGCAATGCTGGTACTTGGGATTTGGTCATACGAGACTAGGCTCGGATGCGGCACTTACCGCATCCCCTGTTGTCCGTAAACGAAGAAACCAACACATTCCCCCAGACTTACATGGCAACACTGGCAACGCTGATCTGGAGATCCTCATCATACCCAGCCAGTCTTATAATGCAATTACAACAATACACACAAAGCTATTTTGGCGAGACCCTGTCTCCCAATGGTTGCAACCCAAATACAACTCGAGGATCCGACTTATCAATTGATATATCCCGAATAATTCAGGTTATAGGACACTTATATTAATTCCTAGCTTGATGCTGACTTCAATATACTCATTACTTATTAGGCCCATTTATGGCAACATTATATCTGCTTGGATTCCCATCACACATTTATTCATCCTCATTCAGTAAATTTACTTATAACACGGTTTGCTTACTGGTCTTCCTATCGTCTTTTTCCCTTCATCATGGCATAACAACCTATAAATCTCACAATAACTTTATCAAGGTGTTCAAAAACCACCATTTACTTTAATCCCTTCAACTTTCAAGGTATACAAAAACCATTATCATTCCTTCAATATAAAAACCATTAAGTTTGTAACCCTTTCAATTATCATTCATGGAATGCAAATAACTCATTATCTAATCAATTCTGGAGTAAAAAACTCATTATCATTATTATTATCACATTAATTCTGGTGTTATTTCACCGCTGCTTTAGTTAATTTACTTGGCATACCCACCTGCCAGTGGTGAAATTATATTCGATTTCCCCTCTAAGATCTCGTTAATTATTTCTTATTCATCATTACGGGTTCCAATTATTTGACATTTCACACAATGCATTTATATCTTTTACAATCAACAAAACTCTGTTTATGGTTACCCTACCATACATTTAAATCATTATTCATTTGGTTAGTGCGTGATACCACATAATGTAATGAAACTTTCATTACTTACCCCATGTGCTGAGCTGGCTGATGACCGTACTTATGAATGGTTTCGCCCATCTCGATTTTTGTTTACCAACACATATTAAAACAATTTCCTACAATCTTCATTTTCTTAGCACTTAATTTACACTGATACCTTTTAATTGACATTATCACATTAACCTATGAAACACATATAAAATATCCCTTATTTCACTTGGGATGTACACTTATTTATCTATTTACACAATCACTTCTTCACACGCATCGTATCTCAGCAGCTGACGAAAGTTTCCACAACCCCTGACGATTTTCCCTGATGTTCTTACTCGAAAGTCTCTCCTATCTACCTCCATCTCCCTGCATCGAACGTGTGTCCTACTCCTTCAATGTCTCCCCTATCCTTTCAAAAACTCACTGTTTTAGTCTCTGTGTTTGCAATGTTTATATTTACATGTAGCTATTATCACTTCTTCTGCTTACTTTGGCGTTAAATTGTCTATTTACTCCGCCGTAACTCTATCCTTCTATCGCTGTCTATTGCAAATCGTATTCTTTACAAGCTTGGCCTCCATTCGAGGTCCTTAGACTGTCTATCGAATTATTATCTTGACGAATACTCCCTTGAGTACGTCTACTGTGGTATCGAACCAATGCTCTTCGATGTTCTATCTGGGTAGAATACTTTTCCTAAGCTAACGCAATAACTGTTCATGCTGTCCCCCTCTGGGATCTATTGTCTGATAATCGTCTCCACTAGACGTAGCGTAGCTTCTCTCTAGAGTTCCTATGACTGCAATAACGTGGTCTTGAACTGGTGTGTCTCTGAACTTAGAGTTCACAGATGACTTTAACTTTCCTCCTCAGGGCGTACTTGGTGATTGTATAGCGTGACGTGACGTGAAATCACTCCGAGTCCGTAGATCGACTTGTATTATAACGTGCCTCTTCCGAGGTCCAAAATGAACTCTGAGTAGCCTGGCCTACTCTCAGGTCCACAAGATGAACAACTCAATAGCGTGACGTGACGTGACTCTCTCTCGAGCTCCAAGATCGACTGTATTAACGTGACGTGACTCTCTCTCGAGCTCCAAGATCGACTGACTTAAGCTCGGCTCGGAAGCTCTTATATTTAGTTTGGGACGAAAAGTAGTTCTCAAATGACTTCTTGAGCTCAAATTTCGATTACCTGATTTGATCACCTATCCAAAATTATTCACAGGTGAGGAATATCCTAAATGATTGATCCCTCCTTAGGGGATCAAAATCCGTTTGTTTGATTATTTTTAATTAATTAAAAAAATATATTCTCATTCAGGGGCCTGGTTAGTTTGCTCCATTCTTCCACGGATATGTCCGCGGGCTTCATAATGACGTAGTCTGTATCAGCAGTTTTTATCCCTGCATATATTATAGACTTGAAACACACAGAAAAATCTCGTTTCCCTGGAAACCTATGAATATGGCTTCATAATGTTGCATTTTTGACTGGCCAAATTGTTCTCGGTTAATTTCTGACTGTAAGACGAGTAATTTTCCTTTCTCTGTACACGTTTTATGCTGAATCGTAGTTTTAGGGGCCTCACTCGAGAGGAGTAATTATCATAAACTTTAAAAAGATGTCCCCTCTAGATGTGGCACTTCACCGGCCATCAATCCTTCCAAAGTCGCTGCGCTGGTGGAATGTTAAGAGTCTCTCACCCCAACCAATTTCTTCATCTGCAGCCCTTCTTAATGGCTCCATATGTTTATATTATATTAAAATTGTCAATGTTAATGGGTATTTATTCGTTCCTGTGGGTTTTTAATATACCATCTGCTCCTTCTTAGTCTTGGTTCCAGAGTCCAATCTCTGTAAAAATCCTTTCTTAGTTTGCTATGACTTACTTCCATTCTATCAAACAATCGTGTGTTCGATCTTGTACCATCTCTGATTGGGTACAATACAAGGTATTATTCACTGAGATTCACGGTTGACCTTGCATTGCAATGAGCATGGCTGAGTGCTGCGGGATCTCTGCCCTCTATCTCAAAAACGGTTGGGCGTATGAATTTGTTTTCAAACAAACTTTGTCGCAAAAGTTATCATCTACAATTTTTATAATAAATGTTAACATCATTGGAGCTACAAATACCTAGATATCGCGAAAATCTGATTTTTGTGACCTTTGACCATTAGGGCAGTATTCTCTGCAACATACTCCACTTTCCTTTTTTTTTATCTCAATTTCCTCAACTCCAATTTTCGTTTCCTTACACATAGCACATTAACTGTACTCAATGGGGTAATTTCCTTAAGAGGGTATGGTTTAAGTCTGTTAGTTTTATTGATTCTTTTTCTCAACAGATGGGGAAGAATATTATTTGTAGGAGTCAATCCTAATTCGCTAATGTTTATGTTTGCGGGAATTGTGGAAAACAATGTCTTGGATTGAGAAAAGAATGTTTCCCCAGCTTAATGTAGCATTTCTGTATAATGCGAACATTGTTGTTTCCAGAATCATCGTTAACAATTTCTACAAAGTTTACGGGTAAGTAATTAAAACTATAGGCAGAGAGAGCATCGTTTATAATTTTTTCCCGATCTTCTCCATCGCGCAGTTCGATTTGCACACCAGTCAATTTCCGATTATTTTTATTACCCCAAACACAAATTGCAAAACTTTGTTAAACACCACACAACAACTATTATGTAGGTTATCCGATAGCTTGGTCCACATGGACGCGATCGGCACCGAGTACAGGGGCACTTCTTTTAAGTAATATTTGTTGGCTTTTAATACACTAACACAATCTTCGAGTGAGTCAAATATACCATCCGTTTTGTAGTTGTAAATTGTTGCCTCTAGTCTTGTAATACCATGTTCTTTAGCTAAGGAAATCGTAAACGTTTCCCATAGACGGGTGTCTGGACATCGGATAAAGTCTATAATATGGTTTCCAATGACTTTGCTTACACCAGGACTTGTAATATGACATATACATTTGTTATATATCTTTATTCTAGAATTAGAGTTCATTCAAGTTAAACAGTCTATACCAACCGTTTTATCATTGTTCACAATCACATTACACTTTTCTCGATACTCTCCTTGCACACAAAAGTTGTGATTCGATGTTAGGTAATCACACATCTCTGCCTCGTTAAAAACACCAGCCAAATCTTGGGTTATGTCCAAATCCATAAGAAAAAAACTCCTCAGCACGAAGCTGTTGCAATATCTCGGGAAGTTCGGCTAACAGAACATCTAATTTAACATCAGCTGGCTCCACTTTGTATGGTATAGCCACAGGATTTTTATACTTTTCCATAATGTTAACCATTCCTTTTTCCCCAAGTTGTGCCCTGAGTCCCCGTGCCATTGCACACTCGTTGTTGAGTAGAGAAAATGGTAGCTTTGCCTTGACACCGTGTTTAGCACAGATGAACTTGGAGAATTTACCACGTAAATAGAGGTTGAAAGCACCACACACCTCTTTCTTTAGCAGCACAGTCTTAATATTTTCCAATTGATCTTGGCAATCCACTTGGTCACATATCTTAACCACCATAACGTGTTCACAAAACGGCTCCGTAATCGGGGTAAGGAGATTAATATTTTATCACTTAGGAGCGTCTTGTTTTCTGTGTAGTTTATATTACCAATGTCTGTAACCAGATTGTCTAGGTTTCCCATCAACAACCACAACCCAAACCGTTCGTTGGTAGGCTTTATTCTGTTCCCCATAAGTTGAGGGACACTAAACACTCTAGAGAGGGACATCTTCACACTTTCAACTACCACGAAGCACTGATCGAATGCATCCGTAACGTCTCTTATACTGTTTATACCACTATCTGTACCCGGCATGCGTTGCAATGCCAATCAAAGAAAGTGTTGGCGTTGTAACTTTGCTTGTGGATGTGCTTTTGGATTCCCAATATTTTTTTCTTTTTCCGTTAACCACTTCTAAACTATTGCAAAATTGATTTACTATCTCAAAAAATCATGGGAGCGTGCTCAATAACTCAACAAAGTTTCATCGCAATGAAATGAATGGTATATGAACGCATACGGGACTTGACTGAAACGATTCGAGTGCCGTCACCCATTTGTTGAATATACTCGTACGCTACCTATTGTAAAATGGATTTACTAATTCGAAAACCTTCCCTGGCGTGTACTCAACAACTCATCAAACATTCATCGCTATCAGATGAATGGCATATGAATGCATACGGGATTTTATTTAAACGATTCGCGTGCCGTCACTCATTTGTTGAATCTACTTGTGCACCACCCATTGAAAAACGGATTTACTAATTCATACACCTTCGCAGGATTGTACTCAACTCACTAAAGTTTTATCACAATCGGATGAATGCTATATGAACGCATACGGGATTTGGTTGAAAAGATTCACGCACTGTCGCTCATTAGTTGAATCTACTCGTGCACTACCAATTGTAAAATGGATTTTCTAAATCAGAAATCTTCGCGGGAGTGGAAACAACATTTCACCAACTTTCGTTGGAATCGCATGAATGGTATATGAACGCATAGGCTACAGAGTTTTTTTTAAACGATACGCACGCCGTTACACATTTGTTGAATCTACTCGTGCGCTACCTATTGTAAAAAGGATTTGCTAAGTCAGAAACCTTTCCTGGAGTGTGCACAACAATTCACCAAAGATTCATAGAAATCGGATGAATGGTATATGAACGCATTCGGGACTTTGTTTAAACGATTCGCGTGCCGTCGATCATTTGTTGAATCTTCTTGTGTGATACCTATTGTAAAGTGGATTTACTAAGCCGGAAACCTTCCTTGAAGTGTACACAATGTCTCACCCAAATTTCATCGCTATCGAACGAATAGTATGTGAACGCATACAGGTCTTTATTGGAACGCTTCACCCGTCGTCGCTCATTTGTTGAATCTTCTTGTGCGATTCCTATTGTAAAGTGGATTTACTAAGCCAGAAACATTCCATGTAGTGTACACAATAACTCACCCAAGTTTCATCGCTATCAGACATATAGTATATGAACGCATACGGGACTTTTTAGAACAAATTAAAAATTATATTGTTTTTGACTAGGCGTGGGATAGAGGTAAGAGTAAGAGTTGAGAGTCATTCATTAACCTTAGAATACTTTGGATTTTTAGAATTTTAGTGTGTTGTTGTTGTTGTTGTTGCTTACAAACATGGTGGTAAGCATTATGCTGTCATAAAAAAGGGCTCACATACTTTCCAAGGCCAAATAAGCCTACAAGTAGGAGCAAATATGAGAGAGTTAATACAAAAGCCAACATATGGGGCCGATACAAAAGCCAATACAAAAAGCCAACATAAAAAGCCAACACAAAAAGCCAACAAAAGCCATCAAAAAGCCAATAAAAGCTAACCAAAAGCCAACATAAAGGCCAATACACAAGCTGATTGTAAAATGTTAAACACTTGCATAGGTAAAGCAATATTCCCATACAATTACGTCATTTAACTTTTTGTTACGTCATGCGACAAGTTAAATCTTGTCAGGGTTCCAATCGATAACCATCTGCTGGAAAAGGAATTGCAAGATTCAGATATAGAGCAAAAATAAAGAAAGAGTTGTATTCTGTGGGTAAATATGCATTTTTTTAATGTAACGAGTGGTCCATAGCAATGGGGGCGTCACCTCAAGTCCTACGACACCTCATTCGTGAAACTCCGACCATGGGTTTGAGAGAAAAATCTATTTAAATGTTTCAACTTCGCGCGGTGGCAATGTTGGTTTGTTGGGCACAGCGGTGTCGAGTGAAGTAGAAGCCCCCTTACCCCATTACTAACAACACTCATGCCTCACATGCCTCTCTATGTAGTTAAAATTCCTGATTGTTGTTGTTTTAGTCTTCAGTTTTTTTGACTGGTTTGATGCAGCCCTCCATGCCGCCCTCTCCTGAGCTAATCGTTTTATCTCTACATAGCTACCACACCCTACTTCCGAGGCAATCTGTTTAACCCTGGTCTACCCCTTCAGTTCTTGTCCTCGACTCTCCCATCCATAACTAAGCTTAATATTCCTGGGTGTCTTAATATCAGTCCTACCAACCTATCTCTTCTCTTCATTAGCAGTCGCCAGAAACATCTCTCCTCTCCCATTCGTCTTAATACCTCTTCATTTGTTACCCTATCTACCCATCTGATTTTTATCATTCTTCTGTAACACCACATTTCAAACGCTTCAATTATCCTCTTTTCTGCTGCACCATTAGTCCAAGTTTCACCTTTTATAGTGTCACGCTCCAGACAAAAGCTTTCAAAAATGACTTCCTAATACATAAATGTATATTCGATGTCAACAGATTCCTTTTCTATTGAAATGCTTTCCTTGCCTGTGCCAACCGGCTTTTTATATCCTCTTTGCTTCGTCTATCACTGGATATTTTGCTTCCTAAGTAACAGAAGTCTCCTACTTCCCGTAGCGTTTCACCTGCCAATTTGATATTTATAGAGGTTTCTGATTTATTTCGGCTGCATTCCAATAATTTTGTTTTACATTATTGATTTTCATCATGAATTCTTTCCTCAAGACGGAGTCAATACCATTCAAATACTCGTTAAAATCCTTTGGCGTATCGGCCAAGATGACGATGTCATCAGCAAATCTCAAAGATGAAATTATTCCTTCTTGAATTTTCGCTCCCACTTTAAATTTTTCTCCAATTTCCAGATTATTGTGTTTTTAGAGATCTTTGAAATGCGTTGCCCTCGCACATGGCATAGATGCATTGTCAAAGGAAAACATTCCATGTTACGAACATGGGCCGCATAATCTGTACCGAAGCTTCTGCAGATTTAACACAAGGCCTATTCTGAACAGCAGTTCCTTGAACTCAGATTTGCCAACATTGTATTGTAACTTTCCATGTGGTTTATCTCTGTACCTCAACATACAGAAGAGTGCTTTAAAAATCATGTCTTGTGTAAATTTTGGAAATGGTAGTGAGTGTGTTTTTTTCCGGACTGGATACTCGCTCTTAGAAATTATTTTCAGTAAAATAGACTGGTTCACATTGAGGTGTGTGACGGCGCAATGCCTTAAGTGTTACGGAAACGGCAATAGCCCCCATAGATCTTCGTTACTACTGAAATAACGACCAGACTGTTATTTGTACTTAACTATACGGGATTTGTGAGCCCAGGTTTTATGAAATTGAACGTAGCTATATTGCTACCTTTTTTAGTAGCCGCTATTGTAGTGTTTTAAAAATTAAAGGTGGTTTTAGAAGGCGCTTTCCCTATTTTTTTACCCCTGGCACTACAGCCCATGAATGGCTTAGGCCTATCATGCGACCGCTTCCCAGCATTTGTCCTGCAGATATTGTGGTGACGCGTGGTCAATGCATCGTGTCTCCTCGGCCGTTAATCTTGTTCTTCGTGACCGGGGCGCTGCCTCACTATCGGACAGCTATTCACTTGTCCTCACGAAGCTGAGTGCATCCCGTTGCAGCTCTCACGTCAGTGTCTAAAATCTCTGACGGAGCCGGGAATCGAACCCTGGGCCTCCGGATGAGAGGCAGGCGCGCTACCCTGTTCCTATTGTGTTTATATATATCTTGAAAAAGATAATAACTGGATTGGCATTGCCTCCTACAGGAATATATAGAAAATCGGATATCATACCTTGAGGTAGTGTTGCCATGGAAACGGACTTGCCATTAGTTCATCAGTTTATCAGAGCGAAGATAGTTTTCTGCGAATATCTTTGAAACTGTTGGTTTTAGGGCCTTAAAATATGGTTTTCGGTGCCCCGTAGGGACATACCGAGTATTGTTTCTTGCATCGAGGGGCGTAAAATGAGGTATGTCCGGTCCTTATGCGACAACTTGGATATTTTGTCCCAGTTCAGTATTTTTGGTGACCTTTCAGTTATGTTGCCAAGGGGCCTGAATGGAGTGGTCTGTCCGAAATTTAAAGTAGACAGTGTTACCCGCTGGGTTACAAAGGGTAGGTATACAAATTTTGGTTCAGGTCGGTGAAACGGTGTGGATATGTATAAATAACAGATAAACAAACTGACAAACCAACATTGTGTTTTATATATATTGAACCCTTGCAACGAAGCAGATGAGATTCAATTTCGGGGGGTGATACAGTCCATTTCGTAAAGTTGTTGTTAAGCGCTTCTTATAACATGCAGGGTAACAATTAACAAAATAACATGCAGGAAAAAGTGAATACCAGGATTAAAACATATGAATTTAATAAACAAATCAACAAATTTCACTATTTACAACTAAAACACAAGGTCTCCCAAATGACACCCACTTGAATTAATAAAATTGCCAAACTAGGCCTGATCTCAGGAGAGATCGTAAACATCTGAACCAAATGTCCCAAATTACTGCAATGACATGTGCGTGTGCGGCTTCTCTGCATGCGTTACGATGTGTACAATTTAATGCGAGATCCGTTACCATCCAGTAAACCTTCAGGGGACGAATCTTCATTGTCTTAGAGCTAGACAGACACGAGGAACCAACTAAACACAAATTAAACTAATCCGACACTTCCTACACTAAATAAGACAAAAATAATTTCCGCATGAAATTGGAATCAAAGAATTGCCGTAGCAAACAACATTAACGCCTAAAATTAGGACTTTTCAAATCAACACAAGTAAATCAACACGTGACCAAACAAGAAGAATGCACACATGGCCGCTTGCCATTTTTACATGAAAAACAATATACACCCAACGGTGTCACAACAGACAACAATATAAGCAAATGAAATGAGTCACAGAAATCACTAGGCTCAAAGCCAACATTTACATCATAAACAAATATTTCATTTCATACGATATGCGGTAATTTGTAACGGACATGGCGAACTCCCAATTTAATATTATGATCCAATGACCATTAAAAGAACAGGTTTGCTACAGATAGCTTACAGGGGTCAGTCGGTCAGCTGGACTGCCTAAACGATGAATCACCAGACATAGATGGGCGCAAGGTGGAATCTGCACATCTGTCAACCCACGTGTCAATTACCTCGACCTGACGTAGCAATGGCTCGAGTCTCGAAGAAGTGTGCTCCCAATAGCACATAATATACGTGTGTGTGTCAAAATAAAATATCTTAGCATTTCCCCCCGGAAATCCAAGAATCAGCACAGGATACGGAAAGGTAGCCTCCAGAGCGCTTCCCCCGTCCATAAAAATACAACCACAATATTTGAGGGCGGTAGACACATTTTATCCCTCATCACGAAGAATCAATACACACACCTTGACACAATACACACACCAGAATCACACGTATGGGTTTGACAGAAACCTGAAATAAAAGACATGAATATTTCCACCGACTTGCGTACCCAATCTAGTCCGTGACTGAAGAACCTGAAAAGGGATCCTAAAAAAACTCAAAAAAATAAATATAGAACTAAGGTGTTCTACAGTGACATCTTAACTTGTTGCACTCGGCAAACTTAGTATGAATAAAAACCTGTTCGTAAAAACATCTAACAACTTTTACCCCCTTCTCCTACTAAAAATGAATTCGAATAAAAGCACCATTTATCGACCGTGACGAATTTCGCATTCGCATGAATAAAATCAAAATGCACGCGCCGTGCATACTAATAATGACTCATAAGAAAAAATACAATCAAACAAAATTTTGGCCACGTGCCAATGTACATTTAAATATAACAGTGTCGGCACACGAAATCAAAAAAATACGCAAGAAAAACCATGAATAAAATTATTTACACGTTCCCGCGTCTATTCTAGCTACATATTGAATAAATCAATGGTTTGTACATCACCACCCAGCCTGCAGAAAATCAACCTCCATCCCAATGCATTCCGCCACGGGAAATCTACTCCGTCATCGTCGACATCCTGGTAGAGGCGTAGCACTTCATTCCACCAAACGACCTTACTGTAGACATCTTGGCGTGGTTTCTTGAAAAGAAATGTTCAAAATTAATATTCTACCTAGCTAGATTCGCTATGAGCTACTGACTTTCACTCAAAAGGTCCTGGGCGATTACTCCACGTTGAACTGGCCCTATCTAAGCATTTGCTTACTTCACACGCACATATACATCTCACACAAAATATAACAAAAAATTTACAGAAAATATTACAACCTTAGTCCGCCACGCAACTGGTTTTTAACAAGTCTCGCAAATTACGTATGCCGAGTAGCGCTTATCTCAACTAGAGATCTCCCCTCCGCTAGGCATGAACTCTGCTCCCAAGGGCACAATGAAATGTTCGTTCAGACTGACGTGAAGTATGCTCACCAGAGCCTGATAAAATCATGTCTAAAACCGGCGTGAACGATGCTCCTCAGAGCTCGATAAAGTTGTGTCTCATACTGGCGTGAACTACGCTCCTCAGAGCTCGATAAAGTTGTGTCTCAAACTGGCGTGAACTACACTCCTCTGAGCTCGATAAAGTTGTGTCTCAAACTGCCGTGAACTACGCTCCTCAGAGCTCGATAAAGTTGTGTGTCAAACTGCTCATCACCGGTCAATTTATTAGAAACTGACGGAATGGAGTGGAGTGGGGGCAATCTGTGAAAATAATCTGTAATTTTCAACTCACAGACTTGGGACTAGTATCAAACTTCTTCTTTTTATTTAAACGACTCAATGCACACATGCGGAATCCTATCGCATCGGCGGTTCTTCATACACGTGTTTTTAGCGCCTTTTTTTGGTGCACATATCTCCGCGTGGTTTAGGCGTCCTCTCTCCTGATTCGCTGATTCAATCGTGTATTGGTTGGAAATTCACTTCTGGCCCGCCCATAATGACGCCAACTTGGATGCGCGTTCACCCTGAATTTGTCCTTGAACTGGGCTTAGCTGGTCATCCCCTGGAATAACTACCACGCTACCTCTGTTGCAAGCGTTGCGACACACTACCTGTCCTCCGTTGTCAATCTCCAACATGCACTGCCTGGATATCAGTAATAATAATAATAAAAATCATGAAGACTTATTGATCGGCCAATCAATAAGGGTTCATTTATCCTCAGCAAGGTTTTGAAATTCGAAGCAAGTGATTGATTTGGATTTTAAAAACAATATCCACAGTAGTACAGATAACATCAGTTAAGTACCTCACTCCTCTGCCTGAGTGTGCATTCCACAGTCCCAATTAGTGTGCGCGCTTCTCGCTGCAATGTGCACCTCTGAGATGTCATTCACCCGTCTCGCTAGACCTCCCCTCTCTTACTCACACAATTACAACTTCGGCCAGACCTGCCCTCTTGTTTACAAACAAAGCTCGCTCTCCTAGGTATCACGTAGCCACGTGCATTTGAGTGTGGGCTCTCAAATTAATTTTTGCAATTGATTCTGCATCCCATGTCCAGATTACTCATCAAATGGTTCCCTCTTCTTCTGCTCCCATCTTCTTCTTCCGCTACCGTCCTCTTCTTCAGCTACCGTCTTCTTTTTCCATATTTCCAGACCCTTGCCTGAAACTTGGTCCCGCAAATTTTTTCTGCTATTTTTCCGCGTCTCCTCCTGTCTTGTCACCTTTTCTGCTTCCTCGTTACTGTGATTGTCGGGATTTCTTCTGTCTTTCATGTCTCGTCCCCACTTCTCTTTCTCTGCTTCCTCTTTTGCATTTAATTCGTCCAAATATTTTTGCGACTCAGTGTAACGCTCGTTCCAATCATTACGGTAATCTCTCTGGTGTTCTTGCCGATAATTCCTCTGATTATTCCATCTACCGTCCCCGTTCCTCTGATATGGTCTACCCTGCCTTTGGTTTCCTCTCCAGTTAGTGTTTTCTCGCTGGTACGTCCTCTGATTTTGATTGTTGTAATGATCACGGCAATTTTGGAAGTTCCTGTTATTATTATTATTGTATTGGTTTCGACCGTTGAATTCCTGCCGTCTGGGCGTAAATTGTGTGCTAGTGGACTGTGTCTTCGTCTGATTGTTCTGACTTTGACCGTTTTGATGCCCCTGATCTATTTCTGCAGTGTTCACGCATTCCATATTCTGTCTCCCGGTCTGCGGACTGATCATACTCGTTTCGTCCAAGTGGCGGAGTATCTCCTCGGCCTGAACTGTGGTTTTGATATTTCCTGCCACTAAAAATTGCTGTATGTTCATCGGAAGCTGCTTGCCGATAGTTAATACCATGTTTTCCTCGGAAGGGGGCTCGTCAAAATCCCGGAATTGTACTAGCTGCTGACTAAAAAACTCAGAAAACCTTGTAGGGTGTGTACTATGGTATTTTCTGGTATATAAGTCCATCCTCAACCCCTGCTGCAGTGAAGGACTCCAAAACTTCCTCAAAAATGCTTCTTAAAACTGGGCCATGTCATTAAACGTATACTTGAAGCTTTGAAACCATATTAAACTTGAGCCCTCTAAAAATTTCTCCACTAGACGAAGCTGTTTTGCGGGACTGACGTGTTGGTCATTAAATTAATCATCCAGTTGGCGCAAGAATGCTTTTGGAGTAGATCCTGAATTTTCCCTGAATTTGTCTGGTTTAAAATCATTTCCCCTAATGACTTGTACGACTTGGGCAGGTGTCACACCAGGTTGAGGAGTTGACGTCTCCCCTCTGTAATTGTGGAATGTGTCGCAAGTTATCTTTGGACTCTGACCTCGGCTCGTATCCTCAGCTAGCTTCGACCCCTCCAGACTTCCAATACTTCCGTGTTTCCCTACTGCATTTTCTGAAGAGAATAAAGTGGCATTCTCTAAAGACCTTATCTCATTTTTAACGATGGGTTCTGCGTGTTCTTGGAACTTGGAAATGATACTTTCCTCCAGAGCCTGTATTCTAGAGTTATTCTCGCCTAGCCTCTTTAATATAGTCAGCCTATCCCCTTTAGACTCATTCACCTGCTGTTCCCAATCTTTCCGGATTCTACTCTTCAAATTGTTAATTTTTTCTTCGTTGTTTTCCTGATTCTTCTCAAGCTGTTCTCCTATTTGATCTTGTATCTGCTGCTGAGTTTTAATTAACTGTTCTCCTATCTCATTCTGATTCTTAATTAACTGTTCTCCCATTTCTTCTCGTATTTGCTTTTGATTTTTACTTAACTGGTCTTCCAGGTTTTCGCGCAAGTGCATCCTTTCCTTCTCCGTTTTTATCTCCAGTTTGTCAAGTTCTTTTTATCAATCCTAACACATTGTTGTCGATTGAATGTATCTTCTCTTGTATGTTAATATTCTTCGCCTCTATTCTGTTGAATTGCCCTTGTAATTCATCCTGCGTGCATTTAATCCCTACCGTATTGTTCACACATGATGTCTCGATTTGTTTCAGTTTGGCGGCTACCATTCCATCTAACTGCACTAGTTTGTCGTCAAATTTGGATTCTAGTCTCTTGATTTCGCCTAGCTGTCTCGAATAATTCTCTGCCACCTCCCCTGCCAGTTTCTCTAGTTCTACTTTAGTACTCTGATTTATTTCAAGGGTTATCCTCTCTAATTGAACTGTTTGTAAGGTTGCCTGCTCCGATAGCTTGTGGTTTAGTTCAACTAACTGTTTATTATTATCATCACTCTGTTCACGTAATTGAGTAGTTATGTTATTTAACTGTTCATCATTGTGCTCTCGAAACTCGTGTAATTGTTTATCATTCTGTTCACGCAACTCGTGTAATTGTTTATCGCTATCCAATTTCTGGATTTGCAATTGCACCGTAATGTTACTGTTCACGTCCTGTAATTGTTTATCGCTATCTAATTTCTGGATTTTCAATTGCGCCTTAATGATACTATTCATGTCCTGTAATTGTTTATCACTCTGTTCACTCATGTTTTTTAACTGTTCCTCCGTCTTTGCAGACATTTGCACAGACATCTGCTCAATCAACACTTTAATCTCCTCGATGCTAGCCATCGCAAAACACACAAATATACTCTGAGATAATAGGGTCATGCAATGGAATTTCAGTCGTACACACACACATGTCTTGATATTTAATTATTACATTGATTCTAATTTAAATAAATTTTCGGTAATCAAACTCTTACTGAATAATGACTCTTAATTCCAAACAACAAATAACTCCCTTGTGATCTGCTTTTAAATTCCTAACTAACTGAATTTACGAAAAACACTTTAATTAACCGAAGTTAATTAAATGTAAAGTAAGGCAACACCTTCCTGCTTTTGACTGAGTTCACTAAATATGCAATTTTTATTAATTTTAAGCCGGGCGCCAGAACAAGTTATCAACAAACACAATATCAATTTCTAACTTTGTTCAACATTTCTAACTTTAAGAACTCAGTGATTTTACTGATACACATGGCGGTAAAACTTCGCCTCAATTTACTGAATTTACTTTTGTCCTGCTAACATGGCATCATTTCTCAGCGAAATAAGTATGAGGTCAACAAAACAACAACAACAACAAACCCCACTTGGGCAGCCATTTTTGATATATGAACCCTTGCAAAGAAGCAGATGAGACTCAATTTCGGGGGGTGATACAGTCCATTTCGTAAAGTTGTTGTTAAGCGCTTCTTATAACATGCAGGGTAACATATAACAAAATAACATGCAGGAAAAAGTGAATACCAGGATTAAAACATATGCATTTAATAAACAAATCAACAAATTTCATTATTTACAACTAAAACACAAGGTTTCCCAAATGACTCCCACTTGAATTAATAAAATTGCCAAACTAGGCCTGATCTCTGGAGAGATCTTAAACATCTGGACCAAATGTCCCAAATTACTGCAATGACATATGCGTTTGCGGCTTTTCTGCATGCGTTACGATGTGTACAATTTAATGCGAGATCCGTTACCATCCAGTAAACCTTCAGGGGATGAATCTGCATTGTCTTAGAGCTAGACAGACACGAGGAACCAACTAAACACAAATTAAACTAATCCGACACTTCCAACACTAAATAAGACAAAAATAATTTCCGCATGAAATTGGAATCAAAGAATTGTCGTAGCAAACAACATTAACGCCTAAAATTAGGACTTTTCAAATCAACACAAGTAAATCAACACGTGACCAATCAAGAAGAATACACACATGGCCGCTTGCCATTTTTACATGAAAAACAATATACACCCAACGGTGTCACAACAGACAACAATATAAGCAAATGAAATGAGTCACAGAAATCACTAGGCTCAAAGCCAACATTTACATCATAAACAAATATTTCATTTCATACGATATGCGGTAATTCGTAACGGACATGGCGAACTCCCAATTTAATATTATGATCCAATGACCATTAAAAGAACAGGTTTGCTACAGATAGCTTACAGGGGTCAGTCGGTCAGCTGGACTGCCTAAACGATGAATCACCAGACATAGATGGGCGCAAGGTGGAATCTGCACATCTGTCAACCCACATGTCAATTACCTCGACCTGCCGTAGCAATGGCTCGAGTCTCGAAGAAGTGTGCTCCCAATAGCACATAATATACGTGTGTGTGTCAAAATAAAATATCTTAGCATTTCCCCCCGGAAATCCAAGAATCAGCACAGGATACGGTAAGGTAGCCACCAGAGCGCTTCCCCCGTCCATAAAAATACAACCACAATATTTGAGGGCGGTAGACACATTCTACCCCTAATCACGAAGAATCAATACACACACCTTGACACAATACACACACCAGAATCACACGTATGGGTTTGACAGAAACCAGAAATAAAAGACATGAATATTTCCACAGACTTGCGTACCCAATCTAGTCCGTGACTGAAGAACCTGAAAAGAGATCTCAAAACAACTTAAAATATATATATATATATATATATATTGAACTAAGGTGTTCTACAGCGACATCTTAACTTCTTGCGCTCGGCAACCCTAGTATGAATAAAAACCTGTTCGTAAAAACATCTAACAACTTTTACCCCCTTCTCCTACTAAAAATGAATTTGAATAAAAGCACCATTTATCGGCCATGACGAATTTCGCATTCGCATGAATAAAATCAAAATGCACGCACCGTGCATACTAATAATGACTCATAAGAAAAAAAAGACAATCAAACAAAATTTTGGCCACGTGCCAACGTACATTTAAATATAACAGTGTCGGCGCACGAAATCAAAAAATACACAAGAAAAGCCATGAATAAAATTATTTACACGTTCCCGCGTCTAATCTACCTACACATTGAATAAATCAATGGTTTGTACATTACCGCCCAGCCTGCAGAAAATCAACCTCCACCCGAAAGCATTCCCCCACGGGAAATCAACTCCGTCATCGTCGACATTCTGGTAGAGGCGTAGCACTTCATTCCACCAATCGACCTTCCTGTAGACATCTTGGCGTGGCTTCTTGAAAAGAAATGTTCAAAATTAATATTCTACCTAGCTAGATTCGCTATGAGCTACTGACTTTCACTCAACAGGTCCTGGGCGATTACTCCACGTTGAACTGGCCCTATCTAAGCATTTGCTTACTTCACACGCACATATACATCACACAAAAAATATAACACAAAATTTACAGAAAATATCACAACAAGTCCGCCACGCAACTGGCTTTTAACAAGTCTCACAAATTACGTATGCCGAGTAGCGCTTATCTCAACTAGAGATCTCCCCTCCGCTAGGCATGAACTCTGCTCCCAAGGGCACAATAAAATGTTCGTTCAGACTGACGTGAAGTATGCTCACCAGAGCCTGATAAAATCATGTCTCAAACCGGCGTGAACGATGCTCCTCAGAGCTCGATAAAGTTGTGTCCTAAACTGGCGTGAACTACGCTCCTCAGAGCTCGATGAAATTGTGTCTCAAACTGGCGTGAACTACGCTCCTCAGAGCTCGATAAAGTTGTGTGTCAAACTACTCATCACCGATCAATTTATTAGAAACTGACGGAATGGAGTGGAGTGCGAGCAATCTGTGAAAATAATCTGTAATTTTCAACTCACAGACTTGGGACTAGTATCAAACTTCTTCTTTTTATTTAAACGTCTCAATGCACACATGCGGAATCCTATCGCATCGGCGGTTCTTCATACACGTGTTTTTAGCGCCTTTTTTTTGGTACACACATCTCCGCGTGGTTTAGGCGTCCTCTCTCCTGATTCGCTGATTCAATCGTGTATTGGTTGGAAATTCACTTCTGGCCCGCCCATAATGACGCCAAATTGGATACGCGTTCACCCTGAATTTGCCCTTGAACTGGGCTTAGCTGGTCATCCCCAGGAATAACTACCACGCTACCTCTGTTGCAAGCGTTGCGACACACTACCTGTCTTCCGTTGTCAATCTCCAACATGCACTGCCTGGATATCAGTAATAATAATAATAAAAATCATGAAGACTTATTGATCGGCCAATCAATAAGGGTTCAATATAGATTGATGATTGGCGTCTATTTAACAATTTATGAGAAACTCCTATTGACGTCATATCGGCAGATGAGGAGCTAAAGTAAATAGGAGACTTCTGTCACAATATAACGGGTAATGGACGAAGGTAAGCATTTCTACAGAAAATAAATTTGTTAGACTTAGGCATTAGAAAGTCATTTTTGAAAGCCTTTGTCTGGAGCGTGGCGCTTTATGATAGTGGAACTTGGACTGTTGGCACAGCAGAAAAGAGGAGACTTGAATGTGGTGTTACAGGAGAATAATAAAGATCAGACGGGTAGATAGAGTAACAACGAGTGGGAGAGGAGAGACGTTTCTGGCGATAGCACGGAGTTCTTATTAATCCAAATTAATCGAGGTATGTTGTGAGTTATCGTTGAAAAAACACATACGAGCTTTAAAATTTAATTTCCTATCCGAAGGGTCCTTATCACGTTTCGTGTATCTCCAACGGTTAGCGAGTAAAACCCACATTTGTGACCTCACTACTTCCTTTGGTTTCAAAATTTCATAATTCCATTTCTTATAGAAAGAGAACGCTAAGAAATAGCAAACTTTTAATGGCATACAATAGATTTAACATTTCATGAGGATGCGAAAGGAGATTTAATATTGCGATCAGAATTTGATAGAGCTTTGGAAGACTTAAGCAGGAACAAAGCACCAGGTATAGATGATATACCGATTGAGTTGCTACGCTGCATAGGAGTTGAAGGTCTGATCAGGTTGTTTCACTTGGTGTGTAGGATTTATGAGACAGGTGAGGTACCCCCTGATTTCAAGAAAAATGTAATCATCCCTATACCAAAGAAAGTGGGAGCTGACAGATGTGAAGATTACCGTACAATCAGCTTGATTACTCATGCTTCAAAAATCCTGTCTAGAATAATTTACAAGAGGATTGAAAGCCAGATAGAAAGGGAGTTGTGTGAAGATCAGTTTGGTTTCAGGAGAAATTTAGGAACAAGGGAAGCTGTATTAAGTCTTAGGCTGATTTTGGAAGGTAGAATAAGGAATGATAAGAGAACGTTCATGACATTTGTAGACTTAGAAAAGGCTTTTGATAATGTTGATTGGACTAAATTGTTTGACATTTTGAAATCTATTGGAATAAAGTACAGGGATAGGAGGGTGATATACAATCTATACAGAAACCAGACAGCAGTCATTTGAGCTGAAGGACACGAGAGAGAAGCTGATATTCAGAAAGGTGTTAGGCAAGGCTGCAACTTATCACCCATACTTTTCAATCTTTACATTGAACAAGCAATGAAGGAAATTAGAGAAAAATGTAAAGTGGGAGTGAAGATTCAAGGAGAAATAATTTCAACTCTGAGATTTGCTGATGACATCGTCATCTTGGCCGACAAGCCTGAGGACTTGAATGAGTTTTTGAATGGTATGGACTCCATCTTACGGAAAGAGTACATGATGAAAATTAATAATTGTAAAACAAAAACAAGATGTTCAGCAAAGAACATATAGCCTACTTTCTCCTAAATGTATGGGTATATTTATGACTCTTTGTCCTCATCCCAAACACAATCACCTCTACCACCATGTATTGTTTGTTTTCTTTTATATTGATAATTAGCCAGTAAGTGTCAAAATCAATATTGTATACTTTATGATGATTGAATAACAAAACTACTAACTTATTGTAACGCATTCACGTCCGTGAATCTCTATATTAAGTCAGCCTGCAAAGTTAAGATTCTTCTGTTTTGGGTATCTTCCCCTTTAAAAATCCGCGCCGATCACAGTAGGTTGGTGCTGCGACCTATGAGTGAATTAATCTTTATGTTGTACGCCTATGCACTGCCATCGTAATGTACTACGATGGCAGTGGCCTAAGGGTGTTGAATGAGTAGACAGTTTAAAGTAGCCAAGAGGGAGGCGATCCAGCTGGCAGTGTTTAAAGGTAATCGGAGTGCGATCGTGGCTAATAGTTGAACTACCAGTATTACAAAATTGCCATACTTCAGGAGGCCAGGTATTTACAAAGCGGTAAGTTTGGAACAATATTACCCACATAACCCACAAGAGGACAGCACCGTACAGAGGCATTAAGAAGGCTGTGGTTAATGACAACGTGTATCTAGTTCTTCTATTCTCCTTTTCCTAATGTCTTCTGTTTATGTGCGATGCTGGGGCTGTGATTTTATTAATAAACGAGTGTATACATTAGCCTCTCCTTTGAGCTAAATGACATCTTATTCAGTATCTGTGGAAAGAGCTCGTGCACATCATTTGTAAAAGAATTCAAGAAAAAAAAGTTAACTGTAACAGTACTCGATCACCAGCCAACTGCGTGACAGACTAACACGCTAGCCCAGAGCTAATCCTATCCTTAACCTCATGGTGTTCTTAACTGACATAATAGATACAACCTGTTGGCAAATAATGACTTTAAATTAACGATTTCTTTACAGCAGTACATCTTCATTAAAGATAATTTCATACAAAGTTTATATTATTATATCAGTTGGGTATATCACATACAACATACTAAAACTATTGAAATATAAGACAGGCACATGAGGACAGCTGCCATCTTGTCGTGTGACACAGACAGCTCAGATCTTTTAAGCCACTCATACAGTATAATATTATAATATTAAATTATAATAAATAACGGATCACGACCTTCAGGATAGCTTAAACCACCCTAGGCTCGATAATCGGAATTGGTGGGTCTTAAGCTATTGATTAAAATGGTTGAATAATTCACACGGCCGCCATCCTGAAATGGCACGGCCGATTACCTTGAATGTTAGGTGAAATACGCGTCCTATATAAAGGTATGTTGTCACCAAATTTGGTAGAGATCGGATGATTAGTTTAGCCGTAATTTGATTTTACGTTTTGAACGTTTGAGTGGCCGCCATTCTGTTTTGGTAAAGATGGCGGCGATATAAAGTATGACACTGAGGTGCCCTTTGCTAGTGCTACCTCTGTACCAAATTTCGTTCAATTCGGTTTCACCGTGTTCGAATTGATAGGGGGGACAGACATTCAGAGTACACACACTCACACACACACACACACAGACTCACACACACACATACACACACACAGACAGACACACAATTTTTCGCCCTGTGTTGATCTCAGAAGTCTACTTTCATTTTTTTCAAAAATCGAAAGTAGGCTAATACTAGAATGCAGCCGAAATAAATCAGAAACCTCTATGGACATCAAATTGGCAGGTGAAAAGCTGAAGGAAGTAGGAAACTTCTGTTACATAGGAAGCAAAATAACCAGTGATGGACGAAGCAAAGAGGATATAAATAGTAGGTTGGCTCAGGCAAGGAAAGCATTTCTACAAAAAAGGAATCTGTTGACATCGAATATAGATTTAGGTATTAGGAAGTCATTTTTGAAAGCCTTTGTCTGGTGCGTGGCGCTCTATGGAAGTTAAACTTGGACTATTGGTGGAGCAGAAAAGAGGAGAATTGAAGCATTTGAAATGTGGTGTTACAGGAGAATGATGAAGATCAGATGGGTAGATAGGGTTACAAACGAAGAGGTATTAAGACGAGTGGGAGAGGGGAGATGTTTCTGGCGACTGCTAATGAAGAGAAGAGATAGGTTAGTAGGACACATACTAAGACACCCAGGAATAGCAAGCTTAGTTATGGAAGGAAGGATCGAGGACAAGAACTGTAGGGGTAGACCAAGGTTAGAATATGTTAAACAGATTGCCTCGGATGTAGGGTGTGGTAGCTATGTAGAGATGAAACGACAAGCTCAGGACAGGGAGGCATGGAGAGCTGCATCAAACCAGTCAAAAGACTGAAGACTCAAACAACAACAACATTTCATTTTCTATCCGAAGTGTCCTGATCACGTTTCGTGTATCTCCAACGGTTAGCGAGTAAAACCTTAATTTAGTTCCGCCCTTTAAAACAACAATAACTTCTTCTTCTACGCGATCAGGCCCAGTGGACCGCGCGCTGCTACAAGTTTCCTTCTCCATCGTCTCCTATCCATAGCTGCCATCCGCCAAGTGTCTACGCGTATCGCTGCCTGTTGCAGATCTTCATGGAGTCCATCACTCCACCGCTTCCTTGGTCTCCCTGGTGGTCTTCTTCCTGTGGGGATGAAATCCAGTAGCTTCCGTGGCCATCGGTGGTCTCCCATCCGGGCTACATGTCCAGCCCACTGCAGTCTTCTGGTTTTGATGGTTCCAGCTATGTTGGCATCATGGTACAGGTCTTCTACTTCATGATTGTGTCTAATCCTCCATTCACCCGTGTGTACATCCCTCACCGGTCCGAAGATCTTCCGAAGAACTTTTCTCTCAAAAACGAGTAGTTTATGAAAGTCCTGTTTTCGGATACTCCATGTCTCACATCCATATAGTACAACGGGTTGGATCAGAGTTTTATACAGACGAATTTTGAACTGTCTGGAGAGACTTCTGGACCGAAGAAGCTGTGTTAAGCTGTAGAGAGTTCGGTTTCCTGCTTGGATCCTGGCGTTGATTTCTGCCTCACATGATGAGTTCTCCGTGAAAAGCGATCCTAAATACTTAAATTCACGGAGCCTCTTGTAGGACTGGTCCCCTACCCGGAGTGACTGTAGTTGCCCAAAAACGTGGCCTTGCCCGCGAGTCATATTGAGGTACTCCGTCTTGGTTTCATTCACGATTAGCCCAAATTTGTTGGCAGCTGCCTTGAGTGCTCTGGTCATTTGCCTCAACTCTTCCTGAGAGCTGGAGAGTAAACTGATATCATCTGCGTAGGCAAGGTATGCTAGGTTCTTCCCTTCGACTTGGATTCCTTCAAAATTCTCTCGAAAGGTCTCGTGTATGATCTTCTCCAAGGCAAAATTGAACAGTGTAGGAGATAACCCGTCTCCTTGCCTGAGACCCGTCAAAATTTCAAAATCCTCCGTCACTCGATTTCCCATTTTTATCTTACCGCGTGTTTCGCTCAGACAGATCGCTACCAAGTTGATGAGTTTCTCGGCCATTCCAAACTCTCTTAGGCAACTGAGTAGGCTCTTTCGGTGTATGCAATCATAGGCCTTCTTGAAATCTACGAATAACACGTGGAGTTCTTTGCCATATTCACCCAGTTTTTCAGTAAGCTGTCGGAGAACGAAGATATTATCTACTGTGGAACGCCCCAGCCGAAAGCCTCCCTGGTAATCACCAAGCACTGATTCTGCCACTGGTTGAATTCTATCTATGAGGCAGTTGGACAAGATCTTGTAGCAGACGTTAAGCAGGGCGATTCCTCGATAGTTATCACATTTCAATTTGGAACCCTTCTTAGAGATTGGAAAAATCAGAGCTGTTTTCCATTCTGACGGTAGTTCTTCTTTGATCCAGATTAAAACAACAATAACTAATATTAAAAAAAACTTAATTTGTGCAATAAAACACGTCAAAACCGAGAGGTGCAGTATATCTTATATATAAAAGTGAAAATCTGTATGTATGTATGTGGGTGGGTTGGTTCCGTATACAAATCTACACCGTTCCACCAATCTCAACCAAATTTTGCATACACATAGTTTAGGACCCAGAAAGAACCGCTGGCTACATGAATTTTTGATAGTCTTTCTCATTCTTCTAATTTAGGCCCTTTTGCACTCGAGCAAAGGCTAATAAATTCATAAAATATACTCATGAAGGAATGGCAAGGCAGATAGTTTCCATGGCAACATAGCTCAAGTCGAGACACGGCCGACTGGATGCCATTTGCGCTCTGCACTACCGGTATAGAAAATGAGGAGCTTTACTTGAAATCCCGTTAGTTACTCAACTGATCACACAGCACTGTCAACCGCGTATAGCATAACAAAGACTTGACACTATCTACTAGATATTTGTCAAATACCACTCACTCACTCACTCACTCACTCACACATTCATCACGAAATCTCAGAAACCACCCAACGGATTGGAATGAAATTTGGTATGCAGCTTCCTCAAGGGCCGTAAACGCCCACTAAGAAAGGATTTTTGGATATTCAGGTTCTAAAGGGGAGTTAAGGGGGTAGACCTGCATTTCATTGAATAGCAATATCTCCCGATTGGTTTCATTGGGGCATGTGATACTCGGCATATAAACTCATCATTAAAAATAAAAAGACATATGTCTGAGGGTTTTTCGATGTGGTGTATATTATGAGGTGAAAGGGGTGAAAAGTGGGGGTTGAAAGATTCCTAACGGAGCCTGTATCTCTTAAACGACATAGGCGAGGAGTTTGAAACTCAGCGGAATAAAATCAGCATAAAAATAAGTAATTAGGTGTTGGACCGTTTTTTCATCAATCCAATTTAAGGGGCCCATGGGGAGGGGTGAAATTCTGGGGGAAAAGAACAGGAAAGAAAGTGTCCTAACCGATTGATCACTCGCTCTTCAAACTCAGGGGGAAAAACTGCTTAAAAATAAGTAAATGTGCGTTCGACAGTTTTTTTGATAAATCAAGGGGTTCATCGGGAGGGGTGAAATTCTGAAGAAAAAAAAATTGAAAGAAAATGTCCTGACTCACTCACACACTCATCATCGCCCAGCCAAAAATATTGAGGTTGGAAACATGGCATTTTCGGGATATGTTCGTTGTATGTCAAAACCATACACAAAGGGAGGATTTTTGAATATTCAGGTTCTAAAGGGGTCTTAAGGGGGTTAAACCTGCATTTCATTGAATAACAATATCTCACGTGTGGTTTCATTTGTGGATGTGATACTCGGGATATAAACTAATCATTAAAAATAGCAGACATATGTCTAAGGGTTTTTCGATGTGGTGTATTATTATGACGTGAAAGGGGTAAAAAGAGGGGGTTGAAGGATTCCTAACGAAGCGTGTAGGCCTATCTCTTAAACGACATAGGCGAGAAATTTGAAACTCAGCGAAAAAAAATGAGTTTAAAAATTAAGTAAATCGGCGTTCCACCGTTTTTTCATAAATTAATTTAAGGGGCCAATGGGGTGGGGTGAAATTCTGGGGGGAAAAAGGTGAGAAAGTGTCCCAACTGACTGACTAACTCACTCACTCATCAACCTCAGGGGAAAAAGACAGCTTAAAAATAAGTTAATAGGTGTTCAAGCTTTTTTTCATCAATCCAATTTAAGGGGCCCATGGGAAGGGGTGAAATTCTGGTAAAAATAATTGAAAGAAAATGTCCTGTCTGACTCACTCACTCATCACGCCCAGCGAAAACTATTAAAGGTCGAAACATGAAATTTTGGGAATATGATCGCTGTATGTCGAAAACTTCAACTAAGGAATGATTTTTGTATATTCGGGTTTTAAAAAGGTGTTAAGGGGGTAAACGTGCATTTCATTGAATAACGATATCTCCTGAGTTGTTTCTTTGGGTATGTGATATTCGGTATAGAAACTAATCATTAAAATAATCAGACATATGTCTAAGGGTTTATCGATGTGGTGTATATTATGAGGTGAAAGGGGTGAAAGGGATTCTTAATGGAGCGTGTATTTCTTAAACGACATAGGCGAGAAGTTTGAAATTCGGCGGGAAAAACAGCTTAAGTAAATAGGTGTTCGACCGTTTTTTCGTAAATCCAATTTAAGGGGCCCTTGTAGAGGGGTGAAATTCTGGGGGAGAAAACAGGAAAGAAAGTGTCCTAACTCACTCACTCATCAAACTCAGGGGGGAAGAACAGCTCAAAAATAAGTAAATAGGTGTTCGACCGTTTTTTTTTTCATAAATCCAATTTAAGGGATTCATGAGAGGGGTGAAATTCTGAAAAATAATTGAAAGAAAATGTCCTGTCTGACTCACTCACTCATCATCGCCCAGCCAAAATTATTGAAGTTAGAATCATGACATTTTGGGGATATGTTCGTTGTATATCGAAAACGTCCACTAAGTAAGGAATTTTGGATATTCAGGTTCTAAAGGGGTGTTAAGGGGATAGACTTGCATTTAATTGAATAACAATATCTCCCGATTGGTTTCCTTTGGGATGGGATACTCGGCATATAAACTCATCATTAAGAATAAGAAGGCACATGTCTGAGGGTTTTTCGATGTGGTGTATATTATGAGGTGTATGTGTGAAAAGTGAGTGTTGAAGGATTCTTTACGGAGCAATTATCTCTTAAAAGACAGAGGCAAAAAGTATGAATCTCAGGGAGAAAAATCAGCTTGAAAAAGTAGTAAATAGGTGTTCGATTATTTTTTCATAAATCCAATTTAAGGGGCTCATGGGGAGGGGTGAAATTCTGGGGAAAGAAGTCCACTAAGGAAGGATATTTGGATATTCACTCATCATCCCCCAGCAAACCTATTGCAGTTAGAAACTTGAGATTTTGGGGATATGTTCGTTGTATATCGAAAAAGTCCATTAAGGATGGATTTTTGGATATTCATGTTCTGAAGGGGTGTTAAGGGGATAAACTTGCATTTTGTTGAATAAAAATATCTCACGAGTTGTTTCATTTGGGGATGTGATATTCGGCATATAAACTAATCATTCAAAATAAGCAGACACACGCCTAAGTGTTTATCGATATGGTGTGTATTATGAGGTGAAAGGGGAGAAAATTGGGGGTTGAAGGATTCTTAACGGAGCATGTACTGTATCTCTTATTCAACATAGGCGATAATTTTGAAATTCAGCGGAAAAAAGCAGCTTAAAAAATAAGTAAATAGGTGTTCGACCATTTCTTCATAAATCCAATTTAAGGGGTCCATGGGGAGGGGTGAAAATCGGGGGAAAACAGGAAAGAAAGTGTCCTAACTGATTGACTCACTTACTCACTCATCAAACTCAGGGGGAAAACAGCTTTATATAAGTAAATAGGTGTTCGACCGTTTTTTTTTTCATAAATCCAATTTAAGGGGTTCGTGGGGAGGGGTGAAATTCTGAAAAATAAATGAAAGAAAATGTCCTGACTGACTCACTCATTCATCATCGCCCAGCCAAAATTATTGAAGTTAGAAACATGAAATTTTGGGGATACGTTCGTGGTATGTCGAAAACGTCCACTAAGGAAAGAGTTTTAGATATTCAGGTTCTAAAGAGGTGTTAAGGGGGTAAACGTGCATTTCATTGAATAACAATATCTCACGAGTGGTTTCATTTGGGGATGTGATACTTGGCATATATTCTAATCATTAAGAATAAGCTGACACATGTCTAATGGTTTTTCGATTTGGTGTATATTATGAGGTGAAAGGGATGAAAAGTGGGGGTTGAAAGATTCCAAACGGAGCGTGTATCTCTTAAACGACATAGGCGAGGAGTTTGATTTTCTCCGAGTTTCAATCAGCTTAAATATAAATAAACGAATAAATAAGTTAATTAAAATAAGTAGGTGTTCGACCGTTTTTTCATAAATCCAATTTAAGAGGCCTATGGGGAGGGGTGAAATTCTGGAAGAAAAACGTCCACTAAGGAAGGAATTTTGGATGTTCACTCTCATCGACCAACCAAAACTATTAAAGTTAGAAGAAGGGGATATGTTTGTTGTGTGTCGAAAAATTCTACTAAGGAGGGATTTTTTGATATTCAGGTTCTAAAGGGGTGTTAACGGGGTTAAACATGCATTTCATTGAATAACAATATGACACGACTATGACGCGAGCGAAGCGAGGCTAAAAATGAGTTGGTGTGTGTCTGTGTATTACTCAATCACGCAAGAACCACTGGTCCGATTTACATGAATTTTACATGGAAGTAGCTGATTTACCTGGTTAACATATAGGCTACTTTTGAATTCAATACTTTGCACTATTTAAAGATGGCGACCATTTTAGTGACGTCACTACACCCTTTGGTTTCAAACTTTCATATTTCCATTTCAAATAAAAAGTGAACGCTAATAAATAGCAAATTTTTGATGGCATATACGAGGTTTAAAATTACATTTTCTATCCGAAAGGTGTCTCCAACGGTTAGCGAATAAAACCTAAATTTGTGCTATAAAACACGGTCAACGCTGAACGGTGTAGTTGGACAAAATATTCCATCCTTAATCTCCCTCTGCGCAGTACCTCGCCTATCCCCTGTTTTAACTGTCACCTTCACATTTTAATTTATTTATGACGCGTAGCGAAGCACGGGTATTTCAGCTAGTATTATATATAAAAGTGAAAGTCTGTATGTATGTATGTGGGTGGGTTGGTTCCGTATACAAATCTACACAGTTTCACCAATCTCAACCAAATTTTGCATACACATAGTTTAGGACCCAGAATGAACCGCTGGCTACATGAATTTTCGATAGTCTTTATCATTCTTCTGATTTCGGCCCTTTTGCACTCAGCACAGGCTAATCAAATCATAAAATATACTCATGAAAGAATGGCAAGGCAGAGAGTTTCCATGGCAACATAGCTCAAGACAAGACACGGCCGACTGGATTCGAGTTGCGCTCTGCACTACCGGTATAGAAAATGAGGATCTTTACTTGAAATCCCGTTAGTTACTCAATTGCTCACACAGCACTGTCAACCGGGTATAGCATAACAAAGACTTGACACTAACTACTAGATATTTGTCAAATACCACTCACTCACTCACTCATACATTCATCACGAAATCTCAGAAACCACACAACGGATTGGAATGAAATTTGGTATGCAGCTTCCTCAAGGGCCGCAAACGCCCACTAAGAAAGAATTTTTGGATATTCAGTTTCTAAAGTGGTGTTAAGGGGGTAGACCTGCATTTCATTGAATAGCAATATTCCCGATTGGTTTTATTGGGGGATGTGATACTGGGCATATAAACTCATCATTAAAAATAAGAAGACACGCGTCTGAGTTTTTTTGATGTGGTGTATATTATGAGGTGAAAGGGGTGAAAAGTGGGGGTTGAAAGATTCCTAACGGAGTCTGTATCTCTTAAACGACATAGGCGAGGAGTTTGAAACTCAGCGGAAAAAAATCAGCATAAAAAATAAGTAAATAGGTGTTTGACCGTTTTTTCATAAATCCAATTTAAGAGGCCCATGGGGAGGGGTGAAATTCTGGGTAAAAAAACAGGAAAGAAAGTGTCCTAACCGATTGACTAACTCGCCCTTCAAACTCAGGGGGAAAAACTGCTTAAAAATAAGTATATCATATATACATATTATGTATTCACCATTTTTTTGATAAATCAAATTTAAAGGGTTCATTGGGAGGGGTGAAATTCTGAAGAAAAAAAAATGAAAGAAAATGTCACGACTCACTCATTCACTCATCATCGCCAGCCAAAAATATTGAAGTTGGAAACATGTCATTTTCGGGATATGTTCGATGTATGTCAAAACCATACACTAAGGGAGGATTTTTGAATATTCAGGTTTTAAAGGGGTCTTAAGGGGGTTAAACCTGCATTTCATTGAATAACAATAGCTCACGAGTGGTTTCATTTGTGGATGTGATACTCGGCATATAAACTAATCATTAAAAATAAGCAGACATGTGTCTAAGGGTTCTTCGATGTGGTGTATTATTATGAGGTGAAAGGGGTGAAAATTGGGGGTTGAAGGATTCCTAACGAAGCGTGCAGGCCTATCTTCTAAACGACATAGGCGAGAAATTTGAAACTCAGCGAAAAAAAGAGCTTAAAAATAAGTAAATCGGTGTTTCACCGTTTTTTCATAAATTAATTTAAGGAGCCAATGGGGTGGGGTGAAATTCTGGGGGGAAAAAGGAGAGAAAGTGTCCTAACTGACTGACTAACTCACTCACTCATCAAACTCAGGGGAAAAAGACAGCTTAAAAAATAAGTTAATAGGTGTTCAAGCGTTTCTTCATCAATCCAATTTAAGGGGCCCATGGAGAGGGGTGAGATTCTGGTGAAAATAATTGAAAGAAAATGTCCTGTCTGACTCACTCACTCATCACGCCCAGCGAGAACTATTAAAGTTAGAAACATGAAATATTGGGAATATGTTCGCTGTATGTCGAAAACGTCAACTAATGAATTATTTTTGTTATTCGGGTTTTAAAGAGGTGTTAAGGGGGTAAACGTGCATTTCATTGAATAACGATATCTCATGAGTTGTTTCTTTGGGGATGTGATACTCGGTATATAAGCTTATCATTAAAATAATCAGACATATGTCTAAGGGTTTATCGATGTGGTGTATATTATGAGGTGCAAGAGGTGAAAATTGGGGGTTAAGGGATTCTTAAAGGAGCGTGTATCTCTTAAACGACATAGGCGAGAAGTTTGAAATTCGGCGGGAAAAAACAGCTTAAAATATAAGTAAATAGGTGTTCGATCGTTTTTTCATAAATCCAATTTAAGGGGCCCTTGGAGTGGGGTGAAATTCTGGGGGAAAAAACAGGAAAGAAAGTGTCCTATCTCACTCACTCATCAAACTCAGGGGGGGGGGGGAAACAGCTCAAAAAAAGTAAATAGGTGTTCGACCGTTTTTTTTTTCATAAATCCAATTTAAGGGGTTCATGAGAGGGGTGAAATTCTGAAAAATAATTGAAAGAAAATGTCCTGACTTACTCACTCACTCATCATCCCCCAGCCAATATTATTGAAGTTAGAAACATGACATTAATGGGCTATGTTCGTTGTATGTCGAAAACGTCCACTAAGGAAGGAATTTTGGATATTCAGGTTCTAAAGGGGTGTTAAGGGGTAGACTTGCATTTAATTGAATAACAATATCTCCCGATTGGTTTCCTTTGGGATGGGATACGAGGCATATAAACTCATCATTAAGAATAAGAAGAGACATGTCTGAGGGGTTTTCGATGTGGTGTATATTATGAGGTGTTTGTGTGAAAAGTAAGTGTTGAAGGATTCTTAACGGAGCAAGTAACTCTTAAAAGACAGAGGCAAAAAGTAAGAATCTCAGGGAGAAAAATCAGATTTAAAAAGTAGTAAATAGGTGTTCGATCGTTTTTTTTTCATAAATCCAATTTAAGGGGCTCATGGGGAGGGATTAAATTCTGGGGAATGAAGTCCACTAAGGAAGGATTTTTGGATATTCACTCATCATCCCCCAGCAAACCTATTGCAGTTAGAAACTTGAAATTTTGGGGATATGTTCGTTGTATGTCGAAAACGTCCACTAAGGATGGATTTTTGGATATTCATATTCTGAAGGGGTGTTAAGGTGGTTAAACTTGCATTTCAATGTTTAACAATATCTCACGAGTTGTTTCATTTGGGGATGTGATATTCGGCATATAAACTAAGCATTAAAAATAAGCAGACATATGTCAAAGGGTTTATCGATATGGTGTATATTATGAGGTGAAAGGGGAGAAAATTGGGGGTTTAAGGATTCTTAACGGAGCATGTACTGTATCTCTTATTCAACATAGGCGATAAGTTTGAAATTCAGCGGAAAAAGCATCTTAAAAATAAGCAAATAGGTGTTCGACCATTTCTTCATAAATCCAATTTAAGGGGCCCATGGGGAGGAGTGAAATTCGGGGGGAAAGAACAGGAAAGAAAGTGTCCTAACTGATTGACTCACTTACTCACTCATCAAACTCAGGGGGAAAACAGCTTTAAATAAGTAAATAGGTGTTCGACCGTTTTTGTTTCATAAATCCAATTTAAGGGGTTCATGGGGAGGGGTGAAATTATCAAAAATAAATGAAAGAAAATGTCCTGACTGACTCACTCACTCATCATCGCCCAGCCAAAATTATTGAAGTTAGAAACATGAAATTTTGGGGATAAGTTCGTTGTATGTCGAAAACGTCCACTAAGGAAAGAGTTTTGTATATTCAGGTTCTAAAGAGGTGTTAAGGGGGTAAACGTGCATTTCATTGAATAACAATATCTCATGAGTGGTTTCATTTGGGGATGTGATACTTGGCATATATACTAATCATTAAAAATAAGCTGACACATGTCTAATGGTTTTTCGATGTGGTGTATATTATGAGGTGAAAGGGATGAAAAGTGGGGGTTGAAAGATTCCTAACGGAGCGTGAATCTCTTAAACGACATTGGCGAGGAGTTTCATTTTATCCGAGTTTCAATCAGCTTAAAAATAAATAAATAAATGAATCAAAATAATTAAATTAAGTAGGTGTTCGACCGTTTTCTTTTTCATAAATCCAATTTAAGGGGCCTATGGGGAGGGGTGAAATTCTGGAAGAAAAACGTCCATTAAGGAAGGATTTTTGGATGTTCACTCTCATCGACCAATCAAAACTATTAAAGTTAGAAGAAGGGGATATGTTTGTTGTGTGTCGAAAAAGTCTACTAAGGAGGGATTTTTGGATATTCAGGTTCTAAAGGGGTGTTAACGGGGTTAAACCTGCATGTCATTGAATAACAATATGACACGACTATAACGCGAGCGAAGCAAGGCAAAAAATTAGATGGTGTGTGTCTGTATATTACTCAATCACGCAAGAACCACTGGTCCGACTTACATGAATTTTACATGGAAGTAGCTGATTTACCTGGTTAACATATAGGCTACTTTTGATTTCAATAATTTGCACTATTTAAAGATGGTGACCATTTTAGTG
Source organism: Meconema thalassinum (assembly GCA_946902985.2). Taxonomy (NCBI): domain Eukaryota; kingdom Metazoa; phylum Arthropoda; class Insecta; order Orthoptera; family Tettigoniidae; genus Meconema; species Meconema thalassinum. The sequence continues at coordinate 415,692,954 of OX336393.1, forward strand.
ACGTCACTACACCCTTTGGTTTCAAACTTTCTTATTTCCATTTCAAATAAAAAGTGAACGCTAAGAAATAGCAAACTTGTGATGGCATATACGAGGTTTAAAATTACATTTTCTATCCGAAAGGTATCTCCAACAGTTAGCGAGTAAAACCTAAATTTGTGCTATAAAACACGGTCAACGCCGAACAGTGTGGACAAAATGTTCCATCCTTAATCTCCCTCTGCGCAGCCCCTCGCCTATCCCCTGTTTTAACTGTCACTTTCACGTTTTAATTTATTTATGACGCGTAGCGAAGCACGGGTACTTCAGCTAGTATATATATAAAAATGAAAGTTTGCCTGTTTTTTTCTGAATTTCTACGGAAATGTAAGTTATTTACGCGTTTCAGACTGTTTTATGACGGATGCGTGGGAAAATATTTTTTGTCTGTTTGTTTGTTTGTTTGTTTGCTTGTTTGTTTGTCTGTGGACAAATTTGTTCCCTTATAACTCGACAACGGCTGGGTGTATCAACCTAAAATTTGGTACAGATATCCATCAGAGGCACGACACTAATCATTGTTGTAACTCTTCTCCATGCCTCTCATAAAAAGGGGCCTACCCCCTTAAAATACATGCTGAAATATGCCTATAAAGACGAGACAACCCTCATTTTTAGACCCTCAATGTGAGAGACAAAACTCGGAAACCAAATTTTAAGGCCCTAAAACCAACCGATTTTTAGATATTCCCAGAATACTAATTTCATTTAATAAACTAATGAACGAATGCAAGCCGGTAACCATGGCAACAGAATCACAGAGGTCCATCTATTGCTGTAAGACACAATGCAATTCCATTAATTACATTAGTGTGAAAGTTTGAAACGGTAATAAGTAGGGCTCGGATTCGAGCATATTTGTATATTTTTCCCCTGAATAGTACACATTGAAAGAAGCCTTTCGGTGGTAAATTCACCTCTCTGGGACCACCAGAATTGAAATGTATCGACCATATAAAGGCATAAAACCACGGTTTTCAGAATAGAAGCATATAAATGCATATTGTTGTGGTTTTCGTCTAAATAGTTTGTTTTTCTTCGAATGCCCCCCTGAATTTGGCCCATGACCATCCTTAAGGTTCGAAAACAGAAATAACTATTGAAAAGCCCGTCTGGTGCGAATAATAGAACAGCAGGTTTTTAACCTTTAGTGAGGTCGTTCTCGTCATTGAAATTTTTATTGACTGATTTTAGAAAATCATTCAAAACTGAAAACATAGAAAAACTTCTTGTTGTACAGACCAATGCAGATATACTTCATTGACTCGCCTAATTCAGAACATTTTGTAAATGAACTTTTAAACTGTAACTTTTATAAGAAAACGTCTCTTATATATACATGAAAAACTGGAATACGAGTATATTGCAGTGTATCATACATACAATTAGAAAATAAAGATCGTATATAAAGGTATCTTGTTGTTTTTTCGTTTCACTTTCCTTTCTATAGTTTTAAACGGTGTTTTTCGAGCATATTCTGCATATTTAACCGCATATAATAGCTATTTCGAGCATATCTATCGAACATATAACACATGGTTTTCGAGCATATCTGGAGATTTTATCGAGCATATCGATCCGAGCCCTAGTAATAAGGTTATCACCGAACCAAATTAAGCTGTAAAATTCATCAATACGTATAATGCGCTTAAGGGGTACTCCAGAATTTTATCACGCGATTTAAACCTGGGTGTGGTACGGCAAGTCTATTATATTCCTATCCCTATATATTATTATAAGTAGTAGTAGTAGTAGTAGTAGTAGTATATTATGGCGTGCAACGACGAGACAAAGCCCCTCGGTGACAGAAAAAAAAGCTCGGGGCCCTAAAGGGTCCTCAAAAACTACATTATAAGGCTCTAAAACCAACAGTTTCTGAAATATTCCCAGAAAACTAATTTCATTTCATTTAACAAACTAATGAAGGAATGCAAATCGGTAACCATAATATTATCTCAAAGGGTGGCTCCAACTTTCCACCTATTTCTGTAAGAAGCAATGTCACTCCATTTATTACCTTTCTGTGAAAGTTTGCAAATGGCTATAAGGTTATCACGGAACCAACTTAGACTGTATAATTCATCAATGCAGTTAAGGGGGTCAAGGGGTAACCTAGAATTTTTTCACGCAATTTTCACGTGTGACATATTATAGTACAGAAGGTCTATTATATCTCCAAACAGCAACATTATTTTCAAAAATTCCTGAATTGAATCAGCATTTTTGCGGCTTTTAGGAATTTGGGCCATTTGAGGCTAAGGAACCTAAATTTTCATGCACCACAAGCCTTGATAATTTATGAAAGGGGTCTTCCTGTGTATGGGGACCTAACACAACGTAGAGGGTCAGCTTTTATGTGACGTGTATTGCGTTTCCTCTACAAGGCTTTCAATTCAACTGTATTTCACGTCAGGAAGTACACGTTAGGTGAATTTAGTTTGAGAGCATATATAACTCATCATTTATTTATTTATTTTTGTCGACATACGGGTTCATCGTAAGGATGATTTTGTTTGATACTGTGTGGTAGATATAACCATATTTGGATATCTGGGTGATATGTTGTAGACAATAGAATTGTCTGTCTGTCTTTCTGTGTATCTTTATGTACGCCTATAACTCGTGTTCGGATGCTTGGTGCATCGTAAAATTACAGTAGGTATGGTAACCATGACAGTCAATACACCAATCATTTATAAAACTCTTCAACGTACTTTTCATACAGTAGAAGGGTGGATATAGGGAAAAACTTCTCAAAATACGTGCTAAAATAGGCGAAATATAAAAATTATCCTAGAAGGACGACCAAAGCATATGTTACGCTTCTCAATGTGAGACACAAAATTCGGGAGTCTATAAAGGGTCTCCGAAAACCACATTTTAAGGCCCTTAAATTAACAGTGTGTGTGATATTCCCAGAAAAGTAACTTCGTTCTGATAAACTTATAAATGAATGACAAACCGCTATCCATTGCAACAGTAGCTCAATTGATAATGTCAGGTGTTAACACCGATCACCGTTCGAAGAACGGGTACTTCTGCTAGTTTAAAATAATTGATAGGACACAAAAAGGAATAATAGAAACATAATATTATAAATCAACTATTAACCCGACCCGGCTTCGCCCGGGAACAGTTATGAATGCATTACGTGATAAGCGCTTTTTTTCTTCCAATGTCAATGAACAACGACCAATATCCGTTTTAAGTCTCGGCATGATGGGTTAAAATCACTGACTGGACTATCAATTATATTATTATGGAGATGCATGTGCAACAAATTCTTGTCAGACGTAATTTAAGAATGGCTAGGTGCATGAAACACAAATCCCCTTTCCGTCTAATCTTATCTTGACTGTGAATTTTGCGGAACGAAAAGTTCACATGCGAAATGGAGAAAAGCCTAGTTGCACTTCCAGGGAAACTCCAAACACAACCACTCTTCTCGAAAGTGTTTATTTCAACACGACTCGACAGTTTGCTGCTGGCTGTATCTGGGGTAATAGCTCGCCCGCTAGCTAGGCTGTAACAGGGATGACAGACTCGCCCTTTGCTAGCTCGTAAACTGTCGCCTCAGTAGTAGTAATGGACACGGTTTGAAGAAATTATAAAGTAAAAACATTTATAGTGGGCGATGTATTGAAGATAGACATATGCTCTCGCGGACTTTTTTTGTAGAACTTTTCATGCCGATCAATTTTTACACTCATAGTATTTAGATATTTTTAACGGTTTGCCCAGAGTAAGCTTACAAAGCGCTCATACGCCAGGTTTTTTTCGACTTTTCCACTGAAATAGTTACTGCTCGGCTTCCTTTGATCATAAAAAAATAATTTTCTACAGAAATCATCCTCGAGATATCCTTTACAGAATCAAAACCGTATCAAAATCCATCCAGTGGTTCTCGAGTTTGCCCGTGACATCCAAGAATCGGCTGGTTTTATACTAAGTAGAGATTAACTTTGCATTAAACATATTGTATGAAGGAAACCTATATAGGATGATGTTGAATGTCACAAGTTGTAGATTCCAGTCAGGCACAAAGAATGATATAATGCGTAAAAATACCTCAAAAGATAAAGGATATTTAACCTTAAAATAATGCTGGATTTACATCTATCATTTATAAAAACGTAACAATTAGAAGTTTGTACAAAATAACAAATTCTTATGAAGTATTGTCTTTATAGAAAATAGTTATTAGTCGACTAATACGAAGGAAAAACAGTATTCCTCAGCCCCAAAACTAATCTCTGAAGGTGGTTGGAGGTACGGGTTAATAGATTTGTATTTGGGGGTGGAAGACTGGTCTTGGTTGATGGGATAGTAATTTCTAAGTTTTTGCAACGTTACAATAAACAGTTCTGTTTCGGTGCTTAATGCCTTAATGTTTAACAATAATAATTACCAAAATTACTAATTTTCTGACAGGGTTTCTTGCATTTTGTTTTTGTACGGAGGAGACTGTCTGTGGGTGTCACCGTATGTTTGATAGTGTTTTGTAGAGCCATTTGTCATGCTTATTTGGATCTGATGATGCTCGCTTGACGAGCGAAACATGTCATCCCTTAGTTTACTTCTTCTTCAACAGTCCGTAACAATATTTAAATACCCCCAGGGGCTCACATCTAGTGGGACGTGGGTTGGCGACCACGGGACCCCAGCTGAGTCGGGCAGTGCTTCCACTTACTTGTGCTGGGCTCCGCTCCGTCTTCTTTCCTGTCGACCTCTCTTGGTCAACTCTTGTTCTCTTCCGACCCCGACGTTATTATGGTATCCGAGGCCTAGGGAGTCTCTTCCTTTCTCGCCTTAATTGGCCCTTCTCTCATCTCTCCTGATACAGTACCCTCCTTCTGCGAGGGGTCAGCTTCTTTTTCTTTTCATGTTATCTCCTGCTTTCTGCATAAGGCCCTCAAGGAGGTAGGGTGTATGTAGCCCCACCACTTCCGGTGTTCCCTGGATATTGCCACACCCTCAGGTCCTGACGGCTGGTGAGTTCAGGAGTTGGCGATCCAGGGGGATTCCTGAGCTGGGTCCGTTCTTTCCTCCTTTTTCCACTGACTTTGGGGTGGGCCCTCTGCTATTTGCCTTTCCTCTCTGTATTTCATGGCTCTCCATCGTTTCAAGTCCCTCAATCTCCATTCTTCGAGTATTGAAGGCATTTCTTTTCTTCCCGTCCTTTGTTTGCCTTATCCTATATTTGTTTACCATTTCTTCTTCTAGTATGTAAGTCTGTAGTTAGTATTCGTTCTAGTTTTCATTCTCATCTCATCTTTCACTATCACCCAGACCATTTGGGGCCCATAACCTAGATGTTAGGCCCCTAAAAACAAAAATCATCATTATCATCATCAATATTTAAATCTTAATCACATGTAATTTATTTCCGGTAAGTGTCCTACCAACCTATTTATTCTCTTCATTAGTAGTCGCCATAAACATCTCTCCTCTCCCACTCGTCTTAATACCTCTTCATTTATAATTTAAGATTTATTATTTATCATAGCCTAACCATATGCCAGCACCAGGCTGTGAAGACCACAATGAGGTCAAAACTAGTAGAATCACCATCATAATACGTACTGTGTATAACGCTATGGTGTATGGTTCACAAATCTCAAGCTAGTCAACCCGAGAAGTTAAAAGGTGCGGTGAGTCCCTAAATATTCCAAATCGTCTCATTAGTAGAAGAACAAGAAGTTCCGTGACGAACTAAAGAGCCTACTTTTCTTAAAATTTACGTTTCATGCTGATGATTAATCTATGTGGATCTATCTAGAATAATGACGAAATTGTTGGAAATATCGGCATTTCTAATTACTTCGAAATTCTGTATAGGCTACCTGGCATAATGTAACCTGATAGAGCACTACAGTTGGCAGCCCAGGTGACTAAATATATTCATAGTTCCATCTCTTAAGGTACAGAATACAACATTTGGATAAAGTACAATGGATAGCAGGGACGTTACATGCAGTTAAACATTGGATCTAACAACGCGCGTAAAATCATTTTGGCAACAATGTCATGCATGTATTGGTTAGAAATAATCTGAAATAATATGATCTGTTGTTGTGCCAATATTGAATGAAATCCATGAGTTAGTATAGAAGTTACTTGCATTTTAAAATTGGACCTATCAGCAGGCTTAGAATCATGTTGGCAGCCATGACGTATATTAGTTACTCCAAATTAATCTAGAATGCCAGGTACTATACGTGTGCAAAATTTAGAGCTATTCGCTTGCATACTTTCTGATATATTTATATTAGAGTAACAAAAATAAAGACAGCATTTATTAACAGTTGGCAGCCCTGGTTGCTCTTAAGAATACGCATAGACATATCTGTTATGGTACACATAGCACATACGAAATTTGGTTCAAATCCTAATGATAGTATAGAAGTTACATGTATTTAAAGTTGGACCTCTCAGCAGCCTTAGAATCATGTTGGTAGCACTGACGTATATACGTTACTCCAAATTAATGTAGAATGGCATGTATTATACGTGTGCATAGTTCAAAGCTGCCGGCTTGCATACTTTCTGATATATTGGTATTTGGATAAAAGAAATTGAGATAATTTATTAACAGTTGGCAGCCCTGATGGCTCTTAAGAATACGTTCATTCATATATTTTTATGTTCACATAGCACATACAAAATTTGGTTGAATTCCGACTGATAGTGTAGAAGTTATATGCATTTAAATATTGGACCTATCAGCAGGCTTATAATCATTTTGGCAACACTGTCATGTATAGTCTCCTAGAATTTAAACTAAAATATTATTATCTATACGTGTGCAAATTTTGGAAAAGCTCCCATTCATACCTTCCAAGATATCCAACATGGACCTCAAATTTCAATTGCGATTTTTCAGCAGTTGGTAGCACTGACATAATTGTCAAACGCGGCATTGAGATATTCAGGTATAGATCTTTACTCCTACCGAATTTTGTTTCGATTGCTGCAGCCGTTTAGGAGTTGATAAGGGGGGGGGGGACACACACACAGCCAGACAGACAGAAACAGACAGACAGACACACATTTGCCCGGATCGATCTCATAAGTCTACTTTTTCCTCATTTTTGCGAAATGTGAAAAGTAGGCTAAAAATCTTACATTTGTTGAATAGTCAACGGAAATAGATGTATTTGTGTAAAAAGTACGTTTAAACAAATAAACAACAAGAAGTTCCGTGACGAACTAATGAGCCTACTTTTCTTAAAATTTAAGATTCATGCCGATGATTGATCTATATGGATCTATCTAGAATAGTGACGAATTAAGTTGGTAATATCGAAATTTCTGATTAGATCGAAATACTGTGTACCTGGCATAATGTAGCCTAATAGAGAACTACAGTTGGCAGCCCTGGTGACTGAATATATTCTTAGTTCCATCTCTTAAGATACAGAATACAAACTTTGCTTGAATTCCATTGGATAGCACGGACGTTACATGCAGTTAAACAATGGATCTAACAGCGCGCGTAAAATCATGTTGGCAACAATGACATACATGTATTGGTCAGAAATAATCTGAAATAATATGATCTATTGTTGTGTCAATTTTGAATGAAATCCATTAGTTAGTATAGAAGTTATATTAATTTTAAAATCGGACCTATCAGCAGGCTTAGAATCATGTTGGCAGCACTGGCGTAGGCCTATATTAGTTACTCCAAATTAACCTAAATGCCAGGTACTATACGTGCGCAAAGTTTAGAGCTATTGGCTTGCATACTTTCTTATATATTGATATTAGGGTAACAAAAATAGAAACAGTATTTATTAACAGTTGGCAGCCCTGGTTACTCTTAAGAATCGGCATAGTCATATCTGTTATGGTACACATAGCACACACGAAATTTGGTTGAAATCCAAATGATAGTATAGAAGTTACATGTATTTAAAGTTGGACCTCTCAGCAGGCTTAGAATCATGTTGGTAGCACTGACGTATATAAGATACTCCAAATTAATCTAGAATGCCAGGTACTATACGTGTGCATAGTTGACATCTGTCGGCTTGCATACTTTCTGATATAATGGTTTTTGGATAAAATAAATTGAGAGCATTTATTAACAGTTTGCAGCCCTGGTGGCTCTTAAGAATACGCTCAGTCATAGCTGTTTATGTACACATACCACATACGAAATTTGGTTGAAATCCAATTGATAGTGTAGAAGTTATATGCATTTAAAATTTGGACCTATCAGCAGGCTTATAATCATTTTGGCAACACTGCCATGTATGGCATCCTGGAAATTAAACTGCAATATTATTATCTATACGTGTGCCCATTTTGAAATAGCTCCCATGTATACCTTCCAAGATATCCAACATGGAGCTCAAATTTCAATTGCGATTTTTCAGCAGTTGGTAGCACTGACTTCATTTTCAAATATGGCCGTGAGATATTCAGGTATAGATCTTAACTCCCACCAAATTTTGTTTTGATTGCTGCAGCCGTTTAGGAGTTGATAGGGGGGGACACACACAGCCAGCCAGCCAGCCAGACAGACAGACAGACTGACAGAAGGACAGACAGACAGACAGACAGACACACACACACATTTGCCCGATCTCATAAGTCTACTTTTTCCTCATTTTTGCAAAATGTGAAAAGTAGGCTAAAAATCCCGCTTAACAGTTTCTCGCACTGACCATTAATACTATACAGTATACGATAATTAAATTAACGTTTATCATTTATTGGCTATTGGTGGAAAATAAGCATTTTGGATACTATTTGGTATTTAAATAGATATACAGTAGATATCTAGGGCATTAAAGATCACATTTTGAAAACGATTGGTATAAAGTACAGGGATAGGAGGGTGATCTACAATCCATACAGAAACCAGACAGCAGGCATTTGAGCTAAAGGACATGAGTGTGCAGTTCGCTACTCTCCTGTGGGCGGTGAGACCAAGAGCCCGCTGATGAGCCAGCGAAACCCCAAACATGATACGGTACAAACCTAGAAAGATTGCTGTTTCCGTATTACATTTCTTGGCAGATCGGGCCTCCCCGATGACAGCAACTGCTGTACGCAACGAGGCCGCCTTTTGAACTTTTATTAGCGGAGTTGAGAGTCGAGACAGACAACCTGAGAGCCAGTTTATAGAAGCTAATATTATGTACATAAGAGGGAATGGTTTTGTTTGTCTTTTGTGGTAGTCAGGTGCTGGTTTACTTTTTATATAGACTAGATTAAATCGATTATACCACGCAAACATATCTCGATCGGGCATAATGATATAGTTAGGCGCTCATAATTACGATCCAAACAGAGCTAAAATAAACACGGCGGAGCAGCTGGCAGCAGAAGTTTGTGTAAAGTAATCATAGGCTATAATAACATCATTCATTTCCATGACTCCATTAGACCGTGACGTAGGGAGACTGCCATCTAATATTGACACGCGGTTAAAAGCCGTGAAACAGAATCCGCGCTGGATCGATGAGGGTTGGAGGGGAAGTACGACATCTGCGGCAAAACCAAAGTGATTCTGTCGAGCACAACTGCACGGCACTGCGAGAGATTCCATTAAGTAGCCTACTTGTTGGCTTTCTAATAGGGCAATTGTCACTTCTGGGCTCTTTATCGCGAACAGCAAATACTCCAGTGATAGAATTACTGAAAGAGGCTAATCAAATGATCGCCTTTCAGTCGGTCGACACTGTAAAGTTCTATCAGACTTACAAACAGGGGTGGATCTAGGGGAGGGCGAGGAGGGCGGCCGCCCAGGGCCCCGCGTCTTGGATTATTTTATTTTATTATTTATTTTTTAGACGTTTACCCTCCAGGTTGGTGGAACCCACGGACTCAGCGAGGGAACTCACCACTACCGCCTCTACGGGCAGTGTCCTAGAGCTGGGAACATCGAATCGGAAGGGATACAACTGGTAAGGTGGGATTGGCACCTCACCCAGGCGGCCTCACCTGCAAAGCGAACAGGGGCCTCAAGAGGGAAGGTAAGGGATGGTTAGGATGGATAGGCAAGGAAGAGGGAAGGAGGCGGCCGTGGCCTTGAGGATGGTGCCATCCCGGCATTTGCCCGAAGACGAAGTGGGAAACCACGGAAAACCACTTCGAGGATGGCTGAGGGGGAATCGAACCCCCTGTAATCATTTGGGCCACCCGAGGCTGAGTAGACCCCGTTCCAGTCCTCGTACCACTTTTCAAATTTCGTGGCAGAGCCCGGAATCGAACCCAGGACCTCCGGGGCGGCTGCTAACCATGCTGACCGCTACGCTACGGAGGCGACTATTTTAAATTTAATTAATTAATTAATTATACTTTTCAAACTAATTTATAATTTATATTCCTTTTTTTCAGTGCAGCTATGACCTCTCGTGACCGTTCAGCAAGTTTAGATTTCAGTGAAATAATAGAAGACTTCAGGCGGGAAAAAAGTGGCAAAGTAATATTTTAATATTTTATAGTTTACATAATCTTCTTCAAGGGGACTTATGGGTTTCTTTCATATTATAAAAAAAATGTACTGTGGTGTATTCAAAATATTGTAACTATTCTTTATTTTATTATTATTACCAAACTATTTTCCATTTGATTTGATATTTTTCTAATTCCTATTGTAGTGAGCCCCACCTTATCATATCGCCCAGGGCTCCGCAAGGCCTGGATCCGCCGCTGCATACAAACATGGAAGAAGTATTAACCCTGCAACCGGTGACTACATTACCCCTAACTGATAAGCATTTCTGGGAGCTTTGTCACAAAATGTTCATATTATCATAACAAATGTGTTCTGTTGTACATAATTTTTTAGAAAAAGTCAAAGAACATTACAATAAAAATTAAATTCACCAATGCAGCAGCGTAAGGCAGTATTGATAAAAAAGCACAACAAAAAATCAAAAATCAAATTTCTATGCAACTAAAGGTTCAAAAATATCGATTCACCATTGTTGGGTGTAATGTATCAAATCCCCACAATTTTATGCTGATTATAATTAAATACACTTAACACTTAAAACTCAGCAATTCTTCTAGGTTTGTGGCGTGTCTTGTGTGGGGTTTCGCCTAGGACACCAAGCTAGGCTCATCGGCGGGCTCTTGGTGTCCCCGCCCGGACCCCCACAGGAGTGACGAACTGCGCGCCACCTCCCTTTATATAAGGTGCAACTGCACCACTTGACTACGAGAACTAAAAGCTCAAGCAGCCTTAACCTCCCTATGAAGGCTTCCAAAAAGATGGTATATTGGCTTTCACGGCCGGTGAATTAAAACTCAGCAATTCTTCTAGGTTTGTGCCGTGTCTTGTGTGGGGTTTCGCCTAGGCGCGCAGTTCGTCACTCCTGTGGGGGTCCGGGCGAGGACACCAAGAGCCCGCCGATGAGCCTAGCTTGGTGTCCTAGGCGAAACCCCACACAAGACACGGCACAAACCTAGAAGAATTGCTGAGTTTTAATTCACCGGCCGTGAAAGCCAATATAACACTTAACACTATTTGTCACTACTGAAAATGTAAATAATTACGAGTGGGAGAGGAGAGATATTTCTGGTGACTGCTAATGAACAGAAGAGATAGGTTGTTAGTGGACATTCGAAAACATCCAGGAACAGGAAACTTACAAGGAGAGGTCGCCAAGTGGTTTTCTAGAAGAGTGTTCAAATTTGGAGGGTTTGCTCATCATAAGAAAATATTTTTGCCGTGTTCGAGCGTTTTTGCCTTAGTGTGTTCAAAATTGAACGTTAAAAATCAATCCTCAAACTTGTGTAGTCCTATTCTCGCACATGTTCCCGGCTCGTTCCCGTGGCGTAGTCGCCAGCGCAATGGCGTGGGGAATTAAAGGTTTCGAGTTCGAGTCAGACTTTGGTCAGGGCATATTTTATTTACTGTTATTATTGTCTTTTGCGTTCTAGATACTGTTGATTGTAGACAACCGCACACACGTAATATTGAATACGCATAAGCGTCAATCAAGACCTCCGACTTATCGAACCCGCTTATACGGCACTTGCATGACGAAGAGTGTCCCGCGATGTTACTCACACGAGTTCCGTATCGAGTTTTGGATACAGACAGTTTAGCTTGATGATAGAGCAGAGTGGAACAGAGGGAAGCGCTCTTGCGTTCCTGCATTAGACTCGGCGCAGTGCAAATGAACGTAGCGTCGCCGGCCACGCTGCATTTAAATTTTAACGAATAAAACTTACTACTCGTTCAAGCTTCAAGGACGAATAATGATGTTAAAATATTGTACATACTGTAGCTCCAAAACCGAAAAGACCACAGCAAATACGTTAGAAAACACAAAAGACAATAACAGTAAAAAAAAAAGTCCTCACCTAGGTCTGACTCGAACTCGAAACCTTTAACTCGCCACGGCAATGCGCTAACGACTACGCCACGGAAACGAGCCGGGAACGTGTGCGAGAATAGGACTACACAAGTTTGAGGATTGATTTTAAACGTTCAATTTGAACACACTAAGGCCCATTGGCAAAAACGCTTGAACACGGCCAAAATATTTTCTTATGAAGAGCGAACCCTCCAAATTTGAACACTTTTCTAGAAAACCACTTTGCGACCTCTCCTTGTTAGTAACGGTAGGAAGGGTTCAGATAAGAACTGTACGGGTTGACCAAGGTTTGAAGATGTCAAACAGATTGCCTCGGATGTAAGGTGTGGGAGCTAATTATTTATCGTAGCCTATGGCTTTTAGTGCCGGGAGTGTTCGAGGACATGTTCAGCTCGGCTGATTCTGTAGCGGACACCCTTAGGATGAGCTACAAGTTCCGTTCAATTTCAAGTAGTTCCAACTTTCGCTACCAGATATCAGTGTTACCTAGTGGTGAAAGTTGGAAGTTTGATAGAACGTTCCGACAAAACCTAACCTAACAATTTAGCTGCACACAAGTTTAGTCTGTGGGAGGATCTTTTACATGCCATAAATCTATGACATGGGGCCGCTGGCTTTAATTCCCCTCCGAAGGAAGGCATACTGAAGGATCCGATGACTTTGGCCGGGTTTGAACCCGCTATCTTGGGCACAGCAGTTCAGCATGCTACCAACTACGCCACCGACGCCGCTAGCTATGTAGAGATGGAACGATTAGCTCAGAAAGGGGTGTCATGGAGGCTGCATCAAGACATCCAAAAGACTGAAGACTCAAATACAGCATCCAGAATACGACTTGTTTTTTTAGCGTATGGCTTTTAGTGCCGGGAGTGTCCTAGGACATGTTCGGCTCGCCAGTTTTGTAGCTGCTTCGAGACGGACACCCAATGGGTGAGCTACAAGTACCGTTGGGGAGGAAAGTTGGAAGGGAAGGTTGAGGAGTTGGAAGGTAGCGGCTGTGGCCTATAGTTAGGGACCAACCCCGGCATTTGCCTGGAAGGAAGATGGGAAACCACAGAAGACCATCTTCAAGGTTGCCGTCGTGGGGATTCGAACCTCCTCGCCTCCCGGATGTGAGCGACCGCCAGCAGTCATGCCGTAACGACCACGGCTAACTCACCCGGTTTACGACTTGGTGAGTAACACTTACTTTTTGCGGTAACTAGAGGGTAACGCCGCACCGTTACGAAGTAACTAAAATGCTCGTCAAGATGAAGCAATAAGTTGTCAGTAGCGCGTGGGAATGGAACCAACAAATTTCCTTTCAGATAGTTTGTTAGTTCTGGCTCTGCTATACTTAAAGCCTTGCGCGGATGCGGGTAAACCCGCGGATATCCACAAAATTGTTGCCATGCATAGGCCCTATATAGTTTCAATGGCTGTGCGGATAGCGGATAATGTTTGGAGTAAATTTGCGGAAAGTTTTCAGAATCCATCCGAACTTGTTGAATATCACTAGGCCTACCCGGATGTTTATTGCTTACCTATATTTTTCCGTTATGTTTTTTCTTTTGTTGATGTGTAACATCTTTCCGCTCGGTTGCTGGATAGTTTGGTGGGAGTGATTTTGAAAATTGGGGACGGAAGTGAATCGGGCGGAAGTGGATCGAACGGAAGTGGATCGGACGGAAGTGAAGATGCACTGCCAGAAAATTGGGACGGAAGTGAATCGGGCGGAAGTGGATCGAACGGAAGTGGATCGGACGGAAGTGAAGACGCACTGCCAGCTGGATGTACAATTGAAAATGTGTGCATTGGAAACAAGGCAGTGTGTGCTCTGTAGCGCGAGAATGTTATGCAATACAGTAGGCAGTGCATTTAGCAGGCACTGGTTTGACGAGCACAGTGGCAAATGTTTCACATGGGGTAGGACAAAGACGACAAATGACATTTAAGTAAGCGGCATTATTGTCAAGCTGTGGGTGAGTAGTCAGATATTAAAGGCATAACAGAATGTTGTTATGTGAGTGGAATAAAAGCTGTATTTTCATCATACGTGAGACCAGGTCATTTCATGATTGTAGGAAGCCATGTTTTGATTGTTTACGACGAACTGTATGAGAGCCTTGAGAATAATTAATGTTATAGTTACTGAGGAATGTGCTCACAGTATTTGAGAGTACTGTCGACGTTGTGTTTCACTTTGTTATTATGAATTATTAATGTAAAAGGAAGGAAGGAAGCTTGTAATTTTGCGTGTCCGTGAATCTCACGACCATGATCCACGGTACCTCCCTTTTACGTGGAATGCGAACCACAGGACATGGCATTTCAAATCGAATATCTCACATGCACTGACCGGGAATCAAACCCGGTCTACCTTGGAGAGAGACTAACAGCTTGACCGTTGCGCCACAAATGTGACAGTAGCATATCTCCAATTCAATCTATACATTCATCTTAGTTAGTACCAGTATGAAAATGGAGTGTAAATTAACATTTTAAGAATGACCAAGCTGTGTAGTATACGAGTAGGATAACATGTCAGATGTTACACATCATATGCGACTGCTGTAAGGCTCGTATCTTTTTTGTTTTTCATGACAATTTTAAGATGATTTACGGTAATCTCATTCAAATTATGTCATTATGCTTACGTAAAACTCCGAACTGGATAGGGTTGCAATTCTGGCTGTATAACATTTATTTTTAACATAGCACATGACATACAAAGCCTAAGTAACGGCTTTCTCCTGTGTCTAATTGAAAATATTATTGTAATGCCAGTAGATTCGGACAACAATCGTGCGGATGCGGGGCGGCTCTAACTATAGTCACATCGCGGGAAAATTAATACAGTGGAACGTGGCTAATTCGAACTTCTGTAATTCGAAATCTTCTTTAATTCGAATTTTTCTCTTGGTCCCTAGCATTTTATATACAATCAAAGCTAAAAAATCGTGGTTAATTCGAATTATATTTTGGATAATTCGAAGTTTTTACGCGTAAAAAGCCGATCGGAAGCCAAACAGTTGGGTCAGGAATTCCCGAAAATCGACGTTGTATCTTTGGCATGCGACCCCTACTCGATGGTTTTGCCTACGTGACTCCGAAAAACAAGATGGTGACGACGCATCTGGCGATGAACTCGTGGAGGAAGTTCCCGGAAAAACTGTTCCGAGTGCAGCCCAAGCAACAAACAAAATCACAGAGCTTAGGCGTTTTTTTAAGTAGAAATGACGTAAGTGATTTTGCTTTCCGTTCCTTAAATTTGTTATATTCTTTAGTGGTGGCCGAGAGACTTAACTGTAGGAAACAGGTAAAAATCTCTTTTTTTTTTGGAAAACAGTAGATTTCTCTAAGACTTATCTACATTGCTGGATTACTACTGTCGTTAAATAGGTGAATAGTACATTTTTGTTTTATTTTATCATTTGAAACTTTTGAGGTTATTCACGATACAGTCATTATACAGTACCGTTGTCTATTAATCCGCTTTGTTGAACGCAAATCATTATGTAAGCGTAATACATATTACATAAGCACTTTACTTGCTAAAAAACTATGTAATATTAGGTTTAAGAAAGTTTCTTGGATGGAAACCTAAAATTTGATTGTTTTATCTACCCTTTTCAAATAACTTTCTTAATTCGAATTTTTGGATAATTCGATTTTTTTTACTGATCCCTTGAGGTTCGAATTATCCAAGTTGCACTGTACCATACGGGATACAGGCAGATAAATATCGACCTTCCTGACAACACGTGTTAGTTGGGCAGCATAAAACAATATTTTTAGGGGCAGCTGATTCATCCGGTAAATGATTATGATTATTGTTATTAGTAGGGCTCGGATCGATATGCTCGATAAAATCTCCAGATATGCTCGAAAACCATGTGTTTTATGCTCGATAGATATGCTCGAAAAAAATATTATATGCGGTTAAATATGCAGAATATGCTGAAAAACACCTTTAAAAACTATAGAAAGGAAAGTGAACCGAAAAAACCAATAACATACCTTTATATAGGAGCTTTATTTTCTAATTGTATGTATGATACACTGCGATATACTCGCATTCAAGTTTTTCAAGTAGCCTATGTATAAGAGAAGTTTTCTTATAAAAGTTACAGTTTAAAAGTTCATTTACAAAATGTTCACAATTAGGCGAGTCAATGAAGTAGATCTGCATTGGTCTGTACAACAAGAACTTTTTCTATGTTTACAGTTTTGAATGATTTTCTTAAATCAATCAATAAAAGTTTCAGTGACAAGAACGACCTCACTAAAGGTTAAAAACCTGCGGTTCTATTATTCGCACCAGATAGGCTTTTCAATAATTATTTCTGTTTTCGAACCTTAAGAATGGTAAGGGGCGGTAATTCGAAGAAGAACAAACTATTTAGACGAAAACCAAAAGAATATGCATTTATATGCTTCTATTCTGAAAACCGCGTTTTTATGCATTTATATGCTCGATAAATTTCAATTATGTTGGTCCCAGAGAGGTGAAAATACCACCGAAGGGCTTCTTTCAATGTGTACTATTCAGGGAAAAAAATGCAAATATGCTCGAATCCGAGCCCTAGTTATTATCATTACCGGTAGTATTATTGTGACTAGAGGGCGTGTGCCCTACGGGCGAAGATAAAATGACTCTAGCCTGAAGTACAGAAATGAGATAAACGGTTCCAGGCAAGTGTTCAGAAGTAGCCTAACGGGGGAGTTTAGTGGGTAGTCTGCCACTCAGGAGCCCGACACTATGTGTGTAAATGCATTTCTTCCCCTAAAAAACATTATTATTATTATTATTATTATTATTATTATTATTATAATTATTATTATTATTATTATAATTATTAAAGCGGCTTCGGTGGCGTAGTCGGTAGCATGCTGAACTGCTGTGCCCAAGATAGCGGGTTCAAACCCGGCCGAAGTCGTCGGATTTTTTAAGAGCGTTAAAAGTCCTTCAGTATGCCTTCCTTCGGAGGGGAAGTAAAGCCGGCGGTCCCATGTCATAGATTTATGGCATGTAAAAGATCCTTTCACAGACTAAACTTGTGTAAAGCAAAATTTGTTTGGTTAGATTTCGTCAGAACGCTCTATCAAAGTTCCAACGTTCACCACTAGGTATCATTGATATCTGGTGGCGAAAGTTGGAACTACTTGAAATTGAACGGAACTTGTAGCTCACCCTATAGGGTGTCCGCTGGAAGCAGCTGCAGACTCAGGCGAGCCGAACATGTCCTCGGACACTCCCGGCACTAAAAGCCAAACGATAAATAAATAAATAAATAAATAAATAAATAAATAAATAAATAAATAAATAAAACAAATAAATAAATAAATAATAATAATAATAATAATAATTATTATTATTATTATTATTATTATTCTTTCAAATAACCCATTTGGAGGGTACGATGAATCAACGTTTTTGTCAAATCGTTGTCAATTTCAATGAACCATGTGGGTTTGGATTTGTAACTAGTCAGTAAGTTGAAGATCTGTTTAGTTAGTCTACTATTTTCCATTCTATAGATATGCCCAAAAAAATTAATCTTCTCTTTCTCATTAAATTAGTTAATTGTTCACATTTCAAATATAACTCTCTATTTGTTAGTAACCTATATCCTGCGTTATTATTTCGTTTAGCTCCCTGTATTTTTCTCAGAATTCGTCTTTCAGTCTTCTCTAATTTGTCTAAATCACCAAATCTTGTTAATTTAAGTGTTTCTGCTGCATACAGAGTTTCAGGACTGACCACTGAAAATGAAAATCCACAGCCTGCTTCCAGTCTCCGACCGGGTCAGGAATGGAATGAATGAAGCCCCCATCTAGCGGCGAGGATATGAACTGTGCCGGCTGCCGAGGCCTGACGCACTCCTCTGGGGCAATGATTAAATGAATGACAGATGAAATGAAATGATAGTGGAGAATGTTGCTGGAATGAAATTTTGACAGGGAAACCGGAGTACCCGGAGAAAAACCTGTCTGCCTCCGTTTTGTCCAGCACAGATCTCACATGGAGTGACCGGGATCTGAACCACGGACCCAGCGGTGAGAGGCCGGCGTGCTGCCGCCTAAGCCACGGAGGCTTAGGACTGACCACTATTATTATTATTATTATTATTATATTTATTATTCTTATTATTATTATTATTATTATTATTGTGTTATTTATATTAAGTTGTTGTCTCATTTAGGCGTCCAACTCTTTTATTTTAATGTTAAAAATTGTTATTACTGTGTTACGTGTGGCAGATAACCTCACTGTTCCACCCCTTAATCAACAATTGTCATCAACAATCATCATCAACATCATTTAAAATGTTCAGTACATAATACGAAAGTTTGGTGCTTTTCAGTCGGTGAACACGATTGTACACAAATGAGATGGGTTATTCCCTAATCCTGACAAAAAAAACACATGAGATTAATAAATACACGTGGATCGATCGTATAGCGATCATCATCAGATCCATTACACTTAGGCTATGATATCTGTGTCTGAAAGTATGGGTGAAAATATTTACAATATATAGGCCACACTTATTTAGTTGCAGTATTAGTTGAGATAATGCAACTCGTCAGTATTTGTTAGTTTCAGACATAGATTTTATACCCCAAGTGTAATGGATCTGATGATGATCGCTTGACGATCGAAACTGGTCATCCAAGTGTATTTATTAATCACATGTAATTTCTTTCAGGATCAGGGAATAACCCATCTCATTTGCGTGCAATCGTATTGACCGACTGAAAAGCACCAAACTTTTGTTTACTAATGCAACACTGAAAAATGGCTTCAAACACGATAATTTTCAGTACATATTCAAGCTATGTTTAGTGCAAGAACTTCCGATACAACCGTAAAAATAGGTGACTTTGGAAAATATTTTAGTCGCTTGAATCATGTGGAATGTGGTTGAATGACGTCAACATGGTGTAGGCATATCCAATAATAAACAATTGGAAGGCCATCTATTATCTCGTGTTTCAGCCCTCCTGCGGTGCAGAGGCCATGCGGGTCTATGATAGGCGAGTAAGCGAAAGATTCTCGCTGCACATCTGGACAATGTCACCGCACCGGCCAGAACTCAACCTAGCGCTGTTTGATGACGTCAGGCGGGCGGGCGCCACGGCCATCTAGTGACCCGTCTGGGAACTAACTTCCACATTTTCCCACACTACTTCGCACGGCGAGACAGACAGGCGTACGGGAGAAAACTACACCGATATGCCCCTCTCCTCTCTGTGTATTGAAAAAGAAAGAACACCCAGCATCCGGGAGTTGATGCTGCACTCTCGTTCATCTGCCAACGAGACTAGTGCATTAGATGAACACATTATTATCGGCCATCCGGGAGCTGGCACTTCCCTGGCATCACGCCCTCACTCATCTGGGTCGCCTCGTTACTTTCTATCGTTACTTTTCGGTAACGATCTTAAATTAACCCTAGAATACCAACATTTGACGCTTAGGCTAATACTAAGAAAACGTACAATTTACGTACATTACGAATTTTGTGCTAAGGCACCAATTAGTTGAATGAAAATCCACAGCCTGCTTCCAGTCTCCGACCGGGTCAGGAATGGAATGAATGAAGCCCCCATCTAGCGGCGAGGATATGGACTGTGCCGGCTGCCGAGGCCTGACTCACTCCCCTGGGGCAATGATTAAATGAATGACAGATGAAATGAAATGAAATGATAGTGGAGAGTGTTGCTGGAATGAAATTTTGACAGGGAAAACCGGAGTACCCGGAGAAAAACCTGTCTGCCTCCGTTTTGTCCAGCACAGATCTCACATGGAGTGAACGGGATTTGAACCACGGACCCAGCGGTGAGAGGCCTGCGTGCTGCCGCCTAAGCCACGGAGGCTGCACCAATTAGTTAAATGGTTGAAATAAATAGACTATATACTAGCTTTACCCGTCGCGGCTTCGCCCGCAAATATTCTATTTGTAAAGAGCACACTTAGCAAAATCTCAATCATGAATGCTATGACTGATTTATCCTTGGTATGAATAATCAGACTTTATCACTTCAGCTACTGGCGTAGTGGTTAGGGGTTTGTCATTCCTTCATAGGTATATCAGAGCGAAGTTAGTTTTCTAGGAATATCACAGACACTGTTAATTTAAGGGCCTTTAAATGTGGTTTTCGGAGACCCTTTATAGTCAGGTGAAAAAGACCTTTCGTACCACACTCACACGTGAAAATTGCGTGAAAAATTCTAGAGTGCTCCTTAACCCCCTTAAGCGCATTATAGTGTATGTATTGATGAATTTTACAGATTAATTTGGTTCGCTGATAACCTTATAACCGTCTGGAAACTTTCACAGCAATGTAATAATTGGAATTGCAGAAATAGATGGACCTGTGAGATTCTGTTACCATGGTTACCGAGTTCCATTCTTTCATTATTTCATTGTAAATATACATGTTTTAAGGTATTTATTTAATTGTGAGGCATTTAAAGAGTAAGTGAGTGCGTTACGCTTACGCATTGGGTTATACTGAACCTGTAGGTACCCCATATGTGGAGGTTGGTGTTAATAGGACCTTATTTTCGGTACAAAACTGGAATGGGACCTTAGCAGAAAAATATAGGGAGGAATTTCGTATGTAACAAAGTTTATATACACTAAATCATCTGTGGTCTTTGAAGTTTAATACGCTAAGTTCCATCTTAAATACAACAAATAGAGTAGTCGTTTACGTTGACGTAAAGAGCAGTACGTAATCTCGCCAGCCTCTTATACTGTCCCTGGTTTTTATGGCGTAGTTTTTATAATCCCTCTGAAGTGATGTGACATATCTACATCAAATTCCCCACCTCTTTGTTATTGCCATGGAGAAACCAATATGTTGTTAAATTCAAGGATAGTTTCCAGGCAATTCGTAGCCCCATGATTATGCCTCTAGAACTGATTGGCATTAATAACAAAAGCATTGACATCACCACCATAGACCAGTAGAAGCACTTCTGGAAGATGGTAGGGTGGGGACAGATATAGAGGGAATTCTAAGCAGTTAAATTATTCATACACGTAAATTATACGTATGTTAGTATTGAAGGGTTAAGGGGCTCCGGAATGCTGAACATTTTCAAACGTTTCAAAATGTTATTTTTACGTCATATTAAGCTACGGACCCTTGACTTTCTTAACGGCAGTACTGTGTGTCTACCCCTTATAATTCCCATTTCCAATGGGATCGAGGATGAGATACGATGAAATTATATGTGGCGGATGGTTTTTACGGCCGGATGCCCTTCCTGAGGCCAACATCATGAGAGGAGTTAATGAGATATGAAATGAATGAAAATTAATGAAACTGGGAAAGATTGTGGGAGAAAGGGACCATGGCCTGTCAGGAGGTACCTTTCCAGCATTTGCCTGGAGTTATTGATGTGTAACATCTTTCCGCTCGGTTGCTGGATAGTTTTGTGTGAGTGATTTTGAAAATTGGGGACGGAAGTGGATCGGAACGATCGAGCTGGCAGTGGTGGATCAAACGGAAGTATGCACTGCCCGCTCGATCGATCAAACGGAAGTGTACCAGCTGGTCATGGTGGACAACGGAAGTATCCACTGCCCGCTCGATCGATCAAACGGAAGTGTACTAGCTGGCAGTGGTGGACAACGGAAGTATGCACTGCCCGCTCGATCGATCAAATGGAAGTGTGCCCTAGCTGGCAGTGGTGGATCGAACGGAAGTATAAGACGCACTGCCAACTCGATCGATCGATCCAGCTGGCACTGGTAAGAGAAACAATAAGCGCGCGGTGTCGAAAATTGATACCATGACGCACTCTCGGCCATGTGGAATGTATTTATGACATACTGAACGGAAAACGCTCATGCGAACTCTGGTGTCAAGTGATTTAAACAAATGACATGGTACATGTTCGAAGTCTTCGTATCAGTATTTAAATGGTAAAATGCCTTAATATCAAACATTGTAAGTAGTCGGCATTGCATTGGCATAAGGCATTTTAAACTCAATGTCACTCAGGAACATTATCGAAACAAGCAAAATATAGATGAAACTTACTTCCATAAGGCATTATTATAGGAACGTGGAAATAAGTCACCATCTTGTGCACAATATTTGCGTAGTCGAATTAGCCGTGGGGTTATTGCGTATGACTGTAAATCTAGAGATCCTTGGGTTCGAATCCTGGGCTAGGTGGATATTTTTGCTACCAGATTATCATTTTAAACGATATTTACCATATCAATATGATTCATTTTAACAGAATCCATATGAAATTACGTGTTGGTCTGTGAATCAAGAGGACCTGTTTATAAGGAATTTAAGGTTATGAGCGGTGTCGCGTCTATTAATCTAGTTGATCCATATCGTATTCTTTATTTAGGCTAGTGCTGGTGGCAGCTACAAATCATCTAATAAAATGAGTTCCGTATTATAAACTACAATATCTGTAAAACACTCCCTTTTACAATAGATTAATATTTGTTCCAATAATACTATAAAATACCGGTGTATCAACAATTTCAAGTGAGGTTTCTTCTATGTCAGATGTTACACATCATATGCGACTACTGTAAGGCTCGTAATTTTGTTAAATTCTTTATTTAGCGTAGGGTGTTTAGTGCCGGGAGTGTCCGAGGACATGTTCGGGTAGCTGCTTCAAGCGGACACCCATGCGGTGAGCTACAAGCTCCGTTCAATTTCAAGTAGTTCCAACTTTCGCCAACAGATGTCACTGACATCTAATGGTGAACGTTGGAACTATGATACGGCGTTTCAACGAAATCTAACCTAGGAATTTAGTTCGACCGCGTTTGAACCCACTATCTTGGGCACAGCAGTTCAGTATGCGATGAATTTCTGTGTAGTGGATGGTTTTTACGGCCGGATGCCCTTCCTGACGCCAACCTCATGGGAGGAGTTAATGAGATATGAAATGAATGTCGCTATGCTACCGAGACGAGTGAAACCACGGAAAACCATTTCAAGATCGGCCGACGGTGGGGCTCGAACCCACGACTACCGAGTCCACAGGGAGCTTGGCCCCATGACCTAGCGCTGCGCTTTAGCGAGCGTAGCTACCGCTGTCGGTTCTTAACGGCAGTACTGACGCTCCAATATTATCCGTGCCATTACCGTATCATTACGTGTCCATCATTCCTGTCACCATCAGTAATAATGGCATTACCTAGAAGTAATGACAGTATTACTGAGCATGTAAGTGGTCCTTTAAGGGCACATTGGTTTTCTTCATGGCTCATTTTAAAGACTACTTTCCTGATACGAGGGTCAGTAATTAAGTCATGGCAAATATTTATCTTCGCGGGATCACGGTACAGTCCACATGTTTGATATGCAACATTTACATTGGGATATATAGTATCTATAGCGGCTTCGTAGCCGTAGTTGGTAGCATGCTGAACTGCTGTGCTCAAGATAGCGGGTTCAAACCCGGCCGAAGTCGTCAGATATTTTAAGAGCGTTAAAATCCGTCAGTATGCCTTCCTTCGGAGGGGAAGTAAAGTCGGTGGTCCCATGTAATAGATTTATGGCCTGTAAAAGATCCTTCCACAGACTAAACTTGTGTGGAGCTGAATTTCTAGGTTAGATTTCGTTGTAACGCTCTATCAGAGTTCTAACGTTCACTACTAGGTATCATTGGCATCTGGTAGCGAAAGTTGGAACTATTTGAAATTTAACGGAACTTGTAGTTCACCCTAGGGGTGTCCGCTTGAAGCAGCTACAGCCTCTGGCGAGCCGAACTTGTCCTCGGCCCCTCCCGGCACTAAAAGCCATACGATAGATAGATAGATAGTATCTATAGATGCCGCTAGATGGTGAAGAAATGCAAGACAGACGAACAGGGACGCGCGCGCAAGTCAGTGGGTTCATTGTTGATGTTTGTGGTTTGTCAAGTATGGATGTGAGTCGACAAGATCAAAGTACATACGTAAAAATAGCACGGTAATACAACAGCCCATACGGAAAACATTATTCAGACCCATTAACGGCGCTGGAGATGAGACCCACTAGAGAATCCTCCCTATTCTCCTGATCTGTCACCATGCGATTTTGATTTTCTAAGCTCCATTGCGTGGGACGCGCTTACATACGCGATAAGACTTAGCTAACGCAGTGCGATGCGAGATTGCCAGATTGGTCAATGGAGCAGCTATTAGTCGTCTTCCTCATCGTTGGCAGCGAACAATTGATTGCCTTGGAGATTACTCCAAAGAATATTAATGTGTTCAAAATGTGTTAATGTGCGTGCAAATTAGTATTCTCAACATTGTGACATACGATAACATTTTCTTATTTTACTCTTCTCCCTTGCCTGCAATACTTCCTGAGAAACTCACGTAATTGACTTGATTGGTAAAGTACATTATATGTACAATGAAATTCCTGTATAACAACAAATTTAATTAAATAGGAAAATATACCCTAGGTCAATAGAATAGAATATTAACCCTTGAGAACTGACGTGAAAACAAGTTCCGTGACGAACTAAAGAGCCTACTTTTCTTAAAATTAAGATCCATGCCAATGATTAATCTACAGTATATGAACCTATCTAGAATAATGACGAAATTAAGTTGGTAATATCGAAATGTCGAATTAGTTCGAAATATACCTGGTATAATGAAGCCTAATAGAGCACTACAGTTGGCAGCCCTGGTGTCTGAATATATTCTTAGATCCTTCTCTTAAGGTACAGAATACAAAATTTGGTTGAAGTCCAACGGACGTTACATGCAGTTAGACATTGGATCTATCAGCATGCGTAAAAGCATGTTGGCAACAATGTCATGCTCGTGCTGGTCATAAATAATCTGAAATATTATGATATATTGATGTGCCAATTTTGGATGAAATCCATTTGTTAGTATAGAAGTTACATGTATTTTAAAATTGGCATAGAATCATGTTGGCAACACTGACTTATATTAATTACTCCAAATTAATCTGGAATGTCAGGTGCTAAAGGTGTGCAAAGTATAGAGCTGTTGGCTTGCATACTTTCTGATATATTGATATTAGGGTAAAAAAATATAGACAGCATTTATTAACAGTTGGCAGCCCTGATTTCTCTTACATACGAGATTTGAATGATATCCAACTGATAGTATAGAAGTTACAAGTATTTAAAAATTGGACCAATGAGCAGGCTTAGAAGCATGTTGGTAGAACTGATATATATAAGTTACTCCAAATTAATCTTAAATGTCAGGTAGTATACGTGTGCATAGTTTAAAGCTGTCGGCTTGCATACTTTCTGGTATATTGGTATTTGGATTTTAAAAAAATAGAGGTTGCAATTATTAACAGTTGGCAGCCCTGGTGGCTCTTAAGAATACGCTCAGTCATATCTGTTTATGTACACATATTACATACAAAATGTGGTTGAAATCCAATTGATAGTGTAGAAGTTATATGCATTTAAAAATGGACCTATCAGAAGGCTTAAAAATATTTTGGCAACACTGCCATGTATGGCCTACTGGAAATTAAACTGAAATAGCATTATATACATGTGTGCCAATTTTGGAATAGCTCCCATGCACACCTTCCAAGATATCCAACATGGAGCTCAAATTTCAAGTGCGATTTACCTGCAGTTGGTAGCACTGACTTCATATTCAAATATGGGCTTGAGATATTCCGGTATACATTCTTACTCATACTAAATTTGGTATCGATTGCTGAAGCCGTTTAGGAGTTGATAGGGGGAGACTCACACACACACACACACAGCCAGACAGACAGAAGGACAGACAGACAGACAGACATGCAGATAGACACACATTTTCCCGGATCGATCTCATGTCTAATTTTTCCTCATTTTTGCAAAATGTGAAAAGTAGGCTAAACATGTAACACGAGGACTGGCGCCGGGTCATTTTGACCCATAATGTGTCACCCCATTTGTATCGTAGTCGTACGGATTTCAGAGTAATTTTACAACTAGTGTCTTCCTATGAACTATTCCCAATATAAAACGAGGTTTATTTATATTTTTCGAATCTAACATGCGGCAAAATTACATACATTTTCGTAACAGTATCACTGGCCTTGATAGTGGCGGCGAAGCAGTCATCTTAATTTTTTGAACTAAAGAACTGATGACCATGGTGTCCCTAGAAAGAACGTGAGCTATGTGATTGTGCTGCACCAAAATAGGTGGATTTTCCCCCTTATATTTTACTGATTGTCCCGACTAACGTAAGCCAAAAATTAATTGTCACGCAAGGACTGGCTCCATGGGTAAATCTGACCCGATCGTAAATAATATAGAAATAACTTGAGTGTTTAAAAAGCTAGGGACATGTTTCTTTTGTAGGGTGAAGTTCAAGGCTAGGAAGGAAGGTACAGTAACCGACAGGAAACTAGGGGCTGACCAAAACGAAAATATAGTGCATTATTTAAGCGTCGGGTCAAAAATACCCATGCGCCAGTCCTCGCGGGTTAAGGAGACACAACAATACCGATTTTAATATTATAACTGTGCCTGTCATAAATCTTATACAACAATTATAGGCTATACATTTCCAAGGAAACACACACATAGAAGAAAAGCATAAAATTTTCAAAATTCAAATCGTAATTATTTTTATCCATTTTTCAAAATTTGGTTCTTGTCCTGTGCTGATCTTCACATATTACCTCACATCTCCCATGTTTATAGGAATTATTGGACTATTTTTTTAAAGTGGGTGTTCAGCTACAAAACGAATCTCACTCAAACCTTTGTGGTGGACACAAAGTAAGAAAACTCTTTGGTTTGTCAAGTAGCATTTCATTGCATTGACAAAAGAAGTCAGATAGTCAGCAGGGGCTGCAGTGGGGAGCTGTGTGGGCTACCCCCCCCCCCCCTCCCCCTCCGAAAAAGCCAATAAAATTAATCAAGTGTTGCTTTGGTAAAAGCATAAAATAATTGTACATTTTGGTTGTACCCTAATCTTAACTTATTGGCTAAGTTATAAACAATATTAAGATTGAAGTTAGACTATCTCGTGGTGTAGTGGCTAGCATTCTTGGCTGCCGCCCCGGAGGTCCGAATTCGATTCCCGGCTCTGCCAAGAAATTACTTCTGGTGTGAGGGCGGAACGGGGCACGCTAAGCCTTGTGAGGCAAAACTGAGAATTCCACAGTACGGTACTTTTGAGAAATAAAATATCAATTTGTAAAATAACCTGTTTACCTTTCTGCTTAATTAATTGCCCTTCATACTCCATAAGCCATAATAGAAAATTCATTACGAATAAAATTGTTTTTTGTGTTGTATTTTACAATTTTTTTTGTATTGCCACTAATTGGCACTTAGAATTTTACAATTAACTCCCATCTAAAATAATTACACAAAGTTATATGCTCTAAGATATTGATTGATATGTCTGGGTATTTTGCGGTGACAATCCCCTGAGAATACTCACAATTTTCCAGGATAGTCAGCTCCCCCCCCCCCCCCCCCTCGGAAAAATGTATATACGCCCCTCATGCTCGATCAGTTGTTAGTATGATGGTGTATGTAGGTTATGTGCTATCCGCTGCTACCGTATGTGATATTAATTATATACTAACGTCATCTTGTAACTTAATTGAAATAAAATATAACTATACAAAATACTACAGCTTGGTGGTTCTAATTGGTCTTTCTAGGAAACATTTAAATGTTTTTTTTTATTTCTCTCACAAGAAAAATTAAATAATAACTCTACATTAATTAATTAATTATTTATATGATAATATGTGAGATTCGTTTTGGAGCTAAAAGTTTAACACCCACATTAAAATAATAAAAGTCCAATAATTCCTATAACCAAGGGGGATATGAGGGAAACGGTGAACATCAACACAAAGTAAGAACCAAATTTTGAAAAATGGATAAAATTAGTTACGATTTGAATTTTGAAAATTTAAAACTTTGGTGTGTTTCCTTGGAAATGTATATAACATGGTATAGGCTACAAGATCTATGACTGGCACAGTTATAATATTAAAATCGTTATTAAATTAGCTGTATGTTCCCCCTTAAGATGTCATCATCCCTCCCTATATTATTCTGCTAAGGTCCCATTCCAGTATTGTACCGAAAATAATGTCCCATTAATACCACCAACCTACACATATGGGGTACCTACAGGTTCAGCATAACCCAATGCGTAAGAAAAACGCACTCACTTACTCCTTAAATGCCTCACAATTAGATAAATACCTTAAAACGTGTATATTTACAATGAAATAATGAAAGAATGCAACACGGTAACCATGGTAACAGAATCTCACAGGTCCATCTATTTCTGGATGACGCAAGCAATTCCAATTATTACATTACTGTGAAAGTTTCCAGACGGTTATAAGGTTATCAGAGGCGGCTTCGGTGGCGTAGTCGGTAGCATGCTGAGCTTCTATTCCCAAGATAGCGAGTTCAAGCCCGGCCGAAGCCGTCGGATTTTTTAAGAGCGTTAAAAATCCCTCAGTATGCCTTCCTTCGGAGGGGAAGTAAAGCCAGCGATCCCATGTCATAGATTTATGGCATGTTAAAGAACCTTCCACTAATTGCACCTATGTGAAGCTAAATTGGATAGGTTAAGAATGTAAACAACGCTCTTAGGTTTCTACGTTCGTTGCCAAGAGCCGACTGCGGTGGCGTCTAGCAGCTAAGTTCTGAACTAGGCCTAGTAGTCGTTGGCGGTGGCGTTTGGCGGCAAAAGTAGGAACTATTTGAAAAATTCTAAGTTGCAGTCTGAACTTAAATGAAAAAAAACCGATACACACACTAATACAGCCATCACAATTAACACCGGTTATCAGACAGATTCTACACACACCCAAAGTTCACGGGGCTACATGACTGCGTTGTCGCAGCCCCTAAACTGAGGAACCAACCAACCAAGGTTATCACTGGACCAAATTAAGCTGTAAAATTCGTCAATACGTACAGTATAATGCGCTTAAGGGGGTCAAAGGGCAATCTAGAATTTTTTCACGCAATTTTCACATGTGAGTTTGGTACGAAAGGTCTTTTTCACCGGACTATAAAGGGTCTCCGAAAACCACATTTAAAGGCCCTTAAATTAACAGTGTCTGTGATATTCCCAGAAAACTAACTTCGCTCTGATATACCTATGAAGGAATGGAAAACCCCTAACCACTGCACCAGTAACTGAATTGATAAAGTCTGATTATTCATACCAAGGATAAATCAGTCATAGCATTCATGATTGAGATTTTACTAAGTGTACCCTTTACAACTAGAATATTTGCGGGCGAAGCTGCGACGGGTAATGCTAGTATATATTATTTCAGCAATATAGATCCCTCCTGCGACGCTCACAAGCGACCGATCGTGACAAATGAACATTCAAATGAAAGAGAATAGACATTAGCAGTGACGAATTGCACTCTAATTTCATTAATATATATATATAATTTCTTTAAAAAATAAGTTAAAAAAATGTACGAAATGTGTTATTTGCAGATACTGTTTCTGTAGGAAAATATGCTCCATAATTGCTGTCCACTTCACATTATGGTCACTGTGACGCCTGTTTCATGTAATTTTAACATTCTGAGGTATTTCCTTTATCATTTTGCATGGATTTCAGAAACAGTAAATCAAAGGAATGAGTACTCAAATCGTATAATTTATTAAATATCGAATAACCGGTGAGTGTTATGATGATCCAATTTTTAGTGATTGCCTTCTTAAGTTAGGGAACGTAGAACTTGGAATTCTTACTGAAATGTATATAGTGTTCTATAATCATTTGGTTTAAATATAAACATAACAACCTTTCGCCTTAAGTCTCTCATTATAAACCTATTGGGGAAAGTGTGGTTTATGAACATACGAGATTTCTCGCACGGGTCCGCCAGTTTCATTAAATTCTGTTAATAAGGATTTGTCAATTCGAACAACACATTTGTCTAATATAAAATAGTTGCCATGACTTAGAAGTGGATTCTATAATGCGCGACCCACAGAAGTGTGTAGCATGGATGATGTGATGCTTGAGAAGGATTCCGGGAAGGATCTTGAAACCCAAGTACAAACATGGTATGACCACTTCAGTCTTCGCTTGAACATCCACAAGACTGAATACCACCCCCAGAGGCTCACGACTAGTGGGACGTGGGTGGGCGACCACGGGGCCCATGCTGAGTTCGGCATCACTTCCACTTACTTGTGTTATCTTTCATATCGACCTCCCTTGCTCAACTCTTGTTCTTTTCCGACCCCGACGGTATTAGGGTATCCGTGGCCTAGGGAGTCTTTCACTTCCCCGCCTTGTCTCATTTTTTCTGATCGCTCATTCTTCGCGGGGTCAGACCTCTTCTGTTCTCTTCATATCTCCTGCCTTCTGCTCAAGGCTTTTAGGGAGGCAGGGTGTGTGTAGTCTCACCACTTCTGGTGCACCCTGGATAGTGCTGCACCCTCAAGGGTTCACGGCTGGTGAGTTCGGGAGTTGGTGACACCGAGGGATTCCTGAGCTGAGTCTGGTCATTTCCCCTTTTTTCCATTGCCTTTGGGGCCCTCTCCTATTTCCCTTTCCTATCTGCTTTTCATGGCTCTCCTTCCTTCCAAGTCCCTCAATCCTCATTCTTCGAGGGTTAAGGGCATTTATTTCCCTCCTGTCTTTATTTGCCTTATCCCCCTTTTGTTTTCCATTTCTTCTTCTAGCATATGAGTTTGTAGTTTTAGTTATAGTTTCATCTTCACGATCACCAGCAGACCATCATCATCAGACTGAATACCTCGAAACGATTTCATCTCCTGGAACAATACGAATTAATGGAGGTTCTCGAAGGATAGCGACGGCTATGTGAATGAAGATGTGCGAGCAAGAATCAAAGCGACTTGGATGCGATTCAGAGATGTCACCGGTGTTCTTTGTGATAGGGAAAATGAAAGGTATACCGCACAATGGTGAGACCAGTTGCATTATATGGTACCGAGTCTTGGCCGGCACTCACTACATGTCATGGAAATGTGGATGCTAAGATCGTTAGACATTTCTCTGCTCGACCATATTCACAACGAACGATCCGACAACTAGCTGGCGTGACTCCAATCAATGAGAAAATGCAGGATTGGAGACTCCGATGGTATGGACACATCGTCCGAGCACCACGAAGTTAAGTCATCAGCTTGGTCTATCATCTAGCAGTTGACCAGAGATAGTGAGGCAGACCTAAATTACGGTGGCTGGATACTATAAACGCAGAACTCCCATCATGAAACTTGCACCTATAGGAAGCATTAGCCCGCAATAAATGGCGTGCATGATCCAAAAAGCGGACTCCGTTCCAATGGGAAGACGTTAGGAAGAAGACTTAGTGAGTGACCCTCGAACTTCCCCAGAATCGTGCGTCCTGTTAGTTAACCCACAACTTTTATTTTACTCTCTATTTCCCACAAGATTTCTCTCTAGATTCTTAGGTTTCTCTCTATTTGACAATAGACATACCGGTAATAAACATTTTTAAGAAAGCCAAACGAGTTTCGTCCTAAAACCAAAACTGTCGCTGTTTCCTCAGCTAGCGAGAAAATCTTGGATTCCAGTTTCTTGCTAAAATACCTTTCTTAAACCATGAAAGGTTAGTGGTTCATATATTAACCACCTACTATAAGGGCAATTTATATTGTCAATGATGCTGATGGTCGAATCTTTGAGCCATTTACCAACAAATTTCATTTTGGAAGTGTCAATATTAACGAAACCCAACATGTCTATTATCTCTTGATCTCCTTGACCTAAAGAACATGAAACAATTTTTTAAATAAAAACAACAAAAATTAAAAAGTTTTAAAAATGGTAGGCCTAATATAAAAACAAGTAGTTCCGTGAAGAACTATACAGCCTATTTTCATATATCCTACTCATGTTAATTGCCTCTATCAACATACGAAATTTCAGTTTGATTGTTGTGATAGATTCGTAGACATTGAGAACCGTCTAAATATTTCAGATGGTCGCCAGGTTGGATTCTTATTTATGTACTATTACATGAAGATTATTGTGTACGTATGGTATTCAAACTAAAATCGCATGATTAGGACACAAGAAAACAAGTAGTTCCGTGAAGAACTATACAGCCTATTTTCATATATCCTACTTATGTTAACTGCCACAATCAACATACAAAATTTCAGTTTAATTGCTGTAACAGATTCGTAGATATTGAGAACCGTCTAAATATTTCAGATGGTCGCCAGGTTGGATTTTTATTTTTGTACTATTACATTAAGATTATTGTGTACGTGTGGTATTCAAACTTCAATCGCATGATTAGACAACAAGAAGTAAAAACGAGATTTTAAAATTACGCACAGCAGCCATCTTGTGATAATGCAAACCATTGAAATAAATTAGATGCCAGTGGATCAACATTTGTATAATCATTTAACGTGCAACGTTTCACGGCACTCGGATAGTTAATTCGCGAGAAACGTCCATTTAAATATTTATACTTCGCGTCGCCGCCATGTTGGATTTGTGCTCACCAGGTTCCTGAAAGTCCTATAGGTGAACATATGTTCATAGTCTCTATGAACATAAAAAAAATTCAGTTTGGTTGCTGTAAAAGATTCATAGATATTGAGAACCGTCTAAATATTTCGGGAGCTCACCATTTAGGAGTGTTATGTGTATAGGCCATAGAGTTATGTACCATTCAAGGACAATTATTGCCTAGGTTCATTATTCAAACTTTCACTTCGATCGCATGATTACGACACAAGAAATTAAAACTTAATTTTAAAATTTCGCACAGCCGCCATCTTGAGGTTATGTAAGCAATTGAAGTAAATTAGATGGCAGTGCATTACAATCTGCAAAATCAATTACTGTACCACATTTCACTGCGCTCAGAGAGTTAAATCACAAGAAAAGTCTATTAAAATATTTTAAATTCGCTTGGTCGCCATGTTCGTTTCGTACTTTACAGGTTTATGAAATATACATAAGTATACCTGTATCAGTACCCTTTATCACCGTACAAAATCGCAGGGTAATATCTGTAATAGTTTCGGAGATATAGAATGTCAGTGAAATATTTCGCACAGCCGCCATTTTGAGGTTATGTAAACAATTGAACTAAATTAGACTCCATTACATTACAATGTGTATAAACATTTGCTGTACCAATTTTCATTACATTTAGATAGTTAAATCGCGAGAAAAGTCTATTTAAATGTCTCAACTTCGCTTGGCCGCCATGTTGGTTTTGTAGTCACCAGGTTTTTGAAAGTCTCAAAGGTGAACTTCTAGTAGTGCCCTTTATCACCGTACACAATTTCAGGGCGATATCGGTAATAGTTTCGTAGATATTGAATGCTAGTGAAGTATTTCGCACAGCCGCCATGTTGGATTGGAGAGACGTAACAAAATTTGAAGGGCACGGTCGAGGTCGCCGGGAATAGTGCTATGAACTTCCCGAGTTTCATTGAAATCGCTCCAGCCGTTTCGATTTTATTAGGGGGGGACACACACACGAATCACACACACACGCACACACACACACACACACACACACACACACACACACACACACACGCACACACACACGGACAAAAGGTGATCTCATAAGCCTATTTTTTCAAAATTGAAAATAGGCTAAAAACGAGATTTTAAAATTTCGCACATCTGCCATCTTGTGGTTATGAAAACAATTTAAATAAATTATATTGCAGTGGATTAATATTTGTATATGCATTTAACGTGCAAAGTTTCACTGCACTCGGGTGGTTAAATCGCGAGAAACGTCCATTACAATATTTATACTTCGCGTCGCCGCCATGTTGGATTTGTGCTCACCAGATTACTGAAAGTCCTATAGGTGAACTTATGTTCATAGCTTCTATGAACATAAAGAAAATCAATTTGATTGATGTAAAAGATTCGTAGATATTGAGAACCATCAAAATATTTAGGAGGCTCGCCATTTTGGATTGTTATATGTAGAGGCCATAGATTTATGCACCATGAAAAAAAATTAGTGCATAGCTTCATTATTCATACTTTCACTTCGATCGCATGATTACGACACAAGAAATAAAAACTTAATTTTAAAATTTCGCGCAGCCGCCATCTTGAGGTTATGTAAACAATTGAACTAAATTAGATGCCAGTGCATTACAAAATATATATATATAATCATTTACTGTACCACATTTCACTGCGCTCAGATGGTTAAATCACGAGAAAAGTCTATTAAAATGTTTCAAATTCGCTTGGCCGCCATGTTCGTTTTGTACTTTACAGGTTTATGAAAGTTACATAGATAGACGTGTAGCAGTACCCTTCATCAGTGTACAAAATTTCAGGGAGATATCTGTAATAGTTTCGGAGATATTGAATGCCAGTGAAATATTTCGCACAGCCGCCATTTTGAGGTTATGTAAACAATTGAACTAAATTAGACGCCAGTGCATTACAATGTGTATAAACATTTCTTGTACCAAGTTTCATTACGTTTGGATGGTTAAATCACGAGAAAAGTCTATTCAAAATCTTAAATTCGCTTGGCCGCCATGTTGGTTTTGTAGTTACCAGGTATTTGAAAGTCTCATAGGTGAAACTCTAGTAGTGCCCTTTATCACCGTACACAATTTCATGGTGATATCAGTTATAGTTTCAGAGATACTGAATGCTGGTGAAATATTTCGCACAGCCGCCATGTTGGATTGGTGAAACACAATAACATTTGAAGGGCACGGTCGGGGTCGGCCGGAATAGTGCTATGATCTTACCGAGTTTCATTGAAATCACTCCAGCCGTTTAGAATGTATTAGGGGACACACACACACACGAATCACACACGCACACAGACACACGGACAAAAGGTGATCTCATAAGCCTATTTTTTTTTTCATAAAATGAAAATAGGCTAATACATAGGCTCATAAAATATAAATTATAGTCTGATACATTTATATCCTTAATTTTTAGAACGATTAAAATGTGAAATAAAATAAAAATAAAAGTTATTAATTAATATTGGGGTGAATCAATTGAAATTAAAAAGAAAAAAATGACAATAAAATTAGAATTAAAAATAAATATGCTAATCAAAATTAAAATTACATTCTTTTATAATCTTAATTTTAAGAGCATTAAAATATTAAAGAAAACAAAAATCAAAATTAATAATTTTTAATATTAGGGAAAACGATTAAAATTAAATTAAAATATATACAAATAAAAGATCCTCAATAATCTTCTGCCCTATAAAGGGTACAATATAAGAATGTCATATTTTCCGCAAATTTTCAACATGCAAAACTGAAAGTTTTACAAGTAATTATTTCTTGTGTCTGTTATATTTTGTACAGCCGTTTTTCAAAATTTAGATAAGTTTAATTTTGCCAGATGGAAATGTTCATGAAACCGATGTTAAAAATACGCCATTTAAGAAAAGAATCTACCAAAAATCAAACCTGTTTTAATTTTCAAAATACCTTTGTTAAAGTAAGAAGAGAGCAACAATTACTAAATAGTTTCTGAGAGAATGGTAAATAAAAAGGGCGGGCATCAATTCCACTCGGGTACCTGAGGCAGGTTGACCAATGGCACAACAATGTCTTGCGAACACCACCACGCCATCGGTCAAGCACTCTGAAGTCAAGTCCGCTCATTTTTTAATAAACATAATACGTAAAGAACTAGATATTAATCGCTGTTGTTAACTAAAAGTATGGACAGGAAATGCGCTGCAGAAGGTGTTTTATCCGGGCCTTGATATGCGTGCAAGAGGGTTATAAGACATTTGATTTCGTCATTGGGAATAATCCCTTTGCCGACCCCTTGCCAAAGCCTGAGCTGAGTTGAGGAACTCATTTTTGGGTCCCTTGGATGACCGAGTGGAATTAAGGAAAATCGAGGGGAATTGATGTTCGATCAATAAAAAGTTGAAAATTAACATGGGCAGCCTAGGTCTCCCCTTAAGGTGGCACTAACTGAATAGTTGAACAAAATATTTCCGATCCTCAATATGATCCTGCCACACAAACTACTGAATCAATTGTTATGAAAATTAATCAACGTTTACCGTTATATCAAAATAGTCAAGTAGATTGGTGCAGGAATTTCTGAGATAATGTACCTTGTCTGCGTATAAATAAAAGTTGTAAGAAACACCTGTCAAAGAAATGTCTGGAAATAGATTAATAAAGAAATTATAGATGTTTACCAAAGTTGAAAAACTTCACTAACTCTTATCTCGGAGAAAGATCAATACTTTTGCTCAAAACAAAGTTTGTATGATACTTCAATTTTGATGACAAACCAAGACATTAAAAAAAAACAAGTAGTTCCGTGAAGAACTAAAGCCTATTTTCATATATCCTACTTATGTTAATTGCCACTATCAACACACAAAATTTCAGTTTGATTGCTGTAATAGATTCGTAGATATTGAGAACCGACTAAATATTTCGTATGGTCGCCATGTTGGATTATTATATATGTAGGTCTTAGAGTCATGTAGACTTCTGTTACATGTAGATTATTTTATACGTGTAGTATTCAAACTTCAATCACATGATTAAGACACAAGAAGTAAAATCGAAGTTTTAAAATTTCGCATACCTGCCATCTTGTAGTTATGGAAACAATTGAAAAAATTAGATGCCAGTGGATTAAAATTTGTATAAATATTTACTGTACCAAGTTTTACTGCACTCGGATGGTTAAATTGCGAGAAACGTCCATGTGAATATTTATATTTCGAGTCGCCGCCATGTTGGATTTGTGATCACAAGGATATTGAAAGTCCTATACGTGAATTCATGTACATAGCCCCTATGAACATACAAAAATTCAGTTTAATTGTTGTAATAGATTCGTAGATATTGAGAACCGTCTAAATATTTCGGATGGTCGCCATGTTGGATTGTTATATGTATAGGCCATACAGTCATGTACCATTAAAGGAAAATTATTGCGTAAGTTCATTATTCAAACTTTCAGATCGATCGCATGATTACGACACAAGAATTATATAAACTTAATTTTAAAATTCGCATCATGATGTTATGTAAACAATTTAACTAAATTAGATACCAATGCATTACAATGTGTATAAACATTTGCTGTACCAAGCTTCATTGCGTTTGGATAATTAAATAGCGAGAAAAATCTATTTAAAACTTTCAAATTCGCATGGCCGCCATGTTCGTTTTGTAGTTAACCGGTTTCTGAAAGTCTCATACATGAACTTCGAGTAGTGCCCTTTATCTCCGTACAAAATTTCAGGGTGATACCGGTAATGGTTCCAGAGATATTAAATGCCGCTGAAATATTTCGCACAGCCTCCATCTTGAGGTTATGTAAACAATTGAAAGAAGCTATATGTGGGTGCATTACAATGTGTATCAACATATACTGTACCAAGTTTCATTGCGTTTGGTTGGTTAAATCTCAAGAAACGTCTATTTAAATGTCGCAAATTCGCATGGCCGCCATGTTGGTTTCGTACTTAACAGATCTTCCAAAGTCACATAAATGAACTTCTAGTAGTTCCCTTTATCACCGTACAAAATTCCAGGGTGATATCGGTAATAGTTTCGGAGATACTGAAAGCTAGTGAAATATTTCGCACAGTCGCCATGTTGGATTGGTGAGACGTAACTAAATTTGAAGGGCACGGTCGGGGTTGTCTGGTTTAGTGCTATGAACTTACCGAGTTTCATTGAAATCGCTCTACCCGTTTAGATGTTATTAGGGGGAGACACACACACACACGAATCACACACGCACACACAGACACACGGACAAAAGGTGATCTCATAAGCCCATTTTTAGCCTACTTCCGATTATTGCAAAAAATGAAAGTAGACTTATGAGATCAACACAGGGCGAAAAATTGTGTGTCTGTCTGTGTGTGGGTGTGTGTGTCTGTGAGGCTGTGTGTCGGGGAGTGTGTGTACTCTGAATGTGTGTCCCCCCCAATCAAGTCAAACACGGTGAAACCGAATTGAACGAAATTTGGTACAGAGGTAGCACTAGCAAAGGGCACCTCAGTGTCATGTTTTATATCGCCGACATCTTGACGGATACGTAATGGCGGCCACCCAAATGTTAAAAGCTTAAATCAAATTACAACTAACCTAATCATTCGATCTCTACCAAATTTTGCAACGTCATACATTTATGTGGGAAACATCCTTTGACTAAATTACAAGGTCATCAGCCCAAAAGTTTGCGGATGGCGGCCATGTTTGTGCGCAAATGGATTCCCCCTATTAATTCCAACACGGTGAAACCGAATTGAACGAAATTTGGTACAGTGGTAGCAATAGCGAAGGGCACATCAGTGACATGTTATATATTGTCACCATCTTGACGAAAACGTAATGGCGGCCACCCAAATGTTAAAAGCTTTAATCAAATTACGACCAACCTAATCATCTGATCTCAACCGGTTATTGCAACATTATACCTTTATGTATGTACAATCGTTTGACCAAACTAATAGGTTATCAGCCCAATAATTTGCGGATGTCGGCCATGTATGTGTGCAAATCTATTCCCCCTATCTATTCATACACGTTGAAACTGAATTGAACGAAATTTGGTACAGATGTAACACTAGCAAAGGGCACTTCACTGTCATGTTTTATATCGCCCCAATCTTGACGGAAACGTAATGGTGGCCACCCAAATGTTAATAGCTTAAATCAAATTAAGACCAACCTAATTATTTGATCTCTACCAAATTTTGCAACAACATACCTTTTTGTGGGAAGCATATTTAGACTGAACTACAAGGTCATTAGCCCAATAGTTTGCAGATAGCGGCCATGTATGAGTGCAAATCGATTCACCATATCACTTTAAACACGGTGAAACCGAAGTGAATGATATTTTGTACAGATGTAGCACTAGCAAAGGGCACCTCATATTCATTTTTAATATCCGTAAAACACGTTGTATTTCAACAAGCTACTACAACCAATATTCAATTATACTCCTTGAAAAGGACAAAGAGTTATAACAATACCCATGGATTTAGGAGAAAGTAGGCTATATGTTCTTTACTGAACATCTTGTTTTCATAAATGATAATAGGCTAAAAAGGAAGTTGATTTTTCCACCAAAACCTAAATTAGCGCCACCTTAAATAACCAAGTTAGTTAGTTACTGATTGTTGCTTTAAGGGGCGGAATAGCAAGGTTATCTGCCATTTTTAACAAAGATTAAAGTATACAAATTTAGAATTAAATTAAACATTTCGGCGTGGATACCTGAATATGAAAAGTCTGAAAATTAATAAAACAAACAAATAAAATTAAACTAATAATTATAACTTAATTATAAACAAATATTACGGGGAAAAATAAAAGCAAAAAATATTCAGATTTTTAAATAACTAACTCTAACGCTGCTACTTTTTAAGAGTAACAATGTAACGGTTACCAACGATATTTTTCAAACATAGAGCAAAACGTTGTGAATAACCTTTAAACAAAGCAGCCCCGAGCGTTTTATTGTAGTTTTTCATTTGGGGCTTGCGACTTCATGGTTTTCAGCCCAGGTACTTAAATGTGTGTGGAATCTATGTGATAACATGCGTTATTGTAGTGACCACACTAGTGCATCTGCTACTAACTAGTCCGCCTCGTTGCGTGGTGGCTAGCATTCTTGGCTGTCACCGCGGAGGCTCGGGTTCGATTCCTGGCTCTGGCAATAAATTCAATTCTGGTCTGAGGGCTGGAACGGGGTACACTCAGCCTCGTGAGGCAAAGCTCAGATGAGGTGGGATCAATTCCTACCTCAGCCATCCTGGAACTGGTTTTCCGTGGGTTTCCCACTTCTACTCCAGGCAAAATGCCTTGATGGGACCTAACGTAAAGCCACGGCTGATTCCTATTAAACTCCGAACTCAATTACAAAATAACACACTAGTACAGACATCACAGTGACACAGGTTATCAGACAACTTCTACACACACACCCTAGTACATGGGGCTAAAAGACCACGATGTCGCTAACCCCTATAAGAACCAACAACAAGAACCTAGTAACATGGCGCTAAAATTGGAAAGGAGACAGTCACCATCTAAATTTACTTGGGAAATCACGACACATCACTTCTACGATGGCCGAGAGTAGTCTAGAATTCGAACCTACGCTCTCCCGATGCCAGCGAGGCATAAGGTAGCGCATTAGCGCTCTCGGCCAGCATACGTTTATTATGGACACATTAACGTCCAACAACAATATTCCGGCGGCTTCGGTGGCGTAGTCGGTAGCATGCTGAGCTTCTATGCCCAAGATAGCGGGTTCAAACCCGGCCGAAGCCGTCGGATTTTTTAAGAGCGTTAAAAATCCCTCAGTATGCCTTCCTTCGGAGGGGAAGTAAAGCCGGCGGTCCCATGTCATAGATTTATGGCATGTTAAAGATCCTTCCACTAATTGCACCTGTGTGAAGCTAAATTTGATAGGTTATTGTAAACAACGCTCTTAGGTTTCTAAGTTCGTTGCTAAGAGCCGACTGCGGTGGCGTCTAGCAGCTGAGTTGTGAACTTAGCCTAGTAGTCGTTGACGGTGGCGCTTGGCGGCAAAAGTAGGAACTATTTGAAAAATTCTAAGTTGCAGTACTTAAATTGAAATGACAGATAACACACACTAATACAGTCACCACAATTAACACCGGTTATCAGACAGATTCTACACACACCCAAAGTACACGGGGCTACATGACCGCGTTGTCGCAGCCCCTAAACTTAAGAACCAACCAACCAACAATATTCCATATTACTCTATAATTAAACTGCTACTAGTCGGCCATATGTTACTCCCTCTTGTATTTCTTTAAATGGTATTTTTCGATTTCTTCAGCAATTCAGCATTTCTCTTCTTTCTTTTCGTTATTTTCATTCTCTCCGCATTGTCTTACAATCCATATAGACACCTCCACCTTCTCTTACCGGTTCCCGCATTGACGTATGAATGTACTTGAATACAAGCAAACTTCATTTTAGAAAACAAATATAATGTTTTCTCGTTTTGCATGATCTCATTTTCTAGTTTTTGAACAAATTACAATATTGTTGAAGCTTTTAAGGTCACTTTTTATACAAAAAAATACAGTCAAAACCTTTTTAAATATTTTTAAAGCTACGTTATCTACAATTAAATTTTTTGTTCAGGAATTAATTTAAATATTCCATATTTATTAAGCTACGTTATTCTGTTTTTTCTTAATTTTATCATATATA
Source organism: Meconema thalassinum (assembly GCA_946902985.2). Taxonomy (NCBI): domain Eukaryota; kingdom Metazoa; phylum Arthropoda; class Insecta; order Orthoptera; family Tettigoniidae; genus Meconema; species Meconema thalassinum. The sequence goes on from OX336393.1 coordinate 415,734,543, forward strand.
GACTAAGTTATTTTCCTTAGTTTCCTAATTATATTTTATATTTAATAATTTTAGTTTATAAATTTATTTTAGTTCTTTGTTTTTATCTGACAATTATTGCTGAAGAAGGTTCCAATACAGGGCTGAAAACTGTCTGTTAGGTAGTCAGCCCGAAGGCTGGTTGGATCCTCAAAAGCACCGCCGTTACGTTATGTGAGTAGATACCCACAAAAACCCAAGGCAGCGCTATATTGAGGCGTTCTAGGCAAGATGAGTGAGGTAGTTTGCCATTGCTTTCCTCACTGAGTCAGAACAGTAGTTCTAACCCTATGAGTAGAACCTTTCACAGCATTCACAGGCACTGACTGTGCCCCGAATGCCATTACTAAGCACCACCCATACAGTACCTCAGTAGCTTCCATATAATCATAGCCATGAGTGAGACTGAGACATCGGTGAAAAGCCACCTTTTACTCTAGCCTGTGCCAATTGACAAACGCAAATGTACTGTATTCATCAAGAGATGGCAAACAGATGGCTGAAAACTATCAAGTTAATATTAAAGTAAGATTTGACACAACGAATTGCTACAGTATTTAGAGATAGCCTCGTTATTGTTGTTTTAAAGGGTATTGTTGTTTTAAGGGGAGAAACAGCGAGGTAATCTGCTCTTAACAAAGCTATTTTATACAAATTTAGTTGAAATTAGATGTTCAAGCTCATAATAATAATCGGTCTAATAATAATAATTAACTAATAATTATAATAATAAGTATAAATATAATAACTAGGGTGAACCCGTTGAAATTCAACGGAATACTAAGTCCCTTGGTCGGTAAAACTGCAGGGGCTAAATCAGACTCCAGAAATTAACGTATAGACTGAAATGTGAAGTAGCTATTTGTAGAGAAATTTTGGTTCAATGCCTCTTAAATGTAGTGATGTTGGAGTTCCTTCTTAAATACAACATTTATTGTCCTATGGCCCGCCGGCACTATTTGTACTTTCAAACTATCAAATGATCGAACTCGAGACATTGCTACTTACAGCTGGCCATGCCTAAATACCGGCTGGGGTAAATATACACCAACACGGTCTAAAGTCGAGCTTTATTAATTGTCATATTGAATGCAAGGCGTCTTTTAAAATTAAATGGGAGAGTTGTGTCGGATGGTGTTAAATCAATTATGGGAATCAGCACTCTTTGTCCGACACTTAACCCTGTAATGATTTCAAGATCTAATCAACTTTCATGCATTTTTTGCACAATTAATCTTGGTCCGTTTAGAAGCACCTGTGTAGCAATTAAGTTTCTTAATAACATTACAATCGCTCCAGGTTTTTAAGTTAAGGACATGAGGAGGCAAGCCACTTAATTCTACGCTGTTCAGTAACTCTATGGGAATTTGTAGAGTTTCATTTTCATCTTCAGTAATTAAGTTATTTACACTGATGTACGTTCTGACCGTTCCGGGTAGAAGATCTATAACTTTAGATTTGATTTGATCACAGTGTTCGTTTTTAGGGTAAGAATGGCAATTTTGGAGAAAGTCCGTTACAATAACAAAAAAAAATCAATGTTGCACATTCGTATGGGTTCATACTCTTACTATATTTTCTTGTCAGGACTTGGTTAATGTCCGTTTTCAAATACAGGGAAGCTTTATACATGGAAGCGTACAGTTATTAAGTAAATTACATTTTAATGGACTTCTGACCGCCATTACTGTCATGAGCCAAGTCGGATTGTGCGCATGCGTGAGCGGCAAGAATTCCGCATTTTCTTTATTAATTTAAAAATATACTGTAACATATTTGTTTATTTTAAAGACACTCTGCAAATCTACAGGCCAAGAGCTTTCGTCAGAGTGCTCTACGAAGTAAATCGGTTCTGTCGTTCTCTCAATCTCGTGTTAAAAAAAATCAGCTTAATGTTGTAAATATATAGAACAGGCTGTTCCAGCCAAGCAGCTCGCCCGTGAGGAGCAGAGTACTCGCCGCCTTGCGTGAGTAACCCTGCAACATGCAATACAGCTCTGCTGTGGGGGGGGGGGGGGGGCGTCACTTCGCGGTGGATACATGAAGACTGGCAGGAAATGCATGGACTTGTGCTATGACCTTCGCCCAGTGACGTATTGGCTATCACCCCCAGTCCCTCTCCAACCGTGCTCCGAGCATCACTGCTGAGTACTCGCGTGTACGCATACTCAAACTCATGGATTTGGAACAGCCTGATATAGACGATATAGATAGATAATATACGGAATACAAAAATTCAATGTACACTGAGAACTTAAGATTGCTGGCCGTAACCCACTCTCACTTATAAACCTGATAACGCGATCAGCAGCCACCACGTCATCGGCTAATATAAGATCGGGCGTCTTCTGCAAGCCAAGGTTTCTTCGAAGATCAGCAAGATGCACACACTCGGTTAATATGTGGGCCGCGGTGAATACGGCTACATAGGTACAAAGTAGGGGATCTTCCCTTCTCATCAGGTACGAGTGGGTACATCTTGTATGACTATCCATAGCCTAGACTAAATGACGGATTCTCTCTGTGACCGGAAAGAGCACCGTCACACGCGACTAGTTCCCTTGGTCGCTCTCAATTTACTGGACATTGGGTCAGCTAGCCACTGACTCTCCCAAAATGCCAGAACTTGTCGGCGTAACTGAGAGTGAATTCTCTAGCGGGTACCTCCATTGGTCGAGGTGGTAGTGATACCGCCTCTTTTTCAGATTGATCCGCTAACTCATTTCCCGCAATTCTCATGTGGCTTGGAAGCCACAGAAAGGTGATTTGGGTGTCAGCGCGACACAACCCGGCTAGTAGGTCATGGATTCGCTGCACTAGGGGGTGTTGCGGGAAACATGTCAGGAGGTCACGGAATTCTCCAACATAAGCTCTCTTGGTGCACTCCATCACAATATGCCAAACAGATTGGATTTCAGCACCACAATCGCGTCTTAGGGATTGTATTTTCCCCCATATGAAGAGCCCATCAGCAGATCTGCCATGGCTCGTACGGATGCGATTCAAAGTGGACCAAACCGTGCGTGGTTGATCGAATCCTGTAGGTTTTCTTGTCAAGCATGGTAGATACTGCACCCGTTCGTCCGAGGTATGCGGTGACCCAACTGCCATAACACAGCATACCCGGCATCCCAGGCCAGAATGGATCGAAATAAACACAAAATAAAACAAGGAATGTGTCGGAGATTCAGTTGAAAAAATAGAAAAAAAGCAGTGGGCAACACGAGACAAAGTATCTCTGGGTCGTTGGCAGGATTAAATGTAATTAAATAGCAAATAAAAGGACGCCATCAACTGAATTCCTAGCAAACCACATCCTTCCTGGTGATGCCTTAATTATGACACAGGAAAGGACTGGGAAAATACACCGTTGTGAGATCACATAAGTTAAAATCAAAAGAATATTTATTCAACTTGAATGACAAGACAATCAAATAAAAAATTCCTGCCTAGAAGTATGGTATAGTACTATTATTAGGTTGTAACTGTTCATTCAAGTCATACCATCTCCGCACTATCTCAGAGAAATTTGTTCACGTGAAAGGAAAAATAAACTAAAAGTTCTCTTGTCCTCTCGGAGTCACCGTAGCACTCTATCACTCGTCATTGATTTCTTTGTGAGCCCTGAGACCTATCTTCATTAAATATAACATCATGGCACGTGAACTAGTTAAATTTTACACTGATCTAACACACAACAACAATTAAATTCATATCAATAACATATTCAACCATTCGTAATTTCACTGAATGTTCATATTCCAAATGTTGGAATAATTATCACCTCTTATATAACAAACAACAAATTTATACAAACTATTTACATTCATCCTGTCGAAGTCTCGATCATTAATTATCATCGTTATAATTATCTGGTATCATGCTCATAATGCATATAAAAATCACTAAATGTCACCACATAAGCTGTTATTCAATCAGCTGTCTACTCAAATCACTATATTCCACTCAGTTAAAATCAGCTGTTCTAGTTGAATTATTATTATATTCACCATCAACTCATTTATATTATTATCAGACTAATTATCGGCTCATTTAATTTATTGTATTAATTATTAGCTCATTTAATTTATTATTTTATTTTCTATTATCAGGTCAGATCATTTAAATTTATTACTAGATTTATTATCATTTAATTTATTTAAACTATAGATTAGAATTCCACAAATTATTATTAGAGAAACTTGGATTACTTCTAGAAAATATTTTAGATCGGTTAAAGAAAGTTGTCATAAAAATCTATCACTTCAGCGAAATTATATTGCCAGATTAAATCACACATGTTACATGTCATAATTAACGTTTACTATACTCGATTGCCATGCCAAAAATTCATTGTCTCCACTACACCACATTGGACGTTATCATCCACAAATGACCACTTGATTCAAATACCACATAAACCACTTCATCAAATATCACATTTGAACACTATCATTTCACCTCATTTCACTACAAATATTCAGCGCACAGCATGAATTTCAAAATATAAGGCTGCGTTCGACGACCTCTAGTCTGCATCATTAATATCAAAGTGGTAATATTACAAAAATGCCAATAACACATAACGTTTGGCAAAAGTATCTCAACTCAACGTATTCAATAATCCACAAATTTATTATTAGACTGGCTTTAGATATTCATAAGTTTGATCTATGAAAACTCTGGTCACTATTATCATGTTTAGACAACTTCTCAAATACCATGAAAAATTTACTGAAGTAATTGTAATCCAATCCAAGTTTAATCGACCTCGAAGTGCAAAATCTCTATAATGATCATTGAAATTTATTTCAAAAGGACACCAACTGTGTCGTATTTAATAATAATCATCGTAGCTGTTCATAATCTGCCTGTGATAAATTCATAAAAAGGAAGAACTCGTCTTAAAAGAAACAATCGCTCCCAAAATCCTTGTCGAAGATTTAAATCAACTCATCAAAAATTATAACAGATATTAAATTCCTGTACTCTTAAATAGAGCAATGCAACAGAAAACTATTGGATCTACCACACAAGAATCACGAAATGTAATCCTGTTGACATTTATCTTTAAATTACTTAATGAAGATCAACTAATTAATGACCAGTAAATTATTGCATGATTCGCTGACAGTCACCATTGCATTCGGTTGATAAGATGATATTACCTACGGATCGTAATAGCGTTTAACCCCACACAATTACTCAGAGTAAAAAGCCCCACCGTCGACGGCTCAGATGATTAGTCCCTAGACGACAGGTAATGCGTTTAACACTACACAATTGCGTATAGCAACAGGCCCTGTCTTCGGTGGCTAATGAGTGAATGCACATGACTGGAATCAACAATTAGTATACTGTCAGATAAAAGTGATACTGCTTCGCTGGAGCGAATTAAATTCCATAGCTCAAAACAGATCCAATAAAACAAAAATCCCTGATAATAAATTCCACATACTCGCTAGTATGCGATAAGCTGTCAAAAAATACCCGACTGCAGGTCTCGAGTCTCGAAATACTCGATAGAAAAAACTACTGTGCTCAGAATGCACTATTACTCAAGAAAAGCATGATCAAAAACCCTGCCAAATAAGGTCCGTAAATAGCAAAATCGGTGATATGCGCCTGCCATCTCACATGGAATCCACCATATCTTAGCGAATTCATCAGGATGAAAGGAAAAAAAATATCAAGCAATGTCTCAAATAACACTCCTAATAATATACAAGTGTGCCCAGGGTCATATCAAAATCGTATCAGTAAATCCATAAACGCTCACATTACCTTTCAATATTCCAGATGTTTAAAAAAATATATATCCCAAGATCGGCGATAATCCAAGTATTTACGATTGATTTCTCGAAAGATTGGCGAAATCTTCGTCCTGTGCCATTTGGAATGCATTTTCCCCATTCTAATGCATGTCACGATGTAGTCATTCACCTCGGTAGGAATCGAACCCCGTCACTATGTTCCGCCATCCCGTCTCTCGTTGTGCCTAGCCACACATCGTAAAGTAGAAGATATCCACCACGGATATTGTCCAATAATCCATCGAAATGTTCCTCTCAAATGGGTACCCCATTCTGTTCTTGGTTATGTTACGCCACTGTTCCGTGAGAAAAATGCCGATGGACACACACTGATAAAGTTCTTGCCAAATACTGTTGATTTGCATTGATGAATAAAAAAGTTCAAATTGTATGCAAGTTTGTATCTGAACGTGATGTGACAAGCATGTCCATAACTGTTCATAAATCCAAGTCATTTATCGAACACTTCACCGTTTCAGAAAATATGTGAAGTCCATTGTTCCATTTGAAAATTCGAGTTACAGATGAAAGACCCCATGGTTGCCTAGCATGTGCTATATTAAAACACATCAGCTTTGCTATCCATTATGCTGGTGAAAATATTTTAAAGTTCATCTGGTCGCAAGTATTCACATTGAAAAAGCAAAAGCTGTGAATTGTAACAAGTTTTAGGATCATTGGAAGTCCATGTCCCACTATCAGTGAAATAAGAATGTCGGCTGCAATGTTCCGTAATACGACTTCTAAATCCTCACAAAATGTCGATCACTGCATTAAGATTCTGGCCTCGCCACATACAGATAATCATGAACGGATTCACTAGCCTCATTCAACCAATGCTGCACGAGAATATTCATCGTAAAGTCTAACATAATTCTATCCACTTTCACCAAGTGAAACATATCGCTTGCCTGCGTTGCAAATTGTAAACTGTGAAAGTATTGCATGTTAAAGTGTACTGAAGCAATTTCACTGCGAAACTAATGTGCTTCTCATCACCGGCTGTTTCCGTTCTATCCACGGCCGTAGCGACCCTGTTTCTCGCATACTACATGACTTCGTCGCACTATTTAGTCACACAATTTTAATTTCGCTAGCTTTTACTCTGCTGGTCAAGCATTGCGCACTGTGTTGAAGTGTATACTGTAACAGAATAGACTAGAATGAATTCTTCTCCACACCGTGCTGCAACTATCCAACCCGCTGCACACGTGACTTCTCTTTCTCCTGATTATGGAAGGGTAGACGGCTTGCCGCTGTACTACTGACGTCAGCTATTCAACCATGGCCAATATCTGCAGTAATAAAGCCAGTATTCTCTATTAGGGGGTTATCCACCATTTCAATTATTATTTTTATAATAAATTTTCAACATGATTCCTTTCTTTTCTGATATTAAATACGGCTTCATCTCAAAGATAATTCCATAAATTTCCTGATTTCTTCCCGTGATGCCGCGTGTTGGAGGGGAAACGCTCTCTTCACCCTTATCCTCCTACGTCATTTCCCATGTCGCACCGGCTCGATCTCAGCGCGATCTTTAATTTCCATGCAATAAATTCCAACTCAAGCTAGCGTAGCCGATAGCCTCAAGTAAATATCGGGTACAATATGTTACACAAATATCCACTTTACAATACAATTTTTTTATATATCACTCGATGTCAATATACACTTTGAGACATGTTTCGGATCTGTGAGCCTTCTTCAGTCAAACACGCTAAAAATTCTCCTTAAACAGTCTAATGTTTGGTCTATCAATAATAATTTGCCGAAATATGTCTCAAAATGTATATTGACATCGAGTGATATATTAAAAAAAATTGTACTGTAAAGTGGATATTTGTGTAACATATCATAATCAATACGGGAAAACTTGGAATAATGACTAAAGTCATAGATATTCACAAGCATGCTTTTCTGTGAGAATGGCTGGTTGTCGGGATCTCTACCTGTTTGGTTCGATGATCGGAACGTCAGTAAGAACAGGAAGTTGTAGGTCAACAATCTTCCGATATTCCCGAATAAGGGCACTCTTTCTTCTATCTTGTGGGGGTGGTATATGGCTCAGAAAAGGCAACCAATAAGTGGGGTTGGATTGTATTGTTCCACTAACGATGCGCATTGTTTCATTTAATACAACATTGACTCGTTTTGTATGTGCAGTGTTGATCCTTACTGGGGCACAGAATTCGTCTGCGGAGTAAACCAGGCCAAGTGCTGACACACGTAATGTGTCTGTTGATGACCCGCAACTTGTGCCACAAAGCTCATGCAAGATGTTATATCTGTTTCTCAATTTGGCAGCTGTTTTGACCAGGTGTTCTCTATGGCAGCGTTTCCCAAACTGTGGTACGTGTACCACCGGTGGTACGCTCGTACTGCTTCAGTGGTGCACGGTGATGTTACGAAAAATATAAAAAATATAAAAATATAAAAAGATAAAAAAATAATAATATAAAAACATTGATATGTTGCTGGAGGACTTTAAGGCCAAAGTTAAGCAGCAGTTTTTTTAATTGAATTGTGATTCAGAACTAAGGCAAACTTTTTCAAAAATGGCTCTTATGAACTTTTGGGTTGAGAGGCGTGCAGACTATGTACACATAGCTGACAAAGCAGTTAGATTTTTACTGCCTTTCACTACTTCGTACTTGTGTGAGACTGCATTTTCTTCACTTGTTTATCTCAAGAGTAAGTACCGGAATAGGCTCCTTACAGTGAAAAACGATCTTCGTTTGAGACTCAGCAACCTTAAACCAGACATTCCTAAGTTGGCTTCTAATCTTTAAGTTCACCCTTCACACTGAAGTTGTTAATTGATCTTTGGCTTTTATGTTTAATTATTAAGATCTTTTTTTATTAATATTATTTGTACAGTGTCATTTCTGAATGTTTGAATTGAATAATTATTGTAATAAATAATAAAACAACTGGACACACTTTTTACTATTTGAACTTTACCTCTAACAAACACAATTTACAATCCATCTCTTGGTCTGCTACATAGTGGTTGTGGGGGTCATAGTTACTATATCTCCCAACCATTAGGTGGTACGGGAGAGATTCTCATCTCCTGAAGTGGTACACACACAAAAAAGTTTGGGAAACACTGCTCTATAGGACAATGTTCTGTCTAGTGTGATACCGAGGTACAGTATTTTGGATGCATGTTATGCCTAAGAATAGTTCCTTCAAAGTTGAAATTCAGTTTACGATGGGCTGATCGATTACGCAAGTGGAAGCATGATACTACTGTCTTTATAGGAATAGGCTTTAATCTTCACTGTTGGAAATAATAACTCAGAATGTCTAGGTCCCAATTACTACCACTTTACGGGAGGCCGCTCTCTGTAAACAATCTGGCAACAACGTTTCAAGAAACCAGTTCGGCAAATTCCCTAATATAAGACCCGCCTTCTCTGACCTGCCTGCATGACCTTCACCTGGATACCAGCTGGCTACACGTCTGTTACGTGTTATCTTTTTTGTGTTTCTCAGACTTGTTGATGTTCGAACACAAAACTAGTTTGTAAAGCCTCGTCTTCTAGCTTACAGGTTTACGTTCAGTAGCATGCTTTCAAACGATGTTACCAAATGCGACGTAGGCCTACTTTTCATTCTCCTGTTTTCTACTTACGATGACGATAATTGTAATTATAAGGGGCCTAACATATAGATTATCGGCACTTAAAGGTTTGGTTGATCGTTAAAATGAAGAAATTAAAACTAACTACTGTACAGAAGTACAACTAACATACGATCTAAAAAAAAAAGAAAAGGCAAAAAGACAGGAAAAGAAATGCCCATAACCCTCGAAGAATGAGGAATGTAGGGCTTGTAATGAAGTAGAGGCTTGAAAGGCCGATAGGAATGAAGAAAGGATCCACCCCAAAGTAAATGGAGGACAGTAAAAAAAAACGGACCCAGTTCAGGAATCCCTTGGGGTCGCCAACTCTCATCAGCGGTATGCCCCTCAGGGTGTAGCACTATGTAGATTTGGACTACACACACAATCTGTCTCCTTTAAGGCCTTAAGGGACACTAGGCTGAGTTTTTAGGCAAAAATGACAAAATAACTGTTTTTTGTTTTTCCCATATATATCTTATGAACCCCTGTGGATCATTTCAGTAAAACAGTTTTCATGCACCGCCATTTATAAGGCTCAGTGACATTTTTAAATCTCCTCTGCGTAAAAAGAAGATGGAAGGCAAATCATAGAAAATGGGCTATACTTTTAAAACTAGAAATCCTAGAAAGTCGTAGGTTAACTCAAACGAAAGGTCTCCATGCTCTTTATCTCTACAACAAAACATTGTATTTTCCAGATTTTTTTCCACAAAAGTTTCATTGGGTGACCCAAACTGGTTAATATAGCATGCGATTTTATAAAAATACTTTTATCTCCAACAACGTTTTTAGGTAATCAAAATGCTCCATGTGCATGAGGTATTCACTAATTTTACTTAAAAAAAACACTGGATATTCCGAAACACATGTGTTGTGAGATAACATTGCAATATCTCCAGCCACTTTGTAAATTACAAACCAAAAAAATAAATAAAAAACTATGAAAAATTATCAAAATTCATAAAACATGATGGCACACAAAGAAAAAATTAATCTGACAGCATACATGTATCACTTTCCTGAAATGTCTCAATGTTATAATATTTAGATTAGTTTTATGTATATGTAATGAAAATATCAAGGCTTTTACACAATTGTTAATGCGCATGGAGCATTTTGATCACACGGTATATTTTAATAATATAATTAGTAAAAAATCAATTACATTTCATCCAATTGTTTGGTATGTGACAGTGTTACTATTCTAAGTATGCAGTTTAAATTTCAACTCATTCTGATAAAAAATGTGGAAGTTGAAAAACTCAGTCCTAGTGTCCCTTAAGCAGAAGACAGGAAATAACAGGAAAAGAATATAGGCCTGTCCTCTCGAAGAATGAGAGTATCAGGTTGGTGGGGCTGCGTCAACGCAGTCATGTAGCCCCGTGATCTTTGGGTGTGTGTAGAATATGTCTGATAACCTGTGTTAATCGTGATGGCTGTATTAGTGTGTGTTAGCTATAATTCAGGTAAGGATTGCAGTTCCTACTTTTGCTACCAAATGCTACCGTCAGCGACACCTAGCTGTGCATTTGTCAACTATATGCCACCGTAGCTGACACCTGGGGGTGAACGTTGTAACTTAATAGAGCGTTAATCAAGTCTAACCTACAAATTTAGCTTCACACAATTGTAGTTAGTGGAAGGTTCTTTTACATGCCATAAATCTATGACATGGGACCGCCAGGTTTACTTCCCTCCGAAGGAAGGCATACTGAGGAATTCTTAACGCTCTTAAAAAATCCGACGACTTTGGCCGCGTTTGAACCCGCGATATTGGGCATAGAGGCTCAGCATGGTACCAACCAACTACACCACCGAAGCCGCTGGGAGTGTCAGGAAAGATGAGTCTAGGGCCAATTAAGACGGGATAGTTACAAGAAAATACACGAGGCCTAGATTACCCGAATAACCTCGGAGTTGAAAGAAAACAACAGTTGAACAACGGAGTTTGACAAGTAAGAGGACAGTCAAACTCAGCTGGGGTCCCATGGTCACCAAGCCACGTTCCGCTAGTTGTGAGCCCCTGGGAGGATTTCTACTAAGTAAGCGACGCACATTTTACTAATCGTTTCACACTTCCTGACCCGGGCAATTGTATGTCCCGGCTGCCCTACGATATGTCCTGGCTAAACTGCATTTATTACTTCCTTTGGAAACCGAGCGGCTTCGGTGGCGTAGTTGGTAGCATCTATGCCTAAGGTCACGGGTTAAAACCTGGCCTAAGTCGTCGGATTTTTTAACATCGTTAAAGATCCCTCAGTATGCCTTTCTTCGGAATGGGAAGTATATTTATGGCATGATAAAGAACCTTCCACTAATTACACTTGTGTGAAGCTAAATTATAGGTAATATTTGACTAACGCTCTTAGGTTCAAACGTTCGTCGCCAGGAGCCGACTGCGGTGGCATCTAGTAACAAAGTTCAGAACTAGCTGGTCGTTGATAGTGGCGTTTGGTAGCAAAAGTTGTAACTACTTAAAAATCGAATGTCTGCAATAAAAAAACAAAAAAAAAACCAGATAACACACACTAATACAGCCATCACAATTAACACCGGTTATCAGACAGATTGTACACACACCCAAAGTACACGGGGCTACATGACCGTGTTGTCGCAGCCCCTAAACTGAGGAACCAACCATCCTTTGAAAACCAAAGGGTTTTGATTCATCTTGCTGGTAGCGTCAATGGTCGCACAAGTTACATAATCTTTGAAGCGGATGATTCCTCCATAAGCTCCTGTGTCTGGTGGAATGTGATGTGATAAGCTGGTAATGGTAATAATGGACCAGCACCACAACTGGGCGGGGGTCGCCGTGGAGTCGAGACTGAACAAGTAGCCTATATGGCACTGAATCATCTATCAGTTTTTACTCCCGTCTTACTCAATGGCTATGAATGAATGCGCCTTCGTGGCGGGCAATGGACTACTGCAGTGGATCCCAAACATTTCAAAACGTGAATCCATAATGGGGAACAGCTCTTTGTAACACTGGTAAAATTTAAAAGAAAGATATTTGAAGATTTTGAAGTGGATACCTAAATATGAAAACAACTTTAAATAACCGAGTGAGTTAGCCGTGGTCGTTACGGAATGGCTGCTAGCAGTCGCTCACATCCGGGTGGCGAGGAGGTTCGAATCCCCCCGCCGGCAACCTTGGAGATGGTCTTCTGTGGTTTCCCATCTTCCATCCAGGCAAATGCCGGGGTTGGTCCCTAACAATAGGCCACAGCCGCTACCTTCCAACTCCTCGTCCTTACATTCAAACTTTCCTCCCCAGACAACACTCCACACGCGACGGTACCTGTAGCTCACCCATTGGGTGCCCGTCTAGAAGCAGCTACAAACTGGTGAGCCTAACATGTCCTCAGGCACTCCCGGCACTAAAAGCCATACGCAAAAGAAAATAAAAATTAATGAAAAATGAAAAACCATACTAAATCTGGTGATTATGCAAACAATTGAAATAAATTAGATGCCAGTGGATCAACATTTGTATAAGCATTTAACGTGCAACGTTTCACGGCATTCGGATAGTTAATTCGCGAGAAACGTCCATTTAAATATTTATACTTCGCGTCGCCGCCATGTTGGATTTGTGCTCACCAGGTTACTGAAAGTCCTATAGGTGAACATATGTTCATAGTCTCTATGAACATTAAAAAAATCAGTTTGGTTGCTGTAAAAGATTCATAGATATTGAGAACCGTCAAAATATTTCGGAAGCTCGCCATTTAGGATTGTTATATGTATAGGCCATAGAGTTATGTACCATTCAAGGACAATTATTGCCTAGGTTCATTATTCAAACTTTCACTTCGATCGCATGATTACGACACAAGAAATAAAAACTTAATTTTAAAATTTCGCACAGCCGCCATCTTGAGGTTATGTAAACAATTGAATTAAGTTATATGGCAGTGCATTTCAAACTGCAAAATCATTTACTGTACCACATTTCACGGCGCTCAGAGAGTTAAATCACGAGAAAAGTCTATTAAAATATATCAAATTCGCGCTTGGTCGCCATGTTCGTTTTGTACTTTACAGGTTTATGAAATATACAAAATATACATAGGTAAACTTGTATCAGTACCCTTTATCACCGTACAAAATTGCAGGGTGATATCTGTAATAGTTTCGGAGATATAGATTGTCAGTGAAATATTTCGCACAGCCGCCATTTTGAGGTTATGTAAACAATTGAACTAAATTAGACGCCATTGCATTACAATGTGGATAAATAATTCCTGTACCAAGTTTCATTACGTTTGGATAGTTAAATCGCGAGAAAAGTCTATTTAAAAGTCTCAAATTCGCTTGGCCGCCATGTTGGTTTTGTAGTCACCAGGTTTTTCAAAGTCACATAGGTGAACTTCTAGTAGTGCCCTTTATCACAGTACACAATTTCAGGGCGATATCGGTAATAGTTTCGGAGATACTGAATGCTAGTGAAATATTTCGCACAGCCGCCATGTTGGATTGGTGAGACGTAACATAATTAGAAGGGCACGGTCAAGGTCGCCGGGAATAGCGCTATGAACTTACCGAGTTTCATTGAAATCGCTCCAGCCGTTTAGATTTTATTAGGGGGAAACACACACACCTCACACACACACACACACACGCACACACACACGGACAAAAGGTGATCTCATAAGCCTATTTTTAGCCTACTTTCGAGTTTTGCAAAAAATGAAAGTAGACTTATGAGATCACTACAGGGCCAAAAATTGTGTGTCTGTCTGTGTGTGTGTATGTGTGTGTGTGAGTCTGTGTGTGTGTGTGTGTGTGTGTGTGTGTGAGTGTGTGTACTCTGAATGTCTGTCTCCCCCCCTATCAATTCGAACACGGTGAAACCGAATTGAACGAAATTCGGTACAGAGGTAGAACAAGCAAAGGGCACCTCAGTGTCATGTTTTATATCGCCGCCATCTTTACCAAATCTGAATGGCGGCCACTCAAACGTTCAAAACGTAAAATCAAATAGCGACTAACCAAATTATCCGATCTCTACCAAATTTGGTAATAATATACCTTCGTATAGGACGCGTCTTGTGACCAAACTACAAGGTCATCCGCCGTACCATTTCAGTATGGCGGCCGTGCGAATTATGCAAACTTTATAATCCATATCATGGGACCCACCAGTTCCGATTATCGAGCCGAGAATCGATTTAACTGTTCTAAAGGAAGAGGCACGTTCGAAATTAAAAGTTTATTTTGTAATACTATAGTGCAGAAGTGATTTTAAAAAGCTGAGCCGTCTCGGTAAGAAGACAAGATGGCAGCTGATATCTTGTGCCTGACTTATATTTCACTAATTTGAGTATTGCATGCAATATAGCGTACTGATACAAAATAAATAAACTTAGTATGAAATGCTTTATACATAAATAATATACTCCACTGATGAAATCGTTTAGTCTAAATCAATATTTGCTAACAAGTTATATGTAAGTCATTTTATATAGAACGATGTTCGGTGGCACAAATGGCTCCGTGGTAAAGCGTTGGCCTATCACTCATATGCCTATGGTTCAAACCCCATCATAGTTTTTTTTTTTTTGCTTGAAATTTTATATATTTATTGTTTTGTAATGATTCAGACCTTTTAAAATTAAGCGTTGTATTTTGCATATTACGGTGGAAAATATATATTTAATTAAAACATAATTCACCAGCAGATTTGCTCGAGACATCTAGCAGCCAAAAAGGTAACTGCACGCCGGCCTACTTATTAACTTCAAGATTTTATTGAAAACTTTCTTCTAATGGCCGCTAGAATGCACTCGCCCTGTTAGGATTATATTGTTCGATACTTCTCCACTAGATGTCACGACTGGTCTACGTGGGACTCCATTGATTACTATACCATTGACATTCTATGCGCATCGAATTTGAAGAATGACAAGATGATACTACAGTACATTTTTACTTTTTATTTTAAAGGGTTTGTAACAGCCTATTGTGCGTTATTTGAAAATGTTATTTGAAGTAAAGAACAAAACGATTTCACATAGTAACTGAATTCTA
The DNA here is from genome assembly GCA_946902985.2 of Meconema thalassinum. Classification (NCBI taxonomy): domain Eukaryota; kingdom Metazoa; phylum Arthropoda; class Insecta; order Orthoptera; family Tettigoniidae; genus Meconema; species Meconema thalassinum. The sequence continues at coordinate 415,750,041 of OX336393.1, forward strand.
GCCGTTGGTGCTAGTTCAGGTTATTAATTAATACTTTTATTTCAGGCAAATAGCAATCGAAAATATCCACATAGTTTGTATACACACGTCTCTGTAGGGTCATGGAAAGATTTGTTAATTCAATTAGGGTTGTGAAAGCCATGCACAACCAGACGTGTAAAGACATGCCTCAACTCAAAGTTGGATGTTGCCCACGGCAGGTCGATTATGTAATAATAACAATAATAATAATAATAATGTTATTTATTTTACGACCCTTTTAACTACTGCTGCTTTTAGATACACCGGGGTGCCGGAATTTTGGCCCGAAGGGGATCTTTAACGTGCCAGTAAATCTACTGACACGGCTCCCTCGCATTTGTGCACCCTCAAATGCCAGCTGACTGCGCCAGGATACGAACCTGCAACCTAGGGCCCAGCAAGCGAGAACGTTACCGCTGAGCCACGCAGCCAGTCCGGTCGATTATGTCTCCAGATCCATAACATTCTTGAGATACTTCTTATCTATCTTTCTTCAATGATGGTAGTAGTTTTTTTTCCTAGGTTGTGGCGTTTGGTAGAGGTAAATAGTTTCTAAGGTCTTCAACCAAGAAATGATTCTATTATACTCTTTGATAATAACAACGAGTTATAACTATACTCATACATTTAGGAGAAAGTAGGCTATATGTTCTTTACTGAACATCTTGTTTCAAAATTGTAAATAGGCTAAAAAAAACACGTGTTTTGAGACAGAGGAGAATTCAGAAGCAAAATTTAGAGCAAATGAAGTAAAGCCGGCGGTCCCATGTCATAGATTTATGCCATGTTAAAGAACCTTCCACTAATTACACCTCTGTGAAGCTAAATTGTATACGTTAAGAATGTAAACAACGTTCTTAGGTTCCTACGTTCGTTGCCAAGAGCCGTGGCGTCTGGTAGCTAAGTTCTGAACTAGTAGTCATTGACGGTGGCGTTTGGCGGCAAAAGTAGGAACTATTTGAAAAATAGCAAAAGTCTGCGGTCCTTACTTGAATGAAAAGCAGATAACATACACTAATACAGTCAACACAATTAACACCGGTTTTCAGACAGATTCTACACACACCCAAAGTACATGGGGCTACATGACCGCGTTGTCGCAGCCCCTAAACTTAAGAACAAACCAACCAACCAAAGTGGGAAAAAGGAAGCATTTGGAACATTAGGAATAATTTATGCTATACTCCGCATTGGCCATTGTGGACTGAACAACGGAAACAGGAGCACAGTCAAAGTATGGAGAGATTTTGGGAAGAGAAGAGGAAGAAGGGAGAGAAGTGAAAATTGTGTCTTCATGAGGTATTAAAGTCTGTCCATAAGGGCAAAAAGGATATAATAATAATAATAAATTGACGAGTGAAAAATACGGAATCCAAAAATATAGAATTTCAAATAAAAAAGAATACTGTAATTACTTTGTCCCTCTTAACACAGATTAAAGTATACACATTTAGAATGAAGAAAAAATGTCAAGTGGACGTGTAACCCAAATATGGAAAAAAGTATAAAAATTATAAAATAAAAAATTAAATAATACTAATAATTATAATAATAATAAACAAAAAATTACGGAAGACAAAATACACAGAATTCAAAAACAAACAAAGTCTTTGAGTCATTAATCACTTGCAAATTTAGATTGCTGGCCCTAACCCACTCTCACTTATAATGGGGATAACGCGATCTGCAGCCACCGCGTCATCGGCTAATATACGTTTGAGTGTCTTCGTAAGGCAGCAACACTCGGTTAAAATGTGGGCCACGGTGGAAACGGCTACACAGGTACAAAGTGGGGGGTCTTCCCTTCTCATCAGGTACGAGTGGGTGAATCTTGTATGACCTATCCTTAGCCTACACAAAATGACGGACTCTCTCCGTGACCGAAAAGAGCTCCGCCACACGCGAGAAGTTCCCTTGATCGCTCTCAGTTTACTGGGCAGTGGGTCAGCTAGCCACTGACTCTCCCAAAATGCCAGAACTTGTAGGCGTAACTGACAGCGAATATCTGTAGCGGGTACCTCCACTGGTCGAGGTGACAGTGATACCGCCTCTTTAGCAGCTTGATCCGCTAACTCATTTCCCGCAATTCCCATGTGGCTTGGAAACCACTGAAAGTTGCACAACCCGGCTAGTAGGTCGTGGATTCGCTGCACTAGGGGGTGTTGCGGGATATATGTAGCAATTGTCTGCAACGAACTCCAAGAGTCGGTACACACGAGATAGTGGTTTCGTGAATCAGTGGCGTAAGTAGGATTTGCTTCTTGAGGGGGATGAGCTCCATACCATTTACAGGACAGAACTATTATATTTTCAAATGTTTTCTTTTCTATTTTTCCCCTCTTTTGTTTTCATTTAAGATTTTTGCTAGGTTTTTTGTCTGTTATTTTTTGTGTTTTATGTTTTGATTTAGTGCTTGTTTTCGCTTTTGATTTTTCAGTTTTGATATTGGTTCTTTTCTTTGCGTTTCTTGCTCGTTTTACCTTTTTGCTTTGTATTTTTGTTTGTTTATGGTCTCGTGTTTGTTGTTTTCTGCTTTATCTTTCATCTCTCCTTTTTTGCTTGGTGCCTTGTTTGCATGTCTTGTTGTTCTTTGGAGCGCTATGAAAGTCAAGGAGGTTAGATATCTAAGCTCCTTGCAACTAAAGCGCTTTCTAGTAGATAAATGAGGAACTTTGTGTCGGCGGAAAATCCCAAGATTAATTTTGCCATTATGAACACGGCCTACTGAATTAAAATTTGTTCATTAACATGCCAACAACGCATAACATGCGTGCTGTGATTTTTGTCGCTTTTCAAAAATCACTTACCACAGCCAGGAACGAACCTGTAAGCTTGAGGTTGGTAGACCGACACGATAACCACTCACCCACCGTGGCCAGCCCATATAAATAGTTCAGGGGTGTGTTACGGCTTACAGGCAATAGGTAGAGTACTGCGCGGGTAAACAAAATGCCATCTGCATCCGCCCCGCATCTGCACGACTGTTATCCGCATCCGCACGCTTGTTATCCGAATCTACTGGCATTGCAATAATATTTTAATATTAATTAGATAACGCATAAAGTATTAGAGACATTTAGACATTTGAGGAGAAAGTCGTTCCCCTAGGCCAGGCTGTTCCATCCGAGCTACTCGCCAGTGAGCAGTGGAGAACTCACCGGATTGCGTGAGTAAACCTGCAACATGCAATACAGCTCTGCTATGGGGGCTGCCGTCACTGCTCGGTGGATATAATCTCATGGCTGGCAGGAAGCGCATGGACTTGTGTTATGACCTTCACCCAGAGACGTATTGGCTATCATCCCCAGTTCCTCTCTAATCGTGCTCCGAGCATCACTGCTGAGTACTCGCGTGTACGCATACTCAAACTCGTGGATTTAGAACAGCCTGCCCTAGGCTATGTATGTTAGGTGATATGTTTAAAATGAATGCTATACAGCCAGAATTGCAACCCCTTTCAGTTCGGAGTATTAATTATGCTTAATAACATTTGGCATAATATATTATGTATTTATCCAACCAGCCTTCGAGCTGACTATCTAACAACATTTATTTATTTATTTATTTATTTATTTATTTATTACATTTGGCACGAAAAAGAACCTTCCACTAATTACACTTGTGGAAGCTAAAATTTGTAGGTTAGTTTTATAACGCTCTATTAGTTCCAATTTTTGCCACTGGGTGCTGACTGCGATGGTATTTAGTAGCCACGTCCGCAGCTAGGTGTCGTGGATGGTAGCATTTGGAGGCAAAAGTAGGAACTGCTTAAAAAAATAATCGTCTGCAGCCCTTCTACCTGAATCACAGATAACACACACTAATATAGCCATCACAATTAACACGGGTTATAAGACAAATTCTACACATACCCAAAGTAAACGGGGCTACATGACCGCGTTGTAGCAGCCCCTAAACTAAGGAACCAACCAACCAATGACATAATTTGAATGAGATTAGCTCAAATCATCATATTGGACCTAATAGTGGAAGGGAAGAAATTTCAGCGTAGGCTACGTGTAGTTTTAAATATCTTGGTTTCCTTATAACCGATGAGAACAGCAACCGGTGTGAGTTAGCCGTGGTCGTTACGGCAAGACTGCTGGCAGTCGCTCACCTCCGGGAGGCGAGGAGGTTCGAATCCCCCCGCCGGCAACCTTGAAGATGGTCTTCTGTGGTTTCCCATCTTCCTTCCAGGCAAATGCAGGGGTTGGTCCCTAACTATAGGCCACAGCCGCTACCTTTCAACTCCTCGTCCTTACATTCCCACTTTCCTCCCCGACGGTACTTGTAGCTCACCCATTGGGTGTCCGTCTCGAAGCAGCTACAAAACTGGCGAGCCGAACATGTCCTCGGACACTCCCGGCACTAAAAGCCATACGCTAAAAAAAAAAAAAAAAAAAAAAAAAAAACAGCAACCGGTAATAGATGTTATCTTGCCACTACCCATCTGTTGACATCCAGAATTTTAGCACGTAGATGTATGAAAACCATTAATAAGTGATCATACGACCGGTAGTAACCTATGGGTGTGAGCCATGTGTGACGACACGTCGAATTGAAGATGTACTCAAGAGATGGGAAAGGAAGATATTGAAGAAAATCTATGGACCTATCCAAGTGAATGGGGAATGGCAAGTGCGCACAAATAAAGACATTTATAAGCTGTTTGATGACCCTCCTATCACTACAGAAATTAAACGAGCAAGGATCCGTTGGATTGGTCAATTGCAGCGTATGCCGGAAAGTTGGGCCACGCGTCTGGTCTTCCGAACTAGGCCAAAAGGAAGAAGGTTAGTTGGACACCCAAAGAAACGCTGGTTGGAAGACGTAGAGGAAGACTTCCCCGCCCTGGGAGTTAGAAACTGGAGGAAAAGAGCGGAAGATCGGAATGGTTGGAGACTTGTGGTAGAGCAGGCCAAGGTTCTTCGCGAGCTGTAGTGTCACGGGGTAAGGTAAGGTGAAAATGAAAATCCACAGCCTGCTTCCAGTCTCCGACCGGGTCAGGAATGGAATGGAATGGAATGGAATGAATCTAGCGGCGAGGATATGAACTGTGCCGGCTGCCGAGCCTGACGCACTCCTCTGGGGCAATGAGTAAATGAATGACAGATGAAATGAAATGATAGTGGAGAGTGTTGCTGGAATGAAATGTTGACAGGGAAAACCGGAGTACCCGAAGAATAACATGTCTGCCTCCGTTTTGTCCAGCACAGATCTCACATGGAGTGACCGGGATTGGAACCACGGACCCAGCGGTGAGAGGCCGGCGTGCTGCCGTCTAAGCCACGGAGGCTTGGTAAGGTAAGGTAAATTATCATATTACATTTGTCATGAATGAATCATAGGCCTAACGGAAAAACATGACATATCACAACATCCGGGTCCTATTCTGATATTCAACAAGTTCGAATTGTGTTCTAAAACCTATCCGCAAATTTACTACAAATATTATCCGCAGCTTATCCACTATCCGCACAGCCATGCAAACTAGACCTATATCCGCATGGCGAAACATTTTGCGGATATTTGTTTCGAGTGTCATCTGTAAACCAAGGTTTCTTCGTTTGGGGGGGGGGTATTGGGAAAGAGCATGTGTTGACCAAGGGTCATCAACAGGAGAGAGGCGTCAGACTCGGCCGAGGTCCCGTGGTCTCCATCCCACACCCTACTAGTCGTGAGTCCCTCGGGGACGTGCAACTCTCATTGTCGTATTGCAATACGAATCGACAAGAGAATATAATTTGTGTTACAAAATTTGAAATAAAACAGGCAAATCTAGTTTGTATTTTTAGCCTATTTTCAATTTTGAAAAAATAGGCTTATGAGATCACCTTTTGTCCGCGTGTGTGTGCGTGTGTGTGTGTGAGGTGTGTGTGTGTGTGTGTGTCCAAATAAAATCTAAACGGCTGGAGCGATTTCAATGAAACTCAGTGAGTTCATAGCGGTATTCCCGGCGACCTTGACCGTGCCCTTCAAATTTTGTTATGTCTCACCAATCCAACATGGCGGCTGTGCGAAATATTTCACTAGCATTCAATATCTCCGAAACTATTACCGATATCGCCCTGAAATTGTGCACGGTGATAAAGGGCACTACTAAAAGTTCACCTATGAGACTTTCAAAATCCTGGCGACTACAAAACCCACATGGCGGCCAAGCGAAGTTGAGACATTTAAATAGACTTTTCTCACGATTTAACTATCCAAACGTAATGAAATTTGGTACACCAATTGTTTATACACATTGTAATGCACTGGAGTCTAATTTAGTTCAATTGTTTACATGACCTCAAAATGGCGGCTGTGCGAAATATTTCACTGACATTCTATATCTCCGATACTATTACAGATATCACCCTACAATTATGTACGGTGATAAAGGGTACTGACACAAGTTTACCTATGTATATTTCATAAACCTGTAAAGTACAAAACGAACATGGCGACCAAGCGAATTTAAAATATTTTAATAGACTTTTCTCGTGATTTAACTCTCTGAGCGCAGTGAAATATGGTACAGTAAATGATTTTGCAGATTGTATTGCACTGCCATCTAATTTAATTCAATTGTTTACATAACCTCAAGATGGCGGCTGTGCGATATTTTAAAATTAAGTTTTTATTTCTTGTGTCGTAATCATGCGATCGAAGTGAAAGTTTGAATAATGAACCTAGGCAATAATTGTCCTTGAATGGTACATAACTCTATGGCCTATACATATAGCAATCCTAAATGGCGAGCTTCCGAAATATTTAGACGGTTCTCAATATCTATGAATATTTTACAGCAACCAAACTGATTTTTTAATGTTCATAGAGACTATGAACATATGTTCACCTAAAGGACTTTCAGTAACCTGGTGAGCTCAAATCCAATATGGCGGCGACGCGAATTATAAATATATAAATGGACGTTTCTCGCGAATTAACTATCCGAGTGCCGTGAAACGTTGCACGTTAAAGGCTTGTACAAATATTGATCCACTGGCATCTAATTTATTTCAATTGTTTGCATAATCACAAGATGGCTGCTGTGCGTAATTTTAAAATCTCGTTTTTACTTCTTGTGTTCTAATCATGCGATTGAAGTTTCAATACCACACGTACAAAATAATCTTAATGCAATAGTACAAAAATAAAAATCCAACCTGGCGACCATCTGAAATATTTAGACGGTTCTCAATATCTACGAATCTGTTACAGCAATTTAACTGAAATTTTGTATGTTGATAGGGGCAATTAACATGAGCAGGATATATGAAAATAGGCTGTATAGTTCTTCACGGAACTACTTGTTTTGTTTCAATTTCTCTGTGTTTAAGGGGACCAGGTAGGGTCTATATCAATAATGTTAAATTTACTGTTTTAGGTACATTTAACTCGGAAACGGTTCATACTAAAGGCTTCATCATTTTCTCATGCATTCTTTATACCTTCTTGCATGTGTTAATGAAGGGGTTTATTCGTTAGAGATATTCGTCCAATTTTTTAAATATTTATTAAGTGCAACATTCTTTGGAAAAAAAATCGCTCACGTATTAGCCCCTCGTTCCTGTACTAAACACTTCCCTCCAAAAGCATTGTGTTGAAGTATGTATATTATGAATTTATGTAACACATGAAAGTTTCAAGATTGTATACTGAATAGTTTTTGAGAAAATGTTCCTTTTGTTCAGAAAAAAGTGAACTTGCAGAAAGCAGCCTCCAAAGTTTTTCAATGTAGCCTAATTCTGCCCCATATGATGGATCATCTGGGTTGTCTTGCATCTCATCCACTGGTCTTCTTCTCACAGTTCCGTTAGTTTGTCTTGACAGTTTTTAGCCAACTTTTCACATTTTTCAAAAATAAGGATAAAGTAGACTGATGGGATCGATCCGGGTAAATTTCTGTCTGTCTGTCCGTCTGTCCTTCTGTCTGGCTGTCTGTGTGTGTGTGTGTGTGTGTGTGTGTGTGTGTGTGTGTGTGTGTGTGTCCTATTAACTCCTAAACGGCTGCAGCAATCGAATCAAAATCTGGTGTGAGTAAAGACCTATATCTGAATATCTCAAGCCCATATTTGAAAATTATGTCAGTGCTACCAACTGCTGAAAAACCGCAATTGAAATTTGAGCTCATTGTTGGGTATCTTGAAAGGTATGCATGGGAGCTATTTCAAAATTAGTACACGTATAGATAATAATATTTCAGTTTAATTTCCAGGAGGCCAGGCATGGCAGTGCTGCCATAATGATTCTATGCCTGCTGATAGGTCCAATTTTTAAATGCATATAACTTCTTTACTATCAATAGGATTTCAACCAAATTTTGTATGTAATATGTATACTTAAACAGATATGACTGAGCGAATTCTTATGAGCCATCAGGGCTGCCAACTGTTAATAAATGCTCTCAATTTTTTTTAATCCAAATAGCAATACATCAGAAAGTATGCAAGCCGACAGCTTTAAACTATGCACACTTATTGTACCTGATATTCTAGATTAATATGGAGTAACTTATGTACGTCAGTGCTACCAACATGATTCTAAGCCTACTGATAGGACCAATTTTTAAATACGTGTAACTTCTATACTATCAATTGGATTTCAACCAAATTTCGTATGTGCTATGTGTACCATAAAGGAAATGACTATTCTTTTTCTTAAGTGCAACCAGGGCTGCCAACTGTTAATAAATGCTGTCTATATTTTTTAACCCAAATATTAATATATCAGAAAGTACGTAAGCCAACAGCTTTAAAATGTGCACACGTATAGTACCTAACATTCTAGATTAATTAGGAGAAGCTAATATACGTCAGTGTCGCCAACAAGACTTTATGCCTGCTGATAGGTCCAATTTTAAAATGCATGTAACTTCTATAGTAACAAATGGATTTCATCCAAAATTGACACAACAATAGATCATAATATTTCAGATTATTTCTGACCAACGCATACATGACATTGTTGCCAACATGATTTTACGCGCGCTGATAGATCCAATGTCTAACTGCATGTAACGTCCATGCTATCCATTAGACTTCAACCAAATATTGTATTCTGTACCTTAAGAGATGGAACTAACAATATATTCAGTCACCAGAGCTGCCAACCGTAGTGCTCTATTAGGCTACAGGTATATTTCGAACTAATTAATTTCGCTATTTTTCTAGGTAGATCTATATAGATTGGCATGAATCTAAAATTTTATGAAAAGTAAGCTCTTTAGTTCGTCACGGAACTTCTTGGTTACAGTCCTTTTCTGCACTTTCAGCCTTTGTTTCCGTTCACAATAGGTTTTCAAATAAAATGGGTGGGATAGAAGTATTATGGATAATATGTTGATTTAAGGATTTTTTGAATTTTTGTAAGTTCAGTCGTTGAGGGTGTTGGGGGATAGGGAAACGGGTGGGAGTATAACTGTAAAGTGACACCCCTCATCCTCGGGAACGTTTACCTTTTTTCTTTGATATTAAAACACTCAAATTTATAATTTGTAGTTAGACCCTTTGGCAAAATCTAAAACATTAACATGTCCTGGAGATAGGAGCGTGACCCCGTTTAATTTGAGCCCTCGTGCGACCCTCTGCAATTATTAGTTCGAGAGTAAGTCTATAAATAATCAATCATGTTGAGCGGCCATCCTGAATCGATCAATTAAAGATACCTCCCCCTCTCGCTCCAGGCACCCCCTCCCCTGTCAGGAGAGCTATCTACCTAAAATCGTTCCACGGCAAAGAGGGCGTTACACGCTTTAATATGAATCCTTGAGAGACTTCCTACAATTATTGGTTCGCAAGATATGTTTAGCCTACTTTTCACATTTTGCAAAAATGAGGAAAAAGTAGACTTATAAGATCGATCCGGGCAAATGTCTGTCTGTCTGTCTGTCTGTCTGTCTGTCTGTCTGTCTGTCTGTCCGTATGCATGTCCGCCTGTCTGTCCTTCTGTCTGTCTGTCTGTCTGTCTATCTGTCTGGCTGTGTGTATATGTCCCCCCTATCAACTCCTAAACGGCTGCAGCAATCGAATCCAAATTTGGTATGAGTAAAGATCTGTACTTGAATATCTCAAGCCCATATTTGAAAACGTCAGCACTACCAACTGCTGAAAAACCGTAATTAAAATTTGAGCTCCATGTTGAATTTCATGGAAGGTATGCATAGGAGCTGTTCCAAAATTGGCACACATATAGACAATAATATTTCAGTTTATTTTCCAGGAGGCCATGCATGGCAGTGTTGTCAAAATGATTCTAAGCCTGCTGATAGGTCTAATTTTTAAATGCATATAACTTCTACACTATCAATTGGATATCAACCAAATTTCGTATGTACTATGTGTACATAAACAGGTATGAATGAGCGTATTCTTAAAAGCCACCAGGGCCGCCAACTGTTAATAAATGCTCTCTCTCTTTATTTTCTTATCCAAATAGCAATATATCAGAAAGTATGCAAGTCCACAGCTTTAAACTATGCACAGGTATAGTACCTGACATTCTAGAATAATTTGGAGTTACTTATGTACGTCAGTGCTACCAACATGATTCTAAGCCTGCTGATAGGACCAATTTTTAAATACATGTAACTTCTATACTATCAGTTGTATTTCAACCAAATTTCGTATGTGCTATGTGTGCCATAACAGATATGACTATGCGTATTCTTAAGAGCAACCAGGGCTGCCAACTGTTAACAAATGCTGTCTGTATTTTTGTACCATAATATTGATATATCAGAAAGTATGTAAGCCAACAGCTTTAAAATTTGCACACGTATAGTACCGGTACCTGATATTCTAGATCAATTTGGAAAAACTAATATACCTCAGTGCTGCCTCTGATAGGTCCAATTTTAAAATACATGTAACTTCTATACAACAAATGGATTTCATCCAAAATTGGCACAACAAGAGATCATAATATTTCAGATTATTTCTGACATTCACATCCAAGACATTGTTGCCAACATGATATTATGCACGCAGATAGATCCAATGTCTAACTGCATGTAACGTCCGTGCTATCCATTGGACTTCAACCAAATTTTGTATTTTGTACCTTAAGGGATGGAACTAACAATATATTCAGTCACCAGGGCTGGCAACTGTAGTGCTAATAGGCTACATTATTCCATGTATATTTCAAACTAATTAGAAATTTCAATATTACCACCTTAATTTTGTCATTATTCTAGATAGGTCTATATAGATCCGCATGAATCTTAAATTTTAAGAAAAGTAGGCTGATTAGTTCGTCACGGAACTTCTTGATTATAATGTAGTTAGATCCTTTGGCAAAATCTGAAAAAGAATGACTGAAATTTATCTTCAGACTTAGACAGTTTTTAGCTGTTGAACAAGTAGGGGTATCAAAATTGGGTGGGAATTAGAACGAAGCCTTGGAAACTTATATTGTCGTTGTCGCCAACGAGATCTCCCGGCGGTTCTAGTTTCCATGCCCATGCAGTGTTGTCTTGAAAACGAAAATTAAAGCGCTTATAATAATGACCATGAATGATAGCTCAAAGTAAAGAAGAAAGTCTCGAGATTGCTTTGGAACGAAAAAATAATAATATTTTTTTGGCCGAATTTTACCCTACCAGGTCCCCTTAAGATCCAATCTTAAGACTGGCCTCCCTCCCTGGTAATTTTATATATTATTTGTTTTATACTAAGTAGAGATTATTCATTCATGATGACAATGATAATTGTTTTTTAAGGGGCCTAATATCTGGGTGAAAGTGAACATGAAAGATGAAAAAAAAAATCCTACACACTTGACATACTAGGAGAAAAAAAAGGAAAACAAAAGGAGAATAAGGCAAATAAAGGACAGGAAGAAACGAAATGTCCTCAACCCTCGAAGATTGAGGATTGTGGGACTTGGAAGCAAGGAGTACCATGAAAGGCAGATAGGAAAGGGAAAGAAGAGAGGGTCCGCCCCAAAGGCAATGGAAAAAAGGGGAAATAACCAGACTCAGCTCAGGAATCCCTCGGGGTCACCAACTCCCGAACTCATCAACCGTGAGCCCTTGAGGCTGTAGCACTTTCCAGGGTGCACCAGTAGTGGTGGGGCTACATACACCCTGCCTCCCGAAGGGCCTTGAGCAGAAGGCAGCATATATGAAGAGAACAGAAGAGGTCTGACACCTCGAAGAATGAGAGATCAGAAATATGAGTCAAGGGCCAATTAAGGCGGGAAAGTGAAATACTTCCTAGGCCTCGGATACCCTAATACCGTCGGGATGGGAAGAGAACAAAAGTTGACCAAGAGAGGTCGACAGGAAAGAAGACAGAGAGGAGCCTGTCACAAGTAAGTGGATGCAATGACGGACTAAGCTGGGGCCCCGTGGTCGCCAACCCAAGTCCCACTAGATGTAGGGGCTGATAACCTAGATGTTAGGCCCCTTAAAACAACAAATATCATCATCAACATCATCCCACTAGATGTGAGCCCCTGGGGGGATTATTCACTAAGTAAAGGTTGTGAACCATACAGTTGGTCTACCAAATGTGGCACAAACGTTGCATTTGGTGACCCAGCTGATGAAGTGAGATTCAGAAACGTTACAAAATTGGTGAAAGAAAAAGGAAGCCAAATGACACATAAGTTACTATGTCCTTTTGAAGAATGACACATACTATACATTTAATCACAAATAAGTTAGGTACTCGTGTTGAGATTTTGTGTTTGAGATAATGTTTAGAATTCTTACAGCAATTCTATACGAGCACGTTTTTAAACACTTTGAAGAGATGCTACAACGTCACAGTTAATATTAAATCATTCTGAAGAGACATAGCAGCGCTTAAACGTCGCCTTTATTACCTTCATTCCCACATCTCCTTGGAAACAATTTATTACATTTAGATTGCCTGAGGAATGCTATATGCATGGCAATATGCTTAGGATACCTTGAATCTCGTTGAAATGTATACGTTCGTCAACAGAAAATCGAAATGACACAGTATATGCCAGTTTGAAAAATCATACATACCGTACCTTTAATCACAAGGTCGTTCAGTGCTCAAGATGCAATTTTATTTTATGATGACGTTTCAGAATTCAAAGAAGCGAAGTCTATAAGAGAATGTTTTAAACACTGCGAAGAGACGTAGCAGCGTTTCAACTTCAACCCCACATCTCCTGGGTAATAATTCAATTTATTAATCTTTTTACCTAGGGGCAGATGACCTCGTAGTTCCGTCCCTTAAAACATCAATAATTAACTATTATATTTACCTATGGATAAATATGTGCTTTTGTTTCCTTGAACCTCATTGATCCTTATACATCTTACCAAGATAAAGGTTAAGGAGCGTATTTTTGAAGAATCACACATACGGTACCGCTTTCTCAATCCAAGGGAAATAGGTAAGAATCTTATTATACGCTAAGGTATACGTTTCACAAAACTCAAGCTCGTAAACCAGAGGGAGTTAGAAGGTGTGGTTTGTACCAAAATCTTCCAAATCGTCTCAAATCACAGGAAAAGTCATGCATTTCTGATCTCCATCCTATTGAGAACTGTTGAAAGGTTATCGGTAATGAAGCCACGGAATAAACGGGAACTGTTGGAGGCCCTTGTACGTGTGTGGTTTCATAAAATGAGTGAGGAGTACTGTGAAAATGAAAATCCACTGCCTGCTTCCAGTCTCCACCCGGGTCAGGAATGGAATGAATGAAGCCCCCATCTAGCGGCGAGCATATGAACTGTGCCGGCTGCCGAGGCCTGACGCACTTGTGAGGAGTGAGGAGTACTGTAAAATGTTAATTCTTTCAATGCCTTTACGATGCCAAGCCGTGATTAAGGCGCATGGTAGAGCAACAAAGTATTAAATGGCAACAGTGCATTCATATAAGGCAATTGTGTATTTACAAACACTAAAATTGATCAGTGTTATGTTACAACATTAATACGCAGTGTTTCCTTCAACATTGGTAGCATGCTGAGCTTCGATGCCCAAGATCGCGGGTTCAAACCCGGCCGAAGTCGTCGGATTTTTTAAGAGCGTTGAAAATCCCTCAGTATGCCTTCCTTCGGAGGGGAAGTAAAGCCGGCGGTCCCATGTCATAGATTTATGGCATGGTAAAGAACCTTCTACTAATTACACCTGTGTGAAGCTAAATTATTGGTTAAAAATTGAATAATGCTCTTAGGTTCCAACGTTGTCGGCAGGAGCCGACTGCGGTGGCGTCTAGTAACCAAGGTCTGAACTAGTAGTCGTTGACGGTGGCGTTTGCTGGCAAAAGTAGGAACTACTTGAAAATTCAATGTCCGCGGTACTTACTTGAATTAAAAACAGATAACACACACTAATACAGCCATCACAATTAACACTGGTTATCAGACAGATTCTACACACACCCAAAGTACACGGGGTTACATGACCGCGTTGTGCAGCCCCTTAACTGAGGAACTAACCAATCTTCCTTCAACATTAGTTCTCTCGATCAATATTTCCTTCCTCCCAGTAATTTTTCAGTAACCTCGAAATCGTAGACCGATTAAAACCTATCTTAAAGGCTATCTCTCTGGTGTTGAGACCAACAGACGAATAAGCAACTGTAGCAGCTTCCTTTTCCGGCGTTAATGCAACTGAACTTCCCATCTTCCCACTGCAAAGTCTCAACTCTAAAATCTACTATATAAAGCTCAAATACCACTGACTGACTGATTCATTCATCACGAAATCTCAGAAACTACCGAACGGATTGGAATGAAATTTGGTATGCCGCTTCCTCAAGGGCCGCAAACGCCCACTAAGAAAGGATTTTTGGATATTCAGGTTCTAAAGGGGTGTTAAGGGGGTAGACCTGCATTTCATTGAATAGCAATATCTCCCGATTGGTTTCATTGGGGGATGTGATACTCGGCATATAAACTCATCATTAAAAAAAACAAGACACGTGTCTGAGGGTTTTTCGATGTGGTGTATATTATGAGGTGAAAGGGGTGAAAAGTGGGGGTTGAAGGATTTCTAACGGAGCGTGTATCTCTTAAACGACATAGGCGAGGAGTTCGGAACTCAGCCGAGAAAAATCAGCATAAAAAATAACTAAACAGGTGTTTGACCGTTTTTTCATAAAACCAATTTAAGGGGCCCATGGGGAGGGGTGAAATTATGGGGGAGGGGGGGGGGGGTAAACGTAATATGTCTGAGTGTAAAATTTTACATGGCCTATGTTGTAGACAATAACACATTACATCTTTTTTGTCTCTTGCTATTTCATCATACAACGAATACTTACGGAGTTATTAATGATTTTGTACTTTTTGGTCGGAATTTTCTAAGTCCCAGGAATGACAAAAAAATTGATTCGAATGAAATTTCAAAAAAATGTTTTTTTTAATACTTTTTTTCGTCCCATGCATTTTTGGTTTCTGGTGATAGAATTATTTTCCACTAGGACCCATGCTTATCTACTATCTACTATATAAAGCTCAAATACCACTGACTGACTGATTCATTCATCACGAAATCTCAGAAACTACCGAACGGATTGGAATGAAATTTGGTATGCCGCTTCCTCAAGGGCCGCAAACGCCCACTAAGAAAGGATTTTTGGATATTTAGGTTCTAAAGGGGTGTTAAGGGGGTAGACCTGCATTTCATTGAATAACAATATCTCCCGATTGGTTTCATTGGGGAATGTGATACTCGGCATATAAACTCATCATTGAAAATAAGAAGACACGTGTCTGAGGGTTTTTCGATGTGGTGTATATTATTAGGTGAAAGGGGTGAAAAGTGGGGGTTGAAGGATTTCTAACGGAGCGTGTATCTCTGAAACGACATAGGCGAGGAGTTTGAAACTCAACGAAAAAAAATCAGCATAAAAAATAAATAAATAGGTGTTTCACCGTTTTTTCATAAATCCAATTTAAGTGGCCCATGGGGAGGGGTGAAATTCTGGGGAAAAAACAGGTAAAATGTAAAATTATACATGGCCTATGTTGTAGACAATAACACATTACATCTTTTTTGTCTCTTGCTATTTCATCATACGACGAATACTTAGGGAGTTATTAATGATTTTGTACATTTTGGCCGGAATTTTCAAAGTGGCAGGAATGACATAAAAATTGATTCGAATGACATTTCAAAAAATAGTTTTTTTAATACTTTTATTATATTTTTCACGTCTTTTAGGGTCCGAAACCAACATGATATTTTGATGTTTTTTTCGTCCCATGCATTTTTGGTTTCAGGTGATAGAATTATTTTCTACTAGGACCCATGCTTATCTATCTATATAACTAATGTTATAACGGGATTCCCAATGTTAATGCGGGCGAAGCCGCGGGTAACAGCTAGTTACTGTATAAAACACTGCCCTCATTGTCAAAACAAACGACACAACAGAGAGTTGTGTATTGTTGGAAGAAATGTGAGAAGAAGTCAAACTATCAAGGCAAGAATGTGTCAACAATGTTTAACAACAATTGGACTGGTATAATCAGAAACAAACAGATGTAAAATACAAAATTACAAAGTTATTACTGGTGATGCAATAAATGTTTCCAGCGCAGTATATTAATAGACCTTGTTAAGTGAGTTTCAAAACTTCCTAATATTTCACAACAGGTCACACATGAAATGAAAATCCACAGCCTGCTTCCAGTCTCCGACCAGGTCAGGAATGGAATGAATGAAGCCCCCATCTAGCGGCAAGGATATGAACTGGGCCGGTTGCCGAGGCCTGACGCACTCCTCTGGGGCAATGATTAAATGAATGACAGATGAAATGAAATGGTAGTGGAGAGTGTTGCTGGAATGAAATTTTACAGGGAAAACCGGAGTACCCGGAGAAAAACCTGTCTGCCTCCGTTTTGTCCAGCACAGATCTCACATGGAGTGACCGGGATTTGAACCACGGACCCAGCGGTGAGAGGCCGGCGTGCTGCCGCCTAAGCCACGGAGGCTTTTAACAGGTCACACATATTTTCACCAATTTTCTTCATTTACAGATACGGTACAGATTTGACACACCGATATCTTAACTAATATTCTTGATTGAACTTCTAGCAGAAACAGGCTTCATTGACAAGTCGAAACATGTACAACTATTGAACAATTGAATAGTTGTTTCTTAATTAGTATTGATTGGCGAGTATTATTAAGAGTTATCTATATCAATAGACTTCGGTAAATATCCTGACATTGTAAATGTTATTGCTATTTATGTTAATGTTCCCAATGAAATTGGGCGGGGAATATCACTGGCTGGTTCCTTAGTTTAGGGGCTGCGACAACGCTGCCATGTAGCCCCGTGTACTTTGAGTGTGTGTAGAATCTGTCTGATAACCGGTGTTAATTGCGATGGCTGTATTAGTGTGTTTTAACTGCGATTCCGGTAAGGATTGCAGACGCTTAATTTCAAGTAGTTCCTACTTCCGCTACCAAATGCTACTGTCAACGACACCAAGCCGTGAAATTGGCTACTAGATGCCACCACAACCGGCACCTGGCGGCAAATGTTGGAACTGAGCGTTAATCAATTCTCAACTACAAATTTAGTTTCACATAATTGTAGTTAGTGGAAAGTTCATTTACATGCCATAAATCTATGACATGGGTCCGCCGGCTTTACCTCCCCTCCGAAGGAAGGCATACTGAGGGATTTTTAACGCTCTTAAAAATTTGACGACTTAAGCCGTGTTTGAACCCGCGATCTTGAGCATAGAAGCTGATCATGCTACCAACTACGCCACCGAAGCCGCTTACTGATTTACTCTACTCATACCTACCTGTAAAGAATACATCGATTAATTATATACGGTAAATGTATACACTTGTCGATAAATTAATCGCGATTTTCGTCAGTAACTGTGGGCAGGTTGCAATAAACATCTCAGTGGCGCTACTGTGAGCCATTAGCGTGTGAACCCTGCCGGGGCTGGTGACGGGAGGTCGGGACATGGACCCCCCGTATCGCCTCGCACGCCTCTTACTCTGCTAAGGTTATTTGTGGTGGCTGATCTCCTAGGTACAGTCTCCTTCACACACAACGAGCAATCGTTAATATTTATTAATAGGAAGGGTAGCAATTTTGAAATCTTTACCAGTTTTATAGAATGGAAAGTCTATGTAGCTGAGTGGCTCAGCGGTAACGTTCTCGCCAGCTGTAACCAAGGTTGCAGGATCGAATCCTGGCGCAGTCAGTTGGAATTTGAGGGTGCGCAAATACGAGGGAGCCGTGTCAGTCAATAACATAGCGGATTCAGTGGCGTAGTTGGTAACATACTGAACTGCTGTGCCCAAGATCGCGGCTTCAAACCCGGGCGAATTTGTCGGATATTTTCAGAGCGTCAAAATCCTTTAGTAGACTATGCCTTCCTTCGGAGGGGAAGTAAAGCCGGTGGTCCCATGTCATAGATTTTTTCGTGTAGCCTCCTCGGAGGCCGAGTGCAGGTCTTTCTATTCGTCGCCCGTGGGCGGGATGAGAGATGGAATGATGAAGATGAATGAAACTGGGCAAGTATGTGGAAGGAAGCAGCCGTGTCCTGTCAGAAGGTACCGTCCCAGCATTTGCCTGGTGTTGAAAATGGGTGAGCCAATTCTTGACTCTCATCTACGCTTCGAGTATGAAAAGTGATCCGCGAGAATATGCTACAGTACATTGATTTCATGGTTTAACGTTAGGTAGCAGCATTTGTGCTAGTATTGGAGTTATGAGTGTAAGATTTGAAATGAAACCGCCAGAGTGCAGTTAATATGCATTCTATTCGTGAGATGTTGAAATTGTTTATTTCTGGCCTTCTTTGACTTTGACTATCTTCTAAGGTTGTGTCCCAATACTCAAGTTGTCTGCTATTGACTAGCTGCTAGCTACTATGTGCTATGTGCTAAGCACTACGGAGATTTGGGACATGTCTGCTTGATCACAGCCTCCTTCATAGACTTGTGTTCTGAAACGCACTGGACTTCCATGCTGGTGCCAAACCAACACTCAAGATGGCGGTATTTATTTATCGTATGGCTTTTAGTGCCGGGAGTGTCCGAGGACATGTTCGGCTCGCCTGAGTCTGTAGCTGCTTCCAGCGGATACCCTAAAGGGTGAGCTACAAGTTCCGTTCAATTTCAAGTAGTTCCAACTTTCGCCACCAGATATCAATGATACCTAGTGGTGAACGTTGGAACTTTGATAGAGCGTTCTGACGAAATCTAACCTAACAAATTTTGCTTTACACAAGTTTAGTCTGTGAAAGGATTTTTTACATGCCATAAATCTATGACATGGGACCGCCGGCTTTACTTCCCCTCCGAAGGCGGTGATCTGCTACTACTTGTAAGCTCTTTGCGCTTTCATCAGCTGTTTTAAATAAACAATACCTGAACGATACGATCATGGATGACCAAGATGATCACTTTTTAGCCGAGCCCTAATTATGGTTTGTGTTTGGCTTAAGTCAAAGACAACCTACAATTTACATAACCTACAATACCGATAAGCTACAATTTCTATAACTTCCTTGACGTAGTCGGCCAATCTAGCAAGCACTTTCGTTCACTAGCAACTACTGACTTGATTGCTATGTGCTAAGCAGTATTGGATCACGACTTCTGACGTCACATCCGGTAAAGTAGTCGACTACTATAGTTCACTACGGCTGAAATTGTACTATTGGGACACAGCATCAGTATGTGTTCTTGATAGTAAGAAAGATGGTTTATTTGGGAACTGTCATTTCTGTCGGAAGAGGAATGTTGATGTCTTAGAAGTAGTAATATTGTATCTTTGGACACTGACAGTTTTGATACAGTATGTGGTAGGCCTATGAGATTGTACGTGACCTGAAAGTAATGACATTATGGATCTCGAGCTATTACGACGTTGGAAACTCTAGTAAGTTTATTTTATGTTGAAAAGATATGTTGAATACGGATGAGTGGTAATGTATGAGGAAAATGCTAGCTTGTGTTCTCTATGGAGTAGATGTCCAGGAGAATTTATGTCATGTTTTCGCCTCTCCGAAAACAGAGTTCACTCGATGTTTCCGTAAAACTTGGATCCCTTGGAATGATTGTATTTCTGGACTGCGTGGGAGTTCTATGGGGTACTTTGTTAAAGATTGACAACAACGATGAAGGGGTAATAAGTTGACGATCAGCTGTGAGGTTGATGAGAAAAAGGTACCAAGAAAAGGTAACGAAAGATATTATAAGAAGATTTGTTCAGTTGTTGGTATACTTTTGTAGTTTACAGTTAAAGGTTATGACTGTAACTATTGGTTGATAGAAGATGACGATCAGCTGTTACGATGTTTTGAAAGAGGTACGAAGGAAGGTAACGAAATGATGTAAGAAGATTTGTAGAGTCGTTGGTATATGTTTGCAGTGTGTTAATTATGTAACATTGGACTGTGATGATTTTAACCTATGAGAAAACAAGATATTTTCGTCAAGTTCACTGCAAATGTATTTGGAGAACCAAGTTGACGAACAACGAAGAAGAGGTTAACGTATTATGTTGATGTGACGGGCCGAATTAAGGAAAGCAAACATTCTGGAGAAGAAAGGATCACTTTGGCTGATACATATTAAGCAAAACGTCTGATTTCATCTTAAGTTACGACGGTGATTGATTGTGAGATAAATTGTACTACTGTCGGACTTATAGTACTATCGAGTTGTATGAAAAGACTGTTGTTGATGTGTGAAAGGTATCTATGGATCAGAGATATGAAGATTGTTGCGAAGTGAGAATATGATGCCGAATGACATTTATGGAACTTCGATGTTTAGCTGACCTTGAAGAGATCACTGTATTGAAGACTAATATATATATTGTTAATGATGGATATTTTGAAGAGGGATGATAAGTGTTTTGGGAATTGTATGGAGGACTTGTTTAAAAGTAAGTATCCTAATTAATGTTTCTACATCTCTTGTCATGTCATGTTAAGGGTGTCAATGTTCAAATGTTGTTGAATACATCATATGTCTACCAGTCGTATCAGTGTATCATTTCCTAGTTATGGTATTCATTAGCAGCTTCAAACTAGTAACCAGGGTAAATGATTGCAAATGGTCCAGCACCATCCATCAAGAGAGCTGCCTTAAGGGGGTAGCGTGTCAATGGGAAACCAGGGAAAACGATTTCAAGGATGGCCGACGGTGGGGCTCGAACCCACGCGTCTACCGAGTCAGCAGAGAGCTTGGCCCCATGACCTACTGCTGCGCGTTAGACAGCATAGCCACTGCTGTCGGTTATGTCATAGATTTATGGCATGTAAAATATCCTTCCCCAGACTAAACTTGTGTGAAGCTAAATTTCTAGGTTAGATTTCGTTGGAACGCTATATCAAAGTTCCAACGTTCACCACTAGGTATCAGTGACATCTAGTAGCGAAAGCTGGAACTACTTTAAATTGAACGGACCTTGTTACTCACACTCTGGGTGTTCGCTTGAAGCAGCTACAACCTTTGGCAAGCCGAACATATCTTTGGACACTCTCTGCACTAGAAGCCATACGATGAGTAAATACAAAAATAATAATAATAATATCGTATGGCCTCAGGTGCCCAGGTGCAAGCTTTGTTATTTCACACCCAAAGGGTAGCTTGCATGTCAAATTTCGTTGTTCCTTGAAGCACTATGAAAGTCAAGGAGGTTAGATATCTAAGCTCCTTCAATACTAAAGCGCTCTCTAGTAGAGAAATGAGGAACTTTGTGTTGGCGGAAACACCCGAGATTAATTTTGCCATTATTAACACGCCCTACTGAATTCAAATGGGCTATTTGACATGCCAACATCGTATGACAAGGTGTCGTAATTTTTTCCGCCTTTCAAAAATCACTACCACGGCCAGGAGCGAACCTGCAAACTTGGGGTTTAGCAGAGCGACACGTTGACCACTCATCCACCGAGGCAAGTTAATAAATAAATAAAAGTCAATAACATTAACAATCTAATATGTAGAACATTGAAGTGCCTGGACTGTTTTTAATTGTACTGCAAAAAAGTCTCTGGTTCAGATATCGATTCAGAGTTTCCTTTTAATCCGATTCAGCTATGTCATGGGGGAGGCTTATTCCAGATTAACTACTCGTACATCTACGATTATGATTATCTTTTTTAAATCGGTCATCCTCCCAGTTCGGCTTCACCCACGGACTCTGTGAGGAATCATTCCTCTACCGTCGCAAAGACAGTGTCTGAGAGCTGAATAGACTTTGCAGATACAACTGGGGATGGTGACAGGCGACCGATAACTTGGATCTAATTAAGGCAGAGTCAGGAAAAGGATTCTTGAAGGATGTCGACCGTGGACATGTTGAATTGAGCCGTCCCGATATTTGCCTGGTGGCGAAAACGTGAAACCACGAGAACCATTTTGAGGACGGTCTCCCCATACCAGCAAGGCACGATCGCTCTCGATCACTGCAGCCGGTGTTGCAATTTGTTACTGATAAAATTAATAAATCAGTCAATAATTTTAATGAAGCCTAGACGGCTAGATTTCAGTCACGAAACAGAGGGACATAACACACGGTCTATTTAAATGATACATCCATCCTCTCTTATCGATAACTATTCACGATTTTATCTAGAAAATAAGCTTCGCTATGCATGCCAAGATTGGAGACATCTTATAACGATATATCCACATCAAAATAAGTTATTATTTATAGGAAGTCACTAGTGCAAGTGCAGAGGCGGGTTGCTTTGCGCGAGGCATCTGCTTATCGCACGGTCTATGAAGAGAGACAGACTATCTCCCATATTGTAAGTGATTGTTCTCTGAGGCGCCCTCGGGGATTTTATGCGTGTGACTCCAGATTCAGTGGATTATTTGGGGAACTTGGACATTAATTTGCAAATATATTGTCAATACGTTGTTGTTTTGTGATAGTATCTAGTATTTAAATATATAGATTACTGTATTCCATACGATTAATAATAATCTGAAGAAGCAGTTCTTGTTATTGCCGGGATTATTCCAATTTTCCCTCTTGCGAAAGAACGCAAGGAGATTTACTGGAGGAAATCTGAGGTGGGTTTACAAAATGCAAAACGAACAGCAGGAGTACAAACCTTTGATAATTGGCAGATCAAATGGGAGCAAAGACACCGAAGCCAGTGGACTAAGAGAATAATCCCTCAGGTGCAGGATTTTTACAGAGAGGAAACATAGTGAGGTTGGTTATTATCTCACTCAGTTCTTGACTGGCCATGGGTACTTCTGTTCTTATCTTAAGAAGATGAGGATGGTGGATTCACCAGATTCCATCTATTGTATTAATGAACTAGATAATGCTAATCACACCTTCTTCTCTTGTGGACGGTGGTTCCAAAATAGACAGTCTCTTCAAGATCCCATTGAGGTGGAGATATCTCCTGATAATATTGTTGCGGCGATGCCACAAAATGAAGAAAATTGGAAGCTGGTAGCAAGTTTGATCAAAATATCCTCCGAACAGAGAAGACAGATCTGGATGGCCATTGAAGGAAATTCACTGTGGAAGTGGAAGATAAAATGAATCTAGCCTGAAATAATGTGATAAACGGTTCCAGGCTAGTGTTCAGAAGTAATGGGGGGAGTTTTAGTCGGTAGTCTGCCACTCAGGAGCCCAACATTATGTGCGTAAATGCTTTTCTTCCCCTTAAAAATAAAAAATATACGTCCTTGCAAATTTTTAAATTTATTTTTACCAATGTTTCGTTCAGGAATGAGAACTTCTATGTTAATATTTAAACTGGTGTATTGGATGTTTGGTGAACATTTTCGTATTTTCCTGCATAAATCTGTCTTCCAAATTAATATATTATTACAGTAAAACAAAGGGGTGAGTTTTAATAAGACAAAATACACTACAAAGAAATACTGTATTTTCGCATAGGATTAAAATTGGACATGAGAGAGAAGCTGGTATTCAGAAAGGTGTAAGGCAAGGCTGCAACTTATCACCCATACTTTTCAATCTTTACATTGAACAAGCAATTAAGGAAATTCGAGAAAAATTTAAAGTGGAAGATTCAAGGTGAAATAGATTCAACTCTGAGATTTGCTGATGACATCGTCATCTTGGCCGACACGCCTGAGGATTTGAATGAGTTTATGAATGGTATGGACTCCGTCTTGAGGAAAGAATTCATGATGAAAATTAATAAATGTAAAACAAAAATATTGGAATGCAGCCGAAATAAATCAAAATCCTCTATGGACATCAAATTGGCAGGTTAAAAGCTGAAGGAAGTAGGAGACTTATGTTACTTAGGAAGCAAAATAACCAGTGATGGACGAAGCAAAGAGGATATAAATAGTAGGTTGGCTCAGGCAAGGAAAGCATTTCTACAAATAAGGAATCTGTTGACATCGAATATAGATTTAGGTATTAGGAAGTCATTTTTGAAAGCCTTTGTCTGGAGCGAGGCACTCTATGGAAGTGAAACTTGGACTATTGGTGCCGCAGAAAAGAGGAGAATTGAAGCGTGGTGAATGTGGTGTTACAGGAGAATGATGAAGATCAGATGGGTAGATAGGGTTACAAACGAAGAGGTATTAAAACTAGTGGGAGAGGAGAGATGTTTCTGGCGACTGCTAATGAAGAGAAGACATAGGTTGGTAGGACACATACTAAGACACCCAGGAATAGCAAGCTTAGTTATGGAAGGAAGGGTCGAGGACAAGAACTGTAGGGGTAGACCAAGGGTAGAATAGGCTATGTTAAACAGATTGCCTCGGATGTAGGGTGTGGTAGCTATGTAGAGATGAAACGATTAGCTCAGGGCAGGGAGGCATGGAGAGCTGTATCAAACCAGTCAAAAGACTGAAGACTCAAACACAACAAAAAGAAAATAGGTTCACATGTATTACACTGTATTTTCAACTTACGTAGAAATATTTCAGTTTCTCTGTGCGTTTCTTTGTTTCAACATGTCTTTCAAAGTGCATTATCGCGACTTCTTTACAAGAGGCCGTTGTATGATCTCCTTTGCATCCTGCATTTACTCCAGGAGTTCTGGAACATTCTTGGAAGCTGCAAATTCCGGAAGGTCACTCACAACAGAGAGTGCTTCTCCAAACGTGTGTATTTGAGCTCCCTTTCATTGCCTGCATCGTCGTCCATTTCTTCCATGACTTCTCACCAGCTGTCTTTTGGCAGCAATATCAGCTGAACTTTGAATGTTTTCAGTCATTAATGTTTCCTAGAACTTTGGTGCAAGTACAGTCATGCTCAAAATTTAGTACTGTACATAGCTTTATACAGTACTTGATATGTAAAACAAATAGTTCCGTGAAGAACTATACAGCCTATTTTCATATATCCTACTTATGTTAATTGCCACTATCAACATACACAATTTCAGTTTGATTGCAGTAATAGATTCGTAGATATTGAGAACCGACTAAATATTTCGGATGGTCGCCATGTTGGATTTTATATATGTAGGTCCTAGAGTTATGTACTGTTACATGCAGATTATTGTGAACGTGTAGTATTCAAACTTCAATCGCATAATTAGGACACAAGAAGTAAAAAAGAGATTTTAAAATTTTTCACAGCTGCCATCTTGAGGTTATGGAAACAATTGAAATAAATTAGATGCCAGTGGATTAACATTCGTATAAGGATTTACTGTAGCCTACCAAGTTTCACTGCACGCGGATGGTTAAATTGCGAGAAACGTCCATGTGAATATTTATAATTCGCGTCGCCACCATGTTGGATTTGTGATCACCAGGTTATTTAAAGTCCTATAGGTGGACTTAAGTTCATAACACCTATGAGCATTAAAAATGCAGTTTGATTGCTAAAATAGATTCGAAGATATTCAGTATCGTCTAAATATTTCGGATGGTCGGCATGTTGGATTGTTAAATGTATAGGCCATAGAGTCATGTACCATTAAAGGAAAATTATTGCGTAGGTTCATTATTCAAACTTTCACTTCGATCGCATGACTACATCACAAGAAATAAAAACTTAATTTTAAAATTCGTACTGCCGCCATCTTGAGGTTATGTAAACAATTGAACTAAATTAGATACCAGTGGATTACAATGTGTATAAATATTTCCTGTACCAGGTTTGAGTGCGCTTGGAACATTAAATCGCGAGAAAGGTCTATTTAAAATTTTCAAATTCGCTTGGCCGCCATGTTCGTTTTGTAATTAACCGTTTTTTTAAGTCTTATAGATGGACTTCCAGTAGTACCCTTTATCTCCGTACAAAATTTCAGGGTGATACAGCTAATAGTTTCAGAGATATAGAATGCCGGTGAAATATTTCGCACATCCGCCATCTTGTGATTATGTAAACAATTGAACGAAGTTAGATGTCGGTGCATTACAATGTATATAAACATATACTGTACCAAGTTTCATTGCGTTTGGTTGGTCAAATCACGAGAAACGTCTATTTAAAAGTCGCAAATTCGCTTGGCCGCCATGTTGGTTTTGTAGTTACCAGGTTTTCAAAAGTCATATAAGTGAACTTATAGTAGTTCCCTCTATCACCATAGAAAATGTCAGGGTAATATCGGTAATAATTTCGGAGATATTGAATGCTGGTGAAATACTTCGCACAGCCGCCATGTTGGATTGGTGAGTCGTAACAAAATTTGAAGGGCACGGTCGAGGTCGCCCGGAATAGTACTATGAACTTTCCGAGTTTCATTGAAATCGCTCCTGCTGTTTAGATTTTATTAGGGGGACACACACACACGAATCACACACACACGCACACACACACGGACAAAAGGTGATCTCATAAGCATATTTTTACAAAATTGAAAACAGGCTAAAAATAAAAAAAAATAAAAAAAGAAAGGTTCCGGTACTGGGGGGGGGGGGGGTAGTGGGTGGTGGTGGTGGGGGCTTTATGGAATATTGAAATATAGAGTTCTAAAAACGATTTTTTTACGCTTTTCTGAACACCTTTAAAAATTAATCAACGGACAAAATAGCAATCTAATTTTGATTGCAATTTTAAATTAAATTGAGACTGCTGTAGCAACATTTTTCTTACCATAGCCGTTGGCCTGTATTAAATTTTAATGTAGGCCAACTAGGCTACCATTCAAACAATGTACATTATTTTAATGTATTTTTACGTAATAAAAATACATTCGGTTTGAAAATACACACATGTTCTCCTACAATCTTTTATTTCTTATTTTATAATTTTGTCTTTACAGTTTTCTGAAATAATTATTTATTTTAAAAGGCATTGTACTAAAAAATGTTTCACCTCACAGTTTATAAAATTGTGCAAAGTTTAGAAAAGTTTTCGTTGTGTGTGCCTCCTCTCTCTCTCTCTCACCTTGCTGTTAATATCCAGAGCGGAGTGTCGTCCCCGAAGCAGCCAAGATTCCACGTACTTTGAAGTACAGTCCAGTCAAAGACCAAGTTGACCTTGACTTACAACTAACGTTCCACAGTTCTAAAAATTATGTTATATAGGCCTATTCGACTTTTCCCCCGATCACAGGTTTCGGTACGGCATACCGGTATTTACCGTCACAAATGTAGCCCTGGCTTTGTACGATGGATAAGATAATCCGTCTTAGTCAGGTTATTTACGACTATATTTCCGGAATTTCTTTCCGTTGCCGCGTTAGGCTGTTTTCCGGTTTACAGTGTCATTCTACATAGGACATAGCCTACCTCCATTCCGAATTTTGATTTCCGTTTGTCGAGGTTTCCGGTATAAAAATTGACCGGTTGAGGCAGGTTTTGCTGTACTATTATTATTTTTCATACATTGAGTTGACCCTCTATGGACTGAGTGGTAACAACCAACTTCACTTTAGTGTCTAGGTCTTGTTCTTGTTCCGGCTTTGAATTCCTGCCAGTGTCTTCTGACCCCTGCGACGAGTGCCTGTTTATGTTCTTCGGACAAAGGTTCTCTCCGTCTTCCGGAAGTTGATACCATTTTAAAACCGTGGTAGTTGTTCATCAATCTTCCTGTCAGGAATTTCTCGGACTGGAATACCAATTTGCCTGAGATCATTTTCCCATTCCTCGACCCATCTCGGCCTTGTTGCCTTAGACTTAATGAAACTCCATATTCTTTTCGTTAATCGATCATCAGTCATCCTCAAAAGGTGACCGTAAAGTAGTAGCCGTCTCTTCTTAATTGATGCTGTGATATGGTCTATTTTGTTGTAAAAGTCCTCATTTGCTCGTTTTCGCCATCAACACATCTATTACCTAGGATTTTTCTTATTATAGCGGCTTCGGTAGCGTATTTGGTAGCAAGCTGAACTGCTGTGCCCAAGATCGTGGGTTCAAACCCGGCTGAATTAACTGGATTTTTAAGAGCGTTAAAATCCTTCAGTATGCCTTCCTTCGGAGGGGAAGTAAAGCCGGCGGTACCATGTCATAGAGTTATGGCATGTAAAAGATCCTTCCACAAACTAAACTTGTGTGAAGCTAAATTTCCAAGTTAGATTTCGTTGTAACGCTTTATCAAAGGTGTCATTGACATCTGGTAGCGAAAGTTGGAACTACTTGAAACTGAATGGAACTTGTAGCTCATCCCATGGGTCTCCACTTGAAGCAGCTACAGACTCTGACGCACAAGACAGGGCATAAACTTTTACTTGGGATGATTGAAGTTTGTTCCGTTACTGTTACTCCTTATCATGACATGGTACGTACTTTCCGCAATATTACTTATTGCGGATATGATAATTGCTATCAAGTTTGATGTATTTTTAGCATAATGTTTATATGTTTAAATATAGTATGAAGACGTTAAACGATAGGTGTTCAATATTTAAGACAGGTTATTTATGTTTTACTACATAGAAGCTGATATTTATTTCCAATACATAAACGCACTTTCTCACCTACAAAGCGGAGGTAGTCAGGCTTTTCTCCGGGTACTGTGGTTTTCCCCGTCACAATTTCATTCCAGTAACACTCTCCACTATCATTTCATTTCATCTGTCATTCATTCAATCATTGCCCCAGGGGAGTGCGACAGGCTTCGGCAACCGGTGCATATCTTCTCTGCTAGATGGGGATTTCATTCATTCCATTCCCTGACCTGGTCGGTCGACTGAAAGCAGGCTGAGGATTTTCATTTTCCTACCTCTGATTAATAATTAGGTGAGTGAAAATGCATGTAGTCAACATATGTAGTTGGTAACATGGAAATAACATAACTACATTACAAATGTGTGATTATATTAATGATTTAGGCCAGCAAGTACTAAAAGCCGTTCGAAGAACGGGTACTTCAGCTAGTATATACAGGGTGCTTCAAAAAAAATGTATACACACTTTAAACTATCGTAGTTTTCCCGCTCTACAAGGCTAATGTTATATTTCTTCGCCAGGTGGCAGCATAATCGTCCCTCTATGTTATATTGTCAGTTGGAATTTGTAATATCAACATGGCGGACGTACGTTTGAGTATTGAAGAACGTAAGCAGGTTATTAAGTGGTACTGGAAGTTTGAGAATGTAAATGAAGTTCAAAGACAGTGGAGAAGGGAGTATGATACAGAACCACCTTCAAGATTAACAATTACACGCATACGAGACAAATTCGAAGTTCATGGAACAGTGTGTGATGTGCATAAAGGTCATTAAGGTCGACCTCGAACAGCTACAAGTGATGAGTCATCAACGGCAGTCTTGGAACTGTTTCAACGCTCTCCTAACAAATCTTCAAGGCAAGGGGCACGTGAAAGTGATGTAAGTGCTAGCAGCGTGCTACGCATTCTGAAGAGAGGCAAGTATCGTGTTTACATTCCAAGGCTGGTGCAACAGCTAAGTGACGACGATCCAGATCGAAGGTTGCAATTTTGTGAATGGGTTCAGGAGATGGTGATACGTGAACCGGGATTTATGGGTAGCATCATTTGGTCGGATGAAGCCCAATTCAAACTTAATGGAACTGTCAATAGGCACAATTGTGTTTACTGGGGTGAAGAAAATCCTCACATTACAATTGAAAAAGCTGTAAATTTGCCTGGTGTAAATATGTGGTGCGGTTTGTCTTCAAGGGGACTCATTGGACCTTTTCGATTTGAAGTCACTGTAACTGGTATAACTTACCTAACAATGCTTGCTGATTCCATATTTCCTGCCATTCGTGCATTATACGGTAATGATAATTTTTATTTTCAACAAGATGGTGCCCCGCCGCACTATCACAGGGACGTACGAGCTTACCTGGATCAAAATTTGCCGGGCCAGTGGATAGGACGCAGGGGGCCAATCGAGTTTCCAGCACGCTCTCCAGGCCTTACACCACTGGATTTCTTCTTATGGGGCACAGTAAAAGATGAGGTGTACAAACGTAAACCACGTAACCTAGACATTCTTTGGAATGAGATTCAAGCCGTGTGTAGAGAAATCTCATTGGACGTCTTGATACGATGTACAGAATCAGTGGTGACTCGTACTCAGAATTGTATTGATGCTGCAGGTCGCCAATTTGAACAGTATTAACATTTGTTATTTATGTTTCATTTACATTGGACTTTCAGCTTTCTAATTTCCTGAAATTTAACTTTGTAGAACGGTAAATAAATTTTCTATGGAAGTTCAAAGTGTGTATACATTTTTTTGAAGCACCCTGTATATAAATAAATACATAACATTCTTTATATCCTACGCTCTCTTTTTTCCAGTTGGTCAGCTTTCCCTTTACTATTCATGTTCAAAGTTTCGGACGCATATAATCCGTCAGGTTTTACAACTGTGGTATAGTGTCGAAACTTGGCCCCTGTAGCCTACTCATAGACTTTTTGTAATAGATATTATTTGGCATTTAGAATGCCTGCTGGTCCAGCTTCCTCAACCTGACATTAATTGCTTCCTCCTCTAATCCATTCTGGTAGATTATTATTATTATTATTATTATTTACGCGGCAAAATTTGATGTAATTGGTTGGTTCCTTAGTTTAGGTTGTGACAACGTGGTCATGTAGCCCCGTGTACTTTGTGTGTGTGTAGAATCTGTCTCATAACCGGTGTTAGTTGTGTTGGCTGTATTATTAGTGTGTGTTATCTGTTTTCAATTCAAGTAAGGACAGCATTATTCTATTTTCAAGTAGTTACAACTTTTGTTACCAAACGCCACCGTCATCGACCAACTAGCTCTGCACGTTGTTACTAGATGCCACCGCAGTCGGCTCCTGACGACGAACGTTGAAACCTAAGAGCGTTAGTCAAAGATAACCTATGATTTAGCTTCACACAGGTGTAATTAGTGGAAGGTTATTTTCCATGCCATAAATCTATGACATGGCACCGGTGGCTTTACTTCCCCTCCACGGGAAGGCATATTCAGGGATTTTTAACACTCTTAAAAAATCCGACGACTTCGGCCGGGTTTGAACCCGCGACGTTGGACATAGAAGCTCAGCATGCTACCAACTACGCCACCGAAGCCGCCCGAAGTTGCAATTCATAGCAATTGTCCAGTTTAAGATCCTTGCTGCCTTGGTAACCAAATAGGCCGAGAACCTAGTTCATTCGCGCATTTAGAAATTGGAAACATCTACCAAAGCATAAGTTACAGTTGTATAAAAGTGATATTATTTACCAATTTTTACCTACGGATTAGGACATAGACTAAGATAGATCTAAGTAGATTACAAGCTTTCTACGAGGGATCCTGGGTAAAACTAGAAGATACAGGATAAGAAATGAGACAATACGACACAAGCTTCAGATCAAGACCTTAAAAGAAACGAGGAAAATAGCCTGAAATGGTTTGGCCATGTAACAATAATAATAATAATAATAATAATTGTTACGTGCAAAGCCCGTCCCAACGTTATTATTATGCATCTATCTTGATGTATTGGTATCTTCGCCTTTTAAAGTGCCCGCTAAGATGCCTTGGTTTGGCTAATGAACTCGAGATGGCAGCATCTATCGGCTCCTCGAGCTGGGGTTGTGTCTTTCTGATCCCGTCTCATCGTGACATATTTGAGAAAAAGTATATTATTCTACGTCATTAAACAAAAGACTATATATGCATCATGCCGCCAAAACATTTTAATGGTGTGTGAATATTATTTGGTTAAGCACATTGTCGTAGTGTGTGGCAAATTAGGATTGGTCCAATTTAAATAAACCTGGTGCATGTTGGGTGGCCGTCTTCGCGATTGTCCTCCATCTTGTGAATTATGACTTGTGACTGATCGCTGGGTGAAGAAAGACGCATATTGTGAATCTTGGGGATATATCCCAGTATCCCAGTATTTTGATGATACATGAAGAATTTGTGTGCAACTATCATCTGTGTTAATCGTGAAAATATTTTCTTGGGCCTTAATATGGAAATGCGATGTTTGGTGTGCTTCTCTTCGACGGCGGTTGGCAGCCATCTCATATTTTATTTTACTTTTGGTGATAATAATCCTTTAAGGATGTCTAAGTAGTGTTGTAAAAATTAGTGTCTCCCCAAAAGGCTTTATTAAGGTATGTTTTGGCATTTTATTTATTTTAAAACTTTGGAGCTCCATATTTTTCATTATGTACTGAGTGTTTTTTTTTGTTCTGAAGGTTGACTTTGGCCTAGATATGTCACCTCTGAATATGTAAAATTTGGTTAAACAATTTTAGTCCGGGGAACACTACAGTTTTTCTTCTAATTTTATTATTTGGCGTCTGGCTAAGGCATTTTCTTATTATTATATTCTTGTATTGACCAGACGAATCTATTAACACTAGGCCTAATTTTGATCATTCGTCGGTCGGTTTTTAGTTTGATCCGTTGCCTTTTAAAAACTATTTGATCTCGTAATGTCTAGAGTTTGTTTATATTGTACCCATGTGAGTAATCTCGTTGGATAATATGCATCTGCCTCCAACTAGCATCAGCTCTCAGGCGTGTACGGTAACCCCAATTTTGCAGTGCATATTTTGGATTTGAGGCTAAAAGGTATCAACTCTACAATGATAAGGCACAACTCTATTCTAAAACTTTAATCCAGTAAAATAAATCATGGCTTCAAACACAAAACAATACCCAAAAAAAGCATAAAATAAAGCAAACAAAATTTTTACTTCCACAATCCACAAATAAACAAATATGAAATCACAACAAAGTCATACCTAGCCATAATGCTTTACCCTTCTGTGAACTTCACAAGGATATACTAGTGCGCTGATGCACCTACGACTTCAAAACACACTGTCCATTAACATAACAGTCATACAATGTGACTTCTTTAATATTACAACAAGGATTATTCCTTAAACCTCTTTACGTTAAACAATTATGTGTGCCGTGCGTGTTTTAATATTTTTCTTCTCACCAATGAAATGCTTTGCATGCATTTACCTATTTGGACGTTGCACCAAAATCAACGTGCAACTCCATAATTATGTAAGCTACCCCCTACACATCCTTCAATTATATGGTTTCACTGCGTGCTGTCTGTGATTCCTAGATAAAACGTTACGTTATAGCTTATGTCGGATTGTACGATAGACTGCCTCGCGCTCATGGCGATTGGCATCTAGTAACCAACTACATGACTTGGTTCCAGTGACAGTACATATATATCATGTAACTATTCATCAGATAGCTAAATTAATGAACCATCAGGATTAACTACAATTATCCATGTGTTCACAAACCACATGGCTATAATACTCAACATAACAATCTTGCATTATATGTCATTTTAACAAGGTCTAGAATTTCTTTCCTCTTTTACTTGCCTGAGCGGTCCGGGTGGTTGGCATCGACCCTCAGCTAAGGAAATCGCTACACAATAGAAAGTGGGATGGGTCGTTCCACCAATTATCTCGACCTTTCTAAAAGTTTGAAAGCCTCCCTCTCTCTAAGCAGTGGAGATTTACAAGACAAAATACTGTGTCCTGAGCGACACACATGTTCCCAAAGGATCTTAATTGACTATTATGCCAACAGGTATTGAATGAGCTTTTGTAATTATTCCTACGTCGAGGATAATGATTAATTAATGGCCTCACATGGGTCCATCCAACATGAAGGTTCGGGGTTCGTAATGCATGAGCCTGGCGGTTGACCGATGTCTCAAGTATATTATAGGCGCACAAAACCACTGTCGCCATGAGTTTTCGCTGCCCACGAGCGTACATAACTCATCTATAAGTTCTCGGGAAATCATAGAGCTGCGAGGTGTCCCTGTTTCCTCGACTCTTACAAAGATTCCAATCCGGAACACATTTCCATCCTTTCTTCAGAGTTAGGGTCCATCACTACAACTCTGGGATAAATAATATCTCCAACAATGTCCACGACATAGGAGAATTCATACGTAGAATAGACTATCTGGCCCCTAATGCTCCATGCTACGACATTCCGACCTCTAATATTAAGAGAAATCTAACATTTACTCTATAAGCTTCTCAATTAAGCTGCAAATTCAATTCAATAAAAGCTCTTTCATTACTGGTATCATTACCGAATATATGCAATATTCTGATATAAAACTTCTTTCCATAATTACTGAAATGTAATCTCATTGTAACATCTTCCTGCTTAGATTGATAAGTCTTGCACTTAGCGTTAATAATTCTCGCTTACAACAATTTATTTGTTTCCTGATGTGTTCATTCATACTCTTAATAACCATTATTATTATTATCATCATTTCTCACTGACATAAATGACCAAAATCATTATTTATTATTATTCTCACATAAATTACCAAATTTTCCGACATAGCTAGACGTTTTAAACTCGAACAATCGCGTTCGTTGCATTTACATAACTGATTGCCATTCTTAATTCATAGTGGGAATAATTACTCCACTTAATGATGCAAATCAACATTTCAACTCTATCAAAATCAACTCATTACTGATTAAACATGGAGGATCAGCCTCCTAACTGATTTTTACTGGCATCTATAAGGAATTCACAATATCTTTACGGAATCACAGACATGCATCGGTCCATACTTTTACATAATAATAACCATAATTTGTGGGGTACTTACATCTCTATAGGCATCTAAGGTGGCTCCGACCAATCATATTCTTCCATGTCGCCCGCCATAATGGGTTTAACGCGACATATTTCTCTTGTTTACACACATTTGATTACACATAATTTCTATCACCAACACGACACGTTGCATACCTTTCAGGAAGTTATCACTCCCCAAACATGTGAAACACTTCATCAAACACTACTTTAAATGATATTTTTACATATACATTACACTGAACACTCGTCACTTTATACACACTTCAATGCTGAAATTCCCTAGCAGAGATCGAAATTGCAGGTGTCGACGGCATCTTACGTTATCAACTCCTGATTGAAAGTCTGGTTATCTGCTCTCGGAACTCTCCAACAGTTTTATGACGATCATTACTCCTACAGTAAGTGTCCTGCGTTACATCAATACGCTGGCTCCCAAACATGAGCGTTAACATCTGGTATTCTCATGGCAATACCAAACACTTAGTAAAGTTTCTTTCGCGCATTCTATCGTAGTTACACATATACGATTAGTTAATACTATACACATTGCGCTTAATAAAGTTCAACACTTTCACAAATAATTATATACAATAGTTCTACCGTTAGTCTATACGGTGCTTCATAACTGAACACGTCATAGTTCGTGCTGCTGATTATGCCTGTATCACGACTATTATTCATACAAGCGTATTTACTGTTTCTTTTACACATACCCGTCTTTGTTCGGCGTCTTGATGAATAGAATCGTCATGCGTTTTGCCTTGACGAACTTGCTTCAACCTGGCTGTAGCTGACTGAAGTTTCACTCGAAGACTGCACGTAGCTTATTTGAAGACTTCTGTCTGCGGCTTACACGCTGTCTCGTACTGCTGCATATTTGCTGCATACTGATTGCAACTTATTGCCATTGTGCTACAATTGACAATTGAGTAAGACTGTAACTGGCTGTAACTGCGCTTGGCGGCATGTAGACTGCGTGACAACTGAGTTAGACTGAGCTTGACTGAGTTAGAACAGAGTGAGTTTCAAAGTGAGGTTCAACTGAGGTTCAACTGAGAGCTCCTCCTGGGGTCTACTCCCTTATATCGGATTTCCACAGAAAGTAGAGCAACATCTTCCCGCGTAATCTTCGCTCCTCTCACAGCATGATTCAGGTCTTCAAACCATGATCATTGTGTTCCTCTCTCTTCACAGGTCCCAAAACTATCTGTGTGCAAAGGAATCGCTCGTTCAATTAATTAATATTAATTCCTTTCTCCATGGCGTGGGACGCTACCTAGTCGGGAAATCCCCTACAACATCTCCACATCCATCCGCGAACAATGGTCGTTTTACAGTCCTTACGCACATCACTAAATATGCACCAATTTCGCAGGTAAAAGACTCTAAAATTATCTTCTTGCCAAGATATTCACCTGTGTGCAACTCTCATCTCGATTCGTTACTCCAATCACGAGTAATCAATGATTCTTCTGGGCATTTCACCGCCCCTACTCCAAATCTATTCTCCGTCGGGGAATAACTGTGTCATTATTCAGGCCTCTCCCCTGCTCCAGACGACATAATGGGGTGACAGAGATGGACGTGGCTCCACTGGGACCAACCCACAATTCTGGGCCGATTAGTAAATGTCAGCTCTGCCCTCCTCTCTGCTTCAAACTCCCAATAGCTTACACCAAATCGTCTTATAATGATATAATCTGCTCATTATTTCCTACATTATTTTAATAAATAATGCCATTTCATCAAAAATCACACCAGTGATTAAATATACCTTTCTTTCGAGGGGTTTTTACCAAGAAACTCCCTGTAGATCTCTGGTTCGCTTCCTGGTGGAACCTTTTTACTGAGATCACAGTCTCTGAGAACCATGTTCGATTCCAGTCAGCATAACCCCATCGGGTTCATGTTCCCCTTGCAAAACTTATAAAAGTCCAATGCAAGTGGCTTATATAAGTAACCAGCTGACTGTCGACCACCGTCTGTGTTTACGTCTGGGGTCCTTCACCTTGTCTGGCTACGAGTGGGTTAGTAGTGTTCCCCCTTCCACACTCGGCCTTGTTTCTGAGCTGTCTATTCTCCCTGCGAAGGGTCGCGTTTACAGCCTCAACCTCTCTAGCCATTCTGACCATTTCTTCATAGAATTCTTGCAAACACTGGCATTCTTTCTGCTCTCCGCTTACACTGGGTAAACTGTCTGCTTCTCGTCCCGTCTCGCCGTTCCAACATTCAGGTCTGCCTGCTTGGCTGCCTCCGCTCTCCACGTTGAGTTGGGTGTGCGTTACTAATTCTTCTTCTGGTTCATCGAATTCTTCTGGCGAGTAATACATTTTTAAGTTGGCTATGTTCATAACGACCTCGTTTCCATTCTCTAAATGCCTTAACCTGTATGCATTGTTCTGGAGGTCTCTTATCACCTCGAACGGGCCGTGGTAAGCAAAAATGAACTTTTTATACTTCCGTGCCTCTGGATCTGAACTGGCGGGTTTCTTAATTAAAACTTTCTGTCCCACGAGAAGCGGTTTATGATACCTCTTCGCACGATTCCTTCTCTGACGTCTCTCCGCCTGTGCTTTGAGATATTCAAAGGTTCGTTGGATCCTCAATTCTCTACCGGGCTGTGCGTCTACAGGTAATGGAATAACACCATTCCACGGTCTCTCTGGTCTCTGATCCAGATGTAGAGTAACGGGAACCTGACCTGTCGCCTCATGTACAGTATTATTTATACAGTATTCAATTACTTCTAGAAATTCAATCCAACGCCAATTCGCTTCAGAACAGTAGATCTTCATGTATTTCTGGATCTCTCTCATTACTCTTTCAATGGGACTTGCCTCAGGATGGCGAATGGTAGATAAAATCTGCCTAATTCCTAGAGTTTCCAGTTCTCGACGAAATTCTGCACTAGTAAAGCAACTTCCGTGGTCCGAGAGAATGTTATCCGGCTTCCCAAGAATCGGAATAACTCTCTCTTTCAGGCGCTTCAAGACCTGTTTTGAACTTGTCTTTTGAATGGGGCACAACACCACCATTTTCGAAAATACATCCATGGCTACAAAAATGTGTCTATTGCCTCTACGTGCTCTAGGCAATGGTCCAAAGTTGTCGATACTCAATAGCTGCCTTGGCTTCTCTGGTAACAACGGGATAGGTCGTTGCCTCATTAAAAAGGGATTCGGCTTTACCCTTTGGCAAAGATCACATGTTCTAATAGCATTTCTCACCGTTTCTCTCAATTTTGGCCAAGTAAATGCTTCCTTCAACAGAGCACAGATTTTATCTATCCCCGGATGGCCAAATGCTCTGTGGGCTAGCCATACTAATCTCCTCTGCAAAGATGCAGGAATTACAATCCTTTGACGTGTGTGATCCACATCGTCCCACTTGTGTAATATCTGATTATACCATACATAATCTGTTGCCAATGCCTCCGCCTCTCTGTATATCGCAGTTCCCCTTGCTAAGCGTCCCTCAAAGTAATCGATTATCATCTTCAACCATGGGTCTTCGCGTTGTAGGTTGGTAATGTTCCTTAAGTCATCCAACGTCTTCTGATCTCGATTCTCAATCTGGACCGCTAGTACTTCTTCTTCTCTAGGGTAACGACTTAATATGTCCGGTATTACATTCTCTTTCCCTGGACAGTATTCTATTTCCACATTAAATTGCTGGATATACAGGGACCATCTTGTCAATCTCTGACTAGACAAATCTGTCTTTAACAAAAATGTTAAAGCTTTATGGTCTGTTCTCAGAACTATTCGGAAGCCGTACACGAGTTTGTGCCACGATTGCAACGCGTACAAAATTGCGAGCAATTCTATCTCTGTGATCGTGTAATTTTTCTCATGGGCTCTCAGTCTTCTGCTGATAAAGGCGATAAAAACTTTCTTCTCAGGCTGGTCAACATTTTCCTGGAATAGCATCGCTCCAATCCCAATAAGTGATGCATCCGTCTGTATGATAAACTTCTGGGTATAATCTGGGTATCCCAGTTTCACATATTCCAAAAGCATTTGTTTTGACCTCACGAATGCTTCCTGACATTGCTCCGTCCAATTCCATCTGCCGCCTTTCTTCAATAGGTCCTGCAGTGGTGCTACTGTCGCAGTATAGTTTGGGCAGTGGTTCGAAAAGAATCCAATTACTCCCAAATACTGTCGGACGTGCTTAACTTTCGTGGGTCGAGGGAAATTCCGAATTATCTCCAATTTATCTGGATTGGGCTTCACTCCATTTGCATCAATAACATGCCCTAGGAATTTAACTTCCCTCTGACAGAAGTGCGATTTCTTGATATTGACCTTAAAGTTAGCCTCTCGAAGGTCATCTAGCAACTTCTTCAGGTCTCTCATGTGCTCCTCCAGAGATTCTGATGTGAGTAGAATGTCGTCTACATATCTGATGGTACTCTCTTTAACCTCATCTGATAGATTGCGATCTAACGCTCTTATCAGGGCTGAACCAGCTGTTTTCAACCCAAAAGGTAGCCTTAAAAATGTGAATGTATGTTGATCAAACATAAATCCTGTCAACAGACTAGTTTTCTTCTCTAATTCAAGATGGTGGAAACTGGATGTGATATCCAAGTTTGAGAATATAGTTTTCCCTTTAAACTTCCTGAGGATCTCTTTAATAGGTGGCACTTGGTCAAATTCCGGAATAACTCTCAAATTTAAGCGTCTCAGGTCCAAGCAGACTCTGACAGATCCGTCTGTCTTTGGTACAATTACCAATGGACTTACATAAGGCGTAGGTGTTTTCTCAATAACGCCGGCCTCCAACATCTCCTGAATTGCCTCTTTCACTTTAGCATAATGCTTTTCAGCTATAGGGTAGGGTTTCTGCCTAAATGGTGTCCAATCACTGACTTGAAAAGCATAAGTGAAGTTCTTTATCCGACCAGGTCTCGAATCAAAGACTTCCTTCTGTTCCAGCAATAACTGCTTTAAATTTTCCTTCTCTTTTAGCCCAATTTTCGCTTCTTCTAGCTTCTCCGAAATGTATTCTTCCAATTTGGGTTCCAGATCTTTTTCCAAGTCTGTGGCTAGTGTTTTGAGCTCCGCTTCTAACTGCTCAATAGCTAACACTTCTTCATCAGCCACATCTCTGTATGTATGCCATACTTGTTCACTGGATCCTGGTTCAATTTCATTGAGTGCGACCTCTAAGCCTTCAGCTTCTTCATTCACATGGAACATAACCCTGTCCTGTGCTAGGTCAATTATCACTCTGTATTCCCTTATAAACTCTGCCCCAATAAGTAGGTTATAAGGTAGTTTGTTCACTAACAGAAAACTCTGTGAGAAAATAGAGCCTCCTATCTGTAAATCTAGGAATACCTGGTATTTACATATCATTGTTCTGTCTGGAATTACCCCTTTAATTTTGACACTGGAGATCGGTATCTTCAAAATGTTCTCTCTCCGGGCTATTTCATTATATAGAGCTTGTGTCATCAGGCTCACTGTTGATCCTGTGTCTAGCAGACTTCTGACTTTTAATCCTGCCACTCTCACAATTATAATAGGCAATTCTCTCTTGACCATGACCTGTGGTCCTCCTGTATCCTCAATCAATTCTTCGGGTTTGGCTATCCAATTGATGATGTTAATAGACTTCCATCCATCAGTCTCGAGCTCTTCTAATTTTGGCGTTTTTTTTTTTCTTCAGCGCCCGCCCCTTTGGAGTTCCTTCTCTCCTGTTCGCTGCGCTGTAGTTCCAAACTCTTAGCTCCATCTCCATATCTGTCTGGCGATGTCCTGTTCTGCATGACTTCTTGCCAGCGGACTTGTGATTTCTGGGGCTCATCTCCCCTTTCTTCGAGGTATCGCAAAGAAGCATGATATCGCTCTTCTGCCTCGTCATCGAAGTTATTTCTTCTCTCTTGGGGTCTCCAATTTCTATTATTGCCTTCCTGGCCATTATTACCTCCATTGTTATGGTACGGTTTGCCCCTGTTATTGTGTTTATTCCACGAACTTCGACCTCTTCCTGCTTTATTAGCATTTCCTTTGTACCTTGACTGCCATTTTCTGGGTTCCTGTTCCCATTGCCGTCCATAGGAATCTAAAGTTTCTGTGCTCGTGGCCTTGTTGTTCCTCGGAGCTTGCTGTTGGTCAGTCTGTGTGTTGGTCACGTGGACTTGTTCCACGGTTCGACTCTGACGCATAGTATTTGCTGTGGTGAGGTCCAGTTGCCTTAGAACTGTCTCCATTTCCATAGCAGTTTTCGCATTAGCCGAGATTAGTAGCCTTTGGATCTCGTATGGAAGCTGTTTGGCGATAGCAATGCATAGCTCCAGTTCACTAGGTTTTTGATCCAGCTCTTTAAAACGACACATCTGCGATATGAAGAATTCTGCGTACTTCGTCGGGTTGTTCGTGCTGTACTTTTTGGCATACAAATCCAGCCGTAAATTCTGCTGAGTCGCGGCGTCCCAATATCTCTTCAAGAATGCCTCGCGGAATTCCTCAACAGTATCAAAAGTGTAACGGAAGCTGCGAAACCATAATGCGCACTCCCCCTCTGTTAACTTCTCTATAGCACGTAGCCTACGCTCCTGCGGTATTCGTGCATCATTGAGATATTCAGTCACTTCCTTTAACCAATATTTTGGTGTCATACTACAGTGACTACCTGAAAACTTCCTAGGTTTTTCTTCGCTTGCCCTAATGACGTTTATCACCTGGGTGTGCATCGCGTTTTCATGTGGCGTCGATGCCGCAATTGGTACACCTGGCGTCATGTAAGGACTTTCTCCTGCGCCTGCAGCATTCCTGCTTATAGGTTGGGTTTCTAGGTCTGCCCACCTTGTTTTTCTTATATCCTCTATGCTGCCTTCACTTGACTTAGGATACTTCAGAAGTGTCTCCTCCTGTGCTATTATCCTAGTCTCCATTTGGTTATGGCGCATTTCTGCTCTTTCTAGGCGAGTAATGACTTCTTTTTCTATTCTCGTAAGCCTATCTCGGTTTTCCTCGGCTACTTGAAAAATTTTCACCTTGTCTTCTTTCAGACTTTGTTTGATATGGGATATTTCATCCTCTACGTCCTCTTTAATTTGAGCAAGGGTCTTGTCGCTTGCCTCTGTTTTCTGGCCTTCTCTTATTTCGAGTTCTTCTCTCAGACCTTTAATTTCATCTTGAATGTGTCCATTGACTTTAGACAATTCATTCCGGACCTTGGTGATCTCGCCTCTATTTTCCTCTTGTCTTTTATTGACTATGACAATGTCGCTTTGCACTTGGTCCAGTTCTTTATGAACTTTACCCATCTGACCTTTCACGTTGCCTACCAGCTCCTTACTTTCCTGAGCGATAGCCTTAATTTCGCCTATTTCCTGGCATTGACCTAATATATTCTGGTCCTGTTTCTTGAGGTCACCGTTAATTGCTCTAGCGTAGCTTTTTAATTTCTGGTCCCATTTGGAGTCGTTTTCCTCTAATCTCTGGTCTACTGTTTTCGTAAACTCTGCGAACTGTTTCGCTTGGCGTTCGAGATTCGCCTCGTTTTGGATCTGAATATCCTTAATATCGTTAGACAACGCCTCTAATTTACTGTTGGTTTGCTCCTGAGCATGCCTACACGCTTGCAAATTACCCTCAAGTTTGGCTTCTATGGCCTCGAAACGTTTATCAGTATTTACCTGCATTTCCGATACAATGCTTACAACAGTATCTGTTACTTCGGTCTTAATGACTTCTTGCATTTGACCTAACTTATTATCTAGTGCAACCTGATTTGCATCTAACCGACTACTCAATTCAGCTTTATTTGCATCTAAACGGTTGTTTAATTCAATCTGGTTATTATCTAACCGAGTGTTTATACTATCCTGGAACGCTTTGGT
Source organism: Meconema thalassinum (assembly GCA_946902985.2). Lineage (NCBI taxonomy): Eukaryota > Metazoa > Arthropoda > Insecta > Orthoptera > Tettigoniidae > Meconema > Meconema thalassinum. The sequence continues at coordinate 415,792,809 of OX336393.1, forward strand.
TTCCAGTTTGTTCTGCACGTGAGCAGCGTCAAAATGCTGTTTCAGTCCTGCAATAACTTGCAAGATCTCCTCCGTACCTGGCATTTTACAATAACACACTTAAATATGCAGGCAGGCTTCCTGGAAAAATATGTGGATACGTTTCGAAGAGAAACATCAAACACTGCACACATATTGTGAAGTCGTACAAAACCTGATAATATTATGGTAGATTGTGGATTGGGTATGTAACGCTAGTACCCTTAGGCCATTCTCTTCTCAATAGAGAGATTCTGCGTTACCTCAAAAAGCCTACTGAATTCAACAATCACTCAAACACAGTTTGAGGCAAAACAATTACTATGGTTTTCCCCATGAAATACCATAAAAAAAATCTATGGGTTTTCCCTAAATCCCATAAGCTCCACGTATTCTGGCGCCATGCTAAATTAATATGTGTCGTGGTACTAGTATTAGTAGGACATCGGCCGTATTTTAATTTACTATAAAAACTGTTCAGGGAGTGGTTTTTACTGCCGAAAGCCCCACTTGGGCCACGCCATGATAAATTAATAGAGCTTTTACTACCATAGACTCCACAGATGGGCGTCATGATAAATGATAGTGATACACAATCTATCAAAATTTATATATACGTATCGGAACTTAGCTATGGATTAGGAGCGGTCACACCCTACTTCGTTAATTCTTACTTTAATAGAGTTGTGTGCATTAAATCTGACCGACTTTAGTCGTACCTTTAGCTCAAATCACAGTATAGGACATCAAATCCCATGTACCCATGTGAGTAATCTCGTTGGATAATATGCATCTGCCTCCAACTAGCATCAGCTCTCAGGCGTGTACGGTAACCCCAATTTTGCAGTGCATATTTTGGATTTGAGGCTAAAAGGTATCAACTCTACAATGATAAGGCACAACTCTATTCTAAAACTTTAATCCAGTAAAATAAATCATGGCTTCAAACACAAAACAATACCCAAAAAAAGCATAAAATAAAGCAAACAAAATTTTTACTTCCACAATCCACAAATAAACAAATATGAAATCACAACAAAGTCATACCTAGCCATAATGCTTTACCCTTCTGTGAACTTCACAAGGATATACTAGTGCGCTGATGCACCTACGACTTCAAAACACACTGTCCATTAACATAACAGTCATACAATGTGACTTCTTTAATATTACAACAAGGATTATTCCTTAAACCTCTTTACGTTAAACAATTATGTGTGCCGTGCGTGTTTTAATATTTTTCTTCTCACCAATGAAATGCTTTGCATGCATTTACCTATTTGGACGTTGCACCAAAATCAACGTGCAACTCCATAATTATGTAAGCTACCCCCTACACATCCTTCAATTATATGGTTTCACTGCGTGCTGTCTGTGATTCCTAGATAAAACGTTACGTTATAGCTTATGTCGGATTGTACGATAGACTGCCTCGCGCTCATGGCGATTGGCATCTAGTAACCAACTACATGACTTGGTTCCAGTGACAGTACAAATATATCATGTAACTATTCGTCAGATAGCTAAATTAATGAACCATCAGGATTAACTACAATTATCCATGTGTTCACAAACCACATGGCTATAATACTCAACATAACAATCTTGCATTATATGTCATTTTAACAAGGTCTAGAATTTCTTCCCTCTTTTACTTGCCTGAGCGGTCCGGGTGGTTGGCATCGACCCTCAGCTAAGGAAATCGCTACACAATAGAAAGTGGGATGGGTCGTTCCACCAATTATCTCGACCTTTCTAAAAGTTTGAAAGCCTCCCTCTCTCTAAGCAGTGGAGATTTACAAGACAAAATACTGTGTCCTGAGCGACACACATGTTCCCAAAGGATCTTAATTGACTATTATGCCAACAGGTATTGAATGAGCTTTTGTAATTATTCCTACGTCGAGGATAATGATTAATTAATGGCCTCACATGGGTCCATCCAACATGAAGGTTCGGGGTTCGTAATGCATGAGCCTGGCGGTTGACCGATGTCTCAAGTATATTATAGGCGCACAAAACCACTGTCGCCATGAGTTTTCGCTGCCCACGAGCGTACATAACTCATCTATAAGTTCTCGGGAAATCATAGAGCTGCGAGGTGTCCCTGTTTCCTCGACTCTTACAAAGATTCCAATCCGGAACACATTTCCATCCTTTCTTCAGAGTTAGGGTCCATCACTACAACTCTGGGATAAATAATATCTCCAACAATGTCCACGACATAGGAGAATTCATACGTAGAATAGACTATCTGGCCCCTAATGCTCCATGCTACGACATTCCGACCTCTAATATTAAGAGAAATCTAACATTTACTCTATAAGCTTCTCAATTAAGCTGCAAATTCAATTCAATAAAAGCTCTTTCATTACTGGTATCATTACCGAATATATGCAATATTCTGATATAAAACTTCTTTCCATAATTACTGAAATGTAATCTCATTGTAACATCTTCCTGCTTAGATTGATAAGTCTTGCACTTAGCGTTAATAATTCTCGCTTACAACAATTTATTTGTTTCCTGATGTGTTCATTCATACTCTTAATAACCATTATTATTATTATCATCATTTCTCACTGACATAAATGACCAAAATCATTATTTATTATTATTCTCACATAAATTACCAAATTTTCCGACATAGCTAGACGTTTTAAACTCGAACAATCGCGTTCGTTGCATTTACATAACTGATTGCCATTCTTAATTCATAGTGGGAATAATTACTCCACTTAATGATGCAAATCAACATTTCAACTCTATCAAAATCAACTCATTACTGATTAAACATGGAGGATCAGCCTCCTAACTGATTTTTACTGGCATCTATAAGGAATTCACAATATCTTTACGGAATCACAGACATGCATCGGTCCATACTTTTACATAATAATAACCATAATTTGTGGGGTACTTACATCTCTATAGGCATCTAAGGTGGCTCCGACCAATCATATTCTTCCATGTCGCCCGCCATAATGGGTTTAACGCGACATATTTCTCTTGTTTACACACATTTGATTACACATAATTTCTATCACCAACACGACACGTTGCATACCTTTCAGGAAGTTATCACTCCCCAAACATGTGAAACACTTCATCAAACACTACTTTAAATGATATTTTTACATATACATTACACTGAACACTCGTCACTTTATACACACTTCAATGCTGAAATTCCCTAGCAGAGATCGAAATTGCAGGTGTCGACGGCATCTTACGTTATCAACTCCTGATTGAAAGTCTGGTTATCTGCTCTCGGAACTCTCCAACAGTTTTATGACGATCATTACTCCTACAGTAAGTGTCCTGCGTTACATCAATACGCTGGCTCCCAAACATGAGCGTTAACATCTGGTATTCTCATGGCAATACCAAACACTTAGTAAAGTTTCTTTCGCGCATTCTATCGTAGTTACACATATACGATTAGTTAATACTATACACATTGCGCTTAATAAAGTTCAACACTTTCACAAATAATTATATACAATAGTTCTACCGTTAGTCTATACGGTGCTTCATAACTGAACACGTCATAGTTCGTGCTGCTGATTATGCCTGTATCACGACTATTATTCATACAAGCGTATTTACTGTTTCTTTTACACATACCCGTCTTTGTTCGGCGTCTTGATGAATAGAATCGTCATGCGTTTTGCCTTGACGAACTTGCTTCAACCTGGCTGTAGCTGACTGAAGTTTCACTCGAAGACTGCACGTAGCTTATTTGAAGACTTCTGTCTGCGGCTTACACGCTGTCTCGTACTGCTGCATATTTGCTGCATACTGATTGCAACTTATTGCCATTGTGCTACAATTGACAATTGAGTAAGACTGTAACTGGCTGTAACTGCGCTTGGCGGCATGTAGACTGCGTGACAACTGAGTTAGACTGAGCTTGACTGAGTTAGAACAGAGTGAGTTTCAAAGTGAGGTTCAACTGAGGTTCAACTGAGAGCTCCTCCTGGGGTCTACTCCCTTATATCGGATTTCCACAGAAAGTAGAGCAACATCTTCCCGCGTAATCTTCGCTCCTCTCACAGCATGATTCAGGTCTTCAAACCATGATCATTGTGTTCCTCTCTCTTCACAGGTCCCAAAACTATCTGTGTGCAAAGGAATCGCTCGTTCAATTAATTAATATTAATTCCTTTCTCCATGGCGTGGGACGCTACCTAGTCGGGAAATCCCCTACAACATCTCCACATCCATCCGCGAACAATGGTCGTTTTACAGTCCTTACGCACATCACTAAATATGCACCAATTTCGCAGGTAAAAGACTCTAAAATTATCTTCTTGCCAAGATATTCACCTGTGTGCAACTCTCATCTCGATTCGTTACTCCAATCACGAGTAATCAATGATTCTTCTGGGCATTTCACCGCCCCTACTCCAAATCTATTCTCCGTCGGGGAATAACTGTGTCATTATTCAGGCCTCTCCCCTGCTCCAGACGACATAATGGGGTGACAGAGATGGACGTGGCTCCACTGGGACCAACCCACAATTCTGGGCCGATTAGTAAATGTCAGCTCTGCCCTCCTCTCTGCTTCAAACTCCCAATAGCTTACACCAAATCGTCTTATAATGATATAATCTGCTCATTATTTCCTACATTATTTTAATAAATAATGCCATTTCATCAAAAATCACACCAGTGATTAAATATACCTTTCTTTCGAGGGGTTTTTACCAAGAAACTCCCTGTAGATCTCTGGTTCGCTTCCTGGTGGAACCTTTTTACTGAGATCACAGTCTCTGAGAACCATGTTCGATTCCAGTCAGCATAACCCCATCGGGTTCAATATCTTGCTGTTTTCTCACTGGAGAAGATTTTTTTAAATGTAAAATTAGGTGTTTGACATAAATACGTTCTGATATACCTTCAACTGTTCTTGGTCGCCATGGTAACTTGTTGACTGTAGTGCATTGTGGGTTTTGTTTCTGGCGTGTGTTTGAAGTGCACGTTCATGGGTCATGGTGATGTTGTTTAACTTATTTTGGTTTTAAATTATCCTTTGGTTTTCCTTTTTTTGAGTTTTCTTTTTGTACTCATGCGTTATTCTTTCGATACCTTGTTTATGGTAAAATTTTGCACTATTTACTTTTTTTTTGATTCTCCAAGGCCCTCATGGTTCAGTTGGGAGTATGTCAGGTACATTTTAAGTGTTTAAATTTTTTTGTGGCTTGTCATTCTCTGAGCTCAGGTGATTGTTAATTGATATCGACCTTTAACTTTTTTTAAAATCTACAGTGAGAATTCTAGCTGAGGTTTTATTTTATTTTTGTAATTTAATGCTGGCTGATGCATGTTCTGTTCTCTGGTGGAGGTGTTCTTTTAAATTTAACATTAAATTTTCTTTTAAAGCAAGCTACTGTTGTTGCATCATTTCGTCGGTGGCAGTTCTGTTGGTTATCGGGGGGTTTTCTGTAGACGAACCTGTGGGTCTTCTCCTTCTCCACCTTCTTCCACCTATAGGTGTTCTTGTGTTGGGGCATGTCAACTGGCGGTGAGTTTGCAGTTTGCGATGCGGACCTCCGAAGAGAGGTAAGTAGGCCTATCCACCCCCACCGTCCCGTGTCATTTTGGTAGCAGACCGAGCTCGTGTATCGCTTCTGCAGCTATCCCCTCCCCCGTACCCGCAGGCTCGTTTATGGACCCTTCTGGTGCTGATAGGACGGTTACTGGTGAGATGTGTCATGTCAGTGTGCTTAATGTTATTTTATGTTAATCCTTGTCGTTTGTTTGGTTTCATGTTTGCCTCTAAAAATCCATGTGGTGATATATGGGAGTGACCTGTTCCAAGCAAGGTTTCTGTGCTGAATTATATCCTATTTATGATGCAACTTTCCCAATGAAGAAGAAGCTTGGTAAGTGACTGGCATGTATCCTTGGCATGGGAAATGTGGGTTTTTTGATATTGTGATAGCCTACATGCTGCGAGTGAAGGCATCGAGGAGCCCTGTCTGAAGCTGTTCGCCCTGTGATTTGTAGCAATTTGTTGTATGTTAGCTTCCTGTTCTGGAGCCAAGCCAGCGATTACGTCTGCAGTCCTGAGCAACATTGTGCATGATTTTATTTGTCGAAATTTCAGTTGTCGAGGCAGTGCCGGTGTTTAAGATGACTGCTGTGTTCCTGTATGTTTCTTTTGCATGAAATTCTGTTGTGATATGCTGTCCTCGTGATTTATTTATTATGGAACTGTCACGCCTACTGGTGTTATGGCGAAGTGTAGTCCGATTAAAAGGGCTAAACTATAGGAAATCAGCCCTCCCTATGTCCCTATTGTGGTTGCCAAAAGGCGCATTTAACGTGCATGTCACTATTTATTTGCTAGGAATTCTTCCCAAACTTATTCAAGGTAAGTGTTTGTTTTGAGATGTTTTTATCTCAGTGTGCGATTTGTAAATTTTTGTTCATACACTTACTTTATACTGCAATCGTTCTGGGATAAGTGTGTATGTTGTGCAAATCATGCCTGGATGTATGTGTTAACGTTAGATTTTGATTTAGATTTGTAGGGTGGGGTAATTCAGGCGTTGTTTTGTTTGCAAAAGTAAGTCTAGGATCGTATTTTTATTAGTTGCTTTCCTTGTAATTTTGAACTAAACCTAATATGTAGGTGTGTTTTACGTGGAGATATCTACTGTCTGGGGTTAGCTAGGTTAGAAGTATGGGATTCTTTCTTAGTTTGATCCCTGGGCAGGTTGTATATAGGACTTGCACGATCCGAATCGCTCAGGTATGGGACTGGTCTGTTCGATGACATGCGAGTATGTGTCATGTAATGTAATTGTAAGGGTATTGTGCTTATAATTGTATTTGTTTGTGTCATGATATCTCTACGACTACATAACTTGCATATTTGAGTAATAATGGGAATTATTTTTGTGGGTGGGTAAAAATTATGTATTGCTGCTATTTGAGTATGTTGTGCGATGAATATGTTGTTGTGAATATGAGGTCTCAGTTCGTGAACAGCCATAATGTAATGTGCTTTCTGGTTAATTAATTAATATAGGGTCTTCAAAATTTACTGGGGTTAAATTTCTGTTGGACATTGTGGTCATCGGCTTCTGTAAGTCAGCTTGTTTTGCGTTTTAAGCCAGTAATCTGTTGTTGCTGGAAATCAGGGTCATCTGTTGCCTCGTGCTAACTGTAAATGACATAGGCTTCTGTTTTAGTTCATGCTATGGCAATCACGGTCATCAGCCACTGTAATTTGAGTAAAATTTTCTGCTTTTGACTGGCAATTCTAAATTTTTTCTACTTAAATCGTTAGGAATGGTGCGTTAGTGTTCTCTGTTAGCATCGTCTTTCGACAAGAGCGGCTTGTTTTCTCATCTAACCGTATTTTCGGGCCATGTTAGGCATTCTTTGGTTGTACGTGTTCGTGTCTTAAACCTGAACGAGGAAACCTCATTTGTACCTCCTGTACTGTTGAACTTAGTTCTTTTTATGTTGGGTTTTTCTCACCCAGGTGGATTTCGGCTGTATAGTCATCTGGTGTCGAACCTCAATTTCGTTCCTCGTGTTAGTGTATTGGTGTTTGGTTTTCTGCGCTGCCATTTCCCCTTCGTTTTTGTCGTTTCTGTAACGGTGTTTTTATTTCTCACTGTCCCCATGCCAAGCAATGTGTGCGATCACGAACCAACAAATGTAGATGCATACATGTCAGCTTAATTAATTTTCTTTTTCTAAGCCCTAAGGCCAATTAAATATCCAGAGTGCATCTGTCGCTCATAAAACGAGGTGGAGAGATTTGTAATGAAGAAATGGTACCATAAATTTGTAAACTGATATTTTGTATAATGTAGAGTATCCCTTACATTCATTGAAGCCTACAGGCGTCTGTTCCTTCTGGAATTTTGAATTGGATTTGCAAACTCTACTGGGATACAGCTTGTAACTGTTGGGTAACTCCCATTTAATGGTAAAATGTTAACATCGTGTAATAGCCTAACCTTGTAAAATTGTAAATAATTTTGATTTTCACGTAGAAGATGCCTGCATGTAAGTAGGACTCGGTGGGAGACCTAACTCATGGTGATCTTGTATACCTATTTCCTTGGGAATTTGAGTGGTCATTCCTCTACCGTAGCTCCTTCTGAATGTATAGTCGTTCAACTCGTGTATTCTAGAAAAGTCTAACTAGTCTGTAAAAACGTAACCTTGGTAATGAACCTTACTTCGGTAAATCTTGTTATTTAATGAACTATTGTGAGCACGGATCTAGGGCATGGTCAGGATTTTTTTTCATATAAATTCAACCTTGTTTCTCATATGTAAAATGTATTAAGAATTAGTAATTTATGTAAACTTTTATTTTTGAAATAAGATTAACGACTGTTTTGTAAATGGCTGCCCACTCGTCGCATGGTATCTTGCACATTGCATCCACCTACTTCGTCAAAAGCTAACAACATTGGACTTATTGAACATTTACCTAACGCGTCTCGGACTCTGAAAGCACTGAAGGTGCTGGTGTAATGCGTTTCAGAAGACTTGTGGACACAGTGATGCAGTTGACTAAGTGGTTTGCGAGGTGATCAATTATCCCATCACTGATAATCTGACCCTGCACTCTTCCTAACCAAAACGATGCGGTTTTATCCATCAATTGGAGTTAACTGGTGAACATTATCTTCTGGAAACATGTTTGGTGAATCGACTACTTATGGAGTACTGCCTATGCCTAACCTAGGCGTGTTCACGCTTAAGGGAGGGAGACTGTTACGTACAAAGCCCGTCCCAACGTTATTATTATGCATCTATCTTGATGTATTGGTATCTTCGCCTTTTAAAGTGCCCGCTAAGATCCCTTGGTTTGGCTAATGAACTCGAGATGGCAGCATCTATCGGCTCCTCGAGCTGAGGTTGTGTCTTCTGCCGATAGAGTGAGACTTTGGTGCCTTCTGATCCCGTCTCATCGTGACATATTTGAGAAAAAGTATATTATTCTACGCCATTAAACAAAAGACTATATATGCATCATGCCGCCAAAATATTTTAATAGTGTCGTGTGAATATTATTTGGTTAAGCACATTGTCGTAGTGTGTGGCAAATTAGGATTGGTCCAATTTAAATAAACCTGGTGCATGTTGGGTGGCCGTCTTCGCGATTGTCCTCCATCTTGTGAATTTTGGCTTGTGACTGATCGCTGGGTGAAGAAAGACGCATATTGTGAATCTCGTCAAGGGGCGAGGGCTTATGCCCTCGTTCCCGCTAACTTGGGGATATATCCCAGTATTTTGATGATACATGAAGAATTTGTGTGCAACTATCATCTGTGTTAATCGTGGAAATATTTTCTTGGGCCTTAATATGGAAATGCGATGTTTGGTGTGCTTCTCTTCGACGGCGGTTGGCAGCCATCTTATATTTTATTTTATTTTTGGTGATAATAATCCTTTAAGGACGTCTAAGTAGTGTTGTAAAAATTAGTGTCCCCCCCCCCCAAAGGCTTTATTAAGGTATGTTTTGGCATTTTATTTATTTTAAATTTTTGGAGCTCCATATTTTTCATTATGAACTGAGTGTTTTGTTTTTTGTTCTGAAGGTTGACTTTGGCCTAGATATGTCACCTCTGAATATGTAAAATTTGGTTAAACAATTTTAGTCCGGGGAACATTACTGTTTTTCTTCTAATTTTATTATTTGGCGTCTGGCTAAGGCATTTTCTTCTTATTGTATTCTTGTACTGACCAGACGAATCTATTAACACTAGGCCTAATTTTGATCATTCGTCGGTTGGTTTTTAGTATGATCCGTTGCCTTTTAAAAACTATTTGATCTCGTAATGTCTAGAGTTTGTTTATATCTTGCTGTTTTCTCATTGGAGAAGATTTTTTTAAAATGTAAAATTAGGCGTTTGACATAAATACGTTCTGATATACCTTCAACTGTTCCTGGTCGCCATGGTAACTTGTTGACAGTAGTGCATTGTGGGTTTTGTTTCTGGCGTGTGTTTGAAGTGCACGTTCATGGGTCATGGTGATGTTGTTTAACTTATTTTGGTTTTAAATTATCCTTTGGTTTTCCTTTTTGGGGTTTTCTTTTTTTACTCATGCGTTATTCTTTCGGTACCTTGTTTATGGTAAAATTTTGCACTATTTACTTTTTTTTTATTTTCCAAGGCCCTCATGGTTCAGTTGGGTGTATGTCAGGTACATTTTAAGTGTTTAAATTTTTTGTGGCTTGTCATTCTCTGAACTCAGGTAATTGTTAATTGATATTGACCTTTAACTTTTTTAAATCTACAGTGAGAATTCTAGCTGAGGTTTTATTTTATTTTTGTAATTTAATGCTGGCTGATGCATGTTCTGTTCTCTGGTGGAGGTGTTCTTTTAAATTTAACATTACATTTTTCTTATAAAGCAAGCTACTGTTTTTTGCATCATTTCGTCGGTGGCAGTTCTGTTGGTTATCGGGGGTTTTTCTGTGGACGAACCTGTGGGTCTTCTCCTTCTCCACCTTCTTCCACCTATAGGTGTTCTTCTGTTGGGGCATGTCAACTGGCGGTGAGTTTGCAGTTGCGATGCGGACCTTTGAAAAAAGGTAAGTAATCCACCCCCATCATCCCGTGTCAATAATAATAATAATAATAATAATAATAATAATAATAATAATAATAATAATAACGTATGACCTCGGGTGCCGATGCAAGCTTTGTTATTTGATGCCCAAAGCGCAGCTTGCATGTCGAATGTCGTTGTTCCTTGAAATGCTATGAAAGACAAGGAGGTTAGATGTCTAAGTTCCTTGACACTATAGCGTTTTCTAGTTGAGAAAGAAGGAACTTTCATGTTGGCGGAAAATCCCGAGATTAATTTTGCCATTATGAACACGGCCTACTGAATTCAAATGGGATCATTAACATGCCAACATCGTATGACATGCGTGTCTGTAATTTCTGCCGGCTTTCAAAGATCACTTACCACGGCCAGGTACGAACCTGCAAGCTTCGGTTTGGTGGTCTGACACGATAACCACTCACCCACCGTGGCAAGTTTTGCCTCGTAAAAGGAATGGGAGAGGAGAAATTACCAAGATGAAGGTAACACTTCGGGAGTGACGAACCAAGTAAAAAACTACTTAAATTAGCCGAAATACCTTGTGTAATGATGAATAATAATTGTGGAAATGATGTCGTAGTAGATGTTTTCATCTCCGCTGTCTATAACCCACCTTAAAACCCCTTTTTATAACACGACTTTTATAGTGAAATTTCAGTTGTGTCGGCCATTTTGGGCGTGATTTATAGGATAAATAAAATGTTGCCAACCCCACGCATACGGTACCGTGTTAAATTCTGTGTGTTAACAAGGCTTTACATACCAAACCTAACCTGGGACTAACGCTCCAGACTCCCTTGCTTGTAGTAGCCTACAAGCAGTAATTTTCGTCCATACATTGCCTAACCTAGTAGCAGCTGTAATTTCAGCCAGTCAGAAGTCAATAGTATCTCGCTCCGCTTCGTAAGCCAATAGCTTCTCGCTATACTGTGTCGTGTACTTTGTGTACCATACATTGGTGACAGTGAAATGATGTCTCGATAACAAATTAGCACGCCTATGAGTACCAGATGAGCAACGACAAGTGTGGAGTGATAGTAACAAACCCAACCGCTTGGACTATTTTTTACGCCAGAACAAATGTCTATCAAGGAGGCCTTGTTGCTGGTTATATTTGTATTCATTGCTGATGGTTACTTAAAGAGAAATAAAAGCGAGTGAAGGAGAGCCGGTAAAACGTATTGGTGTCTGTAATTTCATAAAGGGATTGTAAAAGGGAACTTTGACCGGGTAGGTTAAGATTGTCTCCCACTTTGTGTTGACCACGACGTGATTCGTTGTTTCAACGCGAGTCAACATTCTGAAGTGATAGTGGCAAGTAACTTGGGTATGCACTTCGTGATTTCTACTGTTTAATTCAGGTGAGCCCTATCATAATATTTGCTGCGATGGAAATACTTACAAAGAAGAGAAGAGTGACCAGAGCGTATTTTACCGCTCTTATAACTATTTGAATCGGCTATTTGGTGAAAGTAATCCGGATGAAGAAACTGTTAAGGTTAAGTTCAATACATTGATAAGACTTTCAAAGGACTTAAGTAATATTGAGAGTGAATGGTATGAACTAATCAAGCTGGAGGACGGGACACATGATGATTTTGATGCTGAATATGCTAAGTTAGAAGACTATAAGGAAAAATTCGACGAAGTAGAAGTGAAGTACAATGTGTTTCTCGCCAAGGTTATGGCCAAAGCACAAAGTGAAAATGCTATGTCGTGTTCGTCTCCAACTTCACGGAGGAAACTCAGGCTACCTAAAATAGAGCTTAAACAGTTCAACGGAAATGTTAAGGACTGGCTTGGATTTTGGAGCCAGTTTAGTAGAATCCATAATGATAAAGAAATGCCTGAGGAGGACAAGTTTCAGTACTTGATACAGGCGACGGTTAGGGAGTCTAGGGCCAGAGAATTAATTGAGAGTTTTCCCCCAACTGCTGATAACTATCAAAAGGCTATTGATAGTCTGAGGAGCAGATTTGGAAGGGACGAATTACTTACGGAGTATTATGTAAGGGAGCGTTTGGGGTTAGTTATCAAAAATTTCACTTCGACTAAGAACAGCTTAACTACACCTCAGCTTTATGATAAACTTGAGTCATATTTAAGACCATTGGAATCCATAGGTATGACGTCTGATAAATATGCAGCAATGCTGTTCCCCTTGGTGGAATCCTGCATTCCGGAAGAGACTTTGAGGGTTTGGCTACGCAATTCAACATCGTCCAGTCAGATGTCGACAGGCACGTATAGTGACAAGCTGAGTCTCCTTTTATCTTTCCTCAGATCTGAAGTAGAGGGGGAAGAAAGAATAACCATGGCAAAGGCAGGATTCCAAGTTTCGACCAAGACACCGAAGCCAAGATGCTTAAAGTATTCTGAAAATGAGGAGGTACCTACTGCTCTCAATCTTCTGACTGGGGAGGAACAAAGGAGGATGGTCAACTGTCTATTCTGTGACAAAACGTATGAAAGCAAGGAGTGTTTCCGAGCACAACGAATCTCTTTGCCAGAGAAGAAGGATATTTTAAAGAAGAAGAAGGGTTGCTTTCTATGTTTGAGGCAAGGACACAGATCCCACGACTGTAAAGCTAACTTGTTTGATCTGTGGCAAGAAGCACTTACTATTATGTGTCCAGATCTACCAGCAAATAAAGATAGGATTGGAGATATGTTGGAGGGACCTGGAACACCAGATAGCACAAGCATTGTTGGAGCCTCACAGTGTGTATCAAATGAGATTTTACTCCAGACTCTACTTGTGAAACTGAAGTCTGGAGGCAATCAGCGGATAGTGAGAGCAATAATTGACACAGGATCTCAACGATCCTACATCTTGAAACAAACTGCTATAGACATGAACTGTAGGAATGTAGGATCAGAGACCTTAGTCCAAGTTCTGTTTGGGGGTGTTACGTCTAAGAGGAATCTTCATCAGTGCTATCAGATATTGCTCGAGAATTTATCTGACAATTAGTCTTGTAAACTGCGAGCGCTTGATCAGCCACTTATATGTGGTTCGATTCCAAGACTGAAGCAAGAATCATGTTTGAGGGAGTTGACGACAAAGAATATCATCATCACTGACAAAGGATGTGGACAGCCTGATATAGAGGTATTGATTGGCTCTGATGCAGCTGGTATGTTGTTCACAGGTAACATGCACAGACTGGAGTGTGGCTTGACCGCTATGGAGACTCGTCTAGGTTGGGTAGTGATGAGCACACTCAACAATGATTCGAAGGAAGGATCCGCTGCTACAATGACCACTTCATTGTTGACGCACAGCCACGACTTGTCTCATCTGTGGAGACTTGATGTACTTGGCATCACAGACCCCGTTGAACAGAAATCAAAGGCCGAACTTGAGATTGCAGCTCTTGATCATTTTAACCAGACTGTTTCTATTAATAACGAGGGTAGATATGAGGTCTGATTGCCATGGATAGAAAATAGAGACGATCTGAAAGACAATAGAGATGTAGCCGAGAGAACACTTGCCGCGATGACAGCTAAACTCATCGCTACGAGCAAATTTGAGGAGTACGATTAAACCCTAAACGAGTGGGTGGCAGACGGTATTATTGAAGATATTACGGAAAAGCTAGAGGGTACCGGTACTGGTGGATACTACTTACCTCACCGAGGCGTGTTTAAGGATGTTAGAATAACACGATTACGACCGGTCTTTGATGCGTCTTCTAAGAAGAGGGGAGACCTTTCTCTAAATGACTGCTTGAACAAAGGACCCAACTTGTTAGAACTTATACCTTCCCGAGGCTGTAATATTGAGGAGCTGAAGGAGTCTCGTTGGTGGGAGGGTGAAAAATAGCTGAAGCTGCGTGAAGAAGAGTGGCCGCACACAGAAACTCTCATAGACAAAGAATAAATTGACCAAGAACTGGAGAAGAAAGTTGTGACATATTTAAGTACAGCCGATGAAACACAGTGGTATCTGTGGCGCTTCTCTTCATAAACAAAGATAGTCAGAACGGTTGCATGGATGCAGAGATTTGTGTCCAATGCTAAGAAGAAACCATGCGGAAGATGGCGAGGAGAATTAACCGTGAATGAGATACAATCAGGGGAGAAAAAACTCGTCAAGCTTGTCCAAGATTAAGTTTTCGAGGAGAAGATTTCAAGCTTAAAGTCTCTGATAACATTTAGGTATACGGAAGGAATCTTGCGAGTGAAGACAAAGATCACAGAACGCAAAGATGATGAAGATTTCCAATCTCCAATGATTCTTCCGAACAAGCACAGACTGGTGCAACTGCTTATACTTGAAGAGCACCTCAGATTGTTGCACATTAGTACACATATTCTGCTGTCCCACTTGTAGCCCAGGCATATTAAGTTTTAACCTCAAAAAAATAAATAATTTAAAGCTGAAATTTGGCATAGATGTTCCCTAGTACCCTAGTAACAAATCCTGAAAAGTCCCCATCTCTGCGTTGTCCGCGTCATAGTTTTTGGAGAGATCAAAAGGGCTTAAATGGGGCCTAGGTGCCAATAACAGCATTTTTGCCTCCTGCGTTCAAAATATTGATCCAAAATCAGTTCTAATGAGCTTTGATAGTAATAAGAGAAGGACTGCGTTAAATATAACGCTCTTATTGGTCGTAATTATCGCCATACATTTAAACAGATGAGTAATCAAACATTTTTAGCTCAACTTTTCTCACAAAAATTTAGCTAATTTGTCATTAGCCGGGACTTATCGTGTAAACAGCTGCTGATAGCGACTAATGACCCGAAGTAAAAGTTGTAAAGCACACTTGTATCTTTAAAACGATACTTTGCCCATGTTCATCCGACAAACAGCAGCAGAGATACAGTTACAAATATAAAAGTGCAAGTGTGGCAGTCGCTTTGCGAAGGTACGCCCTTTTACGCTGGTGGCCTCCATCTATTCACCTTTGCTGACACCATTTTGTATCTTTGATCACGAGCTTTTGGGATGGTATTCCTTTGAATCCAGGTAAACTAGCAGAAACAGTTTGCATAGAACAAAACGAGCTTAATGCAGTTAGCAGTTAAACGTACATTCATAATATGCATAATGCAAATAATAACAAAACAAAGCTTAAAAAGCTTTCTTTAGACAAAGAACACTTGCAAAACAAAGCTTACATCGGACTCAATCGTCCTCCTTATTGTCTGAGCCATAAAATGTGACGTTGCCACACGCTTTTCCACTGCAATGTCCACACATTAGGAGCATTCTAACCTGGAACGTACACACTCACATCTGCTGCCATAAGAGATCTTGCAGTTGCAGGACACCAAATTGAGGAGATGATCTGGAGCAACTGGAAGATGAGTTGTCACTGGTAAGAAAGCTGAGTGTTGGATTTTCCATCCCCATTGGGTCGGGTCCAAAGAAAATCCTAACCATACCCGCAGTATTTATTTATCGTATGGCTTTTAGTGCCGGGAGTGTCCGAGGACATGTTCGGCTCGCCTGAGTCTGTAGCTGCTTCCAGCGGATACCCTATATAAAGGATGAGCTACAAGTTCCGATCAATTTCAAGTAGTTCCAACTTTCGCCACCAGATATCAATGATACCTAGTGGTGAACGTTGGAACTTTGATAGAGCGTTCTGACGAAATCTAACCTAACAAATTTTGCTTTACACAAGTTTAGTCTGTGAAAGGATCTTTTACATGCCATAAATCTATGACATTGGACCGCCGGCTTTACTTCCCACCATACCCGCAGTGAATGTTGTGAAGTGAAGCCAGCTGAAATGATGCTGTGACCGGTTGTTTGTCAATTTTTTGGCTGTATTTCACTACCCGAAGTTCGTCGAGGCTTTTGCACTCCGATTTGGCACTATCGTAGAGACAAATAGCGAACTTCTCTCCAACTGATATTATGGCCTTTTCATCTGGAGTCGTAGAGACGAATACCTTCATTTCCTCGCGCAAAGATGCGGAATCCTTCAATATTTTCCAGGCTTGCTGTTTGATGTACTCTACCCACAGCTTTCCTGTGCGAGATTTCTGGCTCATTGAAGAAAATGTGTCATGAAGCGACTCTTTTGAGACGTTGAAGGCTTGGATATGATAGCAAGTCGTTGGCGGTGCCTTCTTGGAATGCGGTAAAAAGCGCCTGTATTTCGTCCTTGTCATCCTTCAGCCCGTCGTTCATGTTGAGTAACATTGTCCCGACAGCCTGTTTTGTCAGAAAATGCGCTCTGTGGGCCCTAGAACATGCACAGTTTCGCGTTATTGATACATTTGAAATTGAAGGCATAACGTAATCATTAACAGCGAGCTAATT
Source organism: Meconema thalassinum (assembly GCA_946902985.2). Classification (NCBI taxonomy): domain Eukaryota; kingdom Metazoa; phylum Arthropoda; class Insecta; order Orthoptera; family Tettigoniidae; genus Meconema; species Meconema thalassinum. Next base: position 415,809,703 of record OX336393.1, read on the forward strand.
GCAAGCCTACCTAGAATATGCGTGTCCAGACATCATGTGAGTCACTGACGATTTAGCGTATATTTCCGCCCGGAGCTCCTCCAAACCGTTTCCATTCATCACGTAGCCGTTTGCCCCAAGAAACGACATCAGAAAGTGAAATCCGCCTAGACGAACCACCACGTTTTTGAGTTCCTCTGAAGTGTCCGATGCGACTATCTCTGCAACCTTCGCGTATAGGGGCTGGTCAAAGGTTACGAAACAAGTGCTTTCTTTCAGTTCCGCGCACTCTCTTGCGTCAAACTTCAACGTGGAATATATAGTTGAAGGATAGCTCGGTTCCAAGTTAATGAACGGCAGGGCTTCAACTGACGTTGTCTGGGAGGCTGGTTGAGCATGAGCAGACAGTGACGTCTTCATAAAGCCGTTCCACGAAGCGGGTAAATTAATACCTGACCACCGTCCAGATAACCACAAGGAGTCCATCATCGACGTAATAGCCACAGAGTTTGGGGCTTCCACAGTTAACTCCTTAATCTTGACGTCCTTTGAACCAGGAGAAGAGGGCTTCCGATACCACGAAATGTTGAACTTTCCCATCGCCGCAATCACACCAGCATTAGGAACTTCTCGTGTACGTGGGAGTGGAGATATTTCACTGTCAGGCGCTGGACCTGTGCACTTGATGGCTCCCATGCAGTGAAATGTGTTTCGCCCGTCCAATGTCCTTATGTTATAGTCAGCGTTGTCAAACCAAAACTGCGTGAACGCTACAGCATTCGGGATTGGATGTTCTTCACGAAGCGCTGAAACTTCGTACCTGTGGACTTCCGCCACATTTACTAAAAATCCAAGACTGTTTAGAAAATGAATTAATTGTCTCGAGTATTGTTGACCTGCTCCGACAGGCCGAGCGCTGTCACCTAGAAACGCGACCGGGTGCCTCTTCAACAGTGGTTATGCTTTGGGACCGTAACTCGGTAACCGTTTCTCGCATAGACATGGGTAATATACCAATGTAAAGCTAAAAGTATGCTTTCTAACTTTCATTCTCGGTCTTTAGTCAATATCAGCAGTTGTTTAAAAATAATGACCTGATAATGACAAATTAACCAAATTTTCGTGTAAAAATAGTGCTAAAAATGTTAAATTAATCGTTTTTTCCTTCATCAATAGCAATAATTAGGCCTGATAAGTCCGTTATGCTACTGGTTCATTTTTATTAATTGCTAAAGCTCGCGAGAACTGAATTTGGATCAATATTTTGAACGCAGGAAGCAAAAATGCTGTTCTTGTCACTTAGGGTGCATTTAAGCCCTTTTGAACCCTCCGAAAACTATGACGCGGACACCGCAGAGATGGGGACTTTTCAGGATTTGTTTCTAGGGCACTAGGGAACATCTATGCCAAATTTCAGCTTTACATTTTTTTTTAGGGTGGCCGTGTTTTTTGCATATAATGAGGGAGAGATTCTGGATAGTGGGGGGTAGGAGATTCATCCGCAGTGTACTGTCGAGATGTGTCAGGTGCAAGAGATATGAAGCGATGCATATCGAAGTGCCTCCTGGAAATTTGCCTGAAGATAGAGTCAAGGACGCTACAGTATATGAAGTGACAGGTGTAGATCTTGCTGGGCCACTAATACTGAAGGGCGGACAGAAGGCTTGGATTGTTGTTTTCACTTGTGCCGTATATAGGGCAGTTCATTTCGAATTGACTGGATATCTAACAACAACCGGATTTTTGTTATGTTTTCGACGATTTGTTGCCCGAAGAGGAAGACCGAAAGGTTATCTATAGCGATGAAAGTGCCAGTAAAATTTCCATATAGAGGAGGGTATTATTTTATGATATGCTTGTTCTGTAACTCAATTGTTTTTTTAAGTTATTGCACCTCATAAAAGGTCGGGAGGATGTGGATTGTTAGTAACAAACCCAACCGCTTGGACTCTTTTTACGTCAGAACGAATGACAATAATTGCCGTCGTTGAATGAACAATAGTCACATATTTTACGCAATTTAGCACATATTTCCTGTGCAGTAATTAGCAATAACTCCCGGAATATTAAATAAGGTATGCAAATTACATTAGTGAAAGTGAAGAATCTTGGTTCATCACTCACGAAGAATTAGCGATGTGATCCAAAGAGGAATACAAAGGGGGGAAATGCTGAACGATAGATTGTGGGAGAGAAGGAAAGATTGGAGGAGGCTATGTTAATGACCTGCATAATCAGAAACGATTTAGGAAGAAGAAGAAGTGACGCACTGCCTGTGCTGACAAGGCTATTTTTCTCATGTACGCTCTGGTTAAAAGTCCTTTGTCCAACAGATTTAAAACTTTGCTGTATGATGTACAATTCTTGTGTTTTCATTGTTGATTTTGGTTTTTGGATTAAATGAATAGTACTTTTTTGGGATAGGAGGCTCAGAAATATTGTCACTGTCACACCAAATCAATGCGGTTTGTTGAAGGTTGCAGCACCACTGATGCAATCTATGCCACATGCCTATAGATGGAAAAGCACAGAGAGAGACGGAAGCGTTTACTCATGGCCTTCCTAGATCTACAAAAGGCCTTTGAGAGAGTCCCACATGACCTGATCTGGTGTGCTCTTCGTTCCCATGGGGTTCCTGACACCTATATAAAATGAGTGTAATTTCTTTATGTACTGTAATACGCTTCCCAGCCAGGATCTTCCCGCCTTTCGATATCACTGCACTATCGCCACTGTTGTTTATCCTCTGCATGGATATGGTTACGGATGACATATAAACACCACACCCTTGGACCCTTCTTTTCGCTGACGATATTGTACTTGTACAAGATACACGCCTTGAACTCCAGCATCAAGCGCAAATATGGATGGAAAGGCTGGCTACCTAGGGACTGCGTTTTAAATATGGCCCGCAAACCGATGCCAGTGTCCAAAATAGCCATCAAGATCTGCCCAATACAAATAACTTTAAATATCTAGGAATGGCTATCACGTCAAACAGTGATATCAATTTAGATACTCGGGCGAGGTTAAATGCGGCCTGTCTCAAATAGAAACAGGTCACTGGTGTACTCTGCGACAAAAAGATGCCTAAGTACCTAAAGCAAAAGTTTATACGTCCGGCAGCAATTTATGGGGCAGAATCCCGCCCAATGACAAGAAAACATGATCAGGCACTGCACACGATGGAGATGAAGATGCTCCGTTGGACACTTGGACTGACTAGATATGACCATGTCAGAAATGCAGATGCCCGACAACAATTAGATGTAACACCAATTACGGAGGAAGTGAGGGAAGCTCGCCTCCGTTGGTATGGTCATATTATGAGAATGCCGACGACTCTGTCGCCAAAATAGCATTCAAACTGGACCCAGGTGGACTGCGATCACGTGGACGATCTGCGAAGCGTTGGATCGACAACATTAAGACAGATATGCACGCTGTTGGCTTACAACCTGCAGATGTCAACGACAGGAAAAAGTTGAGAAGTTGTAGTAGAGCAGCGTTTTCTCCAAACTTGAAAATTTACATGAAAAAATGTGGGAATTTATATTTCCTGTTCCCATATAGTGTATTAACATAGCCTATGGAAGAGAGAATAACAGGATTTCAGAGATCAGGTATGGATGTATCACTGAAAATTATTTCAGATTTCTCTCTTTTATACGTTTTTTTTAAGGTGAGCGTAGATTGTTATCGGTGTGTAACACCATCATGTTGCTTCCAGAGAAGGAGCCTTCAATTATGTTACTTATCGAAAACTGTTAAACATCTTGAAATGGCAGACGAGACTGAGAAGAGGCTCAACGTAGCTCTGAAAAATATAGAAGACATTGCGGAAACGGGAGAATATTTGGAAAGGGAAACGAAGAAAGAACTGTCCAATGCGGTAAGCACAATACGCAACTGTTTTCAAATACTGACATTTAATCTAGACGATATGATCAATGAAACAGAGGGTCAATAGTAATGAGGTGAGATACAGTGAAACGGAAAATCAACAAGATGGGAGAGACAACAACATATATGAAGAACAGGTGGCGTCATCTCGCGACGACACCCAAGAAGTACATCCAAGGAATGAGACAAACAATAATCAGACTGTCCAATCTGCAAGTATACACAAAAGGAACCTCTCGTCATAACACCCTCTACCGTGATAACTGCTGAACCACAAGAAAATTCCCAAAGAGCTACTCAATCTAACAAGAAGATAAGCGATCCAGTTGACAAAGCTCAACGCAAAATGTCATCGCCAACTGCTCTCTTTAAGGCACCTGACCAGTGGCGGCCGATACTAAGGTTGCAGTGTTGCACAACGACCACGGTGGGTGAGTGGTTAACGTGTCGGTCTACTTGCAGGTTTTCTCCTGGCCGTTGAGATTGATTTTTGAAAGGCGGCAAAAATTACGACACCATGTCATGCTATGTTGGCTTGTCAAAGAACCTATTTGAATTCCGTAGGCCGTGTTCATAGTGGCAAAATTAATCTCGGAAGTTTCCGCCAACACAAAGTTCCTCATTTCTCTACTAGAAAGCGCTATAGTGTTCAAGCTTAGATATCTAACCTCATTGACTTTCATAGTGATTCAAGGAACAATGAAATTGGACATGTAAGCTACCCTTTGGGTGTGAAATAACAAAGCTTGCACCCGCCACCGAGGCCATATATTATTATTATTATTATTATTATTATTATTATTATTATTATTATTATTATTATTCGTCGTTTGGGCCTACTGAGGACCACGGGGCTCGTATCTCCTCGCCGCTTTGTCTTTTCTCTTCTTCCAGTACTCTTTGATCATCTGACTATGAGCCAGCTTTCTTTCCTCCGTCCATGGTGGTCTGTTGACACCAGTGTTCTTCCTAGCTGTCAGTGATACAGGAAAAACTCCCTGTCGGATGGCTTGCCGGAATTGTTGGCGGTCCTGTATGGAATTAAGTGGGATCCCTAGGTGGTCTAAATCCATCCTGACCGTAGAGATCCACTTGGTCCTAGAGGCCTTGCCTCTTCCTGCCACTGTGAAGATCGTACTGGTGAGCCGGCAAGGGATAATGCGGGTCAATGTCCATAGAAGGCCAAGCGCCTCTTTCTTATACAAGTCACAATGTCTTCTTGATGGCTGTGAAGCTCATCATTGTGCCGAATTCTGTAGGTGCCTCCCTCTTCCCGTATAGGTCCTAGTATCCTCCGCAGGATCTTCCTCTCCTTGAGTTCAAGTTTCCTGAGTGGGCCTTTCCTGGTCATCACGAGGCATTCAGAGGCGTACAGAACAGATGGTTTTACTACTGAATTGTAGTGTCTGAGATTTAGGTTTTTGGAGAGGAACTTCGATGCGTAGATGCTGCGGCAGGAGTGGTAGGCCCTCTCGAACTTTGAGCACCTGGTATCTATGGCCAGATTCTCACTCTGGTTTGCCGAGATCCACTCTCCTAGGTACTTGACCGCAGGGACTTTTCGGATGAAGACCCCCTCAAGTGGAATTGTGGACGGGGCTTCCTTGATGTTAGTCATGAATTCAGTCTTCCCAATGTTGATCTTCAGGCCAGCCCGAACCGCTACACCGTGAAGACTCTATAGGTGGTGAGTAGCTTCCTCTATAGTGTTGGTCAGTATGGCGAGGTCGTCGGCAAAGGCCAGGCATGACACATGAAGGTACTCTTTCTTGTATCCAAGCTGCAGACCAGTCGTTGGTGTTAGTCGCACCGTCCATTCCCTTATGATCTTCTCCAGGATGCAATTGAAGAGGATGCAGGAGAGCCCATCACCCTGTCTAACTCTCGTCTTGATGGGGAAGCTCTCGGATAGTTCACCTCTGAACTTGACTTTAGATGTTGTGTTTGTCAAGGTGGCCTGGACTAGTTTAAGGGTTTTTTCATCAAGGTCAAATTCTCGCAAGGTGGAGAAAAGACTCTCTCTGTCCACCGAGTCGTATGCCTTCTGAAAATCCACTAAGACAACTACCCAGGGTTGTCCCCCACGACTCTTATAAGTGAGGATGGTCTTGAGATTTTGTATCTGCTCTGGACAAGATCGATTGTTTCGAAAGCCGGCCTGGTATTCCCCTAATTGAGAGTCTAGTTGGTTGGTGACTCTAGATAACAGAGCTTTCGAAAGAACCTTGTTGGTAACCTGCAAGAAGGAGATACCTCGGTAATTGTTGAGGTCAGTCCTGCTTCCCTTCTTGTGTAACGGGTGAATTACTGCTGATGTCCACCCTTCCGGTAGGGTCTCTGTTGTCCATATGTCTTGTATGATCTGTTGGATGCTCTGCAAGGACTGTTCATCTGCGCATTTCCACATCTCTGCTACTATTCCATCTTCACCTGAGGCTTTATTATTTTTCAGGTTATTGATTATACTCTCTATTTCCTCTCTGCCAGGCGGTTGAGAATCAGGATTCCTGATAGATGGTGCATGGAAGATTAATCTTGCACTAGGTTCTTCTGTGTTGAGGAGCTTCTGGAAATAATCTGCAAGAACGGTGGTACAATCCTTGTTATTTAGTTGGATCTTGCCGTCTGGTCCACGAAGAAGTAAGGTAGGGGCAGTGTACTGGGTCGTCTGTTTCTTAAGACCCTTGTTCAGGTCTCTGGAGTTGTGTCTCTTGAAGTCCTCTTCTGCCTGTTGTAGCAAGGGGTGCGTAGGTAATTCCTTTTAGCTCCACGTACAGTTTTCGCTGTTGCCTTTCTTTGCGTGATGAAAGCCTCAAGGTTGAAATCATTCTTGTACTGGTTCCACCTGATCCAGGCTCGACGTCTTTCTTCTATGGCCTTATCGCAATCTGTAGTCCACCAAGGGTGTTTTCCTTTATTGGACGTAGCGGGAATAGTTTCGTGAGCGGCATCCAATAATGCTTTCTGGAGGGCTGTCCAACCTTCTTTCTGTGTATTCATCCGAAGGGTTTGTTGGAAGTTACAGTTTTCATCACGTAGGCGTTGAGTATTGAATCGAGGTATGCTAGAGCTCCTTGGTGGTTTTGCGACCTTTCTCAAGGGTTGAAAATTAGCTTTGACTAGTGAAAGGTAATGGTCAGAGTCTATATTGGCTCCTCTCAGTACTTTGACGTTCTGTATCTCCCTGTGATATAGTCCGTCTATAGCCACATGATCAAGCTGAAATTCACCAAGCAAAGGATTTGGGCTTCTCCAAGTCTTGAATTTCCTAGGTAGACGCTTGAAGGCTATTGATTTTAGGACCAAGTGGTACTTGTCACAGAGTTCTATGAGGCGCTGACCGTTTCTATTTGTTCTCTTGTGGGCTGGGTAGAGACCTACTATCCATCGGTATTTCTGTTCCCTGCCGACTTGGGCAATGAAGTCCCCCATGAGTATAGTTGAGTGGTTATGTGGAATCTTGTCTAGTATTTCTTCTAGGGAGTCCCAGAAGTGTTCCACTAACTCCAGGTCTTTACGGTTGGTGTCATTTGTGGGTGCGTGGAAGGTCACTATGGTATAGGCTCTGTTACGAGATCTGAATGATAGTGAGGAGGTTCTTCCGTTAGGTGAAGAAAGATCCAAAATGTGGTCAACCATACTGTGATGTACGGCAAAATCTGTGTCCAGGTGTGGGACTGTCCTCATCACTCTTTCACCCGGTTTTCCCTTGTAGATCCTATACGCACCTGACTCAAATGCATCCTCGTCCATTAACCGAGTCTCTTGGAGCGCTGCTATCTTTATTTTGTACTTGTCGAGCACTTCATGTGTTTGCTTTAGCTTACCTACCTTAAGAAGGGTGTTAATGTTGATTGTAGCTAGGTAGGTGAGGTTTCTCTTATTCTTCTCTTGTTTGTGTAAAGGTAATAGGGATGGAAAACATGAAAGTGCAGGTTCCCCAGACTCCGAAGACCTGCATGGCCCATCCTGAGTGGGGGTGGATTGGGTACCACCTGGGGTAGATTTCCTGAGTGAACGTTTCTTCATGCTTCGATTTCTACGAGAATTGTAGAGGAATGGTTACCTAAAAGGTAACGAGTTTTTAACTATCAAGGTAGTAAGCCTTGAAGCCCTCAGCACTGATCAGCTCACCGACCCAGCTTCCCGCTGGGATTAAGAACCCAACCTTTCACTGGGTTGCTCGGTTTAACAGGGGCACCTCGTGTAGGTTACGTGCTGAAGTTGAAATGAAGGAGGCTAGTTGGGTTCTCTTGCTGAACCCAATATATGACGCATTTCACTCCCATTTGCCAGAGTCTCAACGACTCCTCCCAGGTCAATTCCTGAGACCCTATTATTATTATTATTATTATTATTATTATTATTATTCAAGAAAAAAAATTAATACCGTTATAATATTTTAGTAAAAAAAACTATACGTTTCCTTTTTCATATGTATAGGAATTCATAATTCTGTTCTTTAATAATTGAGGAAATCGTGTAGTAAGTTACTGTGAACTGTCCGTTGCCAGCCCCAAGCACCGACCAGATCTCAATGGTGAAGGGTATGGCAGAGATGCTAGACCGAGTGAGTCCTATCCCAAGCGTTAACTCAGCTGGTCGTTGCCCGCTGATTGCAACAAGGGAGCCGAAGCGCGGACGGAGACATCCGTGATGCTCCGTCAACTGCCGATACTATGTCTTGCAATGTAATTTGCGCGTACTTGTGACACTCGCCCTCTTATATAACTTACGTTGTTGTGTTCTGGTGAAGGTTTTCATGTAGACTAACTTAAAATCTACTTACTCCGATGACAATGTGATGTTCTCTGAAATGTGGCATTCGTGATGAATGAGGTTCATCCGTTTTACCGCACAGTTTTCTCTGATATCAAGCAGTCTTAATGAAAATAGTGCAACACCCAGAACATTTATCCGCCAGCCGCCACTGGTTTGTCAGCTGTGTGATCAGCATTGTGAACGGTACCATGTTCTGCAATGCGCACAGTGACCAAGCTCCGTTATTAATTGCAGCACACAAGTAATGTGAATACTCATTTGTGTAAGCGCACAATTTGTATTTAATAAAGTTATTATTGAAATGGAAATAACGCAGAATTGACCGAGGTCGTAAGGCGAAGAACAGACAAAAGATTCTCGAGTATTCAAACGCCAACGTTTACAGGATCTAAGACCAATTTCATAACAAATTTAGATGAAAAGCAAGATAATTAACTCCAAGTGATTCCTCAAAGAGCATGGCTCTACATAGGCTGTTTACACCCGAACACAACCACGGAGAACATTGAGTGCCACCCGAAGAAAATACAGGTAACATACTTATTGGCATGTGAACAACTTCCATCTAATGGTGCCTTAAAAGCACTTAAAGTAGGGATTACCCTTACGGACCTTTAGAGGATAACCGCTCCTGATCTTTGGCCACATGGGCCCCTTGTTGGACGATATCGACATTTTCGATTCCAAAGACAAGGTGCAAGATTTGAAGATTAAAGTTCTCCTATGGAACGTAGAAGGGCTAAAATGTACTCTCGACATAGCCCCGAGACATCTCCTAGAAAAATCAAGACATACTTATACTGACCGAAACTTTTACAACACAGCCAATTGACATCACAGGATTCTACTCAGAACATGTCCTTGCCACCCAAGGACTCAAAGGAAGACCCAAAAGTGGCATATCTTGCTACTTCAAACCCACTATTGGCAAGTTATCATTGATGAGTGACGAGGACTCTATGATACTCAAATCAGAACGTCTAACAATAGTGATTGTGAGTTCTGCGAACTAGAATGTGACATCATGTGTTTCACTGCAAAAAAAATAACGTGGGAAATCAATTATAGACCAGTGGCGTAGCCAGGGGATGTTACTGGGGGTTAGAATTTTGGAATTCTTACAAAAATGAATAGAAGACAGAACCAGACAAACAACGCTAAGCTAAATAATCATTTCTCAAATTAAATAAGGACTAGCGGACTCGTGCGAGAAATCTCGCATGTTCATAAACCACATTTTCACCAATAGGTTTATAATGAAAGACTTAATGAGAAAGGTTGATATGTTTTTATTTCAACCAAATGCTTATACTGTTTTTGAAATCCAAGCAAAATGATAAAGGAAAGCCCTCAGAATGTTAAAATGACATTAAACAGGCGTCACAGCTGCCAAAATGTGAAGTGGATACAATTACTGAGCGTATTTTCTTACAGTAAAAGTATCTGCGAATCTCACACTTCGTACATTTTCTTAAAAGTACTTTTTTTTTTAGAAATTATAGATATTTTTGAAATTAGACTGCAATTTGTCACTGCTAATGTGTATTCTCTTTCATTTGGATGCTCATTCTTCACGATCGGTCGCTTGTGACCGCCGAAGGAGGGAGCTATACTAGTGAAATAATTATGATGATACCATTTAAGGTACATTTTTATTACTTCATTGACACTACAAAACAATATTATTTATACAGCTAATGAGTCCAACACCCATACTACGGTATGTATGAAAATGGTATGATCGTGATTTGTGTCTGAATCACCACTAAGCCGGCTGCTTGTTGCTGTACTGTTGTCGCCTTTCGGCCCGGCTCCCCATTTGAGGCTACACACTTCATCATGGCAACGTATAACTCAGTCCTCCAAGGGTTGGCAATATAGATTTTCCCCTGCTAAATATAGCTTATTTCAAACTGAGCCTGCCTCACACCAAGGTTCGATCAATGCATGTGAGATTTTCGAAGTGAAATGCCATGTCCTGTGGTTCGTATTCCGCGTAAAAAGGAGGGCCCGAGGCTCATGATCGCATGATGAACGGTCACGTAAATCTAAAAGCTTCCTTTCAAACTGAGCCTAGCCCTAAATAATTTCAAATACCACCTAGCAGGACAAATATATTTTATACTTTTCTTATTTGGAGGGAAATTGTTATAATTAATAAAATATTCCAATAAATACCTAGGAAATTATGTCCATTAACACTAATATGTTGTTGTTGTTGTTGTTGTTGTTGTTTGAAGGGGCGGAACAGCGAGGTTATAAAAGTTGCAAACTTTAAATGAATAAAGAAATTAAATAATACCGGTAACAAATAAGGTGCTTCAGCTATTAGGTGTACAAGAAGTTACTGATATTATTATTATTATTACTATTATAAATATTTCACCGTCAACGACACCTAGCTGTGAACTTGGCTACTAGATGCCACAGCAACCAGCACCTCGCGGCGAACTTTGGAACTTAATAGAGCGTTAATCAAATCCAACCCACAAATTTAGTTTCACACAATTGTAGTTAGTGGAATGTTTTTACATGCCATAAATCTATGACATGGGCCCGCCGGCTTTACATCCCCTCCGAACGAAGGCATACTGAGGGATTTTTAACGCTCATCAAAATCTGACGACTTTAGCCGGGTTTGAACCAGCGATCTTTGGCATACAAGCTGAGCATGCTACCAACTACGCCACCGAAGCCGCATCATATGAAATATAGGCCTATGAGATCACCTTTTGTCCGTGGATGTGTGAGATCTGTGTGCGTCGTCGTCCCCCTCTCTAATAACATGTAAACGGTTCGCGCAATTTCATTGAAACTTGGAACCGACAGTAGTGGCTACGCGGGCTAAAGCGCTGCGTTAGGTTCAAGGGGCCAAGCTCTCTGCTGACTCGGTAGACGAGTGGGTTCGAGCCCCACCGTCGGCTGTCCTTGAAATGGTTTTCCGTGGTTTCCCATTTTCAACACCAGGCAAATGCTGGGACAGTACCTTCTGACAGGCCACGGCCGCTTCCTTCCACATCCTTGCCCAGATTCATTCATCTTCATCCATTCCATCTCTCATCCCGACGCGCAGGTCGCCCACGGGCGTCGACTAGAAAGACCTGCACTCGGCCTCTCAGGAGGCTACACGAAAAAAAAAAAATGAAACTTGGAAAGGAAATACATCTCGACCAACCCTCGCTTTCAAGGTCCCATCTGGATTAGTTGCAAGCGCAGGTGTGTCTCCAGGATGTGGTTATTTCCAAGAGGTAAGGACTGATCAAAGATTTAGCCTACTGATCGATAATGAGTTGTGAATATACTCAAGTCTCCGCATTCATCCATTAAAATCCAATATCAAACGCAAAAATGCATCAAAACCCTTGAAATTATGAGAAAATGACTCAAAGAGCATGAAATAGTCTAATAAATACCTTAAAATGATCTGTTCTTTAAAAAAAATTACATCAAATGAATAATGACAATTTGAAATTATGCTTTTTTTCTCCGTAATTTTTCTTCATTATTGTAATATTATTTAATTATTTGACGAACATACATGGAACGATCGGAAGAGTCAATCGCTTTCGTTATCTTGGTGAATGGGTCCACCCCAGTGGTAAAGATGGCACCTCCATCTTAGCAAGGCGTAACTAACTCAACGCAGCATACCAACTATCCCACAATTTGTACAACAAGAAATGCATTTCGAGGAATGCTCAGATCTGTCACTACAGAACTGCTGTCAGACCACTGTTTCTGTACGCCGCAGAGACCCTCTTGATGAACAGAAAAGGCACCATGGGTGACCTGGAGAAAGCCGAAAATTCATGACTCAACGCAGCATACCAACTATCCCACAATTTGTACAACAAGAAATGCATTTCGAGGAATGCTCAGATCTGTCACTACAGAACTGCTGTCAGACCACTGTTTCTGTACGCCGCAGAGACCCTCTTGATGAACAGAAAAGGCACCATGGATGACCTGGAGAAAGCCGAAAATTCATGGCTCGAGATTGCTCCCAGTTGGAGCCTACCGTGCGAAATCTAATTCTGACCTGTATCAACAGTTCGAATCAGCCAATACCAGTATACGACGTAGAAGGCTAAAGATCTACAGGCACCTACAATGAATGAACAGCAACAGGCTTACCAAGAAGATCTTCTCCTTGGTTAAAAGCTACAAGACTGGAAGCCTGTGGCTTAATGAAGTAGCCTACTAAAGGACTTGGATTTGGCTGGAATTGCTGACCTTGATGTAGAAGATCGTTCTAAATTTTGTGCTATGGTAGAATGTTGGACCCCACCACCTAGAGTCCCTAAATGTCGGAAGCCCCTTTCGCAGGAGAGAAAGGGGCATTTATTAGCAGGGCTCAAGAGATATTGGGAACGGAAAAGAGCATCGAAGAAGAACTAGTCATAAGCGCTCCGTAGTGGGATTAAATCAATAATAATAATAATAATAATAATAATAATAATAATAATAATAATAATAATAATAATAATAATAATAATAATAGTTTTTAGTCTAGTTGTTATATTAAATTTAAGCTATTTATAAAATCATAGACACCAAACTCTAAATTTGTTTATTTTTATATTTGTTAAGAGGGGCAAATGATCTCTCTCTGTGCCGCACCTTAAAACAACAACAACTAACAAACTAATTAACCGTCTGGTTAACTAATTAACCTCGCAGATCCTAGGGGTGGAACAGCGAGGTCATCAGCCCTTCCTAACACAGATTAAATGATACAAATTTGAAATATACACATTTAAATTTTGAAATGAAAGCCTAAATATGAAAAAAGATCTCAAAATAATAAAACAAAAATTGAAATAGAACTAATAATTATAATAATGAACAAAAATTACGGAAAAACAAAAATCAGAGTTTCAAAAACGAACAAGATTTTTGAGCAAAAATATCACTTGTAAATTTAGATTGCTGGCTCTAACCCAGTCTCACTTATAAGGCGGATGACGAGATCACCAGCCACCACGTCATCGGCTAATATAAGTTTGAGTGTCATCTGCAAACCAACGTTTCTTCGTAAAACGTTAAAATGTAGGCCACGGTGACAACGGCTCCACAGGTACAAAGTGGGGGGTCTTCCCTTCTCATTAGGTACGAGTGGGTGGATCTTGTATGACCTATCAGTCTACACAAAATGCCGGACTCCCTCCGTGACCCCAAAGAGCTCCGCCACACGCGAGTAGTTCCCTTGATCGCTCTCAGTATACTAGGCAAAAATCCCTCAGTATGCCTTCCTTCAGAGGGGAAGTAAAGCCGGCGGGCCCATGTCATAGATTTATGGATTTATGACCTTCCACTAACTCCAATGTTTTTTGAAGCAAAATTTGTAGGTTAGATTTGATTAACGCTCTATTAAGTTCCTGCGTTCACCGCCAAGTACCAGTAGTGGTGGCATATAGTACCCAAGTTCCCGGCTAGGTGTCGTTGACGGTAGCAAAAGTAGGAACTACTTGAAATTGATCGTCTGCAGTTGTCACCTGAATCACACATAACACACACTAATACAGCCATCACAATTAACACCGGTTATCACACAGATTCTACACACACCCAAAGTACACTACACGGGGCTACATGACCGCGTTGTCGCAGCCTCTAAACTGAGGAACCAACCAACCAGTTTACTAGGTATTGGGTCAGTTAGCCCCTGACTCTCCCAGAATGCCATGCACCCAGGTGGTAGTGATACCGCCTCTTTTGCAGCTTGATCCGCTAACTCGTTCCCCGCAATTACCATGTGGCTTGGAAGCCAAACTAATTAACTAACTAACTGCCTACTTAACTAACATAATGACTGAAAATGGCGTAATTTATTAGCATTTCTACAATGTGAGAACTATGATCAGGATTTCTGCATAAGTTAGCTATGTTTATGGCGAACCAATTAAATAATGACATGCCATCAAAATCGGCCCTGATTATGACTTTTCAGTAATTAATTTAAAACTCAGCAATTATTCTAGGTTTGTGCAGTGTCTTGTGTGGGGTTTCGCTGAGGACACCAAGCTGGCTCATCAGCGGGCTCTTGGTGTCCCCGTCCGGACCCCCTCAGGAGTAGCAAACTACGCACTACCTCCCTTTTTACGAAGTGCACTTGCGCTTCTTTATTGCGTGAACTTAAAGCTCAAGCAGCCATAACCTCCCTATGAAGGCCTCCAAAACGATGGTAGGCTATATTGGCTTTCACGCCAGGGAATTAAAACTCAGCAATTCTTCTAGGTTTGTGTCGTGTCTTGTGTGGGGTTTCCCTGGCCGTGAAAGCCAATATACCATCGTTTTGGAGGCCTTCATAGGGAGGTTATGGCTGCTTGAGCTTTAAGTTCTCGCAGTAAAGAGGCGCAGGTGCGCTTCATAAAAAGGGAGGTAGCCCGCAGTTCGTTACTCCTGTGGGGGTCCGGACAGAGACACCAATATCCCGCTGATGAGCCAGCTTGGTGTCCTCGGCGAAACCCCGCACAAGACACCGCACAAAGCTAGAAGAATTGCTGAGTTTTAAATCACTGGCCGTGAAAGCCAATATACCATATTCATTAATTTTATCACGATTACCAAAATGCATCTTATATTCTGAGACGATGCACCTGCTAGGCCGAGCCACTTTCTGTGGACTGGGGTGTCCAGATCACCTGCTCCAGCAGGCTGTGTGATAAAACTGCAAGACATTTAGCTTTTGGCGATAATGGGGGCGGCTGACGGAACGCAGGCCTCGCTTTATCCCGACCGGCGCCATGCCAGGAGCTGGTCGCAGGCACAATGTGCTCTTTCACCCAACAATGTAATAAGTCAACAATGAGCCTCCCTGTGTGGGCTGGGCTTTCTTATGTCCGTCTTCGTTACCCCAAAAAGAAAGTATTCACAACGGTTAGTTCCAGGGTGAGTCGCAAGCATATTGCTGGTTACTAACAGTAGGCCTAGGATTACCTGTGGGCATAGCTGCGCTTAAAAACCGTAATGATATTTTGTCCGAAAGAATGTTCCGTGATAAATGCATATTATCACGAAACCCTTCCTCTCCTCTCCTCCCCCTCCACCCCCCACCCCCCCCGACTCTCTTCCAGGAAGTTTTAAAACTTTGGATTTCTTTAGGAATAGGCGGGGTGGGTAAGACCATGCCTTAAAGAAACGAGACAATTTATGTCATTCATTACACTACATCAATTTTATTTGTGACGGCTAGTGTTTTTGGCTTGGATTCGATTCCCGGCTCTGCCAAGAAATATTTATTCTGGTGTGAGGTCTGGAACGAGGTACACTCAGCCTCGTGAGGCAAAACTGAGCAGATGAGGGTTCGATTCCAATCTCAGCCAACTGGGAAGTGGTTTTCCCCTACTTCTACTCCAGGAAAATGTGGAATGGTCCCTAACTTAAGGCCACAGCCGTCTCCTTCCCAATCCAATCCCCAATTTGCTGAGCTCAGCCAATCTAATACACCTGCAGGAAGCAGTGAACAAGCTGACGGAATGGGCAGATAAAATTTTTCTTCAAATTAACACAGACAAGACCATGCAAATGATTTAGAAAAGGAGGAAGGCTTGCAGAAGACGACCACATAAATATAAGAGGGGAAGATGTTCCAATCTTTCGGGCATTCACATATCTCGGGATAACTTAACAAACAACAGGTCACTGCTACAGACTTCACGTAAAAGAAAGAGTCTCAGCTGCAATTAGAGCAATATATGCAATAAAAGATCTACAGAATGTATCGATAAAATCAGCAATGAAACTGCTTCATGCAGTAGTGAGCCCAGTTGCAACTTATGGGATACAAATTATATGGGATCACCCAACACTCGCAGACCTCCGATCCATAGAAAAAGTGAAGGCAAGGTTTTTTAAATATAGCTCTCTGTGTTGGAATAAACACAAAGTCGAGACTGGTATATGAAATGGCCAAACAGACTTTCTATATCGAGGACATAAAGGCAAGGTTCTTACTACCATCCACTCAAAATAGTGCCAAGGTATTTGTAGAGGAAAGCAAAAACGGGAGGATATTTGGCTTGAAATTTATTGTACAGACGCCATGTGGAACCGACACTGGACGGAGGCGAATCAAGAATTAAGGCATGTCATCACAAGTTTAGCGGTTCATGGATATCACCACAAACTATGTTCGACGACACTTTTCCATGAAGTGCGTGTGTACTTTGTGTGGTGAAGGATGTGAACATTATCACATCATCAGGTGCAAAAATAGGACAAAATCAGTTTTGGAGTATAGTAAAGATCTGTAGACTAATAAATCAACAAGAATTGGATTTTGGCCATTCGGCTGCAATTAAATTTATTAAATTTACAAAATAAATACACACTAGTATAGCCATCACAATAAAACAGGTTATCACACAAGTTCCACACACACCAACATACACGGGGCTATATGATCGCGATGTCGAAGCCCCTGAAATAAGCAACAACAATAGACCTTTATTTTAAGTTATTGATCTTTTAATACATTACCATTTCATTGTAAAATCCTCTCACTTCTTTTCACAATCTGGTTGGTTGGTTCCTCAGTATTGGGGCTGCGAGAACGCGGTCATGTAGCCCCGTGTACTTTGGATGAGTGTAGAATCTGTCTGATAACCAGTATTAATTGTGATGGCTGTATTAGTGTGTGTTAGGCCTATCTGTAATTCAGGTAAGGACTGCAGACTATCAATTTCAAGTACCGGTAGTTTCTACTTTTACTACCAACTGCTACCGTCAACGACACCTAGGTATAACTTGGCTACTAGATACCACCTGATTCCTTGCAGCGAACGTTGGAACTTTAATAGAGCATAAATCAAATCTAACCTACAAATTTTAGCTACACTCAGTTGTAGTTAGTGGAAGGTTCTTTTACATGCTATAAATCTATGTCATGGGCCCGCCGGATTTACTTCCGCTCTGAAGGAAGCTATACCGAGGGATTTTAACGCTGTTACAAAATCCGACGCCGTAGGCCCGGTTTGAACCCGTAATCTTGAGCATAGAAACTCAACATGCTACCAACTACGCCACCGAAGCCGCCTTTTAGACAATCTATAAGAATATGCAAAGTACAGAGGTGTGCAAGCTATTAGAATCAAAGAAAGAATTTAAACCAGTCACAATGTTTTATTCAAAATCATATTATTGACCAACTGCTGGCATCTTTTGTAACCCTACTTAGTAATGTTTTCTCTCTTATCGACTTACACCTTTTCCCATGAGGAATTGCGACTGGAAACTTTCAGAATTGGGGATTCCGAGGGATATCTGAGCTTGGCCCTTTCTTATTCTTCATTGACTTTGGAATGTACCCTCAACGTCTGGTGATTTCAATCCATAGTTCATGAATCTTTGAACAGTTCAAAAGCGGATGATCAGTAAAATGACTCCAAAACCCTCAGCTCTAAATTCACACGAAAAGTAGACTGAAGTAATCAAAACAAAACGAGTGGCGTTTTGTATTAGCAAAGCTCCTCTGTTAGTGGACATTCTAAATAATCATTTTACTTCGAGTTTATTTTAAGAAAATATAATTAAGACCCTTGGTTAAACATTGGAAGTAATTTCACCACCTTGTAAACATATTTAGTGCATTAAGCTGCGAAAAGATTAAATGTTATTTTGGGAAATTGGCGTCGAGTCTAATAATTTGCAAACCTCCGTAAATAAAAATAAGCTTTATTTAATCTGTCTCCACACATTCACGGTTTTACTGTCTACAGAAATGTCAATCCAGGAGGGGTCTCCTCTCCCTCACCACATGTTGGTTCCCACCTTATCGCAGCAAGGAATTAATAACAAAACGGTGCATGATTCCACCTTCAATTTTTTTTATAATAGAATACATTGTTATGCTCATCTGTGGTGCGCGATATAATTTATTTAGTTTGCTTTCTGATGATGATAATTGATGTTTTAAGGGGCCTAACATGCTGGTATTCAGAAAGGTGTAAGGCAAGGCTGCAACTTATCACCCATACATTTCAATCTTCTCATTGAACAAGCAATGATAGAAATTGGAGACAAATTTTAAGTGGTAGTGAAGATTCAAGGAGAAATAATTACAACACTGAGATTTGCCGATGACATCGTCATCTTGGC
Source organism: Meconema thalassinum (assembly GCA_946902985.2). Lineage (NCBI taxonomy): Eukaryota > Metazoa > Arthropoda > Insecta > Orthoptera > Tettigoniidae > Meconema > Meconema thalassinum. Next base: position 415,828,465 of record OX336393.1, read on the forward strand.
CGACACGCCTGAGGATTTGAATGAGTTTTGATTGGTGTGGACTCGTCTTGAGGAAAGAATTCATGATGAAAATTAATAAATGTAAAACAAAAATATTGGAATGCAGCCAACATAAATCAGAAACCTCTATGGACATCAAATTGGCAGTTGAAAACTAAAGGAAGTAAGAGACTTCTGTTACTTAGGAAGCGAAATAACCAGTGATGGACGAAGCAAAGAGGATATAAAAAGTAGGTTGGCTCAGATAAGGAAAGCATTTCTACAAAAAAGGAATCTGTTGACATCGAATATAGATTTAGGTATTAGGAAGTCATTTTTGAAAGCCTTTGTCTGGAGCGTGGCGCTTTATGGAAGTGGAACTTGCAGCAGAAAAGAGGAGAATTGAAGCGTTTGAAATGTGGTGTTACAGGAGAATGATGAAGATCAGATGGGTAGATAGGGTACAAACGAAGAGGTATTAAGACGAGTGGGAGAGGAGAGATGTTTCTAGCGACTGCTAATGAAGAGAAGAGATAGGTTGGTAGGACACATACTAAGACACCCAGGAATGGCAAGGTTAGTTATGAAAGGAAGGGTCGAAGACATGAACTGTAGGGGTAGACCAAGGTTAGAATATGTTAAACAGATTGCCTCGGATGTATGGTGTGGTAGCTATGTAGAGATGAAACGATTAGCTCAGGACAGGGAAGCATGGAGAACTGCATCAAACCAGTCAAAAGACTGAAGAATCCAACAACAACAACACGTGGGTTATCGGCCCCTAATGGTTTGGGTGATCGTGAAAATGTAAATTAAAGGAAACTAAACCTAAAACTAACTACACACTGTACTTACAAACTAGGAGAGGAATTGGAAAACAAAAGTAAGAATGAGGGAAACAAAAGACAGGAGGAAAGGAAATGCCCTTAAACCTTGGAGAATGAGAATTAAGGGACTTGGAAGAAAGGAGAGCCACGAAAGGCAGATAGGAAAGGTAAAGAGGAGAAGGACCGTCCCAAAGGCAATGGAAAAAGGAGAAATCCGGACTCAGCTCAGGAAGCCCTCGGGGTCACCAACTCCCGAACTCACCAGACGTGAGTCCTAGCACTATCCAAGGTGCACCATAAGTGGTGGGGCTACACACAAAAGGCAGGAGATACAGTGAAAAGAAACAAGAGTTTGACCCCTCGAAGAATGAGGGATCAGAAAAGATGAGACAAGGGTCAAGTAAGGCGGGAAAGTAAAAGACTCCCTAGGCCTCGGATACCCTAATATCGTCGGGGTCGGAAAAGAACAAGAGTTGACCAAGGGAGGTCGAGAGGAAAGATGACAGAGAGGAGCCCGGTACAAGTAAGTGGAAGCAATGCCGAACTCTGCTGGGGTCCCGCGGTCGCCAACCCACGTCACACTAGTCGTGAGCCACTGGGGGGCAGTTTTCTTTTTTCCCAAAACCTCTTCAATTGGTCACTGAAATTCTTACACCGATCATCAGTCTATAATTTATTGGTCCTGGTATTTATTTTCTAAGCAACATATTTTAAATTTAGCGTATGGCTTTGAGTGTCCGAGGACATGTTCGTCTCGCCAAAGTTTGTAGCTGCTTCTATGCGGACACCCATGGGATGAGCTACAAGTACCGTCGCGTGTGGATGAGATGAAACGAATGAAGAAGAATGAAACTGGGCAGTTCAATTTCAAGTAGTTCGAACTTTGGCTACCGGACGTCAGTGACACCCAGCGGTGAACGTTGGAACTTGATAGAGCGTTTCTAGCCAAATAAGCTACATATTTTGCTACACACTACCAATTGTAGTGGTAAGTTCTCTTTCTTTTCGTCATCGTTTTACCCTTCAGGGTTGGCTTTTCTAACGGACTAAGCGAGGGATGCCACCTCTACCGGCACTGAGGGCAGTGTCCTGGAGCTTGAGACGCTGAATCGGGGGATACAACAAGGGAGTGTGACTAGCACTTCGCCCAGGCGGCCTCACCTGCAAAGCGAACAAGGGCTTTATGAGGGAGATGGGAAGAGTGGGAGAGATTGACAAGGAAGAGGGAAGGAGGCGGCCGTGGCCTTACGTTAGGTAAGACGAGGTGGGAAACCACGGAAAACCACTTCGAGGATGGCTGAGGTGGGAATCAAACACCGTCTACTCATTTGGACCACCCGAGGCTGAGTAGACCAAGTTCCAGTCCTCATACCACTTTTCAAATTTCGTGGCAGAGCTGGGAATCGAACCGTGGCTTTACTTCCCCTCCAAAGGAAGGCAAGCTGAAGGATTTTAACGCTTTTAAAAACACCGACGACTTAGCCTGGGTTTGAACCCGCGATCTTGGGCATAGCAGTTCAGCATGCTACTGTCTACGCCTCCGAAGTAAATTCTAGGCAAAATTATGGTTGTTGATTAATGTTCTGAACTGGAGTTGATCTTGTAAAATTTCCTCTGGGGTGCCAATTTCTTGGAAGATTTTTGTTCTATGTCACTAAGCCAGTTGTTCTCGACTCTCATTGAGAGAGCGAGGTTGAAAATCATTTTTGTGAGCCTTTCATTGTTCATTCTGAGAATGTGGCCGTAGAACTTCAATCGCCTTTTCAGAAGGCGTCAGTAATCTTTTCAGCATGGTCATAAAGCTCTGGAGACTTCCGATTCATCTAGATATTTTCTGACCAGGCTGGACCAAGGATTTTCCTCTATTTTCCTCCTGTGTTTCTCTACGTCTTTAATGAGTTTTGCCTCCAATGATCAAAGTTTCCTAGGCATATAGTGGTTCAGGTTTCATTACTACTAGGGGACCTGTTCGAGAAATCTCGTATGTTCATTAACCACCCGCCCTTCTTTACTGTTATGAGGGTGTCTTCCTGATTGCGGTCATTCCAGATTGCGGTCACGTTCATTTTGATTACATGACAGTTCCCCACACTGACACCTCCACACTCTGCCCAAAATACTGACACTTCCCCACAGCCCATGGACGTGGCTACCTGTTTAATGACTCAGAAATAATCTCGACTGACAGTTCCACACACAACCCCCTCTAAGGCTATAGGCTTCAGCGATCATCGTTACAGCCGCACCAGTGACAATGCACCTTTACCTTCACCTTTGGAATGAAGAAAAGCGCTCGGTCTATGTACTTCATTACTAACACGGTGTGGCATAATCGCACCACACGTTATAACTATTTAGGAATATTCCTATTATTGCTAAGATTCCATTTCTGTGAGAAGATTTCACTACCAAGGGGCAAATATTTATCTGTGTACAGTATACATAGCCCAAGTATGTCGGTCGATAGCCGACAGTCATTATCAGTTATGAGTAGAATATTCTGGGAGGTTTACTGGGCAAGGTCTTGCTTTCCACCAGGATATCAATATGTGTGGTAAACAGGTCAGGGTACATGGCCAAGAGCCACAAAACTCTCCATTGGGAGAATATAAATACTGAGGATATTTCAGTGCACCATCATCACTTCGCGGGTACATACTGTATCCATGCACTGGAGGACTGTACTTTCATCTTTAAAGTAAATCTAACAACTTTTACCTTCTACTCGACGACTTGTTATTTTAAAACTCCTGCTCTGCTGAATAACAGCTACGGCAGAAGAGAACTTCGAGAAGCTACCTTCGCTATAAGCAGCTAACATCTTCTTCTTCTTTTACTTGGGCCAAGGCTCGAGTTCGAACCCAAGCAACCGACTTTCGGCAACTAATTCAAAATTGATTTAATTGTCACGGCTTGTTACCTGAAATAATAAATTTGGTAACACTCGGCTACGCGACATATAAATCTGGTGGCAGCGGCTTGGATTTGAAGAATTTGCAAGACCTGGGTAAAAAATAACTAAGTCAACTTTCATCTTCACGGCGGTCTACACCGAGGTGCTGGATCGTCTCCCTCTTCAGTGGTCACTTTCCACCTGAGTGACTGCGACATCTTTACTTCCTCTAACCGGAGGCCGACGCAGCCCGTCCGTCTTCTGGCGTCGAGAAGGTGACAACTTCTGCGCGAGTACCAGTTGGGGTCCTCGAGGGGACACTGCGCAACCCGACAAGCCTGCATCTATCCCTCTTCGCGGCGGTATTCGACATCAGGGCCAGCTCCGAGGAGTGACCTTCTCCCTTCTATCTTTCCAAGTAAGTCCTCAGCATTGTTGAATGTAGCATTGTTTTAGAAGTTATAAAGAGCTGCAAATAACAGTAACTGCATTAAAATGCCTGATCAACCAGTAGGAAGCTCAGTTCGCACAACGGAAGAGCCAGCAATTCAGTATAGAGTAGTCTCAGTAGAAACAGCGGTCAAGTTATTAAAGACCACCTTCAGTGGTAAACCCGATGAATTACAGGAATTAATTGACAATGTTGAGAACGCATATAGCATTTTAAATCCAAGAGATCACTCAACATTCTTAAAGTTCGTGTTAGCCCATATCACGGGTGATGCAAAAACTGTTCTTAATTTTCACACTATTCCGGAGGAATACCAGACATGGGAAACGATAAAAGACAAATTAGAGCTAAATTATTCCGTGCAAAGAACACTTGATTTTTACGCAAATAAACTTTTCACTAGTAAACAACAACATACAGAACACGTTACTCAATGGGGTAATAGAATTGAAAAATGACAACAGAATTAAACAAGGCGCTTGCTAGGCAAATGATAACTTGGACTAACGAAATGCAGGATGGAGGTAATAAAACAATATCTCTATTAAGCAAGTGTTGCTTTATTCAAGGGCTTTGTGACGAATCCGTAAAAACAATTACGAAAATTAAATCAGAAGGTAAACCTTTGAGACAACTAATTGAAATTGCAACTGAGGAAGAGAGTGCTAGGAAGTCTAGGGATCACTTTAAGGCATATAATGGCAGTAGTTACAAGAAAAATAGCTTTTTGGGGTACAGCGGAAGTAAACCCCCTCAGAATGTACGAAGCGGAGGTGGTGCGAGTACTTCTGTGCACGTTAGACGAGATGTCGGAATTAATGCGACTGCAACGGTAACTTGCTATCGTTGTCAGAAGCAAGGTCACATAGCAAAGGAATGCAGAGGCAAACCTTTCTGTGTGGGATGTCAAAAGAATGGTCATGTAGTTAAGGACTGTCGTAGTACTAACAGTCAGGGAAACTAGCAGCTGGACTGCCTGAGCGACCCAGCTACAGTCCATTTCAAAGAGACAGAGGTTTCGACCCAAACGAAGGCTTCGAAGCGAATAAGAAGGCCGGTAGTGCCATTGAAGCGAATACGAAGGCCGGTAGTGCCATTGAAGCGAACAAGAAGGCCGGTAGTGCCATTGAAGCGAATAAGAAGGCCGGTAGTGCCATTGAAGCGAATAAGAAGGCCGGTAGTGCCGTTGAAGCAAGTAGGAAGGCCGTAAGTGCCATTGATGAAAATATGAAGAATAGTTCTAATAAAGTAGCTGACAAACGTAATGTAAAGATAGATAATCCATATATAGTGTACGTACTGAATGATTATTTCGAGGAAGGTTATGGAGAAGCGTTAATTGATTCAGGGTCACAAGTTTCTTTAATAAGAGAAGAAAGCTTAAGAGATATCAGAGTAAAACCTGTAAATGTATCATTTCAAAGTGTAACTGGTGAAGTATTTCCAGTAATAGGTGTAGTTAAATTGCGAGTTAATAATGTAAGTAATGAAAAAGAAGTACCTTTCTATGTAGTAAAGAGTTTACCGCACAATGTTGACATGCTACTTGGACAAGATTGGTTAGAAATTCATAAGAGTGAAATAAGAATTCCATGGAAGAAGGATTTTGTTAAATTGCCTGCAATGAGTGAAACAGTAGTTCAGTTTCCAACACTAGAACAGGGAACACGATATTGCCAAAAACAAATGATAGGAGAAAATGTAATTTGTGCAGACAGTGTAGTTCAATGCGAAGAAGGTAAGTTTTTCTGTCTGATAATCAATTGTAACGAAGAAGAGACTCTAATAGAACAAGTACCAGAATTAACAACCATTAGCTTGAAGGATAACATATCCATAATTAATGTAAAAAATAGAAATGATTTGTTGCTAAGTAAATTGCGTTTTTCTCACATAAATGAAAACGTAGATGAATTAAAGTAAATTTGTTTTGAATATAATGACATATTTCGTTTACCAGGTGATCGACTAACTGAAACAAAATCAACAGTACATTCAATACCAACCCCTTCATTATTACCAGGCAGGGCAATAACGCTTAAAAATTATAGAATTCCTGAGCAACATCAAAAGGAAGTAGATAAACAGGTAGAAGAAATGCTAGAACAAAATATTATTGCACCTAGTAATTCACCTTGGAATTTTCCTATTCTCGTAGTTCCAAAGAAGCTGGATGCTTCAGGTGTTAAGAAGTGGAGGATTTGTGTAGATTTTCGAAAGCTAAACGAAATCACAGTAGGAGATAGTTATCCCTTACCTAACATTCAAGATGTGCTAGACAAACTAGGTAAATCAAGATATTTTTCTGCTTTAGATTGTGCGAGCGGATATTGGCAAATTCCTATAGCACAAGAAGATCAATGTAAAACTGCTTTTAGCACCCAGAAAGGACACTTTCATTTTCAAAGAATGCCATTTGGTTTGAAAGCAGCACCAGCAACATTTCAAAGATTAATGAACACAATTCTAAGTGAATTAGTTGGAATACGTTGCTTAGTCTATCTTGACGATATAATTATTTTTGGTGAGACACTCCAAGAGCATCACGCTCGATTGAGAGAAGTATTTCAGAAACTAAGAGAACATAACATTCAATTGGAACCCGATAAATGTGAATTTCTGAAGACCGAATTACAATATTTAGGACACATTGTAACGGCTGAAGGAGTAGCTCCAGACCCTATGAAAGTTAAGGCTATCGTAGAATTTCCAAAACCAAAAACACAAAAAGACATAAAATCATTTTTGGGATTGATAGGTTATTATAGGAGATTCGTACCACAGTTTAGCAAAATTGCAAAACCACTTAATGATTTGCTAAAGAAAGATCAAAATTGGAAATGGGAAAGAGAACAAGAGGAGAGTTTTCAAAATCTAAAAGACAAAATAACGAAACCACCTGTTCTTAAGTTTCCAGATTTTACACAACCTTTTATATTAACAACAGACGCATCAAATTATGCTCTAGGAAGCATTTTGAGTCAGGGAGAAATTGGTAAAGATCAATCACTAGCTTTTGCAAGTAGAACTTTAAATAACGCTGAAATTAATTACAGTACGATTGAAAAAGAATGTTTAAGCTTGGTATGGAGTTGTAAACATTTTCGACCTTACTTGCTAGGAAGATCATTTAAGATAGTAACAGACCACAAGCCACTAACTTGGATTTTCAGTGTGAAAGATCCCAGTTCACGTTTATTACGATGGCGATTACTCAGAAGAATATCAGTTTGAGGTAGTATATAAAGCAGGTGTTAAGAATGAAATGCTGATGCACTTAGTAGATATCCTACTATAAATAGTATTCAATCTGATAACCAAGAAATTTCAGAAGAGAGGAAAGTAAAATTATTGAAAGAAATGCATGAATGCCCAATAGGTGGACATCAAGGAGTACAGAGAACATATGAACGATTAAAATTATATGTTTCATGGCCTAATATGTTTAGAGACATAGAATCATACATCCGAAAATGTTCCGTTTGCCAATTAAACAAGCAAACACTTCCAAAAGTAAAAGCGGAATTACAAGTAACAGACACTCAGGACAGACCTTGGAGTAAAATCTATTTAGATATCGTAGGTCCATTTACAGTTTCGGAAAAAGGAAATAAATATCTTCTTACATGCCAAGATAATTTAAGTAAATATCTTATTGGTATCCCAATCGAAAATATGACGGCTGAAACAATAGCTCACAAATTTGTGTATGAAATAGTCTTAAAATATGGCATACCCGATCAACTCTTAACAGATTGTGGGACACAGTTCATGAGTGATGTGTTCACAAACTGTTGCAAATTGTTAAAAATTAAGAAACTAAAAACAATTGAGTACCACCCAGAAACAAATGGTAGCCTAGAACGATCACACAAAGTGTTAGTTGAGTATCTTCGATGTTTTAGTAATAAATTACGGAATGACTAGGACCAGTGGATTCCATTCGCTTGTTTTACGTATAACACTTCACCGCACAGTGTTACAAAGTTCACACCTTACGAATTATTGTTCGGTAGAAAAGCAAGCATACCAGGACAATTACAGCAAAATCCTCAACCGTTATATAATTATGAAAGTTTAGTACATAATATTAAACAAAAGTTCCAAACAGCATGGCAGCAGGCAAAAGAAAGATTACAAGTAGCAAGGATAAAGCAATGTGATAAAGTAAATGAAGATTGAGCAATTAAACAATATAACGTAGGAGACTTATTATTAGTCTATAATGAGCAAAGAAAGAAGTTAGATCCGTTATGGAAAGGTCCATATGAAATCAAGGAAATAAAAGGGACAAATGTAACATTAATTAAGGAACAACAGGTAAAAAAGTAATACAAACTCACATTAATAGAACGAAACCGTATGTTTCAGATCAGAACGAAACATAACGATGTGGAAAGCCTTACTAATCATTTGGTGGTGGACAATCCATCAGGCGACAGCAGAGGCGGAACCAATAGATCTCAGCAAAGGATCATATATCACCCAGATCACAAGTCAATCAGGTGTTTATTTCGATCATATAGGAAATGTATACTTTTATCCTACAGAGTGGAGTTTTATAACATATATAGATTTGAGACCGGTTAAAGATTTATGGAAGGACACGAAGAATCGAATTTCATCCCTAAACAATTTATGTAACAGAGTAAGTAATGAGACGTGGTTCACATATACAGACTGTAAACCAAGTACACCTTATTTCCAATCTAAAAACGAATTGTTGATAAGTTAAAAAACATATTAATTGATTTAATTGGGAGAGATCAAAATTCAAACAGGCGTAAACGAGATTTATTTAATTTTGGAGGTAAAATATTGAAATTCCTTTTTGGAACAGCGACCGAAGACGAGGTAGTATATAACTTTGAGCATATAAATGCAATGGAAAGAGATCATAAGGAATTTTTAAGAATAGCTTCAGAACAATTGCCAGTTTTGAAATCAACGATAGTTACGATGAATACTACTTTGAAAGACGTATCAGAAAATGAACGTAAATTATCAAATGCTTTACAGGTATTAAATAAAGAAATGAAAATGCAAACTACAGAATTAAAGAAAGAGATTGATATTAGTCTCATATTAAATGAGTTAATTAAGCAAATTGAGCGAGGAATAGAAGAATGTCAGTATACGTTTGATTTATTGATAGACGTTTATTTGCATGCTCAGGATGGAATTCTCCAACCTCAGATAATAACAATACAAAAAATAAGAGAGCTTCTAGAACAACAGCCAATGCCACAATCTACAATGTTACCACCCTTCACATCATCCGAACTCCTATCCTTGATTAGACCAACAATCTACACTCAAGGACCATATCTAGTATATTCTGTTAAAATACCTTTGGTAATTGAAATGAAATTTGTATTACACAAGATAATCCCTTTTCCCGCCATTATGAAATCCAATATGACAACAAAAATATTAAATGTGAAAAAAGAATATATATTTGTTGACATGTTAAATGAAAAATATGGTTATATAACTCAATATGAGCTAGACAAATGTGTACAACCTAATCAACTTAATTTCGTATGTATGGAAAAGAATCCAATTATGACCTATATACCTGATGTGGAATGTGTACCCACATTAATTCATCCTAATACTTTTCAGTTACCTGATTCTTGTAATTTCAATTACTTACCTATGAGTCAAGTAATGTGGATACCTCTTCACAGAAGTAATTCATGGTTGTTTATAGCACCTCAAATGGAATTGTTTACAACGGTATGTCAAGCTGGAGAAAAATATTCCAATCGACTGCAAGGTAGAGGTATACTTACCTTAAGAAAAGATTGTAAAGGTCTAGGTAGTAGAACTACATTATTTTCATTGTCACATCATGAAACAAATTTAACAAAAGATGATATCTTACCTTTTGTAGATATCAACGTAGATTGCTGTTTAACCCTTCCTCAACAGGAAGATATAAAAATGCACCATTGAAACTCCCTTTATCAAATATTATGTCATCAATAAATGATTTAAATATTGCTAGTCTTAAAATAGAGGAAGTTGATAAATTTATACAAGAACAAAAAATAAGAGAAGATCAGAGAAATTACTCATGGAAAAGACTTGGTACATCTTGGTACACCTATGTAATATCTGTAATAATGTTAATTGGTATTTGGATTTGTGCTTGTTGTTGTTGTTCTTGCTGTATAAAAACGAGTTTTTGGTTATTTAATCAGTGTTCGCCAAAGAAATGGTGGAAAGAATCAAAAGACTTATGTCCTAAAATTCATGTGTTAAATAATCCTGTACATAATATTAACTTGTCACTAGAACATATCCCAGCTGAAAGACAAAGTCTAATGGAATTATCAAGATTATCAAATCAACCTGTAAGAACGGGATCGGTAAGATCATTGCCTTCAGCACCTGTATTATCAGAACTTGAGAAAGATACAGAACTGGAGTCTGGCCAATTGAGGAGGTCCGCTAGACTTAAGAAAAGAGAGCTTTGGTCCATGTACAAAAATTAAAAGTCTAAAGACTTATAATTTTTGTCCTCAAGGGAGGGGGGGGGGGGGGGGCATAATCGCACCACACGTTATAACTATTTAGGAATATTCCTATTATTGCTAAGATTCCATTTCTGTGAGAAGATTTCACTACCAAGGGGCAAATATTTATCTGTGTACAGTATACATAGCCCAAGTATGTCGGTCGATAGCCGACAGTCATTATCAGTTATGAGTAGAATATTCTGGGAGGTTTACTGGGCAAGGTCTTGCTTTCCACCAGGATATCAATATGTGTGGTAAACAGGTCAGGGTACATGGCCAAGAGCCACAAAACTCTCCATTGGGAGAATATAAATACTGAGGATATTTCAGTGCACCATCATCACTTCGCGGGTACATACTGTATCCATGCACTGGAGGACTGTACTTTCATCTTTAAAATAAATCTATCAACTATTACCTTCTACTCGACGACTTGTTATTTTAAAACTCCTGCTCTGCAGAATAACAGCTACGGCAGAAGAGAACTTCGAGAAGCTATCTTCGCTATAAGCAGCTAACATCTTCTTCTTCTTTTATTTGGGCCAAGGCTCGAGTTCGAACCCAAGCAACCAACTTTCGGCAACTAATTCAAAATTGATTTAATTGTCACGGCTTGTTACCTGAAATAATAAATTTGGTAGCACACGGCTACGCGACAACGGTCTCGAAAATATCATTGTGGTGTAGTGTAATTTCCATCAGAATAAAATAAATGCAGAGTCTGATTTCCATCACACTTTATCCGGGCTGTGGTCTGGCAAAATTATAACAAAGCCTATCATTTTGATGTTATAATTTTGGCGTGAATCAGCTTTCTTGGCTTCGTCAGTTATTTGTATTTTTTTTTGTCATATTTCTTCAACAATAATATTAACCTACTCCATTTTCTGTAAATAGGCAACTAACTTCAGAAAACCTTTTTTTTTTTTGTCATTTTCGAACTTTTTCTGAATGTTGTCAATCCATCCGTCCAGTTTGACATATTTTCGTCTACTTCTTTTTCCTTCCATGTTGAGCTCGGCCTTTACAAATGCGCAGTTTGTCTTCTCAGCTTCCGTCTTCAACACTTTGACAACCTCTTTTAATTTGGGGTGAGGTCTCCCGACAAGATTTCAACTTGATCGTTTTAATAGTAGCCTTCGGGGAGGGGGAGGGAGATGTGTGTGGAAATGTCAGTCGAGATTATTTCTGAGTCATTAAACAGGTAGCCACGTCCAAGGGCTGTGGGGAAGTGTCAGTATTTTTTGCAGTGTGTGGAAGTGTCAGTGTGGGGGAACTGTGCGGATACCTTCATTTTAGGGAAGAGCTATAAACATTCCAGCGTCCACATTGCGATCACTTTTCTTGGGAGACCGATCCGGGGATTTCCTCAACTTTCACTTCCACCCAAGGTAATCTGTGCTTCCACCCCTCTTGCCAATGTTGAGGTACATGTCATGTGTCAGTTCTCTTTGGTCCTGATACACTACATTAGCTGCAAACATACTGCCCCAATTTTTCTGTTTCACGCCTCAAATGGGAGAGAAGGGGCAGAAATTAAAAATTATACCATGTAAGTATAAAATTTCCCGTTACAACAACTTGGCTGAAAGTGAAGGTCGTTGATTCCGATCCTGAAACGCTTCTATTCTTAAGACTGAAAATCTTATAATCATTTCTTTACGAGGTGCTGTCAGATTGGGAGGGGACTTGATTTTTTAAGCGAAGTTTTATGGGGTGTGCTCAGCTGAACACTGAACTGTATTCTTTGGTTAGGTAGTGAAATATCAGTTTCCCCTCGATATCCACAAAACTTACGGAAGGTATGAGTCAGTCGGAAAGAACCAAGGACTGGTCTCCCAAGAAAAGTGATCGCATTCTAGACGCTGGAATGTTTATAGTTCTTCCCTAAAATGAAAGTGACCGCAATCAGGACTAATAATGAGATGAACGCAATCTGGAATGACCGCAATCAGGACACAACCATTATGCGGGCTTCTATGAATATGTTTATTTGTTTAAACGCACTTTATAAACAAATTGTCGATATTCATGTACTTAGAGAGCAATTCATCACTGCTGCTGGTTGTGTGCGCCCCATGTGTACAGACTATCCGCCCGGTTCTAGTGTTATGCGGACTGGACGCGACACAGTTCTGCCAGGGGCTATGGTCTATTTTATTTGTTTAAACACACTTGTTAAACAAATAAATATATTTCCGTTGACTATTGAGACGATTTGGAAGCTTGTGACACACTCCGCACCTACTAACTCCTTCTTGTTCAGGAGCTTGAGCCTTTCGTCGGATGAACTTAGCGTATTATTCGAGATGGTAGGTCTATAATGTTTTAATTTTGTGTTCTTCGATATTGTTTTTTTTTTTGTTATCTATTATATATAATCCAAAATTGACTCATCACCGCAGGGCTCAAACCACTAGACCTAGGAAGCTGAAATTTTGCATGTTGGTTGATCTGATTATGTAGACGCTCACTAAGAAACGGTTTTTGAAAATTCAATTTGTAAGTGACTTTTTTCGGCCCTTTGGCATTGACCATCCAAAATTGACTCATCGACGTAGGGCTCAAACCACTGGACCTAGAAAGCTGAAATTTTGCATGTTGGTTGATCCGAGTATGTAGAGGCCCACTAAGAAACAGTTTTTGAAAATTCAATTTGTGACCTTTTTCGGCCCTTTGGCACTGAGCAAGGACAGTCGGTAAAATGTTCGGATTTAGCTCATTTTAAGCCGCCAGATACGAGAATCAATACTCGGAGGTCCTGTAGGGACCCCGAAACACACTTTTTAAGTTCCTGAAATGAACGATTTCGGAGATATTCCCAAATAACTGTGTTCCCTCTGAGAAACAGATCAACGTTACTAGCCTATGGCAACCGCTGAAATTTCGCAGACCGGGGATAGTTTTCTGGCAATATCTCGAAAACCGTTCGTTTTAGGGCATTAAAACGCGGGGTTCGGTTCCCACTTCGCAAAAGTGGAAACTACGAACATTGCTCCTCGTATTGATACGCGCAAAAAGAGCTATATTTCATATTTCTACGAGCAAATCGACTTGGAAAGTCTCATCTATTATAAATATTCCAAAATTGACTCATCACCGCAGGGCTCAAACCACTAGACCTAGAAAGCTGAAATTTTGCATGTTGATTGATCTGAGTATGTAGAGGCTGACTAAGAAACGGTTTTTGAAAATTCAATTTGTAAGTGAATTTTTTTCGGCCCTTTGGCAGTGACCATCCAAAATTGACTCATCGACGCAGGGCTCAAACCACTAGACCTAGAAAGCTGAAATTTTGCATGTTGGTTGATCCGAGTATGTAGCGGCCCACTAAGAAACGGTTTTTGAAATTTCAATTTGTAAGTGACTTTTTTCGGCCCTTTGGCACTTCATAGAAGTGGAAACTACGAGCATTGCTCCTCGCATTGATACGCGCAAAAAGAGCTATATTCCATATTTCTGCGAGCAAATCGACTTGGAAAGTCTCATCTATCTCTTATATAAAAACAAAGGTCCTGACTGACTGACTGACTGACTGACTTAATGACTCACTGACTCATCATCACCCAGCCAAAACTTTTAAAGTTAGAAACACGAAATTTTGGGGATATGTTCGTTGTAAGTCTAAGACGCCCACTAAGGAAGGATTTGTGATATTCTGGTTCAAAAGGGGTGTTAAGGGGATACACATGAATTTCATTGAATAACAATATCTCCGGCTAGGTTTCATTGAGGGATGTGATACTCGGCATATAAACGCATCATCAAAAACAAGTAGTTCCGTGAAGAACTATATAGCCTATTTTCATATATCCTGCTCATGTTAATTGTCTCTATCAACATACAAAATTTCAGTTTAATTGCTGTAACAGATTCGTAAATATTGAGAACCGTCTAAATATTTCATATGGTCGCCAGGATGGATTTTTATTTTTGTACTATTACATTAAGATTATTGTGTACGTGTGGTATTCAAACTTCAATCGCATGATTAGAACACAAAAAGTAAAAACGAGATTTTAAAAGTACACACACCAGCCATCTTGTGATTATGCAAACAATTGAAATAAATTACTTGCCAGTGGATCAACATTTGTATAAGCATTTAACGTGCAACGTTTCACGGCACTCGGATAGTTAATTCGCGAGAAACGTCCATTGAAATATTTATACTTCGCGTCGCCGCCATGTTGGATTTGTGCTCACCAGGTTACTGAAAGTCCTATAGGTGAACATATGTTCATAGTCTCTATGAACATAAAAAAAATCAGTTTGGTTGCTGTAAAAGATTCATAGATATTGAGAACCGTCTAAATATTTCGGAAGCTCGCCATTTAAGATTGCTATTTGTATAGGCCATAGAGTTATGTACCATTCAAGGACAATTATTGCCTAGCTTCATTATTCAAACTTTCACTTCGATCGCATGATTACGACACAAGAATAAAAACTTAATTTTAAAATTTCGCACAGCCGCCATCTTGAGGTTATGTAAACAATTGAATTAAATTAGATGGCAGTGCATTATAATCTGCAAATCATTTACTGTACCATATTTCACTGCGCTCAGAGAGTTAAATCACGAGAAAAGTCTATTAAAATATTTCAAATTCGCTTGGTCGCCATGTTCGTTTTGTACTTTACAGGTTTATGAAGTATACATAGGTAAACTTGTATCAGTACCCTTTATCACCGTACAAAATTGCATGATGATATCTGTAATAGTTTCGGAGATATAGAATGTCAGTGAAATATTTCGCACAGCCGCCATTTTGAGGTTATGTAAACAATTGAACTAAATTAGACTCCAGTGCATTACAATTTGTATGAACATTTTCTGTACCAGGTTTCATTACGTTTGGATAGTTAAATCGCGAGAAATGTCTATTTAAAAGTATCAATTTCGCTTGACCACCATGTTGGTTTTGTAGTCACCAGGTTTTTGAAAGTCTCACAGGTGAACTTCTAGTAGTGCCCTTTATCACCGTGCACAATTTTAGGGCGATATCTGTAATAGTTTCGGAGATATTGAATGCTAGTGAAATAATTCGCACAGCCGCCATGTTGGATTGGTGAGACGTAACAAAATTTGAAGGGCACGGTCGAGGTCGCCGGGAATAGTGCTATGAACTTACTGAGTTTCATTGAAATCGCTCTAGCCGTTTAGATTTTATTAGGGACACGCACACACACATACCTCACACACACACACACACACACGCACGCACGCACACACACACGGACAAAAGGTGATCTCATATGCCTATTTTTTCAAAATTGAAAATAGGCTAATAAGAAGACACATGTCTGAGGGTTTTTCGATGAGGTGTATATTATGAGGTGAAAGGAGTGGAAAGTAGGGGTTGAAGGATTCCTAACGGAGCGTATATCTCTTAAACGACATAGGCGAGGAGTTTGAAACTCAGCGGAAAAAAATCAGCTTAAAAATAAGTAAA
Source organism: Meconema thalassinum (assembly GCA_946902985.2). NCBI lineage: Eukaryota > Metazoa > Arthropoda > Insecta > Orthoptera > Tettigoniidae > Meconema > Meconema thalassinum. The sequence goes on from OX336393.1 coordinate 415,844,595, forward strand.
TAAGTGTTTGGCCGTTTTTTCATAAATCCAATTTAAGGGGCCCATGGGGAGGGGTGAAATTCTGGGGGAAAATCAGGAAAAAAAGTGTCCTAACTGATTGACTGACAGACTCACTCATCAAACTCAGGGGGGAAAAACTGCTTAAAAAAAGTAAATAGGTGTTCGACAGTTTTTTTTCATAAACCCAATTTATGGGGTTCATGGGGAGGGGTGAAATTCTGAAAAAAGGAAATTGAAGAAAAAGTCCTGACCCACTCACCATCGCCCAGGCTAAATTATTGTAGTTAGAAACATGATATTTTGGGGGATATGATCATTGTATGTCAAAATCGTCCACTAAGGGAGGATTTTCTGATATTCAGGTTCTAAAGGGGTCTTAAGGGGGTTAAACCTACATTTCATTGAATAACAATAACTCCCGATTGGTTTCATTTGGGGATGTCATACTCAGCATATAAACTCATCATTAAAAATAAGAAGACACGTGTCTGAGGGTTTTTCGTTGTGGTGTATTTTATGAGGTGAAAGGGGTGAAAAGTGGGGGATGAAGGATTCCTAACGGAGCGTGTATCTCTTAAACGCCATAGGCGATGAGTTTGAAACTCAGCGGAAAAAAATCAACTTAAAATTAAGTAAATAGGTGAACGACCTTTATTTTTCATAAATCCAATTTAAGCGGCCCATGGAGAGGGGTGAATTTATGGGGGGGGGGGAGGGGAAACAGGAATGAAAGTGTCCTGATTGACTGACTCACTCACTCTTCAAACTCAGGGAGAGAAAACTGCTTAAAAATAAGTTAATAAGTGTTCGACAGTTTTTCTTCATAAATCAAATTTAAGGGATTCATGGGGAGGGGTGAAATTCTGAAAAAAAAAAAAAAAAAATGAAAGAAAATGTCCTGACGCACTCGCTCACTCACTCACTCATCATCGCCCAGCCAAAATTATTGAAGTTAGGAACATGACATTTTGGGGATATTGTCGTTGTATGTCAAAACCGTACACTAATGGAGGATTTTCGGATATTCCGTTTCTAAAGGGGGTTAAACCTGCATTTCATTGAATAGCAATATTTCACGAGTGGTTTCATTTGTGGATGTGATACTCGGCCTATAAACTAATCATTAAAGATAAGCAGACATGTGTGTAAGGGTTTTTCGATGTGGTGTATATTATAAGGTGAAAGGGCTGAAAAGTGGGGCTTGAAGGATTCCTAACGGAGCATGTATCTCTTAAACGACATAGGCGAGAAGTTTGAAGCTCAGCGGAAAAAAATCAGCTTAAAAATAAGTAAATCGGTATTCGACCGTTTATTCATAAATTTAATTTAAGGGGCCAATGGGATGGGGTGAAATTCTGGAAAAAAAAAAGGAGAGAAAGTGTCCTAACTGACCTACTCACTCACTCATCAAACTCAGGGGGAAACGTCAGCTTAAAAATAAGTTAATAGGTGTTCGAGCGTTTCTTCATAAATCCGATTTAAGGGTCCCATGGGGAGAGGTAAAATTCTGGTAAAAATATTTGAATGAAAATGACCTGACTGACTGACTCACTCATCATCCCCCCCAGCGAAAACTATTGAAGTTGGAAACATTAAATTTTGCGAATATGTTCGCTGAATGTCGAAAAAGTCAACTAAGGAAGGATTTTTGTTTATTCGGGTTCTGAAGAGGTGTTAAGGGGGTAAACGTGCATTTCATTGAATAACGATATCTCATGAGTTGTTTCTTTGGGGATGTGATATTCGGCATATAAACTAATCATTAAAAATAAGCAGACATATGTCTAAGGGTTTATCGATGTGGTGTATATTATGAGGTGAAAAGGGTGAAAATTGGGGGTTTAAGGATACTTAACGGAGCGTGTATCTCGTAACGACATAGGCGAGAAGTTGGAAATTCAGCGGACAAAAACAGCTTAAAATATAAGTAAATAGGTGTTCGACCGTTTTTTTTTCTTTCATAAATCCAATTTAAGGGACCCTTGGAGAGCGGTGAAATTCTGGGGGAAAAACAGGAAAGAAAGTGTTCTAACTGATTAACTCACTCACTCATGGGGGAAGAACTGCCTAAAAAAAAGTAAATAGGTGTTCGACCGTTTTTTTTTCATAAATCCAATTTAAGGGGTTCATGAGAGGGGTGAAATTCTGAAAAATAAATGAAAGAAAATATCCTGACTTTCTCACTCATTCATCATCGCCCAGACAAAATTATTGAAGTTTTGGGGTTATGTTCCTTGTATGTCGAAAACGTCCACTCAGGAAGGATTTTTGGACATTCAGGTTCTAAAGGGGTGTTAAGGGGGTAGACCTGCATTTAATTGAATAACAATATCTCCCGATTGGTTTCCTTGGGGAATGCGATACTCGGCATATAAACTCTTCATTAAGAATAAGAAGAAAAATTCTGAGGGTTTTTCGATGTAGAGTATATTATGAGGTGTATGTGTGAAAAGTGGGGGTTGAAGGATTCCTAACGGAGCAAGTATCTCTTAAAAACAGTGGCATAAAGTATGAAACTAAGGGGAAAAATCAGTTTAAAAATTAAGTAAATAGGTAGTCGACCGTATTTCATAAATCATATTTAAGGGGCCCATGGGGAGGGGTGAAATTCTGGGGAAAGAAATCCACTAAGGAAGAATTTTGGGATATTCACTCATCATCCCCCAGCCAAACCTATTGCAGTTAGAAACATGAAATTTTGGGGATATGTTCGTTGTATGTCGAAAACGTAAACCAAGGATGGATTTTTTTTATATTCATGCTCTGAAGGAGTGTTAAGGGGGTTAATCTTGCATTTCATTGATTAATAATATCTCACGAGTTGTTTCATTTGGGGGTGTGATATTCGGCATATAAATTAATCAATAAAAAATAAGCAGGCACATGTCTAAGGGTTTACCGATATGGTGTATATTATGAGGTGAAAGGGGTGAAAATTGGGGGTTGAAGGATTCTTAACGGAGCGTGTATCTCTTTAACGACATTAGCGAGAAGTTTGAAATTCAGCGGTAAAAAATTAGCTTAATATAAGTAAATAGCTGTTCGACCGGTTTTCTTTCATAAATCCCATTTAAGGGGTTCATGGCGAGGTGTGAAATTCTCAAAAATAAATGAAAGAAAATGTCCGGACTGTCTCAATCACTCATCGTCGCAACTACATTGCGTACTTCAGCGATGGCACTGGTACTTTCAACAGCTGAGTACTGTTCCTCAGTTTGAGTCAACAGCTCTCATGTTAAAAAGGTGGATATAGTCCTGAATGAGACAATGCGTATTATTAGTGGCACAATAAAATCTACACCTCTTTTCTGGTTGCCTGTGCTTAGTCACATAGAACCGCCTAGAATTAGAAGACTGAACAACTTGGTCAGGGAATACAACAAGATATTGGCCAATCCTGAACTCCCCATTCATGAAGATGCTAGCACCAGATATAGCCGTCTCAAGTCAAGATCTCCACCTATTCAAACAGCACAGGAACTGGTTAGGAAGGTTTATGATCCAAAAGCTGATTGGCAAAAAGAGTGGAACAGCATAGCTCCAATGACATGAGAGGCATTGTTCAACATTCAAAATCTGCGAGCTGGATTTGATTTGCCCCGCAAGACATGGATAACTCTCAACAGAGTCCACACTTACCACGGGAAATGCGGATCAATGATGTTTAAGTGGGGTATGCGATCTTCCTCAACCTGTGATTGTGGTGCAGTTAGACTACGAACCATATCGTCACTGAGTGTATTAGTAGGGCATTCACTGGATCAACACAGGACTTTGTAATAGCCTCTACTGAAGCCGTAAGATGGCTAGGAAATTTAACACCCTTTCCCTTGCATGATTGTTACAGTTGTAATGTGTTACCTATTGTATGTATGTATATTGTTTATGTTGTTTGTTTTGTGTTGTACCATACGCTAATAATAATAATCGCCCAGCCAAAATTATTGAAGTTAGAAACATGACATTCTGGTGATATGTTCGTTGTATGTCTAAAACGTCCACTAAGGAAAGATTTTTTGGATATTCAGGTTCTAAAGGGGTGTTAAGGGGGTAAACGTGCATTTCATTGAATAACAATATCTCACGAGGGGTTTCGTTTGGGGATGTGATACTCGGCATATAAACTAATCATTATAAATAAGCTGACACATGTGTAATATTTTTTCGATGTGGTGTATATTATGAGGTGAAAGGGGTGGAATGTGAGGGTTTGAAGGATTCCTAACGGAGCGTATATCTCTTAAACGACATAGGCGAGGAGTTTGAAACTCAGCGGAAAAAGATCAGCTTAAAAAATAAGTAAATAAGTGTTTGACCGTTTTTTCATAAATCCAATTTAAGGGGCCCATGGGGAGGGGTGAAATTCTGGGGGAAAATCAGGAAAAAAAGTGTCCTAACTGATTGACTGACAGACTCACTCATCAAACTCAGGGGAAAAAATCTGCTTAAAAATAAGTAAATAGGTGTTGGACAGTTTTTTTTCATAAACCCAATTCAAGGGTTTCATGGGGAGGGGTGAAATTCTGAAAAAAGGAAATTGAGAGAAAAGTCCTGACTCACTCACCATCGCCCAGCCAAATTTATTGAAGTTAGACACATGACATTTTGGGGAATATGATCATTGTATGTCAAAACCGTCCACTAAGGGAGGATTTTCGGATATTCAGGGGGTCTTAAGGGGGTTAAACCTGCATTTCATTGAATAACAATAACTCCCGATTGATTTTATTGGGGGATGTGATACTAGGCATATAAACACATCATTAAAAATAAGAAGACATGTGTCTGAGTGTTTTTCGATGTGGTGTATATTATGAGGTGAAAGGGGTGAAAAGTGGGGGTTTAATGATTCCTAACGGAGCGTGTTTCTCTTAAACGACATGGGGGAGGAGTTTGAAACTCAGCGGAAAAAATCAGCTTAAAATATACGTAAATAGATGTTCGATCGTATTTTCCCCATAAATTAAATTTAAGGGGCCCATGGGGAGGGGTGAAATTCTGGGGGGGGGGGGCGGGACCTGAAAGAAAGTGTCCTAACTGATTGACTGACTCACTCACTCTTTAAACTCAGGGAGATAAAACTGCTTAAAAATAAGTAAATAAGTGTTCGACAGTTTATTTTTCATAAATCAGATTTAAGGGGTTCATGGTGAGGGGTCAAATTCTGAAAAAAAAAAATTGAAAGAAAATGTCCTGACTCACTCACTCTTCATCGCCCAGTCAAAATTATTGAAGTTAGAATCATGACATTTTTGGGATATGTCTGTTGTATGTCAAAACCGTACACTATGGAGGATTTTCGGATATTCAGGTTCTAAAGGTGTCTTAAGGGGGTTAAACCTGCATTTTATTGAATAACAATATCTCACGAGTGGTTTCATTTGTGGATGTGATACTCGGCATATAAACTAATCATTAAAAATAAGCAGACATGTGTCTAAGAGTTTTTCGATGTGGTGTATATTATAAGGTGAAAGGGGTGAAAAGTGGAGTTTGAAGGATTCCGAACGGAGCGTGTATCTCTTAAACGACATACGCGAGAAGTTTGAAACTCAGCCGAAAAAAAAACCAGCTTAAAAGTAAGTAAATCGGTGTTCGACCGTTTTTTCATAAATCCAATTTAAGGGGCGCATGAGGAGGGGGTAAAATTCTGGTAAAAATAATTGAAAGAAAATGACCTGACTGACTCACTCACTCATCATCGCCCAGCCGAAATTATTGAAGTTAGAAACATGAATTTTTGCGGTTATGTTCGTTGTATGTCGAAAACGTCCACTAAGGAAGGATTTTTGGATATTCATGTTCTAAAGGGGTGTTAAGGGGGTAGACCTGCATTTAATTGAATAACAATATCTCCCGATTGGTTTGCTTGGGGAAATGCGATACTCGGCATATTAACTCATCATTAAGAATAAGAAGACTCATGTCTGAGGGTTTTTCGATGTAGTGTATATTATGAGGTGTATGTGTGAAAAGTGGGGGTTGAAGGATTCCTAACGGAGCAAGTATCTCTTAAAAGACAGAGGCATGAAGTATGAATCTCAGGAGGAAAAATCAGCTTGAAATATAAGTCAATTGGTGGTCGACCGTTTTTTCATAAATCCAATTTAAGGGGCCCATTGGGGGGGGGGGGGGAGGGTGAAATTCTGGGGGAAGAAGTCCACTAAAGAAGGATTTTTGGATATTCACTCATCATCCCCGAGCCAAACATATTGCAGTTAGAAACTTGAAATTTTGGGGATATGTTCGTTGTATGTCGAAAACGTCCTTAAAGGATGGATTTTTGGATATTCATGTTCTGAGGGGGTGTTAAGGGGGTTAAGCTTGCATTGCAATGATTAACAATATTTCACGAGTTGTTTCATTTGGGCATGCGATCTTCGGCATATAAATCAATCAGTAAAGATAAGCAGACATATGTCTAAGGGTTTATCGATATGATGTATATTATGAGGTGAAAGGGGTGAAAATTGGGGGTTGAAGAATTCTTAACGGAGCGTGTATCTCATAAACGACATCAGCGAGAAGTTGGAAATTCAGCGGAAAAAATCCGCTTTAAAAATTAGTAAATGGGTGTTCGACCGTTTTTTCATAAATCCAATTTAAGGGGCCCATCGGGAGGGGTGACATTCTGGAAGAAAAACGTCCTCTAAGGAAGGTTTTTTTGATATTCACTCTCATCGACCAACCAAAACTATTAAAGTTAGAAGAATGATATTTGGGGATATGTTTGTTGTGTGTCGAAACCGTCTACTAAGGAGGGATTTTTGAATATTCAGGTTCTAAAGGGTTGTTAACGGGGTTAAACCTGCATTTCATTGAATAACAATATGACACGACTATGACGCGAGCGACGCCGCGGGTACCTGCTAGTATATTATATTATTATTATGGATGAAAATTTATTTAGGGGAGGGCGTGATGGCGCAGTGGCTTAGCTGCTCGTCTTTCCCCGGACGGATTCGAATCCCGGTGACAGCGGGATGGAATTTTCCCCTGGAAAATCACGTGGCGTCAGGGCATTCGGCCTTAAATCCCCGGACAAAACCAAAATGAGCATGCTTGGCTCCGGCGACCCCAATTAATTGGGAAAAGCCGAAGAAAGTTAGATGATGATGATTTATTTAGTCGCTTTACAACATCGTGGTCCTGTTAGCACCATGTACTTGAGTGTGTGTGGAAACTTCAAGATACCCTGTGCCATTGTGTTTATTGCAGTAGTGATATAGGCTATTTGTAATTATAACTAGAATTTTAGAAGTGGGAAACAACTTCTAGGACAGCTGATGTGGGAATCAAACCCAGGACGTTTGGATCAGGAGACTAAATACATTATCGTCGGTGGATCAGTGGTAGAATATCCGCTTTGTGATCCCAAGACCGCAAGTTTGATTCTCGGCCAAGGAATGGAAGATTTTGAAGGTCGGATCTGAGTCGTAAAATGTCGGCTCGTAGAACATCTCTCGTACCACATTTCGTGATTACAACACAAAATTAATTACGTCCCACCCACAGGTCTCCCAGTAGAGTTCTGGTTTCACTGCCAGATGGCAGTGTCAAACGGAAGGTCGAAATTTGAGAGTAGATCGCCTAAATTACTCAGAAGTCTACACCGGGTAGCTGAGGCCATTATTAGGTTATTATTATTATTATTTGCGTAAGGAGAGCGCTAAAGGCACAAAAATCTAGCTTTTGGTGTTCGCCCTTTTCTTCTTTTTATCTACCCAAAAACCTTTTACCCGTTCACTGTGCGCCTTCTCTCTTCATCTGTCCATTTTCGCCTATTTCTTTTGGGTTGTGATCTAAATTCAAATTTCTGGTTTCTGATGGTTTCTATACAAATGCTGCGGTCGTTAATGTATTCTATGGTGGTATGTAATTGTTGTAAGTCTTCCGTAGTTTCTTTGTACCAAGATGTACCCAATTTCGACGTAGAAATTATGTTGAATATTCTTTTAGTCAGTCTGGTGTCATTCATTCTGGCGATGTGTGTAAAGAACTTCACTCTGCGTATTCTGATGAGTGTCGTGATAGATTCAGTATTTCTGTACAATTCTTCTGTTGATCTTTTTTGCCAGAAACTATTAGGTTATTATTATTATTATTATTATTATTATTATTATGCCCGACTAGGCTTTGGCCAGAAGGGTCCAGGGGGTTCCATCTCCGACCAGGCAAGTATATCTCAACCTCCTGGCTCGTGAACTGGGTGTGTGACATCTTTATCGTCCTTTTATTCTCATTTGGAGGGCGTGGAGGCGCAGCGGTCAAGCTGTTTGCTTCTCTCCAAAGTAGACCGAGTTCGATTCCCGGTCAATGCATGTGAGATTTTCTAAGTGAAATGCCATGTCCTGTGGTTCGTATTCAACGTAAAAAGGAGGTCCCGTGACTCATGACCGCGAGATTCACGGTCACGTTAAACTACAAACTTCCTTCCATTTCATTCTCGTTCGGACGCGCAGGTCACACACGGGCGACATCTAGAAAATCATCCACTGGGCCTCCTAAGAAGGCACACGGCATTTATTTATTTATTTAACTAGCAACCCGCCCAGGCTTCACCCGGGAACAGTTATGAATGCATTACGTGATAAGCGCTTTTCCTTCGATATCAATGAAATACGACCTATATCCGTTTTACGTCTCGGCATGATGGGTTAAAATCACTGACTGGACTATTAATTATATTATCATGGTGATGCATGTGCAAAGAATTCTTGTCAGACGTACTTTAAGAATGGCGAGGTGCATGAGACACAAATCCCCCTTCCGTCCAATCTTAAATTGACTGTGTATTTTGCGAAGCGAAAAGTCACAGCCGAAATGAAAGAAAACCGAGTTGCACTTCCAGGGAATCTCCAAACACAAACACTATTCTCTGAAGTCTTAACTCAACACGACTCGACAGTTTGTTGCTGGCTGTATCTGGGGTAACAGGCTCGCCCGCTAGCTAGGCTGTAACAGGGGTGATAGGTTCACCCCTAGCTAGCTCGTAAACTGTCGCCTTAGTAATTGAATGGAGATAGTTGAAAGAAATGAAAACGTAAAAACACTTCTAGTGGGCGATATATTGAAGATAGAGATATGCTCTCGCGGCCTTTTTTGTAGAACTTTTCATGTTGAACTATTCTTACGCTAATAGTATATTGACGTGTTTAACGGTTTGCCCAGCGTAAGCTTAAAAAGCGCACGAACGCGAGGATTTTTTTCGACTTTTTCACTGAAATCGTTACTGCTCGGCTTCCATTGATCAAAAATAAATTATTTTCTACAGAAAACTTTCTTGAGATAATCCTTTACAGAATGGTGAAAACAACATCAAAATCCATCCAGTGGTTCTCGAGATAACCCGTGACATTCAAGAATCGGAGACTTTGTTTTACACTAAGTAGAGATTGTTGCCACAAAAGGGCAGCGCCCCAATTACAGTAGCAAACACTTGTTTACACACAAATAATACATGAAAATACGTTAAAATATAAAATAAAAATACATTCGAATAAAAAAAAATTGAAAAAAAAATAATACACAAGTTCTAGTCTCAATAACAGTAAATGTAGCATGATTTTTAATATTTTGTCACATAATCTTAAACTAAATTCATATTTTTAGGTACTAATACAATAGCAGTGAAGGATTTAAGGTTGGCATGATTGATTAGTAGCCTATTGGTAATTGGTAATAAAGCGAAACCTAAAACGAATAGCGGCTAAATTGAATATCTTTCTAATAGTGAATCATTTGACAGCTAAAACTAAATGTAATTTTCTTCTATAATTTAGCAAGGCCATTCTAAATTTTAAATTGTTGTCAGCTGAGAGCCTGTTGTAAGTACATCACATATTCAATATAGATGAATTTTTATGGAAATCTGTGTTAATTTTTTAAACTATTAGGAGTTCTCATTTTTTGAGACATTTCTTTCTCACGATAAACTTTATTTGCACTATAGTTTCACTCGTGTATGAGATACCATTGATAATTTTATACAAATATATCTGCTGAGCGTGTTGAAATTTTGGTCATTTGGAATTCTGAAAATAAGTTAGAGTAAGTAATTCTACATCGGATGGCTGATACTGTGTATTTCTTGTAATATAGGAAGCGTAACAGTTTCTTTTGCAGTTATGCATATTATCATTATAATTATTATCGATTGGTCGCTTAATCGATTAATCGAACATAGCTTATTTCCAGCTCTAGAAGGAAGTAGAGCCATGAAAGACAGTGAGAAAAGGGATAAGGAGAGGGTCCGCCCCAACGTCAATGGATGAAGGGAAAAACGAACCCAGCTCAGCAATCCCTCGGGGTCACCAGCCGTGAGTCCTTGTGGGTGTAGCACTCTTCAGTGTGGGGCTACACACACTCTTCCTTCACTAACCCATGATGACTGGCGCCGGGTCATTTTGACACATAGTGTCTCTTTTTTTTCGTAGTCGTACGGATTTTGATGAATTAATTTTACACCCGGAGTCTTCCTATGAACTATAAAATGAGGTTTATTAGCCTACTTTCGGTTTTTGCAAAAAATGAAAGTAGACTTATGAGATCAACACACGGCGAAAAGCTGTGTGACTGTCTGTCTGTGTGTGTGTGTGTGTGTGTGTGTGTGTGCGCGTGTGTGTGTGTGTGTGTGTGTGTGAGAGAGAGAGTCTGTGAGTGTGTGAGTGTATGTACTCTGAATGTCTGCCCCCCCCCCCTATCAATTCAAACACGGTAAAACCGAATTGAACGAAATTTGGTAGAGAGGTAGCACTAGCAAAGGGCACATCAGTGTCATTTTTTATATCGCCGCCATATTGACGAAAAACATAATGGCGGCCACTCAAATGTTAAAAGCTTAAATCAAATTACGAACAACCTAATCATCTGATCTCTACCAATTTTTGCAATATTATACCTTTATGTATGAAAAAGCGTGTGCCCAAACTACAAGGTCATCAATCCAATAGTTTCCATATGGCGGCCATGTATGTGTGCAAATCGATTCCCCCTATCAATTCAAACACGGTGAACCCGAATTTAATGACATTTTGTACAGAGGTAGCACTACCAAAGGGCACCTCATATTCATGTTAAATATCCGTATAACACGTAGTATTTCAACAAGCTACTACAACCAACATTCAATTATACTCCTTGGAAAGGACAAAAAGTTATAACAATACCCATGCATTTAGGAGGAAGTAGGCTATAAGTTCTTTACTGAACATCTTGTTTTTATTTTTAAATTTTAACATGCATAAAAATCACAATAATTTTCGAAACAGTGTAATCGGCGGCAAAACAAGTCATCTTAATTTTTTGAACAAAGGAGCTGATGACCAAGGTGTCCCTAGACCCTAAACATGGATAAACAAGAAAGTGAGCTATGTGATTGTGCTGTACCACAATAGTTGGAATTTCCCCCTTATCTTTTCACAGATTGTCCCGACTAAAGAAAACCGAAAATTGACACGCAAGGACTGGCACCATGGGTAAATCTGACCCGACCATGAATAATACAGTAATATCTTGAGTGTTTAAAAAGCTATGGTCATGTTTCTTTGGCTTGGAGAATTTCAAGACTTGGAAGGAAGGTACAGTAAGCGACAGGAAATCAGGGCTGACCAAAACGAAAATATAGAGCATTATTTAAGCCTCGGGTCTAAGATAGACTACCCATGCGCCAGTCCTCGCGGGACAAGGCCTTGTGCTGAAGGTAAGAGATGCCATCACAAGAAAAGAAGAGGTCTGACCCCTCGAAGAATGAGGCAACAGGTCAGAAGAGACAAGGGTCAAATGTATATCTACCCCTCAATACAGTATTCCCGTTTGTTCAACGGGGTGATGAAAGGCTATGTGCTGGGTGGTTTTACGGCTGGATGCCCTTCCTGACGCCAACCTCATGTAGGGAGTTCATGAGAGATGAAATGAATGAAGATGCATGAAACTGGGCAAGGATGTGGAAGGAAGGGGCCGTGGATGTCTGAAGGTACCGTCACATTTGCCTGGAGTTGAAAATGGGGAAAACCATTTCAAGGTCGGCCCATGGCCTAGCTCTGTACGTTAGCGAACGTAGCTACTGCTGTTGGTAGTCAAGGGCCAAATAAGGCAGACATCCGCCTCCGATGCCCTCATTCCATAGGGGTTGGAAGAGAACAAGAGTTGACCAACGGGGGTGGACAGGAAATACCCCGCACTAGTAGAAGCAATACCGGACTCAGCTGGGGTCCCGTGGTTGCCAACCCACGTCCCAGTAATCGTGAGACACTGCGAGGAATCAGGAAATTAACTATTTATAGAGCAGAATAGTACAGTATTAAATATGTCATTTGTATTTTTTACATTTAATTATTTTAGCCTAATTATAGTCTAACTAATGAAATGAAAATCCACAGCCTGCTTCCAGTCTCCGACCGGGTCAGGAATGGAATGAAGGATGCCCCCATCTAGCGGCGAGGATATGAAGTGTACCGGCTGCCGAAGCCTGTCGCACTCCTCTGGGGCAAGGCTTAAATGAATGACAGATGAAATGAAATGATAGTGGAGAGTGTTGCTGGCATGAAATTGTAACAGGGAAAACCGGAGTACCCGGAGAAAAACCTGTCTGCCTCCGTTTCGTCCAGCACAGATCTCACATGGAGTGACCGGGATTTGAACCACGGACCCAGCGGTGAGAGGCCGGCGTGCTGCCGCCTAAGCCACGGAGGCTCTTAGTCTAACTAATATTAATTTTAATTTTCGTTTCTTTAAAATTTTGAGACTCATAATTACTTTTACAATTTTACAATTAACATGGTAAAATTATTAGAAATTTCATTTTATAAGTTTAGGCCTATTTATTTTCTAATTTTATGGGCATATTAAGCATTATTAAAGAAATAAAATTAAAAAGTTAAGAATACTAGGTTAATAAAAAATAAATTAAAAAATGCATTATTTATATTACCAAGGGCCTCCGTGGCTTAGGGGGCAGCACGCCGGCCTCTCACCACTGGGTCCGTGGTTCAAATCCCGGTCACTCCATGTGAGATTTGTGCTGGACAAAGCGGAGGCAGACAGGTTTTTCTCCGGGCACTCCGGTTTTCCCTGTCACAATTTAATTCCAGCAACACTCTCGACTATCATTTCATTTCATCTGTCATTCAATTAATCATTGCCTCAGAGGAGTGCGACAGGCTTCGGTAGCCGGCAGAATTCATATCCTCGCCGCTAGATGGGGGCTTCATTCATTCCATTTCCTGACCCGGTCGGTCGACTGGCAGCAGGCTGTGGATTTTTTCATTATTTACATTACCATTTTCTTAACTTTATGATCGACCCTGACTATTATATGTCAGAAAACTGTACTATAATGAGGCTCATTATAACACTATTTTTCATTAGTCTATGAAACAGTTTCTCCCACCAATCAGAGCTCAAGAAACAGCTGTTTGACCAATTAGATAAAGGATAGCATCGCACCTGCGCTGAGTTCCACGGCCTTCTAATGTAAATTTCACTGCGTGGCCTACTGTCATAGTAGGGTAATCGAGGAGGCCATGGTCAAATACAAGGCATTCTCTGTGTCTCATGCGCCCTGTTCAGTACATAAAACTGGCGGAATCTCGACAGATATTTATTAATATTTATGTTCGAACATAAAATAGTTATAGTAATTATCGTCGAACATAAACAGTCGTATGCAACTCGCCTATAATGGTAATTAAGACAATCGTATGGAAATTATAAAACTCGCAAACGCTCGTTTTATAAACATACTCGTGTCTTAATTATTGCCATTATAGGCTCGTTGCGTAATGTACTTTTTTTTTTTTTGTATTAAAACACTTTACTAGCTCCCTAGGTCAAGGAGATAAACCAATAATATTTGCTTTACAGAAACAATAACATTTCCACAACAATTTGTTCAAATGTGAATGATTCAACCATCTGCATCTTTGACAGTAAAAACTGTCCTTTTGCTAGGTGGTTACTGACCACAAACCTTGCGTGAACCAAGAATAGAGCACGGATATTTGGAGGCAGACGCACACATAATTTAGTTTTCCTCTTGATGTCTCATAAATCCAACAGCAGCCTCATCCACTGTCAGTCCTCCAGCCGTGTCTTATTGCAACAAACGCAGCAATCTTCTCGGAAGAATGCTCTCTAATAAATCCTGCCAAAGAGGAGAAGGCAGCTATGGAAACCGAACCTTTCCCAGGACGATACGAGACACTGGTAATGACAAATAAACGGTCCCTCATCCCCAGAATCTCGCCACACGCTGACGACATTATGAGAACACTTGACATTCCTCTACCCCTCATTGCACGTTCCCACTGGCGTGGCGCCGTGGGAGACACCTGCTGCTTCTGGACCCCAACTAAAAATAACAGTATAAAAGTGACAATTAGCATAGCTCATTAATTGACATCCTCTTGGGTGTTTATGTCTTCAACTCTGTGTTTACATTTGGAATTGATATTGGTCCACGGCTCCAACGAACTTCTGTTCGGCGCCTATTAAACCATTAGGCCTATACAAAGAAGACGAAACGTGGGAAGTCATAGAACCCGATGGACAAGATGAGGAGGAAATCAATGGTCAAGAACAGCAAAGTAATATTTATTTCTTCAATAAAATTTAATACATTTCAGTGAGACTCGAGTGGAAAAACCTAGGAAATCTTGCGTTAATATTATCAATATCAGCTCTGCAGAGTGCTCATTTAAAAAGAATATGAGTGAAGTACACTGATGAGACTAAGAACATAGTTACATACTACAGTAATAATGAACGTGTGGCCGCCGGAGAGGCTGAGTGCAGGTCTTTCTAGTTGACGCCCGTGGGCGACCTGCACGTCGTACTGCAATGAGGATGAAGGGATGACGAAGACGTCACACATACCCAGTTCCCGAGCCACGGGAATTAACCCAAGGATATTAAAATCCCTGATGGCTCGCTCGGGAATCGAACCCGGGGCATTTCGGGCCAAAGCCTAGCACGCTGGCCATTTAGCCACGGAGCTGGACCATGCAACAGTTAATATAGGCCTACCGTATAAGTAAAACCCTGCGCGGATTCGGATTGGCTATACGCAATTTTTTTCGCCATGCGGATATAGTTAGCATGTCTGTGCCGAGAGTGGATAAGCTGCGGATAATGTTTGGAGTAAATTTGCGGATATTATTTAGAATACAACCTGAACTTGTTGAATATCATTACTAGGACCCGGATGTTTATGACTTATAACATTTTTCTCTTATTATTATTAGGCCTATTATTATTATTATTATTATTATTTTCATGACAAATGCAAGACGATGATTTAAGCTAATTCACATTCATGATGATGATGATGATAATTGTTGTTTTAAGGGGCCTAACATCTTGGTTATCGGCCCTTAATGGTTTGGGTGATCGTGAAGATGAAAATGAAATGTTAACTACAGTGGAACTTGGATAATTCGAACCTCAAGGGACCAGTAAAAGAGTTCGAATTATCCAAAAATTCGAATTAAGAAAGTTCTTTGAAAAGGGTAGAGAAAATATATTTTATTACGTTTACATAATGATTTTCGTTCAACAAAGCAGATTAACAGACACGGCACTCTATAATGACTGTATCGTGAATAACCTCAAAAGTTTCAAATGAAAAATAAAACCAAAATGTACTATTCAGCTATTTAATGACAGTAGTAATCCAGAAATCTACTGTTTTTCAAAAATGTTTGAGATTTTTACCTGTTTTCTACAATGATATCTCTCAGCCATCACAAAAGAAGCTAACAAATTTAAGGAACGGAAAACAGAATCACTTATGTCATTTCTACTTAAAAAATAACGCTTAAGTTCTGTGATGTGGTTTGTTGCTTGGGCTGCACTCTGAACAGTTTTTTCGGGAATTGACCCAACTGTTTAGCTTCCGATCGGCTTTTTACACTAAAACCTTCGAATTATCCAAAATATAATTCGAATTAACCACGATTTTTTAGCATTGATTGTATATAAAATGCTAGGGACCGAGGGAAAAATTCGAATTAAAGAAGATTTCGAAGTATAGAAGTTCGAATTAGCCACGTTCCACTGTATAACTAAAAACTAACTACTAACTTATAGACTAGAAGAAGAAATGGAAATCAAAAGGAGAATAAGGTAAATAAAGGACAGGAGGAAAAGAAATGCCCTCAACCCTCGAAGAATGCGGATTGAGGGTCTTGGAAGGAAGGAGAGCCATGAAAGGCAGATAGGAAAGTGAAAGAGGAGAGGGTCCACCCCTCAGGTAAGGGACAAAAGGGGTAAACCGGACCCAGCTCAGGAATCCCTCGGGGTCACCAACTCCCAAACTCCCAGCCGTGAGCCCCTGAGGGTGTAGCAACATCCAGGATGCGCCAGAAGTGGTGGGGCTACATATGCCCTGCCTCCTTGAGGGCCTTGTGCAGAAGGCAGGAGATCACAGGAAAAGATAAAGAAGGCTGACCCATCGCAGAAGGAGGCTATCAGAAAAGATGAGACAAGGGTCAATTAAGGCTGGAAAGGAAGATACTCCCTAGGCCTCGGATACCCTAATACCGTCGGGGTCGGAAGAGAACAAGAGTTGACCAAGTGAGGTCGACAGGAAAGAAGACAGGGAGGAGCCCGGCACAAGTAAGTGGAAGCAAATTATGTCATTAAGCATAATTAACACTCCGAACAGGAAATGGTTGCAATTCTGGCTGTATAACATTCATTTTGAACATAGCAAATGACATACAAATCTTAAGGGCACGATTTTTTCCTCAAATGTGTATAACATGTTGATTTAGTAATTTATGCTTGATCGAAAAATATTATTGTAATGCCAGTAGATTCGGATGACAAACGTGCGAATGCGGAAAAAGGTCGTGCGGATACGGATAACGTTTTGTTTTTCCGCGCAGGGCTGTACCTATAGGCTGTAACAAAGTGATTATTCATACGGAGGAGATTAACCATATGTATCACAGAAACAGTAAGGCATTTGGTGCGACCACTCCACAGTCCACACACACACACATCCTACGGGTGCAAAAAATGTATACATTTTAAGGGACCGAACAGCGAGGTCATCTGCCCCATGTACACAATACTGTAGGCCTATATGTAATAGAGGTGACAAGTCATTCGCCATTTTGACAGTCATTCCAGAAGAACTCCACATAGATGTCTTATTGCGGTGAGGCATTCTAAACTCTAGTCATACACCCAAAGTGGGAAAGATTGCCACGGTGGGTGAGTGGTTATCTTGTCGGATTACTAACACCAAGCTTGCAGGTTCGCTCCTGGCCATGGTAAGTGATTTTTGAAAGGCGGCAAAAGTCACGACACGCATGTCAAACGATGATGGCATGTTGAAGAACCCATTTGAATTCAGTAGGCCGTGTTCATAATGGCAAAATTTATCTCGGAATTATCCGCCAACACAAAGTTCCTCATTCCTCTACTAGAAAGCGATATCTAACCTCCTTGAATTTCATAGTGCTTCAAGAAACAACGAAATTCGACATGCAAGCTGCCATCTGGGTGTCAAATAACAAAGCTTGCACCCGGCACCCGAGGCCATAAGATAGTATTATTATCCAAAGGGAGAAGAAACGACTACCGGATACAGAGGTGACAAGTCTCCTACCGGAAACCACATCCAGAAGTATTAAGTGCGTCAACGCTAGGACAACGGTAGAAAAAATTATACGAGCCTAACAGTAGTCGCATATTATGTGTAACATGTGACATATTATCCTACTACTGTATGTGTGTCCCGGGAGCGCAAATCCCTTGTTGGCAGTGAACTCTGTTGGTCATTGAAGTAACTACTTGTAAAACTCCAGTGCCAAATCCTGACCGTAATGAATCATAATTGTCATTTGCCGTGGCGGAAGCAATCCACTGCCTACTTGATGCGAGCTGCGCTCTATACCGGCCAGTTAGTGAACCCATGCCAGCGATGTTATTGAAAATGGCCTCGTCTTGCCGATCAGCCCACCGCCAAGTATTGGCGCGATTAAAAATTAGGTGTGCGGAAGGTATATTAAATATGTTTCTTCCACTGATATGTTTAGACCAACGATGTTTCAATTATTGTTAGTAGTCGGCGTTAATATACTGAATTCCTACGTTGTTTGGAGTGTTTGTTGATGCGATATATATTCCACATAGCCACATGGCCGACAGTACATCGAGTGCTTACATTAAATAAGAATACAGCAAAAGTATGAAGATTTAATAAATCGTAATTGTTTTCAGCAAATATGATAAAATTAATATTTTCACACCAAAGAACGACAACTTGAAGATGATTTACTGTAGGAATATCTT
The DNA here is from genome assembly GCA_946902985.2 of Meconema thalassinum. Lineage (NCBI taxonomy): Eukaryota > Metazoa > Arthropoda > Insecta > Orthoptera > Tettigoniidae > Meconema > Meconema thalassinum. The sequence goes on from OX336393.1 coordinate 415,862,895, forward strand.
AAATCGGCTCTCCAAACCTTGATCTAAACTGGTTGCGATATACATTCCCCATAGCCACATGGCCTACAGTACGTCGTTGTACCGATGTCTGCCATCACGCGCGCTCATTGGTTCCATCCCATGCACTTCCGTCCCATCCATTTCCATCCCATCCACTTCCGTCCGTTTTCCAAAATCACTCCCCAAAAATGTCCAGCTACCGAGTGGAAAGATGTTACACATCAAAAATCGAATCATGTGGACAACGGGAACACTTGGACCAAATATGCTCCTCAGGACTTGCTCACCTGATGAGCATTGTCCCTGCAATGCAGCAGACCATATCCCTTATGGGATTGTAAGGTTGTTTTATTTTAAAATTCAGGTTTATGCCGTGTCATGTGTGAGGCTTCGCCTAGGAACACCAAGCTGGCTCATCAGTGGGATCATGAAAGATGAGGGGAAAGGAAGAGACTCCCTAGGCCTCGGATACCCTAAAACTCAGCAATTTTTCTAGCTAGCCTTGTAATAGTAAATAGTGCACAGTTCGCTACTCCTGTGGGAGTCCGGGCGGGACACCAAGAGCCCGCTGATGAGCCAGCTTGGTGTTCCTAGGTGGAACCCCACATAAGACACGGCACAAACCTAGAAACTGCTGAGTTTGAATTCCTTGGCCGTGAAAGCCAATATACCATCTGTTTAATTTTGTTCATTTATTTACTAGAGAAGAGTAATTTGCAAAATTACGGGAAATATTACGAATTCCTCAAGACCAAAACAAGAAAAGAGAACATATAAAAAGAAAGAAAAGAAGAGCTAAAACCACAAATTTCTTTTTTCTTGAAACGTTTGCGCTACGGAGTTTTCACCTCCTTTCCTTTTTGTATAAGGCAACCTGTACTACCTTATCAGTTTTGCGGGTAGCCTCCACAAGGCGCAAGCTCCCCAGGCTCTCAGAAGCCTGCATTTCTGCACATTGCTACTTTTTCGTTGTCGTTGTTGATTCATTTATGGACCCTGTGAGATTGTGATCTGTAACCCCGTGTACTTGTGTGAGTGTGGAATCATTCGGATAACCTGTGTGAATGTGATGGCTGAACTAGTGTGTATTTGTGATTGGGGCTAGGATTTAGATAGAATGCAACTGTGGTCTTAATATTAGTGCCATCCCGGCATTTGCCTGAGAAACCACGGACAAACCCTTCGAGGATGTCTAAGGTGGGAATCGAACACCTGACAACCAACAATGCTAGTTACTACGTCACGAGGGGGACTTCTTTCTCGTCAGACGATAATGTATGTAATGCAGTATAACTTTATTTGCTGATCTCATCAGTCTTCATACCGGGTGAGTTAGCCGAGGTCGATACGGCGTGACTGCTGGCAGTCGCTCACATCCGGGAGGCAAGGAGGTTCGAATCCCCCCGCCGGCAACCTTGAAGATGGTCTTCTGTGATTTCCCATCTTCCTTCCAGGCAAATGCCGGTGTTGGTCCCTAACTATAGACCACAGCCGCTACCTTCCAACTCCTCGTCCTTACATTCCAACTTTCCTCCCCAACGGTACTTGTAGCTCACCCATTGGGTGTCCGTATCGAAGCAGCTACAAAACTGGCGAGCCGAACATGTCCTCGGACACTCCCGGCAATAAAAGCCAAACGAAAAAAAAAAAAAAAAAAAAAAAACAGTCTTCATCTTCTTTATCTCAGCCTTTTTTCCACGGAACGTGGTGTCAGTGTTCCTTTGTTGGATTCTTCTCTTCCATCCCATGCTTCCTCCCTCTTCCATCCTTTTTCTCTGAGGTCCCCTGCAACCTTGTATTTCTATCTCAGTTGTGGTCTTCCTCTCCTCCTTGACTCCTCAATTTCCAGATTTCCAACTCTTTTCCCCACGTAGTCCTCCTCTCTTCTCAGCACCATCGGAGTCTACTCTCTTGAACCTTCTTTCCTATGGGTCCCACTTTCACTGCTCCGCTGATGTAATCAGTCTTTATTCTATCCTTTCTTGTCACTCCATAACATTTTCATTTCTGCCACTTCCATTTTCTTTCTAGGGCTTTTGTAATCGGGCAAGTATCTGCACTATATAACAGAGGTCCTCAAAGTGGGCGCGCGCCTCCTTGCGGGTGGGGGGCTACAGAGAGTGATAGAGGGGTTGGGGGAGGGGGCACAGTGTGATAAGGGGGGGACTCTGATTGAAATATTTATATTTCATATTCTATAACAAATATCGCTATCCTCATATTCAGGAGCCTATCATAGACCACCACCATTCAAGACCAATAAAATCGTACTTTTGCTGTCTTATTTCACAAGAACTGACCAGTAGATTCTAGTTAGATAGTTATTATTGCTTTAAGGGGCGGAACTCCGAGGTCATCTGCCCCTTTCTTGGTTTTGACCCTTAATTTACATGTACATTGTTTATCTGATTTCAGAAGTGCCATTACTTTTGTACTATGATTGTAATAATTTTGATTAACATGATATTGCAAAATTTCACAATATCTCTTATGAAATAGGAGCAAAAATTTTTAGTTTGAATTAAAAATCGTTCGTTTTGCATAATTCTGTTTCAGGAGACAACAATGTATTATCAGATGGCAGCAAAACCACCATCTTGAATGTGAAAAAAACAACTGCAAAACTTAGATACTAATTAACAAATTCACAAAGAAATTTGATACAATGGTCCGGCTAGCTCAAAACAGTTGCCAGCGTTTCGCCCCAGTGTACCAATGGGCTCTTCAGTTGGTTATGGTGCACCTCACCAAGACGCGTGGCTAGTATATACTGTGAAGGCCGCTGCAAGGCACAAATGTTGCCACGAGCAGTGCCAATGTACTACGGAAGTCAAAACTTCCTTTCAAAAATAATGTTAGCTTACCTTGCTAATCCATATTGGAAATATCTGTTCCCGGAGGAAACAGGATGTAAAATTGTCCGATTGAGCTATGTGCATGAACAAATTCACAAAGAAATTTGATACAATGGTCCGGCTAGCTCAAAACAGTAGCCAGCGTTTCGCCCCAGTGTACCAATGGGCTCTTCAGTTGGTTATGGTACACCTCACCAAGACGCGTGGCTAGTACATACTGTGAAGGCCGCTGCAAGGCACAAATGTTGCCACGAGCAGTGCCAATGTACTACGGAAGTCAAAACTTCCTTTCAAAACTAAAGTTAGCTTACCTTGCTAATCCATATTGGAAATATCTGTTCCCGGAGGAAACAGGATGTAAAATTGTCCGATTGAGCTATGTAATTGTTTCTCGCGACCGCCATGTTGGATTGGTGACATTGAAATCTGAAAGGCAAAGTCGAGGTCGGACGAGGTAGAAGTATGTCCATGCCAAGGTTCATTGATATCACGCCAGTTGTTTAGCTTTTATTCGGGTGGAGGATGTGGACGACGACAAAACACGGACATGAGGTGATGTCATACAGGCTAAAAGTTCTTTGAGCCACACAGAACACTTGGAAATTTAGATTGCTTGCTCTAACCCAGGCATCTCCAACCTTTTTTGGAAAAGGGCCACTGTCGTTAAGGTGAATTAGTTTGCGGGCCAAATGATTCGATTTTTTCTACCGTATATGATCTAAATTCTAAGATAAACCAATTAATTTAAAATATAGCTAATATATTATGTAATTTTTATTAAAATATTAATCATATATTAGTTAAGTTATTTTTAAAATTAAATTAAATATATATACCTACATGTTTTATTAAAATAATAGAATTAACAGTTTACCTGTCAATGTAACGCCTGGCACTGCTTCTCACGAACAAGACATCCAATATCTGGTTTGATTGATGTTGTAGCAACTCGAAGTGAACTCTCCAGATGATTGTCGGTGATTCGCGTTCTCGTTACGCATTTTACATGTTTCATCCTAGAGAACACTTGTTTGCATAGCCTATGTAGCCTATGTGCTACGGAAAGGTGATGCAAAGAAGTGCATGTCTATTAATGCCCGGATATTCAGATGAACAATGCACGTGCTCATCAGGAGTCAAAACCAAGAAAGGGGCAGATGACCTCGTAGTTCCGCCCCTTAAAACATCAACTAACAAAACCAAGAAAGGAAAAGTCGTGTAGACATGTGTTATCTTTATTCCACTGGAATTAATAGACTGCAGTAATTGTTTATCCATGGTTTTCAGGAACAAGAGATGTGAATGTAGTGGAGACAAAATAGCGTTTAGCCTATATGGAAGCTAAAAATATAAGACAGAGACAACTTGTAGTTGAATGATAAAATAGCAATTGTTGTTGTTGATTCATTTAGGGGTTTTGTGACATAGTGATCATTCAGCCACGTGTGTAGCTATAAAAAGCAGTCTAATAGCCTGTGTTATTGTGAAGCCCACTACTCGAATGGCCAAGAAGGGAATAGAACCCATATTTTCTCAATCTTGTTGTTGTTGTTGTTTCTCTTAGGACCTTTGCGACATCGTGGTCATGTAGCCTAGTGTACTTGGGTGTGTGTAGAATGTGTCTGATAACCTGTAACACTGTGATGTCTGTAGTAGTGTGTGTATTTGTAATTGAGGTAGGATTTGGGTTGGAAGCGGCCATGGCATTAAGTTAGGTACCATCCCGATATTCGCCTGGAGTAGAAGTGGGAAACCACGGAAAACCACTTCCAAAATGGCTAAGATGGGAATCGAACCCACCTCTACTCAAATTTGCCTCACGAGGCTGACTGTAGGCTACTCCGTTAGTAAGTTATTGTTGTTTAAGGGGAGGAACAGCGAGGCCATCCGCCCCCTCTTAACACAAATTACATGGTACCAATTTAGAATAGATTAAAATTTAGAGGTGAGGAGAGTGTACTCCACTCCAGCCCTAAAACCAGAATTAAATTTCTTGTCAGAGCCGGGAGTCGAAACCGAACCTTGGGGGTGACAGCTTAAAACTCGAAAAAGTGCGTGTTTTATAAACCTTCTACTTACATTTACGCACCAGATACTTTAAATACCTAAGCTGCTGAGAACGAAAATTGTGTTACTCACTAATTAGATGATGATAATAATTGTTGTTTTAAGGGGCCTAACATCTAGGTTATCGGCCTCTAATGGTTTGGGTGATAGTGATAGCCCTAATGATGATGTAATGTAATCTATAACTAAAACTAACTACACACTTAGGCCTACATACTAGAAGAAGAAATGGAAAACAGAAGAAGAATAAAGTAAATAAACGACAGGATAAAAAGAAGTGTCCTCAACCCTCGAGGATTGAGGGACTTGGAAGGAAGGAGAGCCAGGAATGGCAGATAGGAAAGGGAAAGAGGAGAGGGCCCATCCCAAAGGCAGTGGAAAAAGGGAATAAACCGTACCCAGGTCATGAAACCCTCGCAGCCGCCAACTCCCGAACTCACCAGCCGTGAGCCCTTGAAGGTGTAGCACTATCCAGGGTGCACCAAAAGTGGTGGGGCTACATACACCCTGCCTCCTTGAGGGTCTTGTGCAGAAGGCAGGGGATATCATGAAAAGACAATAAAAATAATATTTTTGGTTTTACGTCCCTTTTAACTACTGTGGCTTTTAGAGACACCGGGGTGCCGGAATTTTGCTCCCAAGGGGATCTTTAACGTGCCAGTAAATCTATTGACACGTCTCCCTCACATTTGCGCACCCTCAAATGCCAGCTGACTGCACCAGGATACGAACCTGCAACGTAGGGCCCAGCAAGCGAGAACCGTTACCGCTGAGCTACGCAGCCATTAGCCTACATGAAAAGGAAAAGATTGACCCCTCGAAGAATGAGGGTATCAGGAAAGATGAGACAAGGACCAATTAAGGTGGGAAAGTGAAAGACTCCCTAGGCCTGGGATACCCTAATACCGTCGGGGTTGGAAGAGAACAAGTGTTGACCAAGAGGGGGTGATAGGAAAGAAGACGGAGAGAAGCCCGGCACAAGTAAGCGGAAGCAATGCCGGAGTCAGTTGGGGTCCCGTGGTCGCCAACCCACGTCCCACTAGATGTGAGCCCCAGCGGGATACCCACTAATTAAAAGTAACATTCAAAAGATATTCAAACAGGGGCTGACCAAATAATTTGTACCCAGTCTCAATTAGCAGTATAAGGTAAATATCATTTCTGTATGTCAATTACTGGGGATAAAATATTATAATTTTATCGCTGTGATATTTCAACCAACCACAATTATCTTCATTCTGAGCAGAACGATACGGACTGGGCAAGAAGATTTACGTGGGAAATGTTAGTGGCATTATGATTGGCTTGGATCAGGTTGGGGGCGTGGCTTGCGGTAACGTGTGGCTGCGAGAGTCCGTTTCTTGGATAGCTCGAGGGAGGGGAGTTCTGGGAGAGCGAGTGAGAATGTGATAGAGAGAAAGAGAGAAGGTATGGTGAGGATGCCACAATTAGCAGCTGGCCAGTCAGTGAATTGGGTCGTGGGAAATCAGTGTTCACCAATCCTTGCTACACGAGTGAAAATACTATATACAGCACGTGCTTTTCGCGGCCTTCACTGTTATTCATCTTTTGCTTCTCTGGGTTTTATTAGCAAAACAAAGTGATCTCTAAATATTGAACAGAATTAAAATTGTTGAGATTTTTGTATAAACCGAAACCTTATTGAGTCGCACGAAGTGATTTAGGACGAATTTTGTGTTATTAACTGGAATGATTCTCATGTTAAACTAAACTTTTAAAGGAAATGGATTATGACTTTTAATAAACATGCCTTCTGGCAATTGTCTTTATCAGTTTAATATTACTACTAATAATAATAACAATTCCATTGAATTTCCCACAACGAACTTGTCGGAAAATCGTATGGGCACACCATTTTCTGTGAAAGATATTCTCAATCTGACAGAACAAATAGATCAACTTCCAACAGTCATGGACACGAATTATAACTTCTTCTTTGAGGACTGTGGTTCGTCTCCGAGTTATAACGGTGCTGTGTACCCTTTCACGGGGACAGATAACCAGTTGGACATTTTCTCCTGTGCTAATGCGGGTGAGTTGTATGCGGCGTTCAATAATAATAACAACGGTAAAGGGCTCGTGGTGGACTCGTATGGTGGTGCCGATGTCAGCAGTCAATACTCGACCCCCCAGCACGTTGTGGGGTGTACACCAGGTGGCCCTGGAGGGCTGCCCCAGATGACGTCACCACATGTTCAACAATTGAGTCACTTGTGTCCTCCCTATCCAGACATGGTTGAGTGCAACAGTGATACAAGTGGAGTGGCTGCGACGGGGCTTTCGCAGAACGAGAACCGTAAGTCTTAATAACACCGTCATTTATTTATGAATTTATTTATTTAATTATTATGGTGTTTGAAGATATTTTTCAGTGTTGCCTCAGTAAACAAAAGTTTGGTGCTTTTCAGTCGGTCAACACGAATGTACCCAAATGAGATGGCTTAATTTGGTTCAGTGATAACCTTATAACCGTCTGGAAACTTTCACAGTAATGTAATAATTGGAATTGCATTGCGTCTTACAGAAATAGATGGACCTGTGAGATTCTGTTACCATGGTTACCGTATTGCATTCGTTCATTATTTCATTGTAAATATACCTGTTTTAAGGTATTTATTTAACTGTGAGGCATTTAAAGAGTAAGTGAGTGCTTTTCGCTTACGCATTGGGTTATGCTGAACCTCTAGGTACCCCATATGTGTTGGTTGGTGTTAATGGGACCTTATTTTCGGTACAAAACTGGCATGGGACCTTAGCAGAATAATATACGGAGGGATATCGTATGACCTCGGATGCCGGGTGCAAGCTTTGTTATTTGACACCCAGAGGGTAGCTTGCAAGTCGAATTTCGTTGTTCCTTGAAGCACTATGAAAGTCAAGGGGGTTAGATATCTAAGCTCCTTGAACACTATAGCGCTTTCTAGTAGAGAAATGTGGAACTTTGTGTTGGCAGAAAATCCCGAGATTAATTTTGCCATTATGAACACGGCCTACTGAATTCAAATGGGTTCTTTAACATGCCAACATCGTATGAGATGGTGTCGTAATTTTTGCCGCCTTTCAAAAAATCACTTACCACGGCCAGGAGCGAACCTGCAAGCTTGCGGTTAGTAATCTGACACGATAACCACTCACCCACCGTGGCAAACTTCATGAGATTAATAAATAAATAAATTAATTAATTAATTAAATAGATTTATTAATTTATTATTAGGTCTAATCAATGTATTATTATTTATTATTCTTGTGTAATTATTTTCAGGACTAGGGAATAACCCATCTCATTTGAGTACACTCGTGTTGACCGACTGAAAAGCACCAAACTTTTATTTAAGTATGTGCTGATGCTGTGGCATATTTGCTTGTCTTTTATCTGGACGACCGGGTTTCGAATTCCAGTGCCACCGGGGTGGAATTTTCACGTCAATAATACCGTGGTGACAAGAAGGCATCCGATCTTACATTCCAAGTTCAGTCAAAATGCAACATGAGCCAGGATGGTTTGAGCAATTCTAAATAACTGAGCACCCGAAAAAATGTATTTATTTATGTACATTATTGTAGTTAGCCAAGTATTTTCGTTGTTGTTGTTTTTGACTGGTTTGACGCAGCTCTCCATGCCTCCCTGTCCTGAGCTAATCGTTTCATCTCTACATGGCTACCACACCTTACATCCGAGCTAATCTGTTTGACATATTCTAACCTTGGTCAACCCCTACAGTTCTTGTCCTCCACCCTTCCTTCCATAACTAAGTTTGCTATTCCTGGGTGTCATACCATGTGTCCTACCAACCCACCTCTTTTCTTCATGCTTACTGAGCCCAAGGTTGCAGGTTCGTATCCTGGCGCAGTCAGCTGGCATTTGAGGGTGCACAAATGCGAGGGAGCCGTGTCCGTAGATTTACTGGCACGTTAAAGATCCCCTTCGGGGCAAAATTCCGGCACCCCGGCGTCTCTAAAGGCCAGTGTAGTTAAAAGGGACGTAAAACCAATAACATTATTATTATTGTTCTTTTCCTCATTAGTGGTTGGCAGAAATATCTCTCCTCGCCCACTCGTTTTACTTCATTTGTAACTTTGTCTACATATTTGATCTTCGTGTAACACCACATTTCAAATTGTTCTATTCCCCTCTTTTCTGCTGCGCCAACAGTCTAAGTTTTACTTCCATAGAGCGCCACGCTCCAGACAAAGACTTTCATAAATGACTTCCTAATGCCTAAATATATATGTGATGTTAACAGAATTATTTTCTCTAGGAATGCTTTCCTTGCCTGAGCTAACCATTTTTTAATATCCTCTTTGCTTCATCCATCACTGGCTATTTTGCTTCCTAAGTAACAGAAGTCTCCTACTTTCTTTAGCTTTTCACCTGCCAATTCGACGTCCATGGAGGTTTCTGATTTATTTCTGCTCTATTCCATTACATTTATTGATTTTCATCATGAATTCTTCCCTCAAGACGGAGTCGACACCATACAAAAACTCATTCAAATCCTCTGGTGAGTCGGTTGCACAAGGTTACTTTAAGGAGGGATCGGTGAGGGGAGGCTGCAAACGAGAAAGCAGTGACATTTAGTTGCATTGAGGTCAGTGGCGGTTCCAGGTCTCACGGAGCCCTGGGCGATATCATAAGGCGGGGCCCAGATCAATAGGAAATTTAAATAAAATATCAAATCAAATGGAAAATAGCTTTGTAATAAGAACAAAATAAAGAATACAGTAGTTACAATATTTTGAATACACTACAGTACATTTTTTAATAATATGAAAGAATCCTTTAAGTCCCCTTGAAGATTATGTAAACTATGAAATATTAAAATATTACTTTGCGACTTTTTCCCCGGCTGAAGCCTTCTCTATTATTTCACTGAAATCATAACTTGCTAAACGGTCGTGGGAAGTCATAGCTGCACTGAAAAAGGAATATGAATTATAAATTAGTTTGAAAAGTATAATTTAATAATCAATTAAATTTAAAACAATCCATGGCGTGGGGCCTCCCGGACCGCGGGGCCCTGGGCTGTCGCCCTGATTGTGGTAACCTACCTGAAGAAACACCACACAATATCTAATTTGTCGTCGTTATCACCATCGTCATCGTTGTTCATTTCGTTTATGTTTTTTAGCCTATTTTCAATTTTGAAAAAATAGGCTTATGAGATCACCTTTTGTCCGTGTGTGTGTGCGCGTGTGTGTGTGTGTGTGTGTGTGTGAGGTGTGTGTGTGTGTGTGTGTGTGTGTGTCCCCTAATAAAATCTAAACGGCTGGAGCGATTTGAATGAAACTCGGTAAGTTCATAGCACTATTCCCGGCGACCTCGACTGTGCCCTTCAAATTTTGTTACGTCTCACCAATCCAACATGGCGGCTGTGCGAAATATTTCACTAGCATTCAATATCTCCGAAGCTATTACCGATATCGCCCTGAAATTGTGTACGGTGATAAAGGGCACTACTAGAAGTTGACCTATGAGACTTTCAAAAACCTGGTGACTACAAAACCAACATGGCGGTCAAGCGAAGTTGAGACTTTTAATAGACTTTTCTCGCGATTTAACTATCCAAACGTAATGAAACTTGGTACAGAAAATGTTTATACACATTGTAATGCACTGAAGTCTAATTTAGATCAATTGTTAACATAACCTCAAAATGGCGGCTGTGCGAATTATTTCACTGACATTCTATATCTGCGAAACTATTACAGATATCACCCTGCAATTTTGTTCGGTGATAAAGGGTACTGATACAAGTTTACCTATGTATATTTCATAAACCTGTATAGTACAAAACGAACATGGTGACCAAGCGAATTTGAAATGTTTTAATAGACTTTTCTCCTGATTTAACTCTCTAAGCGCAGTGAAATGAGGTACAGTAAATGATTTTGCAGATTGTAATTCACTGCCATCTAATTTAATTCAATTGTTTACATAACCTCAAGATGGCGGCTGTGCGAAATTTTAAAATTAAGTTTTTATTTCTTGTGTCGTAATCATGCGATCGAAGTGAAAGTTTGAATAATGAACCTAGGCAATAATTGTCCTTGAATGGTACATAACTCTATGGCCTATACATATAACAATCCTAAATGGCGAGCTTCCGAAATATTTAGACAGTTCTCAATATCTATGAATCTTTTACAGCAACCAAACTGAATTTTTATGTTCATAGAGACTATGAACATATGTTCACCTATAGGACTTTCAGTAACCTGGTGAGCACAAATCCAACATGGCGGCGACGCGAAGTATAAATAGACTATTTAAATGGACGTTTTTCGCGAATTAACTATCCGAGTGCCGTGAAACGTTGCACGTTAAATGCTTGTACAAATGTTGATCCACTGGCATGTAATTTATTTCAATTGTTTGCATAATCACAAGATGGCTGCTGTGCGTAATTTTAAAATTTCGTTTTTACTTCTTGTGTTCTAATCATGCGATTGAAGTTTGAATACCACACGTACACAATAATCTTAATGTAATAGTACAAAAATAAAAATCCAACCTGTCGACCATCTGAAATATTTAGACGGTTCTCAATATCTACGAATCTGTTACAGCAATTAAACTGAAATTTTGCATGTAGATATAGGAAATTAACATTAGCAGGATATATGAAAATAGGCTGCATAGTTCTTCACGGAACTACTTGTTTTCTTTGTGAACATATGCCATCTTGGTGATCATCCCCGAGTACTTGGGTGAGTATAGAATTCATCTAATAACCTGTGTTCCTGTGGTGATTGTAACAATTAGTGCAGCCAATTATTTGGATTGAGAACTTTAACCCGCGAGGACTGGCGCATGGGTATTTTTGACCCGAGGATTAAATAATGCTCTATATTTTCGTTTTGGTCAGCCCTTATTTCCTGTCACTTACAGTACCTTCCTTCCTAGACTTGAAATTCACCCTGCAAAAGAAACATGTCCATAGCTTTTTCAATACTCAAGTTATTTAGTCTATATATTATTTACGGTCGGGTCAGATTTACCCATGGCGCCAGTCCTCGCGTGACAATTTTCAGCTTACGTTACTCGGAACAATCTTTAAAAGAATAAGGGATAAAATCCACCTATTTTGGAGCAGCACAATCACATAACTTACGTTTTTGTTGGTCCATGTTTAGGGTGTAGGGTCACATTGGTCATCAGCTCCTTTATTCAAAAGAAACTGAGATGACTTCTTTGCCGCCACTATCACAGCCAATTATAGGTACTGTTACGAAAATGATTGTCATTTTTCTGGGTGTTAAATTTGAAAAATATAAATAAACTCATTTTATATTAGGAATATTTCATAGGAAGACACCAGGTGTAAAATTGCTTCGTTAAAAGACGTACGACTACGACAAAAAGGGAGTGGTACATTATTGGTCAAAATGACCTGGCGCCAGTCTTCGTGTTATATTTTTTCACGCCAGTTCTAAAGGGTTAAATAAGGGCTTATGGGCAGTCTGTGCTGGGAGCAACTCATCTGCAGACCTGGTGTGTGATATAATGTAGCCTCGCTTAAGTCCGTGCCAGTCCAATATCAATTAATGTAAATACGTATAAAGCCTGACTGCATTACCTACGCTAGAATCCCGTCGGCCGTCCTTGAAACGATTTTCTCAAGTTTTCCCCATTTTCAACTCCAAGCAATGGCTGGGATGGGGCCCTCCGATAGGCACGCCCACTTTATTCCATCTCCTTGTCCAGTGTCATTCATTTCATCTCTTATTAATTCCTCTCAGGAGGAAATTATTATTTCAATTTTAATTAATGGTATTTAGCCCCTTGTACTTGGGTATGTGTAGAATTTGTCTCATTACAGTCTATCCTCGATATCTCGAATTTGTCGATATCTCCAAGCTTAAATTATATGCCTGACATTTCTTTTTCTTGAACTTCACAGTGCAATATGACTTATACATCACTGAATGTTAGTATTTCGAAAAATATATTAATAAGTTCGGGGACTTCTTTCTTTTTAAATATATTTGTCGAAATACCGTACTAATAGAATATCAACATATGGTCTTTGTTTTTGTTTGGCAAGGACATTCACGCTCACGCGCTCCGCCAGTGACAGCTCAGTTCCCGGCGACCGCGCGCGCGTATGTACGACAGGATACGATGCTAAAAATCAGTATCATGCATTTTTACTCACCATGCTTTCAGTAGATGCTGAAAATGTTCCCCATCCACTGTCAAACATAACCGGCATCTCCTTATGAAGTTTCCGGTTACTTCGGTTAATTTAGCTTCAGTAAGGAAATAACGACAAGACAAAAGTTTCGAATGACATTTAATTTCCAGGGAGATCCATTCCTATAAATCGGACAATAACTCACCTGGCTAAGAGATTCAAATTTACTGGTTCAGTAAACAATAAAAATAGACGTAAATGTCGTTATTCCCTTACTGAAGCTACGTAAATTAACCGGAGTAACCGGAAACTTCATAAGGAGATGCCGGTTATGTTTGACAGTGGATGGGGAACATTTTCAGCATCTTCTGTAAGCATAGTGAGTAAAAATGCATGATACTGATTTTAAGCGCCGTGTCCCGTCGTACATAGGCTGCGCGCGCGCAGTCGCCGGGAACTGAGCTGTCACTGGCGGAGCGCGTCAGCGAGAATGTCCTTGCCAAGCAAAAATAAAGACCATGTATTTTAAAGTAGTTTATGTTCGACAATGTCGAAATGTAAATATTATATCTCAAAAAACTGTGTCATAATGAGGGTCATTATAACAATATTTTTTCATTATGAAACAGTTTCTCCCACCAATCAGAGCTCAAGAAACAGTTGTTTGACCAATTAGATGAGTATAGCATCGCACCTGCGCTGAATTCCAAGGCCTTCTAATTTAAATTTCATTGCGAGGCCTAGTGTCTTAGAGGGGTAATCGAGGAGGCCATGGTCAAATACAAGGTATTCTGTGTGTCCCATGCGCTCTGTTCAGTACATAAACTGGCGAAATCTCGACAGATATTTATGAATATTTATGTTCGAACATAAGATAGGTATAATAATTATCGTCGAACATAAACAGTCGTATGCCTATAATGGTAATTAAGACACTCGTATGGAAATTAAAAACTCGCATACGCTCGTTTTATAAAAATACTCGTGTCTTAATTATTGCCATTATAGGCTCGTTGCACAATGTCTAACTATTGTCTAATTGCACATCAATTCATATATTTACAAGTTTTTCATTAATTTAAATTAACACTATTTGTAAGGATATCCATTTTTTCTGACAATGCTTAACTAGTTTTTAAGGTATGATATTTTTCACACTGAGGATGGAATCATTGATATTCCGAAACATGTAACTTACGTCGTTTAATATTTCATTAAACAACTTCCCATAGTAATGATCAGGCCGATTTTCAATTTACCAATTCTATCAATCAATACGGATATATCTATTTACCATTTCTTTACGCATTCTATTATGTCATCTTTCACAAACTATTATTTTATATTATCAAACTAAAGTTCAGATTTGTGACAGATCTATTTTTATAAAAACATGTTAATAGGAAAGACTAAGTTTAAAAGTGGTTTTCAAAAGCTTTGATGGCTGGGAGCGTGGCTCATCGTAACGTTCTCGCTTGATGTGACCAAGGTTTCAGGATTGAATCCTGGCGCAGTCAGCTGGCATTTGAGGGTGAGCAAATGCGACGTAGCTGTGTCAGTAGATTTCCTGGCACGTTTAAGATCCTCCTTGGGGCAAAGTTCTGGCACCCCGGCGTCCCTAAAAGGGACGTAGAACAAATAACATTATTATTATTATTGTTACTTTTTTAAAAAATCGTTTCGGTCGTCTATGGACCACGTTATTTCAACTGCCTTTTCCCTCCTTCTTTCACATTGGCCCAGTATTCGCGCATTCTTCTTCGGTGAGCTTCCCTTCGTTCTTCGGTCCACTTCTTGCCGGTTTTCAATATAGGTTTTGGCTGAAAACTCTGTATCTCCCCAAGTTTCTTCTTCAAAGAGTCACGTTCCAAGATGTCCTCATGTGATATCCCCAGTTCTTGTAGGTCTTTTTCCACCTCTGTAAACCAGATCCCTTTGGTTTTCTTTCCCACAAAGTAGGCACAGATTCGATTGAACAATCTTCCGGAGGTCATTCGTGTTAAATAGCCACAAAAGGAGAGTCTTCTTTTGAGAATGGTGTCCGTTATTTTCTCCACATGTAGATAGAGTTCATCGTTGTGTCGTCTTCTATACTCTCCTCGTTCCTTGACCGGGCCCAAGATCTTTCTCAGAATCTTCCTCTCTCTGGCTTCGAGTTGTTCTGCCAGGCCTTTCTTATTCATCGCCAGGCATTCTGATGCATATAACGCCTCCGGGTGAATAACGGTAACGAAGTGCCTCAGTTTGGCCTTGAAGGACATTGATCGTGATTTGTTATTATTATTATTATTATTATTATTATTATTAAAAGCTTTGTCGTAGCTTTTCTATTAGTTTTTTCTTTTCTTATTTGAAAAACTGAAGAAGGCCATAATGTGTCCGAAACTGGTATTTGATTATTAAATATTAATTTAAAGAGATTATTGACTAAGATTTATTAAAGGAATCTCTTATACAGTAGGCCTATGCATTTTTTGAACGATTAATTTTTGACACTGTTGCAACTTTAAGGGCGTCGAAAGATCGACTTCGCAACATACTGTATAACTGGCCATGACTGAAGCCTTGATGAGGCAAATAGACCCATTCACGTTCCTGAGTTTCCCCTTCAGCTTTATTGATTGTGATAAAGTACGCCAAGCGAATTTGAAATTGGAAAATTGAAGTGTTTTATCGGAAGATGTTAAAAAAGTCGAAGGTTTATAGCTCTCTGCCCATTAAGTGATTTGCCTCCACATTTACTTACTCTAAAAGTTTGAGCCATAGAGCCACAACAATAGTTCCCCCCTTTTAACTCTCATAAACAAAGATCTCAGTAAGACGCGGCGGGATCCACCGTTTCTCTAGTGGAATAGACCCATTGTGCGCAAGCGTGGGAGCGACAAATATTAATTTTTCGAGTTTGAGGCTTCAGTCTTTTGACTGGTTTGGTGCAGCTGTCCATGCCTCCCTGTCCTGAGCCAATCGTTTCATCTCTACATAGCTACCACACCCTACATCCGAGGCAATCTGTTTAACATATTCTAACTTGGTCTACCCCTACAGTTCTTGTCCTCGACCCTTCCTTCCTTAACTAAGCTTGCTATTCCTGGGTGTCTTAGTATGTGTCCTACCAACCTATCTCTTCTCTTCATTAGCAGTCGCCATAAACATCTCTCCTCTCCCAATAGTCTTAATACATCTTCGTTTGTAACCCTATCTACCCATCTGATCTTCATCAGCCTTTTGTAACACCACATTCCAAACGTTTCAATTCTCCTCTTTTCTGCTGCACGAATAGTCCAAGTTTCACTTCCATATAGCGCCTCACTCCAGACAAAGGCTTTCAAAAATGACTTCCTAATACCTAAATCTATATTGGAAGTTAACAGATTCCTTTTTTGTAGAAATGCTTTCCTTGCCTGAGCCAACCTACATTTTATGTCCTCTTTGCTTCGCCCATCACTGGTTATTTTGCTTCCTAAGTAACAGAAGTCGCCTACTTCCTTCAGATTTTCACCTGCCAATTTGATATCCATAGAGGTTTCTGATTTATTTCGGCTGCATTCCAATATTTTTGTTTTACATTTATTAATTTTCATCATGAATTCTTTCCTCAAGACAGAGTCCATACCATTCAAAAGCTCATTCAAATCCTCAGGCGTGTCCGCCAAGATGACGATGTCATCAGCAAATCTCAGAGTTGAACTTATTTCTCCTTGAATCTTCACTCCCACTTGCCTTACACCTTTCTGAATACCAGCTTCTCTCTCATGTCCTTCAACTCGAATGACAGCTGTCTGGTTTCAGTATAGATTGTAGATCACCCTCCTATCCCTGAACTTTATTCCAATTATTTTCAAAATGTCAAACAATTTAGTCAAATCAACGTTATCAAAAGCCTTTTCTAAGTCTACAAATGCCATGAACGTTCTCTTATCTTTCCTTATTCTACCTTCCAAAATCAGCCTTAATAATTCTTAATAATTTAAAAAGATACCCTAACATATATTTTCCTTTTCAAGACAGTCTGCAAAATTTACATGCCAAGAGCTCTTGATAGAATGCTTTACGAAGTCAATCGGTTATGACGTCATCTCAATCTCGCGGTAACAAATAATATCAGCTTTGAGTTTTAACCCCTTATAGGTCTGTATATTTTCCACCTACTGTAAGGAAAATTATTTATATTGTCAGTGACAGGCTACTGATGATTGAATTATTCAGCCATAGGCCTATATCAACGACTTTTTATTTTATTTGAAAGTCTATTTCTGAAAACTTAGACCTAAGGTGCATGCTAATATTATTTCTTTAAATAATAACAATTAAAATTCAAAAGTAAAAAATATGATTTAAAAAAGAATTAAAAATAAATATGCTAGCAAAAATTAACGTTAAATAATCTCATAAAATGAATATTATAATAATTTTATAATCTTAATTTTGACATTAATGAATAATATAAAAATAAAATTAACAAATAAATATGAACATTAAAACGTCAAAGAAAAATTACAATTAAACAAAAATAATTAAAATTAAATTAAAATATAATACAAATAAAATATCTTCAATAATAGTCTGCCCTGTAAAAGGTTAAATATCTATATCTATTTTATTTAATCGTATGGTTATTTATACAATACACAATTATACATAATAAGCTATATTCAAACTTTAAAGTCCATCTTTCTCAACCATTCGGTTAAGTCGGGTGTGAGAGCGAACACATCGTCAGGAATGCCAGCTTACGAATAAAGGGGACAGCGTTGGACCAGATGTTCGATCGTCTGTTCTTCCAGGTTACACTCACACATTGGTGAGCTGATCCAGCCCCACTTGTACCTGAAATAATTGCTGAAACCATGTCCAGTCCTCAGCCTGTTGATGCGGCACCAGAAGTTCCTCGGTAAGTCAAAGCCGTTTGGTTTCTTCGTGGGATCAAGATGGTGGGCATTTGTTCCCAATGTATTAGTTGACTACTCATGCTTCCAGCTTTTATTTAGGTCAAATCCAGCAGTAATTAGTTGCCTCGCAGTGACACTTACTGGTCTTCTAGATTTCAGTCGTTGCTGTGATGGACGGCTGAATTGTTGGTGCAATGGCAAAGAGGGTGATGCAAAGATTTTCTTAGCTTCCATTAGTAGAGCTTGCTTCCTTCTTAAGTGTGGTGGAGGGATGTTACACAGCATGGGTAACCAGTCACATGGAGTTGATTTGATTGAACCAGTAATGCAACGCATTGTATCATTCAATTTTGTGTCTACTTCTTCACATGTACGCTTTCCAGTACAGTACTCAGCAGCCGAGTAGACAATACTGATGGCAGATAAGCGTAAACAGTCAGCAGAGGCTCCCCAGGATGTACCACTGAGCTTATGCAATATGTTGTTTCTTGCGGCGACTAGATGATTAAGTTCATATCATTACGTTACTTAGATAATGTAATAAAGATGTGATCTACTTTTATTACATACAGTAGGCCTACATTTAGGCCACTTTATGTTGTAAGCCTACATAGGCTTCAATATTTTCCAACCAGTAGGTTGTATCACAAATTTATCAATTAACCCTTCAGAACTGGCGTGGAAAAATATAACACGAGGACTGGCGGCGGGTAGTTTTGACCCGTAGTGTGTCATTCCCTTTTTGTAATAGTCGTACGGATTTTATGACCCATTCATAATGTCATTGCCGCTGAGTGTGGCTTCGTCAGCGTTTGTTGTTTATTGTAGCATGAGCTCCACGGGGCGAAGCGGAGGACACAGCGATGACAGAGTGCAGTCCGCACATAAGTCAAGCAGCATTGCGTCAGATAAGCGTAACAGGAGCACATGTTACCACGGACAGTTAAACGATGACTGAGGTTACTGGAGCTGAGTCATATCCTACTCGCGCAACTGTTCCTGTCAACGAAGCAGGCTGACGTGTAACACAAGTAAACAAAGAATAGTTCTCATCTTGACCGCCGGCAATCAAGTCGTGAAAGGGTAATAATGAAGTAGGCTAATTTTACACCTGGTGTTTTCCTATGAACTGTTCCCAATATAAAATGAGGTTTATTTTAATTTTTCAGATTTAACACTCAGAAAACTAACAATAATTTTCGTAACCGTATAATTAGTCTTGATAATGGCGGCAAAGCAAGTGATATATTTTTTTTTGAACAAAGGATGATGATGATAATTGTTCTTTTAAGGGTCCTAACATCAAGGTTATCGGCCCCTTGAACAAGGAGCTGATGACCAAAGTGTCCCTAGACCCTAAACATTGATGAACAAGAACGTGAGCTATGTTTTTGTGCTGCACCACAATAGTTGGAATTTCCCCCTTATTTTTTTTATAGATTGTCCCGACTAACGTAAACCGAAAATTGTCACGCGAGGACTGGCGCTATGGGTAAATCTGACCCGACCGTAAATAATACAGAAATAACTTGAGTGTTCAAAAAGCTATGGACATGTGTGTTTTGCAGGGTGAAGTTCAAGGCTAGGAAGAAAGGTACAGTAAGTGACCGGAAATAAGGGCGGACCAAAACGGAAATATAGACCATTATTTAAGCTTCGGTTCAAAAATACCCACGCGCCAGTCTTCGTGGGTTAACTACATTTCTCTATAACTCAAATTTTCCCCTAATGATAGGAAATATCGACGTTTGATTGCAGTAGTGTGTGTTGAGGTAGGACAGGGAAAGGGGCGACCGTGATGTCCACTTTGGAACAATCCCCGCACTTGCCTAGAGTGAACGTAGGCCCTACCTCCTATGCGGAGGCTCTGAGTTTGGTTGTTGTGGCCTTAAGGGGCGGAACAGCGAGGTCATCTTCCCCTTATAATTGAGATAAGTTGATACAAATGTAGATAATTTTATAATTTAAGAGGCGGGGATACCTAAATATAAAAGCCTAGAAAATAATAAAACAAAAAAATTAAATGAAACTAATTATCTCTACATAGTATAAAACAAAATCCCCGCTTCGTGGATGTAACGGGTAATCTCGAGAACCACTGGATGGGTTTTGATGCGGTTTTCATCATTCTGTAAAGGATTTCTCGAGGAAGGTGTCTGTAGAAAAACATTCATTGACGACCAAAGGAAGCTAAGCAGTGACGATTTCAGTGAATCGAGTCGAAGAAAAAACTGCCATCCGTGTGCCTTTTACCACGCTCGGTAAACCGTTAAAAATATCTATATAAGTTACTATGAGTGCAAGAATTGTTCAGAATGAAAAGTTCTACACAACATTCTCGAACAGCATATCTCTATCTTTAAGGGGGCTCATACACCGCCGGTTGTCAAAATTTAAGTTTTTTTAAACGTTTAAATGAAAGAAAATACCTTTCTCAATATATCTCTTAAGTTTTATAAGTAAATTCAGTGTTTTGGCAGAGATATAGCGTATTACGTGAGACCATGCGCCTATCTGTCAATGGAGTGTTTAATATTCAAAGCTGTTTATCCGAAAGGTTGCTTTTTTGGGAGGAAAAACAGAATATCTCGTGAACTATGTGATGAAACTGGATGGAAGTGGGTAGATACAGTTCAACATATGATCCCTAGAGGATGAACCTCATTTATGAAATTATCTTAAAAAATAATTGAGATATACTTGGAAAATTAAACAAAAAACTGTTCATTTTTTGAAAGACAAATTTAATATTTTAAAAAAATATATACTATTTACAATATAACATTCATGGTGGTTCATCCTCGCTATTTATGCGTTTACTTTACATGAAAAAAATATTCATTCCACTCAGACTGGTATTTCTTGTTAAATCGTGTTTTTTTTTGTGATTCACGGAGTTAAAAATATCACGAATATTATCCTTTCAATATATCACGAAATACTTTATATACTGCTCCTCTCTCTAAATTAGATGAAAGCTCTATGTATTTAGTATAAATATGTCAGTTTTCATAACTGTATGTTACATATTAGAGAAGCTACTGTATGATATGATTCGTAACTGTATGCGAAAATTCCCACTGGCGGTGTATGACCCCCTTAATGCATCGCCCACTGTAGGTGTTTTTACGTTTTAATTTCTTCCAACAATCTCCATTCAGTGGAAATTCAAATTACTAGCTTCGGAGCGAGTTTACGAGCTAGAGAACGAGCCTATCACCCCAGCTTCGGCCAGTGTTAAACTGTAGAGTTAAGACTTCAGAGAAGAGTGGATGTGTTTGGAGTTTCGCTGTTCACCTTAGATTTTCTGAATTGCGTCTGGGACCTGCCGTCTGTGCACCGGGGTAACCGTTAAAGATACCGGGCGAAGCCTAGGCGTGTTGCTGGGTATAATAATAAACAAAAGAAAATACGGAAAACAAAAAATCGGAGATTCAAAAAAGAAAAAGTTCTTTAAGAAATTACACACTTGTGAATTTAAATTGCTGGCCCTAATCCACTCTCGGTTTTCCCGGCTCTGTGAGGGATTCTAGAAACTTCCCTCACGGCTGGAAAGGGCTGCATTCAGCCTCGTGAGGACATTTGAGTATCCATCTGACAGTAAAACACCGCCCCTTTCACTGAAACCAAGATTAACAACCGAGGGGATGCAATGCACAAACCACGCGTCATCCCATGAAGTAATAACACACTTGAGATTGAGAATTTAAATTGCTGGCCCGAACCCACTCTCGGTTATCCCGAATGGTAGGGCAGCGGTCGTTTGGTTGGCCAGGGACCTTCAAGGGCTGTGGTGGCACGGGGTTTGGTTATAGAAGAGGGAATACATAGTCAGTGTTCCGTATTCATCAAAAATCATATTAATTACGAACATTGATGAGTAGAGATCGCTGTCAGTCTCGATAATGAAATGAAATCAGCTGTACAATGCTTTCTAACTGGACACAAAACTATTGATTTAACATTATTTTATTATTTGGGATAATGAGGAAAACATTGTTTTCGAACGTCGTAGCTGATTGCGATTTCTAATTATTGATCGGTGATGATTATGATGATAGGCAAATAATAATAATAATAATAATAATAATAATAATAATAATAATAATAATAATAATAATAATAATAATAGTTATAATAACTAGTTGAGACCCATCAAAACATGACGAGCAATGGAAAAATTATTTACTGAAGTACGGTAGCTTCTTATATAAGTTACATTCTTTGTAAGATTACTTTTTGGCACTAGTGCAACTTTAAGGGCGTCAAAAGACAGCTCTCTCAACATTGCAACATAATGCTGGTCATGACTGAAAACGTGATGAGGTAAATAGACCAATACGTTCCAGAGGTTTCCTTGAGCTTTATTGATTGCGATAAAGTATGCTGAGCGAATAGGAAATTGTTGCTCATTAAAAGAAAATGTACTGTACCTGTAAGTGTTTTATCGGAAGGTGATAAATCAAGTCGTAGGCTTTGAGCTCTCTGCTTAATATTACTGCACCAATTATATCCAAATCCAAGCGATTTCTTATATATTTCTTACAATTAATATGTTTCCATATAGGAGTCCTTGGGAAACGTTCAGATTTCTGAGGAGCATAACTATGGCTCAAACGTTCGGAGTATGTGGAGGCGAACCACTTAATTCCAAGGAATTGAAGAATTGTATAGCAAGGAAATGAAGTAGCTGGCTCTCATCTTCAGTATCTAATCTGTTAACGCTGAATGTGTTTGAACAACTGGATACAAGTTCAATGACTTTTAAATTAATATCATTACATTGTTGCAGCCAGTCAAATATTATATATTCGAACAGATCAATTTTACCATCACAACAGTAAAGGCCAAAGTAACCACGCGTAGATTTTACGCAAGAGACATACAATGTAGAACAATGTTTACATTTAATCGTCAAGGACCTTACACTGTACTGCATAATATCTGGAATTGTTTCTGAAATGGCCTATGTATATTGGATTTTAAAAGTGGCTTCGTATTATTCGATAACAGTATAGTGTCCTGCATCAAAGAAGCCGCTAAATATTAAATGGCAAATAATACTTCCATTGCCGAAATCAACAGCGTAGTGGTTGGATCCTCAAAAGGCACTGCCGTTAGGTTATGTGGGTATATACTCACAAATACCCCAGGCAGCGCTATATTGAGGCGTACTAGGCAAGAAGAGGAGTGAGGTAGTTTGCCATTGCTTTCATCACTGAGTCAGTACAGCAGTACTAACCCTAACAGCATCCACAGGCACTGACTGTGCCCTGAATGTCATTACTAAGCACCACCCATACCTCAGTAGCTTCCATTATGATCACAGCCATGAGTGAGACTGAGACATCGGTGAAAAGCCACATTTTACTCTAGCCTGTGCCAACTGACAAATGCAAATGTACTGCATTCATCAAGAGATGGCAAACAGGCCATAATAAAAAATCATTAAACAATTTTCTTATACATTGAAGTTCAACAGGACCAGTGTATTCTCCGTCCAGAGACTTCCATACCCAAGTTGGTTGCTGAAGAGAATGCGATGAGACTGATCGCCTATAGAAAAAATCCTTAATTGTTCTTGCCAGCGACATTTTTGAAATAGCTCGAAAACGTAGCTAAGAATGACGTTCTTCATTTTGATATAAACAGTATGAAACTGCTATAAATAAGCAATTTCCATCACCTGTTAGAGGTTATGGCAGTACATTTTGCAGGGGAACATAGAATCACTTCGTCGACTACTGGAATGAGCATAGGCCAATACTCAATACAGTACTCACTTCGGCAGTCACCCTAATGGAGGCAGTTTTAGAAATCTATGTCCCATGCATGCCAAAAATCGTATTAACATATGGAAGCCCACCCTTTTTGGCTATCGCCCCGGAGACCCGGGTTACCTTCCCTGCTGTGCCAAGAAATTTAATTCTGGTCTGAGGGCAAAAACGGGGCACACTCAGTCTCTTGAGGTATAACTAAGTAGAGGAAGGTTCGATTCACACTTCAGCAATCTCGGATGTGGTTTTCCGTGGTTCCCCACTTCCACTCAAGGCAAATACCGGGTTGGTTTCTAACTTAAGGCCTCGGCCGTCTTCTTGCCATTCCCCACCTTAATTACAAATAAACACATTAATGCAGCCATCTCAATAACACAGGATATCGCGAGAGAATTTTACACATACACACCAAAGTACACGGGGTTGAGTGACCACGATGTCGGAGCCCTTCAAATGAATTATGTTTGCCAAGTGTCTCTCATGGCGAAAGCAATTGTGGACACGCGCGAGTGCCTGGAAAACTAATTTTTTCTTTAATAATTTAAGAGTATATCGACGATGCATAATTATAACTTTTAGTCTAGGACTAACTTGACCACTGAAGCATTAGGAAGAAATTGCAATATTAAGGTACATACACAACATACACATTCAACAGTCAGTTAATGTTCTACAACAGTTCCCTTCTTTTATAATTCTATTCCAGTATACATATCGTGCAAACATCATAGAAAATATTTCCCTCCTTTATAATTCTCATAAATAAC
This sequence comes from Meconema thalassinum, assembly GCA_946902985.2. NCBI lineage: Eukaryota > Metazoa > Arthropoda > Insecta > Orthoptera > Tettigoniidae > Meconema > Meconema thalassinum. Next base: position 415,887,406 of record OX336393.1, read on the forward strand.
TATCACGTGAAAACGCGCCATTTCTTGTGTTTTAAATATATCGATGCATTGGTGCCGCAATTTGTTGTCAGTTACTGGAACTACATGGGCGAGGTACTGCCATCTGTTGTCAGTTACTGGAACTGATTGCAGATATTCAAACGGCGTATTTGGGACAACAGTTAGTAGCTCTTGATCACATGCTCTAATGCATTGGTAAAACGGAAATAAAACGTATTGATGGGGAATGTAGAAATATGTATCTTTAATTTAAAGCAAACAGCATGCAAATCAGCCCGGTAAAAGTCGCTGTCGGATTGTAGATAGAATGCATAATTGTCGTATATGGACGAATAGCATTATGTGCAAGTTAATTTCGTGAAATAAAATACTAATAATTGTTGATTTAAAGAAATCAATAGTGATGGCACATAACTTATAGACTACATATAGATACCTTTTTGTCGCCTCCGTAGCGTAGCGGTCAGCATGGTTAGCTGCCGCCCCGGAGTTCCTGGGTTCGATTCCCGGCTCTGCCACGAAATTTGAAAAGTGGTACGAGGACTGGAACGGGGTCTACTCAGCCTCGGGTGGCCCAAATGAGTAGAGGGGGTTCGATTCCCACCTCAGCCATCCTCGAAGTGGTTTTCCACTTCGTCTTCGGGCAAATGCCGGGATGGTACCTTCTTCAAGGCCACGGACGCCTCCTTCCCTCTTCCTTGCCTATCCATCCTAACCATCCCTTACCTTCCCTCATGAGGCCCATGTTCGCTTTGCAGGTGAGGCCGCCTGGGCGAGGTGCCAATCCCACCTCACCAGTTGTATCCCTTCCGATTCGATGTTCCCCGCTCTAGGACACTGCCCGTAGAGGCGGTAGTGGTGAGTTCCCTCGCTGAGTCCAAGGTTTCCACCAACCTGGAGGGTAAACGACAAAAAAAAATTAAAAAAAAAATAGATACCTTTCATCAAAATCACATTTCATAAAAATCGGTCCAGTGGGGGTTGTTGGCGATTTACAAAAGAAAACGCCTGGTGTTTAAAATATATAGATAAGATGTCAACATAAAACACGGTGAATTCGTTACTTGACGGGAATGATAAAAGTAAAATATGTTTCGACAATGTAATACCAATTTTATGAACAAAGAAAACGGAAATAATATGAAAACATATCCGAGGTGGGATTCGAACCATCTCGACGATGTTTAATACAAGATTCCGGATTGTACCGCTAGCCCCTCGGCTATCCAGACAACGTAGTTGGTGTGCAATATTAAGCGAGCTAAACAGCATACACACACAACTAACTGTCAGTCTTAAGTTCTTCCACTCTTCGCTTATTTTATAATTATGTTTTAATGTGTATTGTGGAAACATCATAAACAATACTGAGGACCCTTTTTTAATTCTCATAAACCAAGATCTCAGTAAGACGCGAGGGAAACGCCATTTCCCTCGTTGAAAAGAGTCTTTGGGCGCAAGCGCGGGAGTGGCAAATATTATTTTTTTCTTTAATAATTTAAAAATATGCCCTAATATATATTTTCCTTTTAAAGACCCCTGCAAATCTACATGCCAAGAGCTCTCGTTAGAATGCATTACGAAGTTGATTGGTTAAGACGTTTTCTCAATCTCGATGTAACAAAAATTACCTTAGTGTTTTAATATATAAGAAGATGGGTTCTGTGAAATACTAAATAACACCTCCTGCGCTTTACGTTGCCACTAAAGACAAGGTAGAATTTCCAAGAAACTTAAAATATAAATGGACTAGAGAAAGCTCTGAAGTAAATTTTCAGTGTTGCCAAATTAACAATGATGATAATAATAATAATAATAATGATAATAATAATAATGAATCAGTTACGTCAACAATAAAAAGGAAAACGTTGTTGTTCTATGGACATATATTCAGAATGTCCAACGATCGTCTAACAAAGAAAATTTGGAATTTCGTGAAACCAAAGAGGAAACAAGTAGTTCCGTGAAGAACTATACAGCCTATTTTCATATATCCTAATTATGTTAATTGCCTCTATCTACATACAAAATTTCAGTTTGATTGCTGTAATAGAATCGTAGATATTGAGAACCGACTAAATATTTCGGATGGTCGCCATGTTTGATTGTTAAATGTATAGGCCATAGAGTCATGTACCATTAAAGGAAAATTATTGCGTAGGTTCATTATTCAAACTTTCACTTCGATCGCTTGATAACGATACAAGAAATAAAAATTTAATTTTTAAATTCGCACAGCCGCCATCTTGAGGTTATGTAAGCAATTGAACTAAATTAGATACCAGTGCATTACATTATGTATGAACATTTCTTGTACCAGATTTCATTGGGTTTGGAACATTAAATCGCGTGAAAGGTATATTTAAAATTTTCAAATTCGCTTGGCTGCCATGTTTGTTTTGTAGTTAACCGCTTTTTGAAAGTGTTATAAATAAACTTCCAGTAGTGCCCTTTATCTCCGTACAAAATTTCAAGGTGATACAGCTAATGGTTTCAGAGATATAGAATGCCGGTGAAATATTTCGCTCATTCGCCATCTTGTGGTTATGTAAACAATTGAACTAAGTTAGATGTCGGTGCATTAGAATGTGTATAAACATATACTGTATCAAGTTTTATTGCGTTTGGTTGGTTAAATCGCGAGAAACGTCTATTTAAAAGTCGCAAATTCGCGTGGCCGCCATGTTGGTTCTGTAGTTACCAGGTTTTCAAAAGTCACATAGGTAAACTTCTATTAGTTTCCTATATCACCGTATTAAATTCCAGGGTGATATCGGTAATAGTTTCGGAGATACTGAATGCTGGTAAAATATTTCGCACAGCCGCCATGTTGGATTGGTGAGACGTAACAAAATTTGAAGGGCACGGTCGAGGTCGCCCTTAATAGTGCTATAAACTTACCGAGTTTCATTGAAATCGCTCGAGCCGTTTAGAATTTATTAGGGGGGGGGCACACACACCTCACACACACACACACACACACACGCACACGCACACACACACGGACAAAGGTGATCTCATAAGCCTATTTTTTTCAAAATTGAAAATTGGCTAAAAATTGGCAAGGTTCGAAGAATGTAACAAAGACCTTATAGAAGTTGGTATTCCGGATTGCAAAATTATGAACAGGTGTGAATTCAGACACCTAATCAAAAATTACCAGGGATTTAAGGTAGGGGCAGAACCCAAAAGACGGAGGGGACCTCCTTCAGATGATCGGAAGAAGGCGCTGAGTGATGGGCTCAAGAGATACTGGCAGGACATCAAAGATGGCAGACGATCTACAACGAAATATTGATTTTGATTGTTACTCCGTAGTCCATAGTGGCTCAATTCGAATGTAAAATAATAATAATAATAATAATAATAATAATAATAATAATAATAATAATAATAATAATAATAATAATAATAATAATATCGTATGGCCTCGGAGTCCGGGTGCAAGCTTTGTTAATTGACGCCCAGAGGGCAGCTTGCATGTCGAATTTTATCGCTCCTTGGAGCGCTATGAAAGCCAAGAAGGTTAGATATCTAAGCTCCTTGACACTATAGCGCCTTCTAGTAGGGAAAGGAGGAACGTTTTGTGTTGGCGGAAAATCCCGAGATTAATTTTGCCATTATGAACATGGCCTACTGAATTCGAATGGGTTCTTTAACATGCCAACAACGTATGACATGCGTGCCGTGATTTTTGTCGCCTTTCAAAAATCACTTACTCCAGCCAGGAGCGAACCTGCAAGCTTGGGGTTGGTAGTCCAGCACGATAGCCACTCACCCACCAAGGCAAGCAATTAGGCAGAGGCGGTTCTAGCCCTGGGGGGGGGGGGGGCAGTTTTAGTGAAATAATTATTTTAAAATTCCTTGGTTACTAAATAAATTGATAATTTGCAGATATAATTTTTATGATATAAAACAAACTAATGCATTTAATTAAGTTAATTTTTCTTTCAATTTCAAGATATATTTTATTATATGTAATTTAAACACTCAATTGAAATCATATATAAATATAATATTTTTAAAATGCGTAGTGCATACACCAAGATCAACATATTTAGATACTGTATTTCTTTACAACAACACTCAGTCAAAACGGTCTGCATTCAAAGTCTGACAGACGACAAAGATGCTGTTTTCTGTTTTCCGTGTCGTCCTTTCCTTCAATATGATTCAAGCAATGCTGAACATGTTTTCACTAAATCTGGATTTTGCAATTGGGAAAGAATGGGAGAAAAACTTGCAAAGCATGCTGATAGTGATTGTCATAAATCTTCAATAGTAAAGTGGAACAGTTTTCTGGAAAGTGAACTTTGTGGCACAGTGATTTTGAAGCTCAGCGAGAAACACAAAGATGACATATTGCGTAACCACTCAGCCTTGGCAACAATGGCCCGAGTCGCATTACTTTGTGCTCGGCAAGACATTGGGCTTAGAGGTCATCGCCAAACAGTTTCGAATGACGATAGTGGTAATAATAAAGGGAATTTTGTGAATGGGTATGTAAACAGAGAGGAGTAATGTATTTTCAGAAACGTTTTGCTTCAGTTAAAGCAGCCCTAGAGCTTTTTCAAAGTCAGCTAACAAGAAAGAGGCAGCATAAGCAAAAGGTTTGTTGAAACAGCTTTGTAAAGTGAAGGTGATGTTTGTGTTACAAATCTTTTCTGATATTCTCGAGCTTGCCAATAGAGCCTCTATGTTCTTACAACAAAAACATGTGGACTTCGGAGGGGCACATAGATTGATCTATGGTCTTGTAAAATCGTTGCAAGAAAAACGAAATGATGATTATTTTAAGGAATTATGGGTGGTTACATGTGACTCTGCTCAGTCGTTAAGCGTGAAAGTTTATAAACAATCTAGAGTCTCAAGTATTCCAAAGAAATTTTCAGACTACGTTTTATTAATGCCAGTCTCTGCGGAGAAAGAGGAGGAAAATGTCAAATTATCAGAGACATGTAAAAGAAATCTTTTTGAAATATTAGAAAACATGGTAGAAGAGTTACAGCGTAGATTTATTGAAAATTATTTTGTGTGCAATGCAATGGATGCCTGTAACCCAAGAAGTGAAAACTTTTCAAATTTTGAATATATTCTCACGTTTTGTGAAAAGTATAATCTAATCTTCACAGACCCTAAGGTGCTACAGACTGAAATCAGTTTAGCTAAGAATGTATTTAGAGGCAAATATCCAAACACTTCCTCATTCTTTTTTTCTGAACTTCTGAAAAAAGAAGTTGCTTTTCCACAGCTACTATTATTTTTCAAGTTGATGCTGACTCTTCCTGTGTCATCTGCTTCTGCTGAGCACAGTTTCTCTGTCATGAAACAAATAAAATCCTATTTAAGATCAACAATGGCATCAAAAAGGCTTTCCAATCTCACAATTCTTTCAATTGAAAGAGAATTAAGTGGAAAATTACTTCAAGACCCTTCTGATATAGTGAACCAGTTTGCCCAGAGTGGAAACAGATGAATATTATTGCTCAATATTATCTTATAATGCATCTCTGTCCTATGGTAACTAACTTTCGGTTCTCATTTATTGATCATGGTTAGTTCTGGATGCATTAAATAATATGGCATAGTTGTATGTGTGTAACTGAACATGTTAATGGTTGTGCTAATGTTGCCCTTTGTATTTTCACAAATATGGTTACTTTTCTATTGAGTTCTGTCACCCAAACTTTCAATTCCAAACCCCCCCCAGATTTAAGCTTCTAGAACCGCCACTGCAATTAGCAATAATTAATGGACTTATCTTCAGTCGGTCGACAGTGTTTATGCCTAATTATATTAGGCCAGAAGTATAAAACTCTACCTGATGAAAATACAAGAGTGATTAATTACTCTTAAGCACTCTTTCTCCTCTTGTAACTGATGCATAACAAAGAGATGGATTGAGTGTTCACGCCTGATTCGCTGAAGCTATTTTAATTAATCTTGGCAAGGATTTACTACTACCCTGTCCAATAAAGACTATGCTACCATTCCTACATGGCAGCCACGCGAAATATTTCACTGGGAATCAATATCTAAGAAACAATTACTGCAGAAAGAAATCCACAGCCTGCTTCCAGTCTCCGACCGGGTCAGGAATGGAATGAATGAAGCCCCCATCTAGCGGCGAGGATATGAACTGTGCCAGCTGCCGAGGCCTGACGCACTCCTCTGGGGCAATGATTAAATGAATGACAGATGAAATGAAATGATAGTGGAGAGTGTGGCTGGAATGAAATTTTGACAGGGAAAACCGGAGTACCCGGAGAAAAACCTGTCTGTCTCCGTTTTGTCCAGCACAGATCTCACATGGAGTGACCGGGATTTGAACCACGGACCCAGCGGTGAGAGGCCTGCGTGCTTCCGCCTTAGCCACGGAGGCTTACAAACAATTACTGCAATCCAACTGAAATTTTGTATGGTGATACAGGTCACTAAAGTAAGTTCATCTAAGTGATTTTTCTCATACCTCATGAATGTAAAAATCAATATGACGGCCACGTAAAATAATAGCACATTATGCAACGAGCCTATAAAGCCAATAATTAAGAGACGAGTATGTTTATAAAGCGAGCGTAGCGTGTTGTATAAATTCCGTACGAGTGTCTTAATTACCATTATAGGCGAGTTGCATACGACTGTTTATGTTCGACGATAATTAGAACTTTATTATAGTCTATGTTCAAATATATTTATTCATAAATATCTGACGAGATTCCGTCGGTTGACTTCTTCTTGGGAATAGGGATGTATAGAACTAGCACCGATAGAGCGCACTGCTGTTGTACTGGGTAAGCGCAAGGCGCTCTTCATTTGTCTCCTGTGTTCTCATGCCGCTAATATCCACGAATTTAAGTTGTTTAAATTGTTATTTTCGTAACTATGCCAAGCTATTGCAGTGTTCCTATTTGCAAAAATCAGGGAAGCCCGTTTTCGTTTCACCAATTTCCACAAAATAAAGAAATGAGGAAGGAATGGTTACATGCTATTAGAAGGAAACATTTAGGTGAAAAAAATCTGACCGAGAATATTTAAGTGTGTTCCCATCATTTTCAACCCGATGACTTCACGAAAACTGTGTTGGCTAAGTGTGATTTACAAAGGGAAATAATTCCTATTTTGTACCTAGCCTATAAACTGATTAGACATTTCGATAACAACCACTGAATTTATGCGTTAGTATTTGAAGGTGAGAGAACATGATTAAAACCGGGCGCTGTTCCTTCGCTTTTTCCGTGGACCACGAACACAACAAAAATAAGGAAGAGGCCATAAACAAGAAAATTGCCGGAATACCACGATAAGCCTACAATATTGGAATATGCAGAAATCATCTCCATTGAAGTACGGGAAGAAATCGTCAATATACATGAAGAAGTGAATGTAACATTTGTGACTCCCATTTTCAAGACATCAACACTCGGACAAATACTTCAAGAATAAATGTCGCAACATTAACAGTCACAAACGTATTATGGTTGGTTTCTTGAAATCAGAATTAACCGTCAACTTCCATCTGCCCGAGGGAGAATGTGGTAGCGACTGACTTCTACATTCTTGAGACATAGTCAGATGAATGGAAACAGTTCGAGGCCCAAAAGCAGGGATTCTCAAACTGTTAAACATTTTTACCCTTAAGTCGTTTCCAAGGTGTACGGGAACGATTCTTATTGAGAAATTGACAAAATGACGTAAGAACCAAATGTTGCGATGAATTTTCGAGGTATACAATACCGCTACCGTATCTTTGATTATTTAGATCGTATGCTTTCTCGGCCGGTGTCTAGTTTATCATCTAGGCTTACACGGCGCGGCTCCATCCTGTAAGACTAGATGATACATTTTCTTTGATTATGTTAACCTTAAAATATGACAGTTTCATGTAAGCTATCAACCTAAAAAAAGACATGAATCGAAGTCTATAAGCAAGGGAAGCAAGTGAATATTTAAATCTCTATTTATGATTTAAGTCTTATGGAGATATATTTATCAATATATGCCTACAATACTCAAGTAATTGTAATTTTGCGAAGAGAGCATGCTGACTCCTATTCATTATTTGAATAATAAAGCTTGTTAGAATTTTGTTAATACCGCTGGAGGCCGCGCCTCTGGTCCGTAGCTCATTTTGCTGCTGTTTAACGCATAAACGCTAAAAATCGTCCATAATATATTATGGAATATACCTATAGAATTAATTAGTATAATCTTGGACTAAAATTAGAGAAGATACAATTTACTTTAGCTTAGAAAACTCGGTCACACTCTATCCATTCCTCACAGCTGACTGGCAGAAACATAAGCCGATCGCCTTGCGCTTACCCAGTACTACACGAGCGCTATCTGGCGCGAACTTTCTCCGGCTACATCCCTATTGTGTGGGCTCTCTACCCAGTACCGAATTCCAAAGCTTTGAATCATTGTTTATCCTGAAGTAGCACCAACAGATAGCGCACACGTACTATGTGGGAGCATTTTGTTATTTTGTTCAACTAACACAAAATAGGCAGTTACAAACGCTTTAAAATTAAAATGTATTGTATTACTGTATCAACTAGTTATTTTCCAAATTCAATGCGTATAGAATGTCAACGGTAGTCAAATCAGTGAAGTCCTAAATAGAACAGTCATGATATCTGGCGGGAAGGTTTCGCATAAGAAATCCCTCTACTGATCAGAGAGCTGGATTATAATTTCCGTGGATCTAATGTCATACTACTGCTTCCTCCATGACATTCTGGTGTGTTTATATCAACAACAGCATCCACTAAAATTGTCGGCGAAATCCTACGAATGTAATGCCCTGTGTAGAAATTGGATTTGCGGATATTAAGGTACAGTGCTATTTATTTTGCAATATTCCGCAGTTTGTTTATGCAAACATTACGGACGGTGCACACTTTCCATGTCGGTATAGGCCAGGATAGGATGGTGTGTTACAAACTTCTGAACGTAGATTCCTAAATTTCATGCATATTTCATAGTATTTTCATGTACCGTTAAGGTTTGTGCTGATTTTGTCTTTGTGTTTGGGATTGTAACTATAATGGTTGATCCAGTATAGGCTACCCAACTTTCTAATCATGTAATTCATGTCCGACATGTTGGATATTGAGTGCATGTACGAAGCTATCCTTACCTAATTGGTCAATGAATTATAATATTGAGCTCTGATTGGTTGGAGAAACTGTATCATAATGAAAAGTAATACTTTAATGTTCCCCATTGTGATACAGTTTTCTGACGTATAATATTTACATTTCGACATCGTCGAACATAAAAATATTTTATCGGCTTTTCTCGCGACTTAATCATCTAAGAACAGGGAAACTTGGCGTGGTAAATTTTTATTTAAGGCTAAATATATAATATTGGTTCTTAATGTAATTCAACTGTTATGAGGACAAACAGGAATGCACATTGGCGTTTATAGGGACCGAAACAGGCCAATACTTTAAAGATTTGATGACTTGCAGATGACAATTTGCTTTGCTTTCAGCTACGTAGGTACTTTATGATGATGATGATTGGTGTTTTAACGGGCCTAACTTCGAGGTTATCGGCCCCTAATGGTTTTGGGTGAAAATGAAAAATGATGAAATGAACACTAATACTAACTACAAGAAGAAGAGGACAAACAGGAAGGAATAAGGGAAATAAAATACAGGGAAAATAAACCCTCGAAGAATGAGGATTGAGGGACTTGGAAAGAAGTAGAGCCATGAAAGGAAGATAGGAAAGGGGAAAGAGTAGATGGTCCATCACAGAGTCACTGGAAAAAGGGGAAACTGGGCCCAGCTCAGGAATCCCTCGGGGTTGCCAATTCCCGAACTCAGCAGCCGTGAGCCCTTGAGGGTGTAGACACACCCCGCCACCTTTAGGGCTTTGAGCAGAAGGCAGAAGATAACATGAAAAGAATAGAAGAGGTCTGACCCCTCGAAGAAAGAGGGTGTAAGGACAGATTAGATGCGCACCAATTAAGGCGGGAAAGTGAAAGACACCCTATGCCTCTGATACTCTAATACCGTCGAGGTCGGAGGATAACAAGAGTAGACCAAAGGAGGTCGACAGGAAAGAGAAGTGGATGCAATGCTGGACTCAGCATTCCTTGTTGTGACTTGTTGTATTGTTTTGCTTGTTTACAGGAATCTTTTTTTTTTTCATGTAAACACGGACTCTTTGAAAACACTACACGAACACAGGGGCGCCGAATCCATGGTCGAGGTCTAGCGACCGCTAGACCTGACGAGGGGGTGGGTCTCCCGGTACCCTTCGGGGGTGGGTTCCGTTGGGGGGTTACGGATAGAGGAGGAAAGGGAAGGAGAAGGAAAAGAGGAAAGGAAAGAAGGGAGAGAGAAGAGAAGAGGAGAACTGTGCGAAATAAGCTGTAAAAACGAAATTATTGGGGTAGGGGTCCGGTTTAACAAGGGGGAGGGGGGTCCCACAGAACGAGAGGGGTGGGTGACTGCTAGACCTGAAAAAAAAAAAAGATTCGGCGCCACTGCACGAACACAATACACACATTGGCATGAAATACATAGTCTACTAGTGTCGAGTTGGGTCGCAGAGCGCATGCGCCAATTAAGTACAGCAAAAGAGAAATGCTACCCGCACAGTTCAAAGAAATTCAGACAACAAACTACCTTTTATGCACTCTTTCTCTTCATAGAACTGGTGTATTAACTTCCTTTCTGATATCCCGTGTTATATTGTGGCAGTGTAATGAACTGTACATAATCGGGTCTGGGGCTGGAGTAAGCATTTGCCTCAAGTGAATGTAGATTAAGCGGAGAAAGCCACACTTTGAATGGCCACTTCAATTCCAAGGATTCGAACATCGGAACTGAAGATAGGTTGATTCGGTTGGAGAACGCTAGGTCTGAGTTAACTTGCTTTATTCGCGTGCGAATCAGCAGTTGATGCGAGTCCAGATGCCTAACTTTGCGCAAGGAAGGAAAAGGAATGAAGCTTGTAATTTTACGTGATCGTTAATCTTGCGATCATGTGACACGGAACCTCCTCTTTCACGTGGGATCCGAGCCACAAGACATGGCATTTCACTTCGAAAATCTCATATGCAATGACCAGGTATTGAACCCGGTCCACATTGGTGAGAGGCAAATAGCTTGACCATTGCACCACCACGTCCCCTTTGGCCAAGGAGAATACACTCAGAACGTATCCAGTTTTTTTTCTTGAGTGAGTGTAGATTTAAGATGGCTAAAAATGTAGGAAAATATAAGGAATTGAATATTAGGTAAGAAACAGAATAAAGTTCAGACAGATAACTCCACTACAGACCGTAATAAAAAGAAAGGAAGATTGTAGTTAAACGTGACCGTTAATCTCGAGATCATAAGCCACGGGACCTCCTTTTTACGTGGAATCCGAACCACAGGACATGGCATTTCACTTTGAAAATCTCACATGCATTGACTCAGACTGTAATATTGTGCAATGTTGCTCAATTATCGGTTCAGTATGTCCACCCCTTATTATTGCCGTTTTCAACGGGGACGGGTATAAGATGCGCTGAATTTCTGTGCCAGGAGGTTTTTGCGGCTGTGTGCCCTTCTGGAGCCAACCTCATGCGTGGAGTTAATGCGAGATTAAATGAATGAAGATAAATGAAACTGGGCAAGGTTAGTTAGTTAGTTATTGAGGTTTTAAGGGACGGAACTACGAGGTCATCTGCCCCTATTAACACAGATTAAAGTATAAACATTTGGAATTAAATTTAATATCTAGAGGTGGACACCTAAATTTTAAAACACAAAAAATTAATGAAACAAACAAGATGTTCAGTAAAGAACATATAGCCTACTTTCTCCTAAATGTATGAGTATAGTTATAACTCGTTGTTATTATCAAAGAGTATAATAGAACTATTCTTTGTTGAAGACCTTAGAAACGATTTACCTCTACCAAACGCCACAACCTAGATAAAAACTGCTACCATCATTGAAGAAAGAAAGATACGAAGTATCTAAAGAATGTTATGGATCTGGAGACATAATCGACCGGACTGGCAGCGTGGCTCAGCGGTAACGTTCTCGCTTGCTGGACCGGATGTTTCAGGTTCGTATCCTGGCGCAGTCAGCTGGCATTTGAGGGTGCACAAATGCGAGGGAGCCGTGTTAGTAGATTTACTGGCACGTTAAAGATCCCCTTCGGGACAAAATTCTGGCACTCCGGCGTCTCTAAAAGCAACAGTAGTTAAAAGGGACGTAAAACCAATAACATTATTATTATTATTATTATTATTATTATTATTATTATTATTATTATTATTATTATTATTATTATTACATAATCGGCCTGACGCGGGCAACATCCAACTTTGAGTTGAGGCATGTCTTTACACGTCTGGCTGCGTATGACTTTCACAACCCTAATTGAATTAACAAATCTTTCCATGACCCTACAGAGACGTGTGTAAACCAACTATGTGGATATTTTCGATTGCTATTTGGCTGAAATAAAAGTATTAATTAATATCCTGAACTAGCACCAACGGTAGAGTTCAGATACTATGTGAAATCGTTTTGTTCTTTACTTCAATTAACATTTTCAAATAACGCACAATAGGCTGTTACAAACCCTTTAAAATAAAAAGTAAAAATGTATCGTAGTATCATCTTGTCATTCTTCAAATTCGATGCGCATAGAATGCCAATGGTATAGTAATCAATGGAGCCCCACGTAGACTAGTCGTGACATCTAGTGGTGAAATATCGAACAATATAATCCTAACAGAGCGAGTGCATTCTAGCGGCCAGAAGAAGAAACTTTTCAATAAAATCTGGAAGTTAATAATTAGGTCGCCGTGCAGTTACCTTTTTGGCAGCTGGATGTCTCGAGTAAATCTGCTGGCGAATTATGTTTTAATTAAATATATATTTGACACCATAATATGCACAATATAACGCTTAATTTTAAAACATATGAGTCATTACAAAACAATAAACATATAACATTTCAAGCAAAAAACCTAGCTCTGATCGGGTTTGAACCATATGCATTTGAGCGATAGGCTAACGCTCTACCACTGAGCTAATTGTGTCAACGAATATCGTTCTATATAAAATGACTTACATAGAACTTGTTAGCAAATAATGATTTATACTAAACGATTTCATCACTGGAGTATATTATTTATATATAAAGCATTTCATACAAAGTTTATTTATTTTGTATCAATACGCTATATTGCATGCAATACTCAAATTAGTGAAATATAAGTCAGGCACAAGATATCCGCTGCCATCTTGTCTTATTACTGAATCGGCTCAGCTTTTTAAAATCACGTCTGCACTATAGTATTACAAAATAAACTTTTAATTTCGAACGTGCCTCTTCCTTTAGAACAGTTAAAACGATTCTCGGCTCGATAATCGGAACTGGTGGGTCCCATGATATGGATTATAAAGTTTGCATAATTCGCACGGCCGCCATCCTGAAATGGTATGGCGGACGACCTTGTATTTTGGTCACAAGACGCATCCTATACGAAGGTATGTTGTTACCAAATTTGGTAGAGATCGGATGATTTGGTTAGTCGTTATTTGATTTTACGTTTTGAACGTTTGAGTGGCCGCCATTCAGTTTTAGTAAAGATGGCGGCGATACAAAACATGACACTGAGGTGTCCTTTGCTAGTGCTACCTTTGTACCAAATTTGGTTCAATTCGCATTCACCGTGTTCGAATTGATAGGGGGGAACAGACATTCAGAGTACACACACTCACACACACACACACACACACACACACAGACACACACACAGAGAGACTCACACACACACATACACACACACACAGACTCACACACACACATACACACACACAGACAGACACACTTTTTTCGCCCTGTGTTGATCTCATAAGTCTACTTTCATTTTTTGCAAAAATCGAAAGTAGGCTAAAAATTAAATAAAACTAATAATATAATAGACTATAAACAAAAATTACGGAAAAACAACAATTCAGCATTCAAAAAAAGAGCAAGTCTTTGCGTCAATGTACACTGGAAAATTTAGATTGCTGGCCCTAACCCACTGTTACTTATAAAGCAGATTACGTTATCAGCAGCCACCGCATCATCGGTTAATATAAGTTAGAGTGTCATATGCAAACCAAGGATTATTCGTAAGTCAGCAAGATCCACACACTCGGTTAAAACCAATCACAATGTCTTGCCAAACACTCGGAATATCCGAGCGATAGTGGTCTAATACCGTGTTGCACCTCCCCTAGAGTGAAATACAGCTGCATAACAGCGGGGAATGCTGCATATGTAACGTCGGATGGGCGGCTTCGGTGCACAGTGGGTCAAAATCGAAATCTAAGAGGACAAAATTATTTATTTTCATAGTTAAACAATCAAAATGTATTACTTCTACAGCATTCTCATATAATTGCCGCTCACTATTCTGGGATATAAACGCATTTTAGTGTAAATCTGTCACCACTGTTCGAGCAGTCTGAAATGGAGGGTGAATGTAAGTGGCTGTGGTTTGGTTGTCTTTGTGGTTAGTGTGATGCTTTAAGATGGAACATGCAGCTGAAGGTATGATCTTTGTAACGAGTTTCAGTTATTAATGGGCGTAATTGTTACGTAATTTTAGCAATATTTGCATTGTATAATATTTAACTATTATTTTTAAAATTATATTTTCACTTAGATTTTTAGTATGTCGCGTCACTCTGCGTCACTTTCTATTTAATATAAAAATGTAGATAAAGTCTTGTAGTTTTCGCCTGTTATAAGATTTTTTGCATCTTTTAGCAACTTACTCAGTTTTTTTACGTTTTAAAAGGTGCCACGCAACCAGTTCTCACCCGTTTACAACTGTTTGAAGCACTGGGTTCGACGATTAAGTTATGTTAAAATTGGAACTTTGTGACGTTGTTAAAAGTAAATTAGGGGTAGAAAATTGTTCTGAAGAGATAACTGAATGCTCTATCCAACTCCTAGTCATAGACAATTTCTTGCATGAGTAGACGTAGCTTAAAATGGTCTTAACTGATGTTTATTATGAAGTAAACAAATGATATACGTTGCTTTCACTCTAAATTCATGATTAAAACGTAAAAATAATTTTGTCCCCCTAGATTTCGATTTTGACCCACTGAGCGGTGGCGTGTTTGCTAGCATGCCGAGCCTCTATGCCCAAGGTTCACCGATTCCTTCATATCTCCCATGTTTATTGGCACTTTTGGACATTTCGTTTTTTAAAGTGGGTGTTCAACCTTTAGCTAAAAATGAATTTCCTTCATTTTCATAGTAGTAATTAATTAAGAGGTATATTTTCATTCCTATTTTGAGCAAACTCAAAAATAGTTTTACCGTTATGTAGAAAGAATAATTAAATCCACAGATGTTTGAGCGAGAATCGTTAGGTAGCTGAAGATTTAACATCCACTTAAAAAAATTCAAAAATTCCTATAAATATGGGAAATATCAGGGAAACGGTAAAGTTCAGAACGAAGCCAGGCCCAAATTTTGAAAAAATGTATAAAAATTCGATTTGAATTTTGAACATTTAGAACATTACTTCTAATTGCAAGATGTGTGTGTTTCCATGGAAATGTATATAATTGTTGTACAAGATTTATGACAGGCAGAATTTATAGCCTACTTTTCTCATTTATCAAAAATTGAGGATAAAGTAGATTTATGAGATCGATCCGGGAAAATGTGCGTCTGTCTGTATGTCTGTGTGTGTGTCCACCCCTATCAACTCCCAAACGGCTGCAGCTATCGAAACCAAATTTGTTAGAATAAAGATCTATACCTGAATATCTCACGGCCGTATTTGAAATTGACGTCAGTGCTAACAACTGCTTAAAAATCGCAATTGAAATTTGAGCTCTATATTGGATATCTCAGAAGTTATGCATTCGAACTATTCCAAAATTGGTACTCACATAGATAATAACATTCCAGATTAATGTTCAGAAGTCCATACAAGCCAGTGTTGCCAACATGATTCTAAGCCTGCCGATAGTTCCAATGTCTAAATGCAAGTAACTTCTATACTATCGATTGGATTTCAACCAAATTTCGTATGTAGTATGTGTTCTACAACATATATGACTGTGCGTATTTTAAAAAGCCACCACGGCTGCCAACTGTTAATAAATGGAACTTCTGAGATATCCAACATAGAGCTCACATTTTAATTGCGATTTTTAAGCAGTTGGTAGCACTGACGTCAAGCCAATGGCTCTAAACTTTGCGCACGTATAGCACCTGATATTTTACCTTAGTTTGGTGTAACTTATATACATCAGTGCTGCCAACATGATTCTAAGCCTGCTGATAAGTCCAGTTTTTAAATGCTTATAACTACTATACTAACAATTGGATTTCAACCAAATTTCGTATGTGCTTTGTGTATCATAACAGTTATGACTATGCGTATTCGTGAGAACCAGCAGGGCTGCCAACTGTTAATAAATACTCTCTCTATTTCTTTAATTCAGATAGCAATATATCAGAAAGTATTCAAGGCATCAGCTCTAAACTTTGCACACGTATAGTACCTGACATTCTAGATTAATTTGGAGCAACTAATGTGTTGCCTCAATGTTGCCAACATGATTTTTAGTTTTTTTGATAGTTACAACTCTTAGTTACATGTAACTTCTATACTAACAAATGGATTTTATCCAAAATTGGCACTATAAGAGATCGTAATATTTCAGATTAATTCTGAGCATCACATACATGACATTGTTCCCAACATGATTTTACACGCACTGATTAATCCAATATCAAACAGCATGTAACGTCCTTACTATCCATTAGACTTCAACCAAATTTTGCATGTGCATTCTACACCTTAAGAGATGGAACTAAGACTATATTCAGAGTCACCAGGGCTGCCACCTGTAGTAAGTTACTCTATTAGGCTACACTATTTCAGATGTATTTCAAACTGCAGTACTTAGAAATGTTAGTATTACCAACTTGATTTCGTCATTATTCTAGATAGGTCTACAGTATATAGATTGGCGTGAATATTAAATTTTAAGAAAAGTAGGCTCTTTAGTTCGTCATGGAACTACTTGTTTTATTTTTAAATCGTTCTTGTTTTGGCTCCTAAAGCTGTACGTTCTCCCTTAAATATAAATTTCTTTAAACGTTGTTATTTTAAGTATTAGGTGATTTTGACAGCCCATGACAAATTTTAAGAACTGACTTTACTTCACAAATACCTAGGTATGTGGTCATTTAATTTTTATATTAATGCTTGGAAAACCTTCCCCTTAATTTATCATGTTTACCAGCAATCCCATACATCCATCGAACACTCTGTGTCCTTCGTCAGCTTTAAGTATTCATCGACATTACACATTTTTTTTCGTGTGGCCTCCCGAGAGGCCGAGTGCAGGTCTTTCTAGTCGACACCCGTGGGCGCCCTGCGCGTTGGAATGAGAGATGAGATGAATGGATGAAAGTGGGTATGGATGTGGAAGGAAGCGGCCATGGCCCGTTAGAAGGTACCGTCCCAGCATATGCATGGAATTGAAAATGGGGAAACCACGGAAAACCATTTCAAGGACCGTCGACGGTGGGGCTCGAACCCACGTCTACCGACTCAGCAGAGAGCTTGGCCCCATAGCTTAACGCTGCGCTATTAGTGAGCGTAGCCACCACTGTCGGTGATACTAGACATGAGTTGTTATTATTCATAGTTTTGGGGTTATGCCGTGTGATAATAAAAATAACAAGAACTAAAGAGATTCATGCCAATGATTAATCTATATGGACCTATCTAGAATAATGACGAAATTAAGTTGCTAATATCGAAATTTCTAGTTATTTCGGTATATACCTGGTATAATGTTGCATAATAGAGCACTACACAGAAATAATCTGAAATATTGTGATCTCTTGTTGTGCCAATTTCAGATGAAATCCATTTGATAGTATACAAGTTACATGTATTTTAAAAGTGGACCTATCAGCAGGCTTAGATTCATGTTGGCTATACTGACGTATATTAGTTACACCAAATTAATCTTGAATGCCAGGTACTATACGTGTGCAAAGTTTCGAGCTGTTGGCTTACATACTTTCTGATAAATTGCTATTAGGGTAAGAAAATAGAGACAGCATTTATTAACAGCTGACAGCCCTGGTTGCTCTAAAGGATACGAAAAGCACATACGAAATTTGTTAGAAATCCAATTCACAGTATAGAAGTTACATGTATTTAAAAATTGGTCCTACCAGCATGCTTAAAATCAAGTTTGAAGCACTAACGTATATTAGTTAGTTCAAATTAATCTAGAATGCCAGGTACTGTACGTGTGCATAGGTTAAAGCTGCCGGCTTGCATACTTTATGATATATTGGTATTTGGATAAAAACATATAGATACCATTTATTAACAGTTGACAGCCCTGGTGGTTCGTAAGAATACGCTCAGTCATATGTGTTTATGTACACATAGTACATACGAAATTTGGTTGAAATCCAATTGATAGTGTAGATGTTATATGCATTTAAAAATGGGACCTATCAGCTCGCTTAGAATCAGTTTGCCAACACTGCCATGTATGACCTCCTAGAAATTAAACTGAAATATTATTATCTATATGTGTGCCAATTTAGAAATAGCTCCCATTCATACCTTCCAAGATATCCAACATGGAGCTCAAATTTCAATTGCGGTTTTTTCAGCAGTTGGTAGCACTGACATCATTTTCAAATATGGGCTTGAGATATTCAGGTGTATATCTTTACTCATACCAAATTTGGTTTTGATTGCTGCAGGCGTTTAGGAGTTGATAGGGGACACACACACACACACACAGACAGACACACATTTTCCCGGATCGATCTCATAAGTCTACTTTTTCCTCAATTTTGCAAAATGTCAAAAGTAGGCTAAAAATTCCTATACGTTTTGAGAGGGGTCTTGCCTCCTTTTTCAATAGAATTAATACAATGTGGCCGAAGAATGTGTGCCAATGAGCTTACAAAAACTAGAGAAGTTCCTCTGCTCGTCACCAGAGAGCAACCAGAAGCTACTGTATGGACCTTGGTAGATAATTGCGCCATATTAAGTAGAACGGCGGAAAGAGTAGTAAGGAAGAAGAAGAAAAGACGCGGAAGATATCTTTCAAACCGGTTATTTGGTGGAGGTATGTGGTTGATGCGTTCGTAGTGTGGGTGGAATGTTCTGAGAAACTAAACCACTTTCTGAACCACCTAAATCAGCTGCATCCTTCAATCCACTTCATAATGGAGCTAGAGTGGTGGATACTTACCTCTTTTGGATGTTCTTGTGAGGAGGAAGGCAAAAGGCTCAATGGGGCACAGCGTCTACCGTGAGCCAACTCACACTAACCGATATTTACATGCAGACTCCCACCATCACCCAGCACAAAAACAAGGAATTATTACGAGTCTAGCGGAAAGAGCGGAACGTATTTTTGAGGCATCAACTCTTCAGGAAGAGTTGCATGCGTTACAAACCATGTTTAAGGGTAATGGTTATAATGAATCCACTATATATAGGTCCCTACATCCACCACTCTAGCTCCATTATGAAGTGGATTGAAGGATGCAGCTGATTTAGGTGGTTCAGAAAGTGGTTTAGTTTCTCAGAACCTTCCCAGAGCTCCAATGTGAAGGGAACTGCTTACCTCCCATATATTCACAACACCTATGATTCTCCGCAAGCACAATATAAAAACAGTTTTTGGCACTGTGACGGAAATTGGTCAACGTTTAGAACTAAACAAAGATAAATTGTCCCCCATACAACAGCCAGGGATGTATGAAGTCCCTTGTACTTGCTGAAAAGTTTACATTGGGCAAACAAAACGGTCCATTGCGACTCGCATCAAGGAGCATTAAAGGAACATTCGTCTAAACCAGGGGTCTCCAAACTACGGCCCGAGGGCCACATCCGGCCCGCGGACAGATTTTGTCCGGCCCGCGGAGAGCTAGCATACTTGAAAACTCCTTTTAGAGAACATATTTTTTTATAGCAAATTACATTTAGTTTACTGAAGTATTCTAATTTTATGTTGAATAATTATTAATATGACATCTACATTGATATGGTCATGGGCTAACTACTCATAACGATGTTGTAGGCTTATTGTTATTGTTTTTGTGATAAGTTGGATAAAGTAATACAGAATTGTAATGAGTAAAGACATGTATAACATGCAGACATATGAAATACTAATGAGATTTATGTAATTGAGATTTTCCACTGACAATAGTTTGTAGTTGTGGACTAATTTTACTTGTACCAATTATTAAAAGAGATTTAAGATGCTCATCAGTTAATTTAGATCTGTAAACATTTTTTGTGTACTTCATTTTGGAGAAGGTCTTCTCACACAAATAAGTAGTACCAAAAACAGAAAACAGCCCACGAGCAAATTTATGCAAATTATCAAATTGTGTCAGTGGAAGACTCTTATAAAATTCCAACAAAGATGAGTTTTGATATTTGTTCTTAATTATATCACTGCACTGTAGTTCAATCATTTCCATTTGAAGTTCCGGGGCTAGGGTTTCAATGTCAGTATCAAAAGGATCCTGAAAAATCTTAATTTGATTCGCAAAGGAATCGAAGTCCGAGAAACGAGTATCAAAATTTATTTTCAAAGCACTCAAAGTTTCGATTGCAAAATCGATAGGAAACTCAGTCTCAGTGGTGTGGCTGAATATTTCACATGTTTTAAAATGTGAAAAACATTTACTTCGTAGTTGTGATTGAAACAGTATCAATTTCTTCCGGAATGATTTGATAAGCTTATTAGTGTATAAATCAGGAAGATGCTGGTCTTCTCCTTGCAATCTCAAATTCAGTTCGTTCACATGTTTTGTCAAATCAACATAGAATGCTAACTTCCACAGCCATGCGTTGTTTTGTAATTCAGTAAGAGGGCGATGCTTTTCATTCAAAAAAATTTCGATCACTGCTCGAAGTTCAAAAAAGCGCTGAAGGACTTTCCCACAACTAAGCCAACGTACGGCAGTATGATAAGGTAAGTCATTTTCTCCAATCTCTTCAATAAATTGTCGGAATTGTCGGTGATTCAGCCCAAAAGATCTCATCAAATTAACAGTTGATATGACTGGTTTCAGAACTTCAGACATATCCAAACATTTTCCGCACAAAGACTGTTGATGAATGATACAATGTAAGACTAATGGTTTTGAACCACCGTCATTTTCTACAGCCTTTGACACAAGAGCGACCACTCCTTTATCTTTCCCACTCATGTTTTTGCCTCCATCAGTTGTAATACATTTCAAGTTTTTCCATCGAAGGTTCTTTTGATTAATGGCCATTTCAAGTCCTTTAAAAATATCTGTACCAGTAGTTGTGCCATGAATACTATACATATCAAGAAGTTCTTCATGCACTTCATAGCTTTTATCTACTCCTCGAATATAAATCAACACCTGAGCAGTATCTGACACATCCGTTGACTCATCCAAGGCCAAAGAAAACCACTCAACATCTCCATTTTTGTCGAACAGTTGAGAGGATCTATTTTCAGCGATGTTTTCTACCCTTCGAGCCACAGTGTTTGCTGACATACTGACAGTTTTTAATAAATTTACCTTTTCAGGGCACATTTCTTCGGCTGCTGCAATTATGCATTCTTTGATCATTTCTCCATCGGTGAATGGTTTTCCACGTTTTTCAATTTCAAGAGCCACACGAAAGCTGGCACGAGTTGCAGCCTCTTGTTCGGTTTTGAGTTTTGTAAATGAAGATTGCTGCGATTGCAATCCACGCTTCATAGCTTCGAATTTTTCTGTCCGCAAACGTCCTGTATATTTTGAATAATTTTGAAAATGTTTTGTT
Source organism: Meconema thalassinum (assembly GCA_946902985.2). NCBI lineage: Eukaryota > Metazoa > Arthropoda > Insecta > Orthoptera > Tettigoniidae > Meconema > Meconema thalassinum. Next base: position 415,909,259 of record OX336393.1, read on the forward strand.
TCATAATGACGTTTAATGTTATATTCCTTGAGAACGGCTATGCTTTCATTGCAAATCAAACATAGCGCCTTGTTACTGGACTCAATTACGAAATACTGAATGTTCCACTCATCTTTGAATTTTCTGCATTCACTAACAATTTTTCGCTTCTTTTCCATACTACTAAATAACACACAAAAGCAACAATTCAAATCAAAATACTGTTACAAAGATGTCATAAACTTAAACACGCACAAACACGTTTTAAGGAGGTACGCACTATTTTATTTCACAACAGTGTCATAGGAACTGACTTGTGGTTGCGCAACTAGCCTTCTTATATATTCCAATTACTGCCATCTAGAAGTGAGTGGAAGACACCAGAACTCTCTCGAACCAACGAGATTACTCTGTACGTGCTATTAGCGCCATCTGTTAGCGATAGAAGGTACTACCTATTTCCGCTTGTGTCCACCAGATGTCATGTCACGTTACTCCTCATGGCTCGTACTCGACGACTAATCTAGAAATTACAGATAATGACAGGAAAATTAATAATATGCAGTGTTGCCGTTTTGCGTACTTTAGTCCGATTTGCAGCCTTTTTTCAACGTTGCGTACTTTTTCGGACTTTTTTTTCATCAGTGGACTATTTCACTTTTTACCACCGGCAACAATGATAATATGGTTTTGGCCCTCGGAACTTACTGGAGTAATCAGTATGGCCCTAAGGCTGGAAAGTTTGGAGACCCCTGGTCTAAACCAACCTGACAAATCAGCTATAGCTGAACATGCCCTGTCTTCAGGGCACGATGTATGTTTCAAGGATGCTCATGCGCTTGCCCTTGTTAAGCACAACTGGTCTAGAATTATAAGGGAGGCAGTTGTAATTCGTAAAAACCCCAATAACTTTAACAGGGACACTGGATATCAGCTAAGTGACTCCTGGCTGCCAGTTATTAAAGATCAGGGAAGATTCTTTCCCCTCTCAGTTTGTATATTTCTTCACCTGTGTCAAATTGTTCAGTTTCTCTCTATGGCCATAACTTGATCTCCTTTGTTCTTCACTGGAGGAGTCTGTACGCCGAAGTCTGTTTGGCGCTGGATACCGTATAGAAACACTTCCCCTTTTGTTTCTGTTTCCTTATATCCCCACCCCTCATTCTTCGAGGAGTCACAATTCCCCCCACCCCCTTTTCCTTCTCCTTCCTTCTACTTACTGCAATGTGGCGCGTTTTTCGACAAAGGTCCATACAGTAGCTTCTGGCTACTCTTTCTGGTGACGAACAGGGGAATTTCTCTAGTTTTTGTAAGCTCATTGGCACACATTCTTTGAGCACATTGTTTTAATTCTGTTGAAAAGTTAGGCAAGGTTCCTCTCGAAACGTATAGGAATTTTTGCATTTATTTTTATTTCCACACGATGTAATACCAAAATATGAATAATATTAACAGTATTCTGGGCCGTGAAAGCCTTAATCTACACATGAGTTGTTGTTGTTGTTGATTGATTGATTTAGGAACTTTGCGACATTGTAGTCATGCAGCCCAGTGGAGTGTGTAATTTGTCTGACAACCTGTGTTGTTGTGATGGCTGCATTAGTGTGTGTATTTGTAATTCAGATGAGGATTGGTAAGGACGTAAGTTAGGATCCATCCCGGCATTTGCATGGAGTAGATGTGGGAAACCACGGAAAATGACTTCCAGGATGACTGAGGTAGGAATCGAACCCACATCTTCTTAGTTTTGCCTCACGAGGCTGAGTGTACCCCGTTCCTGCCCTCATACCAGAATCAAATTGCTTGGCAGAGTCGGGAATCGAACCCGAAACTTGAGGGCGACAGCCAAGAATATTGCATTAATTTTATTTACTATTAGCTGTACCCGGCATGCGTTGCAATGCAAACCAATGAAAGTTTTGGCGTTGTAATTTTGTTTCTTGAAGTGCTTTCAGAATCAATCTTTTTTCAATTTCCGTTAACTGCCTCTAAACTATCGTAAAATGGATTAACTAATTTAGAAACATTCGCGGGAGCGTGAACAACAATTCACCAAAGTTTCATCGCAATCGGATGAATGGGATAAGAACGCATACGGAATTTTGTTTAAACGATTCGTGCGCTGTCACTCATATTTTAAATTTACTCTTGTGCTACCTACTGTGAAATGGATTTACTAAGTTAGAAACCTTCACGTAAGTGTACACAACAATTCAACAAAGTTTCATCGCAATCGATGAATGGTATATGAACGCATACGGGATTTTGTGGAAACGCTTCGTGCTTCGTCACTCATTTGTTGCATCTACTCGTACACTACCTATTGTAAAATGGATTTACTAAGTCGAAAACCTTCCCAGGCGTGTACACAACAACTCATTAATGGTTCATTGCAATCAGATGAATGGCACATGAACGCATACGGGATTGTGTTTAAACGATACGCGTGCCGTCACTCATTTATTGAATCTACTCGTACGCTACCTATTGTAAAATAGATTTACTAAGCCTGATACTTTTTCTGGAGTGTACTCAACGATTCATCAAAGTCTCATCGCAATTGGATGAATGGTACTGTATATGAATGCATATGGGACTCCTTTGAAACGATTCGCGTGCCATCGCTCATTTCTTGAATTTACTAGTGCCCAACCTATCGTGAAATGCATATACTAAGCCAGACACCTTCCCTGGAGTGTACACAACAATTCACCTAAGTTTCGTCGCAATCGAATTAATTGTATATGAACGCATACGGGACTTTGTTGAAATGATTCACGCACCTTCGCTCATTTGTTGAATCTACTCGTGTGCTACCTATTGTAAAATGGATTTACTAAGCCAGAAAACTTTCCTGGAGTGCACATAACAATTCACCAAAGTTTCATCGCTATCGGATGAATGGTATATGGACGCATACGGTACTTAGTTGAAACGATTCACGTGGCGTCGCAAATTTGTTGAATAAAATTGTGCGCAACCTATTGTAAAATGCATGTTCTAAGCCAGAAACCTTCCCTGGAGTGTACACAAAGCCTCATCCAATTTTCATCGCTTTCGCCCGAATGGTATATGAACGCATATGGGACTTTGTTGAAACGCTTCGCGCGTTGTCGCTCATATGTCCAATCTACTCGTGCGCTACTGAAAAGTGGATGATCTAAGCCAGAAACCTTCCCTGATGTATACACAACATCTCACCCAAGTTTAATCGCTATCGAAAGAATAATATATATAGGCCTACGCATACGGTACTTTGTTGAAACGCTTCGCACGTCGTCGCTCATTTGTTGAATCTACTCGTTCGCCACCTATTGTAAAATGGATGTACCAGGTCAGAGACCTTCCTTGAAGTGTACACAACATCTCACCCAAGTTTCATCGCTATCGGACGAATGGTATATGAACGCATACGGGACTTTGTTGAAACGTTTCACGCATCGTCGCTCATTTGTTGAATCTGCTCGTGCGCTACCTATTGTAAAATGGATTAACTAAGCCAGAAACCTTCCCTGGAGTGTACACAACATCTCACCCAATGTTAATCGCAATTGAATGAATGGTATATGAAAGCAGGTGGTCTTTGTTGAAACGAATCACACGCCATTTTGTTGAAGCTACTCGCGCGCCATCTATTGTAAGTTGGATTTACTATACCTATAACTTTCCTGGAAGTGTGCACAACAACTCACCAAAATTTGATCGCAATCGGATGAATTGTGTATGAACGCCTAGCCAACACTCATTTGTTTAAACTACACGCGCACTATCTATTGTAACTTGGATTAACTATGCCTATAATGATTTCGGAAGTGTGCACAACAACTCACCAAAATTTGATCGCAATCGGATGAATGGTTTTTGAACGCATAAAAGACGAACAACCGAACATCCTTTTATGTATATATATAAGATTATCTTTTTCCTGTATTACGAAAAACGAACCCTGAATCGTAAGTTGAAGTGAGTAGCGTAACGGTTTCCATGGCAACAATTAACAGTCTGACGTCCTTTTCTCATCACTTTATGACAGTATTATCCCGTGCACCTATCAAGTACTATCGAGTATTTGTTTATTGTTTCACAGTATAGAAGATCGTACAGGCAACAGAGGAAACGGCATAAATTCAGTGCGGAGGTTCTCTTGTTTCACGTAAATACTACACCAGATGTTGATTTAACTGTAAGCACCACCGTTATGACATACCAAGTGCTCGAGCACCGTTAAATCATATATAAATGATGATGATAGGCCTAATTGTTGTTATAAGGGGCCAAAAAACATCAACGTTATCGACCCCTAATGGTTTGGGTGATAGTGAAAGATGAGCAGAGAATGAAAACTATAACTAATAGGCTAGTAACTACAGACTTACATACTAGAAGAAGAAATGGTAAACAAATAGTTAATAATGCAAATAAAGGTCAGGAAGAAAAGAAATGCCCTCACCCCTCCAAGAATGAGGATTGAGGGACTTGGAAGGAAGGAGAGCCATTAATGGCAGATAGGGAAGGGAAAGAGGAGAAGGCCCGCCCCAAAGTCAGTGGAAATAGCGGGGAAAATGGACCCAGCTCAGGAATCCCTCGGGATCTCCAACGCCCAAACTCACCAGCCATGAGTCCTTGAGGGTGTAGCACTATCCAGGGTGCACCAGACGTGGTGGGGCTACATACACCCTTTCTCCTCGAGGGCCTTGTGCAGAAGGCAGGAGATACAATCAATGGAAAACAAGTGGTCTGACATCAGGGCATCAGGAAAGATGAGACAAGGGCCAATTAAGGCGGGAAATGAAGAAAATCCCTAGGCCTCAGATACCCTAATACTATCGGGGTCGGAAGAGAACAGGAGTTGACCAAGGGAGGTCATGAGAAAAGATAACAGAGAGGAGCCCATCACAAGTAAGTGGTCGCCAACCCACGTCCCACAAGTTGTGAGTCCCTGGGGAGAAATCATATATAATCTTAATAATAATAATAATAATAATAATAATAATAATACACTGAGTACAAACTCCAATGCTGTGTAGAAGCTCGAAATATGGACTTGTGAAATGAAACACATGTTGATGAAGAAACACCACCATTGCAATTAGCCAGTCACCACAATGCGCGCTTGCCACGGTGGTTGAGTGGTAATCGTGTCGGACTACCAACCACAAGCTTGCACGTTCGCTCCTGGCCATGGTAAGTGATTTTTGAAAGGCGACAAAAATCACTGCACGCATGTCATACGTTGTTGGTGTGTTAAAGAACCCATTTGAATTCAGCAGTCCATGTTCATAGTGGCAAAATTAATCTCGGGATTCTCCGCCAACACAAAGTTCCTTCTTTCTCTACTAGAAAGCGCTATAGTGTCAAGGAGCTTAGACTCCTTGACTTTCATAGCGTTCGAAGGAACGACAACAAGATTCGACATGCAAGCTGCTCTCTGGGCGTCAGATAACAAAGCTTGCACCCGGAGCCCATACGATATTATTAATCTATTATTATTATTATTATTATTATCACAATGCGCAACGGAAGAGATGCACTACCACAATCACAATGTTAGTTATTAGTTAGTTATTGTTGTTTTAAGGGGAGGAACTACGAGGTCATCTGTCCCTCTTAACACAGATTAAAGTAAGTTATACAAATATGGGTCGCCTCCGTAGCGTAGCGGTCAGCACGGTTAGCTGCCGCCCCGGAGGTCCTGGGTTCGATTCCCGGCTCTGCCACGAAATTTGAAAAGTGGTACGAGGACTGGAACGGGGTCTACTCAGCCTCGGGTGGCCCAAATGAGTAGAGGGGGTTCGATTCCCCCTCAGCCATCCTCGAAGTGGTTTTCCGTGGTTTCCCACTTCGTCTCCGGGCAAATGCCGGGATGGTACCTACTGTAAGGCCATGGCCGCCTCCTTCCCTCTTCCTAGCCTATCCATCCCTATCCGTTCCCATCCCTCATGAGGCCCCTGTTCGCTTTGCAGGTGAGGCCGCCTGGGCGAAGTGTTGATCACACCTCCCCAGATGTATCTATCCCGACCAGATGTTCCAAGCTACAGGACACTGCCCATAGAGGCGGTAGTGGTGAGTTCCCTCGCTGAGTCCGTGGGATCCACCAACCTAGAGGGTAAATTGACTAAATAACAAGTAGTTCCGTGAAGAACTATACAGCCTATTTTCATATATCCTACTTATGTTAATTGCCACTATCAACATACACAATTTCAGTTTGATTGCTGTAATAGATTCGTAGATATTGAGAACCGACTAAATCTTTCGGATGGTCGCCATGTTGGATTTTATATATGTAGGTCTTAGAGTTATGTACTGTTACATGCAGATTATTGTGAACGTGTAGTATTCAAACTTCAATCGCATAATTAGGACACAAGAAAAAACAAGGAGATTTTAAAATTTTTCACAGCTGCCATCTTGAGGTTATGGAAACAATTGAAATAAATTAGATACCAGTGGATTAACATTCGTATAAGGATTTACTGTACCAAGTTTCACTGCACGCGGATGGTTCAATTGCGAGAAACGTCCATGTGAATATTTATAATTCGCGTCACCGCCATGTTGGATTTGTGATCACCAGGTTATTTAAAGTCCTATAGGTGAACTTAAGTTCATAGCCCCTATGAACGTTAAAAAATGCAGTTTGATTGCTAAAATAGATTCGTAGATATTCAGTATCGTCTAAATATTTCGGATGGTCGCCATGTTGGATTGTTAATGTATAGGCCATAGAGTCATGTACCATTAAAGGAAAATTATTGCGTAGGTTCATTATTCAAACTTTCACTTCGATCGCATGACTACATCACAATAAATAAAATTTTAATTTTAAAATTCGCACTGCCGCCATCTTGAGGTTATGTAAACAATTGAACTAAATTAGATACCAGTGGATTACAATGTGTATAAATATTTCCTGTGCCAGGTTTCAGTGCGCTTGGAACATTAAATCGCGAGAAAGGTCTATTTAAAATTTTCAAATTCGCTTGGCCGCCATGTTCGTTTTGTAGTTAACCGGTTTTTGAAAGTCTTATAGATGGACTTCCAGTAGTGCCCTTTATCTCCGTACAAAATTTCAGGGTTTTACCGCTAATAGTTTCAGAGATATAGAATGCCGGTGAAATATTTCGCACATCCGCCATCTTGTGATTATGTAAACAATTGAACGAAGTTAGATGTCGGTGCATTACAATGTATATAAACATATACTGTTCCAAGTTTCATTGCGTTTGGTTGGTCAAATCGCGAGAAACGTCTATTTAAAAGTCGCAAATTCGCTTGGCCGCCATGTTGGTTTTGTAGTTACCAGGTTTTCAAAAGTCATATAAGTGAACTTATAGTAGTTCCCTCTATCACCATAGAAAATGTCAGGGTGACATCGGTAATAGTTTCGGAGATATTGAATGCTGGTGAAATATTTCGCACAGCCGCCATGTTGGATTGGTGAGTCGTAACAAAATTTGAAGGGCACGGTCGAGGTCGCCGGGAATAGTGCTATGAACTTTCCGAGTTACATTGAAATCGCTCCAGCCGTTTAGATTTTATTAGGGGGGGACACACACACGAATCACACACACACACACACACACACGCACACACACACACGGACAAAAGGTGATCTCATAAGCCTATTTTTTCAAAATTGAAAATAGGCTAAAAAATAAAAAAATACAAATATGGAATGGAATTTAAAATTTGAAAAAGCTGAAAATTAATAAAACAACAAATTAAATAAAACTACTAATTATAATAACAAACAAAAATTACGGAATTAAAAAAATCAATAAAGAACAAGTCTGAGTCAACACTGGAAATTTTAGATTGCTGCTCTCACTTAGAAAGTGGATAACGCGATCAGCAGCCACCGCGTCATCGGCTAATAAAATTTGAGTGTGATCTGCAAACCAAGGTGTCTTCGTAAATCAGCAAGATCCACACACTCCGTTAAAAACAATCAAAATGTAAAGGTCGGCGTACCCGAGCGACAGTGGTCTAATACAGGGGTTCACAAATTTTTGTGACGCGCCCCCCTTCTGAAACATAAAATATCTGGCCCCCCGCCTCCTATTCTCATTTCCTTTCTTAGCACTTCTCATAGGCTACCACTTCCCACAAAAAAAAGATCACACAAGATCTAATGTATATGCTACTGCCTAATTAGGATTTCAACTACCAGTTACATTAATAATACTAATAGTAATAATAACACACAATTCATTATTCTTACAGCACATCAAAGTACAACAACGTTTTATAAATGTCATGCGTATGTATTACTTTTGCTTATAAAAATAAAAACAACTGCTGCATGTGCAGTTTTTGGAATTGAGCAAATTTTGTTTGTTTCACTAATTAGCTCTTTAGCTGTGACACCTGTGTTCAGTTATGCTTTTCATATTTGAAAGCTCGTGACTTAGAAATAATATATACAATTTTCAACATTTCACTGTGAATTTGAAAAATGTTATGTTAAAACTCTTCACCCATGAAAAAGTAAAACAGGAGAATAAAAGAGTACCTGGATCAGAATTTGGTAATTCTCAGACACTTATGGAGTTAGTGTGATGTGTAAGATTGAATTTGAGATGAAAGTAAATCCAGTCTTGGTTGGATGTTTGAAACAGAAACCCGCAGATCCCCTTCCAGCTGCAGCCGAGATCGATGCTTCGTCTTGACGGATGCCATTGCGGAAAATGTTGACTTACACAAGTAAGTTGAAGCGAAGGGTAATAACAGGTCCACTGCTTTTCTTGATAAAATGGGATATTCATTCCGAATCTGCACCCAAAAATTTTCAAGAGACTTCGACTTAAATTCATTTCGAAGTATTCTGTCACTTGAGAGTTCTATTAGTTCCTCCTGTTCTGCCGTAGACAGGTGGGCTGTTACGTTCGTTTCAAACGGACTGCGAATCCAGTCATTCTCAGTTGAAGATTGTGGAAATCCACCCTAATTTTTCACGAAGGGTTTAGAGGTGTTCTACGACAATTCCACTAATTTGACAAATATCTAACTCATTTTCTTCCAGGAATTCATTCAGACAATGAAACATCTCACAGTTAGCTTTGACCATCTGGGCTTTCCAAAGTTCAAGTCGTTTAGAATGAAAATATTACTATTTCGTCCTTGATGTGACACGTTAAGTTCATTCAGTTTTTCAAATACCTCAGCCAAGTAGCACAGTATCAGAAGCCATTTCTCATCCAGAAACAGGATTGCGAGTGTAGGACTGCTGTCCAATAGGAAAATACGAAGTTCATTCTTCAACTCCACAACGCGACGAAGGACTCGACACCGAGACAACCAACGTACCTCCGTGTGCAATAGAAGGGAATCATGTGTGGGTTCCATCTCCTCGCAAAGAATGGAAAATAGCCGACTGTTTAAAGCTCTTGCTTTCATAAAATTTAACACTAATTACATCGTTCAGCACTTTATTGACTTCCGGTTGTAGTACTTTTGAAGCCAATGCCTCCCTGTGTACAGAATTAGTAACCGCACTCACTCTTGCTCTGAAACCCTTGTTAGTTCCAATAAATGCCGACGCCCCATCAGCACATATACAGTACCAACACAATTTGTCCATGATAGATTGTTGACAGTAAAAAAGGAATTCACAAGAGAAACAAGAAGTTCCGTTAAGAACTATACAGCCTACTTTTCATGCCAATGATTATTCTACAGTATATGAACCTATCTAGAATAATGACAAAATTAAGTTGGTAATATCGAAATATCAAATTAGTTCAAAATATACCTGGTATAATGTAGCCTAATAGAGCACTACAGTTGGCAGCCCTGGTGACTAAATATATTCTCAGTTCCATCTTTTAAAGTACAGAATACAAAATTAGGTTGAAGTCCAATGGACGTTGCATGCAGTTAGACACTGGATCTATCAGCACGCGTAAAAGCATGTTGCCAACAATACCATGCGTGTGCTGGTCAGAAATAATCTGAAATATTATGATACCTTGCTGTGCCAATTTTGAATGAAATCCATATGTTAGTATAGAAGTTACATGTATTTTAAAATTGGACATATCAGCAGGCATAGAATCATGTTGGCAGCACTGCCTTGTATTAATTACTCCAAATTAATCTACAATGTCAGGTGCAAAGTATAGAGCTGTTGGCTTGCATACTTTCTGATATATTGATATTAGGGTAAAAAAATATAGACAGCATTTATTAACAGTTGGCAGCTATGATTGCTCTTAACAATACTTACAGTCATATCTGTTATGGTACACATTGCACATACGAAATTTGGTTGAAATCCAACTGATAGTATGGAAGTTACATGTATTTAAAAATTGGTACTATCAGCAGGCTTATAATCATGTTGATAGAACTGACGTATATAAGTTACTCCAAATTAATCTAAAATGTCAGAATATACGTGTGCATAGTTTAAAGCTGTTGGCTTGCATACTTTCTGATATATTGGTATTTGGACTTAAAAAATTGAGAGAGCAATTATTAACAGTTGGCAGCCCTGGTGGCTCTTCAGAATACGCTCAATCAACTCTGTTTATATACAGATATTACATACAAAATTTGGTTGAAATCCAATTGATAGTGTAGAAGTTATATGCATTTAAACATTGGACCTATCAGAAGGCTTAACATTATTTTGGCAACACTGTCATTGTTGGACACCTGGAAATTAAACTGAAATAGTATTATATGCATGTGTACCAATTTTGGAATAGCTCTCATACATACCTTGCGAGATATCCAACATGGAGCTCAAATTTCTACTGCGTTTTTTCAGCAGTTGGTAGCACTGACATCATTTTCAAATATGGACGTGAGATATCCCGGTGCACATCTTTATTCATACTAAATTTGGTTTTGATTGCTGCAGCCGTTTAGGAGTTGATAGGGGGGGGGGGGACACACACACTCACAGACAGACAGACACACATTTTCCCGGATCGATCTCATAAGTCTACTTTTTCCTCATTTTTGCAAAATGTGAAAAGTAGGCTAAAAATATCTTCGCCTGTAGTCCGCCCTTCCAGAACTTTACAAAATGGAAAATCCTCGTGCATTTCATTTCCATGACAGTAGCGTACAAAAACAAGAAGCTGGGCTCTGTTTATGATATCAGTACTGTCATCAAGTTGCAGGGCAAATTTTGGGCTATCATAAAGACGAGGTAGCAATTGATTTTTTTAATGTCAGAGGCTGTTGCATCAATACGACGAGTTACTGTATCATTTGAGAGCGGTATCGACTTCAAACACTCGCCGAACTTTTCTCCATGTATGATCGCGCACATTTTCACGGCTCCAGGAAGAAGTAATTTCTCACCAATAATATCTGGTGATTTGGATTTTGCATACCTCCAAGGATGCTCTTAGCGCTTTCTTAGGAACTGTTGCGTGCTTTTCTAGGAATCTAATATTTCCTTTTAGTTGTTGCTCGTGGCGCTTAAAAATTCTAAAGGTTTACTTACGCAGTCTGGATGCTTAGTCTGCAAGTGTCTCTTACGTTTCACAGGCTTCAAACTGTCGTTTGATAAAATCTCCAAACAAAGAACGCATTGAGGTTGTTCCTGATTATTATTCGAAAGAATGCTGGTAAAGCCTATTGTCAGATAATCGTCTTGATATTTACGCACTTTCACTTTTTGTGTAGAATTAACAATCCTGATGGGAGCTGAAGTAGACGTGGAAGAACAATGGACTTTGTTTAAATTCGACCTTGTTCTTTTTCAAAGGAGGGCAAGCACTATCACTGTCATGGGGTATCTTTTTACCACTTCTAATAAGCCACTTATCCATGGGTAATGGCGTCATTCGTATCAGTTTATTGTAAAGTTGGCTAACCACGCACTAGAATTCACCTGTTCACCCACTGTCTTTGAACTGACTGGAAAGGCGTAGCTGAATTCAAATCGGCAACGGCAGAAATAGACGAATCCATTCTTTGAATCCATTCTTGAAAGGAAGTGGCGGTCACATTGTCAAGCGGCTTATTGTCATTAAGTGTTTGGTAAGGAGATGTCACTGCGGGTGGCGAGTGAAAGGGTGCTGTGTGGGAAATTTTACTCGCCACCTTTTCGCAGAATTTCTGCTGGCAGGATTTACTGGTCAGTTATTGTGAAATAAGACAGCAAAGTTACGAGTTTATTATTCTTGAATGGTCTTGGGAGCTTCCTGCCTATGGTAGGTTCATGAATATGAGGATAGTATTATTTGTTACAGAATATGAAATATAAATATTTCAATCAAAGTCGACGCCCCCCTTTATCACTCTCTGTGCCCCCCCCCCCCTGGAGAGGGGGGGGGGGGGCGCTCCCACTTTGAGAAGCCCTGGTATAATACCGTGTTGCACCTTCCCTAGTGTGAATTACAGCTGCACACCAGCGGACATGCTGCATATGTAACATCGGATGACTGTCTATGGAATGCTTCACTGAGGTCGTGTGATGTTTGTGGAGCATTATCTCGCTGCCGAAGAATAGGTATGGCGAAGAAAGCACTGTCTAGTCTAATAGGAATATGGAAAGATCATCATTACCAAGGAATCAAAGAAGTGACTGGTTGAAGCTTTGGTATTTCCTATCGTCACGCATGGCCCTGAGTCCTCGACCATAAATGCTGCATGCCTTAGGAGAATCAAAGCCTTCGAGATGACGTGTTATCGAAGAATGCTACGAATGTCGCAGGTAGCAAGAAGAACAAATGAATCTATTCTGAAGGAGCTAAGGATTGCTCCTAAAGCACGCTTACTCCTAAACATCCAAAGCAAATGTTGTGATTTTTCGGCCATGTCATCCGGCGAGACGACATTGAGAAGTGTATCATCCAGGGTAAAGTTGACGGTAAACGGCTGTGGGGACGTGCCCCGAACCGGTACCTTGACCAGATAAAGAGTCTGACTTGAAAAATTAATGCACTAAGCGGAAGACCGCGGTGTATGGCGAGGTATTGTTAACAGAATTGCGTGTAGGGTCACGACGATTGAAATCGAATTACGACCAAGAGGAAGTAGAAGAAGAAGAAGACATCTCTACAATGCATCCCATACGTGCTCCAGTGGATTGATGGGGCTCCTGGCAGGCCACTCCATCGTCGAGATGTGCAATTGTTGGAGGTGATCTCTGGTGTCTAGTGCAGTATGGGTGGTCATGCATCAGCATGAAATCATCAAATCAGGCCCAACACCAAGAGCATCAGGAGCAATATGGTCATTCACAATAGCCCCTGATGTATAACGCAGCGTTCAGACGGCCAGGTAAAGCCTCAAGATCTGTACGATTGGCATTCATGAACCCTCTTCACATCATGACCGATCCACCATGTCTGTCCACTTCATGCATCAGACCTTCATCGAATCGCTGTCCTCGTCGTCTCCATACGCATTGACGGCCGTTCCATGTAAGGTAAACCTGGACTCATCTGTAAACAGTAGGGCAAGTAAAGGACAGGAAGAAAAGAAATGCCCTCAACCCTCGAAGAATGAGGATTGAGGGACTTGGAAGGAAGGAGAGCCATGAAAGGCAGATAGGGAAGGAGAAAGAGGAGAGGCCTGCCCCAAGGTCAGAGGAAAATCGGGACAAAACGGACCCAGCTCAGGAATCCCTCGGGGTCGCCTACGCCAAAACTTACCAGCCGTCAGATCTTGAGGATGTAGCACTATCCAGGGTTCACCAGAAGTGGTGGGGCTACATACACCCTGCCTCCTTGAGGGCCTTGTGCAGAAGGCAGGAGATATCATGAAAAGAAAAAGAAGACTGACCCGTCGAAGAAGGAGGGTATCAGAAAAGATGAGACAAGGACCAATTAAGGCGGGAAAGGAAGAGAATCCCTGGGCCTCAGATACCCTAATACCGTCGGGGTCGAAAGAGAACAAGAGTTCACCAAGAGAGGTTGACAGGAAAGAAGACGGAGAGGAGACCGGCACAAGTAAGTGGAAGCAATGCCAGACTCATCTAGGGTTCCCGTGGTTGCCAACCAAAGTCCCACTAGATGTACTAGAGGTATTCGAGTTGTATTAGCATCGCTCATGTTACTCTTAAAACAGGGATGTCCAATTATTTTTACTGTAGATTTAAATACTATTTCACAACATGGTAACATTTCTAGCTGTTAAAACTTGTACTGAAAACACCATTATTCCGGATCATGCAACGAAATTCGAATTTAAGAATAGATCTCAGTGGAGCACTTTCGGCTCGTATGACGAGAACACCAAATTTCATTTAAAGAGCACCAGGTTCAGAACGACTGATTTAACCTGTCACAGTGGCAAGGCGGCATTTCTCCATAAGCTGGTTTTCATAGCTGTCAGCGTTCTTCTTTCATAATACAGACAATAGTTCCTACACCACCAAGTGGTCTACAGCAGCGGTTCTCAAATTCTTTCTATCGCGCCCCCTATTCTTCTTTCCTTTCTCCTTTCTCAGAAGTTATTTCGCACAAGAATCTATAGTATTTCCTTCTGTCTAATTACTGCAACTATCAGTTACAATAATAATAATAATAATAATAATAATAATAATAATAATAATAATAACACATTGTTCACTATTCTTAGAGCACATCAACGTTCAACAACATTTTGTAAAAAAGAAAAAAAAACATTATCGTATGGCTTTTAGTGCTGCGAGTGCCCGAGGACATAATCGACTCGCCAGAGGCTGTAGCTGCTTCTAGCGGACACCCATAGGGTGAGCTACAAGTTCTGTTCAATTTCAAGTAGTTCCAACTTTCGCTACCAAATGTCACTGATACCTAGTGGTCAACGTTGGAAGTTTGATAGCGCGTTCCAACGAAATCTAACCTAGACATTTAGCTTTACACAAGTTTAGTTTGTGGAAGTATCTTTAACATGCCATAAATCTATGACATGGGACCACCGGCTTTACTTCCCCTCCGAAGGGAGGCCTACTGAAGGATTTTAACGCTCTTAAAAAATCCGACCACTTCAGCCGGTTTTGAACCCGCTATCTTGGGCACAGCAGTTCAGGATGCTACCACCTTCCTCACCACCTTCCCCATCGGGGCGTGGTGGCTCAGCGGTCTAGCTGTATGCCTCTCACCAAGGCGGTCCGGGTTCGATTCCCGGTCAATGCATGTGAGATTTTCGATGTGAAATGCCATGTCCTGTGGTTCGGATTCCACGTAAAAAGGAGGTCCCGTGGCTCATGATCTCAAGATTAACGGTCACGTTAAACTACAAGCTTCCTTCCTTCCTTCACTTTCCCCATCGAAGTTGCTGAAAAAAAATGTAATGGTGTTACTTGCATCAGTTCATTGTAAATCGGGCAAACCACTTTCACTGAACAAGCACTAGAATTCACCTGTTGACTCACTGTATTTTAACTGACTGCAAAGGCCTGGCTAATTCGAGTAAACAAGGTCATGCATCCGATTATGAATACAAAACACAACAACTAGTTAATAAAGTTGTTCTCCAAAGGGAAATTAATTTTCTATGCTGCAAAAAAATAAACTTGAACTTAAAACTTTATTAAAACCATCTTTCAGTTATGAATGCTTTAGGTCCCCATGAATGGACATGGTTTCAATAGTATATGGAGGAACGCTAAAAGATTTTGGAGAAAAGACAAACAATTCTAGATCTTAAACTATCAAGTCCAAACCATTGGTGAATTTAAATGGACAAAGGAGAAATATTAATACGAACATTCATTCTTTCCAAACCCCTCTTGTTAATCTTTCCAACACCATTTTCACAGCAGATGAACTTAATGTTTTAAAACTAGGTCCCAAACATAACAGGAAGAATGACATTAACCGTCGTAATCTCACGCAATTAATAAGCGAAACAGAATTGGCTATCCTATATTTCCTTCTGATAGACTACACAAACGGAAACTAGATATGAAGCGAAGAAGAAAATTGAAAATATTATAAGAACTAATAAACAAAACGTACTTAATCACAAAGAAATTTCTCTCATCAGACACATTTTACAAACTATAATTTCCAATAATCTGATTATCACACATGCGTACAAAGGGAACACCATTGTCATCTTGAACAAAGTTGATTACATTACAAAAGCAAGTAGTTCCCTGAAGAACTAAAGCCTATTTTCATTTATCCTACTTATGTTAATTGCCATTATCAACGTACAAAATTTCAGTTTGATTGCTGTGATCCGTAGATATTGAGAACTGACTAAATATTTCGGATGGTCGCCATGTTGGATTATTATATGTGTACGTCTTAGAGTTATGTACTGATACATGAAGATTATTTTGTACGTGTAGTATTCAAACTTCAATAGCATGATTAGGACACAAGAAGTAAAAACGAGATTTCAAAATTTCACACAGCTGCCATCTTGTGGTTATGGAAACAATTGAAATAAATTAGATGCCAGTAGATTAACATTTGTATAAGAATTTACTCCTCCCGCTGTCTGTGACTCACCCAGCCATCCCAAATATGATCACTGCTTACACAGGTGAAATTCCAGCTGACTCAGCCATTTCTGGCAACGTGTACAGTATTGCCAACCCTACCCATTTGGTACTATTTCGCATCCGGTATAGAAAAACAAAAGAGCGCCGTCAAGTTAATGCGAAAGAGCTCCAAGTTTCAACCGTCCGTCTTAAGTTAAACAAGGATTGTGCAAGTTGCGAGATAACTATCGCCAGTTTTAATCGACAATATCATGGCAATCGTGACAAGTTGTTGAAACTATTACAAGAACTCAACGTAATAGCGAAATCACTACACTGCCCGAAATATCATCGCGAACTGCAAGTGAAATGGATGAAATCGACCGGTAACTTAATTATTTATTTAATCGTATGGTAATCTATACAATATACAATTATACATAACAAGGTAATATTCACACTTTAAAGTCCATCCTTCTCAACCATTCAGTTAAATCGGGAGTGAGAGCGAACACATCGTCAGGAATGCCAGGGTACGAATAAAGAGGACAGCGTTGGACCAGATGTTCGATCGTCTGTTCTTCCAGGTTACAGTCACACATTGGTGAGCTGATCCAGCCCCACTTGTACCTGAAATAATTGCAGCAACCGTGTCCAGTCCTCAGCCTGTTGATGCGGCACCAGATGTTCCTCTGTAAGTCAAAACCGTTTGGTTTCTTTGTGGGATCAAGATGGTGAGCACTTGTTCCCAATGTTTTAGTTGACCACTCATGCTTCCAGCTTTCATTTAGGTCAAATCCAGCAGCAAAAAGTTGCCCCGCAGTGACACTTACTGGTCTTCTAGATTTCAGTCGTTGCTGTGATGGACGGCTGAATTCTTGGTGCAATGGCAAAGAGGGTGATGCAAAGATTTTCTTAGCTTCCCTTAGTAGAGCTTGCTTCCTCCTTAAGTGTGGTGGCGGTATAGTACTCAGCATGGGTAACCAGTGGCATGGTTAACTTAATAGTTCGACATGCAAGCTACCCTCTGGGTGTCAAATTACAAAAGCTTGCACCCGGCATCCGAGGCCATACGATATTATATTATTAACTTAATAGTGAACTGCAGAACCTTCTTTTCCAGAGCGAAATTATCTCTACTAGATATTGTAAACTTAACTGTTCCGTGGTGCCTGCTACCCAACCCTCAACACGAAGCAATCATGAACGAACTGAAAGTATGTGATAAAACTGTAATAGACTACTGTCGACCAAAGTATTATGTATACTCGAGTCTGAAGGTTGTTTGTTAAGTAACCAATAGACCTACATAAAATCCAATACCATCAACATTTTCTTCGTTCTATTCTACGTTAGTTCATGTAGGTTTGGATTTTTTAATTTATATTTTAATATTTTTTTATCGCAGTTGGAACACAAAAAAGTGCACGTTTTTAAGCGTGTTTCAACCATGCGTCACATTTATGAATTATTATCTCAAAAGCCCTTTATCAGATCGAAACCAAATTTTAACAAAATATACATTGGAATGTTGTATAACTGGTTTATTAATTTCACAATTTTGTGTGTCCAAAAAACAAAGTTGTTATCATTGTTGTAAGGTAACTTTTTCTCGGCTCGGGGTGGTTGGAAAATGTAGTTCTTGGTTGCGTTGTAATCGTTATCCATCAAAAAGTTATGCTGTATGACTGTGGAATACGTAAATTAATTCACTTATTTTATATCGGTTTGTATTTGTACGAGGAAATAACACATGGTTCTCCATCTAGCCGCTCCGGCAAAAGCTGTACAGCGTTGCTGAGATGGAGCCCATCACTTCCGAGCGAGACGCACCATGATGCGTGTGGGCACCATTTCGGCAACGCTGTACAGCTTTTGCCGGAGCGGCTAGCAGGTGAAACATGTGTTATTTCCCCGTAAAAATACAAACCGATATAAAATAAGTGAATTAATTTACGTATTTCACAGTCATACAGCATAACTTTTCCATGTATGAGGATTACAATGCAACCAAGAACTACATTTTCCAACCACCCTGAGCCGAGAAAAAGTTACCTTACAAGAATGATAACAACTTTGTTTCTTGAAAACACACAATTTTGAAATTAATAAACCCGTTATACAACATTCCAATGTATATTGTGTTAAAATGTGGATTCGATCTGATGACGGGTTTTTGAGATAATAATTCTTAAATGTGACGCATGGTTGAAACATGCTTAAAAACGTGCACTTTTTGTGTTCCAACTGCGATAAAAAATATTAAAATATAAATTAAAAATTAAAAACCTACATGACCTAACGTAAAATAGAACGACGAAAATGATGATGTTATTGGATTTTATGTAGGTCTATTGGTTACGTCACAAACAACCTTCAAACTCGAGTGCACATAATACTTTGGTCGACAGTAGTCTTCCTTCTGCCGGGAGGCGTGCGAACATTGGTTGTTTCAAAACAGGGCATACATTGGAGAACCAGGAGTAATAGTTGAAATTGACGAGGCAAAATTTGGCAAACGAAAATATCACAGAGGCCGCGCAATCGAAGGTCAATGGGTATTCGGCGGCGTGGAACGGGACAATTTTATCGTACCGGTACCACAAAGGGACAAGGGTGTTTCAAAAAGAATATACGTATTTCGCATGCATATATTCATTAAACTTTAAGACATAGGAATATGAAACTTTACACACATATTTAGGAACCTCTCAAGTTTAGATTACAGATGTTCAGTATGTCCTCCATCTGCGACACGAAGAATATCACACCGATACTGAAATTCCTCCCATACTCGGGCAAGCATGTCCTTCGTCACTGATGTCATGGCAGTACGGATCCGGTTCTTCAACTCTTCCAGGTTCTGTGGGAGTGGTGGTACATAAACGTTGTCTTTAATGAAATTCCACAGGAAGAAGTCACAGAGTGTCAAATCCGGTGACCGTGGAGCTCAGCTGAGATATGCTAAGTCGTCAGCTCCTTGACGACCAATCCAACAGTTCGGTAGAGTTTCATTCAGATATTCACGCACTTGGCGACTCCAGTGGGGGGTGCCCCGTCTTGTTGAAATATGAAGTTGTCTTCGTGCAGCCTCGGAAACAAACAGTTTTGTAACATAGCGAGATACTAGTCACCGTTAACTGTGTTTCCATTAAAAAAAGAATGGGTCGTAAACTGATGATCGGGATATTGCACAAAACTCTTTGACTTCGGGCGAATCTCGTACATGTTCAGTGGCTGCATGTGGGTTCTGTAGGCCCCAAATTAGAACATTGTGTTTGTTTACCTGACCACTAACATGGGAAGTCGTTTCATCACAGAACACGATGTGTTATGCGAAAGTGTTATCATTGTCAATAGCATCATGAATCTCGTTACAAAATGCCACACGTTTGCGTTTGTCATCAGGACGCAGAGCTTGCAACAGCTGTAACTTGTACGGCTTCATAACCAACAGACGTCTCAAAACATGCCAAATTGTTGTTGTAGGCAGTTGTAACTCCCGACTGGCACGACGAGTTGATTTTGAAGGACTACGTTGGAAAGCAGTTTGAATTCGTGCAACATATTTTTCAGAAACGGGCGGGCAGGACTCTTCCCTTTACATACACATCCTGTATCTACAAACTGTCGATACCATCTGCGAATGTTCCACCCATTCGGAGGATCAATTTGGTACCTCAACCTGAAACGTCTTCGCACTGTAATCACTGAATTGCACTTCGCAAACTCGAGAAAACTGTTGGGCCGCATATAATGCTCTAGAAAATGAAGGTTTTGTGCATCTAAGAGTAAACCATAAAGTCGAATTTCTTTTTACACGAAGAAGCGGCCAACTGTACCATCAGAATCTCCAAACCATGCAGACTGCCAACATCCCAGGAACATCAGAGGGAGTGGCGGGACGTCTGATATAGCATCCGAATGTTTGGAAACAGAAAAGCTCATTTCACTGATTACTTGGCAGAGCACCTATTCGAATTGAATCACAATCGAGCCACCGTAGTCCATCACGTATTTAGAATAATGTCTGATCTATATCCTCCCATCCATTAAAACCATTTATTTTGCAAAGGTCAATTATTCTTAGCCAATATAGACGCATATCGTATCGCAAGAAGAAAACAGCGCCGTCAAGTTAATGTGAAAGTGCGCCATTTTTTTCATTGAAATTGTGAATACTGTTCTACATAGGCTACAAAACAAACCTAACCCCCTTGTTTGTAGTGCAATCAGTAATTTTTGTCCAGACGGTAATCTTTTAGTTCTGGTGTATGATATAACACCCCTGGTTTTTGTAACGCACAGTGGGGGTAGTCATGCGTCAATAATCTTTATCCAGGCCAATGGTTTCGCCTAGACCAATATTTTCATCCAGACCTATGATTTTTGCCTAGACCAATAATGGTTAGATAGCGTGGTCCTATGGCCCGCGTTAGCTAATACAAACACCCTGGTTTTTGTCACGCACAGTGGGGGTAGTCATGCGTCAATAATCTTTATCCAGGCAAATGGTTTTGCCTAGACCAATATTTTCATCCAGATCAATGATTTTTGCCTAGACCAATAATGGTTAGATAGCGCGGTCCTATGGCCCGCGTTAGCTAATACAAACACCCTGGTTTTTGTCACGCACAGTGGGGGTAGTCATGCGTCAATAATCTTTATCCAGGCCAATGGTTTTGCCTAGACCAATATTTTCATCCAGACCACTGATTTTTGCCTAGACCAATAATGGTTAGATAGCGCGGTCCTATGGCCCGCGTTAGCTAATACAAACACCCTGGTTTTTGTCACGCACAGTGGGGGTAGTCATGCGTCAATAATCTTTATCCAGGCAAATGGTTTTGCCTAGACCAATATTTTCATCCAGACCAATGATTTTTGCCTAGACCAATAATGGTTAGATAGCGCGGTCCTATGGCCCGCGTTAGCTAATACAAACACCCTGGTTTTTGTCACGCACAGTGGGGGTAGTCAAGCGTCAATAATCTTTATCCAGGCCAATGGTTTTGCCATTTATTTATTTTTCCCCATATAGTAATTATAAAGTTACGTGTGTTGTGTGGTGTATTTTGTATCGGACATGTTGGCAACGGGTATGACGTCACGTAGGACGTCAATGTGTCATGGGAGCCGTCGTCAATTGAGCAAGAAGTAAAATCATTTATTCACGTAATTAAATAAATATTTCCGGTGCAGCAGTGACAATTCAATTTGTAATTAACTTCTAATGACTCCCGATAGGTTTGTGAATCAGAAACCATATATTTTCAATAATCTGCCTTGTGAAATTGAAAAGACAAAAGTAGCTGTTGTCAAGAATTAATGTATTCATTTCTCTTTTCTATACTAATTTCCTTTTTGGAACTCTCCTGCTACAAGCTGGTTTTGTATCGAGACTTACATCTTTCTCTTTAGCCTACTTTTCACATTTTGCAAAAATGAGGAAAAAGTAGACTTATGAGATCGGGCAAATGTGTGTCTGTCTGTCTGTCTGGCTGGCTGGCTGGCTGTGTGTGTGTCCCCCCCTATCAACTCCTAAACGGCTGGAGCAATCGAAACAAAATTTGGTAGGAGTAAAGATCTATACCTGAATATCTCACGGCCATATTTGAAAATGATGTCAGTGCTACCAACTGCTAAAAAGTCGCAATTGAAATTTGAGCTCCATGTTGGATATGCCAATAGCTCTAAACTTTGCACACGTATAGTACCTGGTATTCTAGATGAATTTGGAGTAACTAATATACGTCAGTGCTGCCAACATGATTCTAAGCCTGCTGATAGGTCCAATTTTAAAATGCATGCAACTTCTATACTAACTAATGGATTTCATTCAAAATTGGCACAACAATAGATCATATTATTTCAGATTATTTCTGACCAATACAGGCATGACATTGTTGCCAACATGATTTTACGCGCGCTGTTAGATCCAATGTTTAACTGCATGTAACATCCATGCTATTCATTGGACTTCAACCAAATTTTGTATTCTGTACCTTAAGAGATGGAACTAAGAATATATTCGGTCATCAGGGCTGCCAACTGTAGTGCTCTATTTGGCTACATTATGCCAGGTATACAGTATTTCGAACTAATTAGAAATTTCGATATTAGCAACTTAATTTCGTCATTATTCTAGATAGGTTCATATCATATACTGTAGAATAATCATTGGCATGAAAAGTAGGCTCTTTAGTACGTCACGGAACTTCTTGTTTTAATATATCATCTGTTTTTCTTATTTTAATTTTAATGTGGTGTTTTTAAGACAAAATTATACAAATTAAGAAGCTTTTAAAAATTTAGCGGTGGATGCTTAAAAATGATTTTAAACAAAAAGTTCCGTAACGAACTGAAGAGCCTACTTTTCTTAAAATTAAGATTCATGCCAAAGATTAATCTACAGTATATGAACCTATCTAGAATAATGGCGAAATTAAGTTCGTAATAACGAAATGTCTAATTAGTTCGAAATATACCTGGCAGGCTATAATGTAGCCTAAGAGAGCACTACAGTTGGCAGCCCTGGTGACTGAATATATTCATAGTTCCATATCTTAAGGTACAGAATACAAAATTTGGTAGAAGTCCAATGGACGTTACATGCAGTTAGACATTGGATCTATCTGAAATATTATGATATCTTTTAGTGCCAATTTCGGATGAAATCCATTTGTTAGTATAGATGTTACATGTATCAATTGGACCTATCAGCAAGCATAAAATCATGTTGGCAGCACTGACTTATATAAATTACTCCAAAATAATCTAGAATGTCAGGTGCTAAACGTGTGCAAAGTATAGAGCTGTTGGCTTGCATACTTTCTGATATATTGTGACTGTTTCGGTCACAATGTTCCCAAACCCTTATTTGGTTGACTTGAGGAGAAGTCAGGTTAGGGTAATATGTTCATATCATTCCTTTTCTTGCTCATCATCATCATTTAGGTTATAGGATTTCACTTTATTTAGTGTATATATCTTGTGTATCTCGGGGACTCAGTCAGGAATATTTCATTTAATTTGTATGTGAGATGTCAGCATACAAGACAGCGGATTGTGTTAGGCAAGCTACAAGATGTTGCAATAGCAGGAAACTCCAGGCCAAATTTAGATTGGGCCGAGAATAACTTCCCTTGTCTTGAAGAAAGCTTTGTATAAATTATGTAAGATTCTGACGTCAGAGAAGAGTTTCGCGCCATGAGTTGTAAGAAATATACATGGGTTCGAGATTATTGGTGTATTTTGTATGGGTTGGAGGGTATCATGACCCTGGCGGAGAAAGACGAAAACATGTGTTTACAAGATGAGAGGTGTTTTTTTTCGTGTGGAGCGAGACTTGACTTCTATTCTAGCGTCTGGTTGGAAAGGTCGCGTTCTCGTAATTTGGCGTAGGCCTATTTAGAGAAACTGTTTTGTTGAAAGCATGGCTTGTGATTGTACTCGAAACGGCTACAAATCAGAACAATGTTATATCTGTTAGCACATTTCAAGTTTGGTACGGAAGCACATTCATTTATCGCAGAGATGTGGCTTTGAAAACATTTCTAACCTAGAACCACGTGCGCATTCATTACGCAGTACAAGATGCTGTATCTTATATATCTTTGCGAACTGTGAAGTAGGCTTTTAGCCTCGTGTGTTATATTGATCTGTATAAAAGTCTGCTAGTGCAGAGCATACAAAACATGATCAGCTGGGAAGTAATAGTAGGAGCTTCTATTAGCAACCACGCGTGGAAAATCTTTGAAAGCTGGGGAGAACTGATCTATCGAGTATGTCTCGAAGATTATCTGCAAGATCGTCAGTGAGTGAGTAACAAACATCTTTATATTCCAACATTCATTTTGGGTCACATGTTTTCGTCATTGCCGAGGAGAATTGAAGATAGGAAACAATAGTCTGTTCGACGAGAGTCCCCGCCATATGTTTAAAGTTGATTTCAATACATATATTTTGAAAGTTATCATTAGTTTTCTTTATAGGGAATTACACCTAATAGTTGAACGCCCAAATGATACCAGTTAGGTTGACTAAATGTGTGTCCAACACTCCACGACCCTGCCATTTCAAATATGATGGTTAAGTACTTTCGATCACCAATAGGAGGGTGATTTTGGGAAGTTGTAAATCAGTGGCCCAAGTAGGGCTAGTAAAGAGTGACAACAATAGCACCTCAACGTGGTGAATGAGCAGGGAAACCTAGCAGGTATCATTAGGGCACATATGCACACAGCCGATAGACACCTTAGGAGTATTGGGGTTCACTGTAATTTGTTTTGTTTTATGGGGTATGTCCACATTGGACAACATGGAATTAATATCTAGGGTTGCGAATAAATTAAAATAGTAAAATGTCAGTTAATCAGGGAACGGGGGGAAATAGTAGTGAGGAAGGTGAGGAACAGACAATGGGAGAATCGGATACCATTGTCTCCAATGAGTCGCAGCTGATCACTGAAGGTAGCAACTTAAATTTAAATGGAGGGGGTATGAACACTAGTTTGCTTCTTATGCTACTGAGAGAAATAAAAGGAGAGATTAAGAAGCAAGGAGAATCTATGAGTAAGGAGATAGAGTCTTGGAAGGAATCTGTAAGTAAGGAAGTAAAATATTTAGGAGTATTTGTCAGTAAGGAGTTAGAATCTCTGGTAGAGTCTGTGAGTGAGACATGTAAGTCCAGTAGGGATGAGTTGGACAAGCTGGGAGAGTCTGTGAGTTAGACGTTTGAGCCTAGTGTGGATAAGTGGAGCGAGCAGGTAGAGTCTAATACAGAGAAGTTAGAGTCCGGTATAGAGGCAGTGAACAAGCAGGAAAGAGAAGTGAAAGATCCTGTAAGTAAGGAGGTAGGAGAAGTTAGGCAGCAAGGAGAGGCTATTAGAAAGGAGGTAGGCAGGCAAATAGAATCTGTGAAGTTGTGTGTGGACGAAGCAGCGGTAGAATCTGTGAAGTTGTGTGTGGACAAAGCAGTGGAGAAGCAGCAGTTGGAGGGGACGGTAGGTGATAGTAGCGTAGACGAAAGTGAACAGCAGTTGAAAGGGACTGTAGGTGATATTAGCGTAGACGAGAGTGAACAGCAGTTGAAAGGGATGGTAGGTGATAGTAACTTAGAGGAGAGTGAACGGCAGTGGGAGGAGACGTTAGGTGAGAGTGAACAACATTTGGAGGTGATGTTAGGTGAAAGTCAGCAGGGAGATTCTAGTAGACAGGATAAACGGGAGGTGGAAATAAGGAATTATAGAAGTAGAAAGAAACAGGATAAGGATATAATATCAGCACAGGAAAACTATCAGAGGGGTGGGGGGCGTCAGGAAATTGGCAACGAAAGAGTACAGGTGAACCAGAAAGAAATAGGCATTATGCTGAATCAGGATATTAGTCGACCTTCATCGAGTGTATCATTTTGGCAGGTAAGTTTGAGGGAGATGAGTAGGAAGTTGGCAGCTTACAGTTTTTGGAGGGTTAAATTCAGTTTTTTTTGGGATAGGCGATCAGGTGTGTTTCAGGGTTCTTATCTATCTTCAGTTTAGGGGTTGGTTTAGTTTTTTGTTTCAAGTATTTCAGGGGCCTTTTAAGGTGGTTAAACGTATTGGTGAGTGTGCCTATAGTTTAACGGATCAGGATGGTAAGTCTGTCAGTACACATAATATTAGGAATCTCCGTAGATATCACTCTGTAAAATAATATGGCATGGACTCTTAGAGGATTAGTCAACATAAAGTGATGGCATGACAAAACTCAAGAGATGTGACGAAGAATGCTAACCAGCAAAGTGGCATCGAGTGTTAGATGGATAGATGGTATGATAAGGCCTGTGCAGGCAAATACCATGGTTTGTGAAGCGATAGGGTCTCATGATGAGACGAAGAAAATGAAGTGATAGACCTAAGACATTTGAGAAAAATCAGTGAGGCTAGGAAATGGACACAATAAGACATTCGAGAGAGTGAGAATGTGTGAAAATTTGACAAGTGTGTGTGTATATATGTCTTCCAGGGTTTATTTATGTAATAGTGTAATTCTTTGCGTTTTCAGTGCGTTGTTTGGTTGAGTGTTTGTGATCCAGACTTGTTTCACCCGTGTGAATCACATGGGGGCGTATTGTGACTGTTCCGGTCACAATGTTCCCAAACCCTTATTTGGTTGACTTGAGGAGAAGTCAGGTTAGGGTAATATGTTCATATCATTCCTTTTCTTGCTGATCATCATCATTTAGGTTATAGGATTTCATTTTATTTAGTGTATATATCTTGTGTATCTCGGGGACTCAGTCAGGAATATTTCATTTAATTTGTATGTGAGATGTCAGCATACAAGACAGCGGATTGTGTTAGGCAAGCTACAAGATGTTGCAATAACAGGAAACTCCAGGCCAAATTTAGATTGGGCCGAGAATAACTTCCCTTGTCTTGAAGAAAGCTTTGTATAAATTATGTAAGATTCTGACGTCAGAGAAGAGTTTCGCGCCATGAGTTGTAAGAAATATACATGGGTTCGAGATTATTGGTGTATTTTGTATGGGTTGGAGGGTATCATGACCCTGGCGGAGAAAGACGAAAACATGTGTTTACAAGATGAGAGGTGTTTTTTTCGTGTGGAGCGAGACTTGACTTCTATTCTAGCGTCTGGTTGGAAAGGTCGCGTTCTCGTAATTTGGCGTAGGCCTATTTAGAGAAACTGTTTTGTTGAAAGCATGGCTTGTGATTGTACTCGAAACGGCTACAAATCAGAACAATGTTATATCTGTTAGCACATTTCAAGTTTGGTACGGAAGCACATTCATTTATCGCAGAGATGTGGCTTTGAAAACATTTCTAACCTAGAACCACGTGCGCATTCATTACGCAGTACAAGATGCTGTATCTTATATATCTTTGCGAACTGTGAAGTAGGCTTTTAGCCTCGTGTGTTATATTGATCTGTATAAAAGTCTGCTAGTGCAGAGCATACAAAACATGATCAGCTGGGAAGTAATAGTAGGAGCTTCTATTAGCAACCACGCGTGGAAAATCTTTGAAAGCTGGGGAGAACTGATCTATCGAGCATGTCTCGAAGATTATCTGCAAGATCGTCAGTGAGTGAGTAACAAACGTCTTTATATTCCAACATTCATTTTGGGTCACATGTTTTCGTCATTGCCGAGGAGAATTGAAGATAGGAAACAATAGTCTGTTCGACGAGAGTCCCCGCCATATGTTTAAAGTTGATTTCAATACATATATTTTGAAAGTTATCATTAGTTTTCCTTATAGGGAATTACACCTAATAGTTGAACGCCCAAATGATACCAGTTAGGTTGACTAAATGTGTGTCCAACACTCCACGACCCTGCCATTTCAAATATGATGGTAAAGTACTTTCGATCACCAATAGGAGGGTGATTTTGGGAAGTTGTAAATAAGTGGCCCAAGTAGGGCTAGTAGAGAGTGACAATATTGATATTGGAGTAAAAAAATATAGACAGTATTTATTAACAGTTGGCAGCCCTCATTGCTCTTAACAATACGTATAGTCATATCTGTTATGTTACACATAGCACATACGAAATTTGGTTGAAATCCAACTGATAGTATAGATGTTACATGTATTTACACATTGGTCCTATCAGCAAGCTTAGAATCATGTTGGTAGAGCTGACGTATGTAAGTTACTCCAAATTAATCTAAAATGTCAGGTACTATACGTGTGCATAGCTTAAAGCTGTCGGCTTGCATACTTTCTGATATATTGGTATTTGGATAAAACAATAGAAAGAGCAATTATTAACAGTTGGCAGCTCTGGTGGCTCTTAATAATATACTCAGTCATGTCTGCTTATGTGGACATATTACATACAACATTTGGTTAAAATCCAATTGATAGTGTAGAAGTTATGTGCATTTAAACATTGGACCTATCAGAAGACTTAAAAATATTTTGGCAACACTGTCATGTACGGCCTCCTGGGAATTAAACTGAAATAGTATTGTCTACATGTGAGCCAATTTTGGAATAGCTCCCATGCATCTCTTCCAAGATATCCAACATGGAGCTCAAATTTCTAGTGCGTTTTTTCAGCAGTTGGTAGCACTGACATCATTTTCAAATATGGGCGTGAGATATTCCGGTATACATCTTTACTAATACTAAATTTGGTTTTGATTGCTGCAGCCGTTTAGGAGTTGATATGGGGACACACACACACAGCCAGACAGAGAGACAGACAGACAGACAGAAGGACAGACAGACGGACTGACGGACAGACTGACAGACACACATTTTCCCGGATCGATGTCATAAGTCTACTTTTTCCTCATTTTTGCAAAATGTGAAATGTAGGCTAAAAATGCCTAACATCAATAAAACAAAAAAATAAATAAGACTATGATGATAATATAATATCGTATGGCCTCGGTGCCGGGTGCAAGCTTTTTAATTTGACACCCAAACTGTAGCTTGCATGTCGAATTTCGTTGTCCCTTGAAGCACTGTGAAAGTCAAGGAGGATAGATATCTAAGCTCCTTGAACACTATAGCGCTTTCTAGTAGAGAAATGAGGAATTTTGTGTTGGCGGAAAATCCCGAGATTAATTTTGCTATTATGAACACGGCCTACTGAATTCAAATGGTTTCTTTGACATGCCAACATCGTATGACATGGTGACGTAATTTTTGCCATCTTTCAAAAAAAAAAACACTTAACACGGCCAGGAGCGAATCTGCAAGCTTGGGGTTAGTGGACCGACACGTTGACCACTCTCCCATCGTGGCAAGCACTATGATGATAATTATTGGTTTAAGGGGCCTAACATATAGGTTATCGGCCCCTATTAAATAAAACTAATTAGACCTACAATAATAAACAAAAATTACACAAAACAAAACTTCAGAATTTGAAAATGTAGATTGCTGGCCCTAACCCACTCTGAAAAAGTGGATGTTGTATCAGCAGCTATACGCCTCATCGGCTAATATAAGACCGAATGTAGTCCTCCCCGTATTAGTCGCCTCCTACGACAGGCAGGGCATACCGTGGTTGTATTCTGCCCACCCCCCACCCACGCGGGGAGATGTTGAGCGCACATATGCTGTAGAATACCGTATAAACCATCATTGCGTTTTAGTGCTGCTAGCCGAACGATCACGACAGAAATACATATATGAAATTGAAGCCACGTGAAAAGGAAATAGGCTACGTATTATAAATGATTGCAACATAGACTATTATCGTTTGGACCTTCGATTGGATCTCTTAATTGCTTGTATATACTGTATTTTGTTATTGCATAGCATAAATCTATACTGATATATTAACGTTCCGTCGGGCGCACATAACCCGTGAGCGTTAAGTGAGAATGCGTTATCTCTCACAGACTTTTGTTTTTCTACGGTGCGTGCGTCGCAAAAGCTTCCGCTCTCCTCGCCATGTGAGTGAGGGTGAGGTCGTCCTTGTTTCAGTGTTCTTCGTCACTCTTTGGTGAACCGATTCATCTACGAGATTAATTGCACCTGATTGCGTAAGTATTGGGCATGTCATTTTTATGTTTCATATTTTCTTTCACCTGACTGTTTTGGAATATGTAACTTATTATTATGTATATGACAGTTTCAGTGAGATTCTTTCAACCATCTGTGGCTTCTATGCTTCCAGGGAAATGAGTACCCCACAAAATAAATACAAACACATACATCCGACCTCTTGCCCACAAAGCCAGCCTCTGAACTTGTGAATAGGTTATTTATTAAACAATTAGATTTTCAATACTTGTCCGGCTCAGACTTGCATAGTAATTGCAGACTTGTTAATAATTTTCTAGGCGATATATTTCCCTCATATTAGCCTAGTGCAAAGTTGTGTTAAAATTTCCGAAAACGAACTGGCTATAATAATTTTAAAAAGTCATTTGATTTACAGTGGGGCACTGTCACAAACAAATGTGACTTATTGGCAGGAAGGGTGTCGGATGAAAGAGTGCGTGGATCAAAGAGAAGTCACGACAGCTGGAGGATGTAGGTTACTGTTCCAGGGTTGTGTAATGAGATTGTAGTTTTTTAATCTGATCATTATATATAATTATTTTGCTTTGTTTTTAGGTACAATTGTGCATTTCATAATGTAAACTGGATTTCCTTGGTTGGTTGATTAGTTGCTCAGTTTAGGGACTGCGACAACGCAGCCATGTAGCCCCGTGTACTTTGTGTGTGTGTAGAATCTGTCTGATAACCGGTGTTAATTGTGATGGCTGTATTAGTGTGTGTTGTCTGTTTTGTAATTCAAGTAAGCCCCTCAGGGGCTCACATCTAGTGGGACGTGGGTTGGCGACCACGGGACCCCAGCTGAGTCCGGCATTGCTTCCACTTACTTGTGCCGTGCTCCTCTCTTTTTCCTTTCCTGTCGACCTCACTTGGTCAACTCTTGTTCTCTTCCGACCCCGACGGTATTAGGGTATCCGAGGCCTAGGGAGTCTCTTCCTTTCCCGCCTTAATTGGCCCTTGTCTCATCTTTTCTGATTCCCTCCTTCTGCGAGGGGTCAGCCTTCTTTTTCTTTTCATGTTATCTCCTGCCTTCTGCACAAGGCCCTCAAGGAGGCCGGGTGTATGTAGCCCCACCACTTCTGGTGCACCCTAGATAATGCTACACCCTCAGGGGCTCACGGCTGGTGAGTTCGGGAGTTAGCGACCCCGAGGGATTCCTGAGCTGGGTCCGTTTTCCCCTTTTGTCCCTTACCTTCGGGGCGGACCCTCTCCTCTTTCACTTTCCTATCTGCCTTTCATGGCTCTCCTTCCTTCCAAGTCCCTCAATCCGCATTCTTCGAGGGTTGAGGGCATTTCTTTTCCTCCTGTCCTTTATTTGCCTTATTCTCCTTTAGTTTTCCATTTCTTCTTCTAGTATGTAGGTTGTAGTTAGTTTTAGTTTTAAGTTTACATTTCATTTTCATCTTCACGATCACCCAAACCATCAGGGGCCGATAGCCTAGATGTTGGGTCCCTTAAAACAACAATTATCATCATCATGAATTCAAGTAAGAACTGCAGACATTCAATTTTCAAGTTGTTCCTACTTTTGCTACCAAACGCAATGCCACCGCAGTCGGCCCCTGGCGACGAACGTTGGAACCTATGAGCGTTGGTCAAATCTAACCTATAATTTAGCTTCACACAAGTGTAATTAGTGGAAGATTCTTTTGCATGCCATAAATATATGCCATGGGACCACCGGCTTTACTTCCCCTCCGAAGTGAGGCATACTGAGGGAATTTGTATCGCTCTTAAAAAATCCAACGACTTCGGCCGGGTTTGACCCCACGATCTTGGGCATAGAAGGTTAGCATGCTACCAAATACTACCAACGACTCCACCGAAGCCGCCGGATTTTCCTTTCTTCGAGTTAAAAATACAATATTTAAATGAGATGCCAATTTCTAGTCGCTATAACCTAATGTAAATTAGCGCATATCCGAATGGTTAATCTGACAGATTAGTTGCGGCCAACGGTGATCATTAGGGCTCGGATTTATTATGTGCTAAAAACCTGGAAAATATTTATTTTTTATGTATTAAAATACCTGAAATATGTGACAAAAAACTAAAAATATTTAATTATAATTTAATTTATTAATGTGAATATAAACAAAATGCAGTACTTACGAGTGGAATTTATTCTATGTCTCACTGACTGCTGAAGCATTATAATACACAACGAGATACATCTTCAGGTTGTCCATCACAAATGACCGACGATTATCGCGAAACACTTATTCTGAAGGCGGCAATATGTTTCTTCCTCTTGAGGTGTTATGTAACTTGAGATCGCTATTCAGCATTGATTGCTTTCCCACATGGTTGGAAGAACAGAACGCCCCCATCAGAAGAAAAAATTTCTTTAAATTCTGCAACAGAAGATAACTTGTAGTTGTTTTTACTTTAGGCATCTTAGCAGTTAGCACTGCCACATTCACAGTGCCAGAAATGAACTGCATGTGAGTGACACTGGCTCCAGGCAGCTGGAGGAGGGGGAGGCCTAGCACGTGGTGACAAATTAGGAATAACACAGTTGCAAGCTGACATATGCTACGCTCTGCATGGAGATTATATAGCTCACAGGTTCTTCCCCGTTGAAGTAAAACAGAACAAGAATGCAATAAACTGAAAGATACGGATTTTAAAATATGCACATAATAAGTGAAACGCAGGAATTTATGTATTTATTGAAAATATGCTTAAAATATGTATTTACATTAAAAATTCTTTATTTACCTAAAACTCCGAGCCCTAGTGATCATATAGTATTTTGCATATTAATGTGACAGAGATGGAAAATCGCTTTTTCGACGTTCAGTTCCTCAGCCAATTTCTTCAGTTCTGGGGCAGCTTTTCTCTCTAAAATTGGGATGTAGGCCTATTTGTTGCTGTTCATCATTCCATCAACAAGAACCAAACATTTAGGGCCCGTGAATGTAAAACAGCCCTAACACATATTCTTTTGTGGAAACTTTACTGTCTGTTTGTTGTGTTTCGGCAAGACCTTCTCATTTTTCCTCCTAATTATATTACAAACAGCACCCAAACTTACATTACATTCAGCTGATATTTGTCTCTGAGTCATACCACTAAATTCGTGAAGGGTTATAATTTTGCTTCTCGTCTTTGGTGTGATATCCATTATGAACGATTAAATATTCTCACTGAATGCAGTTTCAAACAGATACAAACACTTGCCAACTCTCAAACACAAAGAGTGCTCACTACAATTACCTATCTCAACAATGGGTATGTTAAGAATTGGCGGGAAACAGTTGGTACCTCTATTACAGGCTCGCGAGCCAAATTCGGCTCTGGAGTCAATCTCGTACGGCTCCTTGAAACCAAGCTGAGAGTAAAAATAAAAAGTATATAGTATATACTGAGTAAATAAAGAATAAGTGGCGTGTCAGCCGTAACATTTTGGAAGAAGAAAACCCACCAACATGAGAGTGTGCTTAGAGATGTATCTCAATATTTAGGACTTGTTATGCCTTGTAAATCACTGTATTACCGGGTGAGTTAGCCGAGGTCGTTGCGGCATGACTGTTGGCAGTCGCTCACATCCGGGAGGCGAGGAGGTTCGAATCCCCCCGCCGGCAACCTTGAAGATGGTCTTCTGTGGTTTCCCATCTTCCTTCCAGGCAAATGCCGGGGTTGGTCCTTAACTATAGGCCACAGCCGCTACCTTCCAACTCCTCGACCCTCCCTTCCAACTTTCCTCCCCAACGGTACTTGTAGCTCACCCATTGGGTGTCCGTCTTGAAGCAGCTACAAAACTGGCGATCCGAACATGTCCTCGGACACTCCCGGCACTAAAAGCCATACGCTAAAAAAATATAAAAAAATCACTGTATTCATTTCTTAAGTTCATTAAAACTGAATATCGATCTCAACTAACTAGTGAACATTGAAGTGAACTCGTGCGAACTGCGCGTACCAATTATCAGCAGATTTCAAACAACTAACAGAAAAAATTAACACTTGACAAAGCACTTCTGAAAAATAAAATCCTATTTATTGTTGTGTAACTAAACAATACTGTTATGTGTAATGTAAAAAGTAAATATTTCTTCATTTTTATATAACAAAATCTAAAGGAAGTATGAGACTTCTGTTACTTAGAAAGCAAAATAACCAGTGATGGACGAAGCTAGGAGGATATAAAAAGTAGATTGGCTCAGACAAGAAAAGCGTTTTTACAGAAAAGGAATCTGTTGACATCAAATATAAATTTAGCTATTAGAAATTCATTTTTTAAGTATTTGTTTGGAGCGTAGCGCTCTATGGAAGTGAAACTTCGACTGTTGGCGCAGCAGAAAAGAGAAGCATTTCAAATGTTGAGTTACAAGAAAATGATGAAAATCAGTTGGGTAGATATAACTTAATAACAAATGAAAAAGTATTAAGACTAGTGGGAGAGGAGAGATGTTTCTGGCGACTGCTAATCATGAGAAGAGACAGGTTGGTAGGACACATACTAAGACACCCAGGATTAGCAAACTTAGTTATGGAAGGAAGGGTCTAGGACAAGAACTGTAGGGGTAGACCAAGCTTAGAATATGTTAAACAGATTGCCTCGGATGTAAGGTAGAGATGAACAGGGAGATATGGAGGGCTGCATCAAACCACTCAAAAGACTGAAGACTCCAACACACTAAAAATGTATCATCATTTTGTAAACCATTAATTTCTTAACAATGTGGCTCGTTTCGAAACAGCTTCATAAACTTGCGGCTCCCAACGTTAAGGTTATTGGACACCCCTGCTCTATAACTTAAAAAACTAAATTTGCCTTCTTGTTCACATTAATATGCTCAGTACTGTATTTTGGTTGCGCGTAATAGAAGGTTAAGTCTATCAATCTTTCGCACAAAAACTGCTGCAGTTTTGCGTGAACGTAGTTTAGGATGAGGTATAACCTTGGAATTGTTGCCGTTACGAAATATTTCACTGTTTTAAATAGGATCAAAATTTAGCGGCAAAACACGTTCTTTTCAATAGCAAGTGCTACCGCGACCCACCCGGCGTACAGGTATCCAAGGAAGGTTGCATACATTCACCTTTGCCCACGCTTCTCGCTGCTAAATTATAGCTTTCGGTTGAGACTTTATTTACTCAGGTTAGAACAATAAAGTGTTCAAAGTGTAATAAAGTGCACACACAAGTACATTTTTAACCGTACGTTGGACGGCAACCAGCTAGTATCTATTAAGTACTGAATAGTGAATTAGTGTAACTTTCTGCCACCATTGAGATTCTCTTCAGCGGTGTGTTCTATTATGTTGCTTTGCGCTGCCATTCCGCTCAATCGTAATTTGATTCTTTCTTATGATCATTTTAGGTCTAAAATCTAAAGAACCGTGATGAACAAAAAGGAATTCGGAACTCTATCCGTACGAGTATCTAATTGGTGCGCTGTTAAATATTATGTTTCTGACGTTTTAAACTCTCCGTAGAGCTTCCGGTGGCGTAGTTGGTAGCATCCTGAGCTTCTATGCCCAAGATCACGGGTTCAAACACGACCGAAGTCGTCGGGTATTTTAAGAGCGTTACAATCCCTCAGTATGCCTTCCTTCCGAGGGGAAGTAAAGCCGACGGGCCCATGTCATAGAGTTATGGCATGTTAAAAACACCTTCCACTAATTACACTTGTGTGAAGCTAAATTATAGGTTATATTTGACTAACGCTCTTAGGTTCCAACGTTCGTCGCCAGGAGCCGACTGCAGTGGCATCTAGTAACAAAATTCAGAACTAGTTGGTCGTTGACGGTGGCGTTTGGTAGCAAAAGTTTGAACTACTTAAAAATCGTATGTCTGCAGTCCTTACTTGAAATGAAAACAGATAACACTCACTAATACAGCCATCACAATTATCACCGGTTATCAGACAAATTCTACACACACATAAAGTACACGGGGCTACATGACCGCGTTGTCACAGCCCCCAAACTGAGGAACCAATCAACCAACCAACCAAACTCTCCGTTGTAAAACGTGAAGACGAACCAACATTTCTCACGCTCTAAAATTAGTTCCCATGTATGTAATTCTCCGTTTCCTCTCTATTTAATCAACAGGAGTAATTAGTTCAATGACGACAGCTCATGTTCTTTCCCGCACACGATCCGCCGGGCTGTCGCAAGCCAATGCAGGTAAAATGTCGTGTCAACACTTGTCATGGTAGGAAAAATACAAAATACTCTGTTATGTTTGGAGTGCACGCTCGTACTCAATCGCACCGTGCAAACCGGGCTATGCTGGTGGGTTTAAACAATCTGTCAAAGTGCATGACGACCGTCTGTATGATTAAGTATTTAATTACTATGAATGAAATTCTGAATAAAACCAATATCGTTGGTTACCTGCGTAAGTTTGTACAAAACAACAATTTCATTTCAATTTCATTTTCAATTACAAGGAAATGTTAGCTAACTTCAAATGTCTAGGTTTTAACATGAGTGTTAGTTACAGTAGTTAGTTATTGATGTTTATTATTATTATTATTATTATTATTATTATTATTATTATTATTATACCGACAGTAGTGGCTACGCTGGCTAAAGCACAGCATTAGGCCATGGGGCCAAGCTCTCTGCTGACTCGGTAGACGCGTGGGTTCGAGCCCCACCGTCGGCCGTCCTTGAAATGGTTTTCCGTGGTTTCCCATTTTCAACACCTGGCAAATGCTGGGACGGTACCTTCTGACAGGCCACGGCCGCTTCCTTCCACATCCTTGCCCAATTTCATTCACCATCATTCATTTCATCTCTCATTAACTCCTCTCATGAGGTTGGCGTCAGGAAGGGCATCCGGCCGTAAGAACCATCGCCACAAAGACTTCCATCGCATCTCATCCCGACCCCGTTGGAAAACGGGAATAATAAGGGGTAGACATAAAATTATTATTATTATTATTGAAGTGCAATGTAAAATTCCCGTATAATACGAAAAGCGAATAATATCTTATACAAAACGTTTTACATGATGGTTATGAATGCTGAGGGGTGAAACATCTAGTTCATTTGTCCTTTATGATATGATGATTACACTAGCATGCAACTATTTTGCTACAGAGAAACTGTTAATATTTTTCAGTTCCCACTATGGGTACTTACAAATGTTGTTACATTTCATCACATCCAATTAAAAAATAACAATCTTTGTTAAAATCCATGAAAATGTCTAAAAACTGAAATGTATATACAGTTTTTTTTATCAATACTAATATTATTGCGTTAAAGCTGGTAATTTACACATAATGGAATCACTAAAATCTTATACAACTAAACCTGAAAATTATGAACAATGTATCCCATATTTTTTTCTTGCTCAATATTGCAAGGAGACTTAAAAAAAACTCAATGCATTCCTAATGTACATTTGTAAGAATGCCATTCCTTGAAACTGGTAGGTGTAGGGTAAGGTTTGGGTATAACAGCTTAGGCGTTCACGGCCAGCATTCATTAATCAAAATGTAAATTCAAAATCCTACGTTTATAATTTATTTTAGACGAATCAAAATTTAAATTCTTACATCATTTCCACACACCAGGTTAAGGGCCCAAAATACTATTATTTCCTAAAATCATGCAACTAACTAGCCACTGGGAATGTTAGGAAGTCACCAGAAATTTCCAATGGCCTTGCTTAACCAGGCTATAAATCATGGCTGTGATGACAGAGCTTTTAACTATGAGGATACATACAACTTACCACACACGATCGTATTACACCCAGGGCGGCATTAATCATCGCTACCCTCGAAGGGATGCCATTATAGAAAGGAATTGACTTAAGAAAGCTAATAATTGACCTGCATCCTCTCAGATTCTCTATCATTAATACTAATTGTACTTATCACTAGGGCCCGGGCTTTGATGACCTAAAGGTGTTCAAAAATGGTATATAAGATGACTTGCTTTGACACCTGTTAATACTCAATATGTCTTCGGCCATTGAGTGGGGCTTTGTTTAACTTGGTTGCCTAGCTTAGTATTTTATGAAAAGAATTACAAGAATTACAATATAGATTAACACTATTTGAAATGGACCGCCTCAAACTGAATAAACAGGAAGAAGAGTTCAATATCCTCTGTAATGGAAAGTAGAAACTTTTGAATATCTTGGAACCATATTAAGTAATGATGGAAAAATTGAACCCAAGGTACTAAATAGAACTAAGAAAGAAGTATCAGCTTATTATTAGATGAATACCACAATAGTAGGGAAGAAGGAGATGAGTCTTACGACCAAAACGCAGATCTATAATTCAATCATGGCACTGATTACACTGTATGGTATGGAGAGTTTGGCATTACAATATAAACATCTAAGTAGGATTACTGCCACAGAAATTAAGTTTCTGAGGAGAGCAGTAGGAAAGACAAGAAGAGATCGAGTTAGAAATGAGAGAATTAGAGAGCAATTAGGAAAAAATGCAATGGGAGAAGTGGTTGAGGAACGTCAGTTGAGATGGTACGGACATGTTACTAGAATGGAAGGGAAAGAAAAGGAAAACAAATACAGGAAATGCAAGTTGTGGGAGGAGCTGGACGAAGTAGACCCCGCATTACATGGAGAATAGGATTGAGAGATTGGGACAAAATAGGGGCAAAACTGTTGTGGAAATGAAGAGAATGTGCAGAAATAGAACAGAATGGCAGAAATGGCTCAAACGAGGCTACCCCGACGCTTGAAGGCATAAGGGAATTGGGTAAGAAGAAATGTACGGCCTTATATTTTAATTATGAAAAATATTTCTGGTATTTCAATCAGAAAGCAAACTGTATAAAGTTGTTATTCAATACATAAATAAATTTAGTGCCTCGATTTTCAAGAACTCTCTAACGAATTGGATCGTGTGGATGTCACTATAAAATGACTGCAAAAATCCAACAAATTAACCCGAAATATTTTAAGAAATGACCTGCCACCTTCACAACATATTTTGCAGAATAAAAAGTTCACCATTGGTAGAAACAATGTCATTGCCAAATTCCGAATTATTTGTTTGAAATGTTTTAACTCTGGCATTTTAAATACACTCGAAATAACAGTCGCAGCCGATAACACAAATTCAGACAACAAACGTATGGTTGCACTGAGTTACTTCGTGTAGTTTGTCCTGCTACCCTCGCTTTCAACATCACTCCCAGATTAGTTGCAAACGCAGGTGTGTCTCCTGGAATGTGGATATTTCGAATAGGTAAGATAGTTAGTTATTGAGGATTTAATTATATTTTGGCAAATATAATTAATCCATTGAAAATACTCCACCTGGTCAATACAAGCTACATTATAAATGTTATATGTTTATACAGGCCTCATTTAACTAACACATATGGGCCCATTGTGCCTTATCCAGATTTCCGGAATCCATTCTTCGTTTCAAAGTTCGTGACTGAATTCCATTGCACCTTTTTGCCTTCCTAAATAGTATTTCCTTTGATATTAACCATTTTACAATTTCTCTTAAATATTCCTCTTCCACTGAGCTCTTTTGACTGTGTCGTTACTTTTGTACAGAGTAGGCATTCCATAAATTTTTAGCCTACTTTTCACATTTTGCAAAAATTAGGAAAAAGTAGACTTATGAGATCGGGCAAATGTGTGTCTGTCTGTCTGTCTGTCTGTCCTTCTGTCTGTCTGTCTGACTGGCTGTGTGTGTGTTCCCCCCTATCAACTCCTAAACGGCTGCAGCAATCGAAACAAAATTTGGTAGGAATAAGACCTATACCTGAATATCTCACGGCCATATTTGAAAATGATGTCAGTGCTACCAACTGCTGAAAAATTACAATTGAAATTTGAGCTCTATGTTGGATATCCTGGAAGGTATGAATGGGAGCTATTTTAAAATTGGCACACGTATAGATAATAATATTGCAGTTTAATTTCCAGGAGGCCATAGATGGCAGTGTTGCCAAAATGATTATAAGCCTGCTGATAAGTCCAAATTTTAAATGCGTATAACTTCTACTCTATCAGTTGGATTTCAGCCAAATTTCGTATGTGCTATGTGTACATAAACAGATATGACTGAGTGTATTCTTAGTAGCCACCAGGGCTGCCAACTGTTAATAAATGCTCTCA
Organism: Meconema thalassinum; assembly: GCA_946902985.2. NCBI lineage: Eukaryota > Metazoa > Arthropoda > Insecta > Orthoptera > Tettigoniidae > Meconema > Meconema thalassinum. The sequence goes on from OX336393.1 coordinate 415,949,226, forward strand.
ATTTATTTATCCAAATACCCATATATCCGAAAGTATGCAAGCCGACAGCTTTAAACTATGCACACGTATAGTACCTGACATTGTATATTAATTTGGAGTATCTTATAAACGTCAGTGCTACCAACTTGATTCTAAGCCTGCTGAGAGGTCCAACTTTAAATACATGTAACTTCTATACTATCATTTGGATTTCAACCAAATTTCGTGTGTGCTATGTGTACCATAACAGATATGTCTATGCTGATTCTTAAGAGTAACCAAGGCTGCCAACTGTTAATAAATACTGTCTCTATTTTTGTTACCCTAATATCAATATATCAGAAAGTATGCAAGCCAATACCTCTAAACTTTGCACACGTATGGTACCTGGCATTCTAGATTAATTTGGAGTAACTAATATAGGCCTACGCCAGTGCTGCCAACATGATTCTAAGCCTGCTGATAGGTCCAATTTTAAAATACATGTAACTTCTATACTAACAAATGGATTTCATCCAATATTGGCACAACATGTGATCATAATATTTCAGATTATTTCTGACTAACACATGCATGACATTGTTGCCAACATGATTTTACGTGCGCTGATTAATCCGAGGTCGAACTGCATGCAACGTGCATGCTATCCATTGGACTTCAACCAAATTTTGTATTCTGTACCTTAATAGATGCAACTAACAATAGCCTCTATTCAGTCACCAGGGCTGTCAACTGTACTGCTCTATCAGGCTACATTATACCAGGTATATTTCGAACTAATTAGAAATTTCGATATTACCATCTTAATTTCTTCATTATTCTAGATAGGTCTATAAAGATTGGTAAGAATCTTAAATTTCAAGAAAAGTAGGCTCTTTAGTTCGTCACGGAACTTCTTGTTATTTCTGAAAATAATATTACTGTATATAGTAACAATAATGTTAACAATGAAACCAATGAAATAAATTAGGTATTTTAAGAATCATAAGATAAAATACCCGAATAGAATTTCAGTACCCTCTGAATAGTTTAAATGTTTCCTGATCGCTTTTAAAATATAATATAAATGAGGCAACTCTACCGGATTGCTTTGTGGCAACTCTCCCAAATGTCGGATAGAGACGCCACACCCTCCTGTTGTTGTACATCAAGGCTAACCATCTACTAGGGTAACGTTTAAGACTTATTCTGTACTAAAACTGGCTGATTTAAGCGTTATAAACCAACTTAATCCATACCAATATATAAAAATGAGATGGTGTGTGTCTGTCTGTGAGTTACTCAATCAAGCAAGAACCACTGGTCCGATTTAAATGAAATTTTGAATGGATGTAGCTGATTTACCAGGTTAACATACAGGCTACTTTTGATTTCGATATTTTGCACTATTTAAAAATCGTGACCATTTAGTGACATCCCTACACCCTTTTGTTTGAAAATTTTATATTTCCGTTTCAAATAAAAAGAGAACGCCAAGAAATAGCAAACTTTTGATGGCATATACGAGGTTGAATTTAATTTTCTATCCGAAAGGTCCTTAACACTTTTCGTGTATCTCAAACGGTTAGCGAGTAAAACCTAAATTTGTGCTATAAAACACGGTCAACGCCAAGCGATGTTAGTCTATGTTGGTCCCTACATGAACTGTTTTATTCATAGAGGTAGTTTGTGGGGTCTGAAAAGGGGCGTGATTTTGAGTCTAATTTTATACTCTTTGTGCCGGTAGTAAGTTAGTATTTGGATCTTTACGCTGTTTTACAATGTTATAGTGCTTTCTACTTTGCACGGCACGCTTTCTTACTTTTATAGATTAGTTTTTTGATAACTGAATATTTCTCTTGGCCAATATTTATCTGCTATTTGTCGTTTTTTTACCATGATCAGAAACCCAAATTCACAGACGAATGTGTCAAAGTCTACCGACTGTCACATTAGTTCATTTAGTTTTCATAATTAATCTTTCTGCAGAACTGGGCAAACTTATTTCAATAAAGTTGGTTTTTTGCCTTTCACGGCGAATGAAACTCCGCACAAAACACGGCGTAAACCTAGAAAAGTTGCTGAGTTTTAATTGCTTGGCCCTGAAATTCAATATACAATAATTTTGGAAGCCTTTAGCGTTTAGCTCTCGCAGTAATGTACCGGTGTTGTGCAAGATAAAAAATTGAGGTGTCGCGCAGTTTGCTACTCCTTTGGTGATGGAAGCCTTTAGCGTTTAGCTCTCGCAGTAATGTACCGGTGTTGTGCTAGATAAAAATTGAGGTATCGCGCAGTTTGCTACTCCTTTGGTGATCCATAAATGGACCACAAGAGCTCGCTGATGAACCATCTCGGAGTTACTAGGCGAAATCTCGCACAAGACACGGCATAAACTTAGAAAAATTGCTGTGATTAAAACTGATTTTGTTATTATTACTTCGGATGATTAAAGTTTGTTTTGTTACTGTTACTCTTTATCATGACATGATACGTAGTTTCCGCAATATTACTTACTGCGGATATGACAATTGCTACCAAGTTTGATGTATTTTTAGCATACTGTTTATATGTATAAATATAGTATGAAGACGTTAAACGATAGGTGTTCAATATTTTAGAAAGCTTATTTAACTTTTACTACATAGAAGCTGATATTTATTTCCAATATATAAACGCACTTTCCTAACTACAAAGTGGAGGCAGACTGGTTATTCTCCGGGTACTCCGGTTTTCCCTGTCACAATTTCATTCCAGCAACAATCTCCACTATAATTTCATTTCATCTGTCATTCATTTAATAATCCCCAGGGGAGTGTATCAGGCTTCAGCATCCGGCACAGTTCATATACTCGCTGCAAGATGGGGGTTTCATTCATTCCATTCCCTGACCCGATCAGTCGACTGACAGCAGGCTGTGGATTTTCACTTTCCTACCTCTGATTAATAATTGGGTGAGTGAAAATGCATGTAATTTACACATGTACAGTAGTTGGTAACATGGAAATAACATAACTACATTACGAATGTGTGATTATATTAATGATTTAGGCCAGTAAGTACTAAAAGCCGGGTACTTCAGCTAGCATATAATAGATAAACACAAGGGATAACTTCGTCAGGAGGAAACAAGCACTCGCCTCACGTTATCGACTACTAGTTACGTAATATGCGAGCAACTTGCACCATACCCGCAGACAGTGGCTATTGCCTGGATACCGAAATAGCTTCCACACTTCCATCTAGCTGAAACGATGGGAACTTATGGCTACAATGCATGCGGCATCTGTATCGGATTTACCATACAGTACACTTTACCTAAGGAGGAGATAAATGCAAAATATTGTTCATCACTTTATGAGGTGATTGAATTCAAGTTTATCAAAATTATTACATTATTCTGCTTAAGCTCAGAACTGATTGAAGATTTCCCACATGTTAAGTAGTACGGTATTTCTCAGAGACGTGGTCGCGTAAAAACCTTTTTTGAAAGACAAAATGTCAAATTAAAATAATTTTGTAATCTGACAAACACCCTATATTAGCTGATAGGTTAACCTTACCCAGGTGGCTTCGATGGCGTAGTTGGTAGCATGCTGAGCATCTATGCCCAAGGTCGCGGCCTCAAACCCAGCTGAAGTCGTCGGATTTTTAAGAGCGTTAAAATCCCTTAGTATGCCTTCCTTCGCAGGGGAAGTAAAGCCGGCGGATTTATAACACTCTTAAAAAATCCGACGACTTCGGCCGGGTTTGAACCCGCAACCTTGGGCATAGAAGCTCAGTATGCTACCAACTATGCCACCGAAGCCGCCAGTTTGTCGGTACTGTTGCGAGTTTTGGAATGATGTTGGTAGAGGCGCCATCAGTCAGCTGGGGTGAGAACGCATGGGCCAGACTTTGGCGCCGGTGATAGTACTGTCACTACCACCACTTGGTCCATCCGGGAAATGAGTCAACGTGATGGAATGTACACGTTCACATAGCAATACATTCAATTTGCGTTATACGTTAATTAACTTAGAGGACATTTCACTAAGATCCTTGTGACAGGGAATTACCGACAGATATTAAATTCTCTATAAGTATGACGGAGTAACAGAATTACATTCCGAGCTTAAATCATTGCCATGAGTGGTCATGACAAGTCCCCACACTACACGAAGGGCATGCGTGCCGTTTCTCTTTGCTGCATGGAACCAATGTCAATTGGCAGTGAAAAACATGTCTTCTCAAATTTATCATTGTCAGGCTATGATGACGATTGTTGTCTTTTTGAGGGACGGAACAGCCGGGCAATTTAGTCACTATTAAACAAGGTTCAAGTACAAATTTCGTTTATTTAAAAACTAGCAACCCGGCCCGGCTTCGCCCGGGAACAGTTGTGAATGTATTACGTGATAAGCGCTTCATTACGATGTCAATGAACTACGATCTATATCCGTTTAACGTCTCGGCATGATGGATTAAAATCACTGACTGGACTATTAACTATATTATCATGGAGATGCATGTGCAACAAATTCTTGTCAGACGTAGGCTAATTTAAGAATGGCGAGGTGCATGAAACACAAATCCCCCTTCCGTCCAATCTAAAAACACTTATAGTGGACGATATTTTGAATACAGAGATGTGCTCTCGCGTAAGTTTTTGTAGAACTTTTCATGCTGAACAATTCTTATACTCATTGTATATAGATATTTTTAACGGTTTGCCCAGCGTAAGCTTAAAAAGCGCACTGACGCCAGGATTTTTTTCGACTTTTTCTCTGAAGTCGTTACTGCTTGGCTTCCTTTGATCATAAATAAATTATTTTCTACAGAAACCTTCCTCGAGGTAAGTTATCCTTTACAGAATGGTGAAAACCGCATCAAAATCCATGCACTGGTTCCCGTGACATCCAAAAATCGGGGACTTTGTTTTATACTAAGTAGAGATTATTCGCCAATCAGTATAATTTAATATAATATAATCCCCCTTCCGTCCAATCTTAAATTGACTGTGAATTTTGCGGAACGAAAAGTTAACAGGCGAAATGAGAGTTGCTCTTCCGAGGAATGGCGAGGTGAATGAAACTCAAATCCCCCTTCCGTCCAATTTTAACTTGACTGTGTTTCACAAGCGAAATGAAGAAATCCCGAGTTGCTCTTGCAGGGAAACTTCAAACACAACCACCCTTCTCAGAAGTCTTAACACAACACGACTCGACAGTTTGCTGCTGGCTGTATCTGGGGCAATAGGTTCTCCCGCTAGCTAGGCTGTAACAGGGATGATAGACTGGCCCTTAGATAGCTCGTAAACTGTCGCCTCAGTAGTTGAATGGACATGGTTGGAAGAAATTTAAACGTAAAAACACTTATAGTGGGCGATGTAATGAAGATAGACATATGCTCTCGCGGACATTTTTTGTAGAACTTTTCATGCTGAACAATTATTACTCTCATAGTATTTAGATATTTGTAACGGTTTGCCCAAGGAATGCTTACAAAGCGCTCGGACGCCAGGTTTTTTTTCGACTTTTCCACTGAAATCGTAACTGCTCGGCTTCCTTTGATCATAAATAAATTATTTTCTACAGTAATAATCCTAGAGATATCCTTTACAGAATGGTGATAACCGCACCAAAATCCATCCAGTGGTTCTCAAATTTACCCGTAACATCCGAGAATTGGGGGACTTTGTTTTATACTAAGTAGAGATGTTGAGATAGGTGCCTAAATATGAAAATATTCTAATATAAACAAACCAAGAAATATAATAATAATAATAATAATAATAATAATAATAATAATAATAATAATAATAATAATAATAATAATAATAATAATATCGTATGGCCTCGGTGCCGGGTGCAAGCTTTGTTATTTGACACCCAGAGGGTAGCTTGCATGTCGAATTTCGTTGTTCCTAGACTATGAAAGTCAAGGAGGTTAGATGTTAGATATCTAAGCTCCTTGAACATAGCGCTTTCTAGTAGAGAAATGAGGAACTTTGTGTTGGCGGAAACTCCCGAGATTAATTTTGCCATTATGAACTCGGCCTACTGAATTCAAATGGGTTCTTTGACATGCCAACATCGTATGACATGCGTATCGTATTTTTGCCGCCTTTCAAAAATCACTTACCACGGCCAGGAGCGAACCTGCAATCTTGGGGTTAGTAGACCGACACGCTATCCACTCACCCACCTTGGCAAGCTAATAATAATAATAAACCAAAAGGAAGGAAGCTTTTAGTTTTACGTCACCGTTCATCAACTTTTTAACCAATTTGGTAAAATTGGCCCAAATTCAGAAATCGATTGCGGCTAAACGACTGGGCGATCATGAGCCAGGGCACCTCCATTTTACGTGGAATCCGATCCACAGGATATGGCATTTCACTTCGAAAATCTCACTTGCATTGACCGGGAATCAAACCCGGTCCACCTTGGTGAGAGGCCAACAGCTTGACCTCTGTGCTTCAACACCCCCTAAATTAATAGACTAATATAACAAGATGACTGCTATCAAACAGCTCGATATGCTTATGAAAGTGCAGAAAAAGTGGGACTACAGATCTCGTTCGAGAAAACTAGATTCTTCCGTTCAAATACAGATATCACAAGCCTTAAAACAAAATACGGTACAATCGACAGGGTCCCGCAATTTAAATACTTCGGAGAATTTATCGAGCCGACAGGCATTGAAAAAAAAATCTCACAAAAAAATCGTCACCAAAAAGTTAAGAACATCTACAACAAGAAAATCTATGTCAGAACAGACAAAAATTCGGCACAACACTGTCATACAACAAACAGTTCTTAACCCCCAGCGACACTCTGACACTTAACAATAAACATAAACTTGAAGAAATCAAAAAAAGTAGAGAGGAAAAGGATTAGGAAAATTTAGGAGCAAGATATAACCAAGGTGGTTACGACTACAATCAATCGAGACAACAGAACAGTATTCAAACATCAAAATTGATATTAAGAAGATACGAATTAAATTCTTTGGTCATCTCACTAGAATATCAGAAAATCGGTATAGATTATGTAAACTCACTCAAGAATTCAACACCTTGGCAAGAAGAACTTCGAAAGGGCCTCAAAAACGCAAACATAAGTTCAACAGACATTCCAGAAAGGGACATCTTCAGACTCAAAGTAAACAAATGGGAAGTTACGTCAGAGCAACCAAAACCATAACAGTACGGACCATAGTGTCGGAAGAACGTTAACAAGCCTTCTCGGAAAGAATGAAAGCCTATTGGAACAACAAGTTAGTTAGTTATTGTTGTTTTAAGGGGCGGAACTACGAGGTCATCTGCCCATCATAACACAGATTTATATAAATTCGGAAGGAATTTAAAATTTAGAGGTGGATACCTAAATTTGAAAAGACTGAAAATTAATAAAACAAAATATTAAATAAAAATAATAATTATAAAAATAAACAAAAATTACGAAAAATCAAATTTAAGCATTCAAAAACAAACACATCTTTGAGCCAATGTACATTGGAAAAATTAGATTCCTGGCCCTAACCCATTCTCACTTATAAAGTGGATGACGCGATCTGCAGCCACCGCGTCATAGGCTAATATAAGTTTGAGTGTCATCTGCAAACCAAGGTTTCTTCGTAAGTCAGCAAGATCTACACACTCGGTGAAAATGTGGGCCACGGTGAAAACGGCTCCACAGGTTATAAAGTCTTCCATTCTCATTAGGTACTGTGCCCGTTTAGACCGGAGTCCGCACGACCACATATGCATTTTACCAATAATCAGTCAGCACGAGAGTCAAAATATCCCGGAGCGCCAGATGGGTTAAAGCAAATCGCAAAAACGACATCAAATTAAAAAAATGTTTGCTGATTTTTGGCTCAATGCAACAATAAGGATAGAAGGAGATTTAATTGGGAGTAACACATCCTGTAAAATTATCTCAGTTTATTTTGAAGTTAAAATTGACTGCAAAGATGCTCAAAGCAGCATCATCCACGTGTGGCGATCCACACTCTTATTTACACACAATATACAGAAATTTTCCAAACACATTTGACAATCTTTTTGGAAACACAAGTCCGATTAATAGTCCTGTGGACTGTGTTCCAAAATTATTAATATTTAATTCCAGTTCAAAGTTAATTGTCTATAATGGAAATATCGTAGATCACTGTTTGAATATTTACATGATATTAACACTCGTAGAATAAATGTTCATAGAATTTTAAACTTTCACTTAGTTTTCCAGTTTCAAAAATACATTGTCGAAAAAATATTATCATCATCGAAGCAACATAAATTATTTACACATATTAATAACATCTGAAAAGTATTTGACCATTGAGCATAGCATCGAAGAACTGTGCGAAGCACAGCAACAATTAATCGTTCTTCTGACATTAAACATTTCGAGAAGTGACTCGATTATGAACTTCAAGTTCCTAACAAAATACATGGTTTCTGAATCATCAACTTGATCACTAAATTGTTGAACCATTCAACTATTCAATTTTCCACTTGGAATCATTATTATGAAAATATTTATATTCATGGCCATTTTTAGCAACTTTCACAACTTGCAATTCTTCGACAGAATGCGGAAATTAGAATTGTAGTTTTATAATGAATTCATTTATTTCATGGCACTAGGATTGAAAACATCCTTCAAATTATTCGTGGTTAAAGAATTATTTTTAATTGGCAGTGGCCCATTCTATTATTTGTGTAAGAACACAATATTGCAACAACAACGACAAAGGTCTTCCTCTGAAGAAGAATAAACTACTATCATGACAAATCCGGGTTCTAGCAAAATCAAAGTCTAAATGGAATTCGTAAACAAGGTTGAAATAAGAACTGATGGTTTCAAAGAAATAACCTTCGGGTCATTCATACGACGAAATGTGTAGTTCCAATACTCCTACTATAAACCTGAGCCATCGAACCTGCTATTTGATTGATGCTCGAAAAAACCTCTTCATTCCTGCGACTTAAACATGCGCACCTGGGAATGGCATTTCAACTACTCCACACACATAAATTATCTTCCCAAAATTTATACAATAAATCAAGCCTCTGCTTGTTATCAACACTGGAAGATTAATAAACTCACAAGTTTATTTTATTTTACCATTCAGTTCAACCCGTGAATTTACCATACTTATGAAAATCTTTATTTCACTTTCGAGTGTATTTACGTCATGATTTTATATAAATACAAAAATATCCTATTTGATACAAATATCATTTGCTTCCCGTTTCATGCCTCTCCGTGTTATCTGAAAAATATACTTTGTTCATTGCAAATATCAACTGTTCAACCAGAAATGTTGGTTGAATGCGGGCTTGCGCTAACCACTCTCCTTCGGAAAATCTCCTGTTCCAAACTAGAAATGATTAAACTACTTCTTAGGCTCTCTCTCAATACATATGATTATTAGAAAATATAATATCCAAGAATTATTTAGAAAAATTATAAAAATTATTATTATTATTATTATTATTAGTGGATTATTATTATTATTATTATTTGTCATATATATTTAATTATCATCTCATTATGTGAGAATCCACATGTTCGAACCTTCGAATATGGAAAAAATATCCATTCCTCAACAAAAATAAATTTAACTTTTACAGTTACATCGGTTGTTTTCCGTGGTTTCCCAAAAATATGAAATATTCAAATAAATGCTCGAAATGCTCGGTCATCGATCCTAAACTGTTCTGAGTGCTGAAAATGCTCAGAATAACTCTAATAAGTCTTGCGTAAATCATTGCAAGCTTTAAATACGAAGAAAAAATGTGTTGGTCATCTGCAGAAAAAAAATAGTTTGTTCCAATTAGCTAGGCATAATATAATTCAAATGTGGCTTACATTTCTTGATGGTCTTGAAGCGTAGTAAACCTGGTCTGTACCAGATTTATCCATAGACATGCCCTATCGGACAAGCACGTATAATCCTTGTATCCGCCGCCATTATATACCCACAATCCGTCTAGTCAGACATAGTGGTAGTATCTTTTGACGTTTGAATAAACTGTGGTTCCATTTTAATATGGGCTTCTATCAAAGCCATAACAGTTTGTTTAAATAGGGTCAGATCTAAGTGATCTCTTCTTAGATATGTCAGTTGTAACATAACTCACGGTAATCTTATCAGTACAAGAAAAACACTGACAGTCTAAGCAATTAACGGCTGTTCTGAAGATCGTTCCCTGGGCATGGTTTATTATATCACCATCTACCATGCGCTAGGCAACTTGTAGTTTCCCTTGCGTAGACTAATGAACGCCACCGTTATAGACTAGTCTTCAGTGTACTGACAGATCGAAGTGGTTAACTAGTTACAAATATGAAAACTGACTTGAAATGGATTTAAACATCCAAGTATTAAGTTATTACTGGACTGTGACAAAATACTATTTCTAGACAAAGTCTAGCATATGTCCTTGTAGAAATATAAATATTTCCACCAATGTCTGTAGAAAAATCAATCACCTCAGTGATTCTCCTCGCCGTAAACTTACTAAGTTCCAACTCGTAGCGCAGCACTTTTCGTGACTATCACGACTTTGAAAAGAACTTCTGCGTAGATCCGGCAACCATGTGCCTTGGCTCAGCGTCGTAGCAACTTGCTAGGCAACTGCTTGTGTTAGAATGAGCTGACCATGCCTCGGCCAGCTGGCTTTTATTCAAAACTGCCAGGGTCACGCGTCATCACGTTGTAATCTAGAAATCCTCATATCTCTCGTATCCCTGGTCCGATTTACTTGATACTAATTGCATTCTCTTTCATTTGGCCGTGCCAGTAATCTGATCCCAGTCTCAAGTCTCTACTCCATAGTTAGCTATTTAATCAATAAATAGCCTCGACCTCTGCTATTACTCGCTACGTCACTTGACATCCGACTATCGGTAAATTCCTTCCAAATGCTTCGAGAAGCAATGTAGCGCGATATTCAAATATCTGAACTTTCAAAAGCGGCTACAGCCTTTCCCTTGATATCTAGGTGTCTGAAACTTGGAATACCCATTCCTAGAGTTGGGCACATCCACCCCACACCTAGCAAAAAATAAAAATTGAAAAATTTTTATTTTTCCTATCTACACATTAAATCATCTGGTTCTTGAATAATAAATCTTCAAATTCGATGCATTATAAGTTCCCACGATGTTACCAGTTCGTGTATTAGCGATTTCATAGCTTCCATTATTGTTTACTTCCACAATATTCAAAATCTTCAATTTCACCAGGTTTAATATCAAAAATATCGTGATACTCTTCCAAAATTTTCCCTAGCTCTGGGGACTCCTTCTCAGTGTAGACTTCTCTTCCTTCGGCTTCGTGAAAAATCAGAGACCATTGAGTATCTCCCTCGATGTCTTCCTCTTCTTTTCCCTCGAAGTTAATCTCTTCGGTATTCTTGAATCTGATCGTCTCTGTCTTCATGTCTATCACTGCTTGATATTTCTGAATGAAATCTGCTCCCAATATCATGTCAAAAGCCATGTCCTTCATTACAACAAACACATGTCGGAAATCATGTCCTCCAATCGTAATACATAAGTATAATTGTGTTTTACACAGAGATATTTTATTGGGTATTATTCCTTGGATCTTAATTCCTGATACTGGAATTTCCTCTAAATTCTCTTTGAGCTTCCACAGAATATAAAGCTTCTCACTCACCAGACAAAGCATAGCCCCAGTATCGATCAAAGTATCGACAGGCATACCGAATACTTCGCATGATATGATTGGCATTCTAATTCTTGTACCCATTTCTTTTCGTTCGTCATTCTGTTGAATTAAGTCATCATCCTCTGCTTGCCATTTAATAATTCTGGTAGTGAAAGTGTTCAAAATTCTATCTTCTACTGTGAATTCGAAGTTTTTTTTTTCGTTACCATTCCCCCGGGATTGTTGTGTTCCCGATGGACCTGGATCATTGGGCCTCTGCTCCAAAAATTGCAAGTTATCTTGGTGTCTTGCTTCCAAATTTTTCCTTGTGTCCTTGTTAAACTCTTCATTGGACTGACGAGTATCTACATTCCCTCTGTTATTGTAGTTGTTTCTACCATAATATCTTCTTTCCTGGTACCTTCCTTGAGTATCTCGTGGTCTTCTCCATCGAGTATTGTATCGATTACCACCATCCGGTCTCGCATATGGTTTGTAACTGTATCTGTTACTGTACTGGTTCCATCCTCTCTTATTTGGATCTTCCCTCGGCGTTTTCTCTTCTCGCCCCTCTCGAATCTCTCGAGGTGTCTGAGAATAACTATCAGCCATAACAGCGTACACAGCGTTGTTATTCTTTCCTCCATTCTGATGGAAGAATTGAGAGTTTATATGATCCAGCTTCTGTAATACTTCATCAAATTGTTCCATATTATAGATATCAGCAGCGATCAAAGTCCTCTGGACGTCTGCTGGAAATTGACGTATCAATGCAGTAATCAATTCGTTATCTGGCATCGGCGGATCTAAATGTTGAAGTTTAGAAAGCTGTCCAGAAAAGTATGTAGAGTATCGAGTAGGCTGTGACGTCGAGAATCTCTTTGAATATAACTCTGCTCTGACTTGCTGTTGGGTTTCCGGGGACCAAAACTTCTTCAATAGCCCACGAGAAAACTCCTCAAAAGTGGTTAGAGTGGATCTAAATGCTCTGAACCAAAGAAGTGCAGGACCTTCCAAAAACTTCCCTATCACTCGGATCTGTCTTTCTTTAGGGATCTTAGAATCTTTCAGGTAATCCCCTGCTTCTCTCAAAAATTCCACGGGTGTCACAGAATCTCGCCCTGAAAATTTAGAAGGCTTATCCTCTATATTCTTAAATACAGTTATGGGGTTGGAATGAAATACTGTCCTGACCTCATCCTGTCTATCAGTCTCTCTAGCTGCTCCTAGATTTATCTGTATCTGTTCCTTTCCCCTTACATTTGGCATTTTCAACAGATGATCAGACTGTTTCTCATCCTTGATTTGAGTTTTCATAGCCTCAAGTTCCTTCTGGTTTTCTTCTGCCATTTTCTTGATTGCTTCAGTTTCTTTACAATTCTCCTTAACATCAATGGATATCTGGTTCATAACAGTCTCATGACTTTTCAATGACCCTGTCATATCTGATATGTCCTTCTGAGTTGCTTGGATATCTTTGGCAATTACTTCAATATGGGATGACAAAGATTCCCTAATCTCCTTGATTCCCTCTTGGTTCTCCAGCTTGAGTGTGTCTTTAATTTCATTGACAACTGTGGTTTTGATTTCAGTTTGCAATTCACTAATCACACCTTCTCTTATTTCTCCCATGACAAGTTCTTTGAATTGTTCCGTTAAACGTTGAACAACTAGAATTCCCATCTCGTTACTCTCCTTCTTCACTCGGACTTCTAGGTCGATCATGTCTTCACCAACTTTCCTAAGACCATGTTCTATCCTATCAGCTAAGCTTTGGGATCGAAGATCGGCATCGCGAAATTTTTCGTCCATTAAACTTGCGTTAGTAGCTAATGAAGTTTCGAGCTCATGTGTTTTTTCGCATAATTTATTCATTTTACTTTCAAGTGTCATTTTCAAAATTTCGGAATTCTCTTTAAATTTACTTTCCATTGAATTAAATTTACTATTTAAATTTTCTTTAAAATTACCCTTTAAAGAATCAGAACTTTCTCTAAGTTTATTTTCCAAAGAATCAGAATTTTCTCTAAGTTTATCATTCAGATTTTCTTTAAGTTTATTTTCTAAAGAATCAGAATTTTCTTTAAGTTTATTTTCTAAAGAATCAGAATTTTCTTTAAGTTTATTTTCTAAAGAATCAGAATTTTCTTTAAGTTTCTCATTTAAACTTTCTTTAAGTTTATTTTCTAACGAATCAGAATTTTCTTTAAGTTTACTTTCTAAAGAATCAGAATTTTCTTTAAGTTTCTTTTCTGAAGCCTCTGTATTTTCTTTCATAATGGCGGCTACACGCCGTCCAGCCTCTTTTGAACTCTCCTCCAAACTCCTCATCATCCTCATCATTTCTTCCATAATTTCAATTATTATTCAAAACTTAGGGGTATACAACAGTGGCAAACACAAGCTTATAACTAGAACAAGAAATATGAATAGCTAATTGGAACACTCTAATAAAATGAGATTTGTCCTAATGTCGACGTGATGGAAAAACAAAATTCTCTACTTTTACGAATTACATTTACCATAATATCACAAGAAAAATATGCAAGTTCTCAAATATCCTCCACCTGGATTCTAATAATGTGTATATCCAGTCATCGAACGTTAACTACTGAATTTACTTGACGCCCTAATGGTTAAGCCATTATCAAAAATAATCAAACCCATTCTAATTATTAACCAAGTTAAATTTTTAATTTTCCCCACTAATTGGGTTTCCTACTAATTTATTCATCCAAACCAGACATCTCTCAACTCCCAAAATATTTCTATAAAAAATTATCACAATTTAAATCGGCATGCGATTGACCATGTCTAAATCGGGACCCACGTTCGAAGCCATTTCTCTCTCTATCTTATTTTATGTGCCCGTTTAGACCGGAGTCCGCACGACCACATATGCATTTTACCAATAATCAGTCAGCACGAGAGTCAAAATATCCCGGAGCGCCAGATGGGTTAAAGCAAATCGCAAAAACGACATCAAATTAAAAAAATGCTTTGCTGATTTTTGGCTCAATGCAACAATAAGGATAGAAGGAGATTTAATTGGGAGTAACACATCCTGTAAAATTATCTCAGTTTATTTTGAAGTTAAAATTGACTGCAAAGATGTTCAAAGCAGCATCATCCACGTGTGGCGAACCACACTCTTATTTACACACAATATACAGAAATTTCCCAACACATTTGACAATCTTTTTGGAAACACAAGTCCGATTAATAGTCCTGTGGACTGTGTTCCAAAATTATTAATATTTAATTCCAGTTAAAAGTTAATTGTCTATACTGGAAATATCGTAGATCACTGTTTGAATATTTACATGATATTAACACTCGTAGAATAAATGTTCATAGAATTTTAAACTTTCACTTAGTTTTCCAGTTTCAAAAATACATTGTCGAAAAAATATTATCATCATCGAAGCAACATAAATTATTTACACATATTAATAACATCTGAAAAGTATTTGACCATTGAGCATAGCATCGAAGAACGATTAATCGTTCTTCTGACAATAAACATTTCGAGAAGTGACTCGATTATGAACTTCAAGTTCCTAACAAAATACATGATTTCTGAATCATCAACTTGATCACTAAATTGTTGAACCATTCAACTATTCAATTTTCCACTTGGAATCATTATTATAAAAATATTTATATTCATGGCCATTTTTAGCAACTTTCACAACTTGCAATTCTTCGACAGAATGCGGAAATTAGAATTGTAGTTTTATAATGAATTCATTTATTTCATGGCACTAGGATTGAAAACATCCTTCAAATTATTCGTGGTTAAAGAATTATTTTTAATTGGCAGTGGCCCATTCTATTATTTGTGTAAGAACACAATATTGCAACAACAACGACAAAGGTCTTCCTCTGAAGAAGAATAAACTACTATCATGACAAATCCGGGTTCTAGCAAAATCAAAGTCTAAATGGAATTCGTAAACAAGGTTGAAATAAGAACTGATGGTTTCAAAGAAATAACCTTCGGGTCATTCATACGACGAAATGTGTAGTTCCAATACTCCTACTATAAACCTGAGCCATCGAACCTGCTATTTGATTGATGCTCGAAAAAACCTCTTCATTCCTGCGACTTAAACATGCGCACCTGGGAATGGCATTTCAACTACTCCACACACATAAATTATCTTCCCAAAATTTATACAATAAATCAAGCCTCTGCTTGTTATCAACACTGGAAGATTAATAAACTTACAAGTTTATTTTATTTTACCATTCAGTTCAACCCGTGAATTTACCATACTTATGAAAATCTTTATTTCACTTTCGAGTGTATTTACGTCATGATTTTATATAAATACAAAAATATCCTATTTGATACAAATATCATTTGCTTCCCGTTTCATGCCTCTCCGTGTTATCTGAAAAATATACTTTGCTCATTGCAAATATCAACTGTTCAACCAGAACTGAAATGTTGGTTGAATGCGGGCTTGCGCTAACCACTCTCCTTCGGAAAATCTCCTGTTCCAAACTAGAAATGATTAAACTACTTCTTAGGCTCTCTCTCAATACATATGATTATTAGAAAATATAATATCCAAGAATTATTTAGAAAAATTATAAAAATTATTATTATTATTATTATTATTAGTGGATTATTATTATTATTATTATTTGTCATATATATTTAATTATCATCTCATTATGTGAGAATCCACATGTTCGAACCTTCGAATATGGAAAAAATATCCATTCCTCAACAAAAATAAATTTAACTTTTACAGTTACATCGGTTGTTTTCCGTGGTTTCCCAAAAATATGAAATATTCAAATAAATGCTCGAAATGCTCGGTCATCGATCCTAAACTGTTCTGAGTGCTGAAAATGCTCAGAATAACTCTAATAAGTCTTGCGTAAATCATTGCAAGCTTTAAATACGAAGAAAAAATGTGTTGGTCATCTGCAGAAAAAAAATAGTTTGTTCCAATTAGCTAGGCATAATATAATTCAAATGTGGCTTACATTTCTTGATGGTCTTGAAGCGTAGTAAACCTGGTCTGTACCAGATTTATCCATAGACATGCCCTATCGGACAAGCACGTATAATCCTTGTATCCGCCGCCATTATATACCCACAATCCGTCTAGTCAGACATAGTGGTATATCTTTTGACGTTTGAATAAACTGTGGTTCCATTTTAATATGGGCTTCTATCAAAGCCATAACAGTTTGTTTAAATAGGGTCAGATCTAAGTGATCTCTTCTTAGATATGTCAGTTGTAACATAACTCACGGTAATCTTATCAGTACAAGAAAAACACTGACAGTCTAAGCAATTAACGGCTGTTCTGAAGATCGTTCCCTGGGCATGGTTTATTATATCACCATCTACCATGCGCTAGGCAACTTGTAGTTTCCCTTGCGTAGACTAATGAACGCCACCGTTATAGACTAGTCTTCAGTGTACTGACAGATCGAAGTGGTTAACTAGTTACACATATGAAAACTGACTTGAAATGGATTTAAACATCCAAGTATTAAGTTATTACTGGACTGTGACAAAATACTATTTCTAGACAAAGTCTAGCATATGTCCTTGTAGAAATATAAATATTTCCACCAATGTCTGTAGAAAAATCAATCACCTCAGTGATTCTCCTCGCCGTAAACTTACTAAGTTCCAACTCGTAGCGCAGCACTTTTCGTGACTATCACGACTTTGAAAAGAACTTCTGCGTAGATCCGGCAACCATGTGCCTTGGCTCAGCGTCGTAGCAACTTGCTAGGCAACTGCTTGTGTTAGAATGAGCTGACCATGCCTCGGCCAGCTGGCTTTTATTCAAAACTGCCAGGGTCACGCGTCATCACGTTGTAATCTAGAAATCCTCATATCTCTCGTATCCCTGGTCCGATTTACTTGATACTAATTGCATTCTCTTTCATTTGGCCGTGCCAGTAATCTGATCCCAGTCTCAAGTCTCTACTCCATAGTTAACTATTTAATCAATAAATAGCCTCGACCTCTGCTATTACTCGCTACGTCACTTGACATCCAACTATAGGTAAATTCCTTCCAAATGCTTCGAGAAGCAATGTAGCGCGATATTCAAATATCTGAACTTTCAAAAGCGGCTACAGCCTTTCCCTTGATATCTAGGTGTCTGAAACTTGGAATACCCATTCCTAGAGTTGGGCACAGTACTAGTGGGTGGATCTTGTATGACCTATCCTTAGCCTACACAAAATGACGGACTTCCTCCGTGACCGGAAAGAGCTCCGCCACACGCGATTAGTTCCCTTGATCGCCCTCAGTTTACTGGGCAGTGGGTCAGGTAGCCACTGACTCTCCCAAAATGCCAGTACTTTTCGGCGTAACTGAGAGCGAATATCTCTAGCGGGTACCTCCATTGGTCGAGGTGGAAGTGATACCGCCTCTTTTGCAGCTTGATCCGCTAACTCATTTCCCGCAATTGCCGTGTGGCTTGGAAGCCACAGAAAGGTGATTCGAGTGTCAACGCGGAACAACCCGGCTAGTAGGTCGTGGATTCGCTGCACTAGGGAGTGATGCGGGAAACATGTAGCAGTTGACTGCAACGAACTCAAGAAGAACCTAAAAAGTTCATTGAGTTATTTACTTAACGTCTTGCATTTATAGGGAGAAATCGCTTATAATAAATAAATGTAGTCTATAATAAAATAATAAAATCAATTTTCTTTTGAAATTCGGGAAACTTAAAATATCCTCAATAAATCTACAGAACGTAATATAAAAATTATTGCATACCAAAAAACTTATTACTCAGATGAATGCAAGATAATTCTGGTACATTTATCCCTCCAATAAGGCGAATGACTCGATCAACATCCACTGTGTGTCATCTGCTAATACGAGAATCAGCGTATCCTGCCGACCAAGATCAGAAAGATCCACAACACACTCGGTTAGTGGGTTTGTGAGGCGAAGTCATGTCTTGTTTTGGACTTATTATTTAATGTCCGCCGCAACAGAGAAGAAGGTACTTAGCCCAGGCAAATTAGACATATGATTCCCGAAAAATCGTCCAAAGCTGGAATGTGTTTTAATACCGTTTGGGGGTGCCAAACAAGAGTCCTGTGAGTTTGCGATGGATTCTGATTTCTGCTTAATTTTTGGGAGTCAAAAACCCGCGAAATTTTCGCACTTTTTTCAGTTTTTTGCTTATAATTTCTAAACGACGCATTCTACAGAAAAGTTTCCTCATAATGGTTTTAAAGAACATTAAATTCTACGTTGAATGGTTTTTATTCTGTCTAAATCAGCCCAGTCGTTTAGCCGCAATCGATTTCTGAATTTGGGCCAATTTTACCAAATTGGTTAAAAAGTTGATTCTTTGTTTAGTTTTTCGCTTTAAACTCCTAAACAACGCATCCTATAGAAAATTGTATTCGAAGCGTTTTTAACTTTGAAAAAGGGGAATCATCTTTATCTCTTCTCAAAGAACATGGACTGTCTGCGACACCATATAAATGTAATGCCGGTACTGCAATTTGCATAATGTGACCACCAGTTCAAGCAAGTGTATTTATGAAATTCTGATATATAGTCTCTATGAATAGATTTGAGTGTTAGAAAGTCATTCTTGAAAGTCTTTGCCTGGAGCGTGGCACTATATGGAAGCGAAACTTGGACTGTTGGCGCAGCAGAAAAGAGGAGAATAGATGCATTTGAAATGTGGTGTTACAGGAGTCGATAGAGTAACAAATGAAGAGGTATTCACAAGAGTGGTAGAGGAGAGATGTTTCTGGCAACTGCTAATGAAGAGAAGGTTGGTAGGACACATACTAAGTCATCCAGGAATAACTAGGTTAGTTATGGAAGGAAGGATTGAGGACAAGAGCTGTAGAGGTAGACCAAGGTTAGAATATGTTAAACAGATTGCCTCGGATGTAAAGTATGGTAGCTATATAGAGATGAAGCGATTTGCTCAGGACAGGGAGGCATGGAGAGCCAGTCATATCAGCCAAAATACTGAAATCTCAAAAAATAACAACAACAACAAAATTAATTTGTAGTTCTTGATTATTTTTGTTACATTTCACTCTGATTATAGGATTATATACTTATGAACTCGCTTTGCTCGTTGGTATGTTTGACGAACCGTGTATTTTTAGGGAAAGTAATGGGTTGAAGTTTTTAAAACATATCGTTCTGAATTTAAGGATTTTATGTTTGCTGTGACTTTGTAATAAAAATAAACACGAATATGTAGCATTCAGATTTTCCATTGATGTAATTTTTTT
Source organism: Meconema thalassinum (assembly GCA_946902985.2). Classification (NCBI taxonomy): domain Eukaryota; kingdom Metazoa; phylum Arthropoda; class Insecta; order Orthoptera; family Tettigoniidae; genus Meconema; species Meconema thalassinum. The sequence goes on from OX336393.1 coordinate 415,969,110, forward strand.
TTGTTGATTCGTGGATGTCACCTACCAAAATAAATTATGCTAATGGTCTGAGATGAGGATAAATTCTGACATCACGACTAGTTTGACAGTCAACGGAAAGGACATTGAGCGAGTTGAGTCCTTCCTCAACCTTTGAGGTATAGTCACAAATGATGGGGGAGCAGAGGAAGATGTTCGAAGCCGTATCAGGAAGGCAAATGGTGCCTTTGTCCAGCTCTACCCCATCTGGAGAAATAGAAACATTTCCAGGAAGACCAAGCTCCGCCTTTTCAATAGCAACGTAAAGTCGATTCTTCTCTACGGCTGTGAAACATGGAAAGTCACAAAACCGATCAACAACCAGATCTGTTCATTAACAGATGTCTGCGTCGCATCATGAATGTGAGGTGGCCGGACAGAATCTCAAATGAAGATCTTTGGACCATCACCAATCAACAACCCATTAGCATCCAGATCAAGGAGAGGAAATGGCGCTGGATTGGTCACAAACTAAGGAAGCCGGACGGAGCTATTGAGAGAGCGGCGCTAGACTGGAATCCTCAAGGCGCCAGGAAGCGAGGTCGACCTAAAAAGACGTGGAAGAGGACGATCGAAAATGAAATTGCAGAGGTGGATAAGAACTGGAGTCAAGTGAAGAGAATGGCCAGGAACCGTACTGCGTGGAGAAATTTCGCCAAGGCCCTATGCTCCGGAAGGAGCGGCAGGAATTAAGTAAGTAAGTAAGTAATGGTCTGAATAAAATTTTAGTTTTGCTTTGTTATAAATTTTCCATAAGTTTATAGTGTCTTCAGTGCACGATGTCCCACACAGTTATTGCGTGTCAAATTTTCGGGTTTTGGCACGTGCCCTGAAGTCCATAAAATACAGTGCTTATTATCTGATAATGTTTGGTTACGAGTCCATATTTTAATTCTCTATAGTGTTATTGACTTTTTTGGACATCTCTTTTCTCTCTATTTAAATTGATTTCCAACTGAAGAAGGAATGTGCGCACTGCTATTTTATAAGTCGGTTAGGACAAGGCAGGTCCTCCGGTATTAGGTAGCCTACGAGTGGGTGGTTCTTGTATGACCTCTCCTTAGACTACACAAAATGATGGACGCCACACGCGAGTAGTTCCCTTGATCCCTGTCAGTTTATTAGGCATTGGGTCAGCTAGCCTCAAGGGTCGTAATATCTAGGTCATCGGTCCCAGATATTGAGATGGATGAGCAATACCCACCTGGTGATAGTAGGTATTGCCCAGTGTCCATGTGCTGAATCCAAACACAATAAAACTTGGTACAGCAAATGTGTATACACATTGTAATGCACTGGTATTTAATATAGTTCAATTGTGTTCATAACCTCAAAATGGCGGCTGTGCGAATTTTAAAAATAAGATTTTATTTCTTGTGTCGTAATCATGCGATCGAAGTGAAAGTTTGAATAAAGAACCTAAGCAATAATTTTCCTTTAATGATACATGACTCTATGGCCTATACATATAACAATCCAACATGGCGACCATCCGAAATATTTAGACGGATCTCAATATATACGAATCTATTACAGCAATCAAACTGATTTTTTTAAATGTTCATAGGGGCTATGAACATAAGTTCACCTATAGGACTTTCAATAACCTGGTGATCACAAACCCAACATGGCAGCGACGCGAAGTATAAATATTCACATGGACGTTACTCGCAATTTAACCATCCGAGTGCAGTGACACTTGGTAAAGTAAATCCTTATACAAATGTTAATCCACTAGCATCCACGTTTCATGGCACTCGGATAGTTAATTCGCTAGAAACGTCCATTTAAATATTTATAATTCGCGTCGCCGCCATGTTGGATTTGTGCTCACCAGGTTACTGAAAGTCCTATAGGTGAACATATGTTCATAGTCTCTATGAACATTTAAAAAAAATCAGTTTGTTTGCTGTAAAACATTCATAGATATTGAGAACCGTCTAAATATTTCGGAAGATCTCCATTTAGGATTGTTATATGTATATGCCATAGAGTTATGTACCATTCAAGGACAATTATTGCCTAGGTTCATTATTAAAACTTTCACTTCGATCGCATGATTACGACACAAGAAATAAAAACTTAATTTTAAAATTTCGCACAGCCGCCATCTTGAGGTTATGTAAACAATTGTATTAAATTAGATGGCAGTGCATTACAATCTGCAAAATCATTTACTGTACCACATTTCACTGCGCTCAGAGAGTTAAATCACGAGAAAAGTCTATTAAAATATTTCAAATTCGCTTGGTCGCCATGTTCGTTTTGTACTTTACAGGTTTATGAAATATACATAGATATACTTGTATCAGTACCTTTTATCAACGTACAAAATTGCAGGGTGATATCTGTAATAGTTTCGGAGATATAGAATGTCAGTGAAATATTTCGCACAGCCGCCATTTTGAGGTTATGTAAACAATTGAACTAAATTAGACTTCAGTGCATTACAATGTGTATAAACATTTGCTGTACCAAGTTTCATTACGTTTGGATAGTTAAATCGCGAGAAAAGTCTATTTAAAAGTCTCAAATTCGCTTGGCCGCCATGTTGGTATTGTAGTCGCCAGGTTTTTGAAAGTCTCATAGGTGAACTTCTAGTAGTGCCCTTTATCACCGTACACAATTTCAGGGCGATATCGGTAATAGTTTCGGAGATATTGAATGCTAGTGAAATATTTCGCACAGCCGCCATGTTGGATTGGTGAGACGTAACAAAATTTGAAGGGCACGGTCGAGGTCGCCGGGAATAGTGCTATGAACTTACCGAGTTTTACTGAAATCGCTCCAGCCGTTTAGATTTTATTAGGGGGACACACACACACACCTCACACACACACACACGGACAAAAGGTGATCTCATAAGCCTATTTTTTCAAAATTGAAAATAGGCTAAAAATAAATAAAGAACCAAAAATATGTTAAATGTATTAATTGCTTACACGAGTGTGTTAGTGATATGGTACATCGTGGTAGTATTTGGGCAAGAGCAGTAATGGACTGTTCAGAATTGTTGCTGGTTTTCGGAGTAAATACATGCAGGATTCACTGTGCTCCTTCACGAGGACTGCAGAATTCTTATTAGTGTTTCGTTTGAGCTCTATTAGGAGCTTCTGGTTGGTTGGTTCCTCAGTTTAGGAAAACAGCTTCTAGTTTTACGTGACCGTTAATCATGCGATCATGAGCCACGGGACCTTCCTTTTACGTGGAATCCGAACCACAGGATATGGCAGTTCACTTTGAAAATTTCACATATATTCACCGGGAATCGAACCCGGTCCACAGTGGCGAGAAACCAACAGCTTTAACGCTGCACCACCACACCCCCTCCCCCCTCTGTCTAGGGGCTGCGACAACGCGGTCATGTAGCCCCGTGTACTTTGGGTGTGTGTAGAATCTGTCTGATAACCTGTGTTAGTTGTGATGGCTGTATTAGTGTGAAAATCCATATGTAATTCAGGTAAAGACTGCAGACGATCAGTATCAAGTAGTTTCTACTTTTGCTACCATATGCTACCGTGAACGACACCTAACCACAAACTTGGCCACTAGATGCCACCGCAACCAGCACCTGGCGATGAACGTTGGAACTAATAGAGCGTTAATCAATCTAACCTACAAATTTAACTTCACAGAATTGTAGTTATTTGAAGGTTCTTTTTCATGCCTAAATTTATTTAAGTGATCATTTATTTTGACTAATTGGTCTCATGACTCATTGTTTTTTCCCGTTATATCAGTTTAATGGCCTTCTGCCCTTACTCTCGCTTGGGTGCTATTTCATATTATTCTCCTAATTTTGATAATTTTGACAATTTTGACAATCCCCTCCGAAGGATTGCATACTGAGGGATTTTTAACGCTCTTAAAAAGTCCGATGACTGGCCGGGTTTGAACCCGCGATCTTGGGCAACTACGCCACCGATGCCACCCTTAGGAGGTTCTATAATCCATTATTCTTTGGGGGAAGGTAGAAGTTTCAGCAAGAACTACTGAAGTCTTGAACACAACTCATGCAGATGTTGTAATTACGGACAGCTGTGAATGATGGTACTGGCGCCAGGACAAAACCTCACTTAAAAACAAAATACTGGAGCAGCAAGAAGAGCGATGAAGAGTGTAATGTATATTTGGTGTTGAGCAGCTTCTAGATTCCTGCAAGATATATTTATATAAATAATAACTAGGCCTATACTATAATATATAGAATGTACGGAAATACAAATTACAATTTAATTAAACAAATATACGTGTCATCTTGTATGAAAACAACACTTGCACTGGGGTGGCATGTTGAGATCTAACCTTCCTTTCCGATTGGTTACGATAATTACCGACCACTAACGACCTCGTGCTGTCACTGTTGTCAACAATCATTTACCTACACGGAAATTGGTGTATATTTTGAGTCTTGCCCCTAACCCACTCTTTCTTAGGCCTCTCGTCCATTGGGAGCAGAAAGCTGCGAACTGCGAAGCAACGAATTCGGTCGACCACCGTTCGTACGAAATCGTACGAATGCCTATCTTCCATTGCCTCAGTATTCGTCCGGATTCATAGACGAGATTTCTCTCCAGAACGGTTTTCCATATGATTCTGATGAAAAAGTTTTCACTTTAGAATTATCACTTTTGATTCAACGTATCACGCACAGTCGATATCGACGAAGACGGGAAATGTGGGTGAATCACATTTACGCAAAAAGAAAGGAGTTCGCTGAATTTTCTCATTTGTGGCATGAGCTTCAAGCCGACGAAGACCAACACATTTGCTATGTTCGAATGAGAAAGGACACATTTTGCTACACTCTTGGCAACATTTCTTCTAATTTCAAGATATTCATTAATTTTAGATTTTTTTCCCTGAAAAAGCAAAATTAACATTTCACAATCCATTTTCACTGCGCTTTTCGCACTCTTTCGCAACTAAAATCCCAACAGAACGGGATCGGTTCGCACTTCGCAGCTGTTTGGACAAAAACTGACGAACGATACGGGCTCTGTGGCCGCGGTCCCCCACCAAGCCACGTCTTTGGATCGTTCGTGTGACTTCGGACGAATTCGCTTTCCGCTCCCAATGGACGAGAGGCCTTACAAAGCGGATGACGCGATCATCAGCTAGTACAAGATTGAGTGTATCGTTCATACCAAGATTCACACAAAAGCTCATAATATGGGCACTTTCACAGGGTGGAACATCGAGGTCATCCACTCATAAATTTAATTGCTTTGGTACTCTATCTAACGCACAAAACTATGTTGCTGTTTCAGGAGGTCAGAATGGGACGATGAAGACAGATCTTCGCAGGGGACCTGGAAACCACAGACAGCGAGTGAAGAGAAAACCTAGAGTGCTATTTTCGCAGGTAAATAACACTGATATGCATTTCAATTTTTTTCTGCTACAAGGGAAAATATTACTGGCTCTTGTTAAGTAAAGTGTCCTGAATCCATCTGTGTTCACGTCAGTTTGTTTTGTTGTGATTTTGAAGAGAAAAAAAACGTCAAAATTGACAAAGTTCAACATTAAAAAAAAGAAAGGACATAGGCCTATATTTTATTAAGACAATATACCTAAATTGACTGCTTATATATTTAGGGATGTGGAATGACACACAAAATGAATGCATAATTAAGGATTATAGCTACCTGTTTCAGGAAATGGCGTTCATTCAAGTGTAAGAATGCAATGAGTTTCTTTTCTTCAATTTTGCTCGCAATATTATCCCTCGGATACTCGCGCGGGCTACTGGTGTAGTCCAGTGATAAATTTTGTTGTAGCACAGAGTATATTTTTTGCTAGGAATATTGAGATTCTCTGTAGCTGCCTGTTGATGCTGTATTTAACAGACGGGTGTGATTCCAACTGAACCAATTGCACCAAACTGACACCAGATGCATTAGAAGTCGTCTGGGCTACAATAGTAGCCCGCGCGAGCATCGCTGTTTCAGAATTGAACGTGTAAAGGAAACGTTGCCTCACAGGAGGCGGTCATGTAGATGACTTTCAAATCAGTCAGTGTTTAGATGAAAGTAATGATAGGTTGATTGTAGTGGAAATAATGTAGGCTGTTGCTTCTTGTGTGGACGAGGAAGGGATAAATCAACAAGGAACAGATACGCAAAGTGCAATGAAGAATTTCTCGGATCATTGTGTCCATTTGCACAGAATGCTTGAGGGACAAATTTGTTTGAGCGTGCTTATGGATTTCCTGGGCTATAGATTGTAGTCAAAAGGGCAAAAATAAACTTCAAAATTTCGAGAAAAAATAAATTAAAATACTGAAATTGTTCATAATAAGTGCTGATTTTCTAAGGAAATTATCTAACCTAGCTTTATTTTTGTTTAATTCCAATCCAAATATGCACTAATGTAAGTATTTAGGTTTACATAAAAATAATTAAACAGTTCTAGTTCCATTAGTTTTATTTTTGTTGCAGTTTTACCAAAGATGTGCGATACAATTTAAATTTCTTCTTAACTTTGTATTTTCTCTCCATGTGAAGATAAATACCTACAGAAAATCTTCATATTTAGCTTAGAATACTTATATATAGTACTATTTATCATATTATTGAAACTGAACACCGAAAATAACGTGTGCGAGTCTATCAGATTGAATAACTCTTTGGGCTACATATGTAGCCCGCGCGAGCAACGCTATATCTATTACTAGCGCGAGTGTCCGAGGGTTAAGTAAGAAAATATAATTATAGGGATACTTTGTTCATAATATTTAATTTCTGTTGTTTTATAAGATTGTAGTGATTCCATTATGTGTAAATTACCAGCTCTAACGGAATAATAATAGTATAATTGATGTAAAGATATAGACTATATTAATTTCAGTGTTTAGACATTTTCATGATTATCAAAAAATGTTTTGCTTTTTTAAATCTGGACGTGATGAAACGAAACTACGTAAGGGGCCACAGTTTCTCTGTAGAAAAAATGGCTGCATATCAGTGTCAGTGAATACTTGAATAAAAGCTTTATTATTCAGCCGCCTTGAGGAGAACGCTGTAGGCGAAATCAAAAGATCGTTTATCTATTAACTCAAAATCCTTTTGGAGGATAGCGAAGCTTAGGGAGTTATTCCGAACCTACCTAAAAATTCCCATAGCTCCTAAAGGGAAGCAAACACTATGTCAGAAAACATTCACCTAGCCTATGAAGCTAGTTAATGTTTCATTTCGGGGACTCGAGTACCTCCGCACTCATATGTAAAGTACTGTGCTTTAACCAATGTAAGGGGGCACTTCCAATAGAAAGGAAAATAATTTGCTGCGGGAGCAGATATGGGCATACAACTGCTAGTAAATAAATAAATAAATAAATAAATAAATAAATAAATAAATAAATAAATAAATAAATAAATAAATAAATAAATAAATAAATGAAAAAATCCACTGCCTGCTTCCAGTCTCCGACCGGGTCGGGAATGGAATGAATGAAGCCCCCATCTAGCGGCGAGGATATGAAGTGTGCCGGCTGCCGAAGCCTGTCGCACTCCTCTGGGGCAATGATTAAATGAATGACAGATGAAATGAAATGATAGTGGAGAGTGTTGCTGGAATGAAATTGTGACAGGGAAAACCGGAGTACCCAGAGAAAAACCTGTCGGCCTCCGTTTTGTCCAGCACGGATCTCACATGGAGTGACCGGGATTTGAACCACGGACCCAGCGGTAAGAGGCCGGCGTGCTGCCGCCTAAGCCACGGAGGCTCTAGTAAATAAATAAATAAATAAATAAATAAATAAATAAGTCCTGAAGATTAAAAACCTTAAGTAAATATTACTTTGTACTTTTTATTGATTACTATTTTCTCTAACCCATATAAGCCTCATTTTCTTTGTCTCTTGGTTACCCCAAACACTCTATATTGTCCTATCTACAGATTGGAATATTTCTCTGAACGTTAGGCAAGTAAGTATTTTCCAACTTTCACAATTTAATATTCGAGTACATTTATTTTATTACACACATGTTATTAGTTTAATTATCTGGGAAGTAAGATAACGAATGATGGAAGAAGCAGCAGAGAAATATTAAGTAGAATTGCCCAAGCCAAGAACGCTTTCTATAAAAAGAAGAACCTATTTACTGCAAAGAACATAAGTCTTGATGTGAGGAAACAAATGTTGAAGACCTATGTATGGAGCGTCGCGCTATATGGCAGCGAATCTTGGACAATAGTAGAGAGAGAGAGGACAAGACTACTAGCATTTGAAACCTGGTGCTATAGAAAGATTATGAAAATCAGCTGGAAAGAAATGGTTACAAATGAGGAAGTCTTTAGAAGAGTAGGGGAGAGAAGATGCTTCCTTAAATATTTAAAAGAAGACGGAATCACCTCGTGGGCCACATACTGCGACACAATGGACTGCTTAAGATTATAATCGAGGGAAAGTAGACGACAAGAATTATAGAGGAAGACCCAGACTGGAGTACATGAGTCAAATACTGCAAGCTATGGGTTGTGGCTCATACCGTGAACTAAGAGGAAGACGGAGAGACGGGAAGAATGGCAAGCTGCTGCCAACCAGCCTCACGGTTGTTAACCACAGAGCGAGAGAGAGAGATACATTTTATATTGTTTGTTTTTTCTCTTCACACAGGCTTCTTCACATTTGTACATGATTACACCCATTATGACAAATTAAATCTTAACCTAAATTTTTGTCTACATAACATCCACGTAAGTTTTCTAAGGTTTATACTTATCCCCCTCTCCTTTATGACTTTCTAGAATTTGTTTCTCATACTTTTCCCCCTCACCTTTATGACTTTATAGAATTTGTTTCTCATTTCTATCATAATCTTCTTTCTAGATCACTGTTCCTTCTTCAAGCTGGTTTTATATCAAGATTTATTTAATTCGCATTTAACATAGTTATGTAACTGATCTTTTTTTTTAAATTTTAGTTTATGTATTTTTTAGTTTTTAGACGATACATTTTTTAGAAATAGTTTTGAGAACAACCTTCTTATATGGTAAATTTTTTTCATGTACTGTAAGTGTTGCTTTTCTATTGATAATATTATTTGCGCTGAGGAAGGACACAATGTGGGAGCCACCGTGGCTTAAGCGGCAGCAAGCCGGCCTCTCACCGCTGGGTCCGTATTTCAAATTCCGGTCACTCCATGTGAGATTTGTGCTGGACACAGAGGAGGCAGACAGGTTTTTCTCCGGGTACTCCGGTTTTCCCTGTCACAATTTCATTCTAGCAACACTCTCCACTATCATTTCATTTTATCTGTCATTCATTTAATCATTACCCCATGGGAGTGGACAGGCGTCGGCTGCCGGCACAGTTCATATCCTCGCCGCTAGATGGGGGCTTCAATCATTCCATTCCCTGACCCGGTCGGTTGACTGGAAGCAGGCTGTGGATTTTCATTTTCAATGACACAATATGATCGCAACCGGTAGCTTGCCACGGTGGGTGAGTGGATAGCGTGTCGGTCTACTAACCCCAAGATTGCAGGTTCGCCCCTGGCCGTAGTAAGTGATTTTTGAAAGGCGGCAAAAATACGATACGCATGTCATACGATGTTGGCATGTCAAAGAACCCATTTGAATTCAGTAGGCCGAGTTCATAATGGCAAAATTAATCTCGGGAGTTTCCGCCAACACAAAGTTCCTCATTTCTCTACTAGAAAGCGCTATAATGTTCAAGGAGCTTAGATATCTATTATCTAACCTCCTTGACTTTCATAGTGATTCATGGAACCACGAAATTCGACATGCAAGCTACCCTCTGGGTGTCAAATTACAAAGCGTGCACCCGGCATCCGAGGCCATACGATATTATTATTATTATTATCGCAACCGGTACAATAAAAATACAAATTAATATTGACTTAAGGTTTTTGATCTTCAGGACTTATTATACTTCGTCAATAAGGAACAGAGCTAACATGGTCATTTTCATGCACATTAAATAAATAAATAAATAAATAAATAGTAGAGCACATCCATGAATTAATAAACAATTTCCTCTTTTCCAGTCACAGGTTCACGAGTTGGAATGCCGGTTCAAGCTGCAGAGGTACTTGTCGGCCCCAGAACGTGAACAACTTGCAAACGCCCTCAAATTGACGCCTACCCAGGTGAAAATCTGGTTTCAGAACCGGCGATACAAGAACAAACGCCAACGGCACCTACTGGAGGGGAGTGTTGGTGCTAAATGTATGATGCCGCGCCGTATCTCGGTACCGGTATTGGTGCGGGACGGTAAACCTTGCGGTGGCGGTGGGAACAACACACCAGTGTACAATCATTTCGTGTCTACACAACAGCCTCCTGCCTACCCGGCACCCATCAAACAGGAGTTCGAGCCTCCACCACTGCAGTTTAATAGAAACTGTGGCACAATGGAACAGCATAGTCTCCGCGCCTGGTAAATGCTGTTTACTTTCAAAGGACACAAATATACTTTTGCGAATGCAGTGGCAATAGCGACTTTAGTCGTTAGACCTATCAGCAGACACTATTGAAATCAGTGCATCCCAAAACTCAACGCTCGAACGGCAGGTTGTTGAAGTCACGATCCATCGAAAAGGGGAGGGGGAAATAGTCTACAACACATGAAAATCATGTCGGACTCCGAGGATGATAGTCTACAATATTGACTTGCCTTGGAAATTCTATGAATTTAATTTAATCCACGGTGAGCGTATTTATCGACATTTGTAGTAAAATATTCAGCAGATAAGCAAATGTACATTACAACATAAAATCTAAAATTCCATTTTTTGACCCAAAGAAATAAAGTAATGAACAGCAGTTAAATGGGATATTATACCTTCTCCCTTGGTACTTGGTATCTGAAAAGGAAAATTAAATGGTGCTATTAGATTGGTCAAACAGAGCACGTTTTTTCCCTGTGATCTGTAAATAAGTGTTGCTTCAGATCATTTTGTCTCCTTGTTAGTGATGTTGAGGACAAGAATTTATTTATAAGCCACTTTGTAGATGGAAGAAAGTAACAGACTAACTAATATGCGCCAAACTGTGTGGTTGTTATGAGTATTGAACATTGTTTAACACTGTTGTGTGTAAACAAGAAACAAATGCCTTGAATGTGTGAAATTTGCAATGTTAATAAACTTAGTGAATAAAATATTGAAAATCAAATTCTGGTGTTCTTTTCTTTTAAATGTTTGTCACTGAACAGATTGACACTGCATGAGCTGCTGGAAACTGTGCTGCATGAGAAACCAAATTTGCTCTCTCCCACTAAAAGGTAACATTGCACTAATTCACTCTCATGCTGGCCGGCACTCTGTCTACATGACCGACCTTGAAGAAACTGGCTGGAATTATCCCCCAAGGGTTTGGCACTGGACAGGAAAGGAACATAACGACAAAATAGTTAGTTATTGTTGTTTTAAGGGACAAAACAAGCGAGATCATCTGCCACTCATAACAAAGATAAAAGAAACCATGGCACTACAACCCATGAAGGGCCTAGACCTACCAAGAGACCGCTGCCCAGCCATTGGGCTTGAAGATAATGGGGTGACGCGTGGTAAGCGCGTCGGATCACCTCGGCCGTTAATCTTAGTCTCTGAGACCACGGCGCTGTCTCATTGTCAGACAGCTACTCAATTGTCCTCACGAGGCTGAGTGAAACGTTCCAGCCCTCACGTCAGATTCTAAAACCCCTGACGGAGCCGGAAATCGAACCCGGGGCCTCCTATTTTATTGAAATTGATATCACAGATTCTAAGGATATAAATAGTGGATTTCTGAAAAATAAAGAGCAAGTACAGAGGGAAGGAGCAATTTCAAAGATAAACTTCTCCTCACAAGATACTCACGCTCTATCAACTCAACTGTTAACCTGAAGTGTTATAGAGTAAAGTTGGTAGGTTATAATGATTCGTTTTGATAATGGTAATCTTGATAGCCAAAGAGATTCACTGATGGAGTCAGTAACCATCTCTAGGGAGTTACAAATACAGTTAGCTGCCCTATGGTCTCTAAATTGAAGGCCACAATTTAAGTACAAAGGGAACGTGGTCGACAATTTGAGGTTAGTGTTGCACTATATTCTTCTTCTTCTTCTCATTCAAATGCCTCGTCCTCCAAGAACATTGGCGATCAGTAGCATGATCCGCTGTTTATCCATAGCTGTTCTAAACACTGTATGAAGTCCAAACCACTGACTTAAATTCTTTAGCCAGGATCACTGCCGGCTGGATCGCACCCCTCCTGGCTGCTTTAAACTGCCTACCCATTCGACGATTACAGCATTGGTTTGAGCGTACAACCTCGTTTCCAAATAAAGGCGCTAGGAAACAGCACCAAGGCACTGTGGCAGACATAAGTTTTGTATTGATGTTAATGGAGCAGTTGTGTTTGGAATGTATTCTGAATGATTTTATAATGCTGTACTGCTGCGTGCCCTTTTGTAAATCAGAACAGGGCAAGTTAGAATACCGGGGAATCTCATTACATGAGATACCATCGGACAAATCACTGCGTGGGATGTGGTTACGTGCAATTTCCAGAGAAGGTGACGAAGAGGAAGCAAATAAATAAATAAATAAATAAATAAATACCGTACATAAATGAATGAATGGTTGAGTGAGTAAATACGTGAGTCAATATTATGTAAGTAAATAAAAAATAAGTAAATAAATATGCAAGTAAATAAGTAAACAAATAAGTAAATATGTAAGTAAATAAAAATAAGAAAATGAATAAATAAGTGAATAAATAATTAAATAAATATGTAAGTAAATAAGTAAATAAATAAGTGAATAAATAAGGAAATAAATAAGTACGGTAAACAAAAAAATAAGAAAATAAATAATTAAATACATAAATATGTACGTAAATAAACATGTAAGTAAATAAACAAATAAGTAAATAAATAAATAAGTATATAAATAAGAGAATAAATAAGCAAATAAAGAAGTAAATAAATAAGTAAACAAATAAATAAGAAAATTAATAAATAATTGTATAAGTAAATAAACAAATACGTAAATAAATAAATAAGTAAATAAATAAGTAAATAAATAAGTATATAAATACGTAAATACATAGGCATAAGCAAATAAATAAGAAATTAAATAAATAAGTAAATAAATAGATAACAAAATAAATAAGTAAATAAATAATTAAATAGACAAATAGGCCTACATAAGTAAATAAAAGAATAAGTAAATAAATAAATAAGTAAATAAATATATAAGTGAATAAATAAGTAAATAAATAAGTGAGTAAATAAGTAAACACATAAATAAAAACAGGAAGTTCCGTGAAGAACTATACAGCCTACTTTTCATGCCAATGATTATTCTACAGAATATGAACCTATCTAGAATAATGACGAAATTAAGTTGCTAATATCGAAATTTCCAATTAGTTCGAAATAATGTATACCTGGCATAATGTATCCTAATAGAGCACTACAGTTGGCAGCCCTGATGACTGAATATATTCTTAGTTCCGTCTCTTAAGGTACTAAATACAAAATTTGGTTGAAGTCCAATGAATAGCATGGACGTTACATGCAGTTAAACATTGGATCTAACAGCGCGCGTAAAATCATGTTGGCAACAATGTCATGCATGTATTGGTCAGAAATAATCTGAAATAATATGATCTATTGTTGTGCCAATTTTGAATGAAATCCATTAGTTAGTATAGAAGTTACATGCATTTTAAAATTGGACCTATCAGCAGGCTTAGAATCATGTTGGCAGCACTGACGTATATTAGTTACTCCAAATTCGTCTAGAATGCCAGGTACTATACGTGTGCAAAGTTTAGAGCTATTGGCTTGCATACTTTCTGATATATTGATATTAGGGTAACAAAACTAGGGACAGCACATATTAACAGTTGGCAGCCCTGGTTGCTCCTTAGAATACGCATAGTCATATCTGTTATGGTACACATAGCACATACGAAATTTGGTTGAAATCCAAATGATAGTATGGAAGTTACATGTATTTAAAGTTGGACCAGTCAGCAGGCTTAGAATCATGTTCGTAGCACTGACGTATATAAGTTACTCCAAATTAATATAGAATGTCAGGTACTATACGTGTGCATAGTTTAAAGCTGTCGGCTTGCATACTTTCTGATATATTGGTATTTGGATAAAATAAATTAGGAGCATTTATTAACAGTTGGCAGCCCTGGTAGGTCTTAAGAATACGCTCAGTCATATCTGGTTATTTACACATACAACATACGAAATTTGGTTGAATTCCACTTGATAGTGTAGAAGTTATATGCATTTAAAAATTGGACCTATCAGGAGGCTTATAATCATTTTGGCAACACTGCCATGCTCCTGGAAATTAAACTGAAATATTATGGTCCGTACGTGTGCCAATTTTGAAATAGCTCCCATTCATACTTTCCAAGATATCCAACATGGAGCTCAAATTTCAATTGCGATTTTTTAGCAGTTGGTAGCACTGACATCATTTTCAAATATGGCCGTGAGATATTCAGGTATAGATCTTAACTCCTACCAAATTTTGTTTCGATTGCTGCAGCCGTTTAGGAGTTGATAGGGGGGGACACACACACAGCCAGACAGACAGACAGAAGGACAGACAGACAGACAGACAGACAGACACACATTTGCCCGATCTCATAAGTCTACTTTTTCCTCATTTTTGCAAAATGTGAAAAGTAGGCTAATAAATAATTAAATACATACTGTAAATATGTAGGTAAATAAACATGTAAGTAAATAAACAAATAAGTAAATCAATAAATAAGTATGTAAATAAGTAAATAAATAAGTAAATAAGCAAACAAATAAGTAATTAAATAAGTAAATAAATAAGAAAATAAATAAGTAAATAAATACATTTGTAAATCTGTAAAAATGTATAATACAGCCATCACAAGTACATGGGGCTACATGATTACGATGTCGCCAAGCCCCTAAATAAATCAACATCCCATTTTTCGGGGGCCGGAGGCATTTCTTTTCCCTGACTTTTATTGTCTTTATTCTTTTCTTTTCATCTCGCGAAGTATGTACGTTAGATTTAAGTCAGTTAGAAGTAGTTGTATTTTTATTATCATCTGCATAATTACGGGAAAATGACCTAGACATTTCGCCCCTGAAACAATCGCCTCCACCACCATGTATTTTTGCTTTCCTTTATACTGAAAATTTGCCCGTAAGTATGTGTCTGAATACTTTTAGATGATTGAATAACAAAAGAACTAACTTAGTGTAATGTTTTCACGTCCGTCAATCTCGGTATTAAGCCTCCAAACATAACAATCCTTCGTACAGGTATCTTCCCCTTTAAAAAGCCGCGGCAATCTCAGTGGGATGGTGCTGCACCTTGCGGTGAATTAATGCATATATCTTGTACGCCTGTGAGTGTCGAATGGGCAGGCAGTTTAAAGCAACCAGGAGGGGTGCGATCCCGCCGGCAGTGGCCAGGATATTCGTCTGCGTCCTGGACTCCTAATGCCATCAATCTTCCCTTTGATAATTAATTGCAAGAGGTGGTATTTGTTGTTGCGCATGAAATGACCAAAGTATTCTAGTTTTCTCCTTTCGATGATACTGAGAATTTCCAAGTCTTTATTCATACACCGCAGTACTTCCACATTTGTGATTTTAGCTGTCCATGATATCCTTAAAATCCTGCAATGCAAATGCTATCAGTTTCTTACTTAAAACTGCAACTCCATAGAGCAGGACACTAAAAACGTAGCATCGAAGCAGTCGGGTGCGTATTGACAGACATAAATTACGGCTGGTCAAAACTTTTCTCATTTTCATGAAAGAACTTCTGGCCTGCTGAATTCTACAGCGAATTTCTTGACTTAAGTCCCAGTTATGATTGATTTGACATCCTTAATATTTATATGATGAATCTCTTTCAATTCTTTCATTACCAAGTGTAAGAATGCCCTGAATTTCATTTTTGTTTCTACTAACAATCATCCACTTTGTTGTTGTTTTACATTTAAATGTAATCCCATGGCATGACTCTCTTCAGAAATAGAATCCAGTAGTGTTTGTAGATCATCCATACTTGCTGCAAGGATGGCAGTGTCATCAGCATATCGGATGTTATTAATGATAGATCCATTTACCACTACTCCTTGAGACTTTCCATCAAGAGCATCTTGGAAAATCTTTTCAGAATAGATGTTGAAGAGGAGTGGAGAAAGATTGCAACCTTGGCGAACTCCCTTCATAATCGATACTTTAGACAGCTGACCATCAACTCGTACAACAGCACGTTGATTCCAGTACAAATTTCCAATTAATCGGATGTCACGTCCATCTAGTCCCAGGTCACTTGAATTGCTCATCAGTTTATCGTGTTGAACTGTGTCAAAGGCTTTTTCATAATCGATGAAACACATGTAAACATCGACACGAACATCACGACTTCGTTGAATCAACACCTGAAGACTGAGCAATGCCTCCCGAGTTCCGAAACCACTCCTGAATCTAAACTGTGTGCCACCGATGTCTCCTCACATTTATGATATAACCTTAAGTGCAGGATTTTAAGGAATAACTTCAGGGCATAACTCATTAAACTGATCATTCTATAGTCATTGCAGTACTTTGCATTGGTCTTTCTGGGAATCGGTATAAAAGTTGATTTGAGCCAATCATGTGGTATTTATTCACTTCGATATATATTATTGAACAAACCAACCAGCAAGGAAAGAGATCGTTCATCCATGAGAAGCTTTAGTATTTCAATGTGCAATTCATCTGGACCTGGAGCCTTTCCACTCTTCGATATTGTTATGTCATGTTCAATGTCAGCTCTTGTAATATCTATGCCATCGCCCGTTCGAATACCATGATCAACACTTCTGTTGTCTTCGAATAGAGTTTCAATGCAGTCCTTCCATTCTGTCAACTTCTCTTCAGTACTGGGGAGAATGATGCCATATCTATTTATGAGATTCCCGATCCCTCTGCTCTTATAAATCCCAGCTGCTTGCTTAACTTTTTTATTCATGTTGAACGAGTCATGCTTTGCACACAGTTCTTCTATTTCGCTACATTCCTTTGAAAGGTGTTGTTCTTTGCCAGTATGGATTTCCTTCTGTATTAATTTCTGCAATTCTCTGTACCTTACCGGGTCATTATTCTTAAAGGACTTCTGCAATCGATCAACATTGTAGAATTTTATCTGTCATCCAAGGTTTGCTTTTCCTACTCTCCGTGGCCTGTAGTTTTTCTCGACACACTATCGGTTGTAAAAATATGTGGTTAAGCATTTGACAATTGGCAATCAATATTGCAAATTTTTAGTCGGTCAACACAAAATCCCAATTACTAGGACATGCGAAACTGACCTGAAAAAATTACATGTGATTAAACAAGTAGTTCCGTGAAGAACTATACTGCCTATTTTCATATATCCTACTTATGTTAATTACCACTATCAACATACAAATTTTCAGTTTGATTGCAGTAATAGATTCGTAGATATTGAAAACCGACTAAATATTTCGGATGGTCGCCATGTTGGATATATGTAGGTCCTAGAGTTATGTACTGTTACATGAAGATTATTGTGTACGTGTAGCATTCAAACTTAAATCGCATGATTAGGACACAAGAAGTAACAAGGAGATTTTAAAATTTCGCACAGCTGCCATCTTGTGGTTATGGAAACAATTGAAAAAAAATAGATGCCAGTGGATTAACATTCGTATAAGGATTTACTGTACCAAGTTTCACTGCACTCGGATGGTTAAATTGCGAGAAACATCCATGTGAATATTTATACTTCGCGTCGCCGCCATGTTGGATTTGTTATCACCAGGTTATTTAAAGTCCTATAGGTGAACTTAAGTACATAGACCCTATGTACATAAAAATTCAGTTTGATTGCTATAATAGATTCGTAGATATTCAGAGCCATCTAAATATTTCGGATGGTCACCATGTTGGATTGTTATATGTATAGGCCATAGAGTCATGTAACATTAAAGGAAAATTATTGCGTAGGTTCATTATTCAAACTTTCACTTCGATCGCATGACTACGACACAAGAAATAAAAACTTAATTTTAAAATTCGCACAGCTGCCATCTTGAGGTTATGTAAACAATTGAACTAAATTAGATACCAGGGCATTACAATGTGTTTAAACATTTTCTGTACCAGATTTCATTGCGTTTGGAAGATTAAATCGCGAGAAAGGTCTATTTAAATTTTCAAATTCGCTTGGCCGCCATGTTCGTTTTGTAGTTAACCGGTTTTTGAAAGTCTTATAGTTGAACTTGCAGTAGTGCCCTTTATCTCCGTACCAAATTTCATGGTGATACTGCTAATAGTTTCAGAGATATAGAATGCCGGTGAAATATTTCGCACATCCACCATCTTGTGGTTATGTAAACAATTGAACAAAGTTAGATGTTGGTGCATTACAATGTGTATAAACATATACTGCACCAAGTTTTATTGCGTTTAGTTGGTTAAATCGCGAGATACGTCTATTTAAAAGTCGCAAATTCGCGTGGGCGCCATGTTGGTTTTGTAGTTACCAGTTTTTCAAAAGTCACATAGGTGAACTTCTAGGAGTTCCCTTTATCACCGTAAAGAATTCCTGGGTGATATCGGGTATAGTTTCGGAGATATTGAATGCTGGTGAAATATTTCGCACAGCCGCCATGTTGGATTGGTGAGACGTAACAAAATGTGAAGGGCACGGTCGAGGTCGTCCGGAATAGTGCTATGAACTTTCCGAGTTTCATTGAAATCGCTCCAGCCGTTTAAAAGTTATTAGGGGGGGGGGGGCACAACCTCTCTCTCACTCACACACACACACACACACACACGGACAAAAGGTGATCTCATAAGCCTATTTTTTCAAAATTGTAAATAGGCTAAAAAAGTATTCGCTACAGATTACCAGAAGAGGGAGAAACTACTCAAGGTACAAAGAGAAAGTATATTATGTAAGTTATGGGTAGAACCTTGCGCGGATAAACAAAACGTTATCCGCATCCGCCCCGTATCCACACGAGTTTCATCCGCATCCGCACGTCTGTTATCCGAATCTACTGGCACTACAATAATATTTTAAATTTATTAGATAAAGCATAAAGTATTAAAGCAACACATTTAGACATTTGAGGAGAAAGTTATTCCCCTAAGCCCAACCTTTTTTATACTAAAGGCCACATTGTAAATAGTTGAGGGATCTTCCGGGCCAATAACACCCTGTGGGGTTTGGGGGTTATGGAAATTTAAAAAAGAAATATAGATAATATATGGTGAGATTTGTGGCTTTCTGACCTTAGTTTTGTTAGTATTGTTGCAGTTTTATATATTTATTTGTAGTGGATAAAAAATAAAACACTAAAAATAAATTAACATATTTTAAATGAATCCTCTTAAAAGAGAAGTACGATTATATTCAACACACATACAGCATGAATGACAAAGGGTGAGTATTTATGTTCATTTGAAAAAATTAATAATCAAATTATGAAATAACATTCATGATAATGTAGTTTAGTGCGACGACTGGAACTGCTTTGGGAAGGGGTGCGCGCGCACTTCTTTGTCCAGTTTGTCGTTTCAAAGTTTCAAAGCGGCGGACCGGAGAAAATAGTCTCGCGGGCCGTAGGTTGGGGAGTCGTGCCCTAGGCTATGTGTGTCATGTGCTATGTTTAAAATGGATGTTATACCACCATAATTGCAACTCTTTTCATTTTGGAGTGTTAATTATGCTTAATGACATAATTTGAGATTAGCTTAAATCATCATGTTAAATTTGTCACAAACATCCGGGTCCTTATTTATTATTATTATTTATCGTATGGCTTTTAGTGCCGGGAGTGTCCGAGGACATGTTCGGCTCGCCTGAGTCTGTAGCTGCTTCCAGCGGACACCCTAAAGGGCGAGCTACAAGTTCCGTTCAATTTCAAGTAGTTCCAACTTTCGCCACCAGATATCAATGATACCTAGTGGTGAACGTTGGAACTTTGATAGAGCGTTCTGACGAAATCTAACCTAACAAATTTTGCTTTACACAAGTTTAGTCTGGGCAAGGATCTTTAACATGCCATAAATCTATGACATGGGACCGCCGGCTTTACTTCCCCTCCGAAGGAAGGCATACTGAAGGATTCTTAACGCTCTTAAAAAATCCGACGACTTCGGCCGGGTTTGAACCCGCTATCTTGGGCATAGCAGTTCAGCATGCTACCGACTACGCCACCGAAGCCGCTACATCCGGGTCCTAATAATGATCTTCAACATGTTCGGATTGTACTTTAAAAACTATCCGCAAATTTACTCCAAACATTATCCGCTATCCGCACAGCCATTCAAACTATATCAACATGGTGAAAAGTTTTGCGGATATCCGCGGGTTTATCCGCACTGGGCTTTAGTTTTGGAACAACTGATGTTCGCACGAAAACTTCTTATTCATGCTCGTGAATACATTTCATGTAATTGATTTTTAAACGTTAAACATAAGCCTATGCATAATATTCAACATCATCAAACAGTATTTGGAAAAGGCAATAATAATATATATTTAACGTGGCGATGAGGTGGTGTTGCTTTGTCCTTCTTTCATATGTCAGCAATTCTACTTATAATAATAATATCGTATGGCCTCGGGTGCCGGGTTCAAGCTTTGTTATTTGACACCCAGAGGGTAGCTTGCATGTCGAATTTCGTTGTTTCTTGACTATGAAAGTCAAGGAGGTTACATGTTAGATATCTAACCTCCTTGAACATTATAGCGCTTTCTAGTAGAGAAGTGAAGAACTTTGTGTTGGCGGAAACTCCCGAGATTAATTTTGCCATTATGAACTCGGCTTACTGAATTCAAATGGGTTCTTTGACATGCCAACATCGTATGACATGCGTATCGTATTTTTGCCGCCTTTCAAAAAAAAAAAAAAAAACACTTACCACGGCCAGGAGCGAACCTGCAATCTCGGGGGTTAGTAGACCGACACGATATCCACTCACCCACCGTGGCAAGCTAATTCTACTTATGAGTACCCTCAAATGTTGCAATTCGATCACACAATTTTCGGCACAGGAGACGAGTACTTTGGAGAAGAGGAACAGTATATACTTACTGTATGCTATGCATGTACCGAATAACCACATGTAATAAATTTAGCAAATGAACAAATAAAGTGATATGTTCATTGTTATTTTAAGGGGAGGTTGTAAGACCATTCTCCGCCATGCTAAATTTGTAAAATTTATGCTCCTTTTTCTCATTAATTGACAGTAATTAAGCTATTGTAACCACACTTTATATATACGGTATATTTAGATCTATATTTTTTCGTTAAATGCTTGTTTTTGGAAATCTGTGTGCTTGTGAATAATATTTTAAATATTTTTTTTTCAAACGTTAAATTTATCAACTTATTTCTCTACGATAACATAATCTTTATTTTTTATTCATGCTATATTCACAAGAAACATACAATCCTTTATTTCATAAAAATGAATTACTGAAAAAAATCGAGAAAATCAAATGGCTATTGTTAATACTTCCTGAGTAAAATGAACCTTTGTCTAGGAAAAAACAAAATTAGAGAAAAATGCTCTTAAAGACAAATAAATGCAACAGGCTCATATTCTGGCTCATCTGGGTTGTCTTCATCTTCTCTGCCCATCTTCTGGTTTCTTTTTAACGCCCTAGATTCTTTAGAATTTGCTTGAAGGAACAAAGGAAGAAAGGAAGGGGAAGGAAGAAAAGAAAGAAGGAAGGAAGGGGAGAGAAGGAAGGAAGAGGAAGAAAAAAGGAGGGAAGGTAGAAAGGAAGGGAGAAGAAAGAAGAATGAAAGAAAGAAAGAAAGAAAGAAGGAAGAAAGAAAGAAAGAAAGAAAAGAAAGAAAGAAAGAAAGAAAGAAAGATGGAAGGAAGGTAGGAAGGATGGGGAAAAGTAAGGAAGGGGAAGGAAGAAAGAAAGAAAGAAAGAAAGAAAGAAAGAAAGGAAGGAAGGATGGAAGGGGAAAATAAAGGAAGGAAGAAAGGAAGAAAGAAATAAATAAAGAAAGAAAGCGTGAAAGGGGAAAATGAAGAAAGAAAGAAAGAAAGAAAGAAAGAAAGAAAGGTAGGAAGGACGGAAGAGGAAAATGAAGGAAGGAAGGAAGGAAGGAAGGAAGGAAGGAAGAAAGAAAGAAAGAAAGAAAGAAAGGAAGGTAGGAAGGATGGAAGGGGAAAATGAAGGAAGAAAGAAAGGTAGGAAGGATGGAAGGGGAATATGAAGGAAGAAAGAAAGAAAGAAAGAAAGAAAGAAAGAAAGAAAGAAAGGAAGGTAGGAAGGATGGAAGGGGAAAATGAAGGAAGAAAGAAAGGTAGGAAGGATGGAAGGGGAATATGAAGGAAGAAAGAAAGAAAGAAAGAAAGAAAGAAAGAAAGAAACACAGAAAGGTAGGAAGGATGGAAGGGGAAAATGAAGGAAGGAAGAAAGAAAGAAAGAAAGAAAGAAAGAAAGAAAGGTAGGAAGGATGGAAGGGGGAAAAGTAAGGAACGGTAAGGAAGAAAGAAAGGAAGAAAGAAAGAAAGAAAGAAAAGAAGGAGGAAAGGAAGGAAGGATGGAAGAAAGGTAGGAAGGAAGGAAGGGGAAAAGTAAGGAAAGGGAAGAAAGAAAGAAAGAAAGAAAGAAAGAAAGGAAGGATAGAAAGAAGAATGAAAGAAAGGTAGGAAGGATGGAAGGGGAAAATGAAGGCAGGAAGAAAGAAAGAAAGAAAGAAAGAAAGAAAGAATGAATGAAAGAAAGAAAGAAAGAAAGAAAGAATGAAAGAATGGTAGGAAGGATGGAAGGGGAAAATGAAGGAAGGAAGGAAGGAAGAAAGAAAGAAAGAAAGAAAGAAAGGTAGGAAGGATGGAAGGGGAAAATGAAGGAAGGAAGAAAGAAAGAAAGAAAGAAAGAAAGGTAGGAAGGATGGAAGGGGAAGGAAGGAAGAAAGAAAGAAAGAAAGAAAGAAAGAAAGGTAGGAAGGGTGGAAGAGGAAAATGAATGAAGGAAGGAAGAAAGAAAGAAAGAAAGAAAGAAAGAAAGAAAGGTAGGAAGGATGGAAGGGGAAAATGAAGGAAGAAAGAAAGAAAGAAAGAAAGAAAGAAAGAAAGAAAGAAGGAAGGAAAGGAAGGAATGTTTTAGTTTTACATGATTCAAATTAAAGGAATTAAACTCAATCAAATTAAATGAACTATAAATGGCATTTAGCAAATATTTTCAGCAAATAAGCATATTTTTGTGCATGATAAATTGGACTCCAGACTATCAAAATAACATAACATCTAAAATTCCTCTTTTTGACCCAAAGCAGCTTACAACCTCGCGTTAAAGAAATGAGGTATTGAACAGCAGTTAAATGGGACGTTAACCCTTCCCCCTTGGTAGTTAGTATCTGAAAAGAAAAATCAAATGGTGCTATTAGATTGGTCAAACAAAGCACGTTCTTTCCCAGTGATCTGTAAATAAGTGTTGCTTCAGATCAATTTGTCTCGTTTTGTTAGTGAAATTATTGGTGATGTTGAGGACAAGAATTTGTTTATAAGCAATTTTGTAGATGGAAGAAAGTAACAGACTAACTAATATGCGCCAAACTGTGTGGTTGTTATGAGTATTGAACATTGTCTAACACTGTTGTGTGTAAACAGGAAACAAATGCCTTGAATGTGTGAAATTTGTAATGTAAGTAAACTTAGTGAGTAAAATATTGAAAATCAAATTCTGGTGATCTTTTCTTTTAAATGTTTGTCACTGAACAGGTCGACACTGCATGAGCTGCTGGAAACTGTGCTGCATGAGAAACCAAATTTGTTCTCTCTCACTAAAAGGTAACATTGCACTAATTCACTCTCATGCTGGCCGGCGCTCTGTCTACATGACCAACCTTGAAGTAACTGTCAGGAGTGATCTCCCCCGAGGGTTTGGCACTGGACAGGAAAGGAACATAGCGACAAAAGAGTTAGTTATTGTTGTTTTAAGGGACGGAACAGCAAGATAATCTGCCCCTCGTAACAAACATAAAAGAAACCATGTCACTACAGCCCATGAAGGGCCTAGGTCCACCAAGTGACCGCTACCCAGCCATTGGGCATGCTGATTATGGGGTGACGCGTGGTAAGCGCGTCGGATCACATCGGCCGTTAACCTTGGTCTCTGTGACCAAGGCGCTGTCTCACTGTCAGACAGCTACTCAATTGTCCTCAGGATTGCAACACATTCCAGCCCTCATGTCAGTTTCTAAAATCTCTGACGTAGCCAGGAATCGAACCCGGGGCCTCCAGGTGCGCGCTACTGCAACACCATGGGGCCAGCCATAACAAAAATAACATTATCCAAATTTAGGGAAATTTAAAATTTAAAGGTGTGTGTCTATTTATGAATTTTGTACGCTTAAATAATAATAAAACTAAACAAAAAACTAACAAGTAGTTCCGTGAAGAACTATACAGCCTATTTTCATATATCCTACTCAAGTTAATTGCCTCTATCAGCATACAAAATTACAGTTTGATTGTTGTGATAGATTCGTAGATATTGAGAACCGTCTAAATATTTCAGATGGTCACAAAGTTGGATTTTTGTTTATGTACTTTACTTGAAGATTATTGTGCACGTGTGGTATTCAGACTTCAATTGCATGATTAGGACACAAGAAGTAGAAACGAGATTTTAAAATTTCGCACAGCTGCCATCTTGTGGTTATGAAAACAATTGAAATAAATTAGATGCCAGTGGATTAACATTTGTATAAGCATTTAACGTGCAAAGTTTTACTGCACTCGGTTGGTTAAATCGCGAGAAACGTCCATTTAAATATTTATAATTCGCGTCGCCGCCATGTTGGATTTGTGCTCACCAGGTTACTGAAAGTTATATCGGTGAACTTATGATCATAGCCTCTATGAACATAAAATAATTCAGTTTGATTGCTGTAAAAGATTCGTAGATATTGAGAACCGTCAAAATATTTCGGATGCTCGCCATTTTGGATTGTTATATGTATAGGCCATAGAGTTATGTACCATTAAAGGAAAATTATTTCGTAGCTTCATTATTCAAACTTTCACTTCGATCGCATGATTACGACACAAGAAATAAAAACGTAATTTTAAAATTTCGCACAGCCGCCATCTTGAGGTTATGTAAACAATTAAACTAAATTCGATGCCAATGCATTACAATATGTATAATCATTTACTGTACCACATTTCACTGCGCTCAGATGGTTAAATAACGAGAAAAGTCTATTAAAATATTTCAATTTCGCTTGGCCACCATGTTCGTTTTTTACTTTACAGGTTTTTGAATGTTACATAGATAAACTTGTTGCAGAGCTCTTTACAATCGTACAAAATTTCAGGGTGATATCTGTAATAGTTTCGGAGATATATAATGCCAGTGAAATATTTCGCACATCCGCCATTTTGAGGTTATGTATACAACTGAACTAAATTAGACGCCTGTGCATTACAATGTTTATAAATATTTGCTGTACCAAGTTTCATTACGTTTGGATGGTTAAATCGCGATAAAAGTCTATTTAAAAGTCTCAAATTCGCTTCGCAGCCATGTTGGTTTCATAGTTACCAGGTTTTTGAAGGTTTCTTAGGTGAACGTCTAGTAGTGCCCTTTATCACCGTACAAAATTTCAGGGTGATATCTGTAATAGTTTCGGAGATACTGAATGCTGGTGAAATAATTCGCACATCCGCCATGTTGGATTGGTGAGACACAAAAAAAATTGAAGGAAACGGTCGAGGTCGGCCAGAATGGAGCTATGATCTTACCGAGTTTCATTGAAATCGCTCCAGCCGTTCAAAGGTTATTAGGGGGACACACACACACACACCTCTCTCTCTCACACACACACACACACACGCGCACACACACACGGACAAAAGGTGATCTCATAAGCCTATTTTTTCAAAATTGAAAATAGGCTAATAATTTTGATAAGGGGGAAACAATGCATAATAATTCCAAAAAAGTTAGTTAATTATTGTTTTAAGGGGTGAAACTACGAGGTCATATGACCCTCCTAACACAGATTAAATTCTACAAATTTGGAATTAATATTTAAAATTTGGGGTGGAAGAAGTATTAAAAATGACCTAAAAATAAACAAGTTCCTTGAGTGAACGTATACAGGGAAATTTAGATTGCTGGTCCTTATAAAGCGAATGACGAGATCAGCAGCCACCACGACATCGGCTAATATAAGTTTGAGTGTCATCTGCAAACCAAGGTTTCTGCGCAAGTCAGCAAGATCCACACACTGTGTTAAAATGTGGGCCACGTTAAATACGGCACCACAGATGTAAAGTGGGTCTTCCCTTCTCATTAGGTATGAGTAACCGGGTGAGTTAGCCGTGGTCGTTACGGCGTGGCTGTAGGCAGTCGCTCACATCCGGGAGGCAAGGAGGTTCGAATCTCCCCACTGGCAACCTTGAAGGTGGTCTTCTGTGGTTTCCCATCTTCCTTCCAGGCAAATGCTGGGGTTGGTCCCTAACAATAGGCCACAGCCGCTACCTTCCAATTCCTCGTCCTTACATTCACACTTTCCTCCCCAGACAACACTCCACACGTGACGGTACTTGTAGCTCTCCCCGTGGATGTCCGCATAGAAGCAGCTCCAAACTCTGTCGAACCGAACATGTCCTCGGACACTCCCGGCACTAAACGCTATACGCTAAAAAAAAAAAAAAAAGAATAGGTACGAGTGGGTGAATCTTCCATGACTTATCTTTAGCCTGCACAAAAAGACGGACTCCCTCCATTACAAACAGTAGCTCCCTTTATCGCCCGGAGTTTACTAGGTCTTTGATCAGTTAGCCACTAATTTATTTCATTTATTTATTTTTAGCCTATTTTCAATTTTGAAAAAAATAGGCTTATGAGATCACCTTTTGTCCGTGTGTGTGTGTGTGTATGTGTGTGTGTGTGTGATTCGTGTGTGTGTCCCCCCCACTAATAAAATCTAAACGGCAGGAGCGATTTCAATGAAACTCGGAAAGTTCATAGCACTATTCCCGGCGACCTCGACCGTACCCTTCAAATTTTGTTGCGACTCACCAATCCAACATGGCGGCTGTGCGAAATATTTCACCAGCATTCAATATCTCCGAAACTATTACCGATATTACCCTGACATTTTCTATGGTGATAGAGGGAACTACTATAAATTCACTTATGTGACCTTTGAAAACCTGGTAACTACAAAACCAACATGGAGGCCAAGCGAATTTGCGACTTTTAAATGGACGTTTCTCGTGATTTGACCAACCAAACACAATGAAACTTGGTACAGTATATGTTTGTATACATTGTAATGCACCGACATCTAACTTCGTTCAATTGTTTACAGAATCACAAGATGGCGGATGTGCGAAATATTTCACCGACATTCTATATCTCTGAAACTATTAGCGGTATCTCCCTAAAATTTTGTACGGAGATAAAGGGCACTACTGGAAGTCCATCTATAAGACTTTCAAAAACCGGTTGACTACAAAACGAACATGGCGGCCAAGCGAATTTGAAAATTTTAAATAGACCTTTCTCGCGATTTAATGTTCCAAGCGCACTGAAACCAGGTACAGGAAATATTTATACACATTGTAATCCTCTGGTATCTAATTTAGTTCAATTGTTTACATAACCTCAAGATGGCGGCAGTGCGAATTTTAAAATCTATATATTTAAAACAGTAAGGTGATTTTTGTTACCACGAGATTGAGAGAACGACAGAACCGATTTACTTCGTAGAGCACTCTAACGAAAGCTCTTGGCCTCTAGATTTGCAGAGTGTCTATAAAATAAACAAATATATTACGGTATATTTTTGAATTAATATAGAAAATAGCAGAATTCTTTCCCCTCACGCATGCGCACAATCCGCCTGGGGTCATGACAAAATGGCGGTGAGAAGTCCATTAAAATGTAAGTTATTTAATAAGCTTGCATGTAATTGAAAACATACATTAACCAAGTTCTGAAAATAAAATATAATAACAGTATGAACGTATACGAATGTGCAACATTGATTTATTTGGATAATGAAATGGATTATTTCCTTCAGACAGCGGCTTTTAATGATAAAGAACGGCTGCGTCTGCTGCTGTCCATGAGAGAGCAATTAGCTATGTGGTTAAGGCGACGGACTGTGGTTCCTAGGTTCACCGGATCGATCCCAGCCCTCGCCGATTTTTTTTTTTTTTTTTTTTACCACTGAAATATTGTTTAATCGAGGAGTATTAGTAAGGTTTTATGTCTGTTAAAGATACATATTTCTACATTCCCTCTCGGTATATTTTTGAATTAATATAGAAAATAGCCGAATTCTTGACCCTCACGCATGCGCACAATCCGCCTGAGGTCATGACAAAATGGCGGTGAGAATTCCATTAAAAAGTAAGTTATTTAATAAGCTTCCATGTAATTGAAAACATACATTAACCAAGTTCTGGCAATAAAATATAATAACAGTATGAACGTATACGAATGTGCAACATTGATTTATTTGGATAATGAAATAGATTATTTCCTTCAGACAGCAGTTTTTGAAGATAATGAATGGCTGCGTCTGCTGCTCAACGAGATTGCGCGAGTAGCTATATGGTTAAGGCGATAGACTGTGATTCCTAGGTTCGCCGGTTCGATCCCAGCCCTCGCCGATATATGTATTTTTTTTACCATTGAAATATTGTTTAATCAAGGAGTATTAGTAAGGTTTTATGTCTGTAAAAGATACATATGTCTACATTCCCTCTCAATACGTTTTATTTCCGTTTTACCATTGCATTACAGTATGTGATCAAAAGAGCAATCTGTTGTCCTCAGTTCGCCGTTTAAATATCTGCAATCAGTTCCCATAACTGACAACAGATGGCAGTACATCGCCCATATATATCCAGTAACTGACAGCAGATGGCAGCACCATTGCATCGATATATTTAAAACCCAAGACATGACACGTTTTCACGTGATGGAGAATTATAAAGGAGGGGAATATTTAAGAAGGGAAATTTTGAGGAACATTAACCGACAGTTGAATGTGTAGTCTATGTTGTTTATGTACCTTAATATTGCAATTTCTTCCCAATGCTTCGGTGGTCAAGTTATTAGCGTCCTAGACTAAAAGTTATAATTATGCATCGTCGATATACTCTTAAATTATTAAAGAAAAAAGTAGTTTTCCAGGCACTCGCGCGTGTCCACAATTGCTTTCGCCATAAGAGACACTTGGCAAACATAATTCGTTTGAAGGGCTCCGACATCGTGGTCACTCAGCCCCGTGTACTTGGGTGTGTATGTGTGAAATTTTCTCTCATAACCTGTGTTATTGTGATGGCTGCATTACTGTGTGTATTTGTAATTAAGGTGGTAAATGGCAAGGAGACTGCCAAGGCCTTAAGTTAGGAACCATCCCGGTATTTGCCTTAAGTGGAAGTGGGAAACCACGGAAAACCACATCCAAGATTGTCGAGGTGGGAATTAAACCTTCCTCTTCTTAGTTATACCTCAAGAGACTGAATGTGCCCCGTTTTTGCCCTCAGACCAGAATTCAATTTCTTGGCAGAGCAGGAAATGTAACCCGGGTCTCCGGGGCGATAGACAAGAATAGTGGGCCTCCATGTGTTAATACGATTTTTGACATGCACGGGACATATAATTCAAAAACTGCCTCCATTAGGGTGACTGCCGAAGTGAGTATTGAGTATAGGCCTATGGTCGTTCCAGTAGTTCCCCAGCAAAATGTACTGTCATAACCTATAACAGGCGATGGAAATTGCTTATTTAGAGCAGTTTCGTACTGTTTATAACAAAATGAAGAACGTCATTCTGAGCTGCGTTTTCAAGCTATCGCAAAAAATTTCGCTGGCAGGAACAATTATAAGGAATTTATTTTAAGCGATCAGTTTCATCGCATTCTCCTCACCAACCAACTTGAGTATGAAAGTCTCTGGACGGTCATGTTGAACTTCATTGTATAAGACAATTGTTTAATGATTATTTGTTTAGAGTACTGAGTCTAACTACGCAGTTGATTTCGGCAATGGAAGTATTATTTGTCATGTAATATTTAGCGGCTCCGTTATTGCAGGACACTATAGTGTTATCGAATAATACGAAGCCACATTTAAAATCCAATATAAATAGGCCATTTCAGAAACAATTCCAGATATTATGCAGTACAGTGTACTGTAAGGTCTTTGACGATCAAATGTAAACATTGTTCTACATTGTACTTCTCTTGCGTAAAATCTATGCGTGGTTACTTTGGTCTTTACTGTTGTGAGGGTAAAATTGATCTGCTGGAATATAAAATATTTGCCAAGCTGCAACAATGTAATGATATTAATTTAAAAGTCATTGAACTTATATCCAGTAGTTCAAACACATACATCAGCGTTAACAGATTGGATACTGAAGATGAAAGCCAGCTACTTCATTTCCCTATTATTGAATTCTTCAATTCCTTGGAATTAAGTGATTCGCCTCCACATACTCCGAACGTTTGAGCCATAGTTATGCTCCTTAGAAATCTGAACGTTTCCCAAGGACTCATACATGGTAATATATTAATTGTAAGAAATTGCTTGGATTCGGATATAATAGGTGCAGTAATATTAGGCAGAGAGCTCAAATCCTACGACTTGATTTAACACCTTCCGATAAAACACTTGCAGGTACAGTACATTTTCTTTTAATAGGCAACAATGTCCTATTCGCTCGGCCTACTTTATCACAATCAATGAAGCTCAAGGAGAAACTCTTGAACGTATTGGGCTATTTACCTCATCACGTTTTAAGTCATAACCAGCAGGATAGTGAAGGTACAAAAAAGGTCCTGTATGGGATGGTAAAGAATAAGAGGCGGAAGGATCCTACGGATTATGTCAGCATGGTGAACAAAAGGGGACAAGGGATAGAAAATAGGGAAGAACTGAAGAAAATGTGGAAAGAATATTTTGAAGAACTCCTGAACCCAAATGGAAACCACGGCGAGGAAGAAGAAATCGGGGAAGAGGTACAGTAGATGAACTGCAGACAGAAAAGGACTTAACATGGAAAGAAGTGGAAGATGCAGTGAGGAAGCTGTAAGGAGGGAAGGCACCGGGTGTGGATGAGTTGAGTGTGGAGATGGTGAGAGCAGCAGGAGAGGTGGGGATGCAATGGTTGTACCGAGTGATGAAGGCAGCATGGAAGGAAAGGAAGACCCCAGAGGACTGGAAAAAGGGAATAATTGTCCCGATCTTCAAGAAAGGTAGTAGAACAGAATGCAGAAACTATCGGGGAATAACACTGATGAGTCATTGTGCAAAGATGTTTGAGAAAGTTTTAGAAAGGAGAATTAGGACAAGGATAGAAGGAGGGATGAGGGAAGAACAACATGGCTTCAGAGCAGGAAGGTCCACAGTGGATTTGATTTTTGCTGTAAGTCAGTTACAAGAACAGCACTATGAGTATGGAACAGATCTACTGATGGCCTTCCTGGACATTGAGAAAGCATATGACAGTGTATGCAGAAACAAAGTATGGAAGTCCCTGGAGGATAGAGGAGTAGAAAAATGGACTATAAGGAGGATAAAAGAGATGTACAAGGGAAGCGTGAGCTGTGTGAAAGTGGGAGGAGAGAGATCGGACTGGGTTGAACAGAGAAACGGCCTGAAACAAAGAAGTGCACTGTCACCGTTACTTTTCATTGTGGTGATGGATGACATAATGACCCGAGCGGCACAAGTAATTGGGGAAGGAAAGATGAAAGCAATGGTGTTTGCGGATGATTTGATGATTGTGGAAACAAGGAGGAAGAGGTACAGGAACAGTTGGACGTGTGGGAAGGAATAATACAAGGATATGGGATGAAATTTTGCATAAATAAGAGTGAGATGGTGATCACAACAAGGAAGAAGGAAAGGACCACAACGGGAATAACAATTGGTGGGGAACAGCTGAAGAAAGTAGAGAGTTTCAAGTATCTGGGAAGCCTGATACAAGAGAATGGAAGAAACGGTAGAGAAATAAATGAGCGGGGGAGACAGGCAGAAGCATTCCGGAGGAGTGTGAGAAGCATGTTATGGAGCAGGGATGTCCCTCAGAACAGCAAGTAGATCATATATCGTACTATGTCCCTATCCTGACGTATGCCTCGGAGACCTGGGTTATGAAAGGAAGGGAGAAGAGCAAAATACAGGCCAGTGAGATGAGGTTCTTGAGAAGCAGTATTGGAGCTACAAAGAGGGACAGAATAAGAAATGAGAGGACCAGAGAATTAATGAAGGAGGAACCATTACAGGATGGTATAGAGAAATCTAGACTTAGATGGTATGGACATGTAAGACGAATGGAGGAGAGAGGATACCCAGGAGGATACACGAGACGAAGTGGGAAGGAAGGAGACCAAGAGGGAGACCGAGAGACAGGTGGCTGAAGGGGGTGGAAGAAAGCGTGAAGAAGAGAGGAAAAGACTGGACAAGGGTGGAGGCTGAGAGATGGTGGGAAGACAGAAGACGTTGTAGAGGCTTGTGTTCCAAACAGACCCGGCCAGTGGCTGGAAACTGTGCAAGATGATGATGACCTCATCACGTTTTCAGTCATGACCAGCAATATGTTGCAATGCGGAGAGTGCTATCTTTTGACGCCCTTAAAGTTGCAATAGTGCTAAAAAGTAAGCGTACAAAGAATGTAACTTATATAAGAAGCTTCTTCAGTAAATTTGTTTTCCATTGTCCGTCATGTTTTGACGGGTTTCATCTAGTTAAGTTTTTATTTCTTGTGATGTAGTCATGCGATCGAAGTGAAAGTTTGAATAATGAACCTACGCAATAATTTTCCTTTAATGGTACATGACTCTATGGCCTATACATTTAACAATCCAACATGGCGACCATCCGAAATATTTATACGATACTGAATATCTACGAATCTATTTTAGCAATCAAACTGCATTTTTAATGTTCATAGGGGCTATGAACTTAAGTTCACCTATAGGACTTTAAATAACCTGGTGATCACAAATCCAACATGGCGGTGACGCGAATTATAAATATTCACATGGACGTTTCTCGCAATTTAACCATCCGAGTGCAGTGAAACTTGGTACAGTAAATCCTTATACGAATGTTAATCCACTGGCATCTAATTTATTTCAATTGTTTCCATAACCTCAAGATGGCAGCTGTGAAAAAAATTTAAATCTCCTTGTTTTTTCTTGTGTCCTAATTATGCGATTGAAATTTGAATACTACACGTTCACAATAATCTGCATGTAACAGTACAAAACTCTAGGACCTACATATATAAAATCCAACATGGCGACCATCCAAAATATTTAGTGGGTTCTTAATATCTACGAATCTATTACAGCAATCAAACAGAAATTGTGTATGTTGATAGTGGCAATTAACATAAGTAGGATATATGAAAATAGGCTGTATAGTTCTTCACGGAACTACTTGTTATTTGCGAATTGACCACTTCAGATCACGCTACAATTTCATTTTTTCTTTGCCTGAAGTTTCCTCTTCCTCCAGTACTCCTTCATATGGGCGCTATGCTGTTTCTTCTGCTCATCCGTCCAGGTTCTTCCTTTTTTGTGGTTCTTGTGGCGTGAACCCCTTCCAAATTTTGAATTATGTACCGAAATGTTTCCCTGTTTGACATCTGAACTTCCTGGATGTTGGAATTTTCGAGATCTTTTCGAACTTCCTTAATCCATGTCGTTGTTGTCTTCTTGTTCCACAGGTAGTCGAATAACTGTTTGGTTAGTCTAGTTTTGTCCATTCTGTACAAGTGTCCGAGAAACGATAACCTCCTCTTCTTCATGGTCTCTGAGATTCTCTCCACATTTTTATAGACTTCATTGTTGCTCCGAAGTTTCCAGCCGGTTTCAGTCTGGACTGGGCCCATGATTTTCCGTAGTATTCTTCTTTCTAGGATCTCTAGCTTCTCCAACTTGTCATTCATCGAGAGGCATTCGCTGACATACAGGCATTCTGTTTTTACTACCCTGTTGTAATGTTTTAGTTTGGCATTCCATGAGATGCATTTCTTGTTGTAGATGTTTTTAGTTAGCCCATAAGCTCTTTCCATTTTTGAGATACGATCTTCTACAGCAGCTTTCTCTAGGCCGTTCTCTTGTATGGTTTCACCGAGGTATTTGAACTTTTTCACCCTCTGAATCCGTCCAATCTCTGTTTCAAGGAATTGTGGTCCATGTTTGTCATTCATCATGAACTTGGTCTTCTCTTTCGAGATCCTAAGTCCTGTCTTGCTAGCGATCGTTTCTAAGAGGTTGATCTGTATGGCCGCTTCTTCTAGGTTCTCTGAAAGTATCGCAAAATCATCAGCGAAAGCCAAGCAATTGACTTTGATTCCTCCCGTTTTTCGTCCTAGGCAGATCGGGGCTATCTCTTGATTTTCAAGTTCGGAATTCCAAATTCTCACAATCCTCTCGAGGACACAGTTGAATAGTAATGGTGATAATCCATCACCCTGTCGCACACCTGTCTTGATTTCAAATGACTGAGACAATTCTCTCATTAACTTCACCTTAGAAGTTGTGGCTGTTAAGGTTTCTCTGATAATATTGGCCAGTTTGGTTTTGACTCCAAATTCTCTAATGATCTTATCTAGGGTCCTTCTGTCCACCGAGTCGAAGGCTTTTTTGAAGTCAATGAATGAAACCACTATATTTTTGCCGTTCAGCGCTCTGTGGCGAATTATTGATTTCAAATTTAGGATTTGTTCGGCACAGGAGCGGCCTTTCCGGAACCCACCTTGGTATTCTCCAAGTTGCTTATCTAGGATTCCTTCTTTTCTATTCAGAAGTATCCTTGAGAGGATTTTGTAAGTGACTGGGAGTAGCGACACGCCTCTGTAGTTGTTAACATCTTGTTTGTTCCCTTTCTTATGGAGTGGGTGGATCAGCGCTGTTTTCCATTCGTCTGGTAGCTTTTCCGTCTCCCATATTTGTTGGAAGATATGGTGCAGGTGGTCTAGGATTTCCGGTTCTGCCCACTTCAACATTTCTGCTGATATGGAGTCTTCCCCGCTTGCCTTGTTGTTCTTGAGACTTTTCAGGGCTTCCTTTATTTCTTCTTTTGTTGGTGGCATATCATCTTCTGAGTTTATAGGATGAGTCTGAAATTCTAGTTTGTTGGTTGGAGGCGGGCAGTTCAGGAGTTTCTCAAAGTATCTGGCTAATATATTGCAGTTTTCTTGATTGTTCAGTCCAATTTTTCCTTCTTCATTTTTGAAACTTATACTTGGAATTTGGTATCCTCTAAGCTTGTCCTTGAAGGTTTGGAAAAAATTCCCTGGTGTTATTCTTAGTGAAGTCGTCCTGGAGGTTTTGTAACTTTGCATCCTCAAACGATCGTTTGGTCCTGCGGAATACCCCTGATGTTTCTTTCCTTTGGGTTCTGAATTGTTCCAAATGTTCCGTATCTCTTGAACATTTCCATTTTCTCCATGTGTCGGATCTCTTTTCAAGTGCTTTCTCACATTCTTCATTCCACCAGATTGTACGTTTCCTCTTTGCCAGTCCGAATGTTTTCTTAGCGGCTTCATTGATCTTTGTACAAAGATGTTGCCAGGTCTTTGTTCTAGAAGAGCGGATTTCTTCTCTGAAGTTATTTATAATATCTCCATTGATGTTCATTCGATTGGTGTTGTATTTTTTCAACTTAGGTGGATCCTTCTTTTGTTTTGGTGGAAGAAAACGTATTTTAACTTTGGAGAGATAGTGATCAGAGTCAAATTTACCTTTTCTAATCACTTTAACATTCATCACCTCCCTAGTATTTGTCCTTGATATTGCTACATGGTCTAATTGGAATTCTCCTAGGTTGGGATTTGGAGATACCCATGTCTTTGCTTTTCTTGGAAGTTTCCGAAAATGAATCGACATGAGATTCAACTGGAAGATTTTGCAGAGTCCAAGGAGCCGTTCGCCATTCTTGTTTGTCCTCCTGTGTGCTGGATAGTCTCCTACTATATCTCTGTATTTTCTTTCTATCCCTATTTGTGCGTTGAAGTCTCCCAGAAGGATTTTTACATGGTTCACAGGTATCCGAGCGATTTCTGTTTCTAAGAGGTCCCAGAAGTCATCGACTTTCTGTGGGTTCTTCTTGTGGTCTTCGTTGATAGGAGCATGGCAATTTATGAGAGTATAATTCCTGTTTTTGCACTTGATTGTCAATAGGGATAATCTCTCAGATTTAGATGAGAAGTCTGTGACACTATCCACTATGGTTTTGTTTATGTAGAAGGCAGTTCCAAGGAGAGGGGTGTTAGCCATTATGTTTATTGCTGGCTTTCCTTTGAATACTCTGTAGTGCTTTATATCCATGATGTGGTCATCTAGGAATCTGGTCTCTTGTACAGCCAAAATCTGGATTTGTTGGTCGTCCAGGAACTTTTCCAATTCTTTCTGTTTTCCGACTCGCAGGAGTGAGTTGACGTTAATGGTCCCGATGAAGTATTTCCTCTTGAATTTCAATTTGGAAGGTGTTTCAAGACGCTCCGACCCATCTTGTATGCAGGTGGTGTGACTCCCCAGAATCCTAGGTCCCGATGCATTGCCTACTGCAATGGTGGATTTAACTTTCATGTTACCACCTGGAGTAGTGCTCTCATTTAGCGACATTTCCATTCTGCATATGAAATTGTGTTGTGTAGGTGTAGGAAATAAAATTCCGAAATAAGATCGGATTGTTAGTCCGAAATGATTGTTTTTTCGTGGTTTACTCCACTAGGTTCTTCCGCTCTCTCTGCCGTTGGGAACTGAAATTCTTCATCCGCCTTTGAGACCGTTGACCATGTTTCACCCTCCTCCTTTCTCAACCGGGCTTGGGACCGGCTATGGCGGAGTTTATTTATTTATTTATTTATTTATTTCTCTATTTATTTATTTAGCGTATGCCTTTTAGTTCCGGGAGTGTCCGAGCACATGTTCGGCTCGCTGCTTCAAGCGGATACCCATGGGGTGAGCTACAAGTTCCGTTAAATTTCAAGTAGTTCCAACTTTTACCAGATGTCACTGACACCTAGTGGTGAACGTTGAAACTTTGATAGAGCGTTTCAACGAAATCTTAGCTAGAAATTTAGCTTCACACAAGTTTAGTTAGTGGAAGGATATTTTACATTTCATCAATCTATGACATGGGAACAGAGTGGCGGCTTAATCCCCCCTCCAAAGGAAGGCATACTGAAGGATTTTAACGCTCTTAAAACATCCGACGACTTCGGCCGGGTTTGAACCCACGATCTTGGGCACAGCAGTTCAGCATGCTACCTACTACGCCACCGAAGCCGCTGAGTGAATATCTCTAACTGATACATCCATTGGCCGAAGTAGCAGGTTGATCCGCTAACACATTTCCTATAATTCCCGCTTGACTTGGTAGCTTGACAACTCTCTAACACAGGTTAGTAGCTACGAGCCGGCCAGACGGAGAATGTACCTTCCAATGATTCTGAGTTTATTATAAACAAAACAAATCATGATGGAGAATCAACGCGAGGTTTACAACGGAAGCGTAAGCTGGTGTAAATGGAAGCTTCCCTCGCTCGAAAAGTGAGTGCAAAGTTTTAACATTTAAGCCTGCTGTTTGTCTCCAGGTTTACTCTCAAAAGTTAATCAACCAAGGAAAGTTTCTAAGTAAACTTCAAAGTTATTTTTCTGTCGTTTTCAAATATTTGTATGCAAGAGACATTTAACGTATTGGTTAAATACCGTACGTTCTCTCTCAAGTAATACCTAAGAAATAGATCAACACGGCGACTCAAAAGTCCCCCGTCTCCTTTACAGCATTTTTTACAGAGCGCCATACCAAGTACCCGAGCACTATTATGTATTAACCCTTTATGGGATAGTGGTCTCTACATTAGCCACATGTCATAAGGACAGTTAATGCTTTCAAAGATGCTGATAGTTGAATCATTCATCCAAATTTCATTTCTAAAAATCAAATAATATATACAGTACGTATTGTACCCGATAACCCGGATAGTAGGCTGTCAGATATCCGCCCCCTCAATCGGATTGCCAATAATCAAACGCGCTGGCATAGCTACATCAATGAAAATGGCGCTGACAGATACTATCGAGATTAGAGCACAATAGTTAACAAGAAAATTATTGTGGAACACACCAAAATATACGGGGGTTCATACTTACCTTTACTTACCTCTTAAATATATCTCGGGGACTGGGTTGTCAACTGGATCACTTAAAAGTATGTCCTCACAATAACCTCCACCATGATATTTAAAATGAACCAAAACGAAGACGAGAAACTTTAAACTGCACAATAATTTATTTCACATAAAGAATGATTTTTAACAAAAATGAAACAACAAAATATACGTGGCAATCAGAAGCCATTGACCACATAACCATGTCCTCCTGTAGGACCTGTATTCTCTACATATAATGTTTTAGCTTTCTCAAGCTCATAGCAATGAAAAATAGTAATGCACTGGGAATGGAAACGGGATTTGGGATGAGACACATATATCAATTGCTTTGCGTGTTTATATACTGCACATTTTATTTATAGCCACAAGGCTATTATGAAACGCCCTTGGCCTTAGTAACACAGTTGTCCGGGCCAGCTGCAAAGCACCTGTATGGTCAAAGCGGACACCCGTTCGTTCAACCCTAGTATAAGCGTGTTACCTCATAGCTTGGCTCTCTCTTTTCAAATACGTAAATGTTCACATCTCAACTGAAATATTATCACGCAAATGTCTTACATGCTTCATTCAAACACCAGTGGATTCCTCCAACAATCCCAAATCATGATTATTTGTTCAAACCACTTGCTTAAGTTGCGTTGTTTAGAGTGTAAAAAAAACTCTAAATGTTAATAACAAAAGTTCATTAATTATTTATAACAATAACAAATTGTTTATAACAATGTCAAATGACCATTGAAAATTTAATACACGCTTCTATTAATCACTATCATTTCAAATTATTTAACAAAGATATTTACAAAATTATTTTACACTCTTAAATTGTTTATATTATTTATACAAGGAATACATTGAACCACACGTTTATCCGGTTGATAATTACTCAAATCGTGTTGATATAATCGACCAATGAAGGTTAGTTATATTAAACTGTCAAATTCAGGTTTAATAATGTTTAATAATAATTATTAATATTTGTGACTGTAACCTCCATTCAAAATCTTTATCTCAAATTATTTAACACTCTTGTTAATTTTAACAGTATCTTCATATGAATAATCTTTCAAAGAACAAGAACAATAACATTCAGCGGGAAAATACTTCGCTCATAACGCACAAAAATGGCACAACAATTGGCCCAAAATTCATCATATATCTTTATATATATGGCATAAAAATCTTCCAAACTACACACAAAAAACCTCCACTATTAATTCATCAACTTCATTAATTATTGTGGGAACCTCCTTCATTATTCAAGGGCATTACTCAACAGCGACTTTTACACGTCCACTGAACTAAAGATTATACATCCATTGTTCCTCTTTAAAAATTCTTATATTCATCAATTGTAATTATGACTGTTATCATTTAACCTTCGTGGGTTTCATTCATGAATCGATATGAAGTAAAAATTTGCCAATCACAAATAAATTTAATAGCAAATACGGTTAGACACTCCTGCCTGGTCTATCAAAATTGAGATTAACATCTTCAAAGTAACGCAGTATAAAAATACTATCTTCAAACAAAGTTCATCTAAACTGCAAAATAGTCGAATAGAATACAATCAGATTGTGGAATGCAAACATTATTGTTCCAATCTAGAATTGAGAAAAACTCCTATCAAATGTTCATTACTATAGTGTATTCAATAAATTGTAATTAACGTTCATATTTCATAAAATTGTCTATAATGCAATGATAAATGTCTATGTTGCAATCATGTTCATAAGACGACTAGTATTTCAAAGATCGTCGATATCAAAAAAGATTTTAACGCTCTAAAATCTTTTAAATTATTCTTCTTTCTTGAGGATGACAGAAAATTGGTCAAAGTAATTTACTGAATAGAATTACTTTAATAAAATGACACGCTGTCTGAATTCATATCTGCCATAGCAAATCGTTAACTTTACAGTCAAATCGTGACTACAAAAATATGCAAATAACTGAAAGAATCTAAATCATCAGTCTCAACTGATCCAAAATTATTTAAGTATGCCAATGACATAACAATGTCTCAAAAATCGAAGAAAAAGGCATAAATCATCGAAGTGTACTGAGTACAAAAATATCAATCAAGAAAATGGGGCAAAAGGTAGGACAGAAAATATGGGAAGAATGGTTGCTCAAATATCGCTACAATACTCAAATAATACAAGAAACGTTCACGACTACCTTATCTGCCGATTGAAGTTCCAGAGGAAAATTCCCCAAAGAAGACTGCTGATAGATCCATTTCACCAACGTAAAGATGTGCTTCGTCCTCGAATTTGGAATCAGCGTCCTCGGAGAATCGAACTGCTTCCTCCTCCGAAATTGCACTGCTCCGTGGATACGAAAAACATCCTTCCGGCAAAATTCTTCATTGTGCGCCGGGATAACCCTGGCCTCTCTTGAAAGTTCTCTGAAGTTCTTGCAGGAATTCGTCATGAAGTTTAATGTAGTTATTTCCGCAGAAATATTCATAGTTGTGGAGTATGAAAATATTTCCACTGTTATCTGGTATGATTCAGCGATGGATTAACGATGCATGAGTGTAGTTGGATGTTCACTCCATGCTCGCTTTTGTAGAAAGACGATTAACGAAGTTCCATGCTGTTACTTTACTCCAATAATATATGTCCCAATTGCATCAAAGCCTTAGCCTTCCATCTCAACTACGATTATAATCATCGAAAGCACTGTAATATTATAATGTTCCATAGTCGAATGTATCGTTGTAATACCAAACTGTTGCACTCCACGTGTCAGCCGTAGTGTATAATGTGGAATATAAAAGTGTTTCTCCTGTGGCGAGAAAATCACTTTTGTTGGCAGCCTAAAAGTTCCAATATCTTTCGAAG
Source organism: Meconema thalassinum (assembly GCA_946902985.2). Lineage (NCBI taxonomy): Eukaryota > Metazoa > Arthropoda > Insecta > Orthoptera > Tettigoniidae > Meconema > Meconema thalassinum. Next base: position 416,010,168 of record OX336393.1, read on the forward strand.
TATCACTGTGAAATCGTTCAAATCTTGTATACACCTTAATGTTATACTGCCTAATAGAATTATCGTAAAGGCTGAAGTTAGCGCTTGATATCTTGACTGGTGGAAACGTTAATGTGCGCGTTTCAACTTCACCTAGTTTCGAGCAGCGTGAAATGGAACTGCTCCGAGTTCGTTCGATGCGGCAGGCTTTCACCTCACGCTAAAGACACCTTACTTCACTGAATCACTTGAAAATAACTCTATATCACCAGAAATATATATGCGATCACAAGTATGAGATCTGAGTATGAGAGCTCCTCTCTCCTGTGCACGACCTTTTATCAACTTCTTAAGGGGCGTATTCATCCATTCCATAGCCTGTTGCTGCGTCATTGCTGGAAGTTTTAACTTTGGCTATTCTTGACGGATTTTCAAAATTCAAAAACTCAAAATTAATTTCTTCAAAATTCCAAATCAATGCCATAACTGAAAATAGATTTCCACAAATCTGCATGCCAAAAGTAATCGAATATCGTAGTTTCAGCAATCTCCGTCTTCCTTCCAAACTATCGTTCATTGGTTCTCGTCTCTCCTCCAATAGCGTAGCTTCTTCCTTAGCACAATACCTTGTTTCCTGCGACTGCGTCGTAAATCTCTGAGCTTTCTCGAACAAAATCATGACGTCACCAAGAATCTCAGCTCAATCAGCCTACTGGCATGAATTCTACGTCATCCGTGCCTACGTCATGAATATCCACGTCATAACTATGACATCCATAACTTTACTGATATTTTCCAATACAGCCATCGTGGTCTCAATATAATTCAATTTCCGGGGGCAGTATCTACTTGACGTTATGTGTTGGATAAAATAAAAAATAAAAAAATAATAACATTAACAATTAAAGTGCAAAAATAACATATAAATATAGAAATACAATTCATAAAAATAAAATTACAATAATAAAAAATATAAAAATTAAAATAATAAACATAACTATAAAGGAATTATGAACATAATTGTAAACATCATTTCGAAATTAGTAAATTAATTAATTCAATAAAAATTAAATCTATAAGAACATAAATTGAAAATTAAAAATAAATATATAAACATTAAAATTAGAGAAACAAAAAATAACATTAATAATAATAATAATAATAATAACAAGAAGTTCCGTGACGAACTAAAGAGCCTACTTTTCATGCCAATGTTTATTCTACAGTGTATGAACCTATCTACAATAATGACGAAATTAAGTTGGTAATATCGAAATGTCTACTTAGTTCAAACTATTCCTGGTATAATGTAGCCTAATAGAGCACTACAGTTGGCAGCCCTGGTGACTGAATATATTCTTAGTTCCATCTCTTAAGGTACAGAATACAAAATTTGGTTGAAGTCCAATGGTCGTTACATGCAGTTAGACATAGGATCTATCAGCACGCGTAAAAGCATGTTGGCAACAATGTCATGCGTGTGCTGGTTAGAAATAATCGGAAATATTATGATATCTTGTTGTGCCAATTTTGGATGAAATCCATTTGTTAGTATATAAGTTACATGTATTTTAAAATTGGACTTATCAGAAGGCTTAAAATTATTTTGGCAACACTGTCATGTATGGCCTCTTGGAAATTAAACTGAAATAGTATTATCTACATGTGTGCCAATTTTGGAATAGCTCCCATGCATAATTTCCAAGATATCCAACATGGAGCTCAAATTTCTAGTGCGTTTTTTCAGCAGTTGGTAGCACTGACAACATTTTCAAATATTGACGTGAGATATTCCGGTATACATCTTTACTCATACTAAATTTGGTTTCGATTGCGACAGACAGACAGACAGACAGACACACATTTTCCCGGATCGATCTCATAAGTCTACTTTTTTCTCATTTTTGCAAAATGAGAAAAGTAGGCCAAAAATAAATTAAAATGTACAAACACATAAAGGTAAAAAAATAGTTTTGCCCTATAAAGGGTTAAATCGAATATAATAATAATACTGTAATACTAATATGGTGGGCCTCCAAGCAATAGATATCACAGACATCATAGGAAATCGTGGAGCCTTTAGTACAAGCACAAATTCAAGCAGAATCCTCAACAAAAAACTGGTAGGACATGGTCCACAGAACGTAAGATACAACACAGTGCATTCATGAAGAGATTTTGGGAGGATAAGAGAGCGAAAACCATCAGGCCAACTAACAAGTTCAAACTCGCTCGTTGAATTGCCATAAAGAAGGGGAGGAAGATGATGATAAGTGTTGTATTAAGGGGACTAACATCTGGGTTATCGGCCCCTAATGGTTTGGGTGATAGTGAAAATGAAAATGAAATGAAACTGTACCTGAAGATAACTACATGCTGTACGTACATACTAGAGAGGAAATAATAATAATAATAATAATAGCCTAATAATATTAATAATAATAACCCCTGGCACCACAGCCCATTAAGGGCCTAGGCCTACCAAGCGACTGCTGCCCAGCCATTTGGCCTCGGCCCTTAATCTTGGGGCGCTGCCTCGCCGTCAGACAGCTACTCAATTTTCCTAACGAGTGCACCCCGTTCCAGCCCTCGCATCAATTTCTAAAATCCCTGACGGAGCCGGGAATCGAACCCTGGGCCTCCAGGTTAGCGGCGCGCTACCCCTACACCACGGGGCTGACACTAGAAGAGGAAATGGAACACAAAATTAAGGATAAGGGAAACAAAAGACAGGAGCAGAGGAAATGCCCTCAACCCTCAAAGAATGAGGATTGAGGGACTTGAAAAGAAGGAGAGCCATGCAAGGCAGATACGAAAGGGGAAAGAGGAGAAAGCCCGCCCCAAAGGCAATGGAAAAATGGGAAAAACCTGACCCAGCTCAGGAATCCCTCGGGGTCGCCAACTCCCAAACTCACCAACTGTGAGCCCTTGAGGGTGTAGCACAATCCATGGTGCACCAGAACAGGTGGGGCTACACACACTCTGCCTCCTTGAGGGTCGTGGGCAGGAGGCAGGAGATATCATGAAACGAGAAAGAAGGCCCCTCGACGAATGAGCGATCAGGAAATATGAGAGAAGGGCCAATTAAGGCGGGAAAAGAAGAGATTCCCTAGGCCTCGGATACCCTAATACCGTCGGGGTCGAAGAGAACAAGAGTTGACCAAGAGAGGTCATCAGGAAAGAAGACAGAGAGGAGCATGGCACAAGTAAGTGGAAGCAATACCGGACTCAGCTGGGGTCCCGTGGTCACCAACCCACGTCCCACAAGTTGTGAGCCCCAGGGGAGAAGGGGAAGAAGATAATAATAATAATTATTATTATTAGGTAACAATCTGACAGTGGTGACTACGCTGGCTAAAGTGCAGCGTTAGGCCATCGGGCCAAGCTCTCTGCTGACTCGGTAGACGCGTGGGTTCTAGCCCCACCGTCGGCTGTCTTTGATATGGTTTTCCGTGGTTTCCCATTTTCAAAGTCTGGGACGGCATCATCCACATCCTTACCTAGTTTCATTCAACATCATTCATTTCATCTCTCATTAACTCCTCTCATGAGGTTGGCATCAGGAAGGACATCCGGCCGTAAAATCCATCCGTCACAAAGACTTCCATCGCATCTCTCCCCCGACCCCGTAGGAAAAACGGGATTAATAAGGGGTAGACAACAAGCTTCCTTTATCTCTCTCAGAAGTGCTGAAATAACTAGGGAATCACCACTCATCAGGCATGCTGCAACAGTTATTTCAGTCGAGTGCAGCTTTGGTGTGTATAGAGATTTCCTGATAAGCTGTGTTATAGTCGTGTCTGTAATAGTGCATGTTCGTAATTGATTGGGAAAATGACGGCCGTGCTATTAGTCAGTTATTGTTGTTTTAAGGGCCGGAACTACGAGGTCACCTGCCCCTCTTAACACAGGTTAAAGTATACAAATTTGGAATGGAATTTAAAATTTAGAGGTTGACACCCAAATTTGGAAAGACCAAAAATTAATAAAACAAAACGTAAAATAATAAACAAAAATTACGGAAAAACAAAAAATTCTGCATTAAAAAACGAATAAGTCTTTGAGTCAATGTTCGCTGGAAAATTTAGATTGCTGGCCCTAATCCACTCTCACTCATAAAGCGGATGACGAGATCAGCAGCCACCGCGTCATCGGATAATATAAGTTTGAGTGTCATCTGCAAAGCAAGGTAAGATCCACATTCCACACACTCGGTTAAAATGTGGGCCTCGGTTAAAACGGCTCCACAGGTACAATGTGGGGGTCTTCCTCATTAGGTACGAGTGGGTGGATCTTGTATGACCTATCCTTAGCCTACACAAAATGACGGACTCTCTCCGGGACCGGAAATAGTTCCGCCACGCGCGAGTAGACGGCCGTGGCCTTCAGTTAGGAACTATGCGACACTCGTCTGGATTTAAGTGGAGAAACTACAGCAAACTACTTCTAGGATAACTGAGGTGGGAATCGAACCCACCACTTCCAAATTTTGCCTCGCGAGCCGAATTGAACCCCGTTGCAGCCCTGAGACCATATTTCTATTGAAAAGTGAATATTAACCCTATCACTACCATGCTATTTTTCAAACCACGGGCGACCAACAAGGAAGGAGGGGGAGGGAGGGGAGGAGAGGTTCTTTTTTTTGTGACCACCATAATAAATTCCTTTTATGTGATTTCCATTATCCTTTAATCAACATAGCTTGTATTTTGAACCTTACCGTAAATGGCAAAAATATAACTTAATAAACAACAGTTGCAAACAAAATCAAACAAGTAGTTCCGTTATGAACTAAAGCCTATTTTCATATATCCTACTCATGTTAATTGCCTCTATCAACATACAGCTACATAATTTCAGTTTGATTGCAGTAATAGATTCGTAAATATTGAGAACCGAATAAATATTGCGGATGGTGGCCATGTTGGATTTTTATATATGTAGGCCTTAGAGTTATGTACTATTACATGAAGATTATTGTGTACGTGTAGTATTCAAACTTCAATCGCATGATTAGGACACAAGAAGTATAAACGAGATTTTAAAATTTCGCACAGCTGCCATCTTGTGGTTATGGAAACAATTGAAAAAAATATTGATGCCAGTGGATTAATATTTGTATAAGGATTTACTGTACCAAGTGTCAATGCACTTGGATGGTTAAATTGCGAGAAATGACCATGTGAATATTTATACGTCGCGTCGCCACCTTGTTGGATTTTTGATCACCAAGTTATTGAAAGTACTATAGGTGAACTTACGTTCATAGCCCCTATGAACATTAAAAAATTCAGTATGATTGCTGTAATAGATTCGTAGATATTGAGATCCATCTAAATATTTCGGATGGTCGCCATGTTGAATTGTTATATGTATAGGCCATAGAGTCATGTATCATTCAGGGAAAATATTTGCGTAGGTTCATTATTCAAACTTTCACTTCAATCGCATGATTACGACACAAGAAATAAAAAATTAATTTTAAAATTCGCACAGCCGCCATCTTGAGGTTATGTAAACGATTTAACTAAATTAGATGCCAGGGCATTACAGTGTGTATAAACATTTCTTGCAGCAAGTTTCGTTGCGTTTGGATCATTAAATCGCGAGAAAGGTCTATTTAAAATTTTCAAATTCGCTTGCCGCCATATTTGTTTTGTAGTTAACCGGTTTTTGAAAGTCTTATAGATGAACTTCCAGTAGTGGCTTTTATCTCCGTACAAGATTTCAGGGTGATACCGCTAATAGTTTCAGAGATATATAATGCCGGTGAAATATTTCGCACAGCCGCCATCTTCAGGTTATGTAAACAATTGAACCAAGTTAGATGTCGGTGCATTACAATGTGTATAAACATATACTGTACCATGTTTTATTGCGTTTGGTTGGTTAAATCGCGAGAAACGTCTATTTAAAAGTCGCCACTTCGCTTGGCCGCCATGTTGGTTTTGTTGTTACCAGGTTTTCAAAAGTTACATAGGTGAAATTCTAGTAGTTCCCTTTATCATCGTGATATATTCCAGGGTGATGTGGGTAATAGTTTCGGAGATATTGAATGCTCGTGAAATATTTTGCACAGCCGCCATGTTGGATTGGAGAGACGTTACTACATTTAAAGGGCACGGTCGGGGTCGTCCGGAATAGTGCTATGAGCTTACCGAGTTTCATTGAAATCGCCCCCCCCCCAGCCGTTTAGAAGTTATTAGGGGGGCACACCATTACACACACACACACAGACACACGGACAAAAGGTGATCTCATAAGCCTATTTTTTTCATAAATGAAAATAGGCTAAAAATCATGTACTGTAGTTTAGAAAGTAAATTATTCGCTGTCTTTAACACACGTGGAACATACGACTGTTCTTGATTGTGTTTACCGCATGTGTACCTCTTGCAACCAGAACAAATTATGGTGGTTTTGTTAACATTGTCGTACTTTTTCCCTTACCGCAGTGTGAGGAGGCACACGAACTACCAAAGGGGAGGTTTTCCTTGCTCACCAAAAGAAAATTGCTAATATCTTATACACGAATTAAAATTTAAAAGTAGTAAATGTGTGGTTAGGTAACGGGATTCAAAATAGGCAATAACTCCTGTACAATAACCGTAGATAAAGAATACCTTGACTAAACCGTAAGAAAAAGAACTGGTGGGAACGAAATACCGCCCCGTTGGTATTGCTAGGGTTAATGCTTTTAGTCACATAGCCTAATTACATTTGACCTATAGTGGCTTCGGTGGCGTAGTTGGTAACATACTGAACTGCTGTGCCAAGATAGCAGGTTCAAACCCGGCCGAACTCGTCTTTTTTTTTTAAGAGCGTTAGAAATCCTTCAGTATGCCTTCCTTCGGAGGGGAAGTAAACCCGGCGGTCCCATGTCATAGATTTATGGCATTTAAAATATCCTTCCACAGACTAAACTTGAGTGAAGCTAAATTGTTAGGTTAGATTTCGTCGGAATGCTCTATCAATGTTCCAACGTTCAGCACTAGGTATCATTGATATCTGGTAGCGAAAGTTGGAACTACTCGAAATTGGACGGAACTTGTAGCTCTCTCTAAGGGTGTCCGCTGAAAGCAGCTACAGAGTACCGACTCAGGCGAGCCGAACATGTCCTCGGATACTCCCGGCACTAAAAGCCATACGATAAATAAATAAAATAACTTGAACTATACAGTATATATTTAGTCCTAACCCACTCTCTCCCATAAGAGATGACGCTGTATTGGTGGGAGTGTGAAGCCAAGATGGACACATTAATAATTAATTCTTCATTTCACACCTCATTTAGAACTGCGTGTGGTGCACAATGCACATTGTAAGTCTGGTATGACGTCACCTATGGTAGGCAGCATATTTTCTCCTTGTGTTAGCGAAGAGACTTGGTGGTCCTAACTCCCACATTATAACTGTCAGATGAGAGATCAACCAGAACAGGGGTAAACTAATAACTAACCCTCTTAAAACCTTAATTTGTACAACACTACACCAGGAACATCCCCTCTCCTAACTGAGGCCACGAGTCATAAAGAACCCGTGGATGACACCACGCTGAAAGAACACACCATTCCGCCCACTCGCTTTTTGGTTTGTTACCGGTACTTTATGATGAGAGTTATTGCGTTAGGAGCTGTAACAGCAAGGTCATCTGCTACACATTACACATGCTATTGAATTTATGGTAAAGAGGAGGAGTTATTAATTAACGATTACGAAACATACTTCATTTCAACAACGTAGTCTATGTATAAGGTGCGTTCAAAAAGAAACGAGCCGTAGGCTGGAATGTGCAAACCAGTGACGACATCAGCTAATCGTGGCGTGTGTAACGAGGTGTGGTTTCGACCAGAGCGAGGAAGATCACAGCACGTCGCTAGAGGGCACGCGTTCACGTCACGTGACGATACAAAGCGAGCAGCAGCATGCATCAATCGTCCAACCAAGACTAAGACAGTAGGCCATTCGACATGCTTCCTGGTATGGTTGATGACAGTGGGGCACCCATTGGGCACACACTTTCCGGAAGTGCAGTCGTTCCTTCATGATGGTGTGCACACTTCCAACGCTCAATCCGACCATGGCAGCTATGGCGTTCACTGTCAATCGGCGGTCCTGGGAAATGAGTGCATCAACCAGCTGGACGTTGTCATCGGTAATGCAGGGGGTGCCCCAGACCGGGCATCATCGGCTAACGACACCCGTCCTTCCCTGAGGCGCTTGTGCCACGCCTTGATCCTTGCAAGAGACATGCAGTGCTTGCCATACACTTGTGACATTCGGCGATGAATGTCCGTTCCCCCTTCTCCTTTCGCTGTGAGAAACCGAACAACACCTCTTTGCTCTTCGTTTGACGTCTCCATGTCACTGTTTTCAATGCGATTGGCAGCGTTTGACGATTGATGCATGCTGCTGCTTGCTTTGTATCGTCATGTGACGTGCACGCGTGCCCTCTAGCGACGGGCTGTGACCTTCCACGATCTGATCTGAACCACACCTCGTTACACGCGCCACGATTAGCCGATGTCGTCGCCGGTTTGCGCATTCCAGCCTCCGGCTCGTTACTTTTTGAACGCACCTTATATATTAGCTGATATTTCCACGTCAAATATACTACACAAACATTATTATATTAACAGGTATATATTTATAAAGTCAATTAATACATACCTACAGGGTTGGTGCGTCATTAAGGGCTGTTAGGCCATATTGAACAAAATTGGTTTAATTAATGTAAGAATTACTTTAAATTACAGATTTTCTATTTAAAATAAGTGGTGTTCCCTTATCGCATCTCCAAAAAGAATTCAGCATACATAACTCATCCCTAACTTAGTCTCGTAGGTTGTATTGTAATAGCGAGGGTCGCTCGACAGAACCTTCCATGTAAATTTATTTAGCGTATGGCTTTTAATGCCGGGAGTATCCGAGGACATGTTCGGCTCGCCAGAGGCTGTAGCTGCTTCAAGTGGACACCCTTGGGGTGAGCTACAAGTTCCGTTCAATTTCAAGAAGTTCCAACTTTCGCTACCAGATGTCACTGATACCTTGTGGTGAACGTTGGAACTTTGATAGATCGTTACAACGAAATCTAGCTTCACACTAGTTTAGTTAGTGGAAGGATCTTTTACATGGCATAAATCTATGACAAGGGACCGCCGGCTTTACTTCCCCTCCGAAGGAAGGCATACTGAAGAATTTTCACGCTCTCAAAAAATCCAACGACTTCGGCCGGGTTTGAACCCGCGATCTTGGGCACAGCAGTTCAGCATGTTACCAACTATGCCACCGAAGCTGCTTTCCAAGTAAAGTATATGGGTGATGTGCCGGAACATAGCACTGTCTTGCACGCGAATTCTTCTGTTTGTTAGTTAGATATTGAGGTTTTAAGGAGAGGAACAGCGAGATCATCTGCACCCATAATCTATCTACTGTATATATATAAAGCACAAAGTTTGTCTGCCTGTCTGTCTGTTTGTCTGTTATGTATACAAATCTACACCGTTTCACCGATCTGAACCAAAATTTGTATACTTACCCTTTGGAACCCTTCGGGTAACCCTGTCAACATTAAATTTCCGACAGACCACCCCATGCCTTGCATTTAGGCCCTTTTGCACAAATCTACACCGTTTCACCGATCGGAACCAAAAGTTGTATATTTAACCTTTGGAACCCTGCGAATAACACTGTCCACTTAAAATTTCGGACAGACCACCCCATTCCCTGCATTTAGGCCCTTTGGTCCAAATCCACACCGTTTCACCGATCTCAACCAAAATTTGTATATTTACCCTTTGGAACCCTGCGAGTAACACTGTCCACTTAAAATTTCGGACAGACCACCCCATTCCCTGCATTTAGGCCCATTGTTCCAAAACTACACCGTTTCACCGATCACAACCAAAATTCGTATTCTTACCCTTTGGTACCCTGCGAGTAACACTGTCTGCTTGAAATTGTGGACAGACCACTCCATTCCCTGCATTTAGGCCCTTTGGCCCATATCTACACCGTTTCACCGATCTCAACCAAAATTTGTATATTTACCCTTTGGAACACTGCGACTAACACTGTCTGCTTGAAATTTCGGACAGACCACGCCATTCCCTGCATTTAGGCCCTTTTTGCACAAATCTACACCGTTTCACCGATCTGAACCAAAATGTGTATACTTACCCTTTGGAACCCTGCGAGTAACACTGTCCACTTAAAATTTCGGACAGACCACCCCATTCCCTGCATCTAGGCACTTAGGCACAAATCTACACCGTTTCACCGATCAGAACCAATATTCGGAAACTTACCCTTTGGTACCCAGCGAGTAACACTGTCTGCTTGAAATTGCGGACAGACCACTCCATTCCCTGCATTTAGGCCCTTTGTCCCAAATCTACACCGTTTCACCGATCTCAACCAAAATTTGTATATTTACCCTTTGGAACACTGCGACTAACACTGTCTGCTTGAAATTGCGGCGAGGCCATTCCATCCCTTGCATTTAGGCTGTTTGGCACAAATCTACACCGTTTCACCGATCTGACCCCAATTTTATATAGCCTACTTACCCGTTGGAACCCGACAAGTAACACCGTTCACTTTAAATTTCGGACAGACCACACTATTCCCTGCTTTTTGGCCCTTTGGCAGAAAACTACACCGTTTCACCGATCTCAACCAGATTTTAAAGAATTACCCTTTGGAACTCGACGAGTAACACTGTCCACTCGAAATTTCAGACAGACCACTCCATTCCACGCATTTAGGCCCTTTGGCACAAATCTACATCGTTCACCGATCGAAAACAAAATGTGTATACTTACCCTTTGGAACCCGATGAGTAACACTGTCCACTTTAAAATTTGGACAGGCCACTCCATTCCCTGCATTTTGGCCCTTTGGCACAAAACTACACCGTTTCACCGATCTCAACCAGATTGTAAATAACCCTTTGGAACTCGACGAGTAACACTGTCCACTCGAAATTTCGGACAGACCACTCCATTTCCCGCATTAAGGCCCTTTGGTACAAATCTACATCGTTCACCGATCGAAAACAAAGTGTGTATACTTACCCTTTGGAACCCGATGCGTAACACTGTCCACTTGAAATTTCTGACATACCACTCCATTCCCTGCATTTAGCTCAGGAATTCCTCGGGGTTGCCAGCTTCCTAACTCACCAGTCATGAGCCCTTGAGGGTGTACCAGAAGTGGGTCTACACACACCCTGCCTCTTTGAGGGCCTTGAGCAGAAGACAGGAGATATTATGAAAAGGAAAAGAAGGCAGACCCCTCGAAGAATGAGGGTATCAGGAAAGATGAGACAAAGCCAATTAAGGCGGGAAATTGAAAGACTCCCTAGCCCTCGGATACCCTAATACAGTCTGGGTCGGAAGAGAACAAGAGTTGACCAAGGGAGGCCGACAGGAAAGAGACCTGAAATGAGCCCGGCACCAGGAAGTAGAAGCGATGCCAGACTCAGCTGGGGTCCCGTGGTCGCCAACCCACGTCCCACAAGTTGTGAGATCCTGGGGGGGGGGTCAGTTGTGAGAATAGCTTGCTGATTCATCGCGAGGTGACTTGAGAGTACTTTCCAGAGCCCGCCGTGTTATCTCCTGCTGTCTATGCTGATGCCAGCACAGGGCCGTTGCGAAACAATGAGTGATTACCGGTCAATCTAAATAGGACGGGGAACCCCGAACGTGTGTCATCATATTTCGTCATCATCTGCGATCATCTCAGGTTCGTGCAGCTTGGACCTATATTCTTTGTCTTTGCCGAGCAGTACGCTCTTTCACTAGACGCATCGAGTACAGGCCTAAGCCAGAAAATAAGGTTGAGACTTTGGAAGACATCGAAGCTAGACACCTGAATTACCTATATCAGTTATAAAATAACATCATGTTCGTTTAGTAGTCATTTTTTCATTACCTTATTATTATCATCATAAGTGCAAATGACCTAGATGTTACGCGCATCATACCAATAATCACCGCCGCATTAAGTCTTTCTCGACTGTGATTTTTAAAATATTTATTTTTGGCTGGTTGGTTCTTAAGTTTAGGGGCTGCGACAACGCGGTCATGTAGCCCCGTGTACTTTGGGTGTGTGTAGAATCTGTCTGATAACACGTGTTAATTGTGATGACTGTATTAGTGTGTGTTATCTGTTTTTTAATTTAAGTACAAATTGCGACTTAGAATTCTTCAAATAGTTCATACTTTTGCCGCCAAGCTCCACCGTCAACGACTACTAGGCCAAGTTCGGAACTTAGCTACTAGACGCCACTGCAGTCGGCTCTTGGCAACGGACGTAGACATCTAAGAGCGTTGTTTACATTCTTAACCTGTCCAATTTAGCTTCACACAGGTATAATTAGTGGAAGGTTCTTTAACATGCCATAAATCTATGACATGGGACCGCCGGCTTTACTTCCCCACCGAAGAAAGGCATACTGAGGGATTTTCAACGCTCTTAAAAAATCCGACGGCTTCGGCCAGGTTTGAACCCGCTATCTTGGGCATAGAAGCTCAGCATGCTACCAAATACGCCACCGAAGCCGCAATATATTTATTTTTATTACAGTACATTGTGTACATTATACGTTGAAGTGTCAATTCAATACCGGTAGTAGTTTCCCTTATCATCGTCATCATAAGAGCAAATGACCTACAGTAGATGTTACGCCCATTACACCATTAATCACCACACACAATAAGTCTTCCTCGCCTGTGAATTTTGAAATATGTATTTCTATTACGGTAGTTTGTAAGTTTGACGTGTCAATTCAACAGTAGTTTCTATTATCATCCTTATCAAAAGGGCAAATGACCTAGATATTACTCCCTCATTGTCTTTGGGGGCAAATGACTTAGATTTTAAGTCCATTATATTTCTAAGGAGACCTTAAAACATTATCAGCATTCCACCGGGCAAAGCCGGGTACTATTGCTAGTACAAATTAAAAGACAGTATCTATATATTTAAAACACTAAGCTGTTTTTTGTACACACGAGATTGTGAAAACGACTTAACCGATTGGCTTCGTAATGCATTCTAACGAAAGCTCTTGGCATGCAGATTTGCAGAGTTTCTTTAAAAGGAAAATATATGTTACGGTATATTTTTAAATGATTAAAGAAATATGTAATATTTGACACTCCCGCGCATGCGCACAATGGCCTTTCTCAACAAGGAAAATGGCGATTCCGGTCGCGTCTAACTGAGATCTTTGTTTATGAGTATTAAAAAGGGTCTCCAATAATGTTAATTATGTTTTTACAATATGCATTGAATTATAATTATATTAAATAAACCACGAATTGAAGGACTTAAACTGCAGGTTGAGTGTGTATACTGGTTAGATAGCTTAATACTGAATTGTCACATAGTTGTCTGGATGGCCAAGGGGATAAGGTTACTGCCTAGAAATACGTATTATGCATGATCGAGGGGGTTCGATTCCCACCTCGGATATGTTTTTTTATTTTCGTTTTCTGCCTTCCTACGATTGGTATTGCATTGTAGAAACATATTTCACTTTTATCATTCCCGTCAAGTAACGAATTCTCTGTTGCCATCCTTTGCATGGTCGAGAGGGTTCGATTCCCACCTCGGATACGTTCTTTTATTTTCATTTTCTTCCTTCCTACGATTGGTATTACATTGTAGAGACATATTTCACTTTTTCATTCCCGTAAAGTAACGAATTCTCTGTTGCCATCCTTTGCATGGTCGAGAGGGTTCGATTCCCACCTCGGATATGTTTTTTTTGTTTTCTTCCTTCCTACGATTGGTATTACATTGTAGAAATATATTTCACTTTTATCTTTCCCGTAAAGTAACGAATTCTCTGTTGCCATCTATATATTTAAAACACTAAGCTGTTTTTTGTACACACGAGATTGTGAAAACCACTTAACCGATTGGCTTCGTAAGACATTCTAACGAAAGCTCTTGGCATGCAGATTTGCAGAGTTTCTTTAAAAGGAAAATATATGTTACGGTATATTTTTAAATGATTAAAGAAATATGTAATATTTGTCACTCCCGCGCATGCGCACAATGGCCTTTCTCAACAAGGAAAATGGCGATTCCGGTCGCGTCTAACTGAGATCTTTGTTCATGAGAATTAAAAAGGATCTCCAATAATGTTAGTTATGTTTTTACAATGTGCATTGAAATAGAATTATATTAAATAAACCACGAATTGAAAGACATAAACTGCAGGTTGAGTGTGTATACTGGTTAGATAGCTTAATACTGCAGTGTCACATAGTTGTCTGGTTGGCCAAGGGTATAAGGTTACTGGCCTGAAATTTGTATTATGCATGATCGAGAGGGTTCGATTCCCACCTCGGATATGTTTTTTTATTTTCATTTTCTTCCTTCCTACGATTGGTATTGCATTGTAGAAAGCTCTTGGCATGCAGATTTGCAGAGTTTCTTTAAAAGAAAAATATATGTTACGGTATATTTTTAAATGATTAAAGAAATATGTAATATTTGACACTCCCGCGCATGCGCACAATGGCCTTTCTCAACAAGGAAAATGGCGATTCCGGTCGCGTCTAACTGAGATCTTTGTTTATGAGAATCAAAAAGGGTCTGCAATAATGTTAGTTATGTTTTTACAATATGCATTGAAATAGAATTATATTAAATAAACCACGAATTGAAGGACATAAAGTGCAGGTTGAGTGTGTATACTGGTTAGATAGCTTAATACTGCACTGTCACATAGTTGTCTGGTTGGCCAAGGGGATAAGGTTACTGGCCAGAAATTTGTATTATGCATGATCGAGAGGGTTCGATCCCACTTCGGATATGTTTTTTTATTTTCGTTTTCTTCCTTCCTACGATTGGTATTGCATTGTAGAAACATATTTCACTTTTATCATTCCCGTCAAGTAACGAATTCTCTGTTCCCATCGAGAGGGTTCGATTCCCACCTCGGTTATGTTTTTTTTATTTTCGTTTTCTTACTTCCTACGATTGGTATTACATTGTAGAAACATATTTCACTTTTATCATTCCCGTAAAGTAACGAATTCTCTGTCGCCATCCTTTGCATGGTCGAGAGGGTTCGATTCCCACCTCGGATACGTTTTTTTAATTTTCATTTTCTTCCTTCCTACGATTGGTATTACATTGTAGAGATATATTTCACTTTTTCATTCCCGTAAAGTAACGAATTCTCTGTTGCCATCCTTTGCATGGTCGAGAGGGTTCGATTCCCACCTCGGATATGTTTTTTTTTTGTTTTCTTCCTTCCTACGATTGGTATTACAGTGTAGAAACATATTTCACTTTTATCATTCCTGTAAAGTAACGAATTCTCTGTTGCCATATATATATTTAAAACACTAAGGTATTTTTTGTACACACGAGATTTTGAAAACGACTTAACCGATTGGCTTCGTATGGCATTCTAACGAAAGCTCTTGGCATGCAGATTTGCAGTGTGTCTTTAAAAGGAAAATATATGTTACGGTATATTTTTATATGTTTAAAGAAAAAGGTAATATATGTGGCAATTGCGCGTTGCCACAATTGCGTTTCTTCATGAGAGAAATGGCGGATAAAAGATCCACCGTATCGTAGTGTGATCTTTGTTTATGAGAATTGAAAAGGGAAATATCGCTTATGTTGTATCCCGATATATACTGGAATAGAATCATGAAATAAGGGAAATATTGATGAACTGTAACTGGCAGTTGAGTGCGTTTGTTGTTTACGTCACTTAATATTGCACTCTAAATTCGTTGTCTGGGTGGCTCAGCGGCTAACATTGTGGACAACGAAATTGATTATGCATCGTCGAAGGAGTTTGATTCCCACCTCAGACATGTAATTTTATTTCCCAATTATTCTATCTTGCAATTGGTATTACATTGTCTAAACATATGTTACGTTTATTATTCCCGTAAGGTAAGAAATTCTCCATGATTTACGTTGCCAGATACTTTTAAATTGAAAATGAAAATCGGCACAATCGCTTAGCCTTGAGAGAAAATTGTCGAACATAATTCATTTGATGGACTCAGACATCGTGGTCACTCAGCCCTGTCTACTTTGGTGTGTGAGTGTAAACCTATCTCTGATAACCTGTGTTAATGTGATGGCTGTATTGATGTGTGCATTTGTAATTAGTAAGGGGAATAGGGAGTTGAGAATCATGAAATAAGGGAAATATTGATGAACTGTAACTGGCAGTTAAGTGCGTTTGTTGTTTACGTCTCTTAATATTGCACTCTAATTTCGTTGTCTGGGTGGCTCAGCGGCTAACATTGTGGACAACGAAATTGATTATGCATCGTCGAAGGAGTTTGATTCCCCCCTCAGACATGTAATTCTATTTCCCAATTATTCTATCTTGCAATTGGTATTACATTGTCTAAACATATGTTAGGCTACGTTTATTATTCCCGTAAGGTAAGGAATTCTCCATGATTTACGTTCCCAGATACTTTTAAATTATTATATAAATATCGGCACAATCGCTTCGCCTTGAGAGAAAATTGTCGAACATAATTCATTTGATGGACTCAGACATCGTGGTCACTCAGCCCCGTCTACTTTGGTGTGTGAGTGTAAACCTTTCTCTGATAACCTGTGTTAATGTGATGGCTGTATTGATGTGTGCATTTGTAATTAGTATGGGGAATGGAGAGTTGACGACTGAGGCTTTAAGTTAGGAACTATCCCGGTATTTGCCTGGAGTGGAAGTGGGAAACCACGGAAAACCACATCCAAGGTTGTTGAGATGGGAATAAAATTTTGCTCTTCTTAGGTTTGCCTCAAGAGTGCGCCCCGTTCCAGCCCTCAGACCAGAATTAAATTTCTTGGCAGAGCAGGGATCGAACCTGGAATCTGGGGCGATAGCTCAGAATGTAGCCTTAAGACTGGGCTTCCCTGTGTTAATACGATCTTTGAAAAACACTGAACATATAATTCTAAAACTCCCTCCATTACGGTGGCTGGCGAAGTGAGTCCATGCTCATTCCAGTAGTGGCGAAGTGATTCTATGCTCCCTTGCATAATTTACTGTCATGGAAATGCAAAGTATTGTACCTTCAACAGGTGATGGAAATTGATTATTTAGAGCAGTTTCATTCTGTTTATTTCAAAATGAAGTTCGTCATCCTGAGTTGCGTTTGCAAGCAAATTGCAAAAATTGCAAGGATTTTATTATTGGCGATCAGTCTCATCGCATTCTCATCAGCAACCAACTTGAGAATGGAAGTCTCTGAACTTAGTTGTATAAGTGAATATTGTTGTTTATTGATTATTTTTTTAGAGTACATAACAATGAGTCTAACCACGCAGTTGATTTTGGCAATGGAAGTAAGTTATTATTTGCTATTTAATATTTGGCAGCTGCGTTGATGCAGGCCACTATAGTGTTATTTAATAAGCTATGACGTTAATTTGGGGAGAAATGCTGCTATAAATAAACCCATTTTACGAAATAGAACATTAGCCGCAAACAAGTGGGAAATCGGAGAAAAATACGAAGCCACTTTTAAACTCCAATATGAATACGGCATTTCAGGTACAATTCCAGATACTATACCGTTACACTGTAGGGTCCTTGACGAACAAATGTAAACATTGTTCTGCACTGTATTTCTCTTGAGAGAAATCTTCACTTGGTTACTTTGACCTTTGCTGTTGTAATGTAAAATTAATCTGACTAAATATAAAACATTTGACATGCTGCAACAATTATTTTTCACTGGAGATGATATCTCAAGGAATTTCAGAGAGACTAATCGGCAGTACAATGCTATGTCCTTCGTTTCATTTGGTGCCAATGTTACTGTGCCACACCCATACGGTCCACATTGTTCTAAGATGTATGGAGGTGCACATCATCGCATTTCTTCGTTATATTCCAAAATTATATGTGACGGTTTGCGGCCAGTTTTATTAGACTCCTCAGAGTTCTTGAATTCCTTGGAAATAAATGACTTGCCTCCACATATTCCAAACGCTTGAACCGTTATGCTGCTTAGAAATCTGAACGTTTCCCAAGGGCTCCTAAATGCAACCATATTGCTTGGATTTGGAAATAATAAGTGCAGTTAAAATTAGGCAGAGAGGTCTAATCCTTCTACTTGATTTAACAGCATCCGATAAAACACTATCATTTTGTTTTAAGAGGCAATATTTTCCAATTTATTTGGCATACTCTGTCACAATCAATGAAGCTCAAGGGAAAACTCTGGAACGTATAGGTCTCAATTTGCCTCATCAATTTTTCAGTCATGGCCAGCAGTATTTTGCAATGTTGAGAGCGCAATCTTTTGACGCCCTTATAGTTTCAATAGAGCCAAAAAATCATCGTACAAAGAATATACAGTAGGCCTACATAAGAAAATTCTATAGTAAATATTTTTCTATTGACCGTCATTTTTGACGGGTTTCAACTAGTAAAAATTTAAAATTGAATTGAATATTTACAGGTGGTCACCTAAAAATAAAAATACCGAAAATGAATCAATCACAAACTCAAATAAAACGATTAATTATAATTATAAACACAAAATTACAGGGAAAAATCAATATTATAAAAAATAAAAAGTTCTTTGAGATAAAGTACAATGAGAAATTATGCAATGAAGGTCTGTAATTGAATTGTGTTCCATAAAGAGTGCCTAATCATCTGAAGATTTCAATTTCAGTATCCAGCAATAATTACAGTTGCTGAAGTAAAATAAAATAAATAATTTACATATCCCTGTTATAACACATTTTTAGTCTAATGGTTGGCACATGTAAACGTGTACGCATCATACCTCGCGATAACCACAAAGATCCTACAGTTATGGGATTTTTCTTGCAACGTTGGCACGTCAGATATCATTCCAAACAAGAAAGCTTTATTGCTCACTTTATAGGTAATATGCATAAGACAAATCCGACTATAACAAGTAGTTCCGTGAAAAACTAAAGCCAATTTTCATATATCCTACTTATGTTATTTGCCTCTATCAACATACAAAATTTCAGTACGATTGCTGTAATAGATTCGTAGATATTGAGAACAGACTAAAAGTTGCGGATGGTTGCCATGTTGGATTTTTATATATGTACGTCTTAGAGTTATGTGCTGTTACATGAAGATTATTGTGTACGTGTAATATTCAAACTTCAATCGCATGATTAGGACACAAAAAGTAAAAACGAGATTTTAAAATTTCGCACAGCTGCCATCTTGTGGTTATGGAACAATTGAAATAAATTAGATGCCAGTGGATTAACATTTGTATAAGGATTTACTGTACCAAGTTTCACTGCACTCGGATGGTTAAATTGCGAGAAACGTCCATGTGAATATTAATATTTCGCGTCACCGCCATGTTTGATTTGTGATCACCAGGTTATTGAATGGCCTATAGGTGAACTTATGTTCATAGCCCCTATGAACGTACTAAACTTCAGTTTCATTGCTGTAATAGATTCGTAGATATTGAGAACCGTCTAAATATTTCGGATGGTCGCCATGTTGGATTGTTATGTGTATAGGCCATAGAGTCATGTACCATTAAAGGAAAATTATTGCGTAGGTTCATTATTCAAACTTTCACTTCGATCACATGATTACGACACAAGAAATAAAAAACTTAATTTTAAAATTCGCACAGCCGCCATATTGAGGTATTGAAAGCAATTGAACTAAATTAGATACCAGTTCATTACAATGTGTACAAACATTTGCTGTACAATGTTTCATTGCGTTTGGATCATTATATCACGAGAAAAGTCTATTTAAATATTTCAACTTCGCTTGGCCGCCATGATTTTTTGTACTTAACCGTTTTTTTAAGTCTCTTAGATGAACTTCCCGTAGTGCCCTTTATCTCCGTACAAAATTTCATGGTGATATCGGTAATAGTTTGAGAGATATAGAATGCCGCTGAAAAATTTCGCACAGCCGCCATCTTGAGGTTATGTAAACAATTGAACGAAGTTCGATGTTGGTGCATTACAGTGTGTATAAACACATACTGTACCTAATTTCATTGCGTTTGGTTGGTTAAATCGCGAGAAACGTCTATTTAAAAGTCGCAATTTCGCTTGGCCGCCATGTTTGTTTTCTTGTTACCAGGTTTTCAAATGTCACATAGGTGAACTTCTAGTAGTTCCTTTTATCACCGTACAAAATTCCAGGGTGATATTGATAATAGTTTTGGAGATATTGAAAGCTGGTGAGATATTTCGCACAGCCGCCATGTTGGATTGGTCAGACATAACAAAATTTAAAGGGCACGGTTGGAGTCGTCCGAAATAGTGCTAAGAAGTTATCGAGTTTCATTGAAATCGCTCCAGCCGTTTAGATATAATTTTTAGGGGGGGGGGGGACACACGAATCACACACATACGCACACAGCACACACACACAGACACACGGACAAAAGGTGATCTCATAAGCCCATTTTTTTTTCATAAATGAAAATAGGCTAAAAAGCACATACGGTACTGATTTGTACCTGAAAATGTATCGTATACACGTCACACGTTGCAACAGCCTTAAAGAGTTACAGTACATTAAGATTCTAAATTATTATGTTTTCCTCTTGCAGATTTAGCAACGTATTTGGATGATAAACTATATTTGATATTCTACAGTGCCTCTATATTATACAGGGTCATCGAGAAAGGTGGCCTTAATTTTGATTTGTAATAGCTCAGGCTGTAATAAAGATAATTTAATTATTTTTACACCAAAAGATAGAGAAAATCATAACGTTTTGTTTACCTATTTAGTAGGTTTCGATGTGAGCTCCGCCTGTGGCACGACACACATCCAAGTGATAGCCCACCTCCGTCCAGGTCCGCCGAATCATGTCAGGAGTCACAGTTGCTAACGCATCGGTGATTCGTGCCACAGGCAGAGCTCACATCGAAACCTACTAAATAGGTAAACAAAACTTTATGGTTTTCTATATATTTTGGTGTAAAAAAATATTAAATTATCCCTCCCTATATTATTCTGCTACGGTCCCATTTCAGTTTTGTACCGAAAATAAGGTCCCATTAACACCAACCTACACATATGGGGTACCTACAGGTTCAGCATAACCCAATGCGTAAGCGAAACGCACTCACGTACTCTTTAAATGCCTCACAATTAAATAAATACCTTAAAACATGTATATTTACAATGAAAAAATGCAACACGGTAACCATGGTAACAGAATCTCACAGGTCCATCTATTTCTGTAAGACGCAATGCAATTCCAATTATTACATTACTGTGAAAGTTTCCAGACGGTTATAAGGTTATCGCTGAACCAAATTAAGCCGTAAAATTCATCAATACATACAGTATAATGCGCTTAAGGGGGTCAAGGGGCCCCCTAGAATTTTTTCATGCAATTTTCACGTGTGAGTGTGTAACAGGTCGTAATAACAGAGAATACGATATTGCCCACACGATGAGGTGTCAAATGTAACATTTTCATATATAGTGAAATAATAGTCCTTACGATGTGGTGCTCAATGTAATGTGTCGTAATAAACAAACAAGATAATAAGAATAAATACACTGTGGTATGTACTTACCTTGATAATGTTGA
Organism: Meconema thalassinum; assembly: GCA_946902985.2. Taxonomy (NCBI): domain Eukaryota; kingdom Metazoa; phylum Arthropoda; class Insecta; order Orthoptera; family Tettigoniidae; genus Meconema; species Meconema thalassinum. Next base: position 416,031,734 of record OX336393.1, read on the forward strand.
GCGCCAGATTCCTATTTATGATAGAGAATCGAAATTCATTAATTAACCTCGGCTATCAGCAGTAGAGTTTGAGACCACTTACCCCTGGTCGTGACGTAACTTAGTTGACTAACCATTCAGTATTTAATCAAGGAGTAACTGAATTGCCTCATAGTATAAACTAACTACAAGAAAGATTATAGATATGAAGTTAAAGAAATAATTTATTGGATCAAAAACAAAATATTAATAGTGACACAACGAATTTAAATTACCAACTGCGGTTTAATTATTTAAAAGAAAATGAACATCTAATTTTAATTGAATATCAATTGAATTTATATGTTATAGAGACGTAAGATATTTAATTGTAGCTCACTCAGTTGACGATTCGTCATATTATATATTGACCGATGATCTAGATGTTACGTCGCGTATGTTAAAAATGTTGTGATATCTCAATAGATATGAAATATCCTCATTAAGTTCGTAGCCATCTGTAGAAAGACTCTTGAGCAGGGATATAACCCATTATGTACTAATATAGATATCGGCAGGACATTGTTCAGTGTCGACTCTGTATGCTCAGTCCATTAGGACCCAGAAAGCAAGGTTACTACTTCCTTCTTTCATTGAGAGCTGTTAATCAATGAATGTCTTGTCGAGGGTGCTGATACTAATAACTTCCTTGTCACGTGAGTCGTAAACTTCCCTCTCCACTGGTAAGCTTCCCTCTCTTCAGTGTTCATTCCTCCACGAGGGCTAATTTCATCACACCTTGCAATATTTAGCAGCGTACTTACAGTAGAAATGGCGTGTTGGTTACACCATAGTTTGAAATATATTGTTCTGTTCCTTCTAAATGTTCCATCTTGTCCACACGTGATTCTTACTCATTGTGGGTTTTTAAAATCTCGTGACAATGGCTACCTGCCGTTGCGACACGTTACTGCGTCACTCTATGTGTCACGGGTTTCACACCATTGCCACAAGTAATAGTTGCAACAAATAATACGTCGTCTCTTTACAAGTTAATATTAATAGAAATCTAATTGAATATAATAATAAAAACCGCTTACAATTATCTGATATAAAATCATCTCATGGATGTACTAATTAATAATAATAACATGATAATAAATGAATAACCCTTTAAATATAACAACTATGGAATCGACGAATCGTTACAAGTGTGGTCGAAAGGTCTTTTTCACCCGACTATAAAGGGTCTCCGAAAACTACATTTAAAGACCCTTAAATTAATACTGTCTGTGATATTCCCAGAAAACTAACTTCGCTCTGATATACCTATGAAGGAATGACAAACCACTGCACCAGTAGCTGAATTGATAAAGTCTGATTATTCATACCAAGGATAAATCAGTCATAGCATTCATGATTGAGATTTTGCTAAGTGCACTCTTTACAACTAGAATATTCGCGGGCGAAGCCGCGATGGGTAATGCTAGTCTTTATTACAGCCTGAGCTATTACAAATCAAAATCAAGGCCACCTTTATCGATGACTCTGTATTTAAATACGTAATTTCACTCTCTTTGTAAGGACATCTATTTCTTTGCGTTGTTTTACATTTAATTATAATATTTTATATAGAAATTATTACTTATCCAACATTATTTAATAGCCTAAGATATAACAATAATACCTGGCAGATGACCTCGTAGTTCCTCCCCTTAAAACAACAACAATATAACAATAATATTTTAATTATATATTGTTGACGTTGGCTGAAGAGAGGTTGAAACATGTCGTGTTGATATCGTGTCGTCTCATAACTCACGAATCTTGAATCTCACGAGTATTACAATTCAAGAATTCCAAGAAGAGGATTATAGTGAAGCCATCATAACTTCCGACTTGACGTTTCAGTGTTACCCTAGAGTTATCTAGCGGTCAGAAGGAAAATCACTTTAACTAGGCAGCCATTCTAATCTATATATCACGACCATTGATCTCTATACATGGATGGCTGGTAGCTAAGGCACAAAGCAGTAAGCCGAATAGACGATGACAGGTATAGCAAGATGGCAGAGCGCATGGTGCAATATTGCGAATCCGGCTCTGTGATTGGTTACTGGTAGTTTGATGTTATACATGTATTTATACTGGCAGTAAATATTTTGTGTTTCTTGTAGTTGTAAAATGGGCTGAATTTGGGTATTTAAAGCGTAAAATCTTAGTTTTAGGTACCGGTTTGGTGACCCATCATCTCCGGCAAGCCGGTAATACCTTTACTTCTCAGGCAGATAGGTCACTTAGCCGTAATTTTGAAGTTATTGTGAAGTTAAGTATATATATACGGTGGTGCTGAAGCAGACTTGATCGAACTAGGCTATTGCGTTTTTAAATTTGATCCCATTTCAGGGTTTTTCGTTTCTGGGTGCCAATGGTTCGCTCAATAGTTGTATTACGGTGGGGAGAGTATATTTTCAGTAGGTTTTTAGTTGTGTTAAGTTTTATGTGGAGCTGAGGAGTGAAATTGGTTTGGCGTAAGGTGCATTTTTGGCTTTGATCTACTTCCCGTTATTATTAAGTTTATTGTGCTGCTAGCGTGATTAAAAGCTGTAGTATTTGATGTAGAGTGCTGGGATTACTTGTGGCAAGTATTGGTGAGAGGGGGAGAAGTGAGGGGATGGGTTTATGGAGATGTTGCTGTTGTTGCTTGTTTTTCAACTGCTGTTTTATGATGGCTTTCTTGTAGTGAAGAATGAATAATTTCGTGGCATATATATATACGGTAGGCTATACAATTTACAAGAATGTTTCCAGAATTTATTTTTCAGTCGTTACTCTGTTACTGATCGCTAAATGCGTGTACTCAGCACCGAAGTTGATATTTGTCACCCGTTATTATACATTCATTTTTATTGCTATTCTGGAGATTTACAGACCTCGGAATGACGTGTCAGTGATCCCAATGCCCTTATGCTATGAGGGAACATATATCTATATTTTTATTTGTTCCAAAGCACCATTAAATACGATTTAAAATTGAGTAGATTATCATTGCTTCCCCATAAGGAGAGCTCGAGAATGGGTACGCCAACATTGCTGACCGCGCGCTCAACCTGGCGTACTTTCTCGTGCAACGGAGAGCTGCCATCAGCGATCCATGTATAGAGATCAGTGATCACGACAAATCGAGTTTCGTTCGCGATATCGCGATTTAGCGAACGAAACTCTAACCTAGAACTGTTGCGTCAAGTCGGAAGTAAAGATGGCTTTACTATAGTAAGAGCATGATCTAACCGGTTTCTAAACCTGCGCCAGTCTATCGGATATCACAAATACTCACGAGCCGGGCCATTCTTTGAATGGAGAAATGCCAATCCTACCACATAACGACTGCAGATATTTGAAAATTTAATCGATGATGATAATTGCTGTTTTAAGGGGTCGAACATCTAGGTTATCGGACCCTAATGGTTTGGATGATAGTGAAGCATGAGAATGTAAACTATGACTAGCCTAAAACTTACTACACACTTACATACTAGAAGATGAAATGGGAAACAAAAGGACAGGAGAATCAGGCAAATAAAGGACAGGAGAAAAAGAAATGCCCTCAATCCTCGAAGAATCAGGATTGAGGGACTTGGAAGGAAGGAGAGCCATGAAAGGCAGATAGGAAAGGGAAATATGAGAGGGTCCGTCCCAGAGGCAATGGAAAAAGGGGGGAAAACCGGACCCAGCTCAGGAATCCCTCGGGGCCGCCAACTCCCGAACTCACCAGCTGTGATCCCTTGAGGGTGCAGCACTATCCAGGGTGCACCATAGGTGGTGGGGCTACACACACCCTGTCTCTTAAGGGCCTTGAGCAGAAGGCAGGAGATAGGAAGAGAACAGAAGAGGTCTGACCTCTCTAAGAATGAGGGATCAGGAAAGATGAGACAAGGGCCTATTAAGGCGGGAAAGTGAAAGATTCCCTAGGCCTCGGATACCCTAATACCGTCGGGGTCGGAAAAGAACTAGAGTTGACCAAGAGAGGTCGATAGGAAAGATGACAGAGAGCAGCCCGGCAGAAGTAAGTGGAAGTAATGCCGAACTCAGCTGGGGTCCCGTGGTCGCCAACCCACGTCCCACTAGTCGTGAGCCCCTGGAGGAGAAAATTTAATCAGAATTGTGCGAAAAGGTTCTTTTTTAGTGCCAGCCGGAACTGTGTGCCCTCTTGTAATTAGTACTTCTATCATCAAGTGGTGGGCCTGTCTTGTAACTTCGCACAAGCAGAATAACTGAGTGAAGATCAGCGTTATGGTTGGAGAATTTGGTCTGTGGTAGGATGATAATTCCGGTTTACAATGCATCGAAAATCCCATTATAGAACTGTGTGGACAACATGGGTTGAAGGACAGTGTGAGTTACCGTGCACTTTATCCTGCAATCGTTGCAAGCACTTGCTCTTTGGAATCGTGCATTTTGAGACTAATTAGAATGTAAATTTAGCTACTAGTTTGTAGTCGTGAGTTTTGATACTATTTGCTACTATTTTGAGACTCGTGAGTTTTGAGATGTAACCTTTGATATATGATAATAACAATAATACTAATAGTAGGCTAATAATAATAATAATAATAATAATAATAATAATAATAATAATAATAATAATAATGATATCTGTTTTACGTACCTTTAACTACTGAAGCTTTTAGAGACGCCAGGGTGCCAGAACTTTTCCCCGAAGGGGATCTTTAACGCGCCAATAAAGCTACTGACGCTACTCCCTCACATGTGTACACCCTCAAATACCAACTGACTGCGCCGGGATTCGATTCCACTATCTTGGCATCAGCAGGCGATAACGTTACCGCTCAGCGACGCAGACAGTCTTTGATATATGAATAGATATGTTTTAGTTATATATTTATTGGCGTATATAACAGATTTTGAGAACTCTATCGGATATCACAAATACCTTGCTAATATGGCAAATGTCTTTGCTTTCTATAATATAGCCTAAATAAAACAAAATAATTATAATCCACATACATGCCAAGCAGGTGATGAATCTTCAGGCCTTCTTTTTGAACAAGAATAACTCTCCTCTGCATCAGGCTGTTATTAAGGTGGACGACAAGAACATGCCATTGGACCTTCTCCATGCCGTGGATGTGCAGCTAGCTACGTCGGAAGAGCACATAACCAACAAGCTTCAACAGTGGACTCAGAAAGCACTGCACGGCCGTCATCCGTATTATCTCAGTCAATGTGTCGACATATATGCGTCGAACAGCTGGCTGACCCATGCGGATCTAGTTCCTGAAACTGATGGATTCAAGGTCGCTATACAAGATCAAGTAGTGGCAACAAAGAACTACCTTAAATACATCATTAAGGCAGACATGTCAGATGACATCGCGAATCGGAGACCATCCAGCATATTACAGGGGGCTGTACAACAATTTCATCTGTGTTTATGATGTGGTGCCACATATTTTGTTTTTATAACGGTATTTATGCTGTTTTATAGGGATCATCAAGTGATTGCAATGATTATTAATGTTTATCAACTGCGAGTGCATATTGTCTTCTGGATTGGTGCTTCTTTTTCTTATTATTTATAGTCGCTTTAGAAAGTCTTATCGCGACTTTCACTGTAGATTTACATTATACAATACAATACATACAATACATCAAATTGAATACACTATAAAATCATAAAATGAACACTAGAAATAAAGCAAAGTTCCACTACTATGAGTTGATCAATCAGATTTTGAAACAAAGTCTCGAGTCTTTGAAGAACTTGATGAGTTTATTGAGCTGTGAAAGAGATGAGAAGGCCTCACATATCTTCTTGGGAATGCTGTTGTGCTGACGCCAGTGGTTGTAGAGAGCACAGTCTGAGATTATGTGCTGCACAGTCAGTACGCTGTTACATGTTGAGCAGAGAGGGGGTTGTTTCTTCTCGAGGAGATAGCTGTGGGTGATGTTGGTATGACCTATTCTTATTCGTGATATTAGAACTAAGATCTTGCTTGGAAAGTTTATGATGGAGATATTGTTCTGTGGTACCTGATGTTATTTCATGGAGTTTACTGGTAGAAGTTCTAAGCCAATGATTCTTCCACTATTGGAATACTTTTCTTTTGACGTAGGAAATGATGTCAGTATTGTAGGATCATGTAGAGGAAGAAGTGTGGCTTCTTTAGCTGCTTGATCGGCAGATTCATTGCCATAAATGCCTCTGTGAGAGGGTACCCACACAAATATGACTTGTTTACCTTGCTTCACCACTTTGTGGAATATCAATTGAATTTCTTGTACAAGGACGTTTGTCGAAGATAGATTCTCTATTGCGTATAATGCACCTCGTGAATCAGAGTAAATAATAAATGAGTTGGAGCTGGCTGTATTCAAAATGTATTTCATGGCCTGTTTGAGTGCAAAGAGTTCATTAGAATAGACAGTGAAAGATTCAGGAAGTCTAAAAAAGCATAGTATGGTCAGGCTAAATTATCCCACAACCATTTCTTTCATCATATTTCGAACCATCAGTATAAAAGCACTATGCATTGGGTAGGTATCTATTGGAGATTTCAAGAAATAATCGATGGTACTGTGATCTGTCAGTTTGGTTTTTAACTAAGTTGTTCAATTCGAAGTTGACTGATGGTAAGGTAATTGTCCACGGTGGGTTATCAAGAATCCAAAATCTGTGCAATAAAACACGGTCAACACCGAGCGGTGCAGTATATCTCTCTCTCTATATAAATGAAAATTTGTGTGTTTTTCTCTGAATTTCTACGGAAATTTGAGTTGTTTACACGTTTCAGACTGTTGTATGATGGATGCGCGCGAAATTTTTTTTTTGTCTGTCTGTCTGTCTGTTTGTTTGTTTGTTTGTTTGTCTGTGGACAAATTTGTTCCCTTATAACTCGAGAACGGCTGGGTGTATCAACGTAAAATTTGGTACAGATATCCATCAGATGCACGACACTAATCATTGATGTAACCCTTCTCCGTACCTCTCATAAAAGAGGGCCTACCCCCTTAAAATACATGCTGAAATAGGACTAGAAGGATGAGACAAAGATCATTTTCAGCCCCTCAATGTGAGAGACAAAACTCGGGGGCCCTAAAGGGTCCCCGAAATCCACATTTTAAGGCCCTAAAACCAACTGTTTTTGAGATATTCCCAGAAAACTAATTTCATTTAATAAACTAATGAACGAATACAAGCCGGTAACCATAGCAACAGATTCTCAGAGGTCCATCTATTGCTGTAAGACGCAATGCAATTCCATTAATTACATTGGTGTGAAAGTTTGCAAACGGCTAGAAGGTTATCACGGAACCAAATTAATTCATCAATACGTATAATGCGCTTAAGGGGGTCAAGGGGTACACTAGAATTTTTTCACGCGATTTACACCTGCGGGTGTGGTACGGCAGGTATATTATATTCCTATCCCTATTTTATATTAATATTATTAGTATTATATTATGGCGTACAACGACAAAGCCCCTCGGTGCCAGAAACGAAACTTCGGGGCCTCGAAAACTACATTATAAGGCTCTAAAACCAACAGTATCTGAAATATTCCCAGAAAACTAATTTAATTACATTTAACAAACTAATCAAGGAATGGAAATCGGTAACCATGACAACATTATCCCAAGGGGTGGCATCCAACTTTCCATCAGTTTCTGTAAGAAGCAATGTCACTCCATTTATACCTTGCCACGGTGGGTGAGTGGATAGCGTGTCGGTCTACTGACCCCAAGATTGCAGGTTAACTCCTGGCCGTGGTAAGTGATTTTTGAAAGGCGGCAAAAATACGACTCGCATGTCATACGATGTTGGCATGTCAAAGAATCCATTTGAATTCAGTAGGCCGTGTTCATAATGGCAAAATTAATCTCAGGAGTTTCCGCCAACACAAAGTTCCTCATTTCTCTGCTAGAAAGCGCTATAGTGTTCAAGGAGCTTAGATATATACCCTCCTTGACTTTCATAGTGATTCAAGGAACAACGAAATTTCGACATGCAAGCTACCCTCTGGGTGTCAAATTACGAAGCTTGCACCCGGCACCGAGGCCATACGATATTATTATTAGGCTACTCCATTTATTACATTTCTGTGAAAGTTTGCAAATGGCTATAAGGTTATCACGGAACCAACGTACAGTAGACTGTATAATTCGTCAATGCAATTAAGGGAGTCAAGGGGTAACCTTGAATTTTTTCATGCAATTTCACGTGCGACATATAGTACAGAAAGTCTATTATATCTCCAAACAACAACATTATTTTCTAAAATTCCTGAATTGAATCAGCATTTTTTGCGGCTTTTAGGAATTTGGGCCATTTGAGGTTAAAGAACCTGAATTTTCATGCACCACCAGCCTTTATAATTTATGAAAGATGTCTTCCTGTGTATGGGGACCTAACACATCGTAGAGGGTCATTTTTTATGTGAGGTGTATTGCGTTTCGTCTACAAGGCTTTCAAATCTATTTCACGTCAGGAAGTACACGTTAGGTGAATTTAGTTTGAGAGCACATTTTAACTAATCTCTTTTTTTTTTGTCGACATACGGGTTCATCGTAAGGATGATTTTGTGTGATACTGTATGGTAGATATACCCATATTTGGATATCTGGGTGATATGTTGTAGACAATAGAATTGTCTGTCTGTCTTTCTGTGTATCTTTATGTACGCCTATAAATCGTTTTCGGATGCTTGGTGCATCGTAAAATTAGGTATGGTAAACATGAGTCAATACACCAATCATTTATAAAACTCCTCACCGTACTTTTCATACAGTAGAAGGGTGGATATAGGGAAAAACTTCTCAAAATACATGCTAAAATAGGCGAAATATAAAAATCATCATAGAAGGACGATCAAAGCATATGTTGCGCTTCTCATTGTGAGACACAAAATTCGCGAGTCTATAAGGGGTCTCCGAAAACCACATTTTAAGGCCCTTAAATTAACAGTGTGTGTGAAATTCCCAGAAAACTAACTTCGTTCTGATAAACTTATGAAGGAATGACAAACCGCTAACCATTGCAACAGTAGCTCAATTGATAATGTCTGGTGTTAATATATAACACCGTTCGAAGAACGGGTACTTCTGCTAGTTTATTATAAATGATGTCACGGGATAGTACGTAACTGGTAATTAGTTAAAGATGCACTAGACAGAGCTGTACAAGTTTAACAACATTTCATTTTTAGCCTACTGTTCACATTTTGCAAAAATGAGGAAAAAGTAGACTTATGAGATCGGGCAAATGTGTGTCTGTCTGTCTGTCCTTCTGTCTGGCTGCGTGTGGGTCCCCCCCTATCAACTCCTAAACGACTAGGGCAATCGAAACAAAATTTGGTAGGAGTAAAGATCTATACCTGAATATCTCACGGCGATATTTTAAAATGATGTCAGTGCTACCAACTGCTGAAAAATCGCAATTGAAATTTGAGCTCCATATTGGATATCTTGGAAGGTATGAATGGGAGCTATTTAAAAATTGGCACACGTATAGATAATAATATTGCAGTTTAATTTCCAGGAGACTATACATGGCAGTGTTGCCAAAAAGATTCTAAGCCGGCTGATAGGTCCCAATTTTAAATGCATATAACTTCTACACTATCAATTGGATTTCAACCAAATTTCGTATGTGCTATGTGTACATAAACAGATATGACTGAGCATATTCTTAAGAGCCATCAGGGCTGCCAAATGTTAATAAATGCTCTCAATTTTTAAAATCCAAATACCCATGTATCAGAAAGTATGCAAGCCGACAGCTTTAAACTATGCACACGTATAGTACCTGATATTCCATATTAATTTGGAGTAACTTATATACGTCAGTGCTACCAACATGATTCTAAGCCTGCTGACAGGTCCAACTTTAAATACATGTAACTTCTATACTATCATTTGGATTTCAACCAAATTTCGTGTGTGCTATGTGTACCATAACAGATATGACTATGCGTATTCTTAAGAGCAACCAGGGCTGCCAACTGTTAGTAAATAATGTCTCTATTTTTGTTACCCTAATATCAATATATTAGAAAGTATGCAAGCCAATAGCTCTAAACTTTGCACACTTATAGTACCTGGCATTCCAGATTAATTTGGAATAACTAATATAGGCCTACGCCAGTTCTGCCAACATGATTCTAAGCCTGCTGATAGGTCCAATTTTAAAATGCATGTAACTTCTATACTAATTAATGGATTTCATTCAAAATTGACACAACAATAGATCATATTATTTCAGATTATTTCTGACCAATACATGTATGTCATTGTTGCCAACATGATTTTACGCGCGCTGTTAGATCCAATGTTTAACTGCATGTAACGTCCATGCTATCCATTGGACTTCAACCAAATTTTGTATTCTGTACCTTAAGAGATGGAACTAAGAATGTATTCAGTCACCAGGGCTGCCAACTGTAGTTCTTTATTAGGCTACATTATGCCATGTATACAGTACAGTATTTCGAACCAATTAGAAATTTCGATATTACCAACTTAATTTCGTAATTATTCTAGATAGATCCATATAGATTAATCATTAGCATGAATCGTAAATTTTAAGAAAAGTAGGCTCTTTAGTTTGTCACGGAACTTCTTGTTAATTTATGAGCATACATGTACTAATACATGTATTCTCATTGTTATATAAACCCATCATCTTCATATGTTTGATGTTTTTACAACAGTGGACCATTAGTGTCAATCTACATCAGTTGGCAGCAGTGCTGTGATCAACTCATTTCAAAACAAAAATCGCTCCCTACCCATAATAGATATCGCCCTAGTCGAACACATGTGCTGCTGTCTATAGAGGAACGCAAAAAGGTCGAAGCTTCATTTCCTAGTATTCTTCTTCAATGATATAAGGTTATGTACACATAAACACATAAATCTAGCAGTTCCAGCTATAAAATATTACATTACCTTGAGATTTTTCGAAAGGATTCAACCCACGCATAGCATATCAAATGCTCGTATGTAGTAAGTCTAGTCTGTGATGACATAGTCGCGGTCGGCTCGCGAAGCGAGCTACCGCGGCTGTGTTATGTGCCAGGTACCGGTGCGACGTGCGCTCCTCAGCCTGGATTTGAATTTTAATTTGGACTGAATGTATGTTAAGTTGGATAAAAACTTTGGTCTTAAAAGATTTTAATTTAATTTGAATGTATTGAGCGTTTGACTTGATTAAGGGATTGATCATGATTTATTTGCGTTTTATTCGCATTTGACTTATACAATTTTTCAAGGGATTTAATATTTTATGACCGTTCTTTTGTTCGCTTGTTTACAACAACAGTGCGGGGATGATGTTCGCATATTATGCTATATGGAGCAAGGCTACTTATCATCCCTGTTCGCCATGGTATGGATGTTTCTATAATCGTGTACAGCGGCAGCTTCAGCTTGATAATAATAATAATAATAGTAATAATAGAAAATAAGAATTTTTAATATATTGTATTTGAGTTAGTTTGTTAGGAAATAAGGGAGACCACTAGTGGGTTGATTTGGTGAGAAGGAGAAAAAATAGACCTATAGTAGGTTATTGATTAAAATAATAATAATAATAATAATAATAGTTTTAATAAGCCTCGCTTTGGATTATGGGACGGAGAGAATGAGAATGAATTGTAGTATGTGTAAATTGCAATGTTTTCTGTCGATCCCACGGCCCACAAGACACCATCCCGAGTGAGTCGGCCGTGGCTAACCCCCCAGGCAGGTGCCCCGCGAGACCGTAGGGCGGGTGGTAATAATGAAGTGAGAGTAACGGCTGAGTAATTGGGGCTAATTTCAGTCGATACACAGGTCTGTGCGCGACATCCCAGGCGATCGAGCTTGGCTCGATCCCCGGGCAGGCACGCAGAATTTAGAAGTCCTGTGTTCGACTGTAACTGACTAGTGTAATTGGAGTGAGAGCTTCGTTATCAATTGAAGTATCTGGGAAAGTGCAGTGGCGGGCTGAACTGTAGGGGGGGGGGCAATTTTGAGTGAGAGTAGTGAAGGTATATCGGATGATCCCTACCTTTTATATTCTACCAAGTTTTGTATGATTTTTTTAAATGTTATTTTTAATGTGGTGTCCTAACTTCTAGCCTGTAACTTGCAGGCTACATCCCTGGGATGGCCTTCCGGTACGAAGAACGCCGGGAGAGGGAGCGACAACGGAGGTCCCGGAGCGCGCCCAAGATGGCCTCCATCAGGTCTCGGAACCAGCAGCGCTCCTCCCTCAAGAATTATTATTAATTAAGTATTGCAGCCGTCGCCTCCGTAGCGTAGCGTTCAGCATGGTTAGCTGCCGCCCCGGAGGTCCTGGGTTCGATTCCTGGCTCCGAAATTTGAAAAGTGGTATGAGGACTGGAACGGGGTCTACTCAGCCTCGGGTGGCTCAAATGAGTAGAGGGGGTTCGAGTCCCACCTCAGCCATCCTCGAAGTGGTTTTCCGTGGTTTCCCACTTCGTCTTCGGGCAAATGCCAGGATGGTTCCTACTGTAAGGCCGCGGCCGCCTCCTCCCCACGTCCTTGTCTAACCGTCCCACTCTTCCCATCCCTTTATCAGGCCCCCTGTTCGCTTTGCAGGTGAGGCCGCCTGGGCCTAGTGCTGGTCACACACCCCAGTTGTATCCCCGACTCAGAGTCTCAAGCTCCAGGACACTGCCCTCAGTGGCGGTAGAGGTGGGATCCCTCGCTTAGTCCGGGGGAAAAGCCAACCCTGGAGGGTAAAACGATAGCGAAAAAGGTATTGCAGCCAATGGCCATAAAATAAATCAACATAGACTAACTTACTAAAATAACAATTAGTCAATGAAAAACTGCGTCAGGGAAATGGCTTGTGATTCAAGTTACAATGACTTAGTTTTTACGTACCGAGTGACCTCCGGGATAAGAGGTCCAACTCTGAAGTTCAATGCCTTTGGCGATTGAGCTAACAGAGAAGGGCACCCCTTTGACCTGGAGTTTGGAAACGGGCTCGGAAAGCGGATGAACTGCAGAATGCGGTCAACGGCATAGAAAAGAGGAAGGATGGATAGGACGAGACACCTCATTTAAGATCCAGAATGATAGGCAAACATGAATTGGGTGTAGGAGTAATATTAACAAAAGAAGTGGCAAAATGTGTAGACAATGCCATACCGGTCTCAGTGAGAGTGATGTTAGTACAACTGAAAGCAAAACCAATAGAAATAAATATTATTCAAGTGCATGCGCTAACAACGGATGGAACAGAAGAAGAGATTGAAAAGTTCTACGAGAATATCAATCAAGTAATTACGAAACTCAAGAAGTAAGATATAACAATTATCATGGGAGATTTCAACGCAAAACTTGGAGCAGGAAGAACGTCGTCTTTGGTTGGACCATTTGGATTAGGGAGTAGAAACACTATGTTTGTATGGAACAAAGAAAAAAGAATAAAGGAAATCAAAATTAATACAAAAGAATACAGAATATCATTAGAAGAAAGATACGAGAAGCCAAAGAGAAAGAAAAAATTGAACAATGTCAAGAAATAGAATTATATCAGAGCAGATACGATAACTGCAATAACCATCGTGAAGTGAAATAAGTAACTGGAAATTTTCGGAAGAACAACAGTGGCAAAATAACAGATGAAAACGGTACTTTGGTCATCAACAAAGAAGACAAAAAGAAAGTATGGGAAAAATATTTAATAGATCTGTTCCATGAGCTCAGAGCAAAACAAGTACCTCTCATTGAAGATAACACGGGATCTGAAATTCTTCCAGAAGAAATGATTGCAGCTATCAAACAAATGAAGGATGGGAAAGCTTTAGGCCTTAATGAAGTTCCAATAGAATTATTGAAGACATTAAGTGAAGAAAACATAAAATTATTAACAGAAATCTTCAACTCTATATAGGCTACTCAACAGGGGAAATGCCAACCAACAGAATGGCTGAAATCAGAGTTCATAACAATACCAAAAAAGCCAGGTGTGAAAATCTGCGGAGATTATCGAACAATAAGTTTAATGAGTCATCTCTTAAAACTATTTCTAAAAGTCATCCACACGCGAATATATCGTATACCGCTATGTGAAGAACAAATCGCACCCAATCAGTTTGGTTTTGTGAACGCCGTCGGCACAAGAGAAGCCTTGTTTAGTGTGCAAGTTTTGTTTCAAAAATGCAGAGATGTAAGTCGTAACGTCTTTGCATGCCTAATTGACTATGCAAAGGCGTTTGACCGCGTTAGACATGAACAAATGATAGATATACTGAAAAGAACTGGAATGGACGATAACGACCTTAGAATAATAGCTAAACTTTATTGGAATCAATCAGCGGTCCTCAGGGTAGGTAACGAACATACTTATCAAGTAAAAATCCTGCGAGGTGTGCGACAAGGGCACATAATGTCTCCTCTGATATCCAACATGTATTCAGAGCACATTTTTAGCGAAGCTCTAAAAAACGTAAACGAAAGTATCCCGATAAACGGGATTATGGTCAATAACCTCCGTTAGGCAGATGATACAACAGTATTTGCGGATATAATAGAAGACCTGCAAACCTTGATGAGCAAAATTACAGATACGAGTAAAATTTATGGACTAGATATTAATACTAGTTAAACTAAACTCATGTCATGATCATTAGCAAAGAAAACATTAAAGGAGCAAACCTGTACATAAATCAGGAAGAATAGAACGAGTCTCACATAACAATTACCTAGGAACTATCATCAATGAACAATGGGATAACTCGCAAGAGATCCGTTGTAGAATTGCCAAGGCTAAAAGTGCTTCCTTAACAATGGGCTCGATTTTCAGGAGTCATAACCTCACCCTCACCACAAACATTAGACTCCTCAAATGCTATATATACCCACTGCTTCTGCATGGCGTAGAACAGCGGTTGCCAAACGTTTTCGGTCACGGAACCCTTCAGAAGCCATGTATTTTCCGCGGACCCTAACTCTATCCCTGATTTTTACTGAGCATTGTGAACCCACAACGTTCTTCCTGCTTTCATCTATTCTTATTGCCTGGGTATCGTAGTAGTTTTGGAAACAAAGACAAAACATTTTAAATATACATACAAGCCTTTATTTTAGTACAAAAATATAAACAATTATTTTAAAACAATAAAATTGGATTTACATCTAATTTCTAATGTGATGAATGAAATTGTTTTATTTTCGTTCCTAAAATAGTTTTGAAATAGGGCTTTATGTCCGACAGCTGAATAGGCCTACGTAAATCCGGGGTCATTCAACTTACTGTACTCCTAAATTTGCAAGCATAAGCAGAAAAGCCTGCTTCGCATCGATAGGTGGACACGAAGGGGAGCAGAGCTCGGATAGCCTTTTCGGCTACTGACGTCTATCAGTCCTACCCAAAAGTCATTCAGCGGCACTAATTCAAATTTCGTTTTGAAAGCGGAGGTACATTGAATGTCAATAAGATCTTCATAGTCAGGCACGGACATGTGAGGTTTATTTCGGTTGGCAAATGGATTTTTCACCCACTCAATGCCCTTTATTATGCTGGTATCTGGGAAGTACTCCGTCATAGATTTCGAAAGATTAATTAAATGCTCACACATTTTTTTGTGCACATCAGCTTTGATTTCCATCTCATTTTCACTCAGAAATTGTGCCTCGAGAGAAAAGCATTCAAAGTTTTTCCCATTTTCCCATTCGATCCAAAAGTTGAGTTTGGTTTTGAATTATGTTATTTTGTCTCTGAATATGAACATTATGTATATTTACGCTGCAAAGATGTAGTAACTTCATTCAGTTTCCCGAATATGTCAGCGAGTTAAGTACATCGCTTGAGCCACTTCTCGTTGCGTAAAAATTCAGCATGTTTGCTAGGCACGGAAAGGTCTTCTTCCCCTATGAAGAAAACCAGAAGCTCGTTGCGAGGTTCAAAAGTCTCGCCAAGACTTTGCCTCTTGAAAGCCATCAAATTTCTGTGTGCATTAAAAGCGATTGATGTTGACTTCCAGGGGCGGCCGGTGGTATTGGACTCAAGGACGCCGCCCTCCCACCCTCCTCCCTCCTCATCAGCCCCAATGATCTCTCTCCTCGCACCTAATCATGTTTTGCTATCGTGACACAATGTGTAGTTCCTCCCCTCGTCGGTAGAGCGCACCGTATACTCATGTGGACTCATCAAAAGTCGCCCGCTTTGTTATTTACGTTGCCATGACAACGCATACCTCCAGTCATCCCCCCTCTAACCCCTCACGCGCTACGTCACGAAGTGTGCGGACTCAGTCAGCTTGAGTCTGATGCCGGTCTGATGCAGCCACTGGATAGCTTCCCTCTTGGCCAAGGAGCTTTAAACTGCCTGCCCATTCAACGATTTATGCGTACAACCTCGTTTCCAAATAAAGGCGCTAGGAAGCAGCACCCAGCAGACATACGTTTTGCATTGATGTTAATGGCCGAACAAACTCTGGTGGCGCTCAGCGGGTCGCGGACCCATGAGGTAGTCACTTCGACTCTCAAATATAAACATTACCATTACCATACTGAAGCTGCCGCTGTAAACGACAATCAAACCCTCTTACATCATGGCGAGCGGGGATGATAAGTAGATTTGCTCTATATAGCAAAATAATCGAACATCATCCCAAACTGCTGCGTAAACAATGAACGAAAGATAAGGTCATTGAATAAATAATTCCCTTAAAAATTACATAAGCCCAATGCGAATATAAATGCGAATAAACATGAAAAAGCCCTTAAACAAGTCAAACGAACAATTCATTAAAATTAAACACCAAGTTTCTCCGACCAAATTTATTCTTTTATCAAACTAACTTCCTTTACAGTCCAAAACAAAATAAAAATCCAGGCAGAGGAGCGCTTGTCGCACCGGCACCTGGCGCATAACACAGCCGCGGTCGCTCGCTTCGCGAGCCGACCGCGACTATGTCATTACAGAGAGACCAAAATAATGGCGAAGTTGGAATGTATTCTGAATGATTTTATAATGTTTTACTGCTGCGTGTCCTTTTGTAAATCAGAACTGGGCAAGTTAGAATACCGGGGAATCTCATTACATGAGATATAATCGGACAATTCATTGCGAGAGAAGTGGTTACGTGGAATTTCCAGAGAAGGTGACAAGAGAGGAAGCAAATGGTTACCTTCTGATCGCTCTGTTGCGTGTAGTCTTCATTTTCTTCCTGAGAGCTTCAGATCACATAAATTATTATCAAATTGGTTACAACTTGTGGGACATGGGTTGGCGACTATGGGACCCCAGCTGAGTTTCCTTGAGCTGAGCTCCTCTCTTATATCTTTCATGTCAACTCTTACCCCCAACGTTATTAGGGTATCGGAGGTCGGGGATGTCTTTCATTCCCCTGCCTTAATTGACTCTTGTCTTTTTCTTTCCTGATGCCCTAATTTTTGTAGGATCAGACCTCATTTTGTCCTTTTGTCTGCCTTCTCTAAGATGCCCTAACGGAGGTAGGATGTGTGTTGTCCCACCATGCACGGTGCACCTTAGATATCGATACACCTTCAATGATGGAGATAATTGTTGCTTAAAGGGGTGAAATATCTAGGCCATCTACCCTTAGTGGTTTAGGTGATGGTGAGAAATTATGATGAAATTAAATCTACAGCTAGGCTTCACTAATTACTGACTTACAACTAACTTATGTACTAGAAGAAGAAAACGACAATAATAAAAGAAAGAAACAAATAAGGGAAATAAATGACGGAAAAGAAATGCCCTCTATCTTCGAAGGGCAGATGACCTTGCTGTTCATCCCCTTAAAACAAGAATCAATCTTCGAAGAATGAGTATTGAGGTGCTTGGAAAAATTGAGCCATTAAAGGCTGGTAGAAAAGGGAAAGAAGAGAGGGTCCACCCCAAAGTCAATGCAAAAAGGAGAAAATGGATCTCGCTCTGGAACACATCACGGTCGCCAACTCCCGAGCTCAAAAGCTGAGCTCTTGAATGTGTAGCCCCATCCAGCCCTGCCACCTTTAGGGCCTTGTGTAAAAGGCATTAGAAGTTATGAATCTAAAAGAATAGGGCTGACCCCTCGAAGAATGAGGGTATCAGGATAGATGATATAAGGGTCAGTTACGGCAAGAAAAAGAATGCCTCCCTAGACTTTGGATGCTCTAGTGCTATCAGGGTTGGAGGAGAACAAGAGTTGACTAATGGAGGTCGACAGGTAGATGACAGAGAAGAGCCCGGCACAAGTGGAAATAATAACCGCCTCGGCTGGGGTCCAATGGTCTCCAACCCAAGTCCCACTAGGCCTAGTTGTGAACCCTTGTGGTGGGGATACACCCTCAAGGGCTCATAGCTAGAGAGCTTGGGAATTGGCAACCCTGATGGATTCCTGAGCTGGGTCCGGTTTTTTTCTTTTTCCAGTGACTGGGAGCAAATATTTTTAATACCTTTGTTATTTCTTTAAAAACAGTAGTGCCTAGTCCAAACGAAATAAGGAAATCAAGCTACAAAAATATGTGAGAAGGAAAAACACAATTCATGTATGAAATCATCTCTGTCAATTACTGGAAAAACATCACAAAAACTCTTTACATCATAAACGGTTGAGTTCCCCCTCGGTAAAATTTACGAGCCGCCACTGTTGACTTCCCATTTCATCACAAGCCTTTGCAAAAAGTCTACAATGGAGTGGGCGAGACTTTACATAATTGACAATATTTACAGCCTCATTAAAAACGTCCTTTAAGTCTGGTGGAATGTTCTTCGCCGCAATAGCATGTCGATGCAAGATGCAATGGCTACTGGTACAATTTGGCGCTATATATTTTATTCTTGATACCATCCCTTTCAATTTTTCCACCATCGCTGCAGCCCCATCGCTGCATACGTTAATACACTTTTCCCAATCAAGAACATGATTAGGCCTACGCAGGTAACAATCTACGATATTAAAAATTTCTTCCCCAGTTTCATTGGTCTCCAGAGGTGCGCATAGAAACAAATCCTCTTCCATTAACTCTTTAAATGGATACCTCACGAAAACAAGCAATATCGCAAGTCCGGCGACATCTGTACTCTCGTCCAGTTGCATTGAATACGCTTTACAATTTTTCAGTCTCTGAATTAATTCGTCTTCGATATAGTCTGCGATTTTATGTATACGGTCGGACACATTTATTTATTTTTATTTATCGTATGGCTTTTAGTGTCGGGAGTGTCCGAGGACATGTTCGGCTCGCCAGAGTCTCTAGCTGCTTCCAGCGGATACCCAGAGAATGAGCTACACGTTCCGTTCAAAAACATTGGATCACTGAAACGTCTTTCACCGCTTCCACTCCAAGAACACAGCCGACTATTTCTCTAACACATGGTTTGATGAGATCCTGTGAAATTGTATGTGGTTTGCCAGTACGGGCAATCCTGTAACTTAAGAGAAACGATGCTTCAGTTGCGTTTTCATTAACAGGCTTTGCATATTTCTCTAAGCAAGCTACAGCGTCATCGTGGACTTCCTTGAGGGTAAAAAAAAAAACTGACGTCCTTTCCCTTTAGCTGCGGGTGGTTTGTTTCTAGGTGTCGTTTAAGATTAGCGGGTGCCAACGAACTGTTAAGGAGAATTTGGTTGCAAATGACGCATTGCCCGTCCGGATGCTCAGCATTTCCAATAGGAATAAATCCAAATGATAGAAAAAATTGAACATATTTCCCTTTTTCGAAGATTTTAAACCTCCTCGTTCGATCCTGTCACTAGTTTGTGTGTTCGCATTTTGACCATCAGTGGAATGTTCCATCGCAGTTGTGCCCTAAAATTAATAAAATAAGAAAGGTCAAACTACGGGCTGACTCAATTTGTGAACAGAAAAAAATAATAATTTAATATCCTTGATTTTTTACTCACCAAACTGCAATGAAGAGCATAGTCTTGATCTTGAATCTCATCAGGTCCAGATGACAGTGTCTCAGTACTATTTTTGGCACCTGAAAGCGAACCCGTCTTGAGCCAGTTAACCATGGCGTTAGTAGCTTCCTGAAACAGTCAGTAAACAATTGTAAGTACATACATAAGTAGATTATATATATCTGATTAATAAAGCAGTTATATTGTCATATCGCAAATGTTATTTACCTAAAAAAATGTAGGTTAAATTGGGTTAACTGAATCAGCAGTTTAAGTGGACCTTTAAAAATAACGTTTTTGATGTTTGACAACACTAATAGAATGTTAAAAAGATTGTCAATGGTTTTCTCGAAAAGAATGTACTCAACCGAGTGTGTATCTTGTTCCGCCATTTCACAGCGATAGCTCCAAGTCAGATTTAACCTACTATAAAAAAAATTAGGTATCAAAAAATAAATGTGGAATCAATGTGTAAAATCGACTAAATATGAATCGCTCTTGTTCAAGTTGAAAACAATAAAATATATAAAATGTGTAGCCAGTAAACATACCTATTAGCAATAGTTGTAGCACAGAATTGCTAGTACGGAGGCGCCGCCGGTCGTCTGTATAGCGTCAGAACGGACAGCTACCGTGACTGTAAGTTACACCACTAATCCACAAGCACGAATTACGATTGAAAGGATTAGTACGGAAGCGAACGAAAGATTTCCCTGAACTGAACTGAACAGAATGAGGCGAGTAGCGGTAATTATAAGATAAAAGAACCTTCTGGATGCTGCTAGGAATGCCAAGAGAGCGCGCTCTCTAGCGTGCGCGATAGGAGCTCATTTTATTTCGCGCTTCATGAGCACTTCCTGGAGAGATCGCACGAATCGGACACGCTGCTCGTGTGTCAATACCGTTGTCTACGTTATAATACAAGGCCTGGAGGCATAATTTTTTTTTCAGCCCGAGCCTAGCCACAGTATGTAATTCTGAGCCTCTTATTGGCTGTTATGTCATGCAATTCTCCTGGTTCCGAATAGAGACGGTAGGTAGTAGCAGGGTTCACATCCGATCAAACATGGATAATATTCGATGTTGAATTGCATTATTAGCGTGAAACAGGCATGAAACGTGCTTTAGATCAAGTTTAAAACAACCCACGTAGCAAATGAATGCGTTCCAATCAACATTTAAGGTCCAGGTGAAATCATTCGACATTTATCCACATGTAAGACCTATGATAATATACTTCCTTTAGGAGCGGTAATGTGCACGAGTGGTAACGTGCGAGCTTGGTAACTTTCTGTCACGGGTTCAAGACTGCCCGAGAGCAGAAATGTTTACTTCTTTTGAATTATTTTATTATATCCTCCCTCCTTTTTACAGCATGTTTTATGCCTTGCTTTATTGAAATTATCTGTATGGTTGATTGAAATAATAAACATTGTTAGGCGGAATTCTTCCATGTTCTCACTTCAATTTATAATCCTCTGCTTACTCTTCAACGCGGCTAGCGTTCTTGGCTGTCTCCCCAGAGGTCCGGGTTCGATTCCCAGCTCTGCCGATGTATTTATTTATTTATTTATTTATTTATTTATTTATTTACAAGTAGGTGGGCTCAATGACCACCAAGTCCAATTTGCTCAAATGAACAAGAGCAACATCAGCGTCGACTTCTACACTGGTCAAGCTGCTTGCCTCACCAAGGTGGACCGGGTTCGATTCCCAGCTCTGCCGATAAATTTCAATTCTGGTGTGAGGACTGCAACGAGGTACTGTCCCCGATAATCCGGATAGTAGGCTGTCAGATATCCGCCCCCTCAATCGGATTGCCAATAATCAATCGCACCGGCACAGCTACATCAATGAAAATGGCACTGACAGATACTACCGAGATTAGAGCACCGCAGTTAACAAGAAATTATTGTGGAACACACCAAAATATACGGGGGTTCATACTTACCTTTACTTACCTATTCAATTTAATCTCGGGTCTGGGTTTTCAACTGGATCACTTAAAAGTATGCCCTCACAATAACCTCCACCACGATATTTAAAATGAACCAAGACGAAACAAGAAAATTTAAACTGCACAACAATTTATTTCACATAAAGTAAAATTTAACAAAATTAAACAACAAAATATACGTGGCAATCAGAAGCCATTGTCAATGCAATCATGTCCTCCTATAGGACTTGTAAACTTCACATACAAAAATTCAGCTTTCTCTAGCTCAAAAGAACGTAATAATAACAATGCACTTTGGAATGGATAAGGGAGCTGGGACGAGACATATAGCATTTGTTTCCTTGTTCATGAACTTCACATTTTATTTATAACCGCAAGGCTGCTATGTAGATGACCTTGGCCTCTATCATACAGTTATCTGGCCACCTGTGATACACCCTGCACCGTGCCGCATGCTTGCTTTTGTCAAATGGACGCACCTGTCCATCCAATGTTAGCATATGCTCGTTACCTCAGAGCCTAGCTCCTTTTCAAAACACTTTAAATGTTCACATCTCAACTCAAATATTATCACGCAAATCTTTTAAATGCTCCGTTCAAATATCAATGGATTACTCTAATAATCCCAAATCTTGTTTAATTGTAAAATCCAATTGTTTAACTAGCGTAGTTTAGAGTATAATAACGAAAACGCTTAATGTTTATAACAAAAAGTTCATTAATTATTTATAACATTTTAAATTGTTCATAACATTGTCAAACGACAATTGAAAAATTTATACACGCCTCTATTAATCCCGTTCGTTTCAAATTATTATTAAAGATATTTACATAGTTATTTACATTATTTATATTATTTATATTAGAAATACATTAAACCACACGTTTATCCGGTTGATAATTACTTAAATCATGGTGATATAATCGACCAATGAAGGTTAGTTATATTTAAATTTTAGATTCAGGTTTAATAAGGTTTAATAATTATTATTATTTGTGACGGTAACCTCCATTCAAAATCGTTATCTCAAATTATTTAAACACTCATGTTAATTTTAACAGTCACTTCACATGAATAATTTTCAATGGACCTGGACAATACACTCAGCGGAAAAATACTTCGCTCAAAACGCACAAAAATGCACAAAAATTGGCCCATAATTCATCATATATCTCATTATATATGGCATCAAAATCTTCCACAATACACACAAAAAACCTCCACTTATAAATTCATCATCTTCATCAATATTACTGTGGGAACCTCCTTCACTTATTACAGGGCATTATTCATCAGCGACTTTTACACGTCCACTGAACTAACGATTATACATCCATAGTTCCTCTTTAAAAATTCTTATATTCATCAATTGTATCGAAAACTGTTATTATATTTAACCTTCGTGGGTTTCATTCATGAATCGATATGAAGTAAAAATTTGCCAGTCACAAATAAATTTAATAGCAAATACGATTAGACACGCCTCCCTGGTCTATCAAAATTGAGATTAATATCATCAAAGTATCGCAGTATAAAAATACTATCTTCAATCAAAGTTCATCTAAACTGCATAAATAGTCGAATAGAATACAATTAGACTGTGGAATGCAAACATTATTGTTCCAATCTAGAATTGAGAAAAACTCCTATCAAATGTTCATTACTATAATGTACTCAATAAATCGTACTCAAAGTTCATACTTCATAAAATTGTCTATAATGCAATGGTATTTCAGAATTGACGATAAATGTCTATGTTGCAATCATGTTCATAAAACGACTAGTATTTCCAAGATCGTCGATATATTAGTAGATTTTAACGCTCTACAATCTTTTAATCATTCTTCTTTCTTGAGGATGACAGAAAATTGGTCAAAGTAATTTACTGAATAGAATTACTTTAATAAAATGACACGCTGTCTGAATTCAAATTTGCAAAAAAAATAAATCGTTAACTTTACAGTCAAATCGTGACTACAAAAATATGCAAATTACTGAAAGAATATAATTATTATCAGTCTCAACTGATCCAAAATTATTTAAATATGCCAATGACATAATAATGTCTCAATAAATCGTAGAAAAAGGCATAAATCAGCAAAGTGTACTGAGTACAGAAATATCAAGCAAGAATATGGGGCAAAATATATGGGACAGAAAATATGGGAAAAATGGTTGCTCAGATATCGCTAAATGGCTCAAATAAATCAAGAAACGTTCACGACTACCTTATCTGTTGATTGAAGTTCTAGAGGAAAATTTCCAAAGAAGACTGCTGTTGGTTCCATTTCACCACCGTAAAGATGTGCTCCGACCTCGAACCTGGAACCAGCGCCCTCGGAGAATAGAACAGTTTCCTCCTCCGGAAATAGCACTGCTCCGTGTAGACGATAGACATCCTTCTGGCAAAACTCTTCTTTGTGAGCCGGGTCCACCCTGGCCTCTCTTGAAATTTCCCTGAAGTTCTGGTAGAAATTCGCCATGAAGTTTATTGCAATTATTTCCGCAGAAATGTTCATAATTGTGGAGTATGAAGATATTTCCACTGCCATTTGATGTAATTCAGCGATGGATTACGATGCATGAGTGTAGTTGGATGTTCACTACATGCTCGCTTTTGTAGAATGACGATTAACGAAGCTCCATGCTGCTATTTCACTCCAATGATATATGTCCCAATTGCATTAAAGTTTTAGTCTTCCATCTCCACTTCCGTTATAATAATAGTCGAAAGTACTGCCAGATTATATCGTTCCATTGTAGAATGTAGCGTTGTATCACCCAATGTAATCTTCAGTATCACGGTTGCAATACACGTGTCAGCCGTAGCGTAGAATGTGGTATTATAAAAGTGCTTCTCAGGTGTCGAGAAAATCACTTTTGTCTGCAGTCTTAAAATGCGAATATCTTCCAAAGTATAGTAGTGAAAATGATCAACTTTCGTACACGCCTCAATAGTGTAATGCACAATTGAATTAGCCTAAATGCAGTCGCTAACTCTTGATAGATAATCTTGTAGACTCGTTTATGTGTGCGCTCCAACTTCGCCTAGTTTCAGTAACCGTAAAATTGTACTGCTGCACACTCAGTGCTTGTTCGATGCTGTGGGCTCTACCACACTTGCTAATGACGACTTGCTTAAGAACTCGAAGTCTGACAATATGAGAATCAGAAAACTGAGCCATGAGACATGAGAGCTTCCTCTCTGCTGTGCAAGGCCTTTTATCAACTTCTTAAGGGGCGTATCCATCCCTTCCATAGCTTGTTCCTCCGTCATTGCTAGAAGTTCTAACTTTGGCTATACTTGACGGATTTTCAAATTTCAAAAACTCATAATTAATTTCATCAAAATTCCAAATCAATGCCATAACTGAAAATAGATTTCCACAATTCTGCATGCCAAAAGTAATTAAATATGGTAGTTTCAGTAATCTCCGTCTCCCTCCAAGCTATCATTCATTGGTTCGAGCCTCTCCTCCAATAGCGTAACTTCTTCCTCAGCACAATTCCTTGTTTCCCTGCGACTGCGTCGTAAATCTCAGATCCTTCTCGAATAAAATCATGACGTCACCAAGAATCTCAGCTCATCCAGCCTACTTGCATGAATATACACGTCACAACTATGACGGCCATAACTATATTCACATATGCCAATACAGCCACCGTGGTCTCAGAATAATTCAATTTACGGGGGCAGTACATTCAGCCTCGTGAGCCAAACCTGAGTAGAGGTTGGTTCGATTCCCACCTCAGCGATCTTGGAAGTGATTTTCCAAAGATTTCCACTTCTACTCCAGACAAATGCCGAAATTGTTCATAACAATACCACGACCGCCTCCTCACCTGAATATCAAATACTCACCATACACCACAATAACACAGGTTATCAGAGAAATGTATTTATTTATTTATTTATTTATTTATTTACAAGTAGGAGGGCTCATTGACCACCATGTCCAATTTGATCAAATTAAGAAGAGCAACATCAGCGTCAACTTCTGCTTCCCTCTCCCCAAGGTGGACAGAGTTCGATTCCCGGTCAATTCACGTGAGATTTACGAAGGGAATAATCACGTTCTGAGTTTTGGTTTCTAACTAAATTGGAGGTTCCGTGTTTAATGATCGCGAGATTGTGTGTTTGAGTCTTCAGTCTTCTGACAAATTTGATGCAGCTGTCCATGCCTCCCTGTCCTGAGTTAATCTTTTCATCTCTACATAGCTACCACACCCTACATCCGAGGCAATCTGTTTGACATATTCTAACCTTGGTCTACCCGTACAGTTCTCGACCCTTCCGTCTAACAATGTTTATTATTTCAATCACCAATACAGATAATTTCAATAAAGCAAGGCATAAAACATGCAGTAAAAAGGAGGGAGGATATAAGAAGATAATTCGAAAGAAATAAAAATTTCTGCCCTCGAGCAGTCTTGAACCCGAGACACAAAATTACCAAGCTCGCACGTTACCACTTTTTTTTTTTTATTAGCTCTTTACAGAATTACAGAATTTTCAGATATGATAAATACCAGACTAATACATCACAAGAAATCCAGATAGTGTCCATATTTATCGTATAATTGTCCACTTTCACTAAGCTTCCAACGCTCTTTTTGCAGGTGATACCTGAGATCCAGGAAAGAGAAATGTTGATCATTGTCCATCACGAAGTGTACATATTGGCCCATTATCCACACAATGGCAGTCTGTTTAATTTGGGGGAAGGCGGTCACCGACAAACGAACCAACTTCCTGTCATCAAGGTCATTCGAGGGCACATTTAATAGTTGACATACTTTTCCCTTACACCACAGCCACGTGGAGGCAACTCGCATGCATGATGTGAAGCGGTGTATCGCCGTATCAGTTTGACCACATATAGTACACCATGGGTAAGCTTCAAGATGGATGGTATATCGCCGTAGAGCGGTTGGGATGAGATCGTTGAGGAAGATAAAAACTTGGGAGTGTACAGCAGAAGAAATGGACATAGCCCCAAAATTTTTCCAAACAGTGGGCCAATGGACATAGAGGGTGGTGGCCTCTATTCGCGGTTTGGAGTGTACCACTTGCCGCAACATGTTATAGATACTTTTCGTCGTTGGAACAATCCCTGATGGCATTTGGCGAACAGTTTCCAGAAGGTGCTGTTGATGGTCCCTAAATATCTTCGGCAAAGCTCTATCACAACCACGGGCTGTGTTTCGAATATCTTTGTATAGCGCTTTCGTAAAAGTGTCATGTTGGGAAAGAATGGTGATATCGTTCTTGCAGAGGAGTGCACGGCATTTCATGCCATGAGCTGTTAGCCCTAGCCCGCCTTGCCGGGATGGGAGATACAACTGTTCCCGTTGTACTCGGAACAAAAATCCTTGCCATATAAACCAACCTGTATATTTTGCCAATTGGCTCTCAAACATTTTGGGAAGTGGGAAAAGTTGTGCGACATACCATATTTTAGAGAGCGCAAACACGTTGAGGACCATGACCCGTTGCACTATATTGAGGTTTCTTTGACCAAATTGGATCAGGACTCCCCTAACTTTGGCAATGACCTTAGTCCAGTTAACTTGCACTGTGTCCAGAAGCGATTGCTTCCAGGTAATGCCAAGAATTTTCACCTCATTTACTATCCGGAACCAGGGCTGTGGGGTAATCACTGAGTTAGTATTGAGCGGAAGCAAAGCAGTTTTCTGGGGGTTCGATTGTGCTCCAGAGGCGATATGGTAGAGCTGAAGGACGCTATCGATGTGGGAGATGTCTTCTTCATTGCGGATCAATATTGATACGTCATCAGCATAGGCGCACATTCCAAAAACATGTGTGGACAGTTTGTAACCCTGTAGCTTCACCTGGGTAGTCCGAATGAACGGTTCAAGGCCAATGACAAAAAGTAGCATAGAAAGGGGACATCCTTGCCTAACTGATCGTTGTATTGGAATCAGAGGGGAAAGAAAACCGTTGACGAGCACTCTAGACGTAGCATTACAATTTATCATACGAATGTAGTCAATAAGGATTTCAGGAAATTCGTAGTGTTGCAAGACCATGTACAAGTATTCATGACTGATGCGGTCGAAAGCTTTATCAAGATCTAAGGTGAGAAAACTCATTGGCTCAGTGGGGAGCATTTCGGCTTTTAGGTGTAGGTCCCGTAGTATCGCTAAGTTTGTTAACAGAGTTCTTCCAGGAATACTGCAACATTGTTCATCACCAATGATATCAGGTAGAACAGTCTTCAATCGGCATGCAAGTACTTTGGTAAGGACTTTATAGTCACTGCAGAGCAGAGTAACTGGTCGGAAGTCACCAACTGCCATGGGAGAGGATGTTTTTGGTATGAGAACTATGGTACCCTCGTGATGTGATTGACAAAGAGCACGACGTTGGAGAATGGTACGCAGGACATGACAAAATTCTTTGCCAATGAGAGGCCAGAAGTGTTTATACATTTCATATGGCAGTCCATCAATGCCAGGTGAGCGGTTGTTTGGGAGTCGTTTAACCACAGAGTGAATCTCTTCATCCGTAATATCCGCGCTGAGCAGAGTTTTGTTGTCCGGAGATAGTTTGGTACTGCAAGATGACAGCAATAGGGTCACCTGCTGTGGATCAATGGGAGCCTTAGCGTAGAACCGTTGATAAAATAATGATATTTCACTACGTATAGCGTCAGGGGAGGTGACGACACTTCCAGTACTGGTGCGGAGGCGGTGGACATATTTACGTTGCCGCTCACGTTGTCCTTTGGCGATATGGTATACACTTGCACTTTCGTCCGGGAGCACTGTACGATCTTTTAAAGCCACGTTGATATGAGCGAGCGTTCGTTGCTGTAGAGACAGGAGCTTGGTTTTAACTTCCCGGATCTGGTCATATATACGCTCCCCAGCATCAGATCTTTGCTGGAGCTGGCGAAGAACTCGATAGTAAAATTCAACTGTATCCCGTCTTTCCCGACCTCGTTGGTAAGATATGTTCTTAAAGACGCGGCGGATCCCTGGTTTAACTAAAATATCCCACCAGTCTGTGCAGTCGCGAAATTTGCCTTTTTGTTGGACCCATCGAATCCAGTGTTGTCTGAAAATATCTTGGCATTCCTCCTCCAGTAACAGCGAGCAATTCAGCTTCCAATAACCTCTTCCTATGTGAAATATGGGATGGGGGTAAGAGATTGTACATACGACAGCATGATGGTTAGTGAAACTGGCAGGAATCACTTCATATCGTCTAGGCTGGATGAGTTCCTGTGAAAAGTAGATGCGGTCAAGTCGTGATGAGGAGTTGTGACTTATACAGGTGTAATGGGGCAGGGGCACCCTTAAACTATCCACAGCATCAATGAGGTGTAGGGAGGTAAGAAGGGTCCTGAGAGCCGGGTTGACACCTCTGTATGGACTAGTGGAATCCTCTGGGCGTTGAATACAATTGAAATCCCCTGCAAGAATAAGTTTTTCCTTAACGTCGTGCAGATGAGGCAGTATACTCTGTTGAAAGAACATTTTCCGTTCCACACGTTTATTAGACCCGGATGGGGCATATACATTTATCAGGGTGGTATTGTTTATGTGTCCAGATATTATGCGTCCTGATGGATGACGTAGCACACCTGCGAGTGGGATATCATGTCTTATGAGGAATCCGGTCCCTCTATTCGTATTACCGGTATTGATGTATTGTTTGTAGAAGGCAGATATGGGTAAACACGGTATAGCAACTTCTTGAAGGAAAGCAATGTCAATGTCAGCATCTCGAAGGAATCTCTCCAACAGTTGAAATTTCAGAGGGCATTCTATTACATTGATATTCACAGTGGCCACAGTGAGAAATTGCGCCATTACGAGAAGTATAAAAGCTGTGCTAGACATACTGGAAGGTGGACTCGAAAGAAGACACAGGTGAGAATTATCCTGGTGCACTATGTCAAATTAGGTTGAGATAGTTCCTTTTGACTGCCATTCATAGGCCGGCTGTCAGCGGGTGAGAGCGTTCGTGGGTCCCTAGATGACGTAGAAAGAAGATTTTGTTTCTTTTTCACAGCTGCGGAAACGTTTGTGGAGCCAGTTTTATTCTTCGGGGCTGGTACGGCAATCGAGGCATTTGTTTTAATCTTCTTAGAGACGTTCTCGGATCCCCGATCAACAGTCTTAAGTGAGTCGGTAGGGACCAGCGAAGTCTGGGGCAGTGAAGACAAAATTTCTGTGGCAGCCTGTAGTAACGGCAGAGTTGGTTCTGAGGCTGCGATACAGGTTGCCGAGAACACAGGGGCACTCTGTGTCTCGCAGCTCTGGTCAGGACAAGGTATCAGTTCTGCGTCAGATGTATCCGAGGTCACTCCTGGTGTTGTCCCAGCTGACTGATCAATGATCATGTTTTCATATGACGTTTGCTGCGTCACAACTTCCGAGTATTGTACACGTCGTTGTTGTGTAGGAGTTATACCGAGGGGAATCATTTTCTTTGGGCAGTTAATACGGAGATGTGTGGTAGCATTGCAATTTAAACAGGTCTGTTTCTGTCCATTATACGTTATATAGCCAGAATGGCCACCAAAAGCCTCAGTGGAGGGGATATCTTGCTTGATTTCCATAGTTACGGCACGTATTCCATTATACACCGGGAACTGATAAGCAGAAGACCATTGTTCTTTCCTGACGTCACTCACAGTGCCATATTTCGACAGGACGGATTTGAAAATTTCAGGGGGTACTTCGAGTGGGACATTAAATATACGCACTGTGGTAAAATTGGAATCCGCTGTGGAGAGCTTAACATTGGTCATTTCGCCGGAATCATACTGAAATTTAATAGGATCTGCAAAAGTATTTAACAATTTCTGATAAATAGATATGGTGATTACCTTGATGTACATGGTTTTTTCGTGCGCATTTAACTGGATGGCTTCTACTTGGTCGACAGTCAACCGGAGGGTATCGCCAATCCAGCGGTGAATTTCTCCTGGTGAGGGGCGAGAACTCTGCCTGTCCCATTGGCAGCGAACGGTGTTTTTTCTCTGGTATCCGGACATGATTTTCAGCGGGGTTTTCTGGGTTTCTGGTTTTGTTGTCCTATCTGGAACACTACTTAAAAAAATATTGTCCGAATGACACACGGAAAGGCAGTACACACGTGGAACTAAGGAAGCACCGGTATTAGGAACCGTAACCTCTTCCAATGCGGTCACACAGCGAGCACACACGTCCGCACTCGGCCACGACCAGTGACCAACTGCCACTCGTGCATATTTCCGCTCAGAAGGAAAGTATATTATCATAGATCTTAATATATGTGGTTAAATGTCGAATGATTTCACTTGGACCTTAAATGTTGATTGGAACGCATTCATTTGCTGCGTGGGTTGTTTTAAACTTGATCTAAAGCACGTTTCATGCCTGTTTCACGCTAATAATGCAATTCAACATCGAATATTATCCACATCTCACTCGATAACCTTCCTCCATGTTTGATCGGATGTGACCCCTGCTACTACCTACCGTCACTATTCGGAACCAGGAGAATTGCATGACATAACAGCCAATAAGAGGCTATGAATTACATACTGTGGCTAGGCTCGGGCTGAAAAAAAATTATGCGGCCGGGAGGCATAATTTTTTTTTTCAGCCCGAGCGTAGCCACAGTATGTATTTCCGAGCCTCTTATTGGCTGTTACGTCATGCCATTATCCTGTTTCCGAATCGAGACGGTAGGTAGTAGCAGGGGTCAATTCCGATCAAACATGGAGGGAGGTTTTCGAGTGAGATGTGGATAATATTCGATGTTGAATTGCATTATTAGCGTGAAACAGGCATGAAACTTGCTTTAGATCAAGTTTAAAAGAACCCACGCAGCAAATGAATGCGTTCCAATCGACATTTAAGGTCTAAGTGAAATCATTCGACATTTAAGCACATGTATTAAGACCTGTGATAATAAACGGCATTTGAAAGTATAGATGTGCACGAGTGTCATCGTGCGTGCTTATTAACTTGTTGTCCCGGGTTCGAGACTGCCCTGGGTCGGAACTTTTTCCTTCTTTTGAATTATTTTATTATAACCTCCCTACATATTACAGCATGTTTTATGCCTTGTTTTATTGAAATTATCTGCATGGGTGGTTGGGTACACTTGGCCTCATGAGCCAAAACTGAGTAGAGGTGGTTCGATTCCCACCTCAGCCATCCTGGAAGTGATATTCCATAGTTTTCCATTTCTACTGCAGACAAATGCCGAAATTGTTCATAACAATGCCACGACCGCCTCCTTGCGAATCCTCACCTGAATATCAAATACTCACCAGACTACAGACACCACAATAACACAGGTTATCCGAGAAATGTATTTATTTATTTATTATAAGTAGGTGGGCTCAATGACCACCATGTCCAATTTGATCAAATGAACAAGAGCAACATCTGCGTCAACTTCTGC
Source organism: Meconema thalassinum (assembly GCA_946902985.2). Lineage (NCBI taxonomy): Eukaryota > Metazoa > Arthropoda > Insecta > Orthoptera > Tettigoniidae > Meconema > Meconema thalassinum. The sequence goes on from OX336393.1 coordinate 416,063,971, forward strand.
TTGCCTCTCCCCAAGGTGGACAGGGTTCGATTCCCGGTCAATTCACGTGAGATTTACGAAGGGAATTATCACGTTCTGAGTTTTGGTTTCTAACTATATTGGAGGTTCCGTGTCTAATGATCGCGAGATTGTGTGTTTGAGTCTTCAGTCTTTTGACCGGTTTGATGCAGCGCTCCATGCCTCCCTGTCCTGAGTTAATCTTTTCATCTCTACATAGCTAGCACACCCTACATCCGAGGCAATCTGTTTAACATATTCTAACCTTGGTCTACCCGTACAGTTCTCGACCCTTCCTTCCATAACTAAGCTTGCTATTCCTTGGTGTCTTAGTATGTGTCCTACCAACCTATCTCTTCTCTTCATTAGCAGTCGCCAGAAACATCTCTCCTTCCACTCGTCTTAATTCCTCTTTGTTTGTAACCCTATCTACCCATCTGATCTTCATCATTCTCCAGTAACACTACATTTCAAACGCTTCAATTCTCCTCTTTTCTGCTGCACCAATAGTCCAAGTTTGACTTCCATAGAGTGCCGCACTCCACACAAAGGCTTTCAAAAATTACTCCCTAATACCTAAATCTATATTCGATGTCAAGAGATTCCTTTTTGTAGAAATGCTTTCCTTGCCTGAGCCAACCTACTATTTATGTCCTCTTTGCTTCGTCCATCACTGGTTATTTTGCTTCCTAAGTAACAGAAGTCTCCTACTTCCTTTAGCTTTTCACATGCCAATTTGATGTCCATAGAGGTTTCTGATTTATTTCGGCTGCGTTCCAATATTTTTTGTTTTACATTTTATTAATTTTCATCATGAATTCTTTCCTGAAGACGGAGTCCATAGCATTCAAAATCTCAATCAAATCCTCAGGCATATCGGCCAGGATGACGATGTTATCAGCAAATCTCAGAGTTGAAATTATGTCTCCTTGAATCTTCACTCCAACTTTAAATGTTTCACCAATTTCCTTCATTGTTTTTTCATTGTAAAGATTGAAAAGTATGGGTGATAAGTTGCAGCCTTGCCTTTGTTATGAACAATTTCGGCATTTGTCTGGAGTAGAAGTGGAAAACTATGGAAAATCACTTCCAAGATGGCTGAGGTGGGAATCGAACCCACCTCTACTCAGTTTTGGCTCATGAGGCCGAGAGTACCCCGTTGCACCCCTCACACCAGAATTGAAATTTCTCGGCAGAGCTGGGAATCGAACCCGGACCTCTGGAGAGACAGCCAAGAACGCTAGCCGCGTTCAACAGTAAGCAGAGGAATATAAATTCAAGTGAGAATAGGGAATAATTCCGCCTAACAATGTTATTATTTCAATCACCCATACAGATAATTTCAATAAAACAAGGCATAAAACATGTTGTAAAAGGTAGGGAGGATATAATAAAATAATTCAAAAGAAGTAAAAATTTCTGCCCCAGGGCAGTCTCGAACCCGGGACAACAAGTTAGCAAGCTCGCACGCTCGCACGAAGACACTTTTGCACATCTGCGCTCGTAAACATTGTATATTGTCAATCTTAATACATGTGGTTAAATGTCGAATGATTTCACTTAGACTTTAAATGTTGATTGGAACGCATTCATTTGCTGCGTGGGTTCTTTTAAACTTGATCTAAAGCAAGTTTCATGCCTGTTTCACGCTAATAATGCAATTCAACATCGAATATTATCCACATCTCACTCGAAAACCTCCCTCCATGTTTGATCGGATATGACCCCTGCTACTGCCTACCGTCTCGATTCGGAACCAGGATAATGGCATGACGTAACAGCCAATAAGAGGCTCGGAAATACATACTGTGGCTAGGCTCGGGCTGAAAAAAAAAATATGCGGCCGGGAGATGCCGCACCGCGACTGGGGGGCAACTGAGTTCAGCATTCTGCCGCTAGGATCGCATTGTAACACCCTCAATATGAACGCACTATATGAATTTAGTATTGAGATGAGAGAATACCCAGGCTATTACATTTACAAAAGTGTGGATTATCATTCATATCTATAACTCACCGGAATATTATAATCGAGCAGTCTTTTCTTAGAGCTTCAGTACTTTTCTGTTCAGAGGCTGTAAAAATCGTTCATTCATGCTCGTGCGATTGAAGGCTAGGTTGTCCAGGAGCGGGTTCAGGAACTTCTTCAAAAGGAGAATCGGAAGTTCAGAATCGTTGCATTGGTCACACTTAATTGTTTGACAGAACTTGTCTTTTAATAAAAGTGTGCAGTTTGTCAGTAAGTTCTTCCGTGGCAGATACTGGACAGCACGTGTGATACGTGTTGCATAATTTGCTCTAGTAACACCACAAAATCATGATGTTTTAGGATACCTCAGACCTCCACGATCTTGAAATCGTATGAGGCTGAGGACCGGGCTTTCACTCTCAGGAAGAGAAATATGTTGCAAACAACCTTCACAGCTGGTATTTTCTTCTGCTACGCGCACTAGGTAGCCTGCCACCATTGCTACTGTTATGCTGGATGTAGTAGCTGGAGTTCCTAAAAATAAAACCAAATTGTTAAATACCGTAATCGTGTTTAGATAAAAAAACAATGCAATGAAAATAAATGGACAGGTTAAAAATGTTCCTACAACGGAGTTTCCAACTATAGCAAGGACGTGTTCGGGAAGCTCCGGTACGAAGGCAGAATCCGTGACATGTCCTCTTCACCTGGCTCTTGAAGTTGGTTCCTAGAAAAGAACCTGGACCATACGCTGGATACTAAGTCTTCATTCCTTAGTTCGACGTTTCCATGGCTCGAAGCTGCGATAATTCCAGTGTGAAGGGTGGATTCAATAGCATGGATACAAGATCTCACATCCATCATATCATTGAACACCCCCCCCCCCTCTCGTCTGAGGTGACTGAAAAAGAGCTCGAAATCGTCACTCGATAAATTCCTCAATAGGACATAGTGGAAATTGATGCATATTAAATATCGTATGCATGCCACTGGAGAGAGCGTTGTCAACTTCAGAGAGTGGTAAGTCTCTTTAGTAAATTTCCTGAACTTTTCGGGATGTTGCTGAATGTCCTCAATGTATGGCATAAATACGACCGTTAACCAGTGCAGTCTTTCATCGTCCATCTCACAAAAAATCATCTTATTGTCATTTCTGGAGTGCGTGCCATGGGATGCGTTACAGACATCATGGATTTCAAACCATTTCTGAAAATGTTCCATAAAATTAATAGTCTCAAGTAAACTGCCTTTGTCATTAATTTTCTCTGAGCATACGACTTCCATACTTTTTAAGCCTGCGACAACTTCAGGTGAAAACACAACTTTGGCCCTAGAAACATTCATCTTTTCCTAATTTCTAGGATAAACCACCTTCCTGGAGAGTTTCCTGACAGGTTTTATCACCAGAGTTTTCTGAAGATTATAAAGGATCTTCAAATGATCACTTGTCACATTGTTGCCATTTACAAAGAACTCCCTAGACAAGTACTGCGATCGTACATTATTGATAATGTGACTGGGATCAAAACTTATAAGGAGCGGTCGATTTTCATCAAGAGGATGTATAATTTCATGCGTTATACGACCCCCGCATAGCGTTTCAAACATCGAAACATTCGCTTGACAGTTGTCAGTTACAATTCTTAACACTCTGAAACCACTTTCTTCGACTACCTTCATAGCATCTACTGTAATATCAATTCTGTCAAGTGCGCTCCAGAAATAGAACAAGTAAAATAAAATGACACAGGAATTCTGTAAGAAGAAGAGAGTCCTTTGAAAAGAATGCAAGTAACTTTTTGGCTAGTTTGTCTTCAATACCAAGAGCGTCTAAGTCTGCGTCACTCATGCCGAGAAACATGTCTAAATTCCTATCGTACACAAGCCTAGGCTTTATAGCCATTTCGTCAATAATAAGGGAGCCCACTTTTGCATTCTCGTGTTCCAGTGACTTTTCCTCTGCCATCAATCTTGTTCTGATCAATGAGGTGATGCCAGTCTCTTCTTTCGAGTTCCCTACGTATGTTTTCAAAGTTTTGGGATGTGGTAGGTGCAAGATACTTAGTTCACGTAACAATCGATAGCCTGTCGGTGAGCTAGTAGATAGAAGAACACAAATTTTAATTGTAGTTTCTTGGTACCGGTACTTATATTTCTTCTTTCCAAATGCTTGCATCTGTTTGAGGGGGAAAAAATGGCTTTGAGTGTCGTCAGTTTGACACTGTCGTCGTTTTGGTGGTTTCCTAGCTGTAGTTGTCACTTGTTTGTGCTGAGGGAAGTCTGTAAATACTGAAGGTACGGATTTAGGTAGACGAAATCTTCTAGTTGTGCTCACACTGTAATTGTCTTCTCTGAAATGCCTACTACAACCTGCCGACCTTTAAGAAGGAGTCCACACACTACCTGGTTTATCACCTCGTCGAGAAACAGCTATAATCCCCTTATTTCTTAATTCCTGATTGATAGGAAACGAGTGAAATGAAACTTATTTGCACATTCCCTGCCGGGACATAGAAAACGGACCACAAGAGTAAACCATTTAAAAATACCCATGTAAACAACCACTATTTGCAATGTCACTATTGAGTTAACCTGGCGCGAATGCTGGGACTAGGGTGGTACAAAGCGATCCTAGCGGTCACTGGCGGAACTTCATGGTGATTCATTTTTAGCTCAAAACAGCTTGCATTTCCCGGCCTTGTATATAGCGTAGGCAACGGTTTGGATATAACACGAACTCCACCTTCGCATTAGAGACAACCTGATAGTTAGCCTCGTGTGGTTTTATTTTAAAATCAGTTTTGAAGTTGATTTTTAAGATTTGTCGCGGAACCCAGTTTGGGAACCGCTGGCGTAGAAACATGGACCTGGAAGGAAGAATCCATTTCAAAACTCCACGCGTTTGAACTATGGTTATACAGAACGATTCTAAAGATACCATGGACTCATAAGATTACCAACCAAGAAGTATTACGAAGGATGAATACAATCTAAGAAATAGTCAATATTGTTAAATGCCGTAAGCTTCAATACCTGGGTCTCATAATGAGGAACAGAGGCAGATACGAACTACTGCAATGCATTTTGCAAGGAAAATAGAAGGAAAACGAGCCCCAGGATGAAGAAGAATTCCCTGGCTTGCCAACCACAGAGTATGGTTCGGAAAAACATCCACCCAATTGTTCCGGATAGCGACCAATAAAAACACCATAGCCGGAATGGTCACCAACGTTCGAAGCGGACAGGCACCCCGAGAAGAAGAACTACTGTACTTGAAGAGGCATAACGGAGTAGCTAAGATAATCCACCTGAACCTGGCAAAGACCACTCTTTAAGTAATAATGTTCTGCTTTACTATCAATATATTCCTGATGCTGTTCTGGAAAACGATACACACAAGCTACTCTGGGACAGGTCAGTGATTACAGATAGACCTATATCAACAAACAGGCCAGACATTATTCTTATTGATAAAGTGCAAAAGAAAACTCTTCTAATAGACATCACAGTTCCTAACTCGCATAATATCCAACATATTTATGCTGAGAAAGTGACGAAATACATGCTTCTGAAGGAAGAGATCCGACAGATGTGGCGACAGGAATTTGTCACTGTATTGCTTATCATAATCTCTTCCACAGGGATCATACCTGAAGGCCAACTTCGATAAACTGGGTCTCCACCATAATCTGCATACCATTATGCGGAAAGTAGTTATTTTAGAGACCTGCTCCATAGTTCGTTCGTTCCTCAACCTACCGATACAGATAACTCCACTTCATCTTGCAACAAATGCCGATGAAATGGTGAATTGTACCAAATGACATGGTGAACATATGAATAATAACTTAATAATGATAATAATAATATAGTCTAGTAATAAAGAACACAAAAATTGAATTTCAGATTATTTTAAATAAGGTCTTTGGGTTATAATATTGAAAAATTTAGATTGCTGGCCATAACCCTCTTTCTTAAAATGCGGATATCACGATCAGCAGCCACTGCGTCACAGGTAATATAAGATTAGGCGTAGCCTATTTTGCACACCAACGTTTCTTCGTAGGTAAGTAAGATCCATTAACGTGGGCCACAATGCAAGTTGTGAGTCCCTGTGTGGAAGGCTGTATGATTGAGCAGACCTAGTGACCTGACACGGGAGTTCCGGTCAAAAGCTTTTCCCAGCCACGAAGACAAAAAGTGCCTGCCTGCTGTGATATATGGGATATAAATAGCCCAGCCCGCAAATATCAGTAGCAAGCTTTGCTTTTTTTCCCCCGTAACCTTGGACATTACGTTACTGTTATTGCCCGTGGTGTAACTCTAGATGGAGGCTTATGACTCCATAATTCACTTGTCTGCTGGCGTGGCTTATTTAAAAGTTTAACACTGTTGCTCTACATCTGGAATGCTCCTTACACTATGTATTATATTCAATGTCGTTCCTATAAACAAACGTAGAGGAAACTATAAGACATTAGCTAAATATGATTGCTGTTATTTCCTTTTCAAGGTTTGACATCAAGAGCACCAGCTCAGTATGTAATTGTCAAATAACCTGTGTTATTGTGGTTAACTGTATCGTGTATCCTCGCTACTGTGGCTAGAATGCGTAAGGAGGCACCCGTTTCGACCATTCCGGTAATGATTGATTGTTGTTGTTGTTGTTGTTGTTGTTGTTGTTGAATGCGGACCAGTGAGCTCATCCGCCACGCGTAAAACGGTTAAATTGATACAAATTTCGAAAGCATTTAGAGACGGAAGCCTGTATAGGATAAAAACAGCTGTAAAACATTTTTAAAAGTAATAATTATAATAATAAACAAAATTAGTGAGAAAAATATCAGAAAATACAAAAAGAACAAGTGAGTTAGTTATTGTTTTAAGGGGAGGAACAGATTGGGTCATCTGCCCCCTATTAACACAGATTAAATTACACAAATTGAGAAGACATTAAAATATAGAGTTGGGTACCTAAATATGAAAAGACCTAAAAATAAAAGAAATAAAACAAATATTAGGATGTCACATAAGTAGGGCACGGATTTTTAGGTGCTAAAATCAGGAAAATATTTATTTTTTATGTATTAAAAATACCTGAAATATGTGACAACAAGGTACAAATATTTAATTATAATTTAGTTTATTAATGACAAAGTGAACAATATGCATTACTCACGAATGCAATTTATGCTATGCCTCACTGACTGCTGAAGAATTACAATACACAACGAGATACATCTTCAGGTTGCCCATCACAAATGACCGACGATTATCGTGAAACACTTCTTCTGAAGGCGCGAAACTGCGGCAATATGTTTCTTGCCCTCGAGGTGTGGTGTAACTTGAGATTGCTGTTCAGCCTTGATGGCTTTCCCACATGGTTAGCAGAACAGAATGCCCCCATCAGAAGTAAAATTATCCTTAAATTCTGCAACATACTGCTGCAGACGATAACTCGTAGTTGCTTTTACTTTAGGTATCCCCGGCTTCCACAATGAGTGGTACGGGGCGACAAGATAAGAAAAACACAGCTGCAAGCCGACATACACTCTGCATGAAGATTAGATAGCTCACAGGTTCTTCCCCTTGAAGTAACACAGAACAAAATTGCAATAAACTGAAAGATCCAGCATACTGATTTTTTTAAATGTAAATATTATGTCTTTTTATGTGCTAATAAGTGAAAAGCAAGAATTAATGTATTTATAGAAAAAATGATTAAAATATGTATTTACATAAAGAAATATTTATTTACCTAAAGATCCGAGCCCTACTCATAAGTAATGCCGCTTTTAGCCAATTTTCATTTATGAAAAAAAAATAGGCTTTTGAGATCACCTTTTGTCCGTGTGTGTGTGTGTGTGTGTGTGTGTGTGTGTGTGTGTGTGTGTGTGTATGCGTGTCACTGGAGCGATTTCAATGAAACTCGGTAAGGACATAGTACAATTCCGTCCGACCCCGACCGTGCCCTTCAAATTTTATTCGGTCACACCAATCCAAAATGGAGGCTGTGCGAAATATTTTACCGGCATTCTATAGCCTTACTCCGAAACTATTACTGATATCACCCTGAAATTTTGCATGGTGACAAAAGGCATTACTAGAAGTGCACCTATGTGACTTTCAAAAACTGTATAAATACAAAACGAATAAGGCAGCCAAGCAAATTTGAAGCATTTAAATGGACTTTTCTCGCGATTCACCCAAGTTCAACTGAACTGAACGGAACGAATACAATGTGCTCGTTGCTTTAACCATCCGAACGCAGTGAAACATGTACAGCAAATGTTTATACACATTGCAATTCACTGACATCTAAGTTAATTCAATTGTTTACATAACGTCAAGATGACGGCTGTGCAATTGTAAAATTAAGTTTATATTTCATGTGCCTGAATCATGCGATCGAAGTCAACGTTTGAATAACCTACGCAATTACCGTCATATCCATATAAAAAATCCAACATGGCGACCATCCAAAATATTTAGACGGTACTCAATATCTACTAGGGTAATGTCGGGGGAATCGGGTGAAAAATAGGAAAACTATGGTTTGCAGTCAACTCGTCACCATAAATTCTGATTATTGCACATATCTTTAAAGAGCCTCCTTTCAGCTACAAACATCAATACATAACAGTTTATTTAATGTTGTTCATTGTTTATAAAAATAAGTTTTTAAAGAGTCCTGCATGACCCTATTCGCCTTTCTCAGGTGATGTGAATCGGATCACAGTGTCTGGCGAATAGGGCCAATCCAAAACTTGAAATATCACTCAAGAACAACACATTTACCACATATAAAATGTTTCTCCTCTTAGCACCGACACAGTTCTCATGGCACCATTCGCTCCCCTTGCCTTGACACAGAATCCAGTCCCCAAGTTTAACTGGCATTGGATCCGTGTATTTGATGCTGCAGGGTTCACATGAGGTGTCATTTTCCTCTCAATCCGCTTCTTCCTTGGATTCGGATGACTCCGATGATGACTCTGATGATGATAATGATGATAATAATAATAATATCGTATGGCCTCGGGTGCCTGGTGCAAGCTTTGTTAATTGACACCCAGAGGGTAGCTTGCATGTCGAATTTCGTCGTTCCTTTGAACGCTATGAAAGTCAAGGAGGTTAGATATCTAAACTCCTTGACACTACAGCGCTTTCAAGTAGAGAATGGAGGAACTTTGTGTTGGCGGAAAATCCCGAGATTAATTTTGCCATTGAATACTGCCTACTGAATTCAAATCGGTTCTTTAACATGCCAACAACGTATGACATGAGTGTCGTGATTTTTGTCGCCTTCAAAAATCACTTACCATGGCCAGGGGCGAACCTGCAATCTTGGGGTTGGTAGTCCGACACTATAACCACTCACCCACCGTGGCAAGCATAATGATGATGATGATCGTATATTAGCCTTACGCAATTTTTTGGCAAATAGCAGTCTCCTTTCCAGTTTCCAGTTTCATACATCCGTTGAAGCTAAGTGGAACACGCAAACAGACAGTTTCAGGATTCCAGAAACAAACTCATTTTCTTGGTCTTTATCAAATATACTTTGATCACCCTTTGTCTTTGCAGGAGTATCCATACCACTTTGCAGTCGCCTTTGAAGGCATGAATGCGGAACTCCAAATAACTCTGCTGAATGGCGCTGGCTTCTACCATCACGCAAAGCTTTAATTGCTCTTTGCATATCATTCTAGGTCCACTGAGAGCTGGTTTTCCTTTTATAGTTCCCTATCTGTAATTTGAAGCAAAGTAGAATACATTATTGAAAGGAAAATACTTGGGAAATATTGACCCTATTCACCAGCATTTAAGTGACCCTATTCCCCCAAAATGCAGCATTTAATTTTCTACGTTGGCAAACCTGCACGAGTCAGTAAAAGCACGAAACGACATAACAGAACATTTTTAAAATTGACCCGATTCATCTGTTGACACAATTCGTCCGTCCATACCCTAATCTATGACACCAATCAAACTGAAATTTTGTGTGTTGTTAAAGGCTATGAATATAACTTCCCCTATGGGACCTTTAATAACCTGGTGAGCACAAATCCAACATGGCAGCGACGGGCAATTTAAATATTTAAATGGTCGTTTCTCGCCATTTAACTATCCGGGCAATGAAACTTGGTACGGTAAACGCACATACGAGTACAAATGTTAATCCACTGACATCTAATTTGTTTCAACTGTTTCCATAACCTCAAGATGGCGGCTGTGCGGAATTTAAATATTTTGTTTTTTATTTCTTGTGTCCTAATCATGCGATTGAAGTTTGAATAATAAACCTACACAATAATCTTCATGTAATAGTACATAACTCTGTTGTTTGAGTCTTCAGTCTTTTGACTGGTTTGATGCAGATCTCCATCCCTCCCTGTCCTGAACTAATCGTTTCATCTCTTCATAGCTATCACACCCTACGTCCGAGACAATCTGTTTAACATATTCTCACCTTGGCCTACCCCTACAGTTCTTGTCCTCGACCCTTCCTTCCATAAATAACCTTGCTATTCCTGGGTCTTAGTAGGGCCTATGTGTCCTACCAACCTGTCTCTTCTCTTCATTAGCAGTCGCCAGAAACATCTCTCCTCTCCCACTACCTCTTCGTTTGTAACCCAATCTACCCATCTGATCTTCATCACTCTCCTGTAACACCACATTTCAAAAGCTTCAATTCTCATCTTTCCTGCTGCACCAATAGTACAAGTTTCACTTCCATATTGCGCTACGCTCCAGACAAAAGCCTTCAAAAAGGACTTCCTAACACCTAAATCTATATTCGATGTCAACAGATTCCTTTTCTGTAGAAATGCTTTCCTTGCCTGAGCTAACCTACTTTTATATCCTCTTTGCTTTGTCCGTCACTGGTTATTTTGCTTCCTACGTAACAGAAGTCTCCTCTTACAGTAAGACCTACATATATAAAGATCCAACACGGCGTCCATATGAAATATTTAGACGGTTCTCAACATCTAAGAATCTTTTACAGCAATCAAACTGAAATTTTGTATTTTGATAGACGCTATTAACATAAGTAGGGTATATGAAAATAGACTGTTTAGTTCTTCACGAAACTACTTGTTAAGTTTGGTGTTTTATAAGAGAGAACTGGTTTTCTTTGGTTCCCCAATGCGATTTCAAGGAGGCCCTGACCAGAATTGTGTATATTGCGAGAATGTAGAGTATCAGTCGTCAGTTGTTGACACACAAAGTTAGTTAGTTAGCTGGCTATTAGGGTGTGCCCTTTCCCCCACTCTGTTCCTGTTGGTCCTGGATAGTGTGATTTATCTATTTATCGTATGGTTTCCCATTACATGTTCGGGTCACCGGAGTCTGTAACTGCTTCCAGCGGACACCCTTAGGGTGAGCTACAAGTTCCATTCATTTTTCAAGAGTTCCAACTTTCGCTACCAGATATCAATGAAACCTAGTGGTGAACGTTGGAACTTTGATAGAGCGTTCTGACGAAATCTAACCAAACAATTTAGCTGCACACAAGTTTAGTCTGTGGAAGGATCTTTTACATGCCATAAATCTATAACTTGGGACCGCCGGCATTACTTCCCCTCCGAAGGAAGGCATACTGAAGGATTTTTAACGCTCTTAAAAATTCCGACGACCTCGGCCGGGTTTGAACCCGCTATCTTGGGCACAGCAGTTCAGCATGCTACTGACTACGCCACCGAAGCCGCTCTAGTGTGATGAAGAAGATAACGGGAGGACGGAAGAGGGGTATTCAATGGGGTATAAATGACAGGTTTGAAGATCTGGATTTCGCAGACGACATTTGTCTTATGGCACACCGGTACCGAGACAGAGAAGAGAAGCTGCGGAGGTTGCAGAGAGAAGCAGAGCGTGCAGGACTGATGATCAACACCAACAAGACCAAAGAGATGAGGATAAATTCTGACGTCACGACTAGCTTGACATCAACGGAAAGGAAATTGAGCGAGTTGAGTCCTTCCTCTACCTTGGAAGTATAGCCTAGTCACAAATGATGGGGGAGCAGAGGAAAATGTTCGAAGCCGTATCAGGAAGGCAAATGGTCCTTTGTCCAGCTCTACCCCATCTGGAGAAATAGAAACATTTCCAGGAAGACCAAGCTCCGCCTTTTCAATAGCAACGTAAAGTCGATTCTTCTCTACGGCTGTGAAACCTGGAAAGTCACAAAACCGATCAACAATCAGCTACAGGTGTTCATTAACAGCTGTCTGCGTCGCATCATGAATGTGAGGTGGCCGGACATAATCTCAAATGAAGATCTTTGGACCATCACCAATCAACAACCGATTAGCATCCAGATCAAGGAGGGGAAATGGCGCTGGACTGGGCACACACTTAGGAAGCCGGACGGAGCTGTTGAGAGGGCGGCGCTAGACTGGAATCCTCAAGGTGCCAGGAAGCGAGGTCGACCTAAGAAGACCTGGAAGAGGACGATCGAAAATGAAGTTGCAGAGGAGGTCAAGAACTGGAGTCAAGTGAAGAGAATGGCCAGGAACCGTATTGCGTGGGGAAATTTCGCCAAGACCCTATGCCCCGGAAGGAGCGACAGGAATTAAGTAAGTGTAGCTATTGGAGTCGTAAGGGGTGGATCAGCTACGACATCTGCCCCTCATAACATGGAATTATTTATACCAATTTAGATTAAATTAAAATTTATTGGTGGAAGCCTAAATAGGAAATGAACTAAACAATAATAAAACTAAAACCACGAACCTACTACGTTGTCGTAGCAGGGGGAGAGGTGATACTCCCACGTGGCGCGTCCCAGGGGGCGGATAGGGGGGTCCTCACTGGCTTGCCAGAGGACTTGAGGGAAATAAAATACCTCTCGCGGACCAAACACTCTGTAAACAGCTGCAGAACATCGAGTGGCACCTCTCGATCTCAACAATCGAGTATCAACCATGTGATCATTTCCTGTGATCACCCCAACATTTCACTTTCAACTTGTGAACCTGGCATGATGGATCGTATTGGATCACAGCAACTACCCCAGGCCTCGGACTTATACAGTTCGGGTTCTCCCGATCATTGGATTCTGGGGGATCGGGAGCATCATGCTGAGAAGAGTCGGAGCTTCTCAAAATCTCTTCGCCCGAAGAAAAAGAACTTCATCGGAACAGTCAATGTGAACACTTTGCTCAAAACTGGGAAACTTAAACAGTTAATTGATACCTTGAATAAATTTGATATTCAAATTGCAGCCATTCAGGAAACACGTTTCCAAGACGAAAACCTTTTTGATTCAGAAAACTTTAGGATATATAAGGGGAAACCAGCCATAAAAATTTGAGATAATATATCACAATTCGGAACAGCGTTTTTTTGTAAGAAAAACAATAGCCAGTTCAGTACTCAACTTTACTTCTCCCTCCGAAAGGATCTCCGTTCTCTCAATAAAATCAAGCAACAAGGCATACACATCGATTAATTCCCACGCTCCCATAAACAATGACGATAAGAAAAACCCTCAGAAAGTAGAAGACTTTTGGGAACTCCTTGAGGAAACCATCAGCAAAACTCCTAAACATCATGTGAAAATTTTACTCGGTGATTTTAACGCACAGGTTGGTAGAGAAAAGAAGTACAGATCCATAGTTGGTCATCATCCAGCACATGGGAGAACAAATCAGAATGGTGAGCATCTGATACATTGCTGTAAATTCTTTAATTTGATGCTCATGTCTACATATTTCACCAGGCCTCCACACAAGAAGAAAACATGGAAATCACCAAATCCAGCACTAGGAGAATTCCAAATTGATCATGTAGCAGTGTCCAAACAGAACATATGTGAAATCCTAAATGTTAGAGTGCGCAGGGGAGTGATTGACTCTGATCACTACTTAAGCCAAATCAAAGTGAAATTCCAGCCTAATAGATCCAAACCAAAAACTAAGAGATTACTAAGGGTGGATCCGGAGCACCTCAAGCAGAACGCCAAAGAATTTCTTCAGGCCATAAAAGAGCAAAATCCCAAAGACTGGAGGGACTTAGGAAATTCAATTCTGACATCAGCACAGAAGTTAAGGCTGCCCCCAAGGAAAAGGAAACACAGATGGTGGAACACAACCTGTGATAAAGCAATTGAAGACAGAATTAAAGCCTGGAATAAATGGAACGGACATCAGACAACTGAACGATGGGAATTATTCCTTAAGATCCAGAAATCAACAGCTAAAGTCATCCGCAGGGAGAAGCGGATATACGACAGGAATAAACTCATAGAGATAGAACAGGATTTCCTAAAAAACAACACCAGAAATTTCTATAAGACCTTCCGTGAGAGTCTGTCTAGTTATCAACCACCTAGCATATGTTCCAGTAGACCAGATGGCTCACTAGAAACAAACACCAAGGAAAACTGAAAGATCTTAGCAGATTACTTAAAAAGACCTACTCAATTGTGACCCACCGAAAGAAAAAATGCCCTTTGAAAAACCTGCTCCGAATCCAGATTCACATCCACCGACAATGGAAGAAACAGCAGAAATCATTTAATCTCTTAAAAATAACAAAGCACCAGGATAAGACGGTATTACCGCTGAAATGTTGAAACTCGGAGGGGAAGAGGTCACCAGAAGAATCCAAGCAATTTTAAAAGCAATTTGGGAAACAGAAGTGATCCCACAGGACTGGAAGTGCGCGTTAATACATCCAATGCACAAGAGAGGTAACAAAACTGATCCAAACAACTATAGAGGTTTATCCCTATTATCTGTGGCCTATAAAATCCTATCTAAAGCTCTTCTGAACAGACTAGAGAAACAAACAGACAATTTGATTGGTGAATATCAAGCGGGTTTTAGGAAAGGGCGTTCATGTGCTGAACAGATATGGAATCTGAAGATGATTTTGAAGATCCGCAGATCCAACCCCACAATTGTCACCTTTGTGGACCTAAAGAAAGCATATGATTCTGTGGACAGGCAGACCCTGTTTGAGACGCTAGAAGAACTTCAAGTGGACAGGAAGACCAGAGAACTGATTCGTCAGACTCTCACAAATACAACATCGAAGGTGAAGTTTCTTGGGGAAATTTCTGACTCTTTTAAAGTACGAACAGGTGTTCGCCAAGGAGACGGACTTTCACCCCTTATATTTAACCTGGTTCTAGATAAAGTCATCAGAGAGTGGAAAGAACATCAAAGGCGTTAGCATAGGAACTGCTGGAAACAAAATCAATGTGAAATGCTTGGCTTTCGCAGATGACCTAGCGATTATCACTAGGAACAAAGAAGAAACTAAGCATGCTATTGAGACATTATACAGAATAGCATCACAGGCAGGCCTTCAAATATCATTTGAAAAAACCAAGTACGTGCAGAATTTTCAATAAAAGAACAAGAAAGAAATAATAGAAACAGCGTATGGAGCAATATCCCAAGTAGAATTTGTTAAATACCTTGGAGAAATAATTCTTCCTTCAGGATTGGACAGTTTGGCTAACACAGAAAGAGCCTCAAAACTTCATAGAGCATTCAGACTAACATGGGATCACTATAATAAAAGTGTAATGTCACATAATGCAAAACTGAAACACTACAAAACAGTTGTACTACCGGAAGCTCTATATGCTTCAGAAACCATAGCTTTAGGAGATCATTCTAAAATTGCAAATATAGAAAAGCAAGAACGTAAAATTCTTAGAAAAATATTCGGCCCCACACAAGAAAACGGAATTTGGATTAAAAGACGAAATTCAGATCTATACCGTCACACAGATAGTTTCAGCAACACTGTACGAAGAAGACGTTTAACATTTTATGGACACCTCTTCAGGATGGATTATAGACTTACAAAAAGGTTATTCAATGTAATAAATTCTCAGAAGTGAAGGATAGCCTGGCTGGATGAATCAAGAGAGGACCTGCAAGAGTTGAACATCGGAGAAAATATTCTGAGAAACCGCAAAGTCTTCAGGACCGCAGTAACAAAGCACAAGTTTAGGGTGAAAACTAGTGGCAGGACTGGAACCAAGTGGACTGAAGAACGGAAGAAGCAGCACAGTGACTTCATGAAGAGATTTTGGGAAGATAGGAAGGTGAATATCATCAAGCCGAAAAACAAGTTCAAGCGCGCTCTATAATGGGCAAAACGCAAAAAGAAGAAGAAGAATAAAACTAAAAATTAAATAAAAGAAATAATTATATCAATAAGAAATACGCTGAAACAATAGTAATCGATGGTCATTCCATGACTAGGGAACTTGAAAAACAGGAGCGAAATATTCTCCGGAAGATCTACGGAGCAATCAACAGAAGCGGCATTTGGATGAAAAGACCTAGTACAGAACTCTATCAAAAGACAAATACGATAACAGACGAAATTAGAAAACGCAGAGCCAAGTTTTACACTCTCATCCACAGGATGGCCACCTCCAAATTGCCAAAGAAATTACTTGGTATCATAACACGGTGTAAATGCGACACAGAATGGCTTAAAGAGGTAGGCCTACAGAGAGACTTAAAAGTAATCAGCATAGAAAATTTCGAAGACCGACCTGAGTGCCAGATGAAAATCGCGAATGTTAAGTTCGAACCAAGATCATTACGACAGCCCGGGTAAAATTGGACGGATGAGAGGAAGAGGGAGCATTCCGCAAGAATGAAGAGATTTTGGGAGGAGCGGAGGAGACACACCTCGAAATGACGTCATGTTATCAAGTTTAATCGCTCCCCTGTACGGGAATTTTCGCTTAAATAATAATAAATAAATAATAAAAAATACGGGGAAAAAATCCGAATTCCAAAATGAACAAGTCTTTGAGTCAATGTACACTGTAAAATTCAAATTGCTGGTCCTAACCCACTATCACTTATAAAGCGGATGACGAGATCAGCATCGCCTAATATAAGTTTGAGTGTCATCTGCAAACCAAGGTTTCTTCGTAAATCAGCAAGATCCACACACTGAATTAAAATATGGGGCACGGTGAAAACGGCTCCACTGGTACAATGTGGGGGGTCTTCCCTACTCATTAGGTACGAATGGGGGGATCTTGCATGACCTATCCTTAGTCTACACAAAATGACAGACTCCCTCCGTGACCGGAAAGAGCTCCGCTCTGAGTTTACTAGGCATTGGGTCAGCTACCAACTGACTCTCCCTGAATGCCAGTGCTCGTCGGCGTAACTTAACTGAGAGCGAACCCTATCGATTGCGATTGTCGCAACCCTTAAAGTAAGCAACTACATCACATTCAACGACACTGCTGAAGAAGAAAAGCAGAAGAGTTCCGACCAGTCAAATAGTGAAAGTTGTGGAAATAAAAGGGGAGGGCCATGAAAGGCAGAAATGTGAAAGACACCATAGGTTTCACTATACACAACACGGAAGAATATAAGAGTTTATGGGAGGGGCAAGGTTACATTGTTGCTCTACGCTTCGGTGGCGTAGTCGGTAGCATGCTGAACTGCTGTTCCCAAGATAGCGGGTTCAAACCCGGTCGAAGTCGTCGGATTTTTTAAGAGCGTTAAAAATCCTTCAGTATGTCTTCCTTCGGAGGGGAAGTAAAGCCGGCGGTCCCATGTAATAGATTTATGGCATGTAAAAGATCCTTTCACAGACTAAACTTGTGTAAAGCAAAATTTGTTAGGGTAGATTTCGTCAGAACGCTCTATCAAAGTTCCAACGTTAGCCACTAGGTGTCATTGATATCTGGTGGCGAAAGTTGGAACTACTTGAAATTGAACGGAACTTGTAGCTCACCCTTCAGGGTGTCCGCTGGAAGCACTACAGACTCAGGCGAGCCGAACATGTCCTCGGACACTCCCGGCACTAAAAGCCATACGATAAATAAATAAATAAATAAATAAATAACGTCACATTAGTTGTGAGCCCCTGGAGGTTTAGCTTAGTTGGTTATTGTTATTTTAAGGGGCGGAACAGCGAGGTCATCTGCCCCTCTTTACACAGAATAAAAAATACAAAAATAGAATAGACGTGAAAATATGAAAAGTATCAAAAATTAATCAAAAGACAAATTAAATAAAACTATACGCCTAATTATAATAATAAACAAACAAAAAATACGGAAAACTAAAATTCTGAATTCATAAAAGAACTAAGTCTTTGAGTAAACTAACACTTGAAAATTTAGATTGCTGGCCCTAACCCATTCTCACTTATAAAGTGGACGATGAGATCAGCAGCCACCGCCACATCGGCTAATATAAGACCGAATGTTAGTTATTTAGTTATTGAGGTTTTAAGGGGCAGAACAGCAAGGTCACCTGCCCCTCTAAAGACAGATTAAATTATATAAATTAGGAGGTAAACGCCTAAATATGAAAATGAACTGAAAATAATAAAACAAAAAAATATAATAAAACTAATAAATATAATCATACACAAAAATTACGGAAAAGCAAAAATTCAGTTTTCAAAAAAGAACAAAAGTCTTTGAGTCAATGATCACTTAGATCATTTAGATTGCTGGCCCTAGACCACTCTCACTTACAAAGCGGATGACGAGATCAGCAGCCACCACGTCATCAGGTAATATAAGATCGAGTGTCATCTGCAAACCAATGTTTCTTCAGCATGTTCCCCACACTAGGTTAAAATGTGGGCCACGGGGAGTTGGGAACAACTACATTACACTCAGGTTAGCCGCTGTGAGCGCTGGGATTCGATCCTCTGATCACCCGATCGCGGTCGGGGTGTCCTATTCCAACCCTGTTTGAGTTTTCGGCATATAATTACGAAGGTGGTGCACTAATCAGTCATGGCCATTTATTACACCACATATACAACATATACAACAGCAGCACGCCTATAACGATATACAATGTAACGTCACTTTTCTACACAGGCTAGTTTCCAAGAGACTCCAAACATTTCTGCGAACGCACAACCAACTTGTCGATGACGGATGAATAGAAAGTTCCTCCAGCGTTCTGCAACCACACGAAGACAGCGGCCTTCACTTCCTCATCGGTCTGGAAACCTCAACCACCGAGCTCCGTTTTGAGCTTACCGAACACATGAAAGTCACATGGCGCTAGGTCCGCCAAACGAGCGAACTGCTGCAGCGTTTCAAGTTGGAGGTCTGGCAACATCCACCCTACAATCCCGACCGGAATATCTCAAACCCATATTTGAAAATGATGTCAGTGCTACCAACCGCTGAAAAAATGCACTAGAAATTTGAGCTCCATGTTGGATATCATGGAAGGTATGCACTGGAGCTATTCCAAAATTTTCACACATGTATATAATACTATTTCAGTTTAATTTCCAGAAGGCCATACATGACAGTGTTTCCAAAATAATTTTAAGCCTTCTGATAGGTCCAATTTTAAATGCATATAACTTGTACACTATTAATTGGATTTCAACCAAATTTGTATGTAATATGTGTACATAAACAGATATGACTGAGTGTATTCTTAAGAGCCGCCAGGGTTGCCAACTGTTAATAATTGCTCTCTCTATTTTCTTCATCCAAATACCAATATATCTGAAAGTATGCAAGCCGACAGCTTTAAACTATGCACACGTATAGTACCTGATATTTTAGATTAATTTGGAGTAACTCATATACTTCAGATCTACCAACATGATTCTAAGCCAGCTGATAGGACCAATTTTTAAATACATGTAACTTTTATACTATCAGTTGGATTTCAACCAAATTTCGTATGTGCTATGTGTAACATAACAGATATGACTATAAGTATTCTAAGAGCAATCAGGGCTTCCAACTGTTAATAAATGCTGTCTATATTTTTTTTTACCCTAATATCAATATATCAGAAAGTATGCAAGCCAACAGCTCTATACTTTGCACACGTATAGCACCTGACACTCTAGATTAATTTGGAGTAATTAATAATAAGTCAGTGCTGCCAACATGATTCTATGCTTGCTGGTAGGCCCAATTTTAAAATACACGTAACTTCTATACTAACAAATGGATTTCATCCAAAATTGGCACAACAAGATATTATAATATTTCCGATTATTTCTAACCAGCACACGCATGACATTGTTGCCAACATGCTTTTACGCGTGCTGGTAGATCCAATGTCTAACTGCATGTAACGTCCATTGGACTTCAACCATATTTTGTATTCTGTACCTTTAGAGATGAAACTAAGAATATATTCAGTCACAAGGGCTGCCAACTGTAGTGCTCTATTAGGCTACATTATACCAGGAATATTTCTAACTAATTAGACATTTCGATATTACCAACTTAATTTCGTCATTATTCTAGATAGGTTCATATACTGTAGAATAATCATTGGCATGAAAAGTAGGCTCTTTAGTTCGTCACGGAACTTCTTGTTTTCTTCAAGTGTGCGCTTAACAGGTAACCTCTAACTGTGGAGGTAACAGAGAATTATCATTTGTCTAACTTCTATTTTGAAGCTATCATTAAAGGCAGACATGAGCAAACTTTTTAGGGGCAGGGCGAGTTGCAATACAAAATAATCTAGGCAGGCAAAAATAAAACACACATGTTTAGAGATAGATTATAAACAAAAGTTTGGTGCTTTTCAGTCGGTCAACATGAATGTACCCAAATAGAGCTGGGTTATGCCCTGATCCTGAAATAAATTACATACGATTTTTTTTTTGTCGTGTAGCCTCCTGAGAGGCCGAGTGCAAGTCTTTCTAGTCGACGCCCGTGGACGACCTGCGCGTCGGGATGAGAGATGGAATGGATGAAGATGAATGAAACTGGGCAAGGATGTGGAAGGAAGCGGCCGTGGCCTGTCAGAAGGTACTGTCCCAGCATTTGCCTGGTGTTGAAAATGGGAAACCATGGAAAACCATTTCAAGGACAGCCGACGGTGGGGCTCGAACCCACGCGTCTACCGAGTCAGCAGAGAGTTTGGCCCCTTGACCTAACGCAGCGCTTTAGCCCGCGTAGCCACTACTGTCGGTATAAGATTAATAAATACACTAGGATGACCAGTTTCGATCGTCAAGCGATCATCATCAGATCCGTTACACTTAGGCTATAACATGTATGATTGAGAATACAGGTGAAAAATATATACAATATCTACAATTATTTAGTTGCTGTGTTGGTAATGGAACAGTCGGTGTATGTTAAATGTGGTGTATCTAATGTTAGGTAAACTTCTAAAATAGTGATGAAAATCCGGAATTTGTCTGTTAGGGGTGATTATATGGTTTTACAATTCAACTATGGTTATACTGAAATAATACAAGCTTATACTTATCGAGTTGTCTCCTTAACTGGAACTTGAAGCAGTTGTGTGTTTCCTTAGACACGCAAGATAGATTATAAACTTTTTATTTCTGAATTTAAATCAAACAATACTCACAGGCAACAATGGTAGAAAACTTAGGAAAAAAGTACACACCTTCATTATTTGTTAGAAGAGGAAGCAGTATGTGACAAGTGAAAATGTGTCTGTGCTTCTAAAAGTTTCTCATAATCTGGTTGAAACCGGGATGAGCTGATTCTTAGTAGCACAGCTAAATGGTGGTCAATCTATTTCCGACGCTATTTTTGCGAAGCTTCATTGTAGAAAACACCTGTTCACACATTTATAGTAAGATACGAACATGGCAGTTATCTGCATGAGATTTGAAGTTTGGGAGCTTGATTTTGATAGGGCCTTGTGTAGAACTCAATTTTCGAGACGTTGGGGAATAGTTGCTTTAGTTCGTTGTTACATTGTAACTAAATAAATCTTGCTGCAACTCTGATTTTATTGCTTCACAGTCAACATTAAATGGCATGCAGAAAACGTCCATGTGCTGTTCAATAACTTTGAAGTTCTGTAATCTTCAGTCAAATCCGTCGTGGAGATTTTTCGCAGAAAGAGATATTACACAAAACGCATAAACACAGTGAGATTGAAATAGGTTTTCACTTCTAGGTACACAGAAATATTACCTCTGTGTAATTGCAGGTATTACCCATTTAAGATTTGATTGCCGCTGAGCATGGCTGCGCTACCGTTTGTTAATTATTGTAGCAGGAGCCCCGCGGGGTAATAGTCCAGTCAATAGAGGCTCAAAAAGGGGGTTCACCTTACATCAGATGCGGGATCGTTTTTTATTTTTTGATGTTGTTTAGGACCATTAGGTAGCCTAGTTATTAATCCAAGTTTCCGTCATCCTCCCCCCTTGCTTCGTCCACCATCTTGAAAAAACTGTCAGAAATCGACACTTTTTTCAGTTTTTGGCCTCTAGCTCTTTCCCAGTTCATTTGTTTGAACATATGTCTAAATAAGAAAATGTAGATTACTAAATTTTCAACAACTTTAATTTGGAAGGTTTTTTGTAGGACCAAGTGTATTCAAGCTACGAGAAGGCGAAAAAGGGCGAAAATTGGCGATTCGGCATATTTTTCACTTTTGCTCCACTTTCCATCGCAAAAACAGGGGGAAAACTTGATTTCAGCAAAAAGTTTATTGAATAAAAGTTGTAGAGAATTTAATTTCCTTTGAAACTCCTGTATCAAGAAAACAATTACGAGAAATGGGTAGGAGTGGGGGTAAATTTAAGAAAACTATAGGAAATAGGTTTTTTGCGATTCAGCTCTGGAACGCCGTGTTGGTGAAAGTTTTTCGTTTTCATTATATTACAACCATTTTTTGAACACAGCAGTGCATCTAAATATTATTTGAACCATTTTTGTATAAATGTAACCACACACATACACTCACACTCTCACACACACGCGTATTGTTTTTGTTTTATTCAGTTGATGTTCGTACCTCCAGTGTTCACATCGGGTTTAGTCAACGTGCTTGGAAAGAGTTTTCCTGTGGAGTGAGTTGTAGTGGTGAAGGATGGCTTCTTCATCCCAAACACCGGACAGTGAGTGCTTCATATGCGGGAAGAGTTTGGACGAAGGAGTTGTTATTACTGTGAAGAAGAAAGGAGTTCAGGAGGGATTTTTTAAATATCATGGATAACATAACACATTTCAGTCATCCTTCAAAGTATACTTCAGTGAAGAGATCCAAATTCTCTTGTGACAAACGGTGACACATATCACTTAACGTGCTAGTGTGAGCTGAAAAACAAAAGTTCACAGTTGGTGTTTGAACAGGGTATCCAAATGGTCTCCAACACAGATTCTGAGAACTTTGGAAATACAAATGTCATTCCTTGCAAACCTCGAACAATGTCTGTTTTGGTCCTGTCGTGCATCCACCTCTTGATTAAAGTTTGCAGTTCGTTGTATCCTCTTATGACCTCACTTTCTTCCAGTGTTCCACAGAATGGCAACTTCTTAATTTTCTTTGCAAGGTCCTCATTGATGTTCATTGGTACTATTTCTGCTGGATCAAACGCACACATTTGTAAATCTTGTTCCCAGGGTCAACGGATCTCAGGCTGATTAATATTCAACAGCATGGGGCCCAGCGTTTACTAAAACTGAATGTATTTTCTCTCCTTTTAACACATTTCCACAACCCTCCAACAGCTCCTTAATGTTGGTACCGTAATTTCCAGAAACAGCAAGTTTAAGGGCTTTCTGAATTCTCTGTAGATGTCTATCAAGAAGGTGAACAGTCTGATAAGACTGGCCTTCTAATAAAGGGATGAGTTCAGTGATGTCAGTGCCAAATTCTTTGAATCTCAAGTATTTCGTCATGTGAAACATTGTTCAGGAAATCAACACCAGAGTTATCAGTCCCTACTACTTCATTCATAAATTGCACAATATCTTTCAAGTACTCTGACAGGTACACTACAGAATGAAACCAAGAAGTCCACCTGGTTAAGACTGGTTCAGGAAACAGTGGCACATTTTGATCTGGATACTTGCCATCTAGATATTCATGTATGAAAGGCGCACTATATGACGCCACGCGTCGAGTAGTTACTGGGATGAAGGGCCAGGTGACCTTGCTCTTCTGGTTCTTAAAACCTCAATAACTTAGTAACTTAACCAGGATGACAGCCCAGATTGGTAAAGATCGCTGTATGCAGAAAGCGAGGTCCGCTATTTATCATTAAGTTTCCGATCATTCCGTGTTTGTTGGATGCTCTCCATGCAGTCAAGTCATGAGAGAAAATTACCTCTACACTCGCATAAAAACAAGCCTTTGTCGGCTTCTGTGACGACTATATTTTAAATGGGCAAGGTGGTCTCACTACGATGACATTAGGGCAAAACCAAGATGCAGAAGAAAGTGACATTCAGTAGTTAGACTTCGATAAAGACGATCATGGTTTCAGACATGAAAGTGATGAGGATATTGTACGGAATTTGACTGTCGGTGAGGTAAACTGAGATCCAGTGCATGCCAAGTGAAGGAGTGATGCAACGGAAATCCCGAAAGTTCCCACTGTCAAGCTAGTGTGTCTATAGTCACACTTATCCCTTATATAGAAAATCGAGATGAATTTTCGTTCTCAGATATTGTTTTCTTCAGAATTGTACAATCTAAAATTAGAAAAAATAAACTATCTAAGAAACAAAAAGTGATGACAGTCGTCAGTCATTTCTCTTAGTAAATATTGGTGTAATCCACGTAGTGTGTCTTAAAATACTATGTTATAAAGTATTATAATTTTTTTTTCTGCGTGTTCTTAAAATACATTTCAATATTTTAACCAATAGTTTTCTTTTTGCTTGACTTAAAAACATTACTGCAGATGATTCGCGGCTTTCAAAAATTCGCGGAAATTCGTGCATTAATTGCCGCGAATTATCGGAAGTGCACTATAAAGAAAAAAAAAGAAAAATGCTAAAATTCGCGTTTTCATGCGAAATTCGCGTTTTCATGCAAAATTCGCGTTTTATGCAAAATTCGCGAAAATTCGCGAGCTCGAACACATTTATTTTTGCCATTTTTAGGGTTATTATAACACATTACTTCTTTTAAAAATTCGCGAAATTCGCGATCGCGAATTTTTCCTATCCCTATCTATACAGTATTTTCGTTTTGGTCAATCCTTATTTCCTGTCGCTCACTGTACCTTCCTTCCCAGCCTTGAACTTCACCCTGCATAAGAAAAATGCCCATAACTTTTTGAACACTCAAGTTATTTCTATATTATTTACGGTCGGGTCAGATTTACCCATGGCGCCAGTCCTCGCGTGACAATCTTCGGCTTACGTTAGTTGGGACAGTATTGAAAAATAAGGGGAAAATCCACCTATTTTGGTGCAGTACAATCAAATAGCTCATGTTCTTGTTGATCCATGTCTAAGGTCTAGGGACACCTTGGTTATCAGCTCCTTTGTTAAAAGAAATTGAGATGACTGCTTTGCCGCCACAATCAGGCCAATTTTACTGCATGTTAAATTTGAAAAATATAATTAAACCCCATTTTGTATTGGGAATCATTCATATAAATACACCAGGTGAAAAATTACTTCATTAAAATCCGTAGGCCTACGACTACGACAAAAAGGGAGTGACACACTATTGGTCAAAATGACCAGGCGCCAGTCCTCGTGTTATATTTTTTCACGCCAGTTCTCAAGGGTTAAAGACCAGCCGTCGCAAAATAAGTGAAAAGCATTTAGCACTCCCCTGAAAATGCTATAATTCTTGGGCTCCACGAGCTGTATATCGGTGACGAAATGCCAGTGCGTTGTGGGAAATAGTGAACTCGCACGGATAAATTAGGCGAATGTTTTGACATGCAACATAATAACGCACTTAGAAACATAGCACCCATAATCTTTATTATTTTAGTTGACTGACAAATGGCGTTCGATGCAAGCCACTCGCTGTCTCTGTCGCACCAACAGGCTCTCTGCATGCGCCCTCTTTCTCTGCGCAACAAAGACCCCACTGTGTGCGATGGGGTGTTGCTGTTAGTAGGGCTTGTTAGGACGACTCCGGAAGACAATTCCACGTCACACCAACCAGAGTAGCCGAGCGAAGTCCGGCTCCGTGGCTAATAGGTTAGCGTGCTAGGCTTTGGCCCGAAGGGTCCCGTGTTCAATTCCCGGCCGCGCCATGGGGAATTTAAACTCCTGTGGTTAATTCCTCTGGCTTGGGGACTGGGTGTATGTGACGTCTTCATGTACAAAAGAAACCAAACACTGGAAACAAATAGAACAGAATCAAGTAAAAAAGGAAAAAGTGGTGTAAGTGATGCCCCAGGACTGGCGAATTGGGTGCAGGCATTCGGAGGTTCGAGTACAGGCGCTGGCAGCGGTCATCATAAAGCTGCGTTCCTCTTTTTTTTTTTTTTATTCCAGGAGAATGCTAAGATGGTAACTTATTTTGGAATTGCGGCTTCGGTGGCGTAGTCGGTAGCATGCTGAACTGCTGTGCCCAAGATAGCAGGTTCAAACCCAGGCGAAGTCGTCGGATTTTTTAAGAGCGTTAAAATCCTTCAGTATGCCTTCCATCGGAGGGGAAGTAAAGCCGGAGGTCCCATGTCATAGATTTACGGCATGTAAAAGATCCTTCCACAGACTAAACTTGTGTGCAGTTAAATTGTTAGGTCTGATTTCATCGGAGCGCTCTATCAAAGTTCCAACGTTCACCACTAGGTATGATTGATATCTGGTAGCGAAAGTTCGAACTACTTTAAATTGAACGGAACTTGTAGCTCACCCTAAGTGTGTCCACTGGCAGCAGCTACTGACTCTGGTGAGCCAAACATGTCCTCGGACACTCCCGGCACTAAAAGCCCTACGATTTAAAAAAATGAAAATATAATAATATCGTGGTTTAACTTCCCTTTTAACAACTCTGGCTCTAGAGACGCCGGTGTGCCGGAATTTTGTTCCGAAGGGGATCTTTAACGTGCCACAAAATTGACTGACACGGCTCCTTTGCATTTGCACACCCTCAAATACCAGCTGACTGGGCCAGGATACGAACCTACAACCTTGCACCCAGCAAGCGAGAACGTTACCGCTGAGCCACGCAGCCAATCTGAATTTGGGTAAAGGTGGGTTGTTGTTTTAAGGGGTGGAACTTCAAAGCCATCTGCCCTCGTCAAGTACAATATAACGATGTTAATGCATTTTTACCCTTATTATTTTTGTTATAAGTGGGTCGGCACCGCGAAGGCCCGGACAAGATTCCCGAGTCTGCAAAGAAATTTAATTATGGTCTGAGGGCTGGAACGGGATACACTCTGTCTCGTGAGGCAAAAATGAGAAGAGAAGGGTTCGATTCCCACCTCAGCCATCCTGGAAGTTGTATTCCTTGGGTTCCCACTCCTACTGCAGGCGAATGCCGGGATGGTTCAGAACTGAAGGTCACGGCCTCCTCCTTCCCAATCCTCATGTGAATTACAACTACAGACTCTAGTACAGCCATAACTATAACACCAGATATCAGGCACAGTTAATTAGTTAGTTAGTTAAGGAAGGAAGGGAGCTTTTAGTATTACGTAACCGTTAAGCATGCGATCATGAGCCACGAGACCTCCATTTTACGTGGAATCCGAACCACAGGACATGGCATTTCACTTCGAAAATCTCACATGCATTGACCGAGAATCGAACCCGGTCCACCGTGGTGAGAGCCCAACAGCTTGACCGCTGCGCCACCACGCCCCCAGTTAGTTAGTTAGCTAGTTAGTTATTCTTGTTTTAAGAGACGGAACTACCAAGTCATCTGCCCCTCTTAAAACAGATTAAAGTAGCCTATACAAATTTGTAATGGAATTTAATATTTAGAGGTGGATATCCAAATATGAAAAACGGAAATTAATAAAATAAAAAAATAAAAAACTAATAATTATAATAGCCTATAAACAAAAATTACGGAGAAGCAAAAAATCAGCATTCAAAAAAGAACAAGTCTTTGAGTCAATGTATTCTGGAAAAAAGTTACAGTCAGTCTGAAAGACTAGTCTTTATATCATTTCAACTGACGCATGCTACAAATGCTACACATGTTAGAAAGGCAGGAGGGCTTCTCGCTTCGCTCGAAGCTCCAGGACTCTTTCAACAGGCTCCATTACCCATTAACTTAGACTTACCATGCGGGTAACGGAGAGCGGGAGGTGCACTCTGCTGCATGACGTCACGCGCTCTCCGTCTCCGTATCGCATAACGCTATAGCCCAGGAGTAAACTCAGACTCGGCGCATATGCACTGAACAACATGATGACGTCATACGCTCTCCGTCTCCGTATCGTATACCGCCATAGCCCAGGAGTAAACTCAAGACTCGGTGCATATGCACTGAACAACACGATGACGTCGTACGCTCAAGTGCAACCTTAGTACATTTCTTCTCCGTAACCGTAACGCATAACGGTAGACCTAAGAATAACGATGAAGACGCCAAGATCATTTGAAATGATAAAATTTTGATTGTTGGCCCTAACCCATTCTCACGAGATCAGCAGCCACCGCGTCATCGGCTAATATAAGTTTGAGTGTCATCTGTCGTCTAAATATTTTGGATGGTCGCCAGGTTGGATAGTTATACAATATATGTAGGCCATATAGTTATGTACCATTAGATGAACATTATTGCGTAGGTTGATTATTCAAACTTTCACTTTTGATCACATAATTAGCACACACGAATTAAAAACTTAATTTTAAAATTTCTCACAGCCGCCATATTGAGGTTATGTAAACAATTGAACTAAATTAGATGGCAGTGCATTATAATGTTTATAAACATTTGCTGTACCAAGTTCGACTGCGCTCGGGTGGTTAAATCGCAAGAAAAGTCTATTTCGCTTGGCCGGCATGCGTGTTTAGAACTTCTAGTAGTACCCATTAACACCGTACAAAATGTCACGGTGATATCTGTTACTGATGCGGAGATATAGAATGCCAGTGAAATACTTCGTGTGGCCGCCATATTGGATTGGTGAAATGTATTAAAATTTGAAAGGCACGGTCGAGGTCGGACGATGTAGTAGTTCGTACTTACCGACCTTCATTGGAATCGCTTCAGCCGTTTAGATCTTATTAGGGGGAGGCACACACACAATAGGTGATCTCCATAATCCTTTTTTTTTTTCATAAACGAAAATAGGCTAAAATATACGGAAAACAAAATTCCAATTTAAACAAGATGTTCAGTAAAGAACATATAGCCTACTTTCTCCTAAATGTATGAGTATAGTTATAACTCGTTATTATCAAAGAGTATAATAGAACTATTCTTTGTTGAAGACCTTAGAAACGATTTACCTCTACCAAACGCCACAACCTAGATAAAAACTGCTACCATCATTGAAGAAAGAAAGAAAGAAAGAAAGAAAGAAAGAAAGATAAGAAGTATATCATGAATGTTATGGATCTGGAGACATAATCGACCGGACTGGCTGCGTGGCTCAGCGGTAACGTTCTCGCTTGCTGGGCCCTAGGTTGCAGGTTCGTATCCTGGCGCAGTCAGCTGGCATTTGAGGGTGCACAAATGCGAGGGAGCCATGTCAGTACATTTACTGGCACGTTAAAGATCCCAAAATTCCGGCACCCCGGTGTCTCTAAAAGCAGCAGTAGTTAAAAGGGATGTAAAACCAATAACATTATTATTATTATTATTATTACATATACGACCTGCCGTGGGCAACATCCAACTTTGAGTTGAGGCATGTCTTTACACGTCTGGTTGTGCATGGCTTTCACAACCCTAATTGAAAAAAAAGGAAGGAAGATTGTAGTTTTACGTGACCGTAAATCTTGTGATTATGAGCCACGGGACCTCCTTTTTACGTGGAATCCGAACCACAGGACATGGCATTTCACTTCGAAAATCTCACATGCTTTGACCGGGAATCGAAAACCCTAATTGAATTAACAAATCTTTCCATGACCCTACAGAGACGTGTGTATACAAACTACTATGTGAAATCGTTTTGTTCTTTACTTCAAATAACATTTTCAAGTAACGCAAAATAGGCTGTTACAAACCCTTTAAAATAAAAAGTAAAAATGTATCGTAGTATCATCTTGTCATTCTTCAAATTCGATGCGCATAGAATGCCAATGGTATAGTAATCAATGGATCCCCACGTAGACTAGTCGTGATATCTAGTGGTGAAATATCGAACAATATAATCCTAACAGAGCGAGTGCATTCTAGCGGCCAGAAGAAGAAACTTTTCAATAAAATCTGGAAGTTAATAAGTAGGTCGACGTGCAGCTACCTTTTTGGCAGCTAGATGTCTCGAGTAAATCTGCTGGCGAATTATGTTTTAATTAAATATATATTTTACACCATAATATGCACAATATAACGCTTAATTTTAAAACATCTGAGTCATTACAAAACAATAAACATATAACATTTCAAGCAAAAAACCTAGCTCTGACCGGGTTTGAACCATAGGCATTTGAGCGATAGGCTAACGCTCTACCACTGAGCTAATTGTGTCAACGAATATCGTTCTATATAAAATGACTTACATTGAACTTGTTAGCAAATAATGATTTATACTAAACGATTTCATCACTGGAGTATATTATTTATATATAAAGCATTTCATACAAAGTTTATTTATTTTGTATCAGTACGCTATATTGCATGCAATACTCAAATTAGTGAAATATAAGTCAGGCACAAGATATCCGCTGCCATCTTGTCTTATTACTGAATCAGCTCAGCTTTTTAAAATCACGTCTGCACTATAGTATTACAAAATAAACTTTTAATTTCGAACGTGCCTCTTCCTTTAGAACAGTTAAAACGATTCTCGGCTCGATAATCGGAACTGGTGGGTCCCATGATATGGATTATAAAGTTTGCATAATTCGCACGGCCGCCATCCTGAAATGGTATGGCGGACGACCTTGTAGTTTGGTCACAAGACGCATCCTATACGAAGGTATGTTGTTACCAAATTTGGTAGAGATCGGATGATTTGGTTAGTCGTTATTTGATTTTACGTTTTGAACGTTTGAGTGGCCGCCATTCAGTTTTAGTAAAGATGGCGGCGATATAAAACATGACACTGAGGTGTCCTTTGCTAGTGCTACCTTTGTACCAAATTTCGTTCAATTCGCATTCACCGTGTTCGAATTGATAGGGGGGGACAGACATTCAGAGTACACACACTCTCTCACACACACACACACACACAGACTCACACACACACATACACACGCACACAGACTCACACACACACACATACACACACACAGACAGACACACTTTTTTCGCCCTGTGTTGATCTCATAAGTCTACTTTTATTTTTTGCAAAAATCGAAAGTAGGCTATAAATGAAGCAAGTTCTTTCAGTAAACGTACACTGGGAAACTTAGAAAGCTGGCCCTAACCCACTCTCACATATAAAGCGGATGACGAGATCAGCAGCCACCACGTCATCGGCTAATATGAGATGGAGTGTCATCTGCAAACCAAGGTTACATCGTAAGTCAGGAAGATTCACAACCTCGGTTAAAATGTGGGTTACGGTGAATACGGCTCCACAGGTACAAAGTGGGAGGGGGTCTTCCCTTCTCATTAGGTACGAGTGGGTGGATCTTATATGACCTACCCTAGCCTACACAAAATAACGGACTCTCTCCGTGACCAGAAAGAGCTCCGCCACACGCGAGTAATTCCCTTGATCGCTCTCAGTTTACTAGGTGAGCCACTGACTCTCCAAACAAAAGTTTATTGCTTTTCAGTCGGTTAACACGAATGTACACAAATAGATCCGGGTTATGCCCTAATCCTGAAATAAATTACATGAGATTAATAAATACACTAGGATGACCAGTTTTGATCGTCGAGCGCTCATCATCAGATCCATTACACTTAGGCTATAAAATCTATGTTTGAAAATACAGGTGTAAATATTTACAATAGGTACGATTATTTAGTTGCAGTATTGGTAATGCAACTGTCGGTGTATGCTAATTGTAGTATATATGATGTTAGGTGAAATGCTGAAATGATGATAGATATCCGGAGTTTGTCTATTTGGAGTGACTATATTGTTACGTGCCACCCCCTAGTGGCACCTTTGTTAACTGGATTACGGTGGGTATAAAGCACAACACGAATTACTGCTTAAAGAAATAATTAATTTTATTGCAGCCAGAAAAATACACTACTCAACAGCAATCATTACCTTACTCCAGTTTCCACACGTCGAGAATACTTTCCCTTTCACTTGTCAACAGACCACAGTTAATCCTCTTCGCTAATGAGTCCGGTCCCGTACGCTCGCTGGAAATAGCTGCAATAGGTCAGTCACTGTACTATACACTGTTTCACAAGCATCACAATCACTTCCTCGGTGTCAAAAGAATCAGCTTCACTAGGGGTTTCGCAAGTCACCACACTTCTGTCGCTCAAGATAATCGCTCGCACTAGCTCGTAAAACACAACAACAACCACTGCTTGACAGGTCGCATTTATATAGCAGGCCGGTGACTCAATAAATGCTTCTAGATCCATCCAGGGTTCACGGCTTCTCGAGGTTTCCATCGCTGGTCCAGTCACGAATATTCTGGACTACCCCTTTGTCCTAGTAGCCCTGTTGCATAAGGCGCACGCAATACAGGAGGCAGGCCACAGCCCAGCCCTGGGGCAGTTGTGACTCATGCGGCGAGCGATGACACAAACTCACAGCCGTAACACCACCCCCTTCCTAAAAAGGCTGATCGTCCCGATCAATCATTGGTCCGTCTGTGTCCCTCCGTAGGCAGCCAGGCGATCTCGGTGCACGATCTTCATCTTTGCCCTCGGGCTCCGCTGGATCCTGTAGACGACATCGTTGATCCGTTTCACGACTCGGTACGGGCCCTCCCAGGACTTCTGCAGTTTGGGTGACAGGCCTTTCTTCCGTAATGGGTTGAAGGGCCAGACCAGGTCGTCCTCGTGGAATCCGCCGGCATCCGTCTGCTGGTCGTATCGGGTCTTCATTCGGTCGGTCTCGATCCGCAGTTTCCTCCTCGTGAACGCGTGTACGTCCTCCAGTTGGTCGACCAGTTCTTGACAATACTGGCTTACCGGGATCGGATCATTCCCAGGTCGGTCGAAGGCAAGATCGACAGGTAGACGGAGCTCCCTCCCAAACATGGCCCGGGCTGGTGTGCACCCGGTGGCTTCATGCACGGCGGCGCGGTAGGCCAGGAGAAATAGTGGAAGATGCTTGTCCCAATCCCTCTCGTGCTCGCTGACGACTATTCGGAGATGGTTCTCGATGGTGCGATTGAATCGCTCTACCATCCCGTCGGACTGAGGGTGTAGCGGCGTTGTCCTTGTCTTCCGGATTCCCAGCAGCTGGCATAGGTTCTGGAACACCTGCGAACGAAGTTCCTCCCTTGGTCGGAGTGCAGCACCAGGGGTACTCCGTACCGGCTGACGAATTCCTTCACCAGGGTCTCTGCAATCGTCGCGGCTTCTTGGTTAGGGAGCGCATACGCCTCCGGCCATTTGGTAAAGTAGTCGCTGACGACTAATATGTAGCGGTTCCCTGCCTCGCTTAACGGGAATGGCCAAGCAACATCGATGGCCACTCTCTCCATGGGGCCGCCCACGTTGTAGGTCTTCAGTGGACCCCGTCGTCTTCGTCCTGGGCCCTTGCTGGCTGCGCAATCGTGGCACCTCGTGCAGTAGTTCTCCACGTCTGTTCGGCATCCGATCCAGTAGAACCGCTCTCTCAGCTTCTCCAGGGTCTTCTTTATCCCTAGGTGTCCACCAGATGATCCTCCATGAACTTCCTTCAGGACTTCCTCCGTCATAGCCTTTGGAACGACGACTTGTTCCCGAGATGTCTTCCCGTCGGTGCTCTCCCAGGTACGGCAGATGAGGCCATCCCTTACAATCAACGAGTCCCACTGTGCCCAGTAGGACTTAAATTTTGGGCTGCTGTCACTCACAATGTTCCACCCGGGTCTGGGGACACAGGCCCTCTTCCATTCGGCTATCAGTCCCAGGTCATCATCTTCTGCTTGTGCCCGCGTGAAAGATTCGCGGCTCCAGTTCCCTTGAAGTTCCACAGTAGTCCGTCGGCACAGTACCCCGGTGTTCTCCTCTCTTCGGGCACAGAAGGTGCAGTCTTCGGGGCACGGTCTTCATGACAGGGCGTCGGCGTTAAAATGCAGTTGGCCTTTCCTGTGCTGAATCTCAAAGTTGTACTCTTGAAGCCTCTCTAACCACCGCGCGAGTTGACCCTCGGGCTGCTTGAAGTTCAGGAGCCAACCGCAGGGATGCATGGTCGGTCCTGATGAGAAATTCTTGCCCGTACAGGTACTTGTGGAAGTGTTCAATGGTCTTCACGATGGCGAGCAGCTCCTTCCTGGTGACGCAGTAGTTCCTTTCTGGCTTTGACAAGGCCTTGCTGAAGTAGGCCACTACTCTCTCCTCGCCGTCCACTACCTGCGACAGGATTCACCCTATGCCAAAGTCGCTGGCATCGGTATCGACGATGAACCTTGTTCCAGGTCTGGGGTAGGTCAGAATAGGCGCGGTGCACAGAGCCTGCTTGAGTTGTTCGAAGGCCACTCTGCTGTCCACGTGAAGAGTTGATCCTTCTCAGTCAGTCGATGTAAAGGTTTGGCGATGTCGGCGAATCCCCTCACGAAGCGACGGTAATAAGTGCTGAGTCCCAGGAAGCTTCGTAGTTGAGACTTGTCCTTCGGAACTGGCCACTCCCTCACAGCTGCGGTCTTCTCTGGGTCGGTGCGCACCCCTTCTTCGGAGACGATATGCCCAAGGTACTGGACCCGCTTATGGAAGAGCTGACACTTCTTGGGGCTCAACTTCAGCTGGGCAGCCCGTAGCTTCAACAAGATCTCCTTCAGGTTGCTGTAGTGCTCCTCGAAGCTTCTCCCCAGAACGATGACGTCGTCTAGGTAGACCAGGCAGGTCTTCCAGTGTAGTCCCCTCAGAATGGACTCCATTAGCTTTTCGAAGGTCGCAGGGGCGTTGCACAGACCGAATGGCATGGCGGTGAACTGCCAGAGCCCGCTGCCCACAGAGAACGCCGTTTTCTCGCGGTCCTTAGGGTGGACCTCCACCTGCCAGTAGCCACTCTTCAAATCCAAGGTGGAGAACCACCTTGACCCTGATATGGTATCCAGCGTGTCGTCGATCCGGGGTAGAGGGTAGCTGTCCTTCATCGTGACGTCGTTCACCCGCCTGTAGTCCACGCATAACCTGGTGGAACCGTCCTTCTTCCTCACAAGCACGACCGGAGAACTCCAAGGACTATGTGATGGCTCGATCACCCCTTGCTCATTCATCTCTTCTACCATCCGGTCGACTTCGGCTTGCTTGGCGAGCGGGACACGTCGGAATGGGGCCCTAATCGGTGCGCTGTCCCCAACGTCGATTCTGTGCTGGACCAAGCTTGTCCTGCCGAAGTCTTTGCTCCCCACGGAGAAGACATCCTGGAATTCGCGTAGCAGGTCCTGAAGTTGGAGTGATTGTTCCTCGTCTAAATGGTCCTGGGATCCTTGGTACAGCTTCTGTAGTTCTTCTGGCAGTGTGCGTCTTCTTCGGTTGTCCGTCTGCAGGTGTCTGTCTGTCGTATCTGTGATGCGGGCAATCCAGGTAACGGGCTCGCAGACTCCTAGGTTGGTGTCCCGGTGAACCGTAATGTCGTAGTCGTTCAGGTTGGACAGGCGGACGTATGGCCGAGACGTCGTGTTGATGAGAGTCTTGGCAACTAGCAATCCTTTTGTCTGGATGTCCTCATATTTTGGTTCGATGACATCTGGAAAAGGTGTACCTTAATGGATGTGGTACATCTTAGGGGATTTCGATAGAATGAGGTTTCAGGAACAAGAGGTGATAACGAAGGACAATGCGGGAAGAGACCAAAATGTTAAAACTTAGATTTTAATGATATTTATTTATTATAAAGCAAATATTGCAAGGAATGGATACTTTCAAAGAAATTGCCTTAAAATGACAATAAGAAACAGTAACAATTAAAAATTACTCGTTTCTCCAGGAAACGTAAATTGCTTGCAAGCTGTAGCTCCCTATAAAGGATTAAATACAAAATTACTGAATAAAAAGAGCATAATAAAATAACCTACAATAATAATTTAAATTCATCCCAGAGTAGAATTAAAACAAAGTACTCTTATTACGGAAAGAATCCGGGCAGAGTGTATGAAGTGAAAGGGTTACCACCTCTTCTGATGTGTGATACAGGAAGTATCAGATCTCCTTAAACATCTTCCGAAGGTAGGCCGGCTGCCGGAGGACATCAGTAGCTGGCGGTAATTTAGTGCGCCCGCTCGGGGCTTGTGCGAGGTCAGTCAGGCATACTCCAGGGTTCCGGGTTCGGAACTAGAGTTGATGATGGTAGATTCTCCTTATAAAAAGCGACCAGCATAGAGAGTCTCTTGGTAGTAACTCCCTCGGCTGGTGAAGTTATGTCCTTATAATCAAGACTTGCAGAGTAGATCCGTGTTGAAGATTTGGCCGAAGTGAAGGCCGATGAGTTTAGACTGCCCGGGCAGGCAGCCAGGTCCAGAAGAGAGATTTTGACGGCGGAGAAGGGCCTCCGGCTGCAAGAGGTACCCCGAGAGGGCAATAACCCCAGCAGGTACGTAGCGAGCAGTGGTGATCAGTGGAGAAGAGTGGACACTGTAGGCCGGTAGACCTAAGGTTATATAGCGGTAGTGACGTCAGCGCGCCGAACCTTCCAGTATGAAGGAGGGGTGAAAGAGCAGCCAATCAAAGCACAGCCCCATGCACATAGCGAGCGTTACCGCTGGGGAGAGCTCAGTACCTCGTGAGAAAATGTGACGGTATGGTGCGTCTAGAAAGACACTACAGAAAAAAGGTGAGTTGACATGAATATTACAGAAAAGCAATTAAACTGAAACACCAATACTAAACAAATCAGAACACCGCGTTCAGACTGCAATTAACGAAAATAAAAATAATGGGGCAGAAAAATTGAACGTGTGTTTCACACCGTAAGGGAAACATAGCCAACAAAAAACATTCGCAGAAGCGAACATGCTGGGAGGGGCGAGAAAAAATTGCAGTAAGAAAGCGCAGAAGTTAGGCCTCGCGTGGCAAAGGAGCAGTCATGGTGATTGGCCTAAGAAAATGACCAGCAGAAGTCTGCAGTTTTACCACGCGAACCCTACCATCTCTGCCAGGAAAGCACTCAACAACCCCACCCAAATTCCAAACAAGAGGAGGACTAGGGTCTTTCAAAAGCACCAAGTCCCCCACCTGAAGGTTAGAGCAGGGAACAAGCCATTTACCACGCTGCTGAAGCAAACTGAGGTATTCCAACCTCCAGCGGCGCCAAAAATTATTGCGCAAACTTTCAATTTTGCGCCAAGAAATGGCTAAAGAAGATTGAGAATTAGAATATAACAAAGGTGGAGAGGCAGTCAACGGACCACCGATAAGAAAATGGCCTGGCGTTAATGGTAGAAGATCTGAAGGATCATTAGATAAGGGTGATAAAGGACGAGAATTAATTATGCCCTCAATAAAAATAATTAAGGAATTAAACTCTTCATGAGAAAGGGGGGTGTGGCCACAAACACGTCTAAGGTGCTTCTTGGTGAGTTTCACACAAGACTCCCACCGCCCACCTTGATGAGGTGCATAAGGGGGGATGAAGTGCCACTTGAAATTTCTCTGGTGAGCATAATCAGTAATCCTTTCCAGCGCTGAATTTTGAGTAAGAGCTCTCTTAATTCGCTCAGAAGCTCCGATAAAATTTTTAGCATTGTCTGAGAATACTTCTGAAGGAAGACCTCGGCGGGCAGAAAATCTGGCAAAAGCTGCCAAAAAATAAGCAGTAGAGGCGTTGGTAACTAGTTCTAAGTGAACTGCTCCGGTGACCATACATACAAACAGCGAAATATAGAGTTTTCCAAAAATACATTTTTTGGCCTCAGGAGAATTTCTTCTGTAAACAAAAGGCCCGGAATAATCCACCTCCGTAAAGGCAAAGGGTCTAGCAGGCGCAGATCTAAAGTTGGGAAGATCACCCATGAGCTGAGTGGTAATTTTAGGGTTGGATTTAAAACATGGAATGCACTTCCGGATAACAGAGGTAACTTCATGGACTCCGTTTATGGGCCAATACCTTTCACGAATGACAGAAAGTAATGTACGAGTTCCAGCATGAAGATGCTGGTAATGATACTGACGAATGATTAGGGAAGTGACATGATGCTTTGAAGAAAGAATAATTGGGTGTTTTTTATCCTCGGAAAGATCAGCCAAAGATAAACGTCCTCCTACTCTTAGTAAACCATCAGTATCCAAAAAAGGGGCGAGTGAGGAAAGCCTACTCGATTTCTTAAGGGATTGACCTTGGGACAACACCTGGCATTCTTCAGAGAATATTTCTTGTTGAGTAAGCCATAAGATTTTTGTAGTGGCTAAACCTAATTCAGAAAGGGTTAAATATGGCTTAGAAAAAAGGGGTTGTTCTACCACAAAATATTTCCATCGAAGGAGATAAGCCATAACCCTCACCAATTTATGGAAAGAGGAATATCGCTGCAAGAGAAGGGGAGAGTCAGAAACGAGAAGAGAAGATCCAGTAATCTTACCAGCATCCGGTAAGTCTGATAACTCCGGAAGAGGAAAATTTGGCCAAGCGGAAGGTTCTTGCAGAAGCCAAGAGGGACCGTGCCAGTATAATGTCAGGTTAGCCAACATAAGAGGGGAACATCCCCGAGAAATGACATCTGCAGGGTTCTCCTTGCCAGATACATGATGCCATTGTTCAAAGTTAGACAATTGTTGAATTTTGGACACTCTATTAGCTACAAACACCTGCCAATGCGAGGAAGGTTTGACAATCCATGCCAACGTGATGGCTGAGTCACTCCAAAAGTAAGTTTTAATAAATCGGATTTTCAAAGATTGGCGGATTTTGACCGATAATTCAACCGCCAGAAGAGCAGCACAAAGTTCCAGTCGTGGCAAGGATAAAGATTTAAGAGGGGCCACCTTTGACTTAGCGCAAATTAAATTGGAAAAGAAATATGACTGGACAAAATTACGGCAAACAATATACGCACAACACCCATAAGCTTTCAATGAGCTATCGGCAAAGATGTGAAGTTCATATCCTCCACAGGAGGGAAAGGGAATAATCACTCGCGGGATAATAACATTGGAGAGATCTTCCAAACTATTTCTATAAGAAATCCAATTTTTTTGCAACTCTGAAGGAACTGGTTCATCCCAACCAGTTTTCAAGGACCAAAGGTCCTGCATGAAAAGCTTTGCTGTGACAATAATTGGCGCCAAAAATTGGGGAGGATCAAATATCTTTGCAATCTCAGACAAAATTTGCCGCTTAGTTTGCGGTTTGATGTCACTGAGATTAATTTTGAAAAAGAAACAAGATGTTCGGGAAAGAACATATAGCCTACTTTCTCCGAAATGTATGGGTATAGTTATAACTCTCTGTCCTTATCATCTCCTAATTTCTTCCTATTTGAAGTGCAAATTGGCACACAGGATTTGAACAGTGGCGTTCAAACCATAGTTTATAATTTACCCCAGCATTTTGCAATTTCATCAGCAAACACTCCAAACACCGACTACTTACAATAATTGAAACTTCGTTGCTCTAATAAGGCCCATCTACAATGCGCAGTCGGCAGTCCGTAGTTGGTAGTCCTCGGTCGGCA
Organism: Meconema thalassinum; assembly: GCA_946902985.2. Classification (NCBI taxonomy): domain Eukaryota; kingdom Metazoa; phylum Arthropoda; class Insecta; order Orthoptera; family Tettigoniidae; genus Meconema; species Meconema thalassinum. The sequence continues at coordinate 416,103,441 of OX336393.1, forward strand.
GTCGCGATCGACTCCGTGTATACTATAGGCACCATACACAACATGAAGTTGCAGTTGGTAGCTGGCAGTCGAGAATGTTATCCTTGACTGCCAACTACCCGACTGCAGCAATGTAATAGCCAATCAGAGCAGATCAGAAACTGACGTCACGTTGTTGTTCTGTGTCGTGTACGAATGATATAGAACTAAGTGAAGTAACTTCGCAACCCGTTAATTTATAGGCTAATCTTAAATACACGGTATAACAAAATAATCCATCTCCAAATCATCCATATTGCAAGTTTTGAGATTATCAACAACGCCTCTGTGCACAAGGAATAAACGAATGTTACTGTATTATTACTCCTAGCAGTCGTTAAGACTGGGTTCACTAACTGGCCGGTATAGAGCGCTGCTCGAATCTATAGTTTCTGCATAGTACAACTGAAGGCTGGAAGATGTCACTCCAGTGGAGAATGTCGTTTTTTTAAATATATAATTTCCATTGCAAAAAGCACCATATAAAGCTTTATTTTATAACGTCTCAGTACTCAAGAAACAATAAATATAAAAACTAGTCGTGATATCTAGTTGTGAAATATCGAACAATATAATCCTAACAGAGCGAGTGCATTCTAGCGGCCAGAAGAAGAAACTTTTCAATAAAATCTGTTACCTTTTTGTCAGCTAGATGTCTCGATTAAATCTGCTGGCGAATTATGTTTTAATTAAGTATATGTTTTGCACCGTAATATGCACAATATAACGCTTAATTTTAAAACGTCTGAGTCATTACAAAGCAACAAATATGTAAAATGTCAAGCAAAAAACGTATCTCTGATGGGGTTTGAACCATAGGCATATGAATGACAGACTAACGCTCTACCACTGAGCTAATTGTGTCAACGAATATCGTCCTATATAAAATGACTTACATAGAACTTGTTAGCAAATAATGATTTATACTAAACGATTTCATCACTGAAGTATATTATTTATATATAAAGCATTTCATACAAAGTTTATTTATTTTGTTTCAGTACGCTATATTGCATACAATACTCAAATTAGTGAAATATAAGTCAGGCACAAGATATCCGCTGCCATCTTGTCTTATTAATGAATCAGCTGAGCTTTTTAAAATCACGTCTGCACTATAGTATTACAAAATAAACTTTTAATTTCGTACGTGCCTCTTCCTTTAGAACAGTTAAAACGATTCTCGGCTCGATAATCGGAACTGGTGGGTCCCATGATATGGATTATAAAGTTTGCATAATTCGCACGGCCGCCATCCTGAAATGGTATGGCGGACGACCTTGTAGTTTGGTCACAAGACGCATCCTATACGAAGGTATGTTGTTACCAAATTTGGTAGAGATTGGATGATTTGGTTAGTCGTTATTTGATTTTACGTTTTGAACGTTTGAGTGGCCGCCATTCAGTTTTAGTAAAGATGGCGGCGATATAAAACATGACACTGAGGTGTCCTTTGCTAGTGCTACCTTTGTACCAAATTTCGTTCAATTCGCATTCACCGTGTTCGAATTGATAGGGGGGGACAGACATTCAGAGTACACACACTCACACACACACACACACAGACTCACACACACACATACACACACACACACAGACTCACACACACACATACACACACACAGACAGACACACTTTTTTCGCCCTGTGTTGATCTCATAAGTCTACTTTCATTTTTTGCAAAAATCGAAAGTAGGCTAAAAATCCTTTTGAGGACTCCAATAGATGCCTAGAATTTTGATAGAATTACTTTCTTGAAGAAGCTCTACTGAGTCGTTATAGACTGAAGTTAATGGAAATTTAGAAAGAAATTCTTCCGAATTAGAGTTCCACTTGCACAAGGAAAATCCGCCTCCCAAAAGCAAAGCCGTCAAATCTTTAGAGACTTGCAGTGCTTCAGATACTGACTCAAACGAATGAAGAAAATCGTCAACGTAAAATGATGATTTTAACACTTCAGAAGCCTTAGGAGAATACAACGGGCCATCCTGTTCAGCAAGTAATTTCAACGTACGTATGGCTAAAAAAGCAGAAGGCTTTAGTCCATAGGATAATGTTTTTAGCCGAAAAATCTTGACGGGTTTAGTAGGCTCGTCGCGCCAAAGAATTCTCTGAAGGTCGCGCTGTTGTTGATCGACCAAAATCTGTCTATACATTTGCTTGATATCAGATATCACTGCGATAGGGAACAAGCGAAAATTCATCAAAACAGAAGAAATGTCAGATTGAATTGGAGGGCCTGATAATAATGTGTCATTCAGAGAAGTTCCATTGGCATCCAATGCAGAGCCATTAAATACCACTCTTATGTTTTCCTTTAAAATCTCATTCTTCCAAACTGGATGATGATTGAGGTAAATGACTTCAGATGGGGTATAAGAAGCATCATCTTTCTTGGTAACAACCTCCATATGATCGAGTGCCTCATATTCCTCCATAAATGTGGAGTATTGAGTTTTAACAACAGGGTCACGTTTAAATTTGCTTTCCACAGCATAGAGTGCTCTAAGAGCCCTAGGGTGTGTTTCAAATAAAAGAGGTGGATTATCCACTCGGGGCATTGTTACGACAAATCTACCCTCTGAATTGCGTTTGGTCGTTTCGCGAAGCAGTTTTTCACACATTTCATTTTCAACCGAGGAAGGTGAAACTGAATCTATAGTTTCGATTTTCCAAAATCTTTCTAAGTTGTAATCGAGACTTGTATTAACAAAATGACATTGAGAGAAATTTTGAAATGACTTACGAGGGACTTGACCCGTTACTAACCAACCTAGCTTGGTATGATGAGCAAACACTCCTGGTGATATTTTAACCTTAGAGCTAAGGAGAGATTGCCAAAATACTTGGGCACTGAGAAGTATGTCTACCGGAGCGCTCGTATTAAATGTTGGATCTGCCAACTGAATGTTATGAGGAAATTGCCAATTTCTAATTTCAAAAGAATTACTAGGGGTATTACTGCCAATAGTATCAATGGCAAGACAATTCAACTGAAATGTTGTGTTACAATTCACAGCATCTTTGATGTGAACACGAACAAAATGCAAAGATTTAACATTGCTATTGTTAATACCGGTAACCTGAATTAATGTAGGTTGCTTGGGAAGACCAAGTTTCTTAATGAGACGCTCACTTATGAAGTCATGGGTGGCGGCATTATCCAATAAGGCACGTGCTTCAAGCCATCTACCAGAGGAATCTTGAACTTTTAATAACACGGTTGATAGTAGCACCTGGGAACTACGAATTGAGCTAGAGCTCTGAGTATAAGATTGCGCATTGGCTCCTGGGGATATATCTTTAGAACATCCAGGGGAAGGAGCCTGACGTGGCTTTTCAAACCTATGAAGCAAGGTATGATGTTGAGCCTTGCAATGGGAGCAAGTATTTTTAGATAAGCAATCAGGCACCATATGCCTAGTTGACAGACAGTTGTAGCAATATCTTTTTTGAGCTATTAATTTGCGTCTTTCGTCGGTAGAAAGGGCTTTAAAGGCAACGCAGGAATATAACCTGTGAGGTGCTTTACAGAGAATACAATCTGTTGAATTATGTTGAACAGTAAAGACAGCAGATTTGTTTATTTTAGCACCGACTGGCTTCACAACATTAGATTTGTTATCTGCACTTCCTGACATATGACAGGCTACAGCTCACAAAACCTGACATCTATTATTTATAAACGTAAGCAACGAATCATAGGTATATGAAGTGTCATTTGTTAGTTCCCTCTCCCATGCCTTTAAGGTTGATGAATCAAATTTAGAAGTAACCAAGTGAATTAAGAATAGATCACAATGCTCGACCGGTTGATTCAACCGTGCCAATGCTCTGACATGTAGTTGGACCATGTCACTTAAGGCTCGCAGTGTTGACAAGCTGTCAGCTCGCAAGGTGGGCAGGCTAAATAAGGCTTGAATATGCCTTTGTAAACATAATTTTTCATTGCCATAACGGCCTTTAAGAAGCTCTATAGCAATGTTATAGTTTTCTCCTGTTAAGGGGAGTTCTCTTATAAGTTGAAGGGGTGGTCCCTGCAAAATGGATTTTAAGTAATGAAATTTCTGAATTTCTGGAAGTGTGGCATTATCAGGTACTAATGAACTGAACAATTCAAAGAATGATTGCCACATCTCTTCCTTTCCTGAAAAATGCGGAATTTCAATTTTAGGTAGCAATGGTTTGATACCATTCCCATGGTCGCTAATTCTTCCTTGAGTTTCCTCTACCTTCAACGCCAGGGTCAAAGTTCTAACTAATGCCACAGCCTGAGCGTGTGTATCAAAGTAATTACTCTCTACTTCTTCCCTATCTGATTGATGTTCTGGATTTTTGATTTCAATTTCAAGTTGCACGAGATCATATTTCTCGTACGCCTGTTCAAAAGCTTTTAAACGCCGAGATATAATATCAAGGTTTTGTTCCTCTTTCGGTAGAGTAGCTAAATATTTTTGAAAACGGGTGAGTTGACCTTTGTAGGCCGCCCGAGAGTTTAACAGTTTATCATCTATTATTGCTGGCATGGCTGGAAAGTTGGAACAACTCACTCACCAAAGCTGCTTGTGGCACCAGACAGACCTGCTCTCCGGAAAGAAACCAGTTGTGTAATATGCTGGGATTGTTTCCGCCTTCCCGCAGATCTCCCGCGCTAGCCACGATATACTGAAATGTATAAGACAAATATTAGATTGCACCAGTTTTTTTTTTTTTTTTTAGAATATAATTTGTGGTCTCAGAATGAAGGTTCTGGGTTCGATCCCGGGTTTCGGCACCATGGAAAAGGTGTACCTTAATGGATGTGGTACATCTTAGGGGATTTCGATAGAATGAGGTTTCAGGAACAAGAGGTGATAACGAAGGACAGTGCGGGAAGAGACCAAAATGTTAAAACTTAGATTTTAATGATATTTATTTATTATAAAGCAAATATTGCAAGGAATGGATACTTTCAAAGAAATTGCCTTAAAATGACAATAAGAAACAGTAACAATTAAAAATTACTCGTTTCTCCAGGAAACGTAAATTGCTTGCAAGCTGTAGCTCCCTATAAAGGATTAAATACAAAATTACTGAATAAAAAGAGCATAATAAAATAACCTACAATAATAATTTAAATTCATCCCAGAGTAGAATTAAAACAAAGTACTCTTATTACGGAAAGAATCCGGGCAGAGTGTATGAAGTGAAAGGGTTACCACCTCTTCTGATGTGTGATACAGGAAGTATCAGATCTCCTTAAACATCTTCCGAAGGTAGGCCGGCTGCCGGAGGACATCAGTAGCTGGCGGTAATTTAGTGCGCCCGCTCGGGGCTTGTGCGAGGTCAGTCAGGCATACTCCAGGGTTCCGGGTTCGGAACTAGAGTTGATGATGGTAGATTCTCCTTATAAAAAGCGACCAGCATAGAGAGTCTCTTGGTAGTAACTCCCTCGGCTGGTGAAGTTATGTCCTTATAATCAAGACTTGCAGAGTAGATCCGTGTTGAAGATTTGGCCGAAGTGAAGGCCGATGAGTTTAGACTGCCCGGGCAGGCAGCCAGGTCCAGAAGAGAGATTTTGACGGCGGAGAAGGGCCTCCGGCTGCAAGAGGTACCCCGAGAGGGCAATAACCCCAGCAGGTACGTAGCGAGCAGTGGTGATCAGTGGAGAAGAGTGGACACTGTAGGCCGGTAGACCTAAGGTTATATAGCGGTAGTGACGTCAGCGCGCCGAACCTTCCAGTATGAAGGAGGGGTGAAAGAGCAGCCAATCAAAGCACAGCCCCATGCACATAGCGAGCGTTACCGCTGGGGAGAGCTCAGTACCTCGTGAGAAAATGTGACGGTATGGTGCGTCTAGAAAGACACTACAGAAAAAAGGTGAGTTGACATGAATATTACAGAAAAGCAATTAAACTGAAACACCAATACTAAACAAATCAGAACACCGCGTTCAGAATGCAATTAACGAAAATAAAAATAATGGGGCAGAAAAATTGAACGTGTGTTTCACACCGTAAGGGAAACATAGCCAACAAAAAACATTCGCAGAAGCGAACAACATCCGGCACTCCCTCAGCAGTTCCGTCGACAATTACGGCAGCGCTGACCTCCGTCCTGGCGGGAACGATGACGTCTTCTCTCAGCCTTACTCGTCGTGCGGTGATGGACTCGTGCGCAGGTTGCAAAGCAAGTTCCTCACCTCCGAAGTGCAGAGTGTTGGTACTCAGATCCAAGATGATGTTGTTCTGGTCCAGGAAGTCCAGTCCGATGATCACTTCATTTGATACGTTAGCCTCAAGCACTGGATGCTTTATCGACCGTCGACCAATGACGAACTCCAGTGATGCTTCGCCATGTACCGGTGCGGTCTCTCCGGTCGCGGTTATTAGCTGGAGGTTCCTTTGTGTGGGTTGAACTCTCCACTTCGGGATCACAGTGGGACTGACGATGGTCCTCGACGCTCCCGTGTCGATCAGCATGGGCCAGCTCACTCCGTTGACGACTCCGTCGACCATCAGGCTGCTATTGTCCCTCCGTAACTTCGTCACACGCACTTGGACTGCTGGGGCTTGACGGCTGTCACAAGCCAACCTTTGCCCCCAAGGCTGGCTAATACTCGTTTCCCTGGGCCGCGCGGTTTTCAGACGACTGATTTCCCGTCGGATACCCTCGGCGGCGGCGATCACCGCAGTCCTTGCTCAGGTGGCCTTTCTTACCGCAGGTCCAGCAGGTCGGTAGTCCTCTTCCGGGCCGCCTCTCCGGTTGCCTTCCGGTTGTGTCGTTGCTGGTGGTGCCGCGACTATCGAAGAAACGGCTTAGCGCCTCCATTAATTCGTCGGCCAGGGGCTTGGTCTCGTTGGTTTTTACTGGTTCGTCGACGTCCACTTGACGCACCCGCGCGTGCATTCTGGATGCCTGTTTTGCCGTCTCGAACTCAAGTGCGTGGCTCAGCGCATCTGCCAGGGTCTTATTGCGCGCGAGACGCAGCGCCTGTTGAGTGTCCGAGTCCCGTAGCCCGTCGGTGAACGTCTCTGTCGCTATCTGCTCCAGAAAGTGGGCCGGCGCTGTTGGGTAGGCGAGCCTTACGAGGCGTGCGATGTCCATCTCGAACTCCTGCAGGGTTTCCGCGTTCTTCTGTACCCGGGTCCGGAGCTGCATCTGATAGGCCTGCTGAAGATGGCTATCTCCATATCGGGACTCCATATGGGCGATCAGGGAAGCGTAGTCCTGGGATCCAGTCGGGATGGCCTGAAGGACGTTAAGGGCGTCACCTCTCCGCGCTACAATGAGAGCTGTAGCCTTTTCTGTGTTGTTCCAGTTATTTATGGAACAGGCCGCCTCGAATTGACGTAAGTAGGTGCTCCACGGGACCTTTCCGTCGAAGGTTGGGGGCGTCACTCTGCTATGTCCCGTTCCTGATATTCCCGGTGTAACGGTGGGCGGGCGTTGGCGCAGCTCGGCAACTTCCTCTCGTAGAGCGTTGAATTTCTCTTCCACCCCCGTCAGTGGGCGTTGGCGCAGCTCGGCAACTTCCTTTTGTAAGACGATGAATTTCTCCTTCACCCCCATCAGCGGGCGTTGGCGCAGCTCGGCAACTTCCACTTGTAAGGCGTCGAACTTCTTTTCCACTGCCGTGACTTCTTCACGCAGACCCAGTTCTAATTTCTTCAGGTCCTGTGTCAACTTATTCTGACCGTCTTCCATCTTCTTCTGGCCGTCCTCTATCCTCTTCAGGTCCTCCGCTAGATTCTTCTGGCCGTCTTCTAGTTTGGCAGTTAGGTCCTCGGCTAACTTCTTCTGGCCGTCCTCCATCTTCTTCTGGCCGTCCTCCATCTTCTTCAGGTCCTCCGCTAACTTAATTTGACCGTCTTCCATCTTCTTCTGGCCGTCTTCTAATTTGGCAGTTAGCTCCTTGGTTAAATTCTTCTGGCCGTCCTCCATCTTGGTTTCCATGCCATTTAACTTTTCTAGCAATGCTGCCAATTTCTCCTCCATTTTAGTTGTTTGTCTTGTAAAGGGCATGCACTCACAGGAAAATTAGAGAAAATGACCTGCTCGGGTTTTGAAACCAGGACCGTCAGGTGTTGTGCTTGAGTTCGTAATCCCACTTCTGATACCAGTTGTTACGTGCCACCCCCTAGTGGCACCTTTGTTAACTGGATTACGGTGGGTATAAAGCACAACACGAATTACTGCTTAAAGAAATAATTAATTTTATTGCAGCCAGAAAAATACACTACTCAACAGCAATCATTACCTTACTCCAGTTTCCTCACGTCGAGAATACTTTCCCTTTCACTTGTCAACAGACCACAGTTAATCCTCTTCGCTAATGAGTCCGGTCCCGTACGCTCGCTGGAAATAGCTGCACTAGGTCTGTCACTGTACTATACACTGTTTCACAAGCACCACAATCACTTCCTCGGTGTCAAAAGAATCAGCTTCACTAGGGGTATCGCAAGTCACCACACTTCTGTCGCTCAAGATAATCGCTCGCACTAGCTCGTAAAACACAACAACAACCACTGCTTGACAGGTCGCACTTATATAGCAGGCCGGTGACTCAATAAATGCTTCTAGATCCATCCAGGGTTCACGGCTTCTCGAGGTTTCCATCGCTGGTCCAGTCACGAATATTCTGGACTACCCCTTTGTCCTAGTAGCCCTGTTGCATAAGGCGCACGCAATACAGGAGGCAGGCCACAGCCCAGCCCTGGGGCAGTTGTGACTCATGCGGCGAGCGATGACACAAACTCACAGCCGTAACAATATGGTTGTAAAAAGTCAACTATGGTTAAACTGTAATATTACAGGCTACTACTTATCTGGTTGTCTTCCTCGCTGGAGCTACGGGCAGTTTCGTGTTCACTCTTACCTGACAAACTCCGGATGTTTGGTCTGAAGGATAGCATACAACGACATGTAGCTTTGATTTCATCAGATATGCTGTGAGGAATTGTCGACCATGCCATGTTGAAAATGCAGCATTCAGAGTCGGGAGCCCATATTGAACAGTCATTTTAAAAGTAGTTCCTAACCACCGTTAACATCTGTTTGATATTTCCCACATTTTTCCTGTGCCAATACCATGCTCTGACAGTTCAAAGTGCCAAGTTTCACCTGATGGCAAAACTTGGAACTAATTTCTTAATTTTCATAACTCGCTAGCACATTGTTTAATTAGCATATTAACGAGGTTTCAGACTTCTTCGATCATTACAGCCCGTGATGTGCCACAATGAACACCTTCAGTTTAATTCTAATCACCGGTAGTTCTCACTAGTTAGTTACCACTAAAAATTATATATTTTTTTAGGAACTGTTTTTCCATTGGCAAATGAACATTGTATTATAAACGCTACATATAATACCACAATACTATTTTAGTGCCGAGCAACCGTATCATTTATTTCTACGTCAAGGAAATTCTTATCCGTATTTATTCTGGTTTGCTCCTCAGTTTAGGAGCTGCGACAAAGTGGTCATGTAGCCCCGTGTACTTTGGGTATATGTAGAAACTTATAATTGGTGTTAATTGTGTGTGTTATCTGTAATTCAGGTAGGCCTATTTATTTACTTATGTAGTGTATGGCTTTTAGTGCCATTCAGGTAAGGACTGCAGACGATCAATTTCAAGTAGTTCCTACATTTGCTACCAAATCCTACCGTCAACCACACCTAGCTGTGAACTTGGCTACTAGATACCACCGCAACCAACATTTGGCGGCGAACGTAGCACTTTAAGAGCCACAATCAAATCTAACCTAGAAATTACATGCCATAAATCTATGACATGGGCCAACCAGCTTTACTTCCGCTCAGTAGGAAGGCATACTGAGGGATTTTTAACGCTCTTAAATTATCCAACGACTTCGGCCGGGTTTGAACCCGCGATCTTGGGCATAAAAGCTCAGCATGCTACAAATAACGCCACCGAAGCCACCAGTATTTATTCTGTCCGGTGTTGTTATTTTGTTGGCAAGCCAAGTTGTTTCGAACTTGAAGGTGACTAGGTTAATACGCGTGTGATATATGGGCTATTTATTAAATACGAGGTTTGTTCGTACTGTAATAGAAGGAGCTATTGAATTAGAATTGGCGCTCCTTGCAGTTATTTTATTACAGTTGGTTATTTACTTATTGTTGTTTTAAGGAGTGGAATAGCGAGGTCATCTGCCCCTCTTAAAACAGATTAAATTACACATTTAGAATACAGTAAAATTTAGATGTAGAAGCCTAAATAGGAAGATCACCTGAATAATAATACACAAAATAAAACTAATAATAATAATAATAAAAAATATACGGAAAAAATTGAAAAAAAAAGTAACTTTGAGCAAACATAGTCTACACTTGAAAATTTAGATTGCTGGCCCTAGCCCACTCTCACTTATAAAGCGGATGACGAGATCAGCAGCCACCACGTCATCGGCTAATGTAAGTTTGAAAGGAAGATTGTTTTTTTACGTGACCGTTAATCGCGAGATCATAAGCCACGGGACCTCCTTTTTACTTGGAATCCGAACCACAGTACATGGCATTTCACTTTGAAAATCTCAAATGCATTGACCGGGAATCGAACCCGGTTTGTAATGTGAGTTTGAGAGTCATCTGCAAACCGAGGTTTCTTCGTAGATCAGCAAGATCTACACACTCGGTTAAAATGTGAGACACGGTGAATACGGCTCCATAGGTTCAAATGTCTTCTATTCTCATTAGGTAAGAGTGGGTGGATCTTACATGAACTATCCTTAGCCTACCCAAAATGACGGACTCCCACCATGACCGGAAAGAGCTCCACCACACGCGAGTAGTTCACTTGATCGCTTTCAGTTTACTGGGCATTGGGTCAGCTAGCCACTGACTCTCCCAGAAAGCCACTAGGCCTACTTGTCGCCGTAACTGACGTGAGTTCCTGAAGCTAACGCAGTAAGTCGGAGGTCTTTATGGTCTATATCCCCACCAGCAATAAGAGTCCATTATACTGTTACGTGCCACCCCCTAGTGGCACTTTTGTTAACTGGATTACGGTGGTCGAAAGCACAAACACAATTGTTCCTTTAACGAAATATAATTTTATTGCAGCCCACAAACATACACAGTGCACACACACACACACACACACTGAGTCTAACTTCAGAAAACACTACTGGTCACTATTAGTTTCCACATTTACCCTCACACCACTGTCCTCGCTATTTATGTTCTCTCTGTCCGTGAGGCGTTACAGTGTTCCAGCTTACACTCACACGTACAGTCTACACAGGTTCTCTACAGCCTTGCCCCTGCCACTTTACTTACTTCCAGAGTCCACTTGCTGCTCCTTGTGCACTCTTGCTCGTCCCGTGTCGATCCCACGACCACGTATTCCACGAAGCACCACGACACCTCCAAGCACTCACAGTCCTGACTCAAAGTTGCGCCCTGGCAGGAAGGCTTCCACACTGTTACCGTAGACGTCCAGTAATAATCGCTGTACTGCTCCGTACGCACTCACTCGACAACACTTCAGTACACACTAGCACTGACCAATACTGTCCAATACACTCCAATACACTGCCTCCTCGCCGCGACTCGCTGGTTTATATCGGATCAGTCCCAGGCCTGGAAAGTTCGAAATGTCACAACCCATTGCCGCATTGAGTCTGTTCTGGTTGGTTCCACATCCAGAATTTTCGCGTCTTCTCTGGCCGGGTCGCACTGACCCACAGGTCCTTTGTTAATGTATGGCCGTGGGAGGAACCGAGAGGGTGTGGGTACTCTCTCCCTTCCCCTGCGGGGTTTGTCCAAGGCCACTAGACTGTCACACTGCCCCTCCCCCCGGGAGCCTCCTGCCGGCCCGCGGCAATACGCAACAATACTCGTAAATCCTTGCTAGTATGTTATATTTTGTTGAAAGTGAGAATAAAATTCAATTAACATGTGGTGCAACGACATTCTGTTTAATTTAACAACACCTAAGCGACAAATCAATAATCTCGAAGGATGAATGTTGACCTGCATAATGAAGTAGCCTACTTATAATTACGATATCCAATTGGTTTTTATTTCCAAATAGCTTTTCCTTTGTAAGATCTCTGACGAAACTTGCCTTGGCGAAGTTGTTAGCTTTTGAGATTTCCATATTAAATTGTTCTAAGAAGAGATTATAAAAGAATTAAACACTGAGACCGGAATGCAAGTCGTGATTTAAGCATATTATAGTCTCATGTGAAATCGGGAAGCCTGCACTTACAAGCCAGAACATCTAGAATTTATTTGTCGGTATCTTTGATCCGTGAGGGGATGAATAGGTACGTGCCTCAGCCGAAATTTCGCCCTATTAAGCCATAAAACCAAAACCTAGGGATGGCACTGAACTCGAATTCAGTCCAGCTTAGGACTTTTGACCGAGCCGAGGTTCGAACGACTTGTGCACCATTGGAAGGAAAAATTGGAAATTTGAAATTAAAATAATTTAATAAATATATATGTATTATGGGATGCAAATGATGCATAATGAAGGTATTGCGGAGAAATATGAAGCATTTTGAGAAATTTATTATTTGGAAATATTCTGGTGAATGAGATTTTAACTAAGGAAGAGCTCGATCATTCGAAGCTGGATTTTGTACAAAGCTTCATGTTTGGCACGAGAAAACCAGTCTGGTTAGCAAGGATATCATAACAAAGCAATGCACACGACCCGTGGAGAAGAGGCTAGACCCAGGAGCCTTTTTCAGGATATTTCAACAGCCAATCAATTAATAGAACATAATTTTTGTGGGAATCGCTTTTATATAAATTTGGCAGATATTAAGAGAAATAAGCACATCGACAAGTGTAAAATGCAAAATGAAATTTATTTGGTCGAAAAGAAATATAAATTAATGTATAATAGAGCGAATATGAGTATATTTCTATTAATATACAAGTGTTGGAGCCTAGCGAAGCGAAGCCAGGACTGACACGCGCCACGAAGTAGAAGCGTGGCTGAACACTCTCTCATAGCGACTGGCCACGAGCAGACGCGTTTCACGCTCGCGCACAACAAAGGAGCAGTTTTGGCACACAGCATAAGCCCGGACGATAAGCACCGTTGTACCATCGAACAACCAAGGCATCGCCGAGGAAGATGGAAAGAGAAGCCGGCGAAAAGCATTTACATTATTGGAGAGAACAGCGAGTATAAAAGCATTACAATTTTAGAACGAGACTTCGCCTAGAAGCAGAACTTCACGCAGAGGCAATAACTAAGAGCATTATCTACAGAAAGCAACGATATTGCTGCAACTATTTCAAATATAAATATACAGCAGTATTTCATCACAAGCTATATCATAGTCTACTCAGGGTGGTCCAACCTTTAGTTACCCGAGGGCCAATCAAACTTTAGTATACGAATGTGAGGGCCAGAGATATTTCAGAAAGAAAACGTATTACAAATTTTACTCAAAAACATGTATTAAAGTTTATATTAAAAGAAGTTTAATATGACTAATTTAATATACCACTTCATTTTACAGTCGAAAAATCAATGTGATGATTGTCACTGCTTTCCTGATACAAGTGTAGCAATGTCCACTGTAAGTTCAGTAAGGCAAAGTCTCAGGCTCGATTCCAATGAAGCACTTTCAATTCAATTTCTCGTTTTTGATTTAATTTGTTTGAGAGCGGGAAAAGCACCTTCCCACACAGATCTACTGCCAAACAGCGATAATACTTGCAGAGAGAATTTAAGCAGTTTAGGAAAACGTTCTTTAGAAATCATTCTTCAGAAATTTTCAGGGATATCACACTTTTTAGTCTGGTAGAATGGGTCTGCCTGAAGATCACAAATTTCCATATGAAGGCCACAGGGCACCTCACTTACTTCAATATCCATGGGGTTGTTGAACAGTGCAAGTTTTGATTTTAGGGAGTCAAAATCCTGGAATCTGTTCTGGAACTCTTTCTTGATATCTATTATTATTATTTCATGAAACATACTAAAATTTATGTCACTTATTTCTTCTTTCAACTGCTGACAAGATGGGAAGTGTGCCATATTATTTGCCTTCAATGCAATTTGCATTACATAAAGCTTTTTGCAGAAGCCCTCTTTATGTCCATAAAGCTGGGAGATGTGTTGTTTTCTACCTCGTAGTTTCAGGTTTGATGCATTTAGATGGGATGTTTAATCTGCCAGAAAAGCAATATTATTTCTTCCAGTTTTTCTTTATATTCCTGCCCAATTTTTTCATTTTTGAGAAGTAAGAAGGGCAAGGGCCAACACAAATGAACAGGCGGGCCGCATGCGGCCCGAGGGCCGCGAGTTGGACCACACTGCAGTCTACATGATGGGAGAAATCATAAGTCGGGGAGGAGAAGCTTATTATACGTCTATTGAAGAAGAGATTATGGAGAACTAAGTAAAATGAAAGGAGGTTAATCTATACCATGGATTGGGAGGTCAGAGTGACTCGGAAATTCAAGGATCGACACAGCTACAACTACACACCAACTTGCAGCATTCAAATATGAATTTCTACACCACAAGCAAGATGTCCAACTTCACCAGGACGAGATGTCAACCCAGGACTGGTGGATCTACAATGGCTAGACCACTCTGCAGGACAGAGATAAGAAGAAGAAGACCATTTGCAGCCGATCGAACTGGGAATCGCAGTTTCCAGGCCGCTGGCCGAGAAAATGACGCATCTACCATTAGCAGCTCAGGCCGTGTTGGAGAACAGGTGGCAGGCCACGTGAGTAGGGGTCCACCGCAGCTGACGAACGAGCTTGGTAGTAACTGGTTTCGCTGGGAGACGAACGATGACAGCTTCGACGCAACATCTAGGACAGCTGACAGAGGTATTTCCTGGCTGTAGAAGACGTCTCAAGGTAGAACAACCGTTTGTTTCATGTCTTTAGATTTGCTGTAGTAGTAGAGGTCCATTTTTGGAGTGACCAACATCATTTGTAGTTATTCTTATCTTTATTATTCTTTGTCTTTTAATAGCTTAAATTTTAGAGTTTCATTGTAATTTTTGATACGTCTTCATGTGTCGTATGAGACGTTATTTAATTCATTTAACTTAGATTTGCGTTTCTTGTATTTTTATTCTGAAGGAAACGTTATTTGACCCTTACTTTTGAACGATACTCGTTTTATAAAGGAATGCTTCGATAAAACTAAGATAATTCGATAAAGCTAAGATAATTCGATAAAACTAAGATAAGTCGATAATGCTAAGATAACTTGAGGATGTAGAGATTAATCGATTAATCGATTACATTGTAATTTGGACAAGAGCGTAAATATTGACAAATTGTAAGAACATTTAAACAATATAATTGTTATCAACAATTTCTATGCGTAACAGCGAAAGTATTCATTGATGTGTCTATAATGCATTGTTATCAAGGAAAGCATAATTGTGAGATACTATAATATTATGTAACAAACATTACGATGTTCATATACATCTGATATATTTATTTATAACAATTGGAGTGTTATAAAATTCCTAGAGCGGAATACAACTTATTAGACAAGTAAATAGTCTTGAACTATTATATTACGAATATACACTATAAATTAGGATCATGGTATTGACAATTGAGGTCAAATTATGCCTATATTTATTAAAAATTAAAGTATAAACATTGCTTAACTGAGATGAATAGACCAAGAGATATGTTAGTCTACCTGCGGTCTTGTATGGTAAAAACAACTTAAATATGAATTGTTCATATATTATAACTTACACCAGAAGCGGGAGGATATGAATTTATTTTTATTAAGCACTAAAAGACGAGCGAACTACTAAGTAACATTGTTAACGTTTGGTAACGTGAAAGAACAAGTTTATTATGGACCATAGAGAACGAAAAGCGCTAATGAAAGGAATAAGAAGTACTTTGTGAATTGTATTAATGTGAACGAACATGTAATTGTTGTAATTTGATTCACGAGGTATAATAATTTAGACAGGAGGTGAGGGAGGTGAGTGTTAGGAGTGCATTCTGAACGGTAACATACTCTAGTGTAGTTATCTAGTAAAATCACTAATTCTTCTATAAGTGTATAGCAAGATGGGTTTTTCAAGGAAGTAATGCCGTGCGGAGTTGTGAAGTTAGTTAGTTAGTTAGTTAGTTAGTTATTGTTGTTTTAAGGGGCGGAACTACGAGGTCATCTGCCCCTGGAGTTGTGAAGATTGTTTATAAAGAGGAAAGGAAGGATGTATGACATGTTTAGAGCGTAGTAAGACGCCTTTGATAAGTATTGTTCACTGTATTGCGGAAGGAAGGAATATATTGCTATGTGGAGCAACAAATTGTTACAAGATGAGTGAAAGCGCTAACACAGAGGTTAATATTTGAATTGTTTATGTTTGAGAGTATTTGTAAATGATCCACGTAATGTATAAAGTCTTGTAGTAGTTCCGCATCGATCTTTACACTGTTGTTTTATTTATTGACACGACATTCCAAGCTGTATTTAACTTAATTGTTTGATACTCAGGCTTATTTATTATGACACACCAACAGAAGTACCTGAGAATTTTATCGTTGGTAGAAGCATTGTTGGAGAACTGTAATTGATGTAACAGAGACACTATGAAGCTGTCAGAGCGCGACTGACAGTGTTAATGGTAAATTTTGAACCCGTGTGAAGCACGAGATTTGTAAATAATGTAAATATTTAAAGCATATATTATTAAT
Source organism: Meconema thalassinum (assembly GCA_946902985.2). NCBI lineage: Eukaryota > Metazoa > Arthropoda > Insecta > Orthoptera > Tettigoniidae > Meconema > Meconema thalassinum. Next base: position 416,120,127 of record OX336393.1, read on the forward strand.
AACAATTTTATTAGAGTAGATAGTTACATTCTACGCACATCGTGTATAATGTAGGGTTTTGAATTGTTAACTTCATTTTTCATGAGTGAACAGCTGACTTATATCAGACCATTTTTAATAACACAGCCACAGGGTGACTGTAAAGTTATGTAAACATTTTATGAAACTTAATATCGTTACATTACTGTAACACGAATATTCAGATACACTTATTCTACAAATAGTAGATCTATTTGACGTGCGTGACAGCTAATTTTAACATGTTTATTTATTCATGGTGATAGGGATTATTTTATTTTATTTTCTGTATTTGTTTGGAAATAAATCCCAGGCACTAGTTTTTGTTTGCCTGTTCGTTTTTTATAAATCTGATCATCATTTCATTCTTGCGATCGACATGCGATAATACTGCGAATTAGTTACTAGAGTTCCAGTTAGTCTCAACGTTCACCGTTCACACCCGAGAGCCGAGATTCTCGTCCTAACATTTTGTGTTTAGGATAGTTTATTTCCATGTAGATGTGAAACTAATCGGTAGTGTTATTGCATGACCGGTATGCATCGAGGGTTCCCTAGTCATTATCCTAGTAGGGTAGCGTTGATCTACCTGGCCGGGTATCGACCTCCCTACAATCCTTTTCTATCTTTAAGGATATAGGCTGTGACTATGCGGGATTCGGGTGCAGCACGAACATAGTTGAACGAACTTCGAGGCCAAGGGAAACGCCGGTTGATGGTTAGCAAAAGAGAAAGCCTCTACCAGCAGTGTGCAAGTGAGCAGATGGCGATAAAGGAGAGGAGATATTGCGCCAGTTTCACTGTCACACTCCCTTCGTTCATCACGGCTGAGCATCGAACCTGGATCTCTTCCTACCGGGAGGTCACATCTTGGTCAAATGGACAAGCCAGTCAACATTCCCTCATCTATTTGGAAAAGTCGTAGCTATTCTTAGGAGGGACGTTTCATAACAAGATTGCCGTGAGGCAATAACCATCACAAAATTGGAGCGCGTGGATTCGAATATGGACATCATTGCTACTTCTACGGAAATTAGTGAAATATACATAAAAATATGGAGATACTGACAGCTTCCAGAAAGCAGTCTTGGATAAAGCATTGAAGAAGAAGGAAGATTAAGACGAAGCTGAAAACGGAGTAGAGAAGAAAATAGAAGACGAAATGATGAATGATATCGGATATGTTGGTACAGACAATGAAGATAAACTAAGTGATAATGTGTGGTCTTATGAACGATGATCTGTGACTTTAATAATATGTAATTAGTTGTATTCTTTTGGAAAGAAAACAGTTTGTCTTGTTTGGTTAGTTTCGAATATGTAACTGAGCCGCTGATGACTGGGTAGATTATTGGCTAAGGAATAACCCACCCACCAAGGGAAGATGATTAGGAAAAGGAGGTAGATTTTGGACTGGAGAAAAAGGATAGGAAAATAGGAGGAGAGTCCCACAAAAGTTATAAATTTAAACTTAAATGCACTTAGAGGCGGTTTCCGCTGAAAATCCGTTCTCTGATACCTAAAATGGGTAAGAGCTTGGTCTAAGCTGACGGGAAATACAGCTAGGACTTGGGCGGTTTGCAAGAGAGTGGCTTTAGTGTAATCCCTATCAAGCATGTATCTGCCTACTATGGGGAAGAGTGATGGTCTGGCAAGACTGAGAGTAACAGATTTATTATATGTCTGTTCCAAGAAATTCGTTTTTGCAAAGTAATTCGAAGAATGCCAATAATTTGAATCAGGTTTGGTAATTCCAGGTTTCGAAATTATGGAGTTTCTGAAAAGGCGACCAAGTGCTTCCAAGAAGGATAATAATAAAAAATTATACCTTGGGGAGTAATTTTGATAAATGAACCAATGGTTGCATTTGGAAATGGCTAAGCTTTTACTCAGCGAGGAGCCGGCTAAAAGTTTAGACAAAGAGAAACACTTATCTTTTAGAAAACTGACCATACGTTTTCGGAGAGGATCTCCACAAGCAGGTAGCTGGCGTAGCGAGCTTTACTTGCCTTACTGGCCAGTTAGAATTAGCTATTAAAGCTAAAAGAAACTTTAATGAGATTACCACTAAGGGTTCTTGCTCAAATGCAACGAGTGGTGAAAGCCCTATTGATGTATTTAATGGCATTTAGTAGGGAGAGCCAAGGAAGACAGGATTTTGCCTAACCGTTGTATTTGCGAAATTATAAATCCAAAAACAAATATTTAATTTATTTAACAATTCAAAAAGGTTTATAACTTTAACAAATATATATTTTTCTGACAAATATGGATCATTTAAATTTTTTAACAATGGGGTCGCAGACCTCCTAACATTTAGAGATTGCTCCAGGCAAATAACAATTTATGAGGTTTCAAACCTTATATATGTTCTAAAATCTTTATAAGATTTTTTAAGAAAGGACAAATGAAGTAATTAAAGTTTAAACATTAAATCGAGTACAAAGAGTGTACTTTAAGAAATTCTTGAGAGAATGTTCTAGAGAGAATAACAACTTCGAAAATAACAATAAGAAAACCATGAAGAATAAGATAGAAGTTCCTACAACTTCCTATATTTAAGCAGAATCACTTTATAACAATTATACAAAAGAGGGCAGGTCACTTACGGTGAAACCTGAAGAAAAAGGTCAAAAGGAAGGTTCTAGACTTCCTATGTTTAAATAGGAATCACGAGCCAAAATGGGGCAGTTTCCATTTCGTGAGACCTAGAAATAACTCACTCAAGAGTTGAAAGTATTGTTTTCCCTGATTACGGGGAAGAAACAATGTAAGTTTGAACCATGTATAAAACACGTAGTTATACAGTAATTAATCAATGATAAACAAGCAAAATGGAAGGGCACTTCGTAGAGTGACACCTTATAGAATAGTTACAATTTTATTGATATGGTTTGTTAGTAGAAGGTTGAGGAAAGATAATTGGGATTTCGGATCAATGTTCATGGCCTTGTTTAATGTAAGCGGACGATCGCGACGCGGTAGAAAAGTAGAACAAGCACTAGTTTTCACTATAGTCTGTAAAATGGATGCAAAGTTCACTGTAAAAAACACGGAAGTTTATGGGAAAGAAAGTTATTGCAATAATGAAGAGAACTGGTTTCACTAGGTAGGCGAGAATCTATTTCTTGAGAAGATTGTGAATTACAATTAAATACGCCATAGAACATTCCAACGGTGTACGAAAGTTTGCTATTGCAGTAATTTATAAGGAAGATTCCTCATTTTAAAAAGTATTTTCACAAGTGAGTGAAAAATACCTAACGGCAAGACTCGCAGATAGAGTACAGGATCTGGAAGGTTCCAGAACGATCTTTATAGAAGTATGGGGTCAAAGTTAATCCAGCGGAGGAACTTGCTTTGTAATTTATAGACAGCGGGTATTAGATAATATCCCACGTGGTGAGAAGATTTCTCATTTAGCAAGGATAAGAAATGCTGCTTTTCACCAAGATTGGCTTGATTAGACAAAAGCCCAACATGGAAAATCCCGCGAAGGAGGATTTTTGCCCCAAAATAAGTAATTTCACACTGCCTATAAAAGATCGTTAAAAGTATGTAGTCGATACAATCATGAAGATGAGGTTAAAACTTGAAGCAGGTACTTATCTTTGTTGCATGGCGAAGGTGAAATTCCCTTAACCGATACTAGTGTGCCAACATGGCGTAGAACGTAGAGAGTGTCTCTTGGTTTGAGGAGACTAGCCCGAGATGAGCCTTAACTGACCGAGTCAACTGCCGACTTAGAAGTGAGACCTGCTCAGCGAAGCACAGAGGGTCCAAGGAAGGGAAACGAGTGGGGGTAGGAAACAAAAGGAATACATATAAACATAGCCAACATTACAACAAGAAATTGATCTTCTCTTGCTGAGCCGGTCTTCAAAGAGTTGATAACAGATGATACTAGCGCAGCATGGTGAGTAAAAAAGTAGACGTAGTTCTCTTGCTCATGGAGATAATAGCTGGCGATGGAAACGAGATCTGGTGGCCAGAAGGAAAAAGAAGTCCTCTTGCACCAGGAAAAATTGAGGAGCTTCAGAGATTCGCTGCGAGATGACGCTAGGTGGGTCATAGAAGATATATATCTAGAACAGACTCATAAAAGATATAAGCGACATGATAACCAAAGAGAAAATAGAAGATCACTGTTGGTGTTTGACAAAGAGGAAGGAATGAACATGCAAAGAACATTAAATTTGATAACTCTCTTACCGTGTATTCCAAGAATACACCAATGACTGCCGTTATATAGAGTGAATCTTAACATTTAGATGGTGTGGTTATATTTTTTGTTATCGGGTCTGCTTGGTTTCTATTGCTTTGGTTTTAGCTACCTTGTAACTTTTCAATCTTTGAAATTTAATTGTAACATTATTATTATTATTGGCTTTGTAGAATTTGGATGGCTGAAGAGCATGTTCTGTTTTTTCCCTTTTTTTTCTTGTAAAGTGAATTTACTAACACAGAAACCTTCCCTGAAATGTACACAACTTCTCACCCAAGTTTAATCGCTATCAGACGAATAGTATATGAACGCAAACGGGACTTTGTTGAAACGCTTCGCGCATCGTCGCTCATTTGTTGAATCTACTCGTGCGCTACCTATCATGACATGGATTTACTAAGACAGAAACCTTGCCTGTAGTGTACACAACCTCTCACCCAAGTTTCATCGCTATGGGACGAATTGTTTGTGAACGCATACAGGACTTTGTTGAAACGCTTCGCGCGTCGTAGTCGCTCATTTGTTGAATCTACTCGTGCGCTACCAATTGATAAGTGGATTTACTAAGCCAGAAACTTTCCCTGAAGTGTACACAACATCTCACCCAAGTTTCATCACTATCAGACGAATGGTATATGAACGCATACGGGACTTTATTAAAACGCTTCGCTCGTCGTCGCTCATTTGTTTAATTTACTCGTGCGCTACCTATTATAACATGGATTTACTAAGCCAGAAACCTTGCCTGTAGTGTACACAATCCTTCACCCAAGTTACATCGCTATCGGACGAATGGTATGTGAACGCATACAGGACTTTGTTGAAACGCTTCGGCCGTCGTCGCACATTAGTTGAATCTACTAGTGCACTACCTATTGTAAAAAGGATTTACTAAGTCAGAAACCTCTCCTGGAGTGTGCATAATAATACAACCAAAGTTTCATAGCAATCGGATGAATGGTATATGAACGCATACGGGACTTTGTTTAAGCGTGCCGTCACTCATTTGTTGAATCTACTCGTGCGCTACAACTTTCATATTTATTCGCCTTTTAAACCTTCTCGGGACTTCCTCAAATAATTCAAGACCAAAATTAGCCAAATCGGTCCAGCCGTTCTCGAGTTTTAGCGAGACTAACGAACAGCAATTCATTTATATATATATACAAGCTGACCCGGCAGACGTTGTCCTGCCAATCAAAGAAAGTGTTGTAACTTTGTTTCTTGAAGTGCTTTTGGTTAAACATTTTTTTTTCAATTTCTGTTAACTGCCTCTAAACTATCGTGAATTGAATTAACTAATTTAGAAACATTCGTTGGAGCGTGCACAACAACTCTCCAAAGTTTCATCGCAAACGGATAAATGGCTTTTAACGCATACGGGATTTGGTTTAAATGATTCGTGCGCTGTCACTCATTTGTTGAATCTACTCGTGCTCTTCCAACTGTGAAATGGATTTACTAAGTTAGAAAGCTTCACGTAAGTGTACACAACAATTCATCAAAGTTTCAATCGATGAATAGTATATGAACGCAATCAGGATTTTGTTGGAGCGCTTCGCGCGTCGTCACTCATTTGTTACATCTACTCGTGCGCTACCAATATTGTAAAATGGATTTACCAAGTTGAACATCTTCCCTGGCGTGTACACAACAACTCATCAAAGTTTCATCGGAATCGGATGAATGACATATGAACGCATAAGTGATTTTCTTTAAACGATTCGCGTGCCGTCACACATTTGTTGAATCTACTCATGCGCTACTTATTGTAAAATAGATTTACTAATCCTGAAACCTTCTCTGGCGTGTACTCAATGATTCACCAAGGTTTGATCGCAATCGGATGAATGATATATGACCGCATACGGGACATTGTGGAAACGATTCGCGCGCCGTCGCTCATTTGTTGAATCTACTCGTGCGAAACCTCCTGTGAAATGGATTTACTGAGTTAGAAACCCTCACGTAAGTGTACACAACATCTTACCCAAGTTTCATTGCAATCGGATGAATGGTATATGAACGCATACGGGACTTTGATTAAAAGTTCGCACGTCGTTGCTCATTTGTTGAATCTGCTCGTGAGCTACCTATTGTAAAATGGATTTACTAAGTTAGAAACCCTCACGTAAGTGTACACAACATCTCACGCAAGTTTCATCGCTATCGGACGAATGGTATTTGAACGAATACGGGGCTTTGTTGAAACGCTTCGCACGTCGCCGCTCATTTGTTGAATCTACTCGTGCGCAACCTGCTGTGAAATGGATTACTAAGTTAGAAGCCTTCACTTAAGTGTACACAACAACTCATCAAAGTTTCATCTCAATCTATGTATGGAATATAAACTTATACGGGATTTTGTTGAAACGCTTCGCGCGTCGTCACTCATTTGTTGAATCTAGTCGTGCGCTACCTAATGTGAAATTGATTTACTAAGCCAGAAGCCTTCCCTGGAGTGTACACAACATCTCACCCAAGTTTCATCGCTATCGGACGAATGGTATTTAAACGCATACGGAACCTTTTTGAAACGCTTCGCGCGTCGTCGCCCATTTGTTGAATCTATTCGTGCGCTATCTATTGTAAAATGGATTTAGTAAGCCAAACACCTTGCCTGGAGCTCACTCAACATATCACCCAAGTTTCATCGCAATCGGATGAATGGTATATGAACGCATACGGGACTTTGTAACGCTCTAACGTCCAGAGACAAACAGTAGAATTCGACATCACTGCCACCTTTGGTATAAAACACAACTTTCCGCCACGGACGGAGTGTATGTAATGGCGGTAGTTGCACAGGTTGCGACCAGGTGGCTCTAACGTGCAGAGACAAACCGTCCAAAGACATCAGTTTTCACCAAGGCCAAGGCCAATGGTTTCCATGACGACTGTTTTTGACTGTATATTGTGGTTCTAAAATTGTGTGTAAATTGTGGTTCTAAAATTGTGTTCATTCCACCTACCGGGTTAGATTGTGAATCTAAACCATACATGGACCCAGCCTAATATACATACCAAATTCCATCAAAATCGGTTCAGTCGTTTAGGAGGAGTTCGGTCACATACACACGTGTCGAAGAATTATATATATAAAGATAGATTGGGACTTTCATAACCTTAACAATTTTTAGGGGGGTTAAGTGGGGATTTTATGAAGCCTCCGTGGCTTAGGCGGCAGCACGCCGGCCTCTCACCGCTGGGTCCGCGGTTCAATCCCGGTCACTCCATGTGAGATCTGTGCTGGACAAAACGGAGGCAGAAAGGTTTTTGTCCGGGTACTCCAGTTTTCCCTGTCAAAAATTTCATTCCAGCAACACTCTCCACTATCATTTCATTTCATCTGTCATTCATTTCATCATTGCCCCAGAGGAGTGCGTCAAGCCTCGGCAGCCGGCACAGTTCATATCCTCGCCGCTAGATGGGGGCTTCATTCATTCCATTCCCTGACCCGGTCGGAGACTGGAAGCAGGCTGTGGATTTTCATTTCATTTAAGTGGGGATTTTACGGTGATGACCGACTCATTTTCGGTATTTGTCTTTCATAATAAATTGTCCCATAAGCATGGCTAAGCGAAATGTAGAGGTCCCATACCTTACTGATGAAGAAGTAATCTATGAGTTACTGTTGAGAAATTTGAATGTACCTGGAGACACATCTGATGCCCGGGAGTGTCTTAAGATGGGACTTGGTTTTCCGGTATCTTTGCCAAAGTTAACGGATTCAGCTTATCATTATGGTGAGTCCCATTTGTGTAAACTTATTCAAGATATAGTGAATGTAGTAGATATATGCTTTGCTGAATTTGCATGGACTCACTGTCAATTTGCCAAGTTGCGAGCTCGCATTATGTAAAAATTCAGACTTTCACGACTGGCGTTGAAATAGGAATCTCTCTTTCGCGGGCTTATAGGCCTCGAAACAGAGATACGCAATATGTATTTGTATACTCGTTGCGATGATTTACTAAATGTTTCTGGAAATCGACCAGTAACTCAGTTGAGAAAGGTAATTGAAGGTCAAATGAGACTGGTCAAATCCGAGGAAAGGTTGGATAATGCTAACACGTCGGTTGATGATCGAAATATAATTATGTCATCTCCTGGTCGTCATAATGCTGTAGTTAGTGCAAGCGTAAGTGGCTCTGCAAATTGCAGTAGTATAAATGGGGTTCCGGAAAATGGAGTAGATAATCTGGTTGCATCGCATGTTGAAAATGTGAACGTGGGAATCGCTGGGAGTAAAACGGATGATGAAGCGATAAATCTTAATCTTGGGCAGAAGTCTGTGCTATCGTTAGGGAGCAGTGAGAACCAACATATTGCTAGTGATACGGTTGAACAGATATGTCAGTTGACCGAGGGTAACAGGCATTTGGATTGCGTTCATAACTCTTTGAATCGAGTGGGAAATGATACCAGTAATAATTCCACTAGTGAAAGACTTGCACTAAATGCTGATCCAAAGTTTAATAGAACGACAGGTAATATAATAATATCGTATGGCCTCGGTGCCGGATGCAAGCTTTGTTATTTGACACCCAGAGGGTAGCTTGCATGTCGAATTTCGCTGTTCCTTGACTATGAAAGTCAAGGAGGTTAGATGTTAGATATCTAACCTCCTTGAACACTATAGCGCTTTCTAGTAGAGAAATGAGGAACTTTGTGTTGGCGGAAACTCCCGAGATTAATTTTGCCATTATGAACTCTATTCCGAGATCAGCTCTCGTACTGACCAGACGTCGCTGCGCTGAGCTCCTGCCACAAGCACCATATCAACCGCGTAACCGATGTAAACTGATGATCCACCTTCCGCCGAGACATCGTCACTGCATCGCTTTCATCGTATCCTTCCAGCAAACCTCTCCCTTCACACCCGCCTTCCAAGTTTAAACAACAATCACTCCTAACCAACCGTTACCATTGTTGCCTTTCCAACACCAAGATAAATACTTTACCCACCACTCTAAACCATCCAAATCAAGCAAATCCCATCAAACCGAGCACAAGCCAAGCTCTACTCCTTCCATCCAACCGCAGCAGCCAATAATTAATTAAATTATTAATTAATTATTTAATTTAATTCAAACCGGCTCGTCCACTGTCGCAGCCCATCTGCAATAACTGGTAACCTTGGACGACTGGTATTTTTCTTTCTTGGGCGAAGCCATCCACGAGCCACCAGGTCTACCACGGTATTTGACCTATTCCTCCTTTTCACCAATAACGCACATTACAGACACACCATGTACTCCACGGACTCAGGCCTCACTAGTCATGCCCCCATCCCTTCCTTCGATTTCAGCGAACACTTATTCTACTCTCACCCCAAGCTCGAGGCACCGGGGGCTACAATCATCTTGATGAAGCCATCACGGAATACAATGGGCCTCCGAGCTGCTGTCATAGAGGTTCTGAAACCAATATGGCAGTACATCACTGAAATCGAAGAATCATCAAACGGCTACATAATCATCACACCCACAAACAATAGACGTCTGGAGAGTATCAGGAAGGCCTTCTGGAGCCACCCTGGTCTCCCTCAGCACCTACTCATATCTCCCTTTCCCACTCAACACAAAGACAGTGAAGCTACAACAGAATCTTTCCACATTTCAACTCAAACCATCCCTCTTCCCCCTTCCATGCCTCCCACTCTCAAATTCTCCAAAAAACACAAACTAAAACACAAACCTCAGAAATTCCAATTCCTCCGCCTCTTCCTCCTACACTCAAGTACACGAAGTCGGTCCAAACTGCTACTTCTGAGCTCCTTCACGAGCATACTCAAACAGAGCCGGATGTAGTCGTGATATGGACTCAAACACACCTTGCTCACATCAGGCCCAAACGAAAGCACAAAAACACTCAGTTTACCAGCCCAAGCAGACACATCCTCAGAAACAAACAACTACCTATGCAGCCAACAATACAGCCAACAATCCAAGCACAGGTAGACCCTAATCAGGGGCGGTTCGACTTTGTACATCTAGGGGGGGGGGGGGGGTGAGAATTTAAAAAATGCCGACTGGCTGTTTTACATTGCCGACTATACGTTTAAAAACTGAGCAACGGGAGGGGAAGGGTGAGGGGGGGGGGGGGGTTGGGGGAGGCGGAAACGATACACAAGACAAATGTACTTAATTAATGGCTTTCATTTAAAATGTATTTTATTAGTTCCAGAATTTTGAAACGCTAAACTTGATAAATGAACAAAATAAGTGTTTAAATATTACAAGAATTTAAAAAATCTAGTTATTCTTTCTAAAACCCTACTCTACGATGTTTTAACAAGGACTTCTACTCCATTATCTCCGTAATTCCACTGTCGTCGATCTTATCTTTCGTTGAAAACAACATCATGGGGAAGTCTAAGCGGTCGTCACCCATCGATGTCCGCAAATGATTCTAAATAAGCTTCAACTTGCTGAAGGACCGTTCGGAAGAAGCAGAAGACTCTGGGGATGTTAAAATCAGTCGAACTACTTGTTAACCACACTGGATAATCCTCTTTAATTTAACAGCAACTTTTGCGATTTCTTTAAAAGATGAGCACTGTTTACTGGCATCAAGCTCAGCCAGCACAAGCTCTTCATCGTGAAAGATGATTTTCGAGTGTGATTGCTTTATACCCATAGATCGGACGCGCTCGATGGTGCAGTTTTTTCTATCAGCGGGTATCTTGAAAATTATGTGGAGTGGCTCTAGCAAAGAAATTAGTTTTGAGAGCTTGTCTTGCACGCTTGTAGTAAGTACATCCACATCCTTTCTGTAGAATGTAAGAAAAGAAATTTCTGCTGTCGTTTCAGCATGAGCGTCATACTTCTTTGCAAGTCGCCGGGTCCTGTGGTTCTATAAGAAGTCTTCCTCCGCATTAACTTGCATACTTTTCGCAATTGACGATGCGTTCATCTTGCCGTCGTCGTTGATATCTTCAAAGACTTCAAAGTGCTCTGAATCAGCTGCATCGCGTCTACTACATTCAGCTACTCCGCTTCTAAAAGCTCGGTTACGTTCTTAATTTTAAACAGGATGTTTTTGGTAAAGTACATGCCGCAGATAAAATCAAAGTAGATGCTTTTTGTGCAAGCCTGACGCAAAAGTTCGGGTTTTACTGTCAAATTCAGAATCGAATAAGGTTTCCATTGTTTCCAATGCTGTGACTATCTCTTCATAAGACGTAGAAACAGCTCTCATCGATTCAGCGCGCGCAGTCCACCTTGTTTTTGATAAATTCTTAAGTTGAAGTGAATTATCAATTTTATCCAGCTCTTTCTGCAAGCTTAAATGCCGTTTCGTGCTACCCGAAAAAAAAAAACCTACAATGCTTCAAGAACGTGAAAAAACTCTCAGATAAGTGCGCTAGCATTACAAGCTGTCTCTACGAAAATGTTTAACCTGTAAGCTTGGCATGGAACGTACGGAATGTATATTTTGCACTTCTCTGATAGCTTTTTCTGAGTGCCGTTGTATATGCCAGACACGTTACTATAGAGTGACCAGGTTGAAAAGAATGTTGCAACGCGCAAGCGCACCAAAGTAGGGGAGAGTGTTTCCAGCTCCCTTGCCACTCAACTGCTAGTCTTTCTTCTGCGCATGTGCGTCAGGTAGGGGAAGTGTCTCTCTCTCTCTCTTTCACGCTGCTACTTGCTTCGTTGTCCTAGTCGCTGGACCTTCCGAAGTCGTGTATGGAGGGGGAAGCTCTTCAGCAGCTACGTAATGCCAACCCTCGCCTCCAACAATCTTTTCTACCTGGTAACTCTATAGCAAAGTCGTACGATTGAAACGCTAGTTTATCGAGTGGAAGTAAAAGTTCTTCTGAATTTAAAATTAAAAATATTTTTTCAGCCAACTCCTCTCCAGTCTCTTTTGTTAAAACAGCGTCTATTTTAAAAAGACGCTCCACAGGACCGAGCTCTTCATCTTTTTCGACGACGCATCGGATATTCAACATGAGGAGGTCTTTATGTGACATATCGGGAGTAGTATCTGCTATAACTGAGAACATACCGGCGTTCTTGATCTCTTCTGCAGTGATTTCACGAGTTTTCCCTCCAAGTAGACGGATGAATTAATTTCGAGAGTCCTTGCTTATATACGTACCCTTGTGCTTCCGCGTATTCACTTCTTCCAACCACCTATTCATGACCGGACTATGCCGCGAAAGTAACTTCACAATTTGCGTGAAGTTTCCATTATCTTGAGTGATTCCATCCTCGTGACCTCGGAAAGCCCAATCTTGCCGACAAAGGGTTCTTGCAGTGTCAACAAGTATCTCGATAACTTTTTTGTGGAACTCCTTTTCTTGTTCTTCCTCAATTCTGATCGTCCGTAAATGTTTATCAAGGAGAACGTCTACGTGGCCTTTTGCATTGACAAAGTGGCACAAATCTGTCATAGCTGCTTGATGAGCTTCTGAAGTGAAGTTTTCTTGTAATTTGCCCTTTATCTTCTTTCCGTGACTTTTCCATTTGTGCCACTGACGTACTCCAGCGTGCGACCATTCTTCACTTGCGGATGCCCTTCCTCGTCCGTTTGGAAATAAGCCACAGGCAAAACAAAACACCGCCTCATTTTCAATGCTGTACTTCAACATGGGAAAATCCGTATACCAGGCCGGATTAAATCGATGCTGCTTATTTTCTGGTATGTCTGGATTTGCTGGGAATAGACTAAGTTTTGGCTGGAAGGCCCCAAGTGAAGTCAGGTACAGTCGTTCGTTTGCCGTGATAATTCTTTTCCGTTTTCCAGGATCGCGATTAACAGGTAAATCGCCCGCTTGAATGGGTACTGCGTCTGCACGCATGTTATTTTCCTCCTCTCTTGCTCGTTGAAGCAACTGACCGCTTTCATCGTGGATTCTCGATAAGCAGTCTTTATCATTTCTACCATAAAAAGTTTTGTGTTCGGAATAGCGTCTTCTTTTATTGTTTTCAAAATACCTTCAACTCTTTTGAAATGCGTTATTATCTCACTAACTTGGCCAGAAAAAACAATCCACGAAAATTCGCTACTACGCGGTGTAGGACTGTCACCATTACGACCGGCATCCGATGAAGTTCCAGCTGATCGTAACTTGCGAACGTCAGATGTGTTGGGGGATAGTGGTGGTTCAACGGTTCGCAATGAGCAACGGTGGTCAATGGCTCAACGGTACGCGATGGCTCAACGGTAGATGATGGCTAACGATGGGCGATGGCTCAACGGTTGTAAATGGCGCAACGGTGGCTCAACGGTAGACGATGGCTCAACGGTAGATTTTGATTTTAATTGTACCTTAGCTACCCGATGGGCATTAAGTTCAACCCTTTGAAGACGTCGAGCGTCGCAGGGGTGCTTTTCCGGATATTCGTTCCATCGACAAAGTTACTTAGACTTGTCTCCTCCACCCGCCCAGGTTTTCTTGTCACTGGGTTTTAAAACACTCCGTAAGTTTTATTCAAATAAAAAAGATGGTTTAAAATAGGACAAATACCCCCACAAAGGTAGACTTTTATGGATTTATTGGGCATTTTTCCTTGCTAACGCCATTAAACATAAACATGGCTGAAAATATGCATGTATTTATTGTATTATTATTACGTACGTTTCATGGGTACGCGATGCTCCGTGAAAATGTTCCGTGCCGGCGAAAACTCACGTCCCACTGCCACTGTATTTGCACCTAGTTATCACTGTAAAAGTTGCTGGTTCAGGAACGACTGCTTTCGCTCATTCTCAGTGACCACTGCACTGATCATATTGATCACTCCACCCCTTGAGGAACCTAGGGACCATAAAACTGTCAATTTTGTCACAATAGCGCAGATATGTGAGGACGCGCCGAGACAAGCGGTAGCAGATCATAGCATTCCTCCGACAACATCACAATGAGTTGGCTTGACCTGAAGTTATCAATGCGCTCACCAACACCTTTTGTCTACCCACATGGCACAGATGCTGGGCTCGCTTCGCTGTGAAGCTGAGTCGCTCTGCATAATGAACGCGGGATATTACTTCCACCCAGGAACGTGCCGATGAGTTCATTCCTTGTCCTAGGTCCCATATTGCTCATCTGTCATTCTTTCTTCAGTTTCCATACACAGAAACGAAATGGCAAGTGGCAGCCGGTGCACCGAGGACTGGAAGTGAAAGTTTTAAAATGGTTATTTTGCCGACTCTTCCTCTTGCCGCACTGGGCTATTGCCTGGCTGCACGAAATTATTGCTGCGTCCGTTTGTGTCGACTGTCCGTAAAAATTCCGACTGTCAGTATAATATATATTTTAAGAAATCGGACCAAATCGTATATGGCCATGCCCCATTTTGCTTTTTTAAATGCTGTTTCTGGAAATGTTACGACTTCCTCAGGATTTGCCGACTGCCGACTGACGTCGTATTTGCCGACTGAGAAAATAGCTGAGGGGGGTGAGACACCCCCCAACCCCCCCACTCGAACCGCCCCTGACCCTAATACAACACTAAACTCTTCCACCACCCTGACGGCCCCCTCTCCCTCAGAGAACGACGTCACTCCAGTAATCTCCACTCCCGCTAACACAGTAAATTCCTCCCCAAGCCCAAAAAGACAGAGGCCACGGCCTCCCCTTTCCAAACAACATACTACTCTCGTCGTTCAGTGTTTCAACTGCCAAAAATTGCACCACAACTCCGCGTGTTGCCCCCACAGGATCCGCTGCAACCGATGTGGGGATAATCATCACCATTCGGTCTGCAAGATCCCAAAAGACAAACCTAAGTGCGTCAACTGTGGCGGTGCGCACGCGGCCTCTTTTGGAGGTTGCCCCTACATTAAAACAGCTATTAGGCGAAAGCAGTTGGAACTCAGACAACGCTCACACACCAACATTCCCCCTCTCATGTCCCTCAATGTCCCCTCACCTACATTTAACACTAACTCAGCTCTCACTCAAATACTGCACTTCATTCAACACCTTGCTTCCACAACACTTTAAACACTTCCGTCAGTCTCCCCCCCCCCCCTCAATTAAACCATAATCCCTGACCCTGTGGCTCAATCTGCCCGGGAGGCAAGGTGTAACGCCAACCTACCCGGGGTGAGGGGCCGCGGGTCATGGGACCGCCATCCGTCTACAAATAAAATCACAAACAAAAATAACAATACCACACAACTGAGGCTTATTATTATTATTTTCTCTTAAACTTCAAACCTACTACAGGACTATTAATTTCACCTTCTATAAAACCAAACCTAACTAGAGGTCTGTCACTCTTTCTTAATCACTTATAATCAGTATTATAAAAATTGCACCCATTATTATTATTATTAACCTCGCTGAAGCGACCGCTGCCAGGCCATGACAAAGCGAACTGAGTATATTAACAACAACTAGTGCCGCCGCGGGTCGGATGGTCAATAGCCTTGCCGCTGACCCAAGTTCGAACCCGCAGCTCTTCAGGCACAGCAACAAGCTTTAGTACTCTCAACACCTAACGATAAAATCAAAGCAAAGTAAAATAAACCACTCGACTGCAAACTCCTAAGGACTAAATTCTCCTATTAAAGCATTATTCAGTAATGTTTTTAAGGGAGAAAATCTATAAATCATCAATCAAACTAAATTTACCAAATCAAAACTATTGCCAATTAATATTGGAGTGAAAGGAGCCCAATAGGGCACCAGACTCCTAGCATTTTTCTATCGCTATAGCGATAATTGACAGAAAGAGAGTACTACTATTATGAACTCGGCCTACTGAATTCAAATGGGTTCTTTGACATGCCCACATCGTATGACATGCGTGTCGTATTTTTGCCGCCTTTCAAAAATCACTTACCACGGCCAGGAGCGAACCTGCAATCTTGGGGTTAGTAGGCCGACACGATATCCACTCACCCACCGTGGCAAGCTACGACAGATAATGCTGTGATTAATAGGTCGTGTGCTAATTGTAATAGTATGATTACTCCTTCTGCCAATGTGAATGTGGTCCCGTCTAATATAAATGCCACTGCTGAAACTAGTTCTTGCAATTCGCAAATTGTTTATTCTGCTGTGGATCAGGATTTGCCAAATCATGATGTTGTCAAGGGGTATGTGAAAACGTGTAATGGTCATGTTGTATAATGAAGGGATCTTGGTGATGGTTCGATGTCGGGGAGCATGATTATGTATTGCGTCCCCCCAACTGGTGTCCACATGAAAGAAAATGTTAGCGCACCGGTTAATATTAGTGGATCAGGGATTAGTTCGACGTCAGGCAATTGTAGAACATTGTCATCCATTGGTAATATGCCCGGTCATTCTAATGCGTATTCTGGCTCCTTATTTTCTGGAGGTGAACATTGTTCGGTACGGAGTTCCAAAGGAACGGGCGTTGGATCGTTATAACTATCGATACTGAGGCTATGGCGGGTTTAACCGTGAATTCTCCCTTATTTAATGGTAATAAGTCCAATTATAAATCTTGTAATGTTTTTCCGTTTCTACGTGTGCGGGAACTTCTTATTTTTCTGTACCATCGAGTAATGTGTTCGAAAGTTACGAGGGAATGATGGACAGCAGATGTCTGCAAGGAGTCAAAACCTTACTTCACCTGGTAGGATTAATAATAATAACTCTGTTTTGCAAGGAGGTAGGGGTGAATCCTTGATTAGTAAGCATAATGTTGATTATTTATTTGACTTGGAGCAAAATGCTCAGGATATTATGGAACCTGTGAGTAATGATGGATCGCGGAATGGTAATTCAAATCGTTCAATATTTACGAAAACAAGATTCAGTAATGTGGGGCATCCTCTTTTGGATATTATTAATAAATTAAGAGGGATGCAGGTGGATACTGCTCGTGGAGTGATGGCATTTTTGAGAATGTTGGTGGAAGTACATGAGAACGCTAGGTTATTCAAGATACTGATATAGAAGTGTTCGAATTAGTATTTCCGGTAACATCTGAACCCTTAAGAAATGTTCTTATCGAAGCTAGTGGGAAGGGTATTAGCATGGAGAAATGTATAGCTGAAGTGTTGCGAGTTTTTGTGCCTACGAGATCCTTAGATTCAATGAGGGTTCTCTATTTATACCGAGCACAGGGCGCAGGTGAATCCCTAAATTCGTACATTGCGGATATTTCGAAGTTCGTTAAGGTTTTTTGGTTTACAATTATCGGAAGTGGAAAACGTATCACTAATCTTGACGGGGATTACACCCGAGTGTCGTTCGTACTTGAGTGTGGGACTTCGTCCGAATACGATTATAGAATTACGTGAAGCTGCCATTCAGGCAGAATCTGTTCGGTTGACTGATTACCATCGCTTAGTTTCTAATGCGCCTCCTGTTGTGGATAATCCGGTTCATCTTAATAGACCACAGGGTGGGTGGAGTAGAGATAACCATAATAGTTCGTTAAAATGCCGAATTTGTGGAGGGAGAAATCATGTAGAGAGTACGTGTTGGCGAAAAAAAAACAATGACTAGCGGAAAACGAGCATTGCAAGAAATATCCGGTCACTGAATCATTATGTGCGTTCGTGAACGAGATGATTAAGAGAATTCCTAGCAATGCTAAAGATGAGAATATTTGTTCCAAAATTTCCGTCAACAATCCACTACCTACTCCGTTAGTGGAGGTATCTTTAAATGCTTCGTATGTGACTGCGCTTCTGGATTCAGGTACCTCTGCTTCTTTAATTAGTGAATGTTGGTATCTGACCATGCAAACGATCTGTAAATTACCTACGTTGATTTCGGTTGGCGTTAATCTTATATCGGCTGATGGTTCCAAGTTGTGTGTGTTAGGTTTAGTGAAACTTAAGGTACGTGTTGAGTTTTTCACTTGGGAAATCTTCTTTTGGGTAGTAATGGGTTTGTCTTGCCCGCTTATTCTGGGAGCGAATTCTTTTGCCCACGCTGGTTTACAGTTGGATATGCAACATAAGGCATGTTGGTTCAAATTTTATCCTCATGTTAATTTAACTTCTTGTCATCTAAATCGCCTATTCATGATTGGTATTTGATAGTTTCGGAGAGGGAAATGTCGCTTGCTGGCATAGAAATTTAAAATGTTAGGTTATCTTCTAAATTGGTTAAAATAATTAATTTCATGAGGCTTTCTTTCGGTATGTCAATATGTGCGGCGTTGGAGCAACAACAGGACGGGCTCGTTCGGGAGCGTTGAATTATGGGATTAACTCTTGGTTCGACGCCTGTCTAGGGTATTGGTAGTCTTTACGATTCGTGCTTTCCTAGTATGGAATAGGGAAGTTACGATAACATGACGATCTTGAGCGTGTGTGTGTTTGAATTGCAACTATTCTGCTGTTTTCTGGTTCATGTTTTGTGTAGTAGTTTTGGTGTATGGTGTTTCAACGTCTCTTATTTATGTCCTACGGTTAATTAGGAAAAAATGTTTATCTTGGGTGGGGGGTGAGTGGATGTCTGCATATTCCTGTAACCTTGTGAGTACTTAGCATAAGGCGTGATGAGCCTGCTATCCCTCTGACGTTAAATTACCTACATAATTTTATCGTAATCTTCCATGAATAGTTTTCTCTACCTTGTTGTTTAAGTATGAACGGTCGTGTATGCATGAAATGCGTTCCTGGTCTTTTCACCTGTATTTCGGTACATGTCACCTTGTAAATTTGGTATTCATGGTTATATTTCGAAAATTGTACTTCTTGGAATTGTGAAATTGTGTCAAGATGAGACTACTTTGGTTGTTATTGGTACGGAGTTGTTGCCAGTTGTTGGAAAATTTGTTGAAGTTGTTCCTTTTGGATGTTCTTCGTTTCCACGATGAATTACTTTGGGGCAACTTAATGTGATACTTGTCAGTGATCGTTTATGGTCTACGGCTTTGCCTTGTTATCTGATCGTCCACTGTGGTTGTCTCGACCGAATGGAGTTGTGTCACAGGAGTGGAATTAGTGTAAACCTTGGGTGGACTCACGTAAATTGTATGATTTAGAGTTAGTTATTTTCGTTTTAAGGAGCGGAATTACAAGGTCATCTGCCACACTTAACACAAATTAAAGTACACAAATTTGGAATGGAATTTAAAATTTTGAGGTGGGTAGCTAAATTTGAAAAGACCGATCATTAATAAAACAAATTTAAATAAACATAATAATTATAAAAAATAAAGCAAAAATTACGGGAAAAATCATCATTCAAAAATGAACAAGTCGTTGAGTCAATGATCACTGGAAAATTTAGATTGCTGGCCCTAACCCACTCTCACTTATAACTCGGCTGACGAGATCAGCAGCCACCGCGTCATCGGCTAATATAAGTTTGAGTGTCATCTGCTAACCAAGGTTTATTCGTAAGTCAGCAAGATCCACACACTCGGTTAAAATGTGGGCAACGGTGAATACGGCTCCCTTTTCATTAGGTATGGGTGGGTGGATCTTGTATGACCTATCCTTAGCCTACACAAAATGACGGACTCCCTCCGTGACCAGAAGAGCTCCGCTCCACGCGAGTTCTTACCTTGATCGCTCTCAGTTTACTGGGCAGTGGGTCAGCTAGACACTGACTCTTCTAAAATGCCAGTAGCCTACTTGTCGGCGTAACTGATAGCAAATATCTGTAGCGGGTACCTCCATTGGCCGAGGTGGTAGTGATACTGCCTCATTTGCAGCTTGATCCGCTAACTCATTTCCCGCAATTCCCATGTGACTTGGAAGCCACAGAAAGGTGATTCGAGTGTCAGCGTGGCACAACCCGTCTAGTAGGTCGTGGTTTCGCTGCACTAGGGGTTTGGGGGGGGGGGGGGGGGAACATGTAGTAATTGACTGCAACGAACTCAAAGAGTCGGTACACACGAGAAAGTGGATACGTGCATCCTGTAGTGCATTCTGCAGAGCTTCATAGATGGCAACGAGCTCCGTAGTAAACAAACAACTGGCCTCAGGAAAAGAGATCTTGGAATTTGCACCATCAATAACGTAAGGATCTCCCACCTTCTCGTCCACCTTCGAACCATCCGTGTAGAGAATACCAGCGTCCGGAAATTGTTGAACTATGCTGTGGAACTGTCTCCGATAAACGGAGGCATCCGTGTTTACCTTAGGACCTCGGTGAAGATCTAACTGAATTTCCGGACGCGGGACTTGCCATGGAGGCACCTCGCTAGGTGTCCGGATCATACAGGGACCTACAGCCACTCCTATTTCAGTACACGAGCTATCAACTCTAATACCAACCGGCCGAGTGGCACGAGGCCGGTTGGCATACCCCTGGTGGTTTTGTGTACCGGAGAGAGCTCCATAGCTCGGATGTTATGCCGTTTGACGCATATTGGCAGCATATGCTAAAAGCATTGTTGATGCTGAGCTTCTATGCCCAAAAAGCCGTTGGATTTTTTAAGAGCGTTAAAAATCCCTCAGTATGCCTTCCTTCGGAGGGGAAGTAAAGCCGGCGGTCCCATGTCATAGATGTATGGCATATTAAAGAACCTTCCACTCATTACACCTGTGTGAAGCTAAATTGTGTAGGTTAAGAATGTAAACAACGCTCTTAGGATCCTACGTTCGTTGCCAAGAGCCAACTGCGGTGGCGTCTAGTAGCTAAGTTCTGAACTTGGCCTAGTAGTCGTTGACGGTGGCGTTTGGCGGCAAAAGTAGGAACTATTTGAAAAATTCAAAGTTGCAGACCTTACTTGAATTCAGAAACAGATACACACACTAATACAGCCATCACAGCTGGTCCGGAAGGAACCAGTAGCCAGTCTAACGCACCTATGGAGGATACTGTCCAGCATTTTCAAGGTTGCCGGCCTTGCTGACCGTATGCCGCAGAACCATAGTCTAGCAGGGACAGGACGAGGGCTTGGTAGAACCGTAACAGCACCGCACGGTCAGCCCCCCACATAGTGCCACTAAGAAACTTGAGCATGTTCAGTTTCCTGAGACACGCCGTTTTAAGTTGCCGTGTATGGTGCTGCCAGGCTAATTTGCTGTCAAAATGGACCCCCAGGAAGCGATAAGTGTCAACCAACGGCAACGCAGCATCCCTGAGATGTAGTTCAGGGGGTAAATGTAGCCTCCAGAACCGACAAAAATGGACGACGGTGGTTTTCGCTGCTGAAAAACGAAAACCCCGGTCGTGAGCCCACCTGTTTACACGGTTAATAGCTAGCTGCAATTGCCGTTCCACGATTGCCATATTTCCAGAGCTGTAAAATAGAGCTAAATCGTCTACATACGGCGATGGAACTACCGTGGGCCCGGCGGCGGCAACAATGCCGTTGATGGCAATCGCGAACAAGGTGACACTCAGCACAGAACCCTGAGGAACTCCGTTTTCTTGGTGATAATATTGCGATATTTTCCTACCGACTCTTACACGTAAGAGTCGGACGGACATGGAATTCGCAACGAAAGTCGGTAGGTATCCACGGAGTCCCCACTCGTGAAGGGTGGAAAGGATCCCGTAGCGCCATGTGGTACCGTAGGCTTTCTCGAGGTCAAAGAAAACCGTGACTACTATCGACCAAAATATTATGTGTACTCGAGTTTGAAGGTTGTTTGTGAAGTAACCAATAGACCTACATAAAATCCAATAACATCATCATTTTCGTCGTTCTATTTTACGGTCGTTCATGTAATTTTGGAATTTTTAATTTATATTTTAATATTTTTTATCGCAGTTGAAACACAAAAAGTGCCCGTTTTTAAGCGTGTTTCAACCATGCGTCAGATTTAAGAATTATTATCTCACAAACTCGTCATTAGATCGAATCCAAATTTTAACACAATATACATTAGAATGTTGCATAACTGGTTTCTTAATTTTAAAATTTTGTGTGTCAAAGAAAGAAAGTTGTTATCATTTATTTAAGGTAACTTTTTCTCGGCTTGGGGTGGTTTGAAAATGAAGTTATTGGTCGCGTTGTAATCCTTATGAATCAAAAAGGTATGCTGTATGATTGAGAAATACGTAAATTAATTCACTTATTTTATATCGGTTTGTATTTGTACGGGGAATTAAGACATGGTTCACCAGTTAGCCGCTCCGGTGAAAGCTGTACAGCGTTGCCAGTATGGGCTCCATCACGTGTCATGGCGCGTCTCGCTCGCAAGTGATGGGCTCCATATCAGCAACGCTGTATAGCATTTCCCGGAGTGGCTAGCTGGTGAACCATGTCTTAATTCTCCGTACAAATACAAACCGATATAAAATAAGTGAATTAATTTTCCTATTTCACAGTCATACAGCATAACTTTTTGATGTATAAGGATTACAACGCAACCAAGAACAACATTTTCCAACGACACGTTTATGATTTAGTCCATGCTGAAAGTTTAGTTTTGTAAAACACACATTTGCTGATTTAAATTTTTCTTGAAATCACTTTAATGAAAGTGCTTGGCCATGGCAATAGTGCATTCTCTTTCTGTTTGTATCCAAAAACATATAGGCCTACTACTACTACTACTACTACTGTAGGTAAGACTGTTTTACAAAATAACACCTATCTACTGCTGCATTAAAGAAAACACAAGTGTTAAAAAAATACAGTATACTATTTACCATTTGCTATATACATTAATTACCCCACCATCCTACCTTGCCGTGTTTGCTTTGGTTGAAAAATCAATGCTACCCACACACACACACACACACACACACACACACACACACACAAGCTTTCTCTCTCTCTCTATCATTCTATCTATAGTCATACATTCACACAACCATACCTGTCTTTGAAAACAAATACAACCACGCTATTTATCCTTGACATGCACACTTATCCCAAATAACTTTTAGTTATACATTTAACATTTACTATTACAAAAAAATGTTTCCACTATTTGCAATTACAAAAATGAATATTTACAAAATACTAAATCTACTAAAACTCAGCAATTCTTCTAGGTTTGTGCCGTGTCTTGTGTGGGGTTTCGCCTAGGACACCAAGCTAGGCTCATCGGCGGGCTCTTGGTGTCCCCGCCCGGACCCCCACAGGAGTGACGAACTGCGCGCCACCTCCCTTTATATACTAGGCGAAACCCCACACAAGACACGGCACAAACCTAGAAGAATTGCTGAGTTTTAATTCACCGGCCGTGAAAGCCAATATACCATCTTTTTGAAAGCCTTCATAGGGAGGTTAAGGCTGCTTGAACTTTTAGTTCTCGTAGTCAAGTGGTGCAGTTGCACCTTATATAAAGGAAGGTGGCGCGCAGTTCGTCACTCCTGTGGGGGTCCGGGCGGGGACACCAAGAGCCCGCCGATGAGCCTAGCTTGGTGTCCTAGGCGAAACCCCACACAAGACACGGCACAAACCTAGAAGAATTGCTGAGTTTTAATTCACCGGCCGTGAAAGCCAATATACCATCTTTTTGGAAGCCTTCATAGGGAGGTTAAGGCTGCTTGAACTTTTAGTTCTCGTAGTCAAGTGGTGCAGTTGCACCTTATATAGAGGGAGGTGGCGCGCAGTTCGTCACTCCTGTGGGGGTCCGGGCGGGGACACCAAGAGCCCGCCGATGAGCCTAGCTTGGTGTCCTAGGCGAAACCCCACACAAGACACGGCACTAACCTAGAAGAATTGCTGAGTTTTAATTCACCGGCCGTGAAAGCCAATATACTAAATCTACTGGTTACAAAAAAGCCATGTCTCTAAACAATAAAATATAGAAGTCACACCTCCACCTCGTGGTTATAACCCCATGGTAGGCTAATGCATAGGTCATTCATCTGCACTCATTTGCTATCCATCAAGGTAAAAGTGCATTTTCTCTGTTCCACAAGATACAAATTTGATTGCTGGATTGTATCCTGCACTGTTTATGCGATATAGCTTTGCCAGTTCATAAAACCGCTAGGTAGTTCTCTACATATAGCAATTTTACCACTGCTCTACCTACGCCTTTTGCTATTTGGCTTTCTTACAGTCTAGTGTGTGATAGACAGCATTAACTGTATATCAAACCCAGTTCACCTTTGTATTTGTAATCCAAGTAATAATTTGAAAAGACACAAATGTAATCAGTTTTAAACGTTATCTCTGTTTTGTTTTGTTTAATATGTTTATGACATGCATATTAACCTGAAATCGAACCCTGGTGAAAAGGCTAACAGCTTAACCACTACACCACCATGCTCTTGTTTCTTAGTTTGACTCGTTCTAGGCCTCAGACCTGGAAATCGAGTTAAGACCACCAGTACAAGAGCTAAAAGTGCTTAACACTACAGCACAAAATGGATAGCTGGTAACATTATACAACCGGAAATGATTATATTTCTGTTAGCAATGCATTTTGTCATCAGCCTACTGTCTGAGCACTGACAGCAACACAGTTTAGTTTAGAACAAGCGAGTGTGTGTGTATAGATTATTAGCCTCAAGTATTTAAAGCTTGTTGTGTGTAGCGACCATCTTGTCCCGGTAACCACTGAGCATTTCTTGTTGTGTTTTAGCTATCCTCTTTAACCAATCAATTAAAGATAGTCTACTCTTAATTCTTGAATCGATAAATCAGAGTTTGAGTACACCGTTCGTCATTTATTAACCCATACCTGCAACCTATACTCTCTCTATACTGCAGTTTGATCTGAAAAACAAGTTTCAATGGTAAAAGACTTGTCAGTCACCATACATGTAGCCTACACTAATTCTTTCTCTACCTAGCTATGTTTCATCACACATGGTAAACATCACACATGTTCGTATGCGATTATTAGTTTATAAAATCTTAGGTCGATGACCTTGATGTATTGGGTATTTTGGGTAAATTCATTGGCCATGGGAAAGGGTTGACCATTCTAAGTCCTATGACACCTCACATGTTGATATTCGATTATTAGTTTATAAAATATTAGGTCAATGACCTTGCTGTTTTGAATCTTTTGGGTAAATTCGTTGGTCATGAAAAAGGGTTGACCATCCTGAGTCCCATGACACCTCACTTGAGCCTCTCTGATTATTAGTTTATAAAATCATAGGTCAATGACCTTGCTGTTTTAGATCTTTTGGGTAAATTCGTTGGTCATGGAAAAGGGTTGACCATCCTGAGTCCTATGACACCTCACTTGACCCTCTCTGATTATTAGTTAGCAAGATATTAACAAAAGTGCAGTTAGGCCCTTTTGACATAAATAAATAATATATTCAAAAACAGAATGTCACCTCAAGTCCAACGACCTCTCATACAGGTCCCTAGCCTTATTGATTCATGAGATATTAAAAACCTAATGACCTATTAGTTTTGGATCTTTTGGTAATTTTTTCAACATGTATGGCGTTAGGCCCTTTGTGAATTATTTTTTGGAAAAAAATATCTACCACATTTGAAAGGGGGCGTTAGCCCGAGTCCTAGGACACCTTGTACACGTCTCTAGCGTTATTGGTTCGTGAGATATCGGCAAAAATCACAAAAAACACGTGTTTACCTCAAAATCGAGTTTCCAATTTTTTTTTATAATATAACGCATGGTCCATAGCAAAGAGGACGTCAGCCCGAGTCCTTGGACCCGTCGTACACGCCTCTAGCATGATTGGTTCTCGAAATATATCAAAACGTTTAAAATCACGGTTTTACCCCAAACCATTCTGTTTCCCTCATTCTCAGAAACTTTAACCTATTACCAAAATAAACAGGGTTTCGAGACAAGCCATTTGACACGTCATAGAACCAAATCCGACCATGCATTCGTGAAATATCGGAAAAAGTCTAAAATCACGGTTTTACCCCCAAAAAGCCTGTTTCCCTCATTCTCAAAACTTTAACCTATTAATAACATGTACAGGGCTTCGAGACAAGCGATTTGACACGTCACACGTCCAAATCCTACCTTGCGTTCGAGAGATATCGGCAAACTTCGTAGGAAAGTAGGCGACTATCTGGTTCTCTTCTCACCACCAAAACCCCTTCTTATCAATCATTTTTTTTCAAAGAGCTCGCCCTCTTACAAAAATCCCAAGTGCGCATGCGTAAAAAACAAAAACAAAAATGTTAATCCATAGCGGCATCTCGTAAAACGCATGCGCGATATGAGCAACAACGTTTAAGGTCATTTTAGCAGCGCACCCTATACATGTCGCATTTGAAATGAGACTTTCACTAAAAAAATTACAATTTCACCCCCTAGTTGGGATAAGTTTTATTTAGGGGTTGAAATGAGTGGTCCATTGGAAAGAGGACGTCAACCCGAGTCCAACGACACCTCATTTGTCAAAATCGGACCATGGGTTTGCGAGATATTAATTATTTAACATGGCTGAGAGGGAGTAATGGTAGGAGGGAAGCAGAACCGGCCTCACTCCCCTACTCGCATGGTTGAAACACGCTTAAAAGCGGGCACTTTTTGTGTTTCACTGTGATAAACAAATATTAAAATATAAATTAAAAATTCCAAACCTACATGAACTAACGTAAAATAGAACGGCGAAAATGATGATGTTATTGGATTTTATGTAGGTCTATTGGTTACGTCACAAACAACCTTCAAACTCGAGTGGACATAATTTTTTTGTCGACATTAGGTGCTGCTTTCGGAGAAATACCGCCTGTATGGCGCTCTCAAGTCGCACAAGATATTCGGTGGTGGACCTATGAGAGCCGAATCCATACTGGTACTCATACAAGAAACCTCTCTCCTCCAAGTACCACACCATCCGACGGTCCCCATATTCTCCAGCAGCTTACATGGCCATTTATCAGACAAATAGGCTTATAGCTGCTTACAAATTTGGGATCCTTTCCAGCCTAGGGAATCGGTAACACGATCCCCTCTCGTCATTGAGATGGAAACTCCCCTTCAATCCATATACGATTGAAGAGGATCAACAGTTATTTTATACTGGATTCGCACAAATGTTTTAACATTTGATTATGTATGTTATCCGGTCCAAGAGCCGTATCCCTGAACATAGTAAGCACGCAGCGCAGTTCCCTTTCAGAGAATGGTACATTATAGGACTCCGAATCAGCAGTGGCCAAGGACAAGGGGTGAGCCTCTGCCTCCCGCTTCAGAGTCAGAAATGTAGGATCGTAACTCCCAGAGCAGGATACATCGGAGAAGTGCGATCCAATATTGTTGGCAATGGCGAGATGGTCCGTGATGATGTCTCGATTGATTGAGACTCCGGGTATCGACAGTGATGTCGGGAGTCCGGAGATCCGACGAAGCTTAGTCCACACTTGAGATGAAGGAGTATGCGCCGTCATAGACGACACGTACTTTGCCCACGTCGTTTTCTTACTCTCCCGAATCAGATATCTCTTTGAAGGTGATAAGGTTGGCCATGGAGTTTTGCCTCCGATAGCATTTGAAAGCATGTCGACGATCTTTAATGGCAGCTGGAATCTCGGCTGTCCACTAAGGGACAAGCTTCCGGCGGGAGTTGCCGGGTGAGGAAGGAATTTTTTCCTCTGCAGCAGCCAAAATACCATTCGTTATGTGAATGGTATGATCATCGACACTCTCAAAGGTATCTTCGGCAAAAACCGAACGTACTGTGAAAGTTGGCCAATCAGCCCGACAGAGATGTCATCGACTTGTTAACTCCATGGCTCTTATGTTCGGAAGGGTAACGATAATCGGGAAATGGTCACTATTACAAAGGTCGTCGTGTACACCCCATTGTAGCAGGGGAACCAGCCCACGACTGCACAAAGTGATATCGACACTTGGATAAGTGCCGTGTGCAATAGAGAAGTGCGTAGGTTCCCCTGTATTCAACAAACACAGGTCCAGCCGCCCGATCAGTCTCTCAAAGTCTCTCCCTCTACCGTTAGTAGTAGCGGAGCCCCAGATTGTGATGTGGGCATTAAAATCTCCCAGAAGGAGAAAAGGAGAGGGAAGCTAAGAGACTAAATCCACCAGCTGGTTGTAATCCTGTTGAGAATCAGGGGGGAATGTACACGTCACATTCTGATGCCATTACTGGCAAAGAAGTACGAACTGCAACTGGTTCTAGCTGAGTACGCAGCAGCCACTTCTTCACTAAAGATGCTAGTATGGACGAGAGTGCAGACGCCACCGGCGGCCATAGCCTCGTCCAAGCGGTCTTTAGAGAAGAGTTTGAAGTGACGCATTGTTGTCTCATGTCCAGGATGAAACCTGGATTTCTGATGACAGACAATGTTTGCCGTAAATTGAGAAATTAATGGGCGTAATTCAGCGAGATGTCGAAAATATGTATTACAGTTTCATAGTAATAGTGTCATAGTGTGGACTTAAGTAGAGGATAGTCGTCTACTTATGCTTTACCGTTTGCCATCTATCCTTATCCTTAGGATGACGTGATAGGTTAGGAGAGCACACCTCAATCTCCACATCTCCGCCGGAGTACGAAGAAAATGGAGGGGGCGCTCTCTGGTTTGGCGCGCGGTTATCGACGGACATTCCCGGTCTGAGCGGTGACGAGGGGCCCTTTCCCGGTCCGAAGACTGGGAGTCCGTCCCCGGCACGTCTCAGCTATTCTTTTTCCTTCCACGGCGTTGATGTCTATTTGGGGAAGTAGTTGGGCCCTTCCCCCCTGACGTCTCCGTCCTGCAAAACAATGCAGCACTTACTGTCACCGCTCCAATGGTGGAGGTGGGAGCGGGAAGGCCAGCAATTGACTGAGCTACCTTATTTGCAGGAGGGCAGGAGAGACGGCGTATAACCTTGTCTCTTCTCTCCGCCGGCTTTGCTTTCCTTCTAGACGGGTTGGTAGCTGCTCCAGCCCTGGTGTGCGATGGTTTCTTCTCCATGCGAGTCGGAGGTGTCTTCACTGACCTTTTCGGAGAAGTTTCCTTCCCCGATGGCGCCTCTTTGGATGGTTTAACAGGCACATTAGAATTGAAGGCTAGGTTTATTCGCGGTTCGGTTACCTGTGCTACCGAACTGACATTTGGTGTTACTCTGAAAGGTATCACTTGAGGTGCGTTGACTGCAGGTTTTATCGCTGGAGTAGAGGCAGATGCATATGAGGCTGAAAATTGAGGAGCATACATTTCACGAAACTTCTTTCTAGCATCGTGACATGAAAGACCTTCCAGTGTCTTCTGCTCCTGAATCTGGGATTCCTTGATGAATTCTGGACAATCCTTCGATTTAGGAGCGTGGAAGCTCGAGCAGTTGGAGGTGTGCACTTTTCACCTTCGTGAACAGCCTTCCCGCAATCCTTGCACACAGCATTTGATATGCAGCGGGAAGACACGTGCCCGAACTTCTGACACTGGTAGCATCGCATCGGTGGTGGTATGTAAGCTCTGACATCGCAGCGATAGGATGTCACTTTAACCTTCTTAGGTAGAACGGACCCTTCGAAATGGAGTTTAAAGGCACCCGTGCCTAACTTATCATCGCCGATTTTCCTGGTGATACGTCTGATCTTGGTGACCCCACGTTTCTTCAAGTTACGCAACAGTTCATCATCGGAATTCAGAACGAGATCGCGATGGAAGATGACTCCACGGATATCGTTCAGCGTCGAGTGCTTTTCGATCATCACTGGGATCTCACCGAAATGGTCGCAGTTCAGCAACTTTTCTGTTTGATCACCACAAGTGGTCTTCAATAAAAGCTGACCGTTGCGTAGTTTTTGGATCCCGTCAAGGTCACCAAATGTATCTTCGATTTCCTCAGAGAAAACGATAGATTTCACCATGTGAAATGTATCCCCTGGGTAGTTTATTGGCTGAGGAATAACCCACCCACCAAGGGAAGATGATTAAGAAAGGGAAGTAGATTTTGGATTGTAGAAAAAGGATAGAAAGATAGGAGGAGAGTCCCACAAAAGTTATGAATTTGACTTTCAATACATTTAAAGGTGGTTGCCACCGCAAATCCGTTCTCGGATACCTAAAGTGGATACGAGCTTGGTCGAAGCTGACGGGAACCGCAGATAAGACTTGGGCAGTTTGCCAGAGAAAGGCTTTAGTGTATTTCCTCCCAAGCACGAATAAAAGTACTATAGGGAAGGGTGATGGTCTGGCCAGACAAATGGTAAAAGCTTTATTGAGTATGAACGAGGGCATAAACCTAGGAAGAGCTAGGAAAGCCAGGATCCTGCCTAACTGTAGTATCAGAGAAATGATGAATCCAAAAACAAATATTTAATTTATTTAACAATTCAAAGAAGTTTGAGGAAATTAACAAGCGTGTAATATAATTTTGACAAGCATAGTTCATTTGAACTTTTTAACAAATGGGGTCGCAGACCTCTCAACATTAAACGTTTGCTCCAGGCAATTGACAATTTATAAGGTTTCAAACCTTACATGTTTCTAAAATCTTTATAAGATTTAAACAAATAAACAATGAAGTAATTAAAGTTTGAACGTGAATTGGAGTACAAAGAGTGCACCTTAAGAAATTCTTGAGAGAATGTTCTAGAGAAAGTGACAACTTCGAAAATAACAATAATAAAAACATGAAAAATAAGATAGAAGTTCCTACAACTTCTTATATTTATAAAGAATTACTATATGGGAATTATACGAAAGAGGGCAGGTCACTTACTGTGAAACCTGAAGAAAGTTAAAAGGAAAGTTCTATAGACTTCCCAAGTTTGAGCAGGAATCACTAGCCAAATGGGACAGTTTCCATTTCGTGAAACCTGAACATGACTCGCTCAAGAGTTTAAGGAATTGTTTTCCCTGATTATAGGAAAGGAACAATGTGAATTTGAATCGTGTGTCACACACGTAATTATACAGAATTTAATTAATGTTAAACTAGCAAAGTTGGAAGGGCACTTCGTAAGTGACACCTTATTGAAACAGACCTAAATTTAAAAGTTTATTACAGATTGTTAGTAAGAGGTTTAGGAAAGAGAAATAGGGATGGAGGAAAAAATGTTCATGGCCGTATTTAATATAAACGGACGATCGCGACGCGGTAGAAAAGTGGAACAAGCACTGGTTATCACTGTAGTCTATAAAATTGGATGCAAAGTTCACTATAGAAACACTAAAGTTTATGAGAAAGAAAGTTATTGCAATTATGGAAATAACTGATTGCACTATATAGGTGAGAGTCTATTGCTGGAGAAAATGGTGGATTACAGTTAAATGCGCCATAGAACATCCCAACGGTGGACGAAAGTTAGCTATTGCAGTAATTTAAGGAAGATTCCTCATTTTAACTAGTATTTTCACAAATGAGTGAAAAATACCTGACGGCAAGCCTCGCAGATAGAGTACCAGATCTGGAAAGTTCCAGAACGATCTTTATAGAAGAATGGAGTCAAAGTTAATCCAGCGGAGGAACTAGCTTTATAATTTATAGACAGCGGGTATTAGATAATATCCCACGTAGTGAGAGGATTTCTCATTTTGCAAGCATAAGAAATGCTGCTTTTCACCAAGATTGGCTTGATTAGACAAAAGCCCAACATGGAAAATCCCGCGAAGAATGATTACCGCCCCACAAGTAATCTCACGCTGTCTATAAAATAATCAATAAAAGCATGTAGCTAAAATTGATGAAGATGAGGTTAAAACCTTTAAAATGGTACTTATCTTGATTTCATGTTGAAGGCGAAGTTTCCTTTGATGACAACTACCTTGCCAACATGGCGTAGAAGAGAGTGTGCCTCTTGGTTTGAGGACGCTAGCTCGAGAGGAGCTTTAACTGACCGAGTCAACTGCCGACTGAGAAGTGAGACCTGCTCAACGGAGCACGGAGGGTCCAAGGAAGGGAAAAAGAGTGGGGGGTAGGAGACAAAAGGAGAACATATAAACATTGCCAATGTTAAAACAAAAAAATGATCTTCTCTTGCTGAGCTGGTCTTCAAAGAGTTGATAACAGATGATACTAGCGCAGCATGGTGAGTAAAGAAGTAGACGTAGTCCTCTTGCTCATGGAGATAATAGCTGGCGATGGCAGTAAAATCTGGTAGCCAGATGGAGAAGGAATTCCTCTTGCACCAGGAGGAATTGAGGAGCTTCAGAGATTCGCTGCGAGATGACGCTAGGTGGGTCATAGAATATATATCTGGAACAGACTCATACAAAATATAAGCGACCTGAACCCCTAAGAGAAAACAGAAGATCACTGTTGGTGTTTGACAAAGAGGAAGGAAAGAACATGCAAAAGCATTCAAAATTTTAATCTCTCGTACCGTGTATTCCAAGAATGCACCATACTGGGAGGGTAAAACACCAACAGGGAACAAGAAAAACAAGTAAACATTTAAAGGTAATAAGCAATTGCGGAGAAGTAGTCTTGTGATCTGACCATTAGTGGTCAAAACTCTGACCACCCTGACTCTCCCATCTCTTCCAGGGTAACACTCGGTCACTCTACCCGAGATCCAGACTAAGGGGGGAGAAACTTCCCTAACTAAGACCAAGTCTCCCACTTTAATGTCGGGACTGGAAAGAAACCACTTCTGTCTCCCTTGCAAGGAAGTTAAATATTCCAAGTTCCATCTCTTCCAAAAAGAATTGCGGAGGGCTTTGAGTTTACGCCAAGCAATAGGTAAATCAGAATCCCTGAAAGAATTAGGAAGGGGAGGAGGGGCAGAGAGAGAAGTGCGTGTAAGGAAGCGACCAGGTGTAAGTGGAAGGAGGTCATCAGGGTCATTAGAAAGCGGAGTTAAAAACGAGAATTAACAACATCTTCCATCACAAAATAACTAGAAGCTGAGGGAAATAAAGCACTAGTAAAGATTGCGATACGATGAGAAAGAAGAATTGACAAGTTTAAACAAAGCGTATAGAAACAAGTATATCTATTCAGGATAAGAATATACCAAATAAACAAAGAAACTATGCGAGTAGAAAGCAAGAACGCCATAGGTAACAACCTAGTAGCCATAAACAATGACCTCAAGTTATAATGAGTATCAAAGGGGTTACTCAGAAAAATACTTAAGTCAGCGAGAAACGTGACGTGACAAGTATAAATGCAAAAACACATCGAATGTAAGGACGAGAAAAAACCAGTTTGTTCATTAATGAACAATAAGATTTCAAAATATGTAAGCAAAGTGAAATACATGAGCGCGTGAGAAATACGCAACGAAGTTTTGAAACAAGGATCGAAGCAATTGTAAGATACGAGCGTGAGTAAGTGAGATACACAGGCAAGCACGGCCTTGACACACATAGTACAACGAGATAAGGCATATAAATCGCTGAAAGAGTCCTTAACTGGAACAAGTTTATTTTGGGAAGTAGGTGAACGGCTTCTGTACTTGCAGGAGCGGCTCACTAGACAATGCTTGGCAATCAGCCAAAGTTGAGATAAGAGAAACTTGCTTTGACCTTTAGCAAGCATACAGGAAATGAACAGTGACTTGACCTTCCTCGGGCTTGTATAGAAACAAGTTTGAAAAACAAGCAGTTCGGAATAAACAAACAACACTTGTTGAATCAGCTGTGGCTTAAAGCAGATATACAGGTTGGACGGCATGCAGTCAATCGTAACTTGGACGTGAAAAAGCAATTTAAAGATATATGAAATAGAGTAGGAAATCAATTTCGCATGATTGAGAGGATCACGGAATCCGACAATTTTCAACAGAAAGAAGCTTAATTCTTCCGAACAGAGAAGAAAAGCTGGGACATTGAGAGGAAGGTTATGCATAAGAATACTTATTCTTGATGTTAGAGAATTCAGATTTTCAAGCGGTTTCAAAAGCGGCTTCCAATTGTGAGGAAGGAGGGAGGAGCCGACCGTGGCCATCCTTCTAAATAACGAAAGAAGTGAAACATAGCTTACAGCGAAGTGATGGTGACTGATAGCCATGGTTTTACACAAGGGGAAGATAGTTTTTGAGAAAGAGTTTAAGCAATTACCTGCTATAAAAAATGACATGAGAAAGTAAACGAAATAACACAAAGCAAGGCGAACTTGAATGGCCATCTTGTGCGGGAAGAAGGAAAAACCATTTAAACAACTCACAGAGGTAGCGGAGTTGTTCACGATAAGACATAGTTTCGGCAAGTGTTTTTCAAAAATATTGAGATCTGAAACATGAGCGTTCTCTTTTTCAGAAATGGGATTTATGTCAGCTGTAACGAAATGACATTGCGCTTTGGTTTGAGCACTGGTATGTTTGATTTCACCAGTAATAACCCAACCAAAATCGGTGTCTCTGGCGACCACGGTTGAAGATAACTTGCGTGTTTGTTTGCGAAGGCACTTCCAAAAAACATTGGCACTGAAAAGTACATCAATGGGACCTTGAGCATTAAACTGAGGATCAGCTAACCTTAAGTGCGAGGGAATGTTTAAACCGGAAGTATTGATAGAGTGACTTGGAGTGTCCTTGCCAATACTGGTAAGAATGAGACAGTTTAAATTAAGATTGGTGTTTCTTTGGCAAACGTCTCTGATTTTCAATTTTGAAGACTGCAAGACTTGAGTTTTCAAATTGTCAATGCCGGTCACATTGATAGAAGTAGGCGATGACGAAAGACCTAGTTTTTAAATCAACGATTGCGAAACAAAATTATGAGTTGAAGCGGAATCGAGAAGACCACGGGTTCTAAACCAATTTCCAAATTTATCTTGGATTTCGAATTGTACAGTGGTCAAAAGGGTTTGCGCACTATGAAAAGTTTCGGCGTTAGAAATGCAGGAAGAAGCATTAGTTTGTTCGGAGCTGCTCTGCATGGAGCTTGAAGAGGCAGGTACTGATGACCTCGATTTATCGTGAACGTGTAATAAAGAATGATGCGGTTTTTTACAATGGAAACAGAGATTTGATGACGTACAGTTCGAAGAAGAATGCTTAGGTGATAAGCAGTTGAAACAATGTTTGCTATTGAAGACAAACTTCCTTCGATTTTCGACAGACAATTCTTTAAAGGATTTGCACAAATACAATGTGTGAAGCTTTTTACAGAGCGTGCATTTTAACGATTTGTTGAGCGGGCTGATTTGTTCTCTTGCATGATTGAAAGAAGAACGGGTTTGCTTGTTCTCGACAGATGGGGGCTGATGTCCCTTTGAAGAAGCAAGGTTTTTCTCAAAAATGTGAGACTGATGATTCGTTTCGACCTTTTCGCACTGAAATGCGAGTGCTGTAAGGACTTGGCATCGGCTGTTAAGAAACGAGATTAAGTGTTCGAAGGAAAATTCTTCCTTGCGAGCGAGTTCGATCTCCCAAGCCTTTAAAGTTGAAAAATCGAATCTTGATGTAGCCAGATGAATGAGTATGGTGTCCCATGTTTGGACAGGCTGCTTAAGTTGGTATAATGCTCTGACATTCAACTGTATAGAGTCCAACAGGTTTCTTAAAGAGGTGACGTCATTAGGTTTGACGGCTGGTAGGTTGAAGAGACAGCGTATGTGGCGAGCTATACTCAAACGTAAATTGCCATATCTCTCTTTAAGGAGATTAAAGGCGATGTGGTAGTTGTCTGCGCTTAAAGGCAGTGACTCCACTAAGGCTAAGGCCTCAGATTCCAAAGAAGTACGGAGGAAGTAAAATTTATGAATATCGGCGATTTCAGTATTTTCATGAATTAGGGAGCAGTAAAGTTCGTAAAAAGAATACCATTCACCTTCCTTGCCTGAGAAGTGCGGTAGGCTTATCTTAGGAAGTAACGGTTTCGGTTTGTTCTTGTGAATTGAAGCGGGTGCGAACAGGGCCGGATTGATGACCCTAGTGTCCGGTTCTGAGATATTGCGGATCAGTTGGTGGGCTTTTGCAATCCCTTCAAAGTACAAGGGTTCGACCTCGTCCCGATCCGATTGAAGTTCTGGGCAAGCGGATTCAATCTCGGTTTGAATTTGATCGTAATAATCATAAGACCGTTCGTACAACTTAAGGCGATGTGTCAAGATGTCTAAATCACACTCGGCGGGATTTAATTTTCTGATGAAATTTCTGAATCTAGTGAGTTGCCCTTTATAGGAAGAACGTCTGGCAATGAGAGTTTCATCTTTTTCAGTAGGAGCCATGACAAGATAAATAAATTGAAATACAACTCACGAAACTGTAGAACCTTGGAGATGCTGTCAAGCTGGCAGCAGCAAATGGGTAGAAAGAACGGGACACACCATAGGAGACAGGAGCGGCCTCTTTCCCGTTTATAGGCTTTGCATGATGTAATTATAGCTGAAAAATCCAAAGCAGATGTTAATAATTTGCAAAGTATTGTCAAATGACACTTTTTTAAAAAGAAAAAAGAAAAAATGGGCGCTTCCGGGTTTCGGCACCAAACTTTGGGTAGTTTATTGGCTGAGGAATAACCCACCCACCAAGGGAAGATGATTAAGAAAGGGAAGTAGATTTTGGATTGTAGAAAAAGGATAGAAAGATAGGAGGAGAGTCCCACAAAAGTTATGAATTTGACTTTCAATACATTTAAAGGTGGTTGCCACCGCAAATCCGTTCTCGGATACCTAAAGTGGATACGAGCTTGGTCGAAGCTGACGGGAACCGCAGATAAGACTTGGGCAGTTTGCCAGAGAAAGGCTTCAGTGTATTTCCTCCCAAGCACGAATAAAAGTACTATAGGGAAGGGTGATGGTCTGGCCAGACAAATGGTAAAAGCTTTATTGAGTATGAACGAGGGCATAAACCTAGGAAGAGCTAGGAAAGCCAGGATCCTGCCTAACTGTAGTATCAGAGAAATGATGAATCCAAAAACAAATATTTAATTTATTTAACAATTCAAAGAAGTTTGAGGAAATTAACAAGCGTGTAATATAATTTTGACAAACATAGTTCATTTGAACTTTTTAACAAATGGGGTCGCAGACCTCTCAACATTAAACGTTTGCTCCAGGCAATTGACAATTTATAAGGTTTCAAACCTTACATGTTTCTAAAATCTTTATAAGATTTAAACAAATAAACAATGAAGTAATTAAAGTTTGAACGTGAATTGGAGTACAAAGAGTGCACCTTAAGAAATTCTTGAGAGAATGTTCTAGAGAAAGTGACAACTTCGAAAATAACAATAATAAAAACATGAAAAATAAGATAGAAGTTCCTACAACTTCTTATATTTATAAAGAATTACTATATGGGAATTATACGAAAGAGGGCAGGTCACTTACTGTGAAACCTGAAGAAAGTTAAAAGGAAAGTTCTATAGACTTCCCAAGTTTGAGCAGGAATCACTAGCCAAATGGGACAGTTTCCATTTCGTGAAACCTGAACATGACTCGCTCAAGAGTTTAAGGAATTGTTTTTCCTGATTATAGGAAAGGAACAATGTGAATTTGAATCGTGTGTCACACACGTAATTATACAGAATTTAATTAATGTTAAACTAGCAAAGTTGGAAGGGCACTTCGTAAGTGACACCTTATTGAAACAGACCTAAATTTAAAAGTTTATTACAGATTGTTAGTAAGAGGTTTAGGAAAGAGAAATAGGGATGGAGGAAAAAATGTTCATGGCCGTATTTAATATAAACGGACGATCGCGACGCGGTAGAAAAGTGGAACATGCACTGGTTATCACTGTAGTCTATAAAATTGGA
Source organism: Meconema thalassinum (assembly GCA_946902985.2). Classification (NCBI taxonomy): domain Eukaryota; kingdom Metazoa; phylum Arthropoda; class Insecta; order Orthoptera; family Tettigoniidae; genus Meconema; species Meconema thalassinum. The sequence continues at coordinate 416,157,729 of OX336393.1, forward strand.
TGCAAAGTTCACTATAGAAACACTAAAGTTTATGAGAAAGAAAGTTATTGCAATTATGGAAATAACTGATTGCACTATATAGGTGAGAGTCTATTGCTGGAGAAAATGGTGGATTACAGTTAAATGCGCCATAGAACATCCCAACGGTGGACGAAAGTTAGCTATTGCAGTAATTTAAGGAAGATTCCTCATTTTAACTAGTATTTTCACAAATGAGTGAAAAATACCTGACGGCAAGCCTCGCAGATAGAGTACCAGATCTGGAAAGTTCCAGAACGATCTTTATAGAAGAATGGAGTCAAAGTTAATCCAGCGGAGGAACTAGCTTTATAATTTATAGACAGCGGGTATTAGATAATATCCCACGTAGTGAGAGGATTTCTCATTTTGCAAGCATAAGAAATGCTGCTTTTCACCAAGATTGGCTTGATTAGACAAAAGCCCAACATGGAAAATCCCGCGAAGAATGATTACCGCCCCACAAGTAATCTCACGCTGTCTATAAAATAATCAATAAAAGCATGTAGCTAAAATTGATGAAGATGAGGTTAAAACCTTTAAAATGGTACTTATCTTGATTTCATGTTGAAGGCGAAGTTTCCTTTGATGACAACTACCTTGCCAACATGGCGTAGAAGAGAGTGTGCCTCTTGGTTTGAGGACGCTAGCTCGAGAGGAGCTTTAACTGACCGAGTCAACTGCCGACTGAGAAGTGAGACCTGCTCAACGGAGCACGGAGGGTCCAAGGAAGGGAAAAAGAGTGGGGGGTAGGAGACAAAAGGAGAACATATAAACATTGCCAATGTTAAAACAAAAAAATGATCTTCTCTTGCTGAGCTGGTCTTCAAAGAGTTGATAACAGATGATACTAGCGCAGCATGGTGAGTAAAGAAGTAGACGTAGTCCTCTTGCTCATGGAGATAATAGCTGGCGATGGCAGTAAAATCTGGTAGCCAGATGGAGAAGGAATTCCTCTTGCACCAGGAGGAATTGAGGAGCTTCAGAGATTCGCTGCGAGATGACGCTAGGTGGGTCATAGAATATATATCTGGAACAGACTCATACAAAATATAAGCGACCTGAACCCCTAAGAGAAAACAGAAGATCACTGTTGGTGTTTGACAAAGAGGAAGGAAAGAACATGCAAAAGCATTCAAAATTTTAATCTCTCGTACCGTGTATTCCAAGAATGCACCATCCCCGTCAGTTCTGGTAGCTACCAGATAACAAGGAGCATTGTCAACCGAGAACCTTTTCATAAATGCATCATCCCAAAGTGTCTGTACCTTGGGATGGTTTCCAACATTAAGAGACGGCTTTTTAAGGGTGCCACCCTGTAGAGAATTCCGTTAGCGCTTCGGCATCCCAGAAAATATCCTCCCCGAATATTGCCCACTCCGAACGGGGGCTATCATTGCGGGCGCCACCCAGCCAAGGCAATACCTAGCTAGCATAGCAGGTATCGCCCGGGGTCACAGTGCCTCGAACGGACACATACCCCTTGGCATGCACAGTGATTTGTACAGCTCTTCAGTATTTGGCCATGCAGGGACCTTCTTTGTAAGGCGGATACTACTGAAAGGGTACACGCCGCACCCTCCTGACGGGATGGGGCATACCGTCTAGGCTTTCTGGCCAGATGGCCTAGTTGGTGGCCCTTCTCCTAACTGCATGCATGTTTATTTCTATAGGTCAAAACAGAACTGGGACCAGAAAACAAAAATCGACCTTTATAAGGCCTTTTACGACAGGCAGGGTATACCGTGGATGAATTCTGCCCTCCCCATCCACAGGGGGTCTTAATAAGTCAAAAACTGGCAAGTTATTCGGCCAAATCGGCGCTATTAGTCGCCTCCTACGACAGGCAGGGCTTACCGTGGGTGTATTCTATCCCGCACCCACACGGGGAGAAATATGGTTATTAAGTTGAAATATGATAAGATAACGTGAGTTCAATGCAAGTAGAAAGAGGAATGGCTAAAGATATGAATAAAGATGTGCTCCAAATGCTACTGAATAAGTTGTTAGGAGGGGTGAATGAGTATATTAAGAAGCCAGGAGAGTCTATGGGTCATAAAATAGAATCTGTAAGTAAGGAATTAAGAGATATTAATGGCAAGGAGAGTCTATGAGTAAGGAAATAGGACGTGTTAAGGAGTCTATGGGCTAGAAAATAGAATCTGTAAGCAAGGAAATAGAAGAGATTAAAAGACAAGGAGAGTCGATGAGTATGGATATAGGCGAGGTTTGAGAGTCTATGGGTCAGAAGATAGAATCTGTGAAGAGATATGAAGAAGAGGCAGTCAAGAAACAGGCTGATGCAACTAATGCTAAAATAGTGGAAGAGGAGGGGATGGGTGAAGTATGTGATGCTGGAGTGGCTGAAATAAAATAAAATAACAGAAAACTAAAAGAAGAAGAGCATAAGAAGCAGAAAATTCATTCAAGGGCTGGGGGGCGTAAGGAAGGTGGTAATGAAGAGGAAGAATATAAAGAAGTGATGTGTATTTTTTTATTTATTTATGTATTCCATGTAGTTGTATATGTGTGATTCGTACTTGTTGCACCCGTGCGAATCACAGCGGGGCGAATGATGTGACTGTACATCTAGTCACAGTAAGGTTTGAAGCATGGCCACTTCCCTATAGTGCCCCAGCAAGAAGTAATGAGGTGGCAGGGGGCTTTGCCCTTTTATATAGCTTACTATGGATATGTGTTGGTGATATGTGGGTTATGATTAGGTTTTCATTATAAAAGGTAGGTTTGTTCAAGATAAGATAGAGGAAGAAGATGAGTATTAATTATTGTGATTATGATGATGATAATAGATGAAAGCCAGGAAGCAGAAGTGTATATGGTTATGTGTTGATGATATTAGGATGCTGGTTTAGAAAATGATGGTCATGTGTTTCTTATATAACAAGATGCTTGTTTGAAAATGATGGTTATGGGATATTGATTCTGTGAATGATGATGGTTATGAATAAAGAGAAGCAGTTTAGTTGTAGTAAAAATATTTGATAAAGAAAAAAATAAGATACAGTCAGTCTGAGAGAATAGACTTTATATCATTTCAAATGACGCATGCTACACATGCTACACATGTTAGAAATGCTCGCTTCGCTCGAAGCCCCAGGACTCTTTCAACATACTCCATTACCCATTAACTTAGGCTTCCCGCGAGGGAAACGGAGAGCGGGAGGTGCACTTTGCTGCATGACGTCACGCACTCGCCGTCTCCATATCGCATAACGCCAGACCCCAGGAGTAAACTCAGACTCAACAGACTCCATTACCCTTTAACTTAGGCTTCCCGCGCGTGGAACGGAGAGCGGGAGGTGCACTCTTCTGCATGACGTCACGCACTCGCCGTCTCCTTATCGCAAAACGCCAGACCTCAGGAGTAAACTCAGACTCGGTGCATATGCACTGAACAACGTGATGACGTCATACACGCCGTAACTGTAAGGCATAACGGTAGACCAAAGCATAACGATGAAGTCGACAAGAAATGATAAAATGTTTCCGTTGTGTGCTAACACCATATACGACCCCAAAATAACCTCATCACCCCTAGCGATACGTTACACTAGTCCTCGATAATTTCTTTCTTTAATTTTCCATTTCACTTTCATGATTCCTTGCTTCAATTTAGTTTAATTTATTGTATAAAAGTCGCCTCCGTAGCGTAGCGGTCGGCACGGTTAGCTGCCGCCCCGGAGGTCCTGGGTTCGATTCCCGGCTCTGCCACGAAATTTGAAAAGTGGTATGAGGACTGGAACGGGGTCTACTCAGCCTCGGGTGGCCCAAATGAGTAGAGGGGGTTCGATTCCCACCTCAGCCATCCTCGAAGTGGTTTTCCGTGTTTTCCCACTTCGTCTTCGGGCAAATGCCGGGATGGTACCTACTGTAAGGCCACGGCCGCCTCCTTCCCTCTTCCTAGCCTATCCATCCCAATCTTCCATCCTCTCCCCTCCCTCATGAGGCCCTGTTCGCTTTGCAGGTGAGGCCGCCTGGGCGAAGTGCTGATCACACGTCCCCAGTTGTATCCATCCCGACCAGATGTTCCCAGCTCCAGGACACTGCCCATAGAGGAGGTAGTGGAGAGTTCCCTCGCTGCGTCCGTGGGAACCACCAACCTAGAGGGTAAATCGACTAAATAAAAAAAATAAAAATAAAAAAATAAAAATAAAATTATTGTATTAGACATTATTGATTTTTTTATTCATTATTTAAATTTAACTAGGAAGCCTCCGTGGCTTAGGCAGCAGCACGCCGGCCTCTCACCGCTGGGTCCGTGGTTCAAATCCCGGTCACGCCATGTGAGATCTGTGCTGGACAAAACGGAGGCAGACAGGTTTTTCTCCGGGTACTCCGGTTTTCCCTGTCAAAATTTCATTCCAGCAACACTCTCCACTATCATTTCATTTCATCTCATTCATTTAATCATTGCCCCGGAGGAGTGCTTCAGGCCTCGGCAGCCGGCACAGTTCATATCCTCGCCGCTAGATGGGGGCTTCATTCATTCCATTCCTGACCCGGTCGGAGACTGGAAGCAGGCTGTGGATTTTCATTTTTCATTTAAATTTAGCTAATACTTGTAATGTTTGTTTTATGGTTATTTTATATTATATATTTTAAAAGTGTATTTTGTGTTCTTCTTCAAATCTAGTCTTTTCTCTCAAAATAAATTAAATCCTGGGTATGGTAGCATTTTGTCCAGTTCCTTCCACTTACCTTATTAGTGTGGGGTTTTTCATCTTGTTAATTAATATTTTAAAAAGGTTTTATCTATATATCTTAACCTCAAACCCTCCCTCACAACGTGTGTGGCGGCGGCTTCGGTGGCGTAGTTGGTAGCATGCTGAGCTTCTATGCCCAAGATAGCGGGTTCAAACCCGGCCGAAGCCGTCGGATTTTTAAGAGCGTTAAAATGCCTCAGTATGCCTTCCTTCGGAGGGGAAGTAAAGCCGACGCACAGTGGGGCAGAATCTTGAAAACGTGGCCAAAAAGGGGAAAAAAAAGTTTCTAGATGGGAATTTTGGACTATCAGGTTGGCTACAGTAATGTTGGGACTACTGAATACCAGTTGTGCGGACGAGTAGGTGTTCATTTCGTCTGTTATATTTCAGGTCAATCGCGGAATTTCATTCTTAGTGGTGCGTGCAGCCGGCCAGGCTACAAAATAGTCTTGTCGTAAAAGACAGATATTTGTGTTCAGTGTAAGTGAAGCGAATATTTTCAATATGGTGGGCGTTCTAGAAGGTATGTACTATATAAAACCCATTTATATCATTATTAAGTCATTAAATTATACATGTTTTCTTTTAATTAACTCAATACCGGAAAATGCACGAGAATATTGTAAAACGTGCTTAAAAAATAGAGATATGTTACGAGTTCCACGACATTCCGCTTTCTTTTGCACTGTGCCCGCAAGTATATATTATTACCTTTGTAAATTAATCTTTAAATCCACCAACTAGTACCAACTCCGGCTTTGAGCCACGTTTTAATCGATACTCACAAAATGCCATTATTGAGACATGTTGAAAAATGACAAAAAAAAATAATTATGAGCTACATTTGTACAATTTAATTTATAATCGATGCTTAGAAGCATTGTAAAGAATATAGTAAGTAGAAAAAGGACGGAAACACCTCTCGACGTTTCTTTGAAAACACTCCAACATTAGCTTTGAACTGGAGTTTCCGAAGAACTAACCCACCTTTTTCACATTATTTTGTAAACAATTTCGAGCGGACTTCAAATTGACGTTGAAAACTTTCAAGCTTACGCCATAGCAACTGCCAGACACTACATCAAAGAATACCCCTGGTACAGCATGCCAACAACAGTCAATAGATTGTTAATCCACGGACCAGAAATTATTTCTTCTGGCATTTTACCCATCGGTTAACTCAAGAATCAACCAATAAGTTGATAAAGCAATATCGCCTGAGTTTTTATCGAAGGTTTTCCAGAGTTAAGACTAAGGAAGACGTGTTCGGGAGATCGTTGGCAACCACAGACCCCTATATTTTTTCTCTACGCAAATCATCACCGAAGAAACAGAAGAGTTTGTCGCCAGAAGCCGTTGCCCTCTTAGTTCCTGTGGCGGAAGATTATGATTCCGATTCAGATGATGAGGAAACAGTCTTTGAAGATGATGATGATGATGATGATTCAGTTGAAGAAGCAGAAGAATATAAAGACGATGATGAAAGATGAAAAAGAAGAAAAAAACGACAACTTCTAATTAGAGACACAAACAATTTACTAAATGAATAATTGTAATTGAATTAAAATTATTTTGTGTAATATTTTACACTATCTTCTATCCTCTATTTGGTTCTTTTTTTCGAGCTATTCATTTTTGAGCTTATATTTTTAACCATTAACTACGACAACACCTAAATATTGACTTGTACATAAATAAAAACACTTTTATCAATTTTTGTCCGCCATCTTGGATCCACCATTTTCTTTTCTTAAATTTTTGAACTCAATTTTCATCAGCAACCTCGATAATCCCACAAAAATACTTGTATATGAATAAAATGACTTTTATCAATATTTACCCGCCATCTTGGATCCGCCATTTTGACTTTTTGATATATTCCTAATCAGCAACTTCGATAACCTTTACATACTAACTTTCGTACAAATTGAACAACTCTTTATATTTTGGCCACGTTTTCAAGATTTTGGCCCACTGTGCGACGGTCCCATGTCATAGATTTATGGCATGTTAAAGAACCTTCCACTAATTACACCTGTGTGAAGCTAAATTGTATAGTTTAAGAATGTAAACAACGCTCTTAGGTTTCTACGTTCGTTGCCAAGAGGCGACTGCGGTGGCGTCTAGTAGCTAAGTTTTGAACTAGGCCTAGTAGTCGTTGACGGTGGCGTTTGGCGGCAAAAGTAGGAATTATATGACAAATTCTAAGTTGCAGTCTGTACTTAAATTAAAATAAAAAACAGATAACACACACTAATACAGTCATCACATTTAACACCGGTTATCAGACAGATTCTACACACACCCAAAGTACACGGGGCTACATGACCGCGTTGTCGCAGCCCCAAAACTGAGGAACCAACCAACCAACGGGTGTGGCAATGATGACGATAATTGATGTTTTAAGGGGACTAACATCTAGGTTATCGGCCCCTAATGGTTTGGGTGATAGTGAAAATGAAAGATGATCAAATGAAAACTAGAAGTAAAACTAACTACTGACTTACAAACTAGAAGAGGAAATGGGAAACAAAGAGGAGAAGAATGTAAATAAAAGACAGGAGGAAAGGAAACACTCGAAGAATGAGAATTGAGGGACTTGGAAGGCAGGAGGGCCAAGATAGGCAGAGAGGAAAGGAAAAGAGGAGAGGGTCCACCCCAAAGGCAATGGAAAAACCCCGGAAACCCAACTCAAGAATCCCTCAGGGTTGCCAAATCCCAAGCTCACCAGCCGTGAGCCCTTGAGGGTGTAGCACTATCCAGGGTGCACCATAAGTGCTGGGGCTAGACGCACCCTGCCTCCTTTATAGCCTTCAGCAGAAGGCGGGAGATATCAGGAAAAGAAAAAAAACAAGAGGTCTGACACCTCGATGAATGAGGGATGAGGAAAGACGAGAGAAGGGCCAATTAAGGCGTGAAAGTGAAATCCTCCCTAGGCTTCGGATACCCTAACACAACACACACACAATGAGTTAGTTAGTTATTGTTGTTTTAAGGGGTGGAACTATGAGGTCATCTTCCCCCTCGTAACACAGATTAAAGAATACAAAATGGAGAGCGGTAATACCAAAGGGAATTTAGATCGAAAATACTCACAAAAGGAATAGATTGAAAAAAAGACGCACAAACTGCAAGTTAGGTTCAAAATACGTACAAAATGCAATGTAGAGTCGAAATACTTACAAAAAGCAACTGATATTCCAAATACTTACAGAATGCAAATGAGATTGGAAATACGTACAAAATGCAATTTAGGTTCAAAATATTAACAAAATGCAGTGGACATTGAAAATACACAGGGTAATTCAGATTGAAAAAACTCCCTGTTCAGATCCAAAATACTCTCCAAGTGCAATTGAAATTCAAAATGCTTACAAAATGCAATTGAAATAGAAAATGCTTACAAAATGTAGCCTACGGTAGATTCAAACTACTCATTTGGATTGACAATACTTACAAAATGCAATTTAGATTGAAAATACATACAAAAAATAATTTAAATTCAGGATATCCACAAAATGTAACTGAGAATCAAAACACTTGCAAAATGCTCACCATACAAAATGCAATTTAGATTGAAAATACTTGCAAAAAGCGGTTTAGGTTGAAGATACTTACAAATTGCAATTTAAAACAAAAATACTAACAAAGCTTCATCGAATCTCAGGACTCCCGACATTATTGAAATACTTACTAAAGAGCAATTTAGATTGTCAATCCTTACAAAATGCAATTGAGGTTGAAAACACTCGCAAAATGCAACTTAGATCGAAGAAACTTATAAAATGCAACGTAGATTGAAAATACCTACAAAATGGAATGTTGATGCAACTAATCGCTAAAGGGAATTTAGATACACGAGGAGCAAGAAAAAAAATACAAAAATAATATAAAAATTGTGCGGGAATCTTAAAGAGAAAAGGAAATATAATGAAAAGAAAAGGAAGGCTGACCCCTCGAAAATTGAGGGTATCAGGAAAGATGAGGCAAGGGCCAAAGGCGGGAAAGTGAAAGTCTCCCTAGGCCTCGGATACCCTAATACCCTCGGGGTCGGAAAAGAACAAGAGTTGACCAAGGGAGGTCGACAGGAAGGAAGACGGAGAGGAGCCCGGCATAAGTAAGTGGAAGCAATGCCGGACTCAGCTGGGGCCCTGAGGTCGCTAACCCACGTCAAACTAGATGTAAGCCCCTGGGGGGCGCACACAATGAACTAAAAGTAACTACGATAAATATCAGTCAACTCTTTCACTAATTTGTCATCAACAAAGCACATCAAAGCAACTACGCATGCCCAAGAATTAAAGGCTCGCATCATCTCTATCTCTCTATATATAAGAATGAAAGTTTGTCTGTTTTTTCTGAATTTCTACGGAAATTTGCGTTTTTACGCGTTTTAGACTGTTTTATGACGGATGCGCGCGAAAATGAAATTTTTGTCTGTCTGTCTGTTTGTTTGTCTGTGGACAATTTTTTGTGTCCTTATAACTCGAGAACGGCTGAGTTGATCAACGTAAAATTTGGTACAGATATCCTTCAGAGGCAAGACACCAATCATTGATGTAACTCTTCTCTGTACCTCTCATAAAAGGGGGCCTACCCCCTTAAAATACATGCTGAAATAGGCGTAGAAGGGCGAGACAAAGCTCATTTTCAGCCCCTCAATGTGAGAAACGAAACTCGGGGAGGGCCCCCGAAAACCACATTTTAAGGCCCTAAAACCAATAGTTTTTGAGATATTCCCAGAAAATTAATTTCATTTAATACAATAATACAATAATGGGAAATGTTGGAACATGAATCATCGAAGATACCTTATCATCACGTTAAAATCTTAGTTGGTGACTTTAATGCACAGATTGGAAGAGAGAGAAAATTTAGAAACATAGTGGGTGACTTCCCAGCTCCCAACCGCACTAACAGAAATGGAGAGAGACTCATAAGTTGCTGGAGACTATTTGATCTTAAATTAATGTCAACCTTTTTTAGGAAATTACCGAGGAGAAAGAAAACTTGGTGCTCTCCAAATCCACATTTAGGTTCATATCAATTGGATCATGTAGCAATTACAAAACAGAACTTTAGAGAAATCATGAATGTTAGAGTAAGGAGAGGATTAAATATTGACTCTGACCATTTTTTGTCTGAGATCAAAACTAAATTCCAACCAAATAAATCCAAGCCAAAAATTCCAAAAAATCCTAAAATAGACACAAACGTTTTATCAGAAAATAAGACTGAATTTATCAATAAACTGCATACTAAAGATAAGAGTAACTGGGAAGAGATCAGAGATGTAATGATAGAATCAGCCAAAGAATTGGGACAGCCTCCAAGGAAAAGGAAACACCGATGGTGGAATACAACATGTGATGCAGCGATCGAACGTAGATTAGCGGCTTGGCAGTTATGGAATTCCAGGAAACGAGAAGATGACTGGATTAATTTTGTAGAGATCAGAAAGCTAACATCCAAAATCATCAGGATAGAGAAACGTAATTATGATAAGAAGCGATTGGAAGAGATAGATATAGATTTTAAAAAGAACAACACCAGACTATTCTACAAAGTATTTCGAGAGGAGATCCAAGGATACAAACCAATGAACCTCCATTTCAAGGATTCAACTGGTAGACTAGTCACTAATAATAAAGATAACTGCGAGTTACTAGCTAAATACTTTGAGGAACTTCTTAATTTCGAAGAACCTTTAGAAAGACAACAGTTTACATCACCACAAAAAGAGAACCCTCCGTCAGAACCACCAACTGTCCAACAAATAGTACAATATATTGACAATCTTAAAAATAATAAGGCACCTGGTGAGGATGGGATACTAACTGAAATGTTGAAACTCGGTGGTAAATTTGCAGCTGAAGCTTTACACAAAGTTGTCAAGGAATGTTGGGAAAAAGGAACAATTCCAAATGATTGGAAACAGGCAATAATCCATCCCTTGCACAAGAAAGGAGATAACACAAACCCCAACAATTATAGAGGTATTTCCTTACAGCCAATCGCATACAAAGTTCTTTCTAAAGCATTGCTACACAATCTGGAAGAACAAGCAGAACATACTATCGGCGAATACCAAGCCGGATTTAGAAAAGGGAGATCTTGTCCAGAGCAAATTTTCAATCTCAAAACAATCCTTAGAATCAGAACAATACGTAACCTCAACACAGTTGTATCTTTCATTGATTTCAGAAAGACTTATGATTCAATAGACAGACAGTCTGTATTCCTAACTCTAGCAGAATTAGGGATAGATAAAAATACCAGACAACTGGTTGAACAAACACTAACAAATACAACCTCAAGAGTTAAATTTCTAAACGACATTTCAGAACCCTTCCAAATCAAAACCGGAGTTAGACAAGGTGATGGGCTTTCACCACTTCTATTTAATTTGATATTAAACAAAATCATGAAGGAATGGGAACTTAAATTAGGCGAAAGAAACATTGAAGGGGTCCATTTGGGGCAAGGAAAAGGAAGATTTGAGGTGAAATGTCTTTCCTTTGCTGATGACATAGCAATCATTTCAGAAAACAGATTTCAAACGCAAATAATGGTTGAAACCCTACATGAAATAGCAATAAAAACTGGTCTTCAGATTTCGTATGAAAAAACCAAATATATTGAACACAGACGCAATGGAGAAAAATATCTAACAACTCAACATGGACAGATTCAAAGAGTTGATAAATTTAAATATTTGGGAGAATGGATCCAGTCAAATGGACTTGATAACACATCCTGCAAGGAGAGATTCAGAAAGATGGAAAATGCCTATAAACTCACCCAACATAGATACAACAAACGATCAATTTCATTCCAGGCAAAAATCAGGCACTACACAACTGTAATTAAACCAGAGGTATTATACGGATCAGAATGTTTAACGTTGAACAAAAGAGGTGAACAAGAGAAACTGGAAAAGAAAGAAAGGAAAATACTTAGGAAAATGTTGGGTCCCCAAAAGAATAAAGATATTTGGATGAAGATAAAAAATGAAGACCTTCACCGAAAGGTAGAAAAAATTACAGACTCAAATAAAAGACGGAGACTACAATTTTATGGTCACCTTCATAGAATGGATAGCAGCAGGCTAACTAAGAAAATTTTTGATTACATCTCCAAATTAAAAAACACCACTAGATGGCTGGAAGAGATACGGTGTGATCTGCAAAAACAGAAGATCACAAACAACATCATTTCTAATAGGGTGGAATTCCGGCGACTGATCACTACTGCAGATTTTTCGATTCTGCAAGTTCCACATCAACCACGGAGAGTGTTATCAGCGGAACAGAGGCAGGCCATCAGCCAACGTATGAAGAAGTTTTGGGAAGAAAAGAAAAAACGAAGCAATGTACCGTAGTCTTAGGTTCAAAGCGGTCTATAATTGGCCAAATTCTAAATATATATTGTGCCCAATCAGTCACGGCAGTCTGGCATCGAACTAGGGTCTCATCAGAGAGGACCAGGCACATGGTTATGCATAGAGTCGAACCATTGATCTCTGAGGGGGGCGATTACAGGGAACCCAAAGAGCAATGAGAGGTATACTGACATATAATAGTGTAGCGTGATTTCACGATCTATAGGTGAATATCATAGCAATTTAAGATGAAGAATTGTAGCCAAATGCAAGGAAATATACATTTTCAGAGCATACGAGAATGAGAGGAGGCCAGTTTGAAGTTTTACAAATTACCCTTAGCAAGTGGGCGGAGAACTTAGGCGCCGAGCGCACTATTTACGTCTGGAGCGGAGAGACAGCTCAAAATTAATGACCCGGGTATTCACCGCTTGACAGCGGTGAAACTTAGAGTAGGGATGATGGCCCATGGAAATTAATTAATTACAGCCAAGTGGAGTATTGAAATGCATTGAAATATACACCCAGGTGAATATATTCACGGAGAGGTAATTTAGGAGTGGTTTTTCACCTAAATTAATGCCTTTATCTACAAATGAACGAATTACAACCTAGCTTACGCTCGAGAGCAGTGATTTTGTGACCAGCCAACGGGGAACCACCACAGTAGCGTCCTGACGCGCTGAACTAAGGCAATTAATTGTAATTAATTGGCCGAAACGATCGCCGGCACGCGAATGTTTTTGAAACCTCCACACCTAAATAAACAAGATGTAGATGTCATTTCGGCTGAAGAGGTATTATTTCAAGTAAGGAGTCGCTCTCATGTGTCCAGTGGACTATTTTGTACGAGAAACCTTTATATAGGGGGAGTAAGGCAAGCCAAGCCAGTTGTTCTCCAGTCATCCCAGGTCATCTCAAGTTGTGAAGTAGTTAGCCTAGAGTTATTCTACAGTATACACGTAACTAAGACGCTGCCAGTAAGCACGCCAAATGTTAAAGTATCAACACTCCGCCGTTGAAGAACAATAGAAGCAAGTTATAAGCTTCATAAGTAATCATGAAGTGCGTCGAAAGTAAATTAATACAGATATTTATCTATTATCTGACGCAAATATAAATTCGCCACAGCGAAAAAGGAACTTATAATGTTTTTGTACAGTTCTTATACCGGGAGGTATTTTCAGGATTGTACATGACATTATCATCAGGATCACTACAATGATCGGAGCTTGGAAATCATTGCCACCTAATCTGGATAGTGAGCTGAACAAGATTGCAGGGAACGAGGATCGAACGTCCGTAAAACGCTGTTAGATTTTCACGTAGACCAGCGGTTGTCATAATTGCATCGCATCTCTGAGATCAGGCGTAGGAGAAGTCCGATTTAAGGATCAACATGTGAAGTAGTGGATAAGTGTACATAAATTGTGTAATAGTGATTTAAAAGTGTTCATGTGTATAGTGATTAATATGCAGTGTGTAGCAGTGAAGGAGGCCACTGATAAAAGTATGTTTATCAGGTGGAAAATGTGTGAATCTAAGTGTTGTGTAAAGGATAACATGATGGCTTAAATCAAGCGTCATGGTAGCGCTAAAGCTGAAGCGCTGGCACTATCCAGCAAAAAGGAAAAAGTGAGTACCCATTTTATAATGTCATTATAACTAAATAGTTCACCATGTAACGATTTATCACTTTGAGAATAAGATGTAATAGTCACTTACTGAACGAGTTTTCACCACTCGTCTTGAATAAAGTATGGCTTGGAAGGTGATTTGTTTAGGGTCATTTAGGTCGAAAATAATGATTGATGTAACGGTAACGTTAAATGAGAAATAATAATAATAATCTGGGGTCGGTAACAGTAAAGTAATAGGCATTTTTGGCCTAAATAATGTTCAAATAGTGTCATGTCTAATATAAAGATACTGTATTTTGGTAAACAGTAAAAATGTAACGTGGAATATAGAGAAATACGAGAGCTTTTTCAGTGTCAGTGAAATGTGAATGAATATTTGATATGGTCAATCCTTAGGATTATGTTTGAGGACCATTAAAGTAAAGTAAGCCAGTAAATTTATACATTTGTGTTAGGAGCTATTTAAAGATTTGGCTTAAGTGGTATGACAGAGAGAACGCGGGTGCCTTAATAATGGAGTCATCTATATGAAGTATTGTTTGAGCCGCATGTAAGCGTGCAGATTAACGTAGAATCCAGTGATTTACGTAAGATAATTGCGGGCACCAACTAGTATAGCTTGCGCGTTAGGTGAGAAGTTGGCTGAGTCTACGAGTAGTATCGCCCTTGAGCATACTGTAGTATTCGCAGCGAATTGGACAGAGCCTGTCTGTATCCAACGCTTGCATGAATTATGGCCACTATTGACGTCCGTCGAGACGCAGTGAGCATGTGTATAAATGACCTACCCTGAGAGGTAAGGATCATATTCGTCGTTTAGGAACGCAGATTTCCTTATATTTTATTGACAGCTGCTGGTGAAAATCGTGGATTTTCACTATGATGCGCGTCTAAAGCCACTAGTAGTCACCATAGAACGGCAAGGCTATCACTAGAGTTCCATCCCCAGCCATGAATGTTAATTAAGGAGCCAGTTGAGCCCAATACACTATAAAGATAGGTGTTAAATAATTAAATGACTCAATTATTTAGGAGCCACACTTAGCGTAACTCCAGTACTGCGATTGTAAACAAACTTGACCTTGACAGCAGAGAGAGAGGTGGGGTTGTAGACCACTTCTGCGGCAGCCATCTTGACTAGCCAGCTGGAACGAATTTTATTGCCTGCTGAGGGAGAGGAAGGTCGGTCGACCGGTCCCTTGTAAGTTAGAGTCACAATAGGGCACTGAGGAATCTCGATATTTCAATATGCAATTAAGATATGAGTATTATGATGATGCCAATTGAATTGAACGATGGGTTGCAACTCACATACGTTGTTGGATCATAGAAATCAGATAATATTTGGCTCAGTTATTCTCTGAGGAGGAAAGCTGAACCAAAATAATGTAGGCATCTTCTTTAGAATGCATTTGGCCAGTTCCTGCTAATTTATGCAGACGGGTATGTGTTTTTCCCAGAACATGACACATTTGTAACGATGATAAGCCCGACAAGACCCAGAAAATCGTTATATGGTGAAACTATAAAATATTCTATCCATGTTTATTTTGGAAGGGATAAGTACCACTTTTCTTAAAGCGTTCATATGGATGGAAAGAAGGAAGATGATTCACACGACACAACAAATATTTGTTAATGAATGCAGAAAATAATGAATTTATGCTAATTAAAGTAAATGCCGTAAGAAACGGAATAATGTTTTATTAATATCATTTTGATGTGATATATGACTTTTGTGTTATGATACTCCCATTAACTAAGATTGTGTCACACGATGAACACTATGGAAACCCATTGAAGTCTGAAAGTAACATTGACAGGAAGCTAGAATTAGATTTGAGTGCAGTGTAGCACTATTTTAAGAAGAAAGCTCACAGATTAACCCTATTTTTATTTGTGGGAATTTAATATAATTTGTCCTTTATTTGTATTTGTTGTATAGCCATGATTTTAGACCAGTAAATATTTCTTTTTAGGAAAATGTTGTGTATTTCCTGTAGAGTAGTTACCTGGTAGACTCAAATCCTGAGCATGTGGTCGTATGGTGGGCAGGAACGTCCCATACCTCGAAAGACCGTGAGTTAGTTGGGATACGAACATATGGTCCACATGATGACAGTTGGGTACATGGAGGAGATGTCTCTGTACTAGGATTGAGTCACAGGTACTGCTAAAAGTCGGCCAAGATATTAATGGTAGAAGCAAATACAGCATAGAAATTAGGATATAATAGGAAAGGCCGCGTCCCATTCGTTAATAAGCCATCACGTAAAATAAATGTTGATAATCCTCCATAAAACATGCTCATAAGTTAACTACCACATAAGCATACCACCCTAAATCATTATCATGGCGAGACCCAAGTGGGGCATTCGACAGTACAACCGAGTCCTTGGATGGTTACAGCGATGTCATAACGAAGACCACCTCCCATGATAACACTTCATTATCATGGCGCCCAACGTGGGGCATTCGACAGTACAACCGAGACCTTGGATGGTTACTGCGATGTCATAACGAAGACCACCCCCCAACATGATAACACTTCATTATCATGGCGCCCAGTACGTGGATGGCTTATGGGATTCAGAAAACCCCATAATAATAGCATGGTTTTCATGGGGAAAACCATAAAAATAATATTTTTCCTCAAACTTTGTTTGAGCGATTGTGAGTCTTTCTAGATGATATTCAGACGTCAGACTCTGTTGTCAGACGGGTACGAGGGTCTATACCCATTCCATAGTTAGTTTTGACATTTTGTAATATGTTGCTGTTGTGGTCGCGGGATCGGAATCCTTTTCTTTCTAATAGAACGTGCCAGCATATTCAGCTGCGGCCTACCTGAATCTCAAATTAAGAAGTACAGGATGGCTGGAACTGAAGACGTACTCAGGTGTATTGCTGAGTTAAGGGAGCATTTTGATGAGACTAATGCTAAGAGAAAGGATGAAATTAGAGAATTTAAAGATGAAATAGCGGGTAGATTGGATGCCAATAAAACCGAAATAAATACTAGATTAGAGGCTAATCAAGCTGAAATAAATACTAGACTAGAGGCTAGTCAAGCTAATGTAAACACGCAGTTAGAATCAAACCTAATAGAGGTTAATAAGAAAATGGACGACGTTAAAGAGTCTGTCCAGCGTGAGGTAACTAAGAATATTGTTAGCGTGGTCTCAGAAATGCAAGATGACAACGATGTACGCTTTGAGTCTATTGAATTAAAATTAGAGAATAATCTGCAAGCGTGCAGAGAGTCACAGCGTGAAATTAACGATAATTTAAGCAGTATGTCCATGGAGCTTAAAGACATTCAAAGTCAGAATGAAGCTAATACTAAACGTCAACTAGAGCAATTTAATACGTTCACTCAGACCGTGGATCAAAGGCTCTAGGATAGTGATGTAAAATGGAATACCCGAATGGCAGGTTACACCAAGGCGGTAGACGAAGCCTTAAGAAAACAGGATCAAAATATCCTTGACCAATGCAAGGAAATACAGGAAATAAAAACTTCTGATCAAGAGAATAAGGAGATAATGTCAAATATGAAGAGGCAAGTCGGAAAAGTGCAGAAAGAGTTGGAACAAACTCAGAGCGACTTAGCAGTTATCCATAAAAGACAGGATGAGGACCAGGGAGAAATCACGAAAATAAGGACTGAAATCTCTCATATACAAGGTCACATTCAAAAGGAAGTTACAGGCTTACGAGAAGAATTAGAACGTCGAGAAGGCTTAAAGACTGAAGCCAGCGATAAGACTCTTGCCGAAGTAAGAGAAAGTCTAGCAGGGGAAATTATCCACCTGAAGGAAAACCTTAAGGATGATAAGGAAAAGGTATTTTCTAAGGCAGAAAGAAACCGAGATCGCCGGATCGCCTAGAGAAAATAGAACGAGAGGTATTAGCTCGTTTGGAAAGGGCAGAAAACAGACACAGCCAAATCGAGACGAGAATGATCGCGCAGGAGGAATCTATATTGCGGAATCCTAGGTCTAGCGAAGGAAGTATAGACGAGAATAGGAGAAATATATGGGCAGAGATAGAAATATAGCCCACTCCAAAGAATGCAGCCATGCCAAGTGACAGTCCGTATACCACACCTGGTATGCCAATTGCCATGTCAACACCGCATGAAAATGCTGTACAAAATCAAATAGTCACAGTTATAAGGGCTAGTGATGAGAAACAAAAGAAATACTCTGGGAGTAATTCTAACATGACACCCAAGTACTGGCTTAAAGAAGTTTCCGAGTACTTGAATGACGCGAAAGTACCGCCAGAGCGCAGGTTGAGAGCGATTGAAAAACTAACCGAAGGGGAGTGTGCCCTATGGTTTAGGAGTTTTCGGTACACGTTCGACACCGTTGACGAATTTCGCCAAGCATTTTTAAGCAGATACTGGAACGCGAGCGTACAACAGAACCTCAGATTGGACTTGTATTCCAGGCGTTACAGTACTAGTAATCCGACTAAGTACGGAGAATTCTTTGTGAATCAATTGTGCCGTTTTCGCGAGCTTGATGAAGGACTTAGAGAGTCAGATTTGTGCATAGCGATAGCCAAGCAGCTACCGTATGAAGTACAACGTCTGCTAATCTCAGCAAACGCCAAAACTGCAATCGATATGGAGGAAGTGCTGAGACAACTCGATCTAACCACTGTGCAGCACACAATACAAAGTCGAAATGTGGAACAAGTTAACGTGACGACTACACCGATTGAGCCAACTAAGGTGCAGACAAAAAGCAAATCTACAAGCACCGAAACAGAAAAATCCGACTGGCAACGCGAAGGACGCGAAGACCAAAATTGGAGGCCAGCATATCGAGGAGGATCGAACCGTGGAAACCGAGGAAGGAAAAACTGGAATCAGCGTGGTACTAGAGACCAGGAGCTTGATAACAGAAGGAATTACGGCCGAAATGGGAACAACCAAGGATGGAGATCCCAAGAGCAGAGTCGCGGGTTCGATGAAGAGGACGTTATCACGCATCTTTAAGATACATGGAAGAGCGCGGAGATGATCCGAGAAAATCGCGAGTTCATTGGGATGAAGCGATTAGGAATAGAAGGTCACCCGACATATATAAAAATGATGACGGTGCCAAGAGTCTGGAACTTCAACAGCATGAAGACAGGCAGAAGAACTCCACAAAGAATGGAGCAAATGAAAAAAAAACACCAAATTTAAATGACCAAAGAGTGATAAGTTCAGGATGGAATACAGTGAATGTTGTTAACTGGATTGCCAAACCTGAGGAGCTTATCGAAGACCTAGATGAAAGGACGGTCAATGTAAGAAGGGAACTACCTATTATTATTGTAAACATTGCGGGCATGAAGATAAGAAGTCTCATCGATACAGGGTCAACAGTGTGTTTGATAACCCAGGCATTATACAGTGAAATCCAGAGTAAAATCCACGTATTGAAAATACCTATTTCAAGCGTGAAAATAAAAGGTGTCATACCAGATAAAGTTATGATATGCAAATACCAAGTATTTTTAGATCTGCAGATAGGGAACTCTACATTCTCACAGAGCTTCATACTTGTGAATAAGCTGCCGTATAACCTCATTGTTGGGATGGATTTCATAAGAGAGTATAAAGTTATTATAGATCTCTCGCAACACATTGTGATGTTTCGCGCAAGTGAGGGAAAGGAAGAGTTAGAACTCTCATTAAAGCATAATGAAACGAGACCAGAAGAATACGTATGGCATACATACGGAGATATGACTGGGGATGCAGTGTCGACAACAGAAGACATCGAGGAAGAGTTGGCAACACTGGCCACAGACATTGAAAAGGACCTCGAACCAAAATTTGAAGAATGCCTGGAAGAGAAGATTGAGGAAGCTAAATTTGGTCCAGAACATAAGCAGATGCTAAGGGAACTGCTATTTGAGTATAAAGGAGTCTTCGATTCGAGACCTGGCCGGATCAAGAATTTCCAGTATGCGTTCCAAGTCAGCGATTGGACACCATTCAAACAGAAGCCGTATCCTGTAGCTGAGAAACATTATTTAAAGGTCAAAGAAGCAATACAGGAAATGCTAGAAGCAGGCGTCATTGTAAAGACAGCCATACCCTATGTCAGCCCACTGGTAGTTGTACCGAAACAGGACGGAAGTGTGAGGATATGCCTGGACCTGCGAAATTTGAATTCCAAGGTCATACCGGAATTTGATAAAGTGCCGCCCATTAAGGAGGTACTCAGGAGTTTCAAAGGAAAGACCGTTTTCTCAAATCTTGACCTGACGGCAAGTTTTCACCATCTGGCTCTGGAAGAGAAAACAAGTTTGTTAACTGGATTTTTATTTGACCAGCACACGTATTCATACGTGCGTCTTCCATTTGGATTAAAAACAGCAGGTTCAGCGTTGATACGAGCGCTAGATCGGAACCTGTCCGAAGAAGTAAAAGCTACAACCATATGCTACGTAGATGATATACTACTGACCTCTGAAACAGTCGAAGAACATGTCAGGGATCTACGCAAGTTGTTATATGACCTAAGTCAGGCTAACTTTAAGGTCAATATAAAGAAGTCTAACTTTGCTCAGAGAGAAGGTAAATTTCTAGGCCACGTGATAGATGCACGAGGAGTCAGGCCTAATCCGGGAAAATTGGAAGTCATTAAACATTTCCCGAGACCAACGAAGGTAAAGAACGTCAGGCAATATCTAGGCGTTATTGGATTCTTTTCAAACCATTGTCCGAAGAATACCGAGACCGTAGCACCACTCCAAGACTTACTTAAGAAGGGAGGAAGATGGCGCTGGACGGAGCAATGCGAGGAAGCCTTCGTGAAATCTAAACAGATGCTGTTAGATTATGTAAAATTGGGATATCCTGACCACACTCAGAAATTTATTATCCAGACTGACGCATCATTCATAGGTATTGGAGCTATGTTATATCAGGAAAACGTGGACAGACCAGAGGAGAAAACTTATATTGCATTTATCAGTAGAAGGTTGAATCCTAATGAAAAGAATTATACGGTCACGGAGGTCGAATTACACGCGATACTGTATGCTCTACAGTATTGGCGAAAGCTAGTTTATGGTTTTAGAATTATATTGAGAACAGACCATAAAGCCCTAACGTTCCTGCTGAAAACTGACTTGTCGAGTCAAAGACTGACAAGGTGCTCCCTGTACATACAGCAATTTCAAGTGGAAATAGAGTATTGCCCGGGGAAGGACAATATCATACCTGACTTGCTAAGCAGATACCCTACAGCTGATGAAGAAGAAGTTCTAGCTATCGAGATAGAAGATAGAGATCAGAAGACCTTAGATGATCTGAGGAACATCACCGTTTTTCAACGTGAAGATCCCTGGATACGGTTGATGATTAATTACTTCGAGGGAAAGCTGGATAGAGGAACCCCGATGTATGTGGAAGCTGAAGCACTATCAACGGAATATCTATGGTTTAACCAGATGTTACATAAATGGAGCGACTCAGACCACACCAAACCCAGGATAGTCGTACCACCAGCATTGCAGAGAAGGCTAGTATGGTTAGCACACCGAGCTTTTGGTCACCCCGGTGTAGATGAGTCTGTTGCCCTGCTTAAAGAAGCATTTATTTGGCCAAAACTTAGAGAGACGGTCAGGAATACTATCAGGACATGTGATATGTGCCAACGAGTAAAGCCTAACTCGTACTTAATGAGGCAGAAACCTATACCACTTTTACCAGAGAAGCCATGTCAGCTTCTGGCACTGGACAACTTTGGGCCGCTTCCTAGAGCTAGAAGAGGAAATAGACACATCCTAGATGCACTAGACGTGTTTTCCAAAATGGTAGTCCTGTGTCCAATTCAGAAAACCAGTACAAAACAGGTACTTAAGAGGCTGAAGGAAAGAATCATTCCTATATTAGGACAGCCAGAGAACATCTTATCTGATCATGGGAGCTGTTTTACCAGCGTAGAATTTCGCAGGGTGTTGGAGAATCTGGGCATAAGACAGATTTTGTCCACAGTTCGACACCCGGAGTCGAATTCCGCCGAGAGAGTTATGAGGGAACTGCAAAAGTACAAGAAGATATATTGCTCTACTGAGAACTGGAAATGGATTGACGTACTTGAGATTATTGAATATTGTATCAACAATACCGTGCACGAAGCGACAGGAGAGGTGCCAGTGAGCCTACATCTCGATAGAAGACCAGAGAGGCCATGGAATAATGTCATTCGGACACCCATCGATGCACAACCGGGACGTGAGTTGAGGATCCAGAGAACGTTCGAGTATCTCAAGAAACAAGCAGATAGACGGCAGCGGAGAAACAGGAGGAAACGCTATCACAGACCGTTACTCGTAGGGGAATACGTCTTATTGAAGAAACCAGCCAGTTCAGATCCAGAGAGCAAGAAATATAAAAAAATTCAGCATGCCTATCACGGACCCTACCTGATTATAAGGGATCTGCAAAATAATGCATATCGGATCAAAGACGAAGCAACAGGTAGAGAAGTTGTTGTAAATGCAGCTAATTTGAAGTTATATAGTCCACCAGAAGACTATGATATAAGAGAGGAGCAAGCAATGCACACCCAAGGGGACGGGGAATCATTACGTATGCACGGAAAGAATCTTGAGAAAAGCGTGCAGTCCCAAGGAGGAACGGAGCAAAGCGACCAGCTCGCAGACCCAACGGATACGAAGGGAGAATGCAGCTGTCAACTGAAGGAACTTTATGACCAGTTGAGGGAAGCCTTACGGAGCTAGAGGGGATGAATGAACAATTGAGAAGGCAGAACGGGAGTCTACGAGAAAGCAGACAGAGTGGAATGGGGAACGAGAGATCCCATTGCCGAGAGCACTGACCGCTTAAAGTAAATACTGCATGGAGTCGATGCCATCTGAAGGGCCCGAAAAAATTCACTTATGAAATGAATTTTCCGAGCTTAGCAGGAGAAATATGTGCCCAATCAGTCACGGCAGTCTGGCATCGAACTCGGGTCACATCAGAGAGGACCAGGCACATGGTTATGCCTAGAGTCGAACCATTGATCTCTGAGGGGGAGCAATTACAGGGAACCCAAAGAGCAATGAGAGGTATACTGACATATAATAGTGTAGCGTGATTTCACGATCTATAGGTGAATATCATAGCAATTTAAGATGAAGAATTGTAGCCAAATGCAAGGAAATATACATTTTCAGAGCATGCGAGAATGAGAGGAGGCCAGTTTGAAGTTTTACAAATTACCCTTAGCAAGTGGGCGGAGAAATTAGGCGCCGAGCGCACTATTTACGTCTGGAGCGGAGAGACAGCTCAAAATTAATGACCCGGGTATTCACCGCTTGACAACGGTGAAACATAGAGTAGGGATGATGGCCCACGGAAATTAATTAATTACAGCCAAGTGGAGTATTGAAATGCATTGAAATATACACCCAGGTGAATATATTCACGGAGAGGTAATTTAGGAGTGGTTTTTCACCTAAATTAATGCCTTTGTCTCCAAATGAACGAATTACAACCTAGCTTACGCTCGAGAGCAGTGATTTTGTGACCAGCCAACGGGGAACCACCACAGTAGCGTCCTGACGCGCTGAACTAAGGCAATTAATTGTAATTAATTGGCCGAAACGATCGCCGGCACGCGAATGTTTTTGAAACCTCCACACCTAAACAAACAAGATGTAGATGTCATTTCAGCTGAAGAGGTATTATTTCAAGTAAGGAGTCGCTCTCATGTGTCCAATGGACTATTTTGTACGAGAAACCTTTATATAGGGGGAGTAAGGCAAGCCAAGCCAGTTGTTCTCCAGTCATCTCAGGTCATCTCAAGTTGTGAAGTAGTTAGCCTAGAGTTATTCTACAGTATACACGTAACTAAGACGCTGCCAGTAAGCACGCCAAATGTTAAAGTATCAACGCTCCGCCGTTGAAGAACAATAGAAGCAAGTTATAAGCTTCATAAGTAATCATGAAGTGCGTCGAAAGTAAATTAATACAGATATTTATCTATTATCTGACGCAAATATAAATTCGCCACAGCGAAAAAGGAACTTATAATGTTTTTGAACAGTTCTTATACCGGGAGGTATTGTCAGGATTGTATATGACATTATCATCAGGATCACTACAATGATGGGAGCTTGGAAATCATTGCCACCTAATCTGGATAGTGAGCTGAACAAGATTGCAGGGAACGAGGATCGAACGTCCGTAAAACGCTGTTAGATTTTCACGTAGACCAGCGGTTGTCATAATTGCATCGCATCTCTGAGATCAGGCGTAGGAGAAGTCCGATTTAAGGATCAACATGTGAAGTAGTGGATAAGTGAACATAAATTGTGTCATAGTGATTTAAAAGTGTTCATGTGTATAGTGATTAATATGCAGTGTGTAGCAGTGAAGGAGGCCACTGATAAAAGTATGTTTATCAGGTGGAAAATGTGTGAATCTAAGTGTTGTGTAAAGAATAACATGATGGCTTAAATCAAGCGTCATGGTAGCTCTAAAGCTGAAGCGCTGGCACTATCCAGCATAAAGGAAAAAGTGAGTACCCATTTTATAATGTCATTATAACTAAATAGTTCACCATGTAACGATTTATCACTTTGAGAATAAGATGTAATAGTCACTTACTGAACGAGTTTTCACCACTCGTCTTGAATAAAGTATGGCTTGGAAGGTGATTTGTTTAGGGTCATTTAGGTCGAAAATAATGATTGATGTAACGGTAACGTTAAATGAGAAATAATAATAATAATCTGGGGTCGGTAACAGTAAAATAATAGGCATTTTTGGCTTAAATAATGTTCAAATAGTGTCATGTCTAATATAAAGATACTGTATTTTGGTAAACAGTAAAAATGTAACGTGGAATATAGAGAAATACGAGAGCTTTTTCAGTGTCAGTGAAATGTGAATGAATATTTGATATGGTCAATCCTTAGGATTATGTTTGAGGACCATTAAAGTAAAGTAAGCCAGTAAATTTATACATTTGTGTTAGGAGCTATTTAAAGCTTTGGCTTAAGTGGTATGACAGAGAGAACGCGGGTGCCTTAATAATGGAGTCATCTATATGAAGTATTGTTTGAGCCGCATGTAAGCGTGCAGATTAACGTAGAATCCAGTGATTTACGTAAGATAATTGCGGGCACCAACTAGTATAGCTTGCGCGTTAGGTGAGAAGTTGGCTGAGTCTACGAGTAGTATCGCCCTTGAGCATACTGTAGTATTCGCAGCGAATTGGACAGAGCCTGTCTGTATCCAACGCTTGCATGAATTATGGCCACTATTGACGTCCGTCGAGACGCAGTGAGCATGTGTATAAATGACCTACCCCGAGAGGTAAGGATCACATTTGTCGTTTAGGAACGCAGATTTCCTTATATTTTATTGACAGCTGCTGGTGAAAATCGTGGATTTTCACTATGATGCGCGTCTAAAGCCACTAGTAGTCACCATAGAACGGCAAGGCTATCACTAGAGTTCCATCCCCAGCCATGAATGTTAATTAAGGAGCCAGTTGAGCCCAATACACTATAAAGATAGGTGTTAAATAATTAAATGACTCAATTATTTAGGAGCCACACTTAGCGTAACTCCAGTACTGCGATTGTAAACAAACTTGACCTTGACAGCAGAGAGAGAGGTGGGGTTGTAGACCACTTCTGCGGCAGCCATCTTGACTAGCCAGCTGGAACGAATTTTATTGCCTGCTGAGGGAGAGGAAGGTCGGTCGACCGGTCCCTTGTAAGTTAGAGTCACAGTAGGACACTGAGGAATCTCGATATTTCAATATGCAATTAAGATATGAGTATTATGATGATGCCAATTGAATTGAACGATGGGTTGCAACTCACATACGTTGTTGGATCATAGAAATCAGATAATATTTGGCTCAGTTATTCTCTGAGGAGGAAAGTTGAACCAAAATAATGTAGGCATCTTCTTTAGAATGCATTTGACCAGTTCCTGCTAATTTATGCAGACGGGTATGTGTTTTCCCAGAACATGACACATTTGTAACGATGATAAGCCCGACAAGACCCAGAAAATCGTTATATGGTGAAACTATAAAATATTCTATCCATGTTTATTTTGGAAGGGATAAGTACCACTTTTCTTAAAGCGTTCATATGGATGGAAAGAAGGAAGATGATTCACACGACACAACAAATATTTGTTAATGAATGCAGAAAATAATGAATTTGTGCTAATTAAAGTAAATGCCGTAAGAAACGGAATAATGTTTTATTAATATCATTTTGATGTGATATGTGATTTTTGTGTTATGATACTCCCATTAACTAAGATTGTGTCACATGATGAACACTATGGAAACCCATTGAAGTCTGAAAGTATCATTGACAGGATGCTAGAATTAGATTTGAGTGCAGTGTAGCACTATTTTAAGAAGAAAGCTCACAGAATAACCCTATTTTTTGGTGGGAATTAAATATAATTTGTCCTTTATTTGTATTTGTTATATAGCCATGATTTTAGACCAGTAAATAGTTCAATTTAGGAAAATGTTGTGTATTTCCTGTAGAGTAGTTACCTGGTAGACTCAAATCCTGAGCATGTGGTCGTATGGTGGGCAGGAACGTCCCATACCTCGAAAGACCGTGAGTTAGTTGGGATACGAACACATGGTCCACATGATGACAGTTGGGTACAATATATACAACTAGCTGACCCGGCAGACGTTGTCCTGCCAATCAAAGAAAGTGTTGTAACTTTGTTCCTTAAAGTGATTTTGGATACACAATATTTTTTTTTTCAATTTCTGTTAACTGCCTCTAAACTATCGTGAATTGAATTAACTAATTTAGAAACATTCGTTGGAGCGTGCACAACAACTCTCCAAAGTTTCATCGCAAACGGATAAATGGCATTTAACGCATACGGGATTTGGTTTAAATGATTCGTGCGCTGTCACTCATTTGTTGAATCTACTCGTGCTCTACCAACTGTTAAATGGATTTACTAACTTAGAAAGCTTCACGTAAGTGTACACAACAACTCATCAAAGTTTCATCGCAATCGATGAATAGTATATGAACGCATACAGGATTTTGTTGGAACGCTTCGCGCCTCGTCACTCATTTGTTACATCTACTCGTGCGCTACCAATATTGTAAAATGGATTTACCAAGTTGAACACCTTCCCTGGCGTGTACACAAAAACTCATCAAAGTTTCATCGGAATCGGATGAATGACATATGAACGCATAAGTGATTTTCTTTAAACGATTCGCGTGCCGTCACTCATTTGTTGAATCTACTCATGCGCTACCTATTGTAAAATAGATTTACTAAGCCTGAAACCTTCTCTGGCATGTACTCAATGATTCATCAAGGTTTGATCGCAATCGGATGAATGATATATGACCGCATACGGGTCATTGTGGAAACGATTCGCGCGCCGTCGCTCATTTGTTGAATCTACTCGTGCGCTACTTATTAAAAACTGGATTTACTAAGACAGAAACATTTCCTGGAGTGTACACAACAATTCACCAAAGTTTCATCGCAATCGGATAAATGGTATATGGACGCATACGGTACTTGTTGAAATGATTCGCGTGCCGTCACACATATGTTGAATCTACTCGTGGGCTACCTATTGTAAAATGGATTTATTAAGCCAGAAACCTTCCGT
This sequence comes from Meconema thalassinum, assembly GCA_946902985.2. Taxonomy (NCBI): domain Eukaryota; kingdom Metazoa; phylum Arthropoda; class Insecta; order Orthoptera; family Tettigoniidae; genus Meconema; species Meconema thalassinum. The sequence goes on from OX336393.1 coordinate 416,185,150, forward strand.
AGGGTGTACACAACATCTCACCCAAGTTTCATCGTAATCGGACGAATGGTATTTGAACGCATACGGGACCTTATTGAAACGCTTCGCGCGTCGTCGCTCATTTGTTGAATCTACTCGTGCGAGATTTCATGAGAAATTGATTTACTAAGTTAGAAACCCTCACGTAAGTGTACACAACATCTCACCCAAGTTTCATTGCAATCGGATGAATGGTATATGAACGCATACGGGACTTTGATTAAAAGTTCGCGCGTCGTTGCTCATTTGTTGAATCTACTCGTGAGCTACCTATTGTAAAATGGATTTACACAGTTAGAAACCCTCACGTAGGTGTACACAACATCTCACCCAAGTTTCATCGCTATCGGACGAATGGTATTTGAACGCATACGGGACTTTGTTGAAACGCTTCGCACGTCGCCGCTCATTTGTGGAATCTACTCGTACGCAACCTCCTGTGAAATGGATTACTAAGTTAGGAGCCTTCACTTAAGTGTACACAACAACTCATCAAAGTTTCATCTCAATCTATGAATGGAATATAAACTTATACGGGATTTTGTTGAAACGCTTCGCGCGTCGTCACTCATTTGTTGAATCTAGTCGTGCGCTACCTAATGTGAAATTGATTTACTAAGCCAGAAGCCTTCCCTGGAGTGTACACAACATCTCACCCAAGTTTCATCGCTATCGGACGAATGGTATTTGAACGCATACGGGATCTTTTTGAAACGCTTCGCGCTTCGTCGCTCATTTGTTGAATCTATTCGTGCGCTATCTATTGTAAAATGGATTTACTAAGCCAAACACATTCCCTGGAGCTCACTCAACATATCACCCATGTTTCATGGCAATCGGATGAATGGTATATGAACGCATACGGGACTTGGAAACGCTCTAACGTGCAGAGACAAACAGTAGAATTCGACATCACTGCCACCTTTGGTATAAAACACTACTTTATGCCACGGGCGGGGTGTATGTAATGGCGGTAGTTGCACAGGTTGCGACCAGGTGGCTCTAACGTGCAGAGACAAACCGTCCAAAGACATCAGCTTTCACGAAGGCCAAGGCTAGTGGTTTCCATGACGACTGTTTTTGACTGTATTGTGCCCAACTCCAGGAATGGGTATTCCAAGATTCAGACACCTAGATATCGAGGGAAAGGCTGTAGCCGCTTTTGAAAGTTGAGATATTTGAATATCGCGCTACATTGCTTCTCGAAGCATTTGGAAATAATTTACCGATACTTGGATGTCAAGTGACGTAGCGAGTAATAGCAGATGTCGAGGCTATTTATTGATTAAATAGTTAACCATGGAGTAGAGACTTGAGACTGGGATCAGATTACTGGCACGGCCAAATGAAAGAGAATGCAATTAGTATCAAGTAAATCGGACCAGGGATTCAAGAGATATGAGGATTTCCAGATATCAGGTGATGACGCGTGACCCTGACAGTTTTGAATAAAAGCCAGCTGGCCGAAGCAACTACAGCTCATTCTACACAAGCATTTGCCAAGCAAGTTGCTACGACGCTGAGCCAAGGCACATGGTTGCCGGATCTACGCAGAAGTTCTTTTCAAAGTCGTGATAGTCACGAAAAGTGCTGCGCTACGAGTTGGAACTTAGTAGGTTTACGGCGAGGAGAATCACTGAGGTGATTGATTTTTCTACAGACATTGGTGGAAATATTTATATTTTCACAAGGACATATGCTAGACTTTGTCTAGAATTAACATTTTGTCACAGTCCAGTAATAACATAATACATGGATATTTAAATCCATTTCAAGTCAGTTTTCATATTTGTAACTAGTTAACCACTTCGATCTGTCAGTACACTGAAGACTAGTCTATAACGGTGGCGTTCATTAGTCTACGCAAGGGAAACTACAAGTTGCCTAGAGCATGGTAGATGGTGATATAATAAACCATGCCCAGGGAACGATCTTCAGAACAGCCGTTGATTGGTTAGACTGTCAGTGTTTTTCTTGTACTGATAAGATTACCGTGAGTTATGTTACAACTGACATATCTAAGAAGAGATCACTTAGATCTGACCCTATTTAAACAAACTGTTATGGCTTTGATAGAAGCCCATATTAAAATGGAACAACAGTTAATTCAAACGTCAAGAGATACTACCACTATGTCTGACTAGACGGATTTTGGGTATATAATGGCGGCCGATACAAGGATTATACGTGCTTGTCCGATAGGGCATGTCTATGGATAAATCTGGTACAGACCAGGTTTACTACGCTTCAAGACCATCAAGAAATGTAAGCCACATTTGAATTATATTATGCCTAGCTAATTGGAACAAACTATTTTTTCTGCAGATGACCAACACATTTTTTCTTCGTATTTAAAGCTTGCAATGATTTACGCAAGACTTGTTAGAGTTATTCTGAGTATTTTCAGCACTCAGAACAGTTTAGGATCGATGACCGAGCATTTCGAGCATTTATTTGAATATTTCATATTTTTGGGAAATCACGGTAATCAGCCGATGTAACTGTAAAAGTTAAATTTATTTTTGTTGAGGAATGGATATTTTTTCCATATTCGAAGGTTCGAACATGTGGATTCTCACATAATGAGATGATAATTAAACATATTTGAAATAATACAAATAATAATAATAATAATAATCCACTAATAATAATAACAATAATTTTTATAATTTTTCTAAATAATTCTTGGATATTATATTTTCTAATAATCATATGTATTGAGAAAGAGCCTGTGAAGTAGTTTAATCATTTCTAGTCTGGAACAGGAGATTTTCCGAAGGAGAGTGGTTAACGCAAGCCCGCATTCAACCAACATTTCAGTTCTGGTTGAACAGTTGATATTTGCACTGAGCAAAGTATATTTTTCAGATAACACGGAGAGGCATGAAACGGGAAGCAAATGATATTTGTATCAAATAGGATATTTCTGTGTTTATATAAAATCATGACGTAAATACACTCGAAAGTGAAATAAAGATTTTCATAAGTATGGTAAATTCACGGGTTGAACTGAATGGTAAAATAAAATAAACTTGTAAGTTTATTAATCTTCCAGTGTTGATAACAAGCAGAGGCTTGATTTATTGTATAAATTTTGGGAAGAAAATTTATATGTGTGGAGTAGCTGAAATGCCATTCCCAGGTGCGCATGTTTAAGTCGCAGGAATGAGGAGATTTTTCGAGCATCAATCAAATAGCAGGTTCGATGGCTCAGGTTTATAGTAGGAGTATTGGAACTACACATTTCATTGGATGAATGACCCGAAGGTTATTTCTTGAAACCATCAGTTCTTATTTCAACCTTGTTTACGAATTCCATTTAGACTTTGATTTTGCTAGAACCCGGATTTGTCATGATAGTAGTTTATTCTTCTTCAGAGGAAGACCTTTGCCGTTGTTGTTGTAATATTGTGTTCTTACACAAATAGTAGAATGGGCCACTGCCAATTAAAAATAATTCTTTAACCACGAATAATTTGAAGGATATTTTCAATCCTAGTGCCATGAACTAAATGAATTCATTATAAAACTACAATTCTAATTTCCGCATTCTGTCGAAGAATTGCAAGTTGTGAAAATTGCTAAAAATGGCCATGAATATAAATATTTTTTATAATAATGTTCCCAAGTGGAAAATTGAATAACTGAATGGTTCAACCATTTATTGATCAAGTTGATGATTCAGAAATCATATATTTTGTTAGGAACTTGAAGTTCATAATCGAGTCACTTCTCGAATGTTAAATGTCAGAAGAACAATTAATTGTTGTTGTGCTTCGCACAGTTCTTCGATGCTATGCTCAATGGTCAAATACTTTTCAGATGTTATTAATATGTGTAAATAATTTGTATTGCTTCAATGATAATAATAATTTCGACGATATATTTTTGAAACTGGAAAAATAAGTGAAAGTTAAAAATTCTATGAACATTTATTCTACGAGTGTTAATATCATGTAAATATTCAAACAGTGATCTACGATATTTCCAGTATAGACAATTAACTTTGAACTGGAATTAAATATTAATAATTTTGGAACACAGTCTACAGGACTATTAATCGGACTTGTGTTTCCAAAAAGATTGTCAAATGTGTTTGGAAAATTTCTGTATATTGTGTGTAAATAAGAGTGTGGATCGCCACACGTGGATGATGCTGCTTTGAGCATCTTTGCAGTCAATTTTAACTTCAAAATAAACTGAGATAATTTTACAGGATGTGTTACTCCCAATTAAATCTCCTTCTATCCTTATTGTTGCATTGAGCCAAAAATCAGCAATGCATTTTTTTTAATTTGATGTCGTTTTTGCGATTTGCTTTAACCCATCTGGCGCTCCGGGATATTTTGACTCTCGTGCTGACTGATTATTGGTAAAATGCATATGTGGTCGTGCGGACTCCGGTCTAAACGGGCACATAAAATAAGATAGAGAGAGAAATGGCTTCGAACGTGGGTCCCGATTTAGACATGGTCAATCGCATGCCGATTTAAATTGTGATAATTTTTATAGAAATATTTTGGGAGTTGAGAGATGTCTGGTTTGGATGAATAAATTAGTAGGAAACCCAATTAGTGGGGAAAATTAAAAATTTAACTTGGTTAATAATTAGAATGGGTTTGATAATTTTGACAATGGCTTAACCATTAGGGCGTCAAGTAAATTCAGTAGTAAACGTTCGATGACTGGACATACACATTATTAGAATCCAGGTGGAGGATATTTGAGAACTTGCATATTTTTCTTGTGATATTATGGTAAATGTAATTCGTAAAAGTAGAGAATTTTGTTTTTCCATCACGTCGACATTAGGACAAATCTCATTTTAATAGAGTGTTCCAATTAGCTATTCATATTTCTTGTTCTAGTTATAAGCTTGTGTTTGCCACTGTTGTATACCCCTAAGTTTTGAATAATAATTGAAATTATGGAAGAAATGATGAGAATGATGAGGAGTTTGGAAGAGAGTTCCAAAGAAGCTGGACGGCGTGTAGCCGCTATTATGAAAGAAAATACAGAGGCTTTAGAAAATAAACTTAAAGAAAATTCTGATTCTTTAGAAAGTAAACTTAAAGAAAATTCTGATTCTTTAGTACATAAACTTAAAGAAAGTTTAAATGATAAACTTAAAGAAAATTCTTTTTCTTTGGAAAATAAACTTAAAGAAAATTCTGATTCTTTGGAAAATAAACTTAAAGAAAATTCTGATTCTTTAGAAAATAAACTTAAAGAAAATTCTGATTCTTTAGAGAATAAACTTAAAGAAAGTTTGAATGATAAACTTAAAGAAAATTCTGATTCTTTGGAAAATAAACTTAAAGAAAATTCTGATTCTTTGGAAAGCAGGTTAAAAGGTAACTTGAATGAAAATTTAAATAGTAAATTTAATTCAATGGAAAGTAAATTTAAAGAGAATTCCGAAATTTTGAAAATGACACTTGAAAGTAAAATGAATAAATTATGCGAAAAAACACATGAGCTCGAAACTTCATTAGCTACTAACGCAAGTTTAATGGACGAAAAATTTCGCGATGCCGATCTTCGATCCCAAAGCTTAGCTGATAGGATAGAACATGGTCTTAGGAAAGTTGGTGAAGACATGATCGACCTAGAAGTCCGAGTGAAGAAGGAGAGTAACGAGATGGGAATTCTAGTTGTTCAACGTTTAACGGAACAATTCAAAGAACTTGTCATGGGAGAAATAAGAGAAGGTGTGATTAATGACTTACAAACTGAAATTAAAACCACAGTTGTCAATGAAATTAAAGACACACTCAAGCTGGAGAATCAAGAGGGAATCAAGGAGATTAGGGAATCTTTGTCATCCCATATTGAAGTAATTGCCAAAGATATCCAGGCAACTCAGAAGGACATATCAGATATGACAGGGTCATTGAAAAGTCATGAGGCTGTTATGAACCAGATATCCACTGATGTTAAGGAGAATTGTAAAGAAACTGAAGCAATTAAGAAGATGGCAGAAGAAAACCAGAAGGAACTTGAGGCTATGAAAACTCAAATCAAGGATGAGAAACAGTCTGATCATCTGTTGAAAATGCCAAATGTAAGGGGAAAGGAACAGATACAGATAAATCTAGGAGGAGCTAGAGACACGGATAGTCAAAGACAGGATGAGGTCAGGACAGTATTTCAATCCAACCCCATAACTGTATTTAAGAATATAGAAGATAAGCCTTCTAAATTTTCAGGGCGAGATTCTGTGACATCCGTGGAATTTTTGAGAGAAGCAGGTGATTACCTGAAAGATTCCAAGATCCCTAAAGAAAGACAGATCCGAGTGATAGGGAAGTTTTTGGAAGGTCCTGCACTTCTTTGGTTTAGAGCTTTTAGATCCACTCTAACCACTTTTGAGGAGTTTTCTCGTGGGCTATTGAAAAAGTTTTGGTCCCCGGAAACCCAACAGCAAGTCAGAGCAGAGTTATATTCGAAGAGATTCTCGACGTCACAACCTACTCGATACTCTATGTACTTTTCTGGACAGCTGTCTAAACTTCAACATTTAGATCCGCCGATGCCAGATAACGAATTGATTACTGCATTGATACGTCAATTTCCAGCAGACGTCCAGAGGACTTTGATCGCTGCTGATATCTATAATATGGAACAATTTGATGAAGTATTACAGAAGCTGGATCATACAAACGCTCAATTCTTCCATCAGAAGGGAGGAAAGAATAACAACGCTGTGTACGCTGTTATGGCTGATAGTTATTCTCAGACACCTCGAGAGATTCGAGAGGAGCGAGAAGAGAAAACGCCGAGGGAAGATTCCAATAAGACAGGATGGAACCAGTACAGTAACAGATACAGTTACAAACCATATGCGAGACCGGATGGTGGTAATCGATACAATACTCGATGGAGAAGACCACGAGATAGTCAAGGAAGGTACCAGGAAAGAAGATATTATGGTAGAAACAACTACAATAACAGAGGGAATGTAGATACTCGTCAGTCCAATGAAGAGTTTAACAAGGACACAAGGAAAAACTTGGAAACAAGACACCAAGATAACTTGCAGTTTTTGGAGCAGAGGCCCAATGAACCAGGTCCATCGGGAACACAACAATCCCGGGGGAATGGTAACGAAAAAAAAAAACTTCGAATTCACAGTAGAAGATAGAATTTTGAATACTTTCACTTCCAGAATTATTAAATGGCAAGCAGAGGATGATGACTTAATTCAACAGAATGACGAACGAAAAGAAATGGGTACCAGAATTAGAATGCCAATCATATCATGCGAAGTATTCGGTATGCCTGTCGATACTTTGATCGATACTGGGGCTATGCTTTGTCTGGTGAGTGAGAAGCTTTATATTCTGTGGAAGCTCAAAGAGAATTTAGAGGAGATTCCAGTATCAGGAATTAAGATCCAAGGAATAATACCCAATAAAATATCTCTGTGTAAAACACAATTATACTTATGTATTACGATTGGAGGACATGATTTCCGACATGTGTTTGTTGTAATGAAGGACATGGCTTTTGACATGATATTGGGAGCAGATTTCATTCAGAAATATCAAGCAGTGATAGACATGAAGACAGAGACGATCAGATTCAAGAATACCGAAGAGATTAACTTCGAGGGAAAAGAAGAGGAAGACATCGAGGGAGATACTCAATGGTCTCTGATTTTTCACGAAGCCGAAGGAAGAGAAGTCTACACTGAGAAGGAGTCCCCAGAGCTAGGGAAAATTTTGGAAGAGTATCACGATATTTTTGATATTAAACCTGGTGAAATTAAAGATTTTGAATATCATATTCGTGTAAATGATGATGCACCTTTTCATGCTAAATTGTATCCAGTAGCAGAAAAGCATCGAGAAAGAGTAAAAGTGCTTATCAAGGAGATGGAAAGCAACAATGTGATTGAAAAGTACACTACATCTTATGTCAATCCATTAGCAGTAGTATCTAAGCAAGATGGAAGTCTGAGACTATGTTTGGACGCGCGAAATTTGAATTCAAGATTACTGCCAGAGTATGACAGACCACCAATCATTAGGGAACTGTTAAGGAAATTCCAAGGCAAGGTCTGGTTCTCTAATATTGATCTCACTTCGTCCTACCATCACATTAGGCTTAGTGAAGATTCTAAGAAGTTTACAGGATTTATGTTTGACCAGCAGACATATGTATTCCGCCGTCTACCATTTGGAGTCAAAACATCAGGATCCGTTTTGATCAGAGCCCTGGAACAAAATTTGAGTCCTGAAGTAAAAGAGATAGCAATTCGTTATATTAATGATATCTTAATTGCATCCGAGACTAAGGAGGAACATTTGTTACATCTTCAAATGTTATTCGCAGATTTGAGAAAAGCGAACTTCAAAGTAAACCTTCGAAAATGTCAGTTCTTTTGAAAGGAAATAAAATTTTTGGGTCACATTTTGGATGGAGAAGGATACCGTCCCAATGAGACGAAGATACAGGCAATTGCAAATTTCCCTAGACCTACTAGAGTGAAGAATGTCCGCAGTTTTCTCGGGACATGCCAATTCTTTGCAGGCGTTGTCCAGACTTCACCAAGACAGTTGCGCCATTGCAGGAATTGTTAAAGAAAGGAAATAAATGGAAATGGGATAAAGATTGTGAACAATCATTTCAAGATGCCAAGAGGTTATTGGTAAACAGTGTGAAATTGGAGTATCCTGACTTTACCAAGAATTTCATCATAGAATCTGATGCATCCACCGTAGGGATTGGAGCTATTCTACTTCAAGAAGATGAAGACCACAAGAGACATTACCTGGCGTTCATTAGCAGGAAACTTCGTCCATCAGAGAGGAATTATTACACCACAGAGTTAGAAGCACTTGCTGTAATATTCGCATTGGAGTCGTGGAAGAAAATGTTAATTGGACATTCAGTCATTGTGAGGACTGATCACCACGCATTGGAGTTTATTTTGAGAACAAACTTTGCCAGTGATAGAATAACTAGATGGTCACTTTTTATTCAGCAATTCAACCTAGTTATTGAACACACTCCTGGAAAGTTGAACGTGGGAGCTGATTTATTGAGTAGAGCAGTGGAGTCTACATCTAAGGTTTTTCAAGTTAACCTGACGCAGGAAGATGAAGATACCTTGAGAAGGTTAAGGTTATTGCATTTATCCCAGAGGAGAGACCGACGTCTTAGGAACATTTTTCGTTTTCTACAAACATGGATCCAAATGATGATGATTTTGTGGAAACTGAAAGAATTTCAAGAGATTTTATGATGTTAGACGGTTTAATCTACAAGTTTGCAGATCCCGACCATACGAAGCTGAGAGTAGTGATACCTCCACGATTGCAAAAACCCATTATTTGGATGGCACATCGAATCGCAGGTCATGCTGGAGTAGATAAGACAGTCAACATGATTCAAGAGAAATTTTCTTGGGAGCGCATGCGACAAACTGTCAGAAACACTATTCGAGAATGCGACTTATGCCAAAGGAGTAAACATAATTCTAGATTATTGAGAGAATTACCAAGGCCTATTATTCCTTCTAAGCCTTGCGAAATCTTCGCGACTGATTTATATGGTCCTCTACCAAAGTCTAAAAGAGGTAACCGATATATTTTGGTGACCATGGATGTATTCAGAAAATACACCATGTTACATCCAATTCAGAAGGAAAACGCAAAGTATTGTGCGAAGAGAATTAGAGACAGCGTAATTCCGGAAGCAGGCAAACCGGAATTCCTTTTATCAGATCGTGGACCTCAATTTACATCTTTGGAATTTAGAACCATCATGAATAATCTTGGGATTAGACAATTATTTTGTTCTATTAGACATCCAGAGAGCAATCCAGCGGAACGCGTGATGGCTGAAATAGCAAAATTTTGCCGCCTCTATTGTCCAAATGAGCATTGGAAATGGATGGATGTTCTTTCTTTAGCATCCGAATCCATCAACTCTACGATTCATGAGAGTACTGGACAGATTCCCATGTTGATTCATCATGGAATTAAACCAACACGATTATGGGATCGAATCATCTCTATTCCACCTGAGATTGAACCAAGTCGTCAGATGAGGGAAACTCTAGCTTTAGACAAGTTAAGGAGTCAAGCTGAGAAGAGAGAGCGCAGAGTGAGAGGAAAGCGTTTTCGCAGACCCTTGCGCATAGGAATTCTTGTTTTAGTGAAAAGACCTACACCCTCTGACGTGCAAAATCGAGTGTACTCGAAATTTGCAAGCCTTTACGCTGGACCCTATCGTATTGTACAGCCTCCCAGGGGTATGCACCCCTTGGAGACCATACCCCCATCATCTGCCTAAATCTCCTAACGGGCAACCCTTGGAAAGCCGGGCCAACATCCATAAAACGTAGCAAGGACAGCTTGCCACTATAGAAAGCAGCTCAGTCCTTGCACAATGGTTACACATAGCGACATACTATTAACTGGGCCAGCAATGCCAACACATTGCTGACAACATAGCGCCGGAGAGTATAAGAAGGCATCTTAATGAGGTCAAAGGATCTCTCCATTATCAGTGCTTCAACGATACGGCCGAAGGCTACGCCGGTGTCATCAGAGGTGAGTCAGTCAGTCGTGTTCAGACATCCTACTTTTGTAACCTGTAACCCACCACTTGTACTACATTGTGAACATAATTACATTCCCTACAAGGGATTCAAACTCAGAATTACAGACCAATAAACACTTGGTCAACACATCACACTAGCCTTACTGTTTATACGCCTCTTTACATCCCAACGCCCTTCCTTATTCCCGTCACGGTAAGACGTGACAGACGGTAGTCTAATAGCGCTAGCTCAGATATCATTGTGTTCCTCGCGGCGGCCCGGCTGCCAGAGAGCAGCGCGTGCCACTTAGCTGATACGAGCAGAGTCAGTTACATAATAAGCAGTCAGCTGAGCGACCAGCACAGTGACCCTTGCATTGGGTCCCATCCCTTCAAACACTACTACATTATTTACAGGAACGCCCCCTAGTTCCTAGCACACTACAACACTCTACACTGGTCAGCTTACCCTGCCAAGGGCAGCTACCCTTTTTAGGCACAACCTTACAAATTAGTACAATAACTCTTCCTTTTAGATCCACCCCCAAATAAGGGATCTAAAACACTGGTGGAGGCGCGGGACTACGCACAATAGAACGGGACTCAACCAACGAGCCCTCGTAGTCAAAGCGACCCCTTCCGTACCGCAAAAAGCCAAGCAAATAGTGAAAAAAAATTTTTAACCTCATATTGCGTCACACATTTTTTAAAATTAAATGTCCACATTTAGAACTACATTAAGAGACTTTGCACACCATTTGTCGGCTAGTACGACTCCACTCCTGCCGAAGCTAAAGATTAAGATCGGTGACTTAATAACTGACCAGACTGCAGTACAACTTCTCAGGGACCTTGAATTCCAAACAGCAAAGATCCGTGCTCAACACCCTGCCGCTGCAGCACAAGTTATACATTTTACACGGTCCCAGGCCAGTGAACACACACAAGAGTCACCAGTATCCAGCGCTAGTGAGGTAGATTGCCTGCCAACACTCCATCCCCTATTGTTGCAGCAACTGCAGATCACAGAGCAGAAAGCCAGTAACCTGCTCGAGCGCATTTCAGAGCTATTAGAGACAGACACTATTAAAGCCAATAATCACACGACAGAAGCGGTTCTTGACATCCACACTATTTTGGAAACAGTAAAACAGGATTTAGACAGAACCGTACACATAGTCGAATCCACACAGTACGACAATACACCATCCATCAGCACAGACATATCAGGTGACGAGCCACCTGGTAACGTAACACAGGTGTCGTACACGGGAAGCGAGGCTAATTCCCCTCTAAACAGCCCAAACACCTCGGCACACGACAGCGGGGTGAACGGCACAAACAGACCCGAAGCACTACACAGCCAACGAGACACAGCTGAAAGCGAGATGAATAGACACACTGAATACCCCATGATCCACCCCACAAAGTTCACGGGGGAAGGCCAGGATCCCGAGGAATACCTCAAGGCCTTCAATAGAACGGCCCGGATCAATGGTTGGAGCGAGGAAGTTAGGAAACGGCTCCTTCCTGCCTATCTCACAAAGGCGGCCATGACATGGTATGAGCTCCATGAGGACGCACTAGAGGCTGCCACATGGGAGGAAACCGCGGTAATGTTGAAGGATGAGTTCCAGCTTATACCAGACGATGACGATCTCTATGACCAGATTAGACAGAGGTCACAGGGACCCAAAGAGAGCGCCCAGGCATACATCAATGTTAAATTGATAATGTGCGAAAAGTACAATGCAGCAATGACAAATAAACAGAAAGTCAAGCTGCTAATGCAGGGCCTCAGACCAGCCATAGTAGAAAAGCTATGCATCATGAACAACCCCACGGTCCAACATATGTTGAATAACATAAAGACCATAGAGGAGGGGAGAAAGATCACGGAAAAGGCTACGGAAAAAGCCGTGGATCTGCACTTCAAAACTCGGAAAGACGACACTAATGACAAAATAGACGAATTAGTGGACAGGATGGAGAAACTGACCATAGCTGCCATCCAAGCGGGCGGGAGACCGCCAAGGGATGAGCAAGCAGACAAACGAGAACACTATCATACTGAGAGGGACAGGGGGTACACAGAGAGGAGACGCTACGGGAGGGAAGAAAATTACTACCCTCCACAGCGGCCAACAACACCTCCCCCACAGGATAGGCCACACTACCCTCCTCGGTACTCACCGATAGCATACACGGACACAGAGCCGACATACCCCTCAAGGCGTTCACCATCTCCGTACACACGGGAGTACTACCCTGAGGAGTACGACCACGACATTCCCCGACGAAACAGCCCCCCACCAAATAGACAGTCCTACGCTGCCCCACAATACAGGGCAGACAGGGAGTACCGGGAAAACCCGCCCCCACGTAGACAGGGCTATGCAGCCCCGCAGTACAGGGGAAATGGGGAATATCGGGAGAACCCGCCCCCACACAGTCAAAGCTATACACCCCCACAATACAGGGGAAATAGGGACAGGCAAGAAAACCCACCCCCAACCAGACAGGAGTATGCAGCTACCCAATATAGGGAAAAGGGGAACCGACGGGAAAACCCGCTCCCCCATCATCAGACATACACCCCACCCTGGAGGAAACAGGTAAACAAACCCCCGGGCAATAATAGACAGGGAAGAAAACACACGAAGGGCCCGGAACACTACCCCCTCCCCGACGAATACCCGAGGGAGTTCAGGGATGAAACACCCCACAGGACAGACAGGGGGGCAATATTCCCTACGCCTAGACACACACCGCAAGCGGGGAGCTGGCGCAGCCACCCCGAGGGGGGGCGCACATACATTACAGGCAGGCGTACACCCACATTTTCAAAAAACGCCTAAATGGGGAGGTTCGGCCAGCTAATGAAGCGGCTGAGGTTCCTTCCCCAACACAACACAAGAAAGGCCCCTCCCCCAAGCAAACTCGCAAGAGTAAGGCGAAGAAGCAGCCAGCTAAAGCTAAGGCTGACGATCCGCCCCCGGACCGTTTCCAGGCACACCCCGTGCAAGGAGACGGCAACTGTCTGTTTAGGGCCATGAGCTTCCTAATCCGGAATACCGAGGACTATCATGGGGACTACAGACAGAAAACCGTCAAACATATCTTGGCCAACTGGAAAGAGTACCGGGACTTTGTGTCGGACGAGCGGGAAAACCCATTCCAGACCGGGGCGGATTACCGAAAATACATGGGTAAGGACGGCACCTATGGAAGTGCCGTAGAGGTAACCGCTCTCGGCAAGGTGCTCAAAGCCAACATCCATGTATACACGGATGTGCACTCGCCTCCGCTATTCTCAACTGCGGGATTCAATAGGGACCTACACGTACTTTTTACAGGAAACCCTAAGGCGGGACATTACACACCCCTCACAATCAGAAGCAAACAGCCCGAGAACACGCCCACACCCTCCAAACAGAAAACCCTACCCCCTTCACCACAACACAGGGGGGGAATTGACCACACACAGGCGCATGACGCGAGCTCGCTCGGCATGGGGAAGCCAGCAACAGGAGTCGAACTCGCGACCGCCTGGAACAAAAGTCGGGGTAACAAGGGCAAGCTCAGGGTCACATTTGCAGACACACCTTCCCGAGAGGAAGAAACCAACAACAACACAACTACACAAAGGCTGGGAACGATTAATACATTAAACGTTCGCCAGCAGACTCCTAGTCTCACAGCAAGACCGGTTAAAGGAGATGGCAATGTACTTGGCAAACGCACTTTGCTGAACGGGGCAAAGTATTCAGGACAGGAAGTAAGCCGAGAGGCGAAGCGTGCCAGGTACGATAAGCGGACAGCTCCGTGCCTTCCCAGCACAAATGTCACGCCGGCAACAACAACAACAACAACATACATCTTACACAACACATCGGTGCAGGGCAGTGGATTTCAGGTATCGGCCCTCACGATACACGCCACCATAAATGGCCACAGAGTGCAGGCCCTAATTGATACTGGGGCAGCCGTAAGTTGTGTTAATAGACGACACATTGCCGAGGCGCAAATACAAGGTGTCAATGGAGACATTCGGCTGGTAGCGGCCAATGCTCAGACGCTAGAAAACATGGGGGTGGCAAACATACATATTAGGATAGACCATTTTGCCACAACGCACCCCATGTTCGTTATCGAACACCTTTCTGCGTCAGCCATAATTGGCATGGATTTTCTCGCTAGATATGAGGCTAGCATAAATTTCGCTAGTGGTCAGATGCTTTTAAAGCACGACCAGAGGCTCACCACACATCCCATGGTATACACCAGGAACAGAGATGGGATTCGAGCGGAGCGAGAAAATCACGAGCATCAGGCCCCTACACTGCACACTATCAGCCAATACACAAACACACACACGGATAAGGCGGCCAACCAGAACCACAGGCAGGACCTGACTCCGGAGCAACATAAAAGGCTCACGGAGCTCCTGGAGACCAACAGAGATATTTTTGCCCACTCAATGAAGGATCTCGCTGTGACAGACCTCATTGAACACCACGTCACACTCACTAGTGACCGACCAGTACACCAGCCTCCCTTCAGAGTGAGCCAGAAGGAGAGACATGCCATCGATGCCCAGATCTCAGAGATGCTCGAGGCAGGGGTCATTGTTCCAGTTATTTCTAACTATTCCTCTCCAGTTCTGCTGACCAAAAAGAAGGACGGATCGCACAGGTTTTGTACTGACTACAGGAGGCTCAATAAGTTAGTCGAAAATGATAGTTATCCACTACCAAGGGCAGACACCTATTTGGACGCCCTTGGTGGAGCTAGCTGGTTCAGTTCGATGGATTGCTATAGTGGATTCTATTCAATCCCCGTCTATGAACCAGATAGGCACAAGCTGGCGTTCGTTACAGAGAACGGACTATTTACCTACACCCGTTTACCGATGGGTCTCCGTAACGCCAGCCAAACCTTCCAAAAGCTAGTGGATAAGACATTTTCAGGGCTTAAATGGCGTTCCGTATTAGTGTACGTGGATGACATAACGGTCTTCTCCAACACTTTTGACGAACACATCGTACATTTGGAGGAGGCTTTCGCAAGGATCAGAGAAGCTAAACTAAGGCTTAAACCTGCGAAATGTCAATTTGCCAGACAGCAAATTAACATATTGGGCCATATTGTCAACAGGGAGGGCATTATTCCCGACCCAGCTAAGACTGACGCAATAACGGGCATCCCAATGCCCACAAATTTGAAACAATTGCGCAGTTTTATTGGCTTGGCTTCGTACTATCGCAAGCATATCTATAGGTTTGCACACATCGCCCATCCCCTAACTGAACTCACACGTGAAAGAACGCCCTTCAGCATCAAGCAGGAACACATGGATGCCTTCAACACACTGAAGCAACTATTGACCTCACCTCCATTACTGCAACACTTCCACAGTGATAGGCCCACATTTTTACACGTGGATGCCAGCCTGTATGGGTTGGGAGCAGCCCTATTGCAGGAAGACGCCGAAGGGCGCAAACGGCCCGTCGCCTACGCTAGCAGGAAGCTAACGGCCGTTGAGACTAGATACTCTGCCACAGAGCGGGAAATGCTGGCATTTTCGTGGGGAGTGAACTATTTTAGAGTATACCTCTATGGTATCAAGTTCACGGTAGTGACTGACCACGCGAGCTTGCTTTTTTGGGACAAATTTAAAAACCCAAATTCGCGGCTCAACAGGTTTATATTCCGCCTGTATGAATATGACTTCGTGGTCAAACACAAGAAAGGCGCTACACACCTAGACGCAGATGGGTTGTCTAGGCTGCCAGTAGCCGAGCCCCCGGATGACAGTAAGGACCACGACTGGGACGATATGCCCACCTTTGCCCTGACGGTGGTTGACATCAAACAGGAGCAAGAAAGTGATCCGCACTTGAAACAGATTCTATTGGCACTAGAAGACTTGGATAAAGTGGACTCCAAGACAGCACGGCTGTCTAGGCGATTTTTCCTAGACAAAGACGGGGTACTGAAATTTAAGACCACAGCCATGCACGAGAGCGCACCTATAGCGGTTCCGGAATCATTGAGAGAAAATATCATGATCGGACACCACAATAGCCCACTGGCAGGGGCACATTTAGGTACGCATAAAACATACCTTAGAATCCGTGACAAGTACTATTGGGTAAACATGAAGGCCGACATAGATACCTTTGTAAAGACATGTCACACTTGCCAACGATTCAAAACAAGACCTGGCAAGCCTCATGGACTACTCAACCCAATTCCCGTGGGAGAGTTATTTCACAGAGTCGGGATAGATGTGAAAGGCCCCATTACAACAAGTCAGAAAGGCAATAAATATATCCTGGTGGCCACCGAGTATCTCACACGATACATGATTACAAAGGCTGTTCCCAAAGCAGACACGAACAGCATAGCCGAATTTCTATTTGATATAATTACACGATATGGCCTATTCCAAACCTTATTATCCGACAGAGGTACTATTTTCACCTCAAGAGTGCTCCAACAGTTTCTGGAGATACTCAGGATTAAGGCATACACTACCACGAGTTTTTCCCCGCAAACCAACGGACTCACCGAGAGTATGAACAAAATACTTGGAATAGCGCTGGCTAAATTTACAGAGGACGCAGGAACAGACTGGGATGAATACCTGCAAAGCATTACTTTTAGTTATAATACCTCTGTATCTACGGCTACGAAACACTCTCCACACTTCCTACTGCACGGATACACACCCAGAAGTCCCATAGACAATATATGTATCCCACAGGACGCCCACACAGACAATGCGGCTCGGCTAGAGCATTTGCAGATAGCCCGCATGGACGCTAGAAAAAACATAGCCGAGGCCCAGAAAAAGCAAAAAGAGCGGTACGATCGGAATAGAAAGACCGTGGAATACACACCCGGGCAATTGGTCATGGTCTCCAATTCTGCCCGTAAGAAGAACGTGTCCGAATTCCTCCGGCCACGATGGGCAGGTCCCTTCAAAGTCTGCAGGAAGGTATCTGACCTAAATTATATAGTGAGCGTGCGCCATGGGAGAAAACTCATAAAGGACACTATTCACGCCCGCCGGATAAAGGCATATCATACACGTAAAGCTCACACACCTACACGTACAGGAAGGCACACTACTAAGAGAAAAGGAAACGGTCCCGCTGGCAGACGTGGGAAGAAAGCCAAGAAATAGCCTTCAGACCTCACTGACCGAACCGGGATACGATCCTAACACTCACCAGAACTGTCCCGGAGACACAACCTGAATAGTGCCAGAAACAATTAATCTGGGTAAAAGACGGTCTCCAAACCCGCAACCTTCTGAATACCAAGAATATAAGGTTGGGTAGCCATCCAGTTCTAGAATAGAAAAATGGGAAAGCTAAGACAGTTTGGGACAGTCCCACTAGCAGCGGGTCATAAATGAAAAACAACAAAATCGCCTCCGGCATCTAGTCACTAAACACGCGACTAGCGGACCAGACACACTAGTGTATAACGACATTTGGTACAACAGATACGAATATACTTGAACCACGTTACAGTAACACACAAGTGGGGACACACATGTAGTTGGTAAGAGGTTCTTTTCCAATACGGCCAATGCATGTGAGACTTTCGAAGTGAAAGGCCACGGCCTGTGGTTTGGATTCCACGTAAAACGGGAGTCCCGTGGCGCATGAGCTACAGATCAACGGTCATGTTAAACCACAAGTTTTTTTTCTACAATGAGAGAGGCACTGCTAGCAATCACTACAGACAGCAATCAAGTTCACACACACACACGTGCAGAAAACTAGGACGTGGGCTGAACATGAAACAAATGAAAGCACACAACATCGTAATTCAACACCGTCGTATCAGCAGTAACATACTCCTCAATGAGCAAGACTGCTCGACACAGACAAGCCGAGCCAAATCCTACCGGACAGAAACCAACACATCATTCACGGCCGATCTAAGGACCCCATAACTCCCAAAATTACACTACGAGGAGAGTTCAAAAATACGCAAACTCCTCACAGCATTGAGTACTTTCGTTTGCGCATAGCAGATACACAGTACATGTGCCATAATATATCCGGCAAAGAGAGGGTCACACCAAGTCTTTACAGACAACCGGATTCGAACCCATGACCACACACCACACTCGTACCAAAAACTAACTATCCAATGGTATTTTTGGTACACGAAACACAAGCAAACACCACAAGGGGGAAGCCCCAAGCCCTGAAACACAACGCAGACATAGAACACAGAGAATGACATAAGGTCACGGGTCTGAGTCCCAGTAAAAATTAGACACAAGGGAAAGCAGTTATCCAGGCTCCCAACCACACCGAAATTGGCCCATACAAATGCATGAACAGGGAATACTACATTTCCTCCCACCAAAAGCCAGACATAAAATCTCGAATTACACCAGACATAGAGAATACATTTCCCAGACACAGGTAGGAAAATTTCGCAAGACACAAGTCTTAGGGAACAATGGCCACACAACGTCATTACCTAACTAGGATGAATTGCTACATTAGTCCGCTAGGAATCTAAAACAATGACCACACTTGCATACGTGCAGAAAAACACATACCAACTGCTGACTTGCAGACTATTCACACTGCAATACTGCGGTGACAAGACACTATTGCGTACCGCCAGTGACCGTGAAATTACAAACACATAACAATTATAACACCATACATTTTTTTTCCACACTGCAAAAACATTTGGCAATGGACAAGACGTGACACAGCGGAACTTATCTTGGGCCTATAAGGGCACGTTCGCAAGGACGTTGGCAAGCCACGGGCGCCTTCTGCCCACACATGCGATACATATTACGACTTAGCCTGCAACAGACCAACCGTCCGCGTAGTGTAGCGGAACATAGTCACACACACGCACATGCACTCAACGATTAGGAGCAAACACAGACAAGATCCCCCCCTAATAACTTCTTTTATCGATCGTAAGGCATAGGAGGCATTACAGATGATTAGCACATGACCAGTCGCACTACGACCACTGGCCACATTTACAAATGGCAGACCAGATTAGGTCATGAAGCTCTACTATCCCAAGGCGCGGATAGAAAGCCAACATGGACCAAGGGATGATGACAAACCATAGGTGGATAATCCCAGAGGGATTACCGACATACTACAGCAGGCTACCAGGGTTAATACCCAATTCCCTTCCAATAAACCTCTCACGCCCAACATAAACCAACGCAGACACATGTATACGACCAAAAACAGCTACACTACATTACAAGGTACACTCAAGGGGTTGATGGACTTCATGCGTCTAAAGAGCAGGCATGCTACGCCTTGCGCCACGATGCTACCACCTGAGTATTAGGGGTGGGTCAGCAAACATTAAAGAAGCATAATGCGCCTCTCCAAATGAGAGAGGAGGCCATAGATATATATTAACCATTCTTTAGTACTTAAACACTCCCGCATGACAGGAATATATTGGTATTATGCCCCACCCTACACCTATCCGTACATGAAGGCAGACACTTCATATCCAGACACATGCATGAGTATCCCATCCATTTACCAGGGATTTTGATATCAAACCTACATGAAATTTTCGTATCTTTGCAATCCCCGGAATTACCTCCCCAGTCCACACACTATAGGAGCATCCCAGCGGCATCACCGGTTCCAGGCCACCACTAACGTGGAACCCAAAGGTGCGCAAACCCCTTCCTACCATACTTTAAGCCCACTCAACAAATAACTACCCCCAGATCCTAATAACAGGGTACCTGACATTACAGACCCTACTAACACCTCCATTAAGGTAAAGAAAGCATTATTGCTGGAAAGCTGACGTAGCGATGGTAGACCAGAAGTAGCCTATGTACTTAGAAGATCTACAACCCCGCAACACTGGAAATATTTTACATTTTACACAGAGATTAAACCATTTACACAGGTTACGCTACATTTTTTTTACAAAGGAATCTGATACGATCTGATTGATGACAACGGTGTAAGCCGAAGGTCAGGAGAACCACACTTTGAGAGCTGGGGAAGGCGATGTGGACCCTTACCCCAGTTGGCTCGACAGCGCAGCGACCTCACTTAACTGACGACTAGACCAAACAGACGAACTACGTAAGGTCAAAGCATTCGGGACCTGACACGGGCAAACATCGAGATCTAGGGGGCATATTAGCCCATCCCCCTTGTCGGAGAAGGTTACACCCACTATGTGTCACGGTCATCGAAGCCGAGATCTGCAGGGTGACTTTCTGAGGATGGCGGGAGAAATAGCTCACTCAGCGCCGGCCTCGGGAACTATCCCTAGAGACGACCCCATTATGACTAGACTTCTAGTTAAGTTTAAATTTAAGTAGGCACGGCTTCCATAGCGGGAAGCAAAACTCCTGTGCGTTGGAGAAGAATACTAATGCGAAAAGCATACCACGATTGCCGATACAGGCGAAGATTACTGCGAAAAGCAAACCACGATTGCCGATACAGGCGAAGATTATTGCGAAAAGCAAACCACGATTGCCGACAAAGGCGAAGAAAATATTATGCCATTGGACCACAATGTCCAATGCCCACATAAATGGCGACGCATCGGGCAGCCAAAGGGCATTAAGAGAGGGTCATTGCGAGCGCCTCATAAGGGTTACGTGGGCGGCCCACCTACGATTACACACGCAATGGAAACAATCAAAGAAATGGAAGGTACAGCAGGCGAAACGGTTTGCTTAGTGGCACCGTAAGCCGCCTGTGACTAGGTTAGTACTAGTATTAAGGCCTAGAATAGATGTCGACAATAGTATTAAAACGGAGGGGACTACGAGACATTGTCGGGTTCCGGTCCCGGCAATGTGCTACAAGGGAACCACCGCGAGAGAAATCAAACGGACAGCCTCCATCTAAATTTTAGTACTTAAGTCATAGTGCCATGTTAAGGTCACTTAGATGTAAGCAAATTTACTAACAGCTGGTGCTAATAATAGCACAGCACATTTCGGCTTTAGAATAAGGTCCACTCGGCATGTAAATACAGAATAGTTTTACAGTTAAGTAATTCTATCAATAAGTAAAATAAGTAGTGTAAGATAACGCCGTTCGGCGCCTGATAGCCCAGAAACCCGGCATCAGGGTAAGTCCGACAACTCATGATAAGGCATGATAATTCGTTGTAAGGTAACATAAACCTACATTTAAGGCAATTTTTTTTATATATATAGATCACAATAGAATATCTCGGCACTCGGTGACTAAAAATCCGTTACCGAGGTAAGCCCGACCATACTTAGGATAAACTAGGTTAAAATAGGCTAACCTAGGTTAAGTTAGACTTCGGTGGCGCTACACTTAGTTTCCAAACTAAGCGCTACCAAGGAAGGTTATATATATACCTGTAATGAATTATAATGTATTGTACTGTACTATTCATAGTTAACCCACTTTTACCCACACAGGAAGACCACGGAGCCACGAGAGATAAACATCTTTATATGGATGCATTTTTTTGTTTGTTTTGAATTACAGGTAACCCAGAACGTGTATATGTCCGTGGTAAATATATTACCAAAATACACATACATGTCATACACAAATACACTCCTTATCAATTTTGGTTGCACCCTTAAAGGTGACAACGCCAGCGGTCAGCGGTGGACAGCATACGTGGGATGATGACCATCGCTGAACAGAAAAACATTTCAGAATACGCAAATGAAGCGTTACTTCAGGCTCAAAGGCCGACACAGAGTTTGTAAGTGCCAGACCTTCGACCCTAAGGTGGGATTCCGACCCACGACGGAAAACCACGAGGTTAGGTGATAAATACAGGGAGAGGATAGTGGACTAGCCACTAAACCGCACCAGGGACGGCCGATTAGAGAACGGTCGGCGAGGCATAATAGTACGGTGCGCGCCAAGTATAAGAGGTATGCAGTAACTGGCCAGGTAACAGAGCTCTATAAGGTTTCTATATATATATATGATAGTGATAATTATAAAGTGTACATTATTTTGTATTTTCTCGCCATGTCATACAATTGCAAGGGTCCACAAGAGTGGCAAGATTACTTATACGTACAGGGTACCCACATGGCAACCATTATTTTTTCTATGTTCATCTTCATTACATGTTTACTATGTTCAATTATAACTTGTCAGGAATTTTACAAATGTAAGGATTACTATTATTATCGGGTCATATCTGTTACCATTATCAAGACCACCAATGTACATAATGTCTATGATTTGTTTTCTTTCATTTTTCCTTCTTCTAACTTCCCCATTTGTCAGGGTGTTCCGTTTCATCCCGAACCAATAAATACACTTTGATTATATCCCTTAAATTATACCCTGGAACACCCATTTTTTTCTATTCTCTCCTATCTTTCTCTTTGCAGGGAGCACTTTTTTCCCCAAAGTAAAGCCAGACGACACAATTCCTCGCCTAGCTGGGTTTTTTTTCCTCCCTGCACAACTGTGTAACGGATCACCATCAAAAACCATGTTTTTTTTTGAAACTAGCAATATGCCAGCAATAGCAAGGGCAATTTTTATTTACATGTCAAATTTCTTTTGATGTCAAATTTTTCCCAAATGTCATTTTTTTTTTCAAATGTCAATTTTTTCTCGATGTCAAATTTTTCGCAATGTCAATTTTTTTTGTTTTGTTAATTTCCATTTTCACAATGCCAATATCAGTGTATACATATATCTGTACATCCCATAACCCTCCCCTCTGAACACGGGCTCACCTCACACCCACACTTCGATACGACACCACCAGGAGATACGAGGAGGTTTCAAGAACCACTACGTCAACATCCCAACCTCCAGTTCCGTTCCCGTTCGCGAGGACGCGAACAAATGAAGGAAGACGCTTGTACAGCCTCCCAGGGGTATGCACCCCTTGGAGACCATCCCCCCATCATCTGCCTAAATCTCCTAACGGGCAACCCTTGGAAAGCCGGGCCAACATCCATAAAACGTAGCAAGGACAGCTTGCCACTATAGAAAGTAGCTCAGTCCTTGCACAATGGTTACACATAGCGACATACTATTAACTGGGCCAGCAATGCCAACACATTGCTGACAACATAGCGCCGGAGAGTATAAGAAGGCATCTTAATGAGGTCAAAGGATCTCTCCATTATCAGTGCTTCAACGATACGGCCGAAGGCTACGCCGGTGTCATCAGAGGTGAGTCAGTCAGTCGTGTTCAGACATCCTACTTTTGTAACCTGTAACCCACCACTTGTACTACATTGTGAACATAATTACATTCCCTACAAGGGATTCATACTCAGAATTACAGACCAATAAACACTTGGTCAACACATCACACTAGCCTTACTGTTTATACGCCTCTTTACATCCCAACGCCCTTCCTTATTCCCGTCACGGTAAGACGTGACAGACGGTAGTCTAATAGCGCTAGCTCAGATATCATTGTGTTCCTCGCGGCGGCCCGGCTGCCAGAGAGCAGCGCGTGCCACTTAGCTGATACGAGCAGAGTCAGTTACATAATAAGCAGTCAGCTGAGCGACCAGCACAGTGACCCTTGCATTGGGTCCCATCCCTTCAAACACTACTACATTATTTACAGGAACGCCCCCTAGTTCCTAGCACACTACAACACTCTACACTGGTCAGCTTACCCTGCCAAGGGCAGCTACCCTTTTTAGGCACAACCTTACAAATTAGTACAATAACTCTTCCTTTTAGATCCACCCACAAATAAGGGATCTAAAACAGTATTGTAGAAGTAAACAATAATGGAACCTATGAAATCGCTAATACACGAACTGGTAACATCGTGGGAACTTATAATGCATCGAATTTGAAGATCTATTATTCAAGAACCAGATGATTTAATGTGTAGATAGGAAAAATACAATTTTTTCCATTTTTATTTTTTGCTAGGTGTGGGGTGGATGTGCCCAACTCTAGGAATGGGTATTCCAAGATTCAGACACCTAGATATCGAGGGAAAGGCTGTAGCCGCTTTTGAAAGTTGAGATATTTGAATATCGCGCTACATTGCTTCTCGAAGCATTTGGAAATAATTTACCGATACTTGGATGTCAAGTGACGTAGCGAGTAATAGCAGATGTCGAGGCTATTTATTGATTAAATAGTTAACCATGGAGTAGAGACTTGAGACTGGGATCAGATTACTGGCACGGCCAAATGAAAGAGAATGCAATTAGTATCAAGTAAATCGGACCAGGGATTCAAGAGATATGAGGATTTCCAGATATCAGGTGATGACGCGTGACCCTGACAGTTTTGAATAAAAGCCAGCTGGCCGAAGCAACTACAGCTCATTCTACACAAGCATTTGCCAAGCAAGTTGCTACGACGCTGAGCCAAGGCACATGGTTGCCGGATCTACGCAGAAGTTCTTTTCAAAGTCATGATAGTCACGAAAAGTGCTGCGCTACGAGTTGGAACTTAGTAGGTTTACGGCGAGGAGAATCACTGAGGTGATTGATTTTTCTACAGACATTGGTGGAAATATTTATATTTTCACAAGGACATATGCTAGACTTTGTCTAGAATTAACATTTTGTCACAGTCCAGTAATAACATAATACATGGATATTTAAATCCATTTCAAGTCAGTTTTCATATTTGTAACTAGTTAACCACTTCGATCTGTCAGTACACTGAAGACTAGTCTATAACGGTGGCGTTCATTAGTCTACGCAAGGGAAACTACAAGTTGCCTAGCGCATGGTAGATGGTGATATAATAAACCATGCCCAGGGAACGATCTTCAGAACAGCCGTTGATTGGTTAGACTGTCAGTGTTTTTCTTGTACTGATAAGATTACCGTGAGTTATGTTACAACTGACATATCTAAGAAGAGATCACTTAGATCTGACCCTATTTAAACAAACTGTTATGGCTTTGATAGAAGCCCATATTAAAATGGAACAACAGTTAATTCAAACGTCAAGAGATACTACCACTATGTCTGACTAGACGGATTTTGGGTATATAATGGCGGCCGATACAAGGATT
This sequence comes from Meconema thalassinum, assembly GCA_946902985.2. Taxonomy (NCBI): domain Eukaryota; kingdom Metazoa; phylum Arthropoda; class Insecta; order Orthoptera; family Tettigoniidae; genus Meconema; species Meconema thalassinum. The sequence goes on from OX336393.1 coordinate 416,210,746, forward strand.
ATACGTGCTTGTCCGATAGGGCATGTCTATGGATAAATCTGGTACAGACCAGGTTTACTACGCTTCAAGACCATCAAGAAATGTAAGCCACATTTGAATTATATTATGCCTAGCTAATTGGAACAAACTATTTTTTCTGCAGATGACCAACACATTTTTTCTTCGTATTTAAAGCTTGCAATGATTTACGCAAGACTTGATAGAGTTATTCTGAGTATTTTCAGCACTCAGAACAGTTTAGGATCGATGACCGAGCATTTCGAGCATTTATTTGAATATTTCATATTTTTGGGAAATCACGGTAATCAGCCGATGTAACTGTAAAAGTTAAATTTATTTTTGTTGAGGAATGGATATTTTTTCCATATTCGAAGGTTCGAACATGTGGATTCTCACATAATGAGATGATAATTAAACATATTTGAAATAATACAAATAATAATAATAATAATAATCCACTAATAATAATAATAATAATTTTTATAATTTTTCTAAATAATTCTTGGATATTATATTTTCTAATAATCATATGTATTGAGAAAGAGCCTGTGAAGTAGTTTAATCATTTCTAGTCTGGAACAGGAGATTTTCCGAAGGAGAGTGGTTAACGCAAGCCCGCATTCAACCAACATTTCAGTTCTGGTTGAACAGTTGATATTTGCACTGAGCAAAGTATATTTTTCAGATAACACGGAGAGGCATGAAACGGGAAGCAAATGATATTTGTATCAAATAGGATATTTTTGTATTTATATAAAATCATGACGTAAATACACTCGAAAGTGAAATAAAGATTTTCATAAGTATGGTAAATTCACGGGTTGAACTGAATGGTAAAATAAAATAAACTTGTAAGTTTATTAATCTTCCAGTGTTGATAACAAGCAGAGGCTTGATTTATTGTATAAATTTTGGGAAGAAAATTTATATGTGTGGAGTAGTTGAAATGCCATTCCCAGGTGCGCATGTTTAAGTCGCAGGAATGAGGAGATTTTTCGAGCATCAATCAAATAGCAGGTTCGATGGCTCAGGTTTATAGTAGGAGTATTGGAACTACACATTTCATTGGATGAATGACCCGAAGGTTATTTCTTGAAACCATCAGTTCTTATTTCAACCTTGTTTACGAATTCCATTTAGACTTTGATTTTGCTAGAACCCGGATTTGTCATGATAGTAGTTTATTCTTCTTCAGATGAAGACCTTTGCCGTTGTTGTTGTTGTAATATTGTGTTCTTACACAAATAGTAGAATGGGCCACTGCCAATTAAAAATAATTCTTTAACCACGAATAATTTGAAGGATATTTTCAATCCTAGTGCCATGAACTAAATGAATTCATTATAAAACTACAATTCTAATTTCCGCATTCTGTCGAAGAATTGCAAGTTGTGAAAATTGCTAAAAATGGCCATGAATATAAATATTTTTTATAATAATGTTCCCAAGTGGAGAATTGAATAGTTGAATGGTTCAACCATTTATTGATCAAGTTGATGATTCAGAAATCATATATTTTGTTAGGAACTTGAAGTTCATAATCGAGTCACTTCTCGAATGTTAAATGTCAGAAGAACAATTAATTGTTGTTGTGCTTCGCACAGTTCTTCGATGCTATGCTCAATGGTCAAATACTTTTCAGATGTTATTAATATGTGTAAATAATTTGTATTGCTTCAATGATAATAATAATTTCGACGATATATTTTTGAAACTGGAAAAATAAGTGAAAGTTAAAAATTCTATGAACATTTATTCTACGAGTGTTAATATCATGTAAATATTCAAACAGTGATCTACGATATTTCCAGTATAGACAATTAACTTTGAACTGGAATTAAATATTAATAATTTTGGAACACAGTCTACAGGACTATTAATCGGACTTGTGTTTCCAAAAAGATTGTCAAATGTGTTTGGAAAATTTCTGTATATTGTGTGTAAATAAGAGTGTGGATCGCCACACGTGGATGATGCTGCTTTGAGCATCTTTGCAGTCAATTTTAACTTCAAAATAAACTGAGATAATTTTACAGGATGTGTTACTCCCAATTAAATCTCCTTCTATCCTTATTGTTGCATTGAGCCAAAAATCAGCAAAGCATTTTTTTTTAATTTGATGTCGTTTTTGCGATTTGCTTTAACCCATCTGGCGCTCCGGGATATTTTGACTCTCGTGCTGACTGATTACTGGTAAAATGCATATGTGGTCGTGCGGACTCCGGTCTAAACGGGCACAGTATATTGTGGTTCTAAAATTGTGTGTAAATTGTGGTTTTAAAATTGTGTTCATTCCACTTACCGGGTCAGATTGTGAATCTAAACCATACATGGACCCACCCTAATATACATACCAAATTCCATCAAAATCGGTTCAGTCGTTTAGGAGGAGTTCAGTCACATACACACGTGTCGAAGAATCTATATATTTAAAACACTAAGCTGTTTTTTGTACACACGAGATTGTGAAAACGACTTAACCGATTGGCTTCGTAAGACATTCTAACGAAAGCTCTTGGCATGCAGATTTGCAGAGTTTCTTTAAAAGGAAAATATATGTTACGGTATATTTTTAAATGATTAAAGAAATATGTAATATTTGACACTCCCGCGCATGCGCACAATGGCCTTTCTCAACAAGGAAAATGGCGATTCCGGTCGCGTCTAACTGAGATCTTTGTTTATGAGAATTAAAAAGGGTCTCCAATAATGTTCATTATGTTTTTACAATATGCATTGAAATAGAATTATATTAAATAAACCACAAATTGAAGGACTTAAACTGCAGGTTGAGTGTGTATACTGGTTAGATAGCTTAATACTGAAGTGTCCCATAGTTGTCTGGTTGGCCAAGGGGATAAGGTTACTGCCTACAAATATATATTATGCATGATCGAGAGGGTTCGATTCCCACCTCGGATATGTTTTTTTTATTTTGTTACAAGTGCATCGCGTTTCAATTTGATAGTTATTTGCAAGAAGTATAAAGGAAGGGAACATTATTTATGATGTTCCCACGATATATACAGGAATACAATTATACACAACGGAAAATGTCGAAACACGTAGTCGAGTGTTTAGGGCCTATGTAGTTAAAGTATCTTAATATTGCGTATCATAACAAGACGTTCGGTAGCTCAGGTCGTAAAGGCAAGAAATCTTAATTTATCCATCGCGCATTGGATGCTGTTCGAGTCCCACCTCCGACATGTTTTTTTATTTCTGTATTTTTATTTCTTGGTATTGCTATTCCATTGTCAAAACATATTTAAATCTTAGCATTCCCGTAAACTAAGGAATTCGTATATATTTTAAATTAATATAGAAAATTGCAGAATTCTTTCCCCTCACGCATGCGTACAATCACCTTGCCTCATGACAGTCATGGCGGTTACAAGTGCATCGCGTTTCAATTTGATAGTTATTTATAAGAAATATAGAAGAAGTGAACATTATTTGTGACGTTCCCACGATGTATAGGCTACTGGAATACATTTATACACGACGGAAAATGTTGAAACACGTAAACTGACAGTCGAGTGTGTAGGGCCTATGTCATCAAACTGTCTTGATATTGCGCACTATTACAAGCGGTTCGGTAGCTCAGGTCGTAGAAGCGAGAAATCTTAATTTATGCATCGCGCAATGGAGGCAGTTCGAGTCCCACCTCCGACATGTTTTTTTTATTTCCGTATTTTTATTCCTTGGTATTGCTATTCCATTGTCAAAAATATTTAACTCTTGGCATTCCCCTAAACTAAGGAATTCGTATATTTTTAATTAATATAGAATTCTCGCCCCTCACGCATGCGTACAATCGCGTTTGATAGTTATTTGTCTGTCATGTCTGTTAGGTAGTCAGCCCGAAGGCTGGTTGGATCCTCAAAAAGCACCGCCGTTACGTTATGTGAGTAGATACCCACAAAAACCCAAGGCAGCGCTATATTGAGAAATTCTAGGCAAGAAGAGGAGTGAGGTAGCTTGCCATTGCTTTCCTCACCGAGTCAGAACAGTAGTCCTAACCCTATGAGTAGAACCTTTCACAGCATCCACAGGCACTGACTGTGCCCTGAAGGCCATTACTAAGCACCACCCATACCTCAGTAGCTTCCATATAATCACAGCCATGAGTGAGACTGAGATATCGGTGAAAAGCCACCTTTTACTCTAGCCTGTGCCAACTGACAAATGCAAATGTACTGTATTCATCAAGAGATGGCAAACAGGCCATGATAGTTATTTATTAGAAGTATAAAAGAAGTGAACATTATTTATGACATTCCCACGATATATACTGGAATACAATTATACACGACGGAAAATGTTGAAATATGTATACTGACAGTTAAGTGTGTAGGGCCTATGTTGTTTAACTAACTTAATATTGAGTGGTATTACCAGTGTTTCGGTAGCTCAGGTCGTAGCGTCAGACACTTAATTTATGCATCGCGCAATGGGAGCTGTTCGAGTCCCACCTCCGTCACCTTTTTTTCCGAATTGTTATTTCTTGGTATTGCTATTCCATTGAGAAAACATATTTTACTCTTAGCATTCCCGTAAACTAAGAAATTCGGCGCGATTGACATTGCCATATATATATTTAAAACCCTAAGGTAACAAAAGCATACACCACTGTTACAGATTAAATAATGAATATGAAAGCCAGATACTTCTTACAGAATTCTTGAATTCCTCGGAATTTTGCTTCCACATATTCATACTCCTAATGTTCGAGCCAGTTATGCTCCTTAGGAATCTGGACATTTCTCAAAAGCTCCTAATTGGTGCCAGATTAATTGTAAGAATTATGCATGAGAATTGCTTGGATTTGGAAATAATAAGTGCAGATAATATTGGGCAGAGAGTTCTAATCCTTCGACTTTATTTAACACCATCCGATGAAACACTTCCATTTTCGTTTAGAGCACCAATTTGCAATCGCTTGCCATACCTTATCACAATCAATAAAGCTGAAGGGGGAACTCTCGAACGTGTAGGTCACTATTTACCTCATCAAGTTTTCAGTCGTTGCCTCCGTAGCTCGCCTCTGTAGCGTAGTGGTCAGCATGGTTAGCTGCCGCCCCGTCCTGAGTTCAATTTCCGGCTCTGCCACGAACTTTGAAAAGTGGTATGAGGACTGGAACGGGGTATACTCTGCCTCGGGTGGTCCAAATGAGTAGAGGGGTTTCAATTCCCACCTCAGCCATCCTCGAAGTAGTTTTCCGTGGTTTCCCATTTTGTCTTCGGGAAAATGTCGGGATGGTACCTACCGTAAGGCCACGGCCGCCTCCTTCCCACTTCCTTGCCTAACCCTCCCGCTCTTACCATCCCTTCATCAGGTCCCTGATCGTTTTGCAAGTGAGGCCGCCTGGGCGTAGTGCTGGTCACACACCCGAGTTGTATCCCCGACTCAGAGTCACAAGCTCCAGGACACTGCCTTTAGAGGCGGTAGAGGTGGGACCCCTCGCTTAATCCGTTGGAAAAGACAACCCTGGAGGAGAAAAAGGTTAACGCAAACGTAACGTAACGCAAGTTTTCAGTAATGGCCAGTTATATGTTGCAAAGTCGATCTTTCTCTGTAATCATAAAGAGAATGCATATAAGAAAGTCCTACAGTAAATATTTTCCCAATGACCGTTATGTTTTGCACATCATCGCATTTCTTCGTTATATTCCAAAATTATAAGCGACGGTTTGCGGCCAGTTGTATTAGACCCCTCAGAGTTCTTGAATTCCTTGGAATTATAAGATTTGCCTCCACATACTCTAAACGCTTGACCCATAGTTATGCTGCTTAGAAATCTGAAGGTTTCCCAAGGGCTCCTAAATGCAACCATATTGCTTGGATTTGGAAATAATAAGTGCAGTAAAAATTAGGCCAAGAGGTCTAATCCTTCGACTTGATTTAATACCATCCGATATAACACTATAATAATTATTTTAAGAGGCAATATTTTCCAATTCGTTTGGCATACTCTATCAAAATCAATTAAGCTCAAGGGGAAACTCTGGAACGTACAGGTCTCAATTTGTCTCATCAATTTTTCAGTCATTGCCAGCAGTATTTTGCAATGTTAAGAGTGCAATCTTTTGACGCCCTTATAGTTTCAATAGAGCCAAAAAATAATCGTACAAAGAATGTACATTAGGCCTATATAAGGAGATTCTTCAGTAAATATTTTCCCTTTGACCGTCATGTTTTGACGGGTTTCAACTAGTTATATATGTAAAGAAGATAATGAAAGGAAGCTAGCCGGTAACCATGGCAACAGAAATTCACAGGTCCATCTATTGCTGCAATATAAGACGCAATACAATTCCATTTATTACATTACTGAGATAGTTTGCAAACGGCTAGAAGGTTATAACGGAACCAAACTAATCTGTTAAGTTCATCAATACATATAATGCGCTTAAGGGGGTCAAGGGGTACTCTAGAATTTTTTCACGCGATTTACACGTGCTGGTGTGTTACGGAAGGTCTATTATATCCCTATCCCTATATTGTTATATTAGCTTGCCACGGTGGGTGAGTGGATAGCGTGTCGGTCTACTAACCCCAAGATTGCAGGTTCGCCCCTGACCGTGGTAAGTGATTTTTGAAAGGCGGAAAAGATACGATACGCATGTCATACGATGTTGGCATGTCAAAGAACCCATTTGAATTCAGTAGGCCGAGTTCATAATGGCAAAATTAATCTCGGGAGTTTCCGCCTGCACAAAGTTCCTCATTTCTCTACTAGAAAGCGCTATTGTGTTCAAGGAGATTAGATATCTAACATCTAACCTCCTTGACTTTCATAGTCAAGGAACTAAGAAATTCGACATGCAAGCTACCCTCTGGGTGTCAAATAGCAAAGCTTGCACCAGGCACCCGAGGCCATACGATATTATTATATTATTATTGTTATATTATTATTATTAATATTATTATTACACTACGGAAAGGAAGAACCCAGAGGACTGGAAAAAGGGAATAATTGTCCCGATCTTCAAGAAAGGTAGTAGAACAGAATGCAGAAACTATCGGGGAATAAAACGGATGAGTCATTGTGCAAAGATGTTTGAGAAAGTTTTGGAAAGGAGAATTAGGACAAGGATAGAAGGAGGGATGAGGGAAGAACAACATGGCTTCAGAGCAGGAAGGTCCACAGTGGATTTGATTTTTGCTGTAAGGCAGTTACAAGAACAGCACTATGAGTATGGAACAGATCTACTGATGGCCTTCCTGGACATTGAGAAAGCATATGACAGTGTATGCAGAAACAAAGTATGGAAGTCCCTGGAGGATAGAGGAGTAGAAAAATGGACTATAAGGAGGATAAAGGAGATGTACAAGGGAAGCGTGAGCTGTGTGAAAGTGGGAGGAGAGAGATCGGACTGGGTGGAACAGAGAAACGGCCTGCAACAAGGAAGTGCACTGGCACCGTTACTTTTCATTGTGGTGATGGATGACATAATGACCCAAGTGGCACAAGTAATTGGGGAAGGAAAGATGAAAGCAATGGTGTTAGCGGATGATTTGATGATTTGGGGAAACAAGGAGGAGGAGGAGGTACAGGAACAGTTGGACGTGTGGGAAGGAATAATACAAGGATATGGGATGAAATTTAGCATATATAAGAGTGAGATGGTGATCACAACAAGGAAGAAGGAAAGAACCACAACGGGAATAACAATTGGTGGGGAACAGCTGAAGAAAGTGGAGAGTTTCAAGTATCTGGGAAGCCTGATACAAGATAATGGAAGAAACTATAGAGAAAAAATGAGCGGGGGAGACAGGCAGAAGCATTCCGGAGGAGTGTGAGAAGCATGTTATGGAGCAAGGATGTCCCTCAGAACAGAAAATAGATCATATATTGGACGTACTATGCCCCTACCCTGACGTATGCCTCGGAGACCTGGGGTATGAAAGGAAGGGAGAAGAGCAAAATACAGGCCAGTGAGATGAGGTTCTTGAGAAGCAGTATTGGAGCTACAAAGATGGACAGAATAAGAAATGAGAGGACCAGAGAATTAATAAAGGAGGAACCATTACGGGATGGTATAGAGAAATCTAGACTTAGATGGCATGGACATGTAAAATGAATGGAGGATAAGAGGATACTCAGGAGGATACACGAGACGAAGTGGGAAGGAAAGAGACCGAGAGGAAGACCGAGAGGAAGACCGAGAGACAGGTGGCTGAAAGGGATGGAAGAAGGCGCGAAGAAGAGAGGAGAAGACTGGACAGGGGTGGATGCTGAGAGATGGTGGGAAGACAGAAGACGTTGGAGTGGCCTGTGTTCCAAACAGACCCGGCCAACGGCTGGAAACTGTGCAAGAGGATGATGATGATGATACTACGGCCTACAACGACGAGACAAAGCTCATTTTCAGCCCCTTGGTGTCAGAAAAAACCTCGGGCCCCCTAAACAGTCGTAAAGGGTCCCCGGAAACTACATTTTAATGCTCTAAAACCAAGAGTTTCTGAGATATTCCCAGAAAACTAATTTCATTTAATAAACTAATGTAGGAATGCAAGCCAGTAACCATGACAACAGTGTCTCAAAAAGGTACATCCAACTTTCCATCTATTTCTGCAAGAAGTAATGCCACTCCATTTAAAATATTTCTGTGAAAGTTTGCAAATGGCTATAAGGTTATCACGGAACCAACAAAAACTGTAAAATTCATCAATGTGCTTAAGGGGGTCAAGAAGTACACTGGTTTTTTCACAAGACTTAAATGTGCGATGTGTCGTACAGAAGGTCTATTATATCTTCAAACAGCAACATTATTTTCAAAAATTCCTGAATGGAAATAGTTTATTTTATTTTTTTGCTTTTAGGAATTTGGGCCATTGGAGGCTAAAATACCTGAATTTTCATGCACCACAAGCCTTTATAATTTATTAAAGGGGTCTTCCTCTGGATGCGCACTTGACACAACTGTGTGGGTCAGTTTTTATGTGACGTGAATTGCATTTCGTCTACGAGGTTTTCAATTTTATTTTCACATCAGGAAGTACACGTTAGGTAAATTAGTTTCAGAGCATATTTCAACAAATCATTTATCTTTGTCGACAAACAGGTTCCAAGCCCCTAACCATTGCAAGAGTAGCTCAATTGATTACGTCTGGGTATTAATACCGACGACCGTTCGAAGAATGGGTACTTCTGCTAGTCTTACTATAACCACCAAAATGTAAGTTATTTATCCTTTGAGAGGCAAAGCTGACAACCTTGTTATTTACTCTCGTAACCGTCGAAAAACATTCTTGTGTCAATCATATACAATAACACGTAGTAGTCAGGGGCGGTTCGAACTTGTACATTTAGGGGGGTGAGAATTTAAGAAATGCCGACTATACGCTTAAAAATTGAGCAACGGGAGGGAAAGAGAGGGGGTGGGGGTCAGTGGCGGCAAACGATACACAAGACAAATATACTTAATTAACGGATTTCATTTAAAATGTATTTTATTAGTCCCAGAATTTTGAATCTCAGGAAAATTTGATAAATGAACAAAATAAGTGTTTAAATAACAAGAATAAAACAAATCTAGTTATTCTTTCTAAATCCCTACTCTACGATGTTCTAACACGGACCACTTCTCCACTATCTCCGTAATTTCAATTTCGTCGACCTTATCTTTCGTTGAAAACAACATCATGAGGGAGTCTAAGCGGTCGTCACCCATCGATGTCCGCAAATGATTGCAAATGAGCTTCAACTTGCTCAAGGACCGTTCGGAAGAAGCAGAAGACACTGGGGATGTTAAAATCAGTCGAACTACTTGATAACCACACGGGATAATCCTTCTTTAATTTAACAGCAACTTTTGCGATTTCTTTAAAAGATGAGCACTGTTTACTGGCATCAAGCAGGATTTCAAGCTCAGCCAGCACAAGCTCTTAATCTTGAAGGATGATTTTCGGGTGTGATTGCTTTATAGATCGGACGCGCTCGATGGTGCAGATTTTTCTGTCAGCGGGTATCTTGAAAATTATGTGGAATGGCTCTAGCAAAGAAATTAGTTTTGAGAGATTGTCTTGCACTCTTGAAGTAAATACATCCACAAGTATTCGGTACCCCTTTCTGTAGAATGTAAGGAAATAAATTTCTCCTGTTGTTTCAGCGTGCGCGTCATACTTCTTTGCAAGTCGCCGGGTCCTGTGGTGCTTTAAGTAGTCTTCCTCCGCATTTACTTGTATACTTTTTGCAAATGACGATGCACTCTTTATTAAAGCATTCGTCTTGCCTTCGTCGTTGATATCTTCAAAAGACTTCAAAGCGCTCTGAATCAGCTGCATCGCGTCTACTACATTCAGCTTCTCCGCTTCTAAAAGCTCTGTTACGTTCTTAATTTTAAACATGATGTTTTTGGTAAAGTACATGCCCGATGCTGCAGATAAAATCAAAGTCTAGAAGCTTTTTGTGCAAGCCTGACGCAAAAGTTCGGGTTTTACTGTCAAATTCAGAATCGAATGAGGTTTTCATTGTTTCCAATGCTGTGTCCATCTCTTCATAAAGGCGGGTTCACACGGAGTCGTGAAGCGGGCGAGAGCACTACTAGTCGATCAGCCGGTCGTGGACACGACCTCGTGTGAACCAGTGGTAGTGGGAGTGGGAGTCGTGCTCGCCCTCGAAAAGGTAGGGCGTGAAATCTCCGACTGGTTGGAGTGAGCACGACCGCTTCAGTCGTATACTTGCCGAAGGGGTGACAATATGTCTGTGTTTAAAATGAGTACTGCCCTGGTGATGAAGTTTGTCGAGTTGTACCGCGAAAAGGAATCTTTGTGGAAAATAAATTCGGAAGCATACAAGCACGCAGATTTGGTTCCATCCTAAAGAAGTTTCTGTAGCTATTTGGATATTCCAAGGATAACTCCCGGCAAATACTATTGGTGGCACCGAGTACATTACGCCTCTTTACCCAGTCCCGAACCCACACATGACTCTTTTTTTGGTTTTATTCCGGGTTTTCAAATGATTTATCAACTCTTGTATTAATACTTCATAAACAACTTTTGCAGCTTCACGTTCTGCCATGATTGAACAACGAGAGAGAAACTTACGACCAGCGAGAACACTTCATCCGTGTAAACTGAACAAGGTCGTGGGTTCTTAAGTTGAATAAGCAAGTCGTGACGCATGCTCAAAACTAGTAGTGCTCTCGCCCGCTTCACGACTCTGTGTGAACCCGCCTTTTAAGACTTAGAAACAGCTCTCGCCGATTCGGTGTGCGCAGTCCACCTTGTTTTTGATAAATTCTTAAGTTGAAGTGATTTTTCAATTTTATCCAGTTTTTGGCAAGCTTAAATGTCGATTCGTGCTAACCGAAAAAAACAACGTACAATGCTTCAACAGTGTCAAAAATCTCTCGGACAAGCGCGCTAGCATAATACAAGCTGTCTCTACGAAAATGTTTAACCTGTGAGCTTTGCATGGATCGTACGAAATATCTATTTTGCACTTCTCTGATAGCTTTTTTTGAGTGCCGTTGTATATACCAGTCATGTTACTAGCAAAGTCGTACGATTGAAACGCTAGTTTATCGAGTGGAAGTAAAAGTTCTTCTGAATTTATAAATATTAAAAAAAGAACAGCCAACTCCTCTCCAGTGTTTTTTGTTAAAACAGCGTCTATTTTTAAAAGACGCTCCAGAGGAACGAGCTCTTCATCTTTTTCGAAGACATATCGGATATTCAACGCGAGGCGGTCTTTATGTGACATATCGGGAGTAGTTTTCTCGCCAAGTAGATGAATGAATTCATTTTGCTCATATACGTAACGTTGTGTTTCTGCGTATTCACTTCTTCCGACCACTTATTCATGACTGGACTATGCCGTGAAAGTAACTTCACAATTAGCGTTAAGTTTCCATTATCTTGAGTGATTCCATCCTCGTGACCTCGGAAAGCCAAACCTTGCCGACAAAGGGTTCTTGCTGTGTCAATAAGTATCTGGATAACTTTTTTGTGGTACTCATTTTCTTGTTCTTCCTCGATTCTGATCGTCCGTAAAAGTTTATCAAGGAGATCGTCTTCGTGGCATTTTCCATTGACAAAGTGGCACAAATCTGCCATCGCTGCTTGATGAGCTTCTGAAGTGAAGTGTTCTTGTAATTTTCCCTTTTTCTTCTTTCCGAGAATTTACAATTTGTGCCACTGACGTACTCCAGCGTGCGATCATTCTTCACTTTTTTCTTGTTAACACCATTAAATATAAACATGGCTGAAAATACGCGTGTATTTATTGTATTATGCTATTATTACTTACATTTGATGGGTACGTGATGCTCCGTGAAAATGTTCCATGTCGGCGAAAACTCACGCCCCACTACCACTGTATTTGCACCTAGTTATCACTGTAAAAGTTGCTGGGTCAGGAACGACTGCTTTCTCTTATTCTCGGTGACCACTGCACTGACCTTAGTGGGCACCCCTCCCTTGAGGAACCTTGGAACCATAAACCTGTCAATTTTGTCACAATAGCGCGGATATCTGAGGACGCGCCGAGACAAGCGGTAGCAGGTCATAAGTTATGATTCATAACATTCCTCCGACAACATCTCAATGAGTTGGTTTGACCTGAAGTTATCAATGCGCTCACCAACACCTTTTGTCTAGCCACATGGCACAAATGCTGGGCTCACTTCACTGTGAAGCTGAGTCGCTCTGCATAATGAACGCGGGACGTTACACCCACCGAGGAACGTGCCGATGAGTTCATCCCTTGTCCTTGGTCCCATATTGCTCATCCGTCATTCTTTCTTCAGTTTCCATACAAAGAAACGAAATGGCAAGTGGCAGCCGGTGCACCGAGGACTGGAAGTGAAACTTTTAAAATGGTTATTTTGCCGACTCTTCCCCGTGCCGCACTGGGCTATTGCCTGGCTGTACGAAATTATTGAAGCGTCCGTTTGTGCCGACTGTCGGTAAAAATGCCGACTGTCGGCATGTTTTTTTTTTAAATCCGGACCAAATCATATATGGCCATGCCCCGTTTTGCTTTTCTAAATGCTGTTTTGGGAAATGTTACGACTTCTTCAGGATTTGCCGACTGTTGTCTATTTGCCGACTGAGAAAATAACTGAGGGGGGGGTGAGACCCCCCCCCCCCCCTCAACTACCCCACTCGAACCGCCCCTGCTAGTAGTCTATATGCAGTCTAGGAAATGTTCTTCAATAGGCGTCGCCTTATAGGTTAGGTTTTGTGTTGCTACCTGGCTAACGGAATGACATCACAACCCATAGTTGCCAACTTAAAAGTTACATTACAAATGCCAGTTCCAGTGTTCTCAAACATTGTGAATATGAAACATGAGTGGCAACAGTGAATACAGTTCTGATTATTTCCACCAGTAAGAAATTACACTAGAAACCACCATGTTTGTAGTGATGGGGGACAAATGATAAGTTTAGTAACATATTCATCCAGAGATCACCGGTCGAAAACGACGCGGCGGTGGAGCGAACTGCACACCATTTCTAGTTAGTTAATGTTGTTTTAAGGAGAGGAACAGCGAGATCATCTGCCTCTGCGATAAACGAAGGCATCCGTGTTGACCTTAGGACCTCGATGTAGATCTAACCGAATTTCAGGACGCAGGAGTTAGTTTGTTATTGTTGCTTTATGGGGCAGAACTAGGAGGTCATCTGCTCCTCTTACCTCCACGGTGGGTGAGTGGATATCGTGTCGGTCTACTAACCCCAAGATTGCAGGTTCGCTCCTGACCGTGGTAAGTGATTTTTGAAAGGCGGCAAAAATACGATACGCATGTCATACGATGTTGGCATGTTAAAGAAGCCATTTGAATTCAGTAGGCCGTGTTCATAATGGCAAAATTAATCTCAGGAATTTCCGCCAACACAAAGTTCCTCATTTCTCTACTAGAAAGCGCTATAGTGTTCAAGGAGCTTGGATATCTAACATCTAACCTCCTTGACTTTCATAGTCAAGGAACAACGAAATTCGACATGCAAGCTACCCTCTGGGTGTCAAATAATAAAGCTTGCACCCGGCCCCCGAGGCCATACGATATTATTATTATTATTATTACCTCAGTTTAAATTATACAATTTTGAATATATATTCAAATTGTAAGGTCAAATTTGAAATATTAAGAGAGTCATAATAATAACAAAACAAAAAATTAAATAAAACTAATAAGATTATGATAATTGTTGTTTTAAGGGGTCTAACATCTAGGTTATCGCCCCCTTATGGTTTGAGGGATAGTGAAAGATATGATGAGAATAAAAGCTGTAACTAATACTAACTGCAGACTTACATACCAGAAGAAGAAATGGTAAACAAAAAAAGGATAATGCAAATAAAGGACAGGAAGAAAAGAAATACCCTCAACCCTCGATAATGAGGATTGAGGGACGTGGAAGGAAGGAGAGCCATGAAAGGCGGATATGAAGGGAAAGAGGAGAGGGCCTGTCCCAAAGTCTGTGGAAGAAGGGGAAAAAAGACCCATCTCAGGAATCCCTCGGCATCACCAACTTCTGAACTCACCTACCGTGAGCCCCTGTGGGTGTAGCATTATCCAGGTTGCACCAGACGTGGTGGGGCTACATACACCCTGCCTCCTTGAGCAGAAGGCAGGGTTTAACATGAAAAGTGAAAAAAGGCTGACCCCTCGCAGAAGGAGGGTATCAGGTAAATTCCAGGGCCAATTAAGGCGGGAAAGGAAGAGACTCCCTAGGCCTCGGATACCCTAATACCTTCGGGATCGGAAGAGAACAAGAGTTGATCAAGAGAGGTTGACAGGAAAGAAGACGCAGAGGAGCTCGGCACAAATAAGTGGAAAGCAATTCCAGACTGCTGGGGTCCCGTGGTCGCCAACCCACTTCCCACTAGATGTGAGCCCCTGGGGGGGGGGGGGGGTAAAACTAATAATAATAATAAGAAATTAAAATATATCATACGCAAAATTTATAAAATCCGAATTAATAAAAAAGGAAAAAAGATCAAGTTCTATACATACACTCTTGAGAATTTAGATTGCTGACCCTAACCCACTCTCACTTATTAAGCGGGTGACGGGATCAGCAGCCACCACGTCATCGGCTAATATATAATCGAGTGTATTCTGCAAACCAAGGTTACATCAGCAAGATCCACATACTCGGTTAAAATGTGGGCCACGTTGTATACGGCTCCACGGGTGTCAAGAGCGGAGGTCTTCCCTTCTCATTAGGTACGAGTGGGTGAATCTTGCATGACCGCAATGAGGATATTGGGAAAGAAAGAGCTATTAAGGCAGAAAATTGAAGACTCTTTAGACCTAGGATGTTCTACTATTGTGTGGAACGGGAGAGATCAAGAATTGACCAAGGAAGGTCGATAGGAGTAAGTGGAAGCAATGTCAGATTCAGCTGAAGTCCGTCCTGTGGTTACTTGGGATAGGCTATTCAGATGATAATCGCTAGTCTAAAATGAAAAACGGTATTGATAGCTCGTATCTCGTCAATGTTTTGAGCACTTGCTAGGTTTTGCACTGTAGTTGCCTGGAAATTAAGCAACATTCACAAACAGTATTTCCACGTTACTCGGAATTTTCTTTTTTAAAAGCGTTGAAAATCCTCAGTATGCCTTCCGTCGGAGGGGAAGTAAAGCCCGCGGTCCCATGTCATAGATTTATGGCATGAAAAAGAACCTTCCACTAACTTCATTTGTGGAAGCTAAAATGTGTAGGTTAGTTTGATAACGCTATATTAGTTCCAACGTTTGCCACCAGGTACTAACTGCGATGGCATTTAGTAGCCACGTCCACAGCTAGGTGTCGAGGATGGTAGCATTTGGTATCAAAAGTAGGAACTACTTGAAAAAATTAATCGTCTGCAGTCCTTCTACCTGATTCACTGATATCACACACTAATACAGCCATCACAATTGACACCGATTATCAGACAGATTCTACACACACCCATATTACCCGGGGCTACATGACCGCGTAGTCGCAGCCCTTAAACTAAGGAACCTACCACGTTACTTGGTGGAGCGTGGTCTATAACTTCGCACCATTAGCAGATAACCTTCAGTACGAACAACGAACAACGGTCACATTATGTACAGCCAGTGCAAGTTTCGGGGGCTTCTCGAAGACTTGTATATCGGTTATCACGCGGCCTTGTATAAACAGATCCTAATGAGATGAGCGCCATTTCCAGTTAGAGTTTAACGCAGCAACGAATCGAATGCTGCATTTATGAACATTCAATAATCTTGACGATTGGCTTCACAAGTTCGAAACGCAGACCGCTAAGGTTACAGTTAACCGATACTCGTGTTGTGATAGGAAACATTTCTGTACGTTAGCATATGTCGTAAATATGGGCAGATGGCCTCACTGTTTCGCCCCTTAAAACAATAACGAACTAACATCAGTCGTAACATGTAGTATGGGTTGTAGTGAAACCTTCGACCTGCCTGGTATTACAATAATCTGCCAAGTAACACAATGCCTAACCAGCCATAGGCGCTTCGGTGTCGTAGTCGGTAGCATGTTGAACTGCTATGCCCATGATCGCGGATCCAAATCCGGCCGAAGTCGTCGGATTTTTAAAAGCGTTAATATCCTTCAGTATGCCTTCCTTTAGAGGGGAAGTAAAGCCGACGAATTGAGAAACCACGGAAAACCACTTCGAGGGTGGCTGAGGTGGGAATCGAACCCCCCTCCACTCATTTGGACCACCCGAGGCTGAGTAGACCCCGGTCCAGTCCTCATACCACTTTTTCAAATTTCGTGGCAGAGCCGAGGGTCGAACCCAGGACCTCCGCGGTGGCAGCTAACCATGCTGACCGCTACGCTACGGAGGCGAATTCATAGAATTATGACACTTAAAAGAACTATTTTATTTGGTCAGAAACTCATTATCAAGTTCCAACGTTTGCTGGTAAGTGTCAGTGACAGTGGCATTTCTGGTAGTGAAAGTTGGAACTTCATAAAATTGAACTTGTTGTGGAGCCTACAGGCGATTAATTAAAATTCCCCGCTATGGCCATTGGCTGCAATTCCAACATAATAAAAGTTTAAATCTTACTTCGAGCGCTTTACTTGCTGATGATGTTTTCTGTTATAAGGGGCGGAACAGCGAGGTCATCTGCACCTCATAATACAGTTAAAACACAAATCTTAATGATTTGCAAATTTTGAGGTGGTTGCCAAAAGAGGAAAAATAGCCTAATATAATTAAAACAAAAAATATAACAGAAAAATAATAATAATGATAATTGTACCATAACTATCCTTATTGTACACTAACATTCATCCAGTTATCTAGCCTACGTTTACCTCATATTACCTTTTCTGAACACAACCTGCACTGCTATTTCGTCCCCCTTGGCAACGTTTCTTGCCTTGATTGTCAGTTGGAACCGAGGCACCAAACCATTGTGACCTATAGCATATCTGGCCAATATCGTATAGTGTAACCAAGATGGAGAGGAAGAAAAGGAAGACTATTTCAATTTCATAACCTGGATCTATCAAGATCTATCTATCAAGAACGCTTTCTGACACACACAAAATGTAAATGTAACCAGCAAAAAGTGTAACGACAATTTATTAATGTAGCGTATTCCATATTATTTGTGGTTCTGTTATCATGTATTTTGCAGTGTTGTAATTGATCGGGTTTTATCTTAATATGGGGTACCGTACTATCATTTGGGTTACGCTTTCAAACTAAACCTATCTTCTGAAGTGTATCATGTATGACTTTTCCATTCTGAATGACCTCCATCTATCATTTTTCTTGACTTGGTCGGAATTTCCTTTTAATAAAAAATTTAATTTTAATTTTCTTTTCCCTTCCGTCCATGAATATACAGTAGTAGGCTATGGCTCCATTCGAGTCCTGATTGAAATATAAATCTTTCGATATATTATTATGGTGTCTAAGTTTTTGAGGGTTATCGTAAGAAAACCAGAGCAGCATAATGGCTCGTTTGCGTGTTTTCTCCCTTGTAATTTCTTCTATGATGATGATGATGATGATAACTGTTCTTTTAAGGGGCCTAACGTCCAGGTTATCGGCCCCTAATAGTTTGGGTGATAGTGAAACATGGGATGAGAATGAAAACTATAACTAATACTAACTACAGACTTACATACTAGAAGAAGAACTGGTAAATAAATAAAGGATAAGGCAAATAAAGGATTGGAAGAAAAGAAATGCCCTCATCCCTCGAAGATTGAGGATTGAGGGACTTGGAAGGAACGAAATAGTTGTTGTTAATGTTGTTTTAAGGAGAGGAACTATGAGGTCATCTGCCCCTCTTGACACGATTAAAGAATACAAATTGGAGAGCGGTAATACTTACAAAAGGGAATTTAGAACGAAAATACTCACAAAAGGAATATATTGAAAAATACGCACAAAAAGTAGGTTAGGTTCAAAATACGTACAAAATGCAATGTAGAGTCGAAATACTTACAAAATGCAATTGATATTAAAAATACTTAAAAAATGTAAATGAGATTGGAAATACGTTCAAAATGCAATTGAGGTTCAAAATACTTAGAGAATGCAATTGAAATTGAAAATACACAATGCAATTCAGATTGAAAAACTCCCATTTCAGATCCAAAATACTCACAAAGTGCAATTGAAATTCAAAATGCTTACAAAATGCAATTGAAATTGCAAATGCTTACAAAATGTACGGTTGATTCAAACTACTCATTTGGATGTACAATACTTAAAAAATGCAATTTAGATTGAAAATACTTACAAAATGTAATTTTGATTCAAGATACCCACAAAATGCAATTGAAAATCAAAATTTTGCAAAATGCCCACCATACAAACTGCAATTTAGATTGAAAATACTTGCATAAAGCGGTTTAGGTTGAAAATACTTACAAATTGCAATTGACATTCAAAATAGTCACAATCGGATCTCCGGACTACCGACATTATTGAAAGTCTTACTAAAAAGCAATTTAGATTGTCAATCCTTAAAATATGCAATTGAGGTTGAAAACACTCGCAAAATGCAACTTAGATCGAAAGAACTTACAAAATGCAACGTAGATTGAAAATAACTACAAAATGGAATGTAGATGCAAACTAATCGCTAAAGGGAATTTAGATTCACGAGGAGCAAGAAAAAATCAAAAATCAAATAAAAATAGTGCGGGAATCTTAAAGAGAAAAGGAAATATAATGAAACGAAGACAAGAGGTCTGACCCCTCGAAGAAGAAGGGATCAGGAAAGACGAGACAAGGGCCAACTAAGGCGGGAAAGTGAAAGACTCCCTAGGCCTCGGATACTCTAACACCGTCGGGGTCGGAAAAGAACTAGAGTTGACCAAGGGAGGTCGATAGGAAAGAAGACGGAGAGGAGCCCGGCATAAGTAAGTGGAAGCAATGCCGGACTCAGCTGGGCTCCCGTGGTTGCTAACCCACGTCCCACTAAATGTGGGCCCCTGGGGGAAAGGAACGAGAGACATGAAAGGCTGATAGGAAAGGGAAAGAGAAACGGGCTCGCCCCAAAGTCAGTGGAAAAACGTGGAAAAACGGACCCAACTCAGGAATCACTCGGGAGCGCCAACTCCCGAACTCACCATTCGTGAGCCTCTGAGTGTGTAGCAATATCCAGGGTGCACCAGAAGTGGTGCCTCTTTGAACAGAAGGCAGGAGATAATATGAAAAGAAAAAGAAGGCTGACCCCTCGCAGAAGGAGGGTATCAGGAAAGGTGAGACAAAGGCCAATTAAGGCGGGAAAGGAAGAGACTCCCTAGGCCTCGGGTACCCTAATACCGTCGGGGTCAGAAGAGAACAAGAGTTGACCAAGAGAGGTCGACAGGAAAGAAGACAGTGAGGAGCCCGGCACAAGTAAGTGGAAGCAATGCCGGACTCAATTGGGGTCCCGTGGTCACCAACCCACGTCCCATAAGTTATGAGCCACTGGGGGAATTTCTTCTTTGGCGGGGAAACATTGTCGGGATTGATGCTTGCTGATCTCTTGGTTTATTTTTCATATGGGATGAAATGAGTAGCCCAGATGCAAAGGCCGCTAAGTGCACTTTTTGTCGATTTTGAGTTGAGCATATCGTCACGTTCGTCTTTTAACTGGCTACACGATGGAATAAGTTTCAGGGTGCATATCCCGCTCAAAATCGTTGAAAGTGGCCAACAAAGATCGCATTCGTTTGCAAAAACCGCTAAATGCAAGTTGGCTACGGTTGCAAAGCCAGTTTAATGTTCCACGTGTCCAAAGCCACTAAGTTCCATAAGTATGGCGTCTGCCTTGCCACATACGGCTGCAAAACACGCTAACTGCAACAAGAACTGCCAATATTCCTCCCACAGAATTTCTTTACAATAAATAATTATTTATTTCGATCGGGAAGGATAGTTTTGTGTTTCAGATTTCAGTTGGCTGCACTATCGAGGAAGCGTACACAACAATGACCTGCTGCCTTGTGTATAAGCACATTTGATTGGCAGGTTGTTTCTTGGTTGTGGGCGTTTCAAGCCAGAAAAATGAATGATCTTGTTGATTTAAGTGAAGCAGTTATTGCATTTGTGGACTGTAATACTATTGTGGATGTTCCAAATACGGAGAGAAGAACAGAAACGGCAGAAGTAGTGGGAGATATAGTGCAAGTTGAAGTAGTTGAACCCGTTGATATCGGGAGTTGGGAACAACTTCTTACGTCTGGTTAGAATATCATCAACATGCCAAAGGATCAAACCAAATAGCGTCGACATTTCTTCACAAACTGGCCAGCATAATTTTTTAAGGTGGAAAATATTTCGGTTATTCTCTGATGGCTGTGGGGGTCAGCACAAAAACAAGACTACGATCAGCATGCTATCTCACTGGTTACTGCTAGAAGCTCCCGCATGTCTAGAGGAAATACAGTTATGGTTCCCAATTGTGGGCCGCTAATTTATCCCACCTGACAGAGTTTTTGGAAATATTAAACGCCAAATTCGCAAAGTGAGTGTCTTTGAAAATCCTTCCGGATTCATCAAGCACATTGAGAAATTTGCGACAGTAGTTCGCCTGGAACAAGATGAATGTCCTGTTAGGGATTGGAAAGCGTATGTGGATGGCATGGTAAAAAAATCCGGGTAGTAAGCATTTCCAATTCCAAAAAGCGAAGAAAATCATGTTCACATTTGGCAAAACAAAAAAATAACATGTCTGGTCCGAGGGGAGCTGTTCTACAATTTTGAGGTGGTATGTATTTTAACAAAACATCCTGGTCCCTCACCAATTCAAGAAGGTGTTGTACTCAAAGAAACTAAACTACAAGACGTCTGACGGCTTTTAGAGCTGAACTTCGGCGAAAAATGGCCAGCGAACGGCAACCTAAAATTCTTCAGTGAGGTCTTCCAGGAACAAGAAACCATTCGCATCAATATCGTCCGACCTCAAGCGGAAGAAGACGAAGAACCAGCAGATTTTGAGCTGATGGACGGTGTCGAGGATGACCTGACATAACTTAAGTGCCATTTTTTCTTGTTTTGTGCACTTTCTTAATTTGTAAATTTTTATGCTGTCTAAATGACGTTGCACAGTGTTTAAGATGTATTTAAAAAAGAAAAATCCTTTTATCGCACCCGACGTGGTCTATTTTTTCAAAATATATTTTTCCTGATAAACCAAATTGAAACTAAAATAGTTCATTATTAAAAATCTCATCCAAATGACATTCGTGAAACAATAAAATAGCGGGTTTTGCAACCTAAGTTTCACTAACGACTCTTGTTGTCACGGGTGCAAATGTCGTTAACTGCACAAAACGTGTGCAAAAACCGCTAAGTCAATATTTTAATTTGTTTCGGGACAGAAGATCCAACCGTTGATTTCACAGATTTTAACTGAATAATAAATGTTTTTATGTTGATTTTCAGGGGTAAAAAATATGGTATTAGCTTAAATAGTTTGGCCGTAGCAGTTTTTCGTCATTTACTCGGTTTCGTTTATAATGCACTTAGCGGCCTTTGCAAACGGACTACTCAAATATGGATCTGGATATGATCAGTCGTGTATTCTGAGCTCCGATAGGCTTTTGTTGATTGAAAAGATTTTTTACCTGAATTGCCTTTCCCTACGATGTTATTGTAATTAATTACTTAATATGAACGTTTTCGTCTTGTCAATATTTTCCTATATTTGAAGAATTAATTTTAATCAACTGATAGTAGTTTTGAACTACAATTATATTGAGGTCATGAATTTTAAGAGCTTGTCTCCTTGAAGATTTCTTTTCTCTATCCTGATTGGATCCTTGATGAAATAAACTGATTTCGTGGTGAACTTGAAGAGTAAGTGGAATCCTTCCTTGTCCCCCTTTACTTGCATTTCCTTTATTAGCCTACTTTTCACATTTTGCAAAAATTAGGAAAAAGTAGACTTATGAGATCGGGTAAATGTGCGTGTGTCTGTCTGTCTGTCTGTCTGTCTGTCCTTCTGTCTGTCTGGCTGTCTGGCTGTGTGTGTGTGTCCCCTGTCAACTCCTAAACGGCCGCAGAAAACGAATCAAAATTTGGTAGGACTAAAGACCTATACATGACTATCTCACTGCCATATTTGAAAATGATGTCAGTGCTACCAACTGCTGAAAAATCGCATTTGAAATTTGAGCTGCATGTTGGATATCTTGGAAGGTATGAATCGGTGCTATTTCAAAATTGGCACACGTATAGATAATAATATTGCAGTTTAATTTCCAGGAGGCCATACATGGCAGTGTTGCCAAAATGCCTGCTGATATGTCCAAATTTTAAATGCATATAACTTCTACACTATCAATTGGATTTCAACCAAATTTCGTATGTGCTATGTGTACATAAACAGATATGACTGAGCGTATGCTTAAGAGCCACCAGGGATGCCAACTGTTAATAAATGCTCTCAATTTGTTTTAATCCAAATACCCATATATCAGAAAGTATGCAAGCCGACAGTTTTAAACTATGCACACGTATATTACCTGACATTCTATATTAATTTGGAGTAGCTTATATACGTCAGTGCTACCAACATGATTCTAAGCCTGCTGAGACGTCCAACTTTAAATTAATGTAACTTCTATACTAACTAATGGATTTCATTCAAAATTGGCACAACAATAGATCATATTATTTCAGATTATTTCTCACCAATGCATGTATGTCATTGTTGCCAACATGATTTTACGCGCGCTGTTAGATCCAATGTTTAACTGCATGTAACGTCCATGCTATCCATTGGACTTCAACCAAATTTTGTATTCTGTACCCTAAGAAATGGATCTAAGAATATATTCAGTCCCCAGGGCTGCCAACTGTAGTGCTTTATTAGGCTACATTATGCCAGGTATACAGTATTTCGAACTAATTAGAAATGTCGATATTACTAACTTAATTTCGTCATTAATCATTGGCATGAATTTTAATTTTTTTTTTAAGTAGGCTCTTTAGTTCATCACGGAACTTCTTGTTTTCTTCCTACTTGTAATTTTCCTTCTGGGATTTCTTAGGGTGGTGTACTTTCATTATATACGATAGGGTAAAACCTATACCCTTCTGCCCATACTGAGTTATGGAATAGAACTCACATGGACACACCTCACGGAAGGGAATATAGCTTAAATGGAGAAAGTCAAAGTGACTTACTTAGCACGTGCATAATGGCTGTCAACATCAACCCCATTGTACAGTTCTATTGGGCAGTTGCAGGCATTTTGCAGCGACGCGTGCCGAGCGGTGGCGCTCTCAGGAAGCAAGGGTCGCGTAGTACTCTTTGGGATTACGCATCTCATTGTAATACTGGATAATAGTGTTCACGATGTAAAGTTCCATTATAGTAGTTGAGCAAGTATAGTTCTAAATAAATGACCGTTGAGTTCTTAAGAGTTGTAATTAAATCTTCTTTATCCCTACTGCAGCATTAAAAATATTAACACCCTTCGAGACTGGTCTATGAACTTGCTAGGTAGCCATTTCTGGTGGAAGATTTAAGAAACCGATATCTATTGCCATCTACCAGCGTGAGTGCAGTGATTTTACAGAAGCGCAAGCAGAAGAAAATAGAAATTTGGACTGACTTATACAGTACCGAAACGATGACATCGGACCTCTGGACGCAAGGAAACTACCTATTAACGAGAATGGCTATGCATGGTTTTCATCACAAGTTCTGCAGTAATACACACTTTCACTCACCAGCTGGAAATTGTGTAGAATTCTGTGTGTTGTGAAAGAGAGCGTGTGATAGATACCATATTCAATCGTGTCCTCAAAGAACTAAATCATTACTAGCATATAGTGAAGACAATGCCTGTAGGGCAAAGCCCTAATATTACTTTCATTTTGCACAAGTGTGCGCATTTTCTACTTTATTAAAACCTTTATCCTCGTTCTGCGCTTCCATTTTAAGTATGACCTTGATGTATCTGTATGTTAATCATTTCACATTATTTTTCATTCATTCTACCTGAATAAATGGGTTCTACCTTTGTGTTATACTGACACATTTTGTTATTCCTGTAATAACCTAGACATAATCTTGGTGTGCTGATTATACTGAGTGAATCTACAAAGGTACTCTCAGTACCGCCTACTCCAGCAGCTTTGATATTTTCATCGTAGAGTAGGTCTATAGGTACTATCTTACTAACTTGTTATTTATGTTTTGAGGTTCTTTTCTTAAACTCCACGTATTGTCCTTCCTGCTTATCCAGTAATTACCTATCAAGTGAATTACTTGTTTTCATTATTTTTAAATGTACTTGTAATTTGTTTGCCTACTTAAACTTGAAATGCAGTAGCGGTGCAGTGGAGTAGTAGTGGGGAGTTGGGGGCGGGGCAATAATAATAATAATAATAATAATAATAATAATAATAATAATTTAATTTAATTTTAATTTATTTATTAAATACTATTTATGTTACATTATTGTGATATGTCTCACGAATCTGATGACAGTACAGATTATCTGTGAGACATATTAATTATTATTTACAACATATATATAGATTATATTTCAGTACATGAGTGCATGCATTTTTTTTTTGTAATGTTAATGATAAAATATTAATGTAAATAATTAAAGATACAAAAAATTACACTATGGTAGTTATATTAATAAATTTATCTTATGAGTTAATGTTTGGTTAAGTAATATTTTTTAATGCGACTTATAGCTAGTTGTTTGCTGTTAATGTTTGTCAGTCCAGGTGGTAGTTCATTAAGTAGTGATGGTATAATATAATTTAGTCTCTTGAAACCATAGCTATTTATACATAAAGGTTTAACATGTTTAGTACTTGTTATGGCTCTTGTTTGTATGTTGTGAGAGACCTTATGCCTGAATCTTGGATCATGGTAGTAGAGATTCAGTATAGTAATTTGAAACAACTCTTTAATATTAAAATAAGGGATATCAGTGAAATATTTAAAGAACCTGTTTTGGCTATCTTGAAGATTATTAATTAAAGTTGTGTTTTGATTTCCCCAAGCTGCTATAGCATATCTTAATTTGCTTTCAATCAGAGCACTGTAAATTGTTTTGTAAGTTTTCCTATCTACATAAAATCGGAGATTGTAGAAGGTGTAGAGGTTTGCTCTTAGGTTTTTTATTATGTTTACTGTGTGTGTGTTCATTTTAAAGTGTTCATCAAGGGTAATTCCTAGGTATTTTTGTATCGAAGTACTATTTATGAAGGTGTTACATTTGCAACCTGCCAGGATGTTTTGGTGTATGCATGATAAGCTGTGGTGCGTTAGTTTGTATTTTTCTTGTGTGAAGTGATCAACTCTGATGTGCATTATTTTAGATTTGGTTGTATTTATATACAAATTATTGTCATGACACCATCTTGTGATGTTATTGAAGTCTTCTTGAAGTCCATCAAAAGCTGTTTTAGAGTCTTTATGTATGGTATATATAGTGGTGTCATCAGCATAAATAAATATTTTACTGTGTTTAATGGCTTCATTCATGTCATTTACGAACAGGTTATATAGTGTAGGTGAGATAATGCTGCCTTGAGGGATACCTTGTGTTCCTTCTACTGCGTCACTGATAGTGTTATTGACCATAACTGCCATTTCCCTGTTTTTCAGATAGCTTTCAAATAGTTTGTAAGTCGTGCCTCTTATTCCAATATCGTGTAATTTTGCAAGTAGTTTATTGTGATTTATTGTGTCAAATGCTTTAGAAAAGTCAAGAAAAAGTACCATTATATGATTGTAATAATAATAATAATAATAATAATAATAATAATAATAATAATAATAATAATAATAATAATAATAAATCTTCTTCTTCTTCTTTCTTCGGCCTTTCCCAATTATTTGGGGTCGCCGGAGCCAACCAGGCTCGTTTTGGTTTTGGCCGGGGATTTAAGGCCGGATGCCCTTCCTGACACCACGTGATTTTTCAGGTGAAAATTCCACCCCGCTGTCACCGGGATTCGAACCGCGGCCGTCCGGGTGAAAGACGAGCAGCTAAGCCACTGCGCCATCACGCTCCCCAATAATAATAATAATAATAATAATAATAATAATAATAATAATAATAATAATAATAATAATAATAATAATAATAATAATAATAATAATAATAATAGAGTTTTATTAATCATAACAATATAATAGACTAATTAAAATAATAACAAAAATGTACGGAATAGAAACAATTGCATTTCAAATCAAAAATGAGAATGACTTAACACTACCCCACTCTAAAACGGACGACGCGATCTGTAGACATAACATATGATTAAGCATATCCTGCAGATCCAGGTTTCTTCGTAAGTCAACAAAATCCACACTCACTCGGTTTTAATGTGGGCCAAGGTCAGTATGACTCCACAGATACAAAATGGGGGGTCTTCCCTTCTCATTAGGTGCGAGTGGATGAATCTTAGTAGTTAGTTATTGGAGTTTTAAGGGGCGGAACAGCTAGGACATTTTCCCCTCTTAACATGGATTAAATTGTGACAGTTGGCGTCACATGCGATTCATTTAATAACACCCCTCCTACCAAATATTGAAATTCAGAAGACCCTTCGAAACAGACCAAATAAGAAGAAGTTTCAGAAGGAAACCGATGATTAGCTGCTTATTAAACCAAGTGCAGATTAAGTTACTTAATAAATAGAAAACCATGAGATTCGATGCATTTCCAAACTTAAGTGCAATCGGGAAACGTTCCTGAACTCCTAATCAGATAAAGATATATCCATATCCATGCAGATACATATCGCAAGTCACGTTTGTCACCACATCAATCAGCATTTTCTCCAAAAAACTCTCTCTTTTTTTAACAAACCCCCGGGCCTCTATATTGTTTTATATTATTAAATCAGAAACATTTCCATGGCAACAAATCCCGAAATTCTTGGTTACGTAACATAAAAACCATCAGATTTCACTTAACCCGAAGTACAATATTAAACAACAGAAAAATAAGAATGCAATAATTCCTGAATCTTTTGAATTCCACATTCACATCTAGGAGCCGTTTCCTTACGAGAAATGGTCTAAAAATAATAATAAAAAATTTAAATAAAACTAATAATTATTACAATAAACAAAAATTACGGAAAAACTAAAATCAGGATTCAAAAAAGAAAAGGTCTTTGAGTAAACGTATAATTGAAAATTTAGATAGCTGACCCTAACCCACTCTCACTTATAGAGCGGATGACGAGACCAGCAGCAACCACGTCAGTTGTAGTTATTGAGGTTTTAAGGGGCGGAACCAAGAGGCCATCTGCCCCTCTTAACAAATATAAAATTATACAAATTTAGAAGAATTTAAAATTTATGACTTAGAAAAAAAGCCTAAATTTATTAAGACAAAAAAAATACCGTAATAAAACTTTTAATTATAATAATAAACAAACATTACCGGAAAATACTATAATTTTCTTTGGGTAAATAAACACTTGAATACTTTAGATTGCTGGCCCTAAGTTACTCTCGCTTATAAAGCTGATGACGAGAGCAGCAACCACCACGTCATCGGCTAATATAAGATCGAGTGTATTCTGCAAACCAAGGTGTACCAGTCAGCAGCCTGTTATCACAAACCTCTTCCATCCATACGCGTGGCCCGCTGAAATTTCCCGATCGTGCCATCGGAGGATGCACCCTAATAAGACTCCACGAGGAGGTAAATCGCACGGGGATGCCAGTAGCCATAAGAAAGGACAGAAACAACAAAGTAGTGTTTGGCACTTCCAAGATCAGAAGTCATCGGATACCAAGAAAGCTATAACATCTACCAGAGGCAAAGACTCAGTGAAGAAAACCGACAGGGCACCTAAGGAGACGAGCACCTCGTCCCCAGCCAAGAGATCCAGCTCAAGGTCGTCCAACACGGGCACCCCAGAGTCCCAGGAAAACCTGCAGACGAAAAACACAACCTCCTAAATAGTAATCTAAATAAACGTGACCCGTATTCAAGGTCAGAGGTATATTCTATAACGTGCCAAGACACCGATTGTCAAGCTAATTACATCGGGCAGAGTGGAAGGCGAGTAGACACACGTTATAATGAACATAGGAATGCGATAAGATACGGAACACATTCAGCCGTGTGCGAACATATGTGTGAAGCAGGGCACAGCTTTACCAACATAGAGTCGGACCTTAAAATAATCCATCACGAATCGAAAGGCAGAGCTCTTGACATAAAGGAAGCAATCGAGATACACCTAGCCAAACGAAACAATCCCAACAATCTAAATGAACACACGTTCATGGAGAGCTCACCCCTCTTCACGCTACTAAAAAACACACCCTGTCGGAAACAAAACACAATTTAGCGACACAGCCAAGCTAGATAAAAAGGGGGGAAATTAGGGGGTTTTTAATAGGTAAATGTTACCTGGATCAGGTGTACGATGTACTTTGCTTCTGCAATAAACCAAGGCCCATATTCGCGGCAGTATTAAAGGTGCCGGGACGTCCTCATAAGACCGTCAACGCTTAGTTCGAATGGGTTATGCTCCACGCGTGGCGAGGGCCAATCCACGGTCTTTAATAGTTGTGGACCCACCTCATTCAATAACATACATCTTATCTAGGTTGGCAACACCTCACATAAACACATCGCTACCACTGCCCACAGCACGAAGGGACAGGGGGGAGGAGGCAGGGAAAAACCAGTCGTTAAGATAACCACCGCAGTCGACCGCTCAGCGAGTTCCAGTGAGCACGAAAACTGCGAGTAGCTGTAATACGGAAGACAATCAGATAAGTAGTTAGCCAAAAATTTTATAGTTTAACCATAGTTTACAACCATATAATCTCTCTAAAGTACAATCTCAGGATAGCTATCACCATTTAGCATTTCACCTAACATATATACTGCATTTAGCATACACTGACAGTTGCAGTACCAATACTGCAACTAAATAATTGTACATATTGTAAATATTTTCACCTGTATTTCAAACATAGATTTTGTAGCCTAAGTGTAATGGATCTGATGATGATCGCTTGACGATCGAAACTGGTCATCCTAGTGTTTTATTAATCTCATGTAATTTTTTTCAGGATTAGGGCATAACCCACCTCTTTTGGGTACATTCGTGTTGACCGACTGAAAAGCACTAAACTCTTGTTTACTAAGGCAACACTGAAAATATGGCTTCAAACACCACAATGTTCATAGTCTCTATGAACATTTAAAAAAAATCAGTTTGGTTGCTGTAAAAGATTCATAGATATTGAGAACCGTCTAAATATTTCGGAAGCTCGCCATTTAGGATTATTATATGTATAGGCCATAGAGTTATGTACCATTCAAGGACAATTATTGCCTAGGTTCATTATTCAAACTTTCACTTCGATCGCATGATTACGACACAAGAAATAAAAACTTAATTTTAAAATTTCGCACAGCCGCCATCTTGAGGTTATATAAACAATTGAATTAAATTAGATGGCAGTGCATTACAATCTGCAAAATCATTTACTGTATCACATTTCACTGCGCTCAGAGAGTTAAATCACGAGAAAAGTATATTAAAATATTTTAAATTCGCTTGGTCGCCATGTTCGTTTTGTACTTTATAGGTTTATGAAATATACATAGGTAAACTTGGATCAGTACCCTTCATCACCGTACAAAATTGCAGGGTGATATCTGTAATAGTTTCGGAGATATAGAATGTCAGTGAAATATTTCGCACAGCCGCCATTATGAGGTTATGTGAACAATTGAACTAAATTAGACTCCAGTGCATTACAATGTGTATAAACATTTGTTGTACCAAGTTTCATTTCGTTTGGATAGTTAAATCGCGAGAAACGTTTATTTAAATGTCTCAACTTCGCTTGACCGCCATGTTGGTTTTGTAGCCACCAGGTTTTTGAAAGTCTCATAGGTGAACTTTTAGTAGTGCACTTTATCACCGTACACAATTTCAGGGCGATATCGGTAATAGTTTCGAAGATATTGAATGCTAGTTAAATATTTCGCACAGCCGCCATGTTGGATTGGTGAGAAGTAACAAAATTTGAAGGGCACGGTCGAGGTCGCTGGGAATGCTGCTATGAACTTACCGAGTTTCATTGAAATCGCTCCAGCCGTTTAGATTTTATTAGGGGGGGACACACACACACCTCACACACACACACACGCACACACACACGGACAAAAGGTGATCTCATAAGCCTATTTTTTCAAAATTGAAAATAGGCTAAAAATGGGGTATAAGGACATTCTGATTAATAAAACACAAACGTCAACATATCAGTAGTAGAACACACCTTAACGGAGAGTATAAAACTTCGATTCAAGTAGACATTACATACAATATACTAGCAGCGGTGCCCGGCTTCGCCCGGTGGATTTATTTGTTTTATGGGTGTTGTTTTTTTTGCGTATGGCTGTCAGTGCCGGGAGTGTCCGAGGACATGTTCGGCTCGTCAGTTTTGTAGCTGCTTCGAGACGGACGCCCAATGGGTCAGCTACAAGTACCGTTGGGGAGGGAAGTTGGAATGGAAGGAGGAGGTGGAAGGTAGCGGCTGTGGCCTATAGTGTGCCCTTTTAGCAAAAAATATGCCAATCACAGTATACCAGCGTAGCTCAATTCGGAAATTTCGGGGCAGCGGTAAGTTCCCCCACTCTGTGACTCACATATTTTGGATTAATTAGAGGATACACTGGCAAAAATAACAACAAAATCAACTCCTATTTTAAACACATTTAATTAATAAAATTAATGGCGCTACAAACACTTTAACAATTTAATTACTGACCCATAATCATCTACTTGTTCCAAATGAACAAGGAATCACAAATAAAATAATACAAATATTGTATTTAAAACATGTGGTTTCCACATAAACCAACAATTCCTACTTAGTCTTACTTCCATAAAGCATTAACAGTAAGTTTTATATAACTCCGAGTTCTTTTGGCTCCATGCATTTATATAATAATGGTGTCATTCTTGTACACCTCAAACACTATCCTCTATATTTCTTAATTCACAAAAACAAATTTATAATTACATTTAAATTTTATGTTAATTATCTAACTCACTATTTTGGGCATGTCCACACATTCAGTTGTTATCATCTCTCTTTCTTTTCACAAATATATTAAGGTAATCAGGAAATCAATTGTGTACTCCAGAGCGTGAAGATACTTGACACAGTCAAAAAACTATAGTTACTCCCGAAACTTAGTTGCCTTCAATTAACTCGTGGAATCCTACGTCCATACATCATTACAATAGGGATTGTTATTTATCTCTTATATCTTATAAGACCATTATCATATAAGAAACTACGATCTGAACAGGCAGACGAAAATATCAATCTACAAGGACCTCGGTTCAACGCCCGGGTCGTTAACAACTTTAAACACTCCTGGTGTATTCATTTCTCTTTACAACATCTTACGAGACGGTTTCTGGCCCCTCTCGCTTTAAGAGAGCTAGACCCTTCTACTCGGGCGCGATTTATGACACGGGGGGGGGGGGGTGACGGCGACTCCCTGTCTAACCCACGTTAGTAGCTTATTTCCAAGGCTTTCAAAACAAACCTTCACATTATATTCAGTTCTGGGGAGAGACCGGGCTTTTACTGTACCGTACTCATTCAAACAACTATTCTTTGGTTCAAAGACCACTTTCGTAACCTTGGCATTTATTAATTATGAGAGGGTCCTCATTGATTGGGAAGATTAATACACATTCGACGACGAAGAATAAAGGGGCTTTTATCATAAGAAGATTCTGCGTTCGAATCTCTTCACGTGCCTCGGGAACCATTCCCTTACAGAGGACTTATACAAAATGCGATTTAAAGTCGGCCGTGGCCCATATGACATACGCTCAATAATACCATATATTAGCTCCCTTTCAAATACATACACAATGCCTCGTGATACTACGTCACAAATAGAGGACTTATACAATTATCAATTCACTGCAATCAACTACCCTCCATAAGTAATTTACCAAGTATTTAACCACTACGCGTTCCTAGCGTGACATTTTAATATTATTGGCGCTCTTTTGCGCTATGCATTATTTTAAGCCGAAATGTCTTCCCAAGAACTGATAAATCTCATTAGTAACAATTCATATTATTTTAATTCTTATATTAATCTTTCCGTTGCCGATAAATCGCTCCCTTTTAAAACATTCATTAAACATCATATCTTACACATACATTAAGGCTTTAACGCTCTTATGTTCACATCAATTTATTTGATCTTTATCTAATATTTCCATATTTAATTATTATTATTATCTTTATTCTTTACACAAGCTCAAAAGCTATTTCTTTCATATCTCAACTTTACTTTATTTCAATATCGTTCATGATAATTAGTGATATTTCGCTTGCTCTTATGACATTCGTTAAATACATTAACATTTTATTCACTTATTTCCTCTACGGGATTTATTCTTTACATAATCATTTATAATTTCTCAATTTTTTTTATTATTGTTCAGACCGCGTTCTTGTTTATTCAGTATTTATTTCTTAAAACACATTCCTTTTACTCAAAAACTCCGGTGGATTTGTACACAACCAATTTCTGACACCAAAATAGAATGAAATTCAGTACTCACATGTTTTTAAGATCGTCCCACGATCTTTATTCTTGTGCGGTGCTTCATTTTGGGCCCACTTTGAACTTTTTACTCCATATTAAAGGAATTCATCTTATATATAAACACTTTTTGACATACATTTAAGACACTTAACATTGACGACATTTTTATACACTGATGTGTCCCTTTTGAACACATAATAAACACTAAAAATATTAATTTAACACACAATCTTGATAAATTTACACTTCACAATTCTTGATCACTAGGCCGTATTTCTGAGCCTATCACACGTGATCTTCTTAATTTCCCGTTTCCAAGGGTGAAATTTATTCGATGTCGGCTTCCTATCCTGCAGAATACGAAAGACTCGAAACATCTACTGTTCCCTGGAGTCCAAATTCTGCTACTCCTATCCTGGATGACCGGCTATTTATCTAGCGTGAACGGCTTCTTTGTAGATCTGTCTATCGATCCTAGCGAAAGTCTATTCGGATCGAGGTCTCCTCAATGACCTATAGATTTAGTCTATAGCAGCTAGTACTTCTCGAGTCTAGTACTTTTAGAATAGTTCGCCTGCTTTCTGGAGATAATGTTTATAGTCTCCTTGCTTCTTTATTTAATCGGTTCTAACACTCCTACGTTTCTAGTATACGTTCCGAACCTTATTCTGTTCTTCCCTTTTTGGGTTCTTTAATTTAAATAACAGTTTATCTTTCTGGTACGGTACTTCCGTACGTTATGATCTATTCGTTCGTCTATTTAACAACCTATCGCCTTTAAGTCCGACGTTCGCGGCCTGCTCTGACTATATCTTACGAACTTTCACTATAACTTGTATACAGTCGGGCCTAAATCCTGTAACTAGGATTTTCCTACTATTTCAATACGACGATATTTTAAATTTCTTCTTGACCACTCCTTATGGAGGCAAGCAAGTCGTTAATACTGCGACGCCTATGGCTGTCGGATATTACTTCTGCGGTGTAACACAGCGTTTCTCCCCTCAAGGAGTACTAGTAAATGTCTTCGATGTGACGTAGAGTTACGCCCCACACGGCTATCTGGATACTGATGTGCTGTGATGTAGTCTTACGCCCCTCACGGACTGTCGGAACTGCGTGCGTAGTAACACCCTCACGGGTTGTCAGAATAACTGCATTTACTGTTGATGCTCCAGCGTCACGTCCCCTCACGGACTGTCGGAATGACTGCATGATTGGCTTGGTAAAGCCCGAAGCTTTATACTATTTCACTACAAAAAAATAAGACTCTAGCCTTTTCTGTGGTCAACTTCTAAAATAATGGTGCCACAAATATAAAAATTATACCTTCCGAAAGCTCGTCTTCTCAATGTCAAATAATCTTATTGCACCTAAGAATCGATCGTGCAATTTGGAGATATTAATTAATTTCTCGTCCTCAAATGTGTGGGTGTTGCATTTCTTTTGCTTTCTCCCCTCCACACAGGCTTCGGTAATTCCCCAATGACGTCGTCTTGCGTTAGCAGTTTTTTTCTGCGCAATTATAAATGGTTTCTCTTTACTGAAAAATCTCTCATTCAAAATGATTCACTGTACTGTACTTGTTTACTCATTATTATACTTGTAAACGGGTTAAATTTAATTATTCCTCTTCTGGCGCATAAGCGGTGTTGTCATTTTCCAGCAACGTCAGCTCGAATTCCGATTCAGGCTTCCTTGTTTAATCCTGGGAAATTTCCACTCGGTTATTAATACTCGTGACTCGCTCCCTTCAGAATGTCAAGAGGGATGATATCATCCTTTCGAACACCTGGTCCTCGTTAGTTGCACAACCTTATACTGGCCTCCTAGCTGGATCTTTCTTTAAGTTACATTAGAAACTGTACGTTTCTTTGATTTCTTCCTCATATGCATGGATTCGACCATCCATGGACCTGATGGCACATGGGTTCAATAGTTAGGGACCAACCCCGGCATTTGCCTGGAAGGAAGATGGGAAACCACAGAAGACCATCTTCAAGGTTGCCGGCGGGGGGATTCGAACCTCCTCGCCTCCCGGATGTGAGCGAATGCCAGCAGTCTTGCCGTAACGACCACGGCTAACTCACCCGGTTTTATGGATGGTAATGAATACTGCTACAGAACTGGCACTTGATACTGAAACTACCAGAAAAGAAATATTTTTTTAAATGTAACTTTTTGTGGTGGTGGTGGTGGTTGTAGTGGGGGTGATAAGCAGTACAGTATAACGGACGTAACATTTAGGTCATTTTCCCCTAATGATAATAATGAATAGGGAAACGACTAATTTCTAACTACAGTACTGACACATGTAATTTACAAAACAAATTTCTCAAAATGATTAGAAAGAGGAGTAAGTGAAATAAAAGACACTGCCTAGGGCCTATATCTAATTGTCTGTTAGAAATGTAGAGACCAATAGTGTCGTCTTTTGTCGAATAAGCGCCGTAGGAAAATAATCAGAACACTTTGGAAAACTTCGGCTGTCGCTAGCTCCTGAGTTAGCAATAGTAACATTCATCGCCACATATCGCTCAACGATAAGTTCCGGAATAAATGAAGGTAAATTTGAAAGCACCAACGCTTATTGCAGCTGATAACCTCAATGTACTGCACCAATACCATTGCACTTATACAGATGCATAATATGTTCATGATGATAACTGTAATAAGGGGCTTAAGAAATCCTTTTGCACTAATTACTACCCGTGACTGAAATTTATAAGTAACACAAGATTTAACTATTTTCACAATTCTGCACAAGAACACTGGTAGGGTCGAAGTGATGCAGCCCGAATTGCCAGTCAAAATATACTTTTTAAAATACTCTTACAGTTGCACTACTACGGACTTGAATGGTTCTAGGGCCGTAATACGTGGTTTTCAAGTTCATTTTGTTTGTTATTCTAAATGTAAGGAATGGTGAGAGTTGTCCAAAATATCAAGTGGACAGTGTTACCAGCAGGGTTTCAAAGTGTATGTAAAATTTTCTGTAATTAGGAGGATCGGTGTAGATTTGTGATAAAGGGTCTAAATGCAGGGATTGGAGTGGTCTGTCCGAAATTTCATGCAGACAGTGTTACTCGCAGGGTTCCAAAGGGTAAGTGTACAAAATGTGGTTCAGATCAGTGAAACGGTGTAGATTTGTGCCAAGGGACCTAAATGCAGCGAATGGAGTGGGCTGTCCGAAATTTCAAACAGACAGTGTTACTAGTCGGGTTCCAAAGGGTAAGTTTGTGAAATTTGGTTCAGATAGGTGAAATGGTGTAGATTTGTGCCAAAGGGCCTACATGCAGGGAATGGAGTGGTCTGTCCGAAATTTCATGCAGACAGTGTTACTCGCAGGATTCCAAAGGGTAAGTGTACAAAATGTGGTTCAGATCGGTGAAACAGTGTAGATTTGTGCCAAAGGACCTAAATGCAGCGAATGGAGTGGTCTGTTAGAAATTTCAAGCAGACAGTGTTACTCGTCGGGTTCCAAACGGTAAGTATGAGAAATTTGGTTCAGATCGGAGAAAAGGTGTAGATTTGTGCCAAAGGGCCTACATGTAGGGAATGGAGTGATCTGACCGAAATTTCATGTAAACAGTGTTACTCGCAGGGTTCCAAAAGGTAACTATGCACATTTTGGTTCAGATCGGTGAAACAGTGTAGATTTGTGCCGAAGGGCATAAATGTAGGGAATGGAGTGATCTGACCGAAATTTCATGTAAACAGTGTTACTCGCAGGGTTCCAAAGTGAAAGTATACAAATTTTGGTTCAGATCGGTGAAAAGGTGTAGATTTGTTCCAAGGGGATACATGTAGGTAAATGGACTGTTATTTCATAAATTTCATGCAGACAGTGTTACTCGCAGGGTTCAAAGGCTAAGTATACAAATTTAGGTTCAGATCGGTGATACGGTGTAGATTTGTGCCAAAGGGCCAAACTCTTCGGCTTTATCATATTAGTAGAGATAAAGCTCAAGAGTTTGTGTGTTTGTGTGTTAATACGCGCTAATCTCTTGAACTAACAGTCGGATTCGAAAAATTCTTGTTTTTATATGATAGCCAGATTCAAGAGGAATAGTTTAGGCTATGTTAAATTTTGGACAGACCACTCCATTCCCTGCATGTAGGCCCTTTGGCACAAATCCACACCGTTTCACCGATCTGAACCAAAATTTGTATACCTACCCTTTGGAACCCTGCGCGTAACACTTTCTGCATGCAATTTATGACAGAGCAGTCAATTCCCTGCATTTAGGCCCTTTGGCACAAATCTACACATTTTCACCGATCTGAACCAAAATGTGTGTAGGCTACTTAGCATTTGGAACCCTGCGAGTAACACTGTTTACATGAAATAACGAACAGCCCTCCATTCCCTGCATTTATGCCCTTTGGCACAAATCTATACCGTTTCACCGATCTGAACCAAAATGTGTAACTTACCATTTGGAACCCTGCGAGTAACACAATCTGCATGAAATTTCGGACAGACCACTCCATTCCCTGCATTTCGGCCCTTTGGCACAAATCTACACCGTTTCACCGATCTGAACCAAAATTTGTATACACACTCTTTGGAACACTTCGGGTAACACTGTCTACTTTAAGTTTCGGACAGACCACTCCATTCCCCGCAATTAGGCCCTTTGACCAAAATCTACACAGTTTCACCTATCTGAACCAAAATGTGTATACTTACCCTTTGGAGCCCTGCGAGTAACACTGTTTACATGAAATTTCGGACAGACCACTCCATTCCCTGTATTTAGGCTCTTTGGCACAAATCTACACCGTTTCACCGATCTGAATCACATTTTGTACATTTACCCTTTGGAACCCTGCGGGTGACATTGTCCACTTTAAAATTTTGGACAGACCACTCCATTCCCTGCATTTAGGCCCTTTATCACAAATCTACACCGTTCCTCCTAATTGCACCAAATTATGCATACATTTTGAAACCCCGCTGGTCACACTGTCCACTTGATATTTTGGACAACGCTCTCCATTCCCTACATTTAGAATAACACACAAACTGAAACAGCAATTCTTCATCGACCGTGAAAGCCAATATACCATCTTTTTACACAAACTGAACTTGAAATCCATATATTAAGGCCCTAGAATTATTCATGTCCGTAGTAGTGTAACTGTATTTTAATAAGTCTATTACCGGGTGAGTTAGCCGTGGTGGTTACGGCATGACTGATGGCAGTCGCTCACATCCGGGAGGCGGGGAGGTTCGAATCCCCCCGCCGGCAACCTTGAAGATGGTCTTCTGTGGTTTCCCATCTTCCTTCCAGGCAAATGCCGGGGTTGGTCCCTAACTATAGGCCACAGCCGCTACCTTCCAACTCCTCGTCCTTACATTCCAACTTCCCTCCTTCCCTCCCCAACGGTACTTGTAGCTCACCCATTGGGTGTCCGTCTCGAAGCAGCTACAAAAAAAACTGGCGAGCCGAACATGTCCTCGGACACTCCCGGCACTAAAAGCCATACGCTAAAAAAAAAAAAAAAAAGTCTATTGTTGACTGGCAATTCGGGCTGCATTACGTCGCCCCTACCAGTGTTCTGGTGCAGAATTGCGAAAATAGTTTAATCTTGCGCTGCTTATAAATTGCAGTTAAGGGGAAAATTAGTGCAAAAAGATTTATTTTGCCCTTTGCAACAGTTATCATCATGGCCATATTATAAATCTGTATAAGTGCAGTGGTGTTGGTGCAATACATTGAGGTAATCAGCTGCAATAAGCGTTGGTGCCTTCAAATTTACCTTAATTTATACCGAAACTTATCGTTGAGCGTTATGTGGCCATAAATTATACTATTGCTACCTCAGGAGCTCGGAACAGCCGAAGTTTTCCAAAGTGTTCTGATTATTTTCCTACGGCGCTATTCGACAAAAGACGACACTATTGGTCTCTACATTTCTAACAGACAATGAGATATAGGCCCTAGGCAGTGTCTTTTATTTCACTTACTCCTCTTTCTAATCATTTTTAGAAATTTGTTTGTAAAATACATGTGTCAGTGCTGTAGTTAGTAAATAGCCGTTTCCCTATTCATTATTATCATTAGTGGAAAATGACCTAAATGTTACGTCCATTATACTGTACTGCTTATCACCGCCACTACAACCACCACCACCACCACCACCACCACCACCACCACCACCACCACCACCACCACCACCACCACAAAAAGTTTTATATAATTATTTTTTTCTTGTAGTTTAAATATCATGTGCCAATTCTGTAGCAGTATTCATTATCATCAATAAAACAAATAAATTCACCAGGCGAAGCTGGGCACTACTGCTAGTTGTATTATAATAGTATAGATTACGCGTTGTACCTTTCGTCATAAGGTAATAAATGGAGTTCCATGGGGTCTTACAGAGATAGATGGAAATCTGTTGGTCATAGCTTGAACTACTGGTGTCCTGGAGAAAATGGAGTGGCAAGGCCTCTTATTAGAGAGATAGATGAAAACTTGGTTGTCTCGTCCACGGCCGACTGGATGCGAGCTGCGCTCTATACCAGCCTTGCCATTCCCTCCCAGTTAGAACCCATGCATAATGTGTAATTGAAAAATTTCCTCTAGCTGCCGATAGAACGCACTCCCACCCAAGTACATGCGCGATTAGTAATCAGTTGTCCAATAGGTTTATTAAATGTGTTTCTCACAGTGTTACGTTTAGAACAACGAAGTTTAGTTTCAGTTTCAATTATTGTAAATAGTTGGAATGAATATACCGGTAGACTACTGAATTCCTACGTTGTTTGGAATGTTTGCTGATGTAATTGTAAAATACTGGGGTAAATTATAAACTATGGTTTGAACGCTGCTGCTCAAATCCAGTATGTCATACTGTTGTTTGTCATTTTGCACTTAAGATAGGAAGAACATAAGAGGTGTGCTTTCATTTCCCGAGTTTACGTGAGACAGAGTTAGGTGTGATGATTGTCTTACGTGATTTCCGGCGATAACTTTGTTCCGGACACAAACACTCCTTCGTCTGTTGTGTGTAGTCGGCATTTTGAGAGTCCCGCTCCGTAGTTGTGATCGTTTAATCGTGCACCATGGCTGCGAGGGCAGCTGTAGCAAGTCCAGACATCGTAGGTTCGAAACTATCCTGAGTGTGGTTTTCCTACACTCTGTCCAGGCAAATGCCGGGATAGTACTTGACCACTGCTAGTAACGCACATGATAGGGTCTTCTTTGTCTCTGAGACCTACGATGATATCCAATTAACTACGGAATCAACCGTCCAGTGCATATCCATAAGTTATCTTTTGAAAAATGGGTATCATAATGTTTTCTTGCGATTCTGTTGAATCATTCTTCAATACTTCCAACAAGGGCTCACGTCCAATGGGATGTGGGTTTGGTGACCACGGAACCCCAGCTGAGTGCGGTATTGCTTTCACTTACTTGTGGCGGGCTCCCTTCTGTCATCTGTTTTACGTGGAATCCGAACCACAGAACATGACATTTCACTTCGAAATTCTCACATGCAGTGACCGGGAATCGAAAACGGTCCGCCTTGGTGAAAGGCATACAATTAGACCGCTGAGCCACCACGCCCCCTTTTACAACTTGTGCGACGCTGGTTAGCGATCAGGGGACCCCAGCTGAGATCGCGATAGCTTCCACTTAATTGTGCCGGGGTCCTCTCTGGCATATTAACTGTCTGCCTCCTTTGGTCAACTCTTGTTCTCTTCCGACCCTGACGGTATTAGGATATCCGAGGTCCAGGGAGTCTTTCAAATTCCCGCCTTAATTGGACCTTGTTTCATCATTCCTGATACCCTCATTCTTCAAAGGGTCAGATCTCTTGTTTATCTTTTCATCATATCTCCTGCCTTCTGCACGAGGTCATAAAGGAGGCAGGGTGCGTGTAGCCCCACCACTGGAGGTGCTACACCCTCAAGGGCTCACGGCTGCTGAGTTTGAGAGGATACCTGAGCTGGATCTGTTTTTTCCCCTTTTCCAGTGATTTTGGGACGGTCTCTCTCCTATTTCCCTTCCTATCTGCCATTCATGGCACACCTTACCAAATCCGTCAATTCTCATTTTTTGAGGGTTGAGAGCATTTCATTTACCTGTATTTTATATCCCTTATTCCTTCGTTTTTGTCCTTTTCTTCTCCCAGTCCGTAAGTTGGTTGTAAGTTGTAGTTATTTTTAGTTCTAGTGTTCATTTTATCATCATTCTTCATTTTCATCCCAAAAATTAAGATAATAATAATAATAATGTTATTGGTTTTACGTCCCTTTTAACTACACTGGCTTTTAGAGACGCCGGGGTGCCGGAATTTTTCCCGAAGGGGATCTTTAACGTGCCAGAAAATCTACTGACACGGCTCCCTCGCATTTGCGCACCCTCAAATGCCAGCTGACTGCGCCAGGTTTCGAACCTGCAACCTTGGGCTCAGCAAGCCAAAAATTAAGAGGCCTATAGTCTCCATGTTAGGCCCTTTAACATCAACTATCATCAAATTACAATTTCAGCAATATCTTTTCCGACAATGAAAACTGAAAGCATGGTTTAAGTTATATTCACAGTAGAAATAATTTATTGTATGAAATGTTTGGATTGCATTTCTCAGAACTCTAATCCTCTCCACTCATTAACCTGACCGCAGCAGCGGTCTTGCCAGCGTCATTGCAGAGAAATTGGTATCACCGATTACGAATATTATTGCGGAAGCCAAAATACCGGTTGCTTCCAAATAACTCACGTACTAACCACTCAGCAGGAAAGTTCATGAAGTTTTATAAAAATCTAGTGAACCTAATGGAATTCTATTTTAATAAGGTGCAAAGGTATTTTGTGATATAATTTGCATTTTGATATTGCGGAAATTATATTGACAAATCGTGTCAAGTCTTTGTTATGCTATACAGGGTTGACAGTGCTGTGTGATCAGTTGAGTAACTAACGGGATTTCGTGTAAGGAGCCTCATTTTCTATACCGGTAGTGGAGAGTGCAACTCGCATCCAGTCGGCCGAGTCTCGACTTGAACTTCTGTTGCCATGGATATGGCCGGCCTTGCCATTACTTCATCAATTTATTTTCTGACTTAATTAGCCTTTGCTCGAGTCCAAAACGGCCGAAATCAGAAAAAAGAGAAAGACTATTGAAAATGCATGTAGCTAGCGGTTTATTCTGGGTCCTGAACTATGTGTATGCCAAATTTGGTTGATATTGGTGGAACGGTGTAGATTTGTATACGGAGCAAATATACCCACATACCCACATACATACATACATACATACCCACATACAGACTTTCACTTATATATATATACTAGCTGAAGTACCCGTGCTTCGCTACGCGTCATAAATAAATTAAAATATGAAGGTGACAGTTAAAACAGGGGATAGGCGAGGTGCTGCGCAGAGGGAGATTAAGGATGGAACATTTTGTCCAACTACACCGCTCGGCGTTGACCGTGTTTTATAGCACAAATTTAGGTTTTACTCGCTAACGGTTGGAGATACCTTTCGGATAGAAAATGTAATTTTTAACCTCGTATATACCATCAAAAGTTTGCTATTTCTTAGCGTTCTCTTTGTATTTGAAATGGAAATATGAAAGTTTTAAACCAAAGGGTGTAGTGAAGTCACTAAAATGGTCGCCATCTTTAAATAGTACAAAGTATTGAAATCAAAAGTAACCTATATGTTAACCAGGTAAATCAGCTACTTCCATGTAAAATTCATGTAAATCGGACCAGTGGTACTTGCGTGATTGAGTAATACATAGACGCACATCATCTCAATTTTAGCCTCGCTTCGCTCGCGTTATAGTCGTGTCATATTGTTATTCAATGAAATGCAGGTTTAACCCCATTAACACCCCTTTAGAACCTGAATATCCAAAAATCCCTCCTTGGTAGACGTTTTCGACACACAACAAACATATCCCCAAAATATCATTCTTCTAACTTTAATCGTTTGGGTTGGTCGATGAGAGTGAACATCCAAAAATCCTTCATTAGGGGACGTTTTTCTTCCAGAATTTCACCCCTCCCCATAGGCCCCTTAAATTGGATTTATGAAAAAACGGTCGAACACATATTTATTTTATTTATTTATTTATTTATTGTACCCGATTGTCACCATGTGGACCATGTGTTCGTATCCCAACTAGCTCACGGTCTTTCGAGGTATGGGACGTTCCTGCCCACAATACGACCACATGCTCAGGATTTGAGTCTACCAGGTAACTACTCTACAGGAAATACACAACATTCCTATGAATAAAATATTTACTGGTCTAAAATCATGGCTGTACAACAAATACAAAACAAAGGACAAATTACAATTAATTCCCACAAATAAATAGGGTTATTCTGTGAGCTTTCTCCTTAAAAATAGCGCTACAATGCACTCAAACCTACTTCTAATATCCTGTCAATAATAGTTCAGATTACAAGGTTTTCATAGTGTTCGTCATGTGACACAATTTTATTTAATGGAAATATCTTAACACAAAAACCACATGTCACATAAACATGATATTACTAAGACATTATTCCGTCTCCTACGGCATTTACTTTAATTAGCATTACTTCAATGTTTCCTACATTTATTAGCAAATATTTGTTGTGTCGTGCGAATCATCTTCCTTCTTTCCATCCCTATGAACGCTCTAGGAAAATGAGTCATGCTTCTTAATCATAAAATAAACATAAACATGGATAGAATATTTATAGTTTCACCATATAACGATTATCTGGGTCTTGTCGGACTTATCATAGATACAACCGTGTCATGTTCTGGGAAAAACACATACCCGTTTTTCCTAAATTAGCATAAACTGGCAAAATGCACTTTAAAGAAGATGCCTACATTATTTTGGTTCAGCTTTCCCCCTCAGAGGATAACTTCGCCAAATATCATCTGATTTCTATGGTTCAACCACGTATGTGAGTTGCCACATACCATTTAATTCCATTTGCATCACTAAAATACTTATATTTTAATTGCATATTGAATACCGAGATCTCTCAGTGTCCTATTGTGACTGTAATTGACAAGGGATCGGTCGAGCAACCTCCCCTTCCCTCAGCAGGTCATAAAATTCGTTCCAGACGGCTCTCCAAGATGGCTGCCACGGAAATGGTCTACATTCCCTGTCTCTCTCTACCGTCAAGGCCAAACTTGTTTACAATTATATAACAGTAAAGATCCGCTAGGCATAGTCCTAAGTAATTGAGTCATTTAATTAATTAACACCTAACTTTACAGTGTATTTGGGCTCAAATGGCTCCTATTAAACATTCATGGCAGGGGTGAAATTCCAATGATAGCATTGCCGTTCTAAGGTGATTACTTGTGGCTTTTAAGACGCGCATCATAATGAAACCCCATGGTTATCATCAGCAGCTGTCATTAACATATATTATTTGGGAACCACGTTCCTCGTCGACGAATATGATTCTACCTCTCGGGCAGACCATAAGTATAAATGCACACCGCGCCTCGCTGGGCGTCCATAGTGGCTATAATTCAATGCAAGCGTTGGCAATAGACAGAATCTATCCAAATCGCTGCGTAACAAATACAGTATGCACAAAGGCGATACTTCTCGAAGATTAAGCCAATTTTCACCTCACGCGCAAGCTATACTAGTCTTTCCCGTGCTTATCTTACGTAAATCACTGGATTCTACGTTAATCTGCACGCTATATGCGGCTAAACAATATTTCACATATATGACTCCATTATCAAGGTACCTGCGTTCTTCCTGTTATACTATTTAAGCCAAAGCTTTACATAGCTCCAAACACAAATGTATAAATATACTGGCTTACTTTAATTTCAAATATTCATTCAAAATTTCACTGAC
The DNA here is from genome assembly GCA_946902985.2 of Meconema thalassinum. NCBI lineage: Eukaryota > Metazoa > Arthropoda > Insecta > Orthoptera > Tettigoniidae > Meconema > Meconema thalassinum. The sequence continues at coordinate 416,255,632 of OX336393.1, forward strand.
ACTGAGAAAAGCTCCCGTATTTCACTATATCCACACTACATTCTTTACTGTTTACCAAATGACAGTATCTTAAATTAGACATGACACTATTTGAACATTACTTAGGCCAACTTTGCCCTTACTTTATGGTTGCCGACCCCAGTTATTATTATTATTATTATTATTATTTTAACGTTTAGATCCATCACTATTTTTGACCTAAATGGTCCTAAGCAAATCACCTTCCAAGTCATCCATTATTCAAGACGAGTGGTGAAAACTCGTTCAGTAAGTGACTATTACATCTTTAATTTCAAAGTGATTAATCGTTACATGGTGAACTATGCCATTATAATGCTATTATTTGCATGTGTACTCACGTTTCCTTCTGGCTGGAAAGTACCAGTATCTTCGCCTGAGCTCTACCATGATGATTGACTTAATCCATCATGATATCCAATACACAACACTGAGATTCACACTTTTTACACATGATACACATATTATCACAAGTGGCCTTTACCACTGATAAACACTGAATATTAATCATTAAACACATTAACACTTTAAATTATTATTTCACAATTTATACACACTTCCTCTATCATTTCACATGTTGATCCTTAATCTGGATTTCACCTACGCTTGACCTCAGAGATGCGATGAACTTATGATAACCGCTGGTCTCCGTGAAATCTAGTAGCGTTTTTATAGATGTTCGATCCTAGTTCCCTGCACTCCCGTTCACCTCACTGTCCTGGTTAGGTGGCAATAACTTCCACTCTCCCATCACTGGAGTGCTCCTGATGCTGATGTCATATAATTGACAATACCTTCCGGTATACGAACTGTTCCAAACATTATCAGTTCCTATTCGCTGTAGCGAATTTATATCTGTGTCAGATAATAAAGAAATATCTGCATTGAGTTACTTTGATGCACTTCATTATTACAGATGAAGCTTACAATTTGCTTCCATTGTCTTCAACGGCGGTACGCTGATATTTTAATAATTGGCGTGCTTACTGCAGAGCGCTTGTAGACAAAGGACTAACTTCCAACTCGAGCGACCGTCTGACCTCTTCAACTGCCTTCAACTCTACATCACTGACTTCGACTGACTTCCAACTGAACTGCAACTGAACTGCAACTGACCCTTCAACTCTGCAACTGCCTTCCAACTGACTGCAACTGAACCTTGGCGTAGGCTGCTCTCCCTTATATTTGTTTCTTGCACAAAATAGTTCACGGGACACGTGAGAGCGACTCCCTTCTTGAAATACTCCGTCTTCAGCCGAAATAACATCTGCATCTTGTTTATTTAGGCGTGGAGGTTTTAAAAACACTCGCGTGCCGGCGATCGCTTCGGCCAATTAATTACAATTAATTGCCTTAGTTCAGCGCGTGGGACGCCACGGTGGGGATTTCCCGCTGGTTGGTTAAAGTATTCGTGCTCTCGAGCGTGAGTTAGGTTGTAATGCGGTCATTTTGAGAAATAGGCGTAATTTTAGGTGAAAAACCACTCCTAAATTACTCCTCCGTGAATACATTCATCTGTGTGTATGTTCCATTGCATTACAATGCTCCATTTATCTGTAATTAATTAATTTCTTGTGGGCTTGGTTCCGCCAAAGCTTTGCTCGTTGTCGACTGGTGAATTCCCGGGTCATTAATTTTGAGCTGTCTGACCGCCCTAGACGGAAATAGTTCTACTGGCGCCGAGCCTACCCCGCCTACTTGCTAAAGTAATTTGTCAGACTTCAAACTAGCCTTCTTTCGACTTCGTATGCACTGAAAACGTACATTCCCTTGCATTTTGCTTATAATTTTTCCTTTAAATTGCTATGATTTGCACCTAAATAATCGTGAAATCACGCTAGACTATTATGTGTCAGTAGACCTCTCATTGCTCTGTAGGTTCCATATAATGGCTCCCCCTTAGAGACCACTGGTTCGACCTTAGGCATAACCATTTGCCTGGTCTTCTCTGATAAGGCCTGAGTTCGATGCCAGACTGCCGTGACCAGTTGGGCACATCTTTCTCCTGCTAAGTTCGAAAAATTCATTTCATAAGTGAATTTTTCGGGCCTATCAGCTGGTATCAACTCCTTGCAGTGTTTACTTTAAGCGGTCATTGCTCTCCGCAATGGGCTTTCACGTTTTCCCACTCCACTCTTGTCTGCTGTCTCGTAGACTTTCGTTTTCCTGTCTCAATTGTTCATTCATCTCCTCTAACTCCACAGCGGCTCCCTTCAACTGGTCGTAAAACTCCTGCAGCCGACAGCTGCACTCTCCCCTCGTGTCCGCTGGGCTGGCGAGCTGTTTGCTTTTCTTCGACCCGTCTCGAGCCTGCAAGCTTTTCTCCAGAACCTTTCCGTGCATACGTAATGATTCCCCGTTCACTTGGATGTGTGTAGCTTGCTCTTCTCTCGCATCATAGTCTTCTGGTGGACTATATAACTTCAGATTAACTGCATTTACCACAACTTCTCTACCTGTTGCCTCATCTTTAATCCGATATGCGTTATTCTGCAGATCCCTTATAATCAGGTAGGGTCCGAGATAAGCATGCTGGAATTTCTTATATTTCCTGCTCTCTGGATCTGAACTGGCGGGTTTTTTCAATAAGACGTATTCTCCCACGAGTAGCGGTCTATGATAGCGTTTCCTCCTGTTTCTCCGCTGTCGTTTATCTGCTTGTTTCTTGAGATACTCGAACGTCCTCTGGATTCTCAACTCACGTCCAAGTTGTGCATCGACGGGTGTCTGGATGACATTATTCCATGGCCTCTCGGGTCTTCTGTCGCGATGTAGGCTCACTGGCACCTCTCCTGTAGCTTCGTGCACGGTATTGTTGATACAATATTCAATAATCTCAAGTACGTCAATCCATTTCCAATTCTCAGTAGAGCAGTATATCTTCATGTATTTTTGCACCTCCCTCATAACTCTCTCAGCGGAGTTCGACTCCGGGTGTCTAACCGTGGACAAAATCTGTCTTATGCCCAGATTTTCCAACTCCCTGCGAAATTCTACGCTGGTAAAACAACTTCCATGATCCGATAAGATGTTTTCTGGCTGTCCTAATATAGGAATGATTCTTTCCTTCAGCCTCTTAAGTACTTGTTTTGTACTGGTTTTCTGAATTGGACACAGGACTACCATTTTGGAAAACACGTCTAGTGCAACTAGGATGTGTTTATTTCCTCTTCTAGCTCTAGGCAGGGGCCCAAAGTTGTCCAGCGCCAGGAGCTGACATGGCTTCTCTGGTAAGAGTGGTATAGGTTTCTGCCTCATTAAGTACGAGTTAGGCTTTACTCGTTGGCACATATCACATGTCCTGATAGTATTTCTGACTGTTTCTCTAAGTTTAGGCCAAATAAACGCCTCTTTAAGCAGGGCAACAGTCTTATCTACACCTGAGTGTCCAAAAGCTCGGTGTGCTAGCCAAACTAGCCTTCTCTGCAATGCTGGTGGTACAACAATCCTAGGTTTTGTGTGGTCAGAGTCGCTCCATTTATGTAGCATCTGGTTAAACCATAGATATTCCGTTGAAAGTGCTTCAGCTTCCATATACATCGGGGTTCCTCTATCCAGCTTTCCCTCGAAGTAATTTATCATCAACCGTATCCAGGGATCTTCACGTTGAAAAACGGTGATGTTCCTTAGATCATCTAAGGTCTTCTGATCTCTATCTTCTATCTCAATAGCTAGAGTTTCTTCTTCCTCTGCTGTAGGGTATCTGCTTAGCAAATCAGGTATGATATTGTCCTTCCCCGGGCAATATTCTATTTCCACGTGAAATTGTTGTATGTACAGGGACCACCTTGTCAGTCTTTGACTCGACAAGTCAGTTTTCAGCAGGAACGTTAGGGCTTTATGGTCTGTTCTCAAAATAATTCTAAAACCATAAATCAGCTTGTGCCAATACTGTAATGCATACAGTATCGCAAGTAATTCGATCTCCGTGACCGTATAATTCTTTTCATTAGGCCTCAACCTTCTACTGATGAATGCGATATAAGTTCTCTCCTCTGGCCTGTCCTTATTTTCCTGATACAACATAGCTCCAATGCCTATGAAGGATGCGTCAGTCTGGATGATAAATTTCTGAGTGTAGTCAGGATATCCCAATTTCACATAATCTAACAGCATCTGTTTAGATTTCACGAAGGCTTCCTCGCATTGCTCCGTCCATCGCCATCTTCCTCCCTTTTCAAGTAAGTCTTGGAGTGGTGCTACAGTCTCGGTGTACTTCGGACAATGGTTCGAAAAGAATCCAATAACGCCTAGATATTGCCTGACGTTCTTTACCTTCGTTGGTCTCGGGAAACGTTTTATGACTTCCAGTTTTCCCGGATTAGGTCTGACTCCTCGTGCATCGATTACATGACCTAGAAATTTAACTTCTCTCTGAGCAAAGTTAGACTTCTTTATATTGACCTTGAAGTTAGCCTGACTTAGGTCATATAACAACTTGCGTAGATCTCTGACATGTTCTTCAACTGTTTCAGAGGTCAGTAGTATATCATCTACGTAGCATATGGTTGTAGCTTTTACTTCTTCGGATAGGTTCCTATCTAGCGCTCGTATCAACGCTGAACCTGCTGTTTTTAATCCAAATGGAAGACGGACGTATGAGTACGTGTGCTGGTCAAATAAAAATCCGGTTAACAGACTTGTTTTCTCTTCTAGAGCAAGATGGTGAAAACTTGCCGTTAGATCAAGATTTGAGAATACAGTCTTTCCTTTGAACCTTCTGAGTACCTCCTTAATGGGTGGAACTGTATCAAATTCCGGTATGACCTTGGAATTCAAATTTCGTAGGTCCAGGCATATCCTCACACTTCCATCCTGTTTCGGTACAACTACCAGTGGGCTGACATAAGGTGTGGCTGTCTTTACAATGACGCCTGCTTCTAGCATTTCCTGTATCGCTTCTTTGACCTTTAAATAATGTTTCTCAGCTACAGGATACGGCTTCTGTTTGAATGGCGTCCAATCGCTGACTTGAAACGCATACTGGAAATTCTTGATCCGGCCAGGTCTCGAATCGAAGACTCCTTTATACTCGAATAGCAGTTCCCTTAGCATTTTCTTATATTCTGGACCAAATTTAGCTTCCTCAATCTTCTCTTCCAGGCATTCTTCAAATTTTGGTTCGAGATCCTTTTCAATGTCTGCGGCCAGTGTTGCCAACTCTTCCTCAATCTCTTCTATTGTCGACACTGCCTCCCCAGTCATATCTCCGTATGTATGCCATACGTATTCTTCTTGTCTCGCTTCATTATGCCTTAATGAGAGTTCTAAGTCTTCCTTTCCCTCACTTGCGCGAAACATTACAATGTCTTGCGAGAGATCTATAATAACTTTATACTCTCTTATGAAATCCATCCCAACAATAAGGTTATATGGCAGCTTATTTACAAGTAGGAAGCTCTGTGAGAATGTAGAGTTCCCTATCTGCAAATCTAAAAATACTTGGTATCTGCATATCATAACTTTGTCTGGTATGACACCTTTTATTTTCACGCTTGAAATGGGTATTTTCAATACGTGGATTTTACTCTGGATTTCATTGTATAATGCCTGGGTTATCAAACTCACTGTTGACCCTGTATCAATGAGACTTCTTACTTTCGTTCCCGCAATGTTTACAATAATAATAGGTAGTTCCCTTCTTACATTGACCGTTCTTTCATCGAGGTCTTCGATAAGCTCCTCAGGTTTGGCAATCCAGTTAATAACATTTACTGTATTCCATCCTGAACCTATCTCTCTCTGGTCATTTAAAATTGGTGTTTTTTTTTTCTTCAATTGCTCCATTCTTTGTGGAGTTCTTCTGCCTGTCTTCATGCTGTTGAAGTTCCAGACTCTTGGCACCGTCATCATTTTGATATATGTCGGGTGACCTTCTATTTCGAATCGCTTCATCCCAGTGAACTCGCGATTGTCTTGGATCATCTCCGCGCTCTTCCATGTATCTTAAAGATGCATGATAGCGTTCTTCCGCCTCTTCATCGAACCCACGACTCTGCTCTTGGGATCTCCATCCTTGGTTATTCCCATTTCGGCCGTAATTTCTTCTGTTATCCAGCTGCTGGTCTCTGGTACCACGCTGATTCCAGTTTTTCCTTCCTCGGTTACCACGGTTCGAACCTCCTCGATACGCTGGCCTCCAATTTTGGTTTTCGCGTCCTTCGCGCTGCCAGTCGGATTTTTCTGTTTCGGTGCTTGTAGACTTGCATTTCGTCTGCACCTTCGTTGGCTCGATCGGCGTATTCGTCATATTAACTTGTTCCACATGTCGACTTTGTCTTGCGTGCTGCACTGTGGTTAAATCAAGTTGTCTCAGCACCTCCTCCATATCGATTGCAGTTTTGGCGTTTGCTGAGATTAGCAGGCGCTGCACTTCATACGGCAGCTGCTTAGCTATTGCTATGCATAAATCTGACTCTCTAAGCCCTTCATCGAGCTCGCGAAAACGGCATAATTGGTTCACAAAAAACTCTCCGTACTTGGTCGGGTTACTAGTACTGTAACGCCTGGAATACAAGTCCAGTCTGAGGTTTTGTTGTACGCTCGCGTTCCAATACCTGCTTAAAAATGCTTGGCGAAATTCCTCAACGGTGTCGAACGTGTACCTAAAACTTCTAAACCATAGAGCACACTCCCCTTCGGTTAGTTTTTCAATCGCTCTCAACCTGCGCTCTGGCGGTACTTTCGCATCATTCAAGTACTCGGAAACTTCTTTAAGCCAGTACTTGGGTGTCATATTAGAATTACTCCCAGAGTATTTCTTTGGTTTTTCATCACTAGCCCTTATAACTGTGACTATTTGGTTCTGTACAGCATTTTCCTGCGGTGTTGACATAGCCATTGGCATACCAGGTGTGGCATACGGGCTGTCACTTGGCATTGCTGCATTCTTTGGAGTGGGCTGTATTTCTATCTCTGCCCATTTATTCCTCCTATTCTCGTCTATACTTCCTTCGCTAGACCTAGGATTCCGCAACATGGATTCTTCCTGCGCTATCATTCTAGTTTCTAATTGGCTGTGCCTGTTTTCAGTCCTTTCCAAACGAGCTAATACCTCTCGTTCTATTTTCTCTAGGCGATCTCGGTTTCTTTCTGCCATAGAAAATACCTTTTCTTTATTATCCTTAAGGATTTCCTTCAGGTGGATAATTTCCCCTGCTAGACTTTCTCTTACTTCGGCAAGAGTCTTATCACTGGCTTCAGTCTTTAAGCCTTCTCGAAGCTCTAACTCTTCGCGTAAGCCTGTAACTTCCCGTTGAATGTGACCTTGTATATCAGAGATTTCAATCCTTATTTTCGTGATTTCTCCTTGGTCTTCGTCCTGTCTTTTATGGATAACTGCTAAGTCGTTCTGAGTTTGTTCCAACTCTTTCTGCACTTTTCCAACTTGTATCTTCATATTAGACATTATTTCCTTATTATCTCGATCAGACGTCTTTATTTCCTGCATTTCCTTGCATTGGTCAAGGATATTCCGGTCCTGCTTTCTTAAGGCGTCGTCTACAGCCTTGGCATAACCTGCCATTCGCGTATTCCATTTTACTTCATTATCTTCGAACCTATGATCCACGGTCTGAGTAAACGTGTTAAATTGTTCTAACTGACGTTTTGTGTTAGCTTCATTCTGACTTTGAGTGTCTTTAAGCTCCCGGGACATACTGTTTAAATTATCGTTAATTTCACGCTGTGACTCTCTGCACATTTGCAAATTGCTTTCTAATTTTAATTCAATAGACTCAAAGCGTTTATCGTTATCATTTTGCATTTCTGAGATCACGCTAACAATATTCTTAGTTACCTGTCTCTGGACAGACTCTTTAACGTCGTCCATTTTCTTATTAACCTCTACTAGGTTTAATTCTAACTGCGTGTTTACATTAGTTTGACTAGCCTCTAGTCTAGTATTTATTTCGGCTTGATTAGCCTCTAGTCTAGCATTTACTGTAGCCAACATCTGGCTTACCTCAGTTTGACTGGCCTCTAGCCTATTGTTTATTTCGGTTTGATTGGCATCCAATCTACCCGCTATTTCATCTTTAAATGCTTTGGATTCTTCCTTACTTTTAGCGTTTGTAACATCGAAATGTTCCCTTAACTCGGCAATACACCTGAGTACCTCTTCCGTTCCGGCCATCCTGTACTACTTAATTTGAGATTCAGGTAGGCCCTAGCTGAAGACACTGGCGCGTTATATTGGAAAGAAAAGATTCCGATCCCGCGACAACAACAACAACATATTATAAAATGTCAAAACTAACTATGGAATGGGTATAGACCCTCGTACCCGTCTGACAACATTTGTCTGACGTCTGAACATCATCTAGAAAGACTCACAATCGCTCAAACCAAGTTTGAGGAAAAAAAATTATTTCTATGGTTTTCCCCATGAAAACCATGCTATTATTATGGGGTTTTTCTGAATCCCATAAGCCATCCACGTACGGGCGCCATGTTATTTTTATAAGGTGGTATGTATATGGCTATTTGTAAGACATCGGCCATATTCTAATTTATTATTAAAACTGTCCAAGGAGTGGTTTTTACTGCCGAATGCCCGACATTGGGCCATGCCATGTTAATTTAGGGTCACATGCTTATTTATGCCATGCTCATGATGCTTAAGTGGAGGTTACCTGTATTTTAAACTGGCCCCACATATCAGCGTCATGTTAACAATAATGGGTTATCTATGGCTATGGTTTATGAAAGTTACAATTATATATAAGCATGTCTTATGGAGGAATAACAATTATTTTTAATGTGGTGGCTTATTAACAAATGGGATGCGGTCTTCATATTCTGTCCTAATTTCTATGCTCTATTTGCTTCTACCATTAATACCTTGACCGACTTAAGTAATTACCTGTGACTCAATCCAAGTACAGAGACAACTCCCCCATGTACCCGATTGTCACCATGTGGACCATGTGTTCGTATCCCAACTAGCTCACGGTCTTTCGAGGTATGGGACGTTCCTGCCCACAATACGACCACATGCTCAGGATTTGAGTCTACCAGGTAACTACTCTACAGGAAATACACAACATTCCTATGAATAAAATATTTACTGGTCTAAAATCATGGCTGTACAACAAATACAAAACAAAGGACAAATTACAATTAATTCCCACAAATAAATAGGGTTATTCTGTGAGCTTTCTCCTTAAAAATAGCGCTACAATGCACTCAAACCTACTTCTAATATCCTGTCAATAATAGTTCAGATTACAAGGTTTTCACAGTGTTCGTCATGTGACACAATTTTATTTAATGGAAATATCTTAACACAAAAACCACATGTCACATAAACATGATATTACTAAGACATTATTCCGTCTCCTACGGCATTTACTTTAATTAGCATTACTTCAATGTTTCCTACATTTATTAGCAAATATTTGTTGTGTCGTGCGAATCATCTTCCTTCTTTCCATCCCTATGAACGCTCTAGGAAAATGAGTCATGCTTCTTAATCATAAAATAAACATAAACATGGATAGAATATTTATAGTTTCACCATATAACGATTATCTGGGTCTTGTCGGACTTATCATAGATACAACCGTGTCATGTTCTGGGAAAAACACATACCCGTTTTTCCTAAATTAGCATAAACTGGCAAAATGCACTTTAAAGAAGATGCCTACATTATTTTGGTTCAGCTTTCCCCCTCAGAGGATAACTTCGCCAAATATCATCTGATTTCTATGGTTCAACCACGTATGTGAGTTGCCACATACCATTTAATTCCATTTGCATCACTAAAATACTTATATTTTAATTGCATATTGAATACCGAGATCTCTCAGTGTCCTATTGTGACTGTAATTGACAAGGGATCGGTCGAGCAACCTCCCCTTCCCTCAGCAGGTCATAAAATTCGTTCCAGACGGCTCTCCAAGATGGCTGCCACGGAAATGGTCTACATTCCCTGTCTCTCTCTACCGTCAAGGCCAAACTTGTTTACAATTATATAACAGTAAAGATCCGCTAGGCATAGTCCTAAGTAATTGAGTCATTTAATTAATTAACACCTAACTTTACAGTGTATTTGGGCTCAAATGGCTCCTATTAAACATTCATGGCAGGGGTGAAATTCCAATGATAGCATTGCCGTTCTAAGGTGATTACTTGTGGCTTTTAAGACGCGCATCATAATGAAACCCCATGGTTATCATCAGCAGCTGTCATTAACATATATTATTTGGGAACCACGTTCCTCGTCGACGAATATGATTCTACCTCTCGGGCAGACCATAAGTATAAATGCACACCGCGCCTCGCTGGGCGTCCATAGTGGCTATAATTCAATGCAAGCGTTGGCAATAGACAGAATCTATCCAAATCGCTGCGTAACAAATACAGTATGCACAAAGGCGATACTTCTCGAAGATTAAGCCAATTTTCACCTCACGCGCAAGCTATACTAGTCTTTCCCGTGCTTATCTTACGTAAATCACTGGATTCTACGTTAATCTGCACGCTATATGCGGCTAAACAATATTTCACATATATGACTCCATTATCAAGGTACCTGCGTTCTTCCTGTTATACTATTTAAGCCAAAGCTTTACATAGCTCCAAACACAAATGTATAAATATACTGGCTTACTTTAATTTCAAATATTCATTCAAAATTTCACTGACACTGAGAAAAGCTCCCGTATTTCACTATATCCACACTACATTCTTTACTGTTTACCAAATGACAGTATCTTAAATTAGACATGACACTATTTGAACATTACTTAGGCCAACTTTGCCCTTACTTTATGGTTGCCGACCCCAGTTATTATTATTATTATTATTATTTTAACGTTTAGATCCATCACTATTTTTGACCTAAATGGTCCTAAGCAAATCACCTTCCAAGTCATCCTTTATTCAAGACGAGTGGTGAAAACTCGTTCAGTAAGTGACTATTACATCTTTAATTTCAAAGTGATTAATCGTTACATGGTGAACTATGCCATTATAATGCTATTATTTGCATGTGTACTCACGTTTCCTTCTGGCTGGAAAGTACCAGTATCTTCGCCTGAGCTCTACCATGATGATTGACTTAATCCATCATGATATCCAATACACAACACTGAGATTCACACTTTTTACACATGATACACATATTATCACAAGTGGCCTTTACCACTGATAAACACTGAATATTAATCATTAAACACATTAACACTTTAAATTATTATTTCACAATTTATACACACTTCCTCTATCATTTCACATGTTGATCCTTAATCTGGATTTCACCTACGCTTGACCTCAGAGATGCGATGAACTTATGATAACCGCTGGTCTCCGTGAAATCTAGTAGCGTTTTTATAGATGTTCGATCCTAGTTCCCTGCACTCCCGTTCACCTCACTGTCCTGGTTAGGTGGCAATAACTTCCACTCTCCCATCACTGGAGTGCTCCTGATGCTGATGTCATATAATTGACAATACCTTCCGGTATACGAACTGTTCCAAACATTATCAGTTCCTATTCGCTGTAGCGAATTTATATCTGTGTCAGATAATAAAGAAATATCTGCATTGAGTTACTTTGATGCACTTCATTATTACAGATGAAGCTTACAATTTGCTTCCATTGTCTTCAACGGCGGTACGCTGATATTTTAATAATTGGCGTGCTTACTGCAGAGCGCTTGTAGACAAAGGACTAACTTCCAACTCGAGCGACCGTCTGACGTCTTCAACTGCCTTCAACTCTACATCACTGACTTCGACTGACTTCCAACTGAACTGCAACTGAACTGCAACTGACCCTTCAACTCTGCAACTGCCTTCCAACTGACTGCAACTGAACCTTGGCGTAGGCTGCTCTCCCTTATATTTGTTTCTTGCACAAAATAGTTCACGGGACACGTGAGAGCGACTCCCTTCTTGAAATACTCCGTCTTCAGCCGAAATAACATCTGCATCTTGTTTATTTAGGCGTGGAGGTTTTAAAAACACTCGCGTGCCGGCGATCGCTTCGGCCAATTAATTACAATTAATTGCCTTAGTTCAGCGCGTGGGACGCCACGGTGGGGATTTCCCGCTGGTTGGTTAAAGTATTCGTGCTCTCGAGCGTGAGTTAGGTTGTAATGCGGTCATTTTGAGAAATAGGCGTAATTTTAGGTGAAAAACCACTCCTAAATTACTCCTCCGTGAATACATTCATCTGTGTGTATGTTCCATTGCATTACAATGCTCCATTTATCTGTAATTAATTAATTTCTTGTGGGCTTGGTTCCGCCAAAGCTTTGCTCGTTGTCGACTGGTGAATTCCCGGGTCATTAATTTTGAGCTGTCTGACCGCCCTAGACGGAAATAGTTCTACTGGCGCCGAGCCTACCCCGCCTACTTGCTAAAGTAATTTGTCAGACTTCAAACTAGCCTTCTTTCGACTTCGTATGCACTGAAAACGTACATTCCCTTGCATTTTGCTTATAATTTTTCCTTTAAATTGCTATGATTTGCACCTAAATAATCGTGAAATCACGCTAGACTATTATGTGTCAGTAGACCTCTCATTGCTCTGTAGGTTCCATATAATGGCTCCCCCTTAGAGACCACTGGTTCGACCTTAGGCATAACCATTTGCCTGGTCTTCTCTGATAAGGCCTGAGTTCGATGCCAGACTGCCGTGACCAGTTGGGCACATCATTTATTTATTTATTTATTTATTTATCTATTTATTTATTTATTTATTTTTAAGCTGATTGATTTCCTCTGAGTTTCAAACTCCTCGCTTATGTCGTTTAAGAGATACACGGTCCGTTAGGAATCTTTCAACCCCCACTTTTCATCCCTTTCACCTCATAATATACACTACATCGAAAAACCATTAGACATGTGTCAGCTTATTTTTAATGATTTGTATATATGCCAAGTATCACATCCCCAAATGAAACCACTCGTGAGATATGCTTATTCAATGAAATGCACGTTTACCCCCCTTAACACCTATTTAGAACCTGAATATTCTAAACTCTTTCCTTAGTGGACGTTTTCGACATACAACGAACATATCCCCAAAATGGCATGTTTCTAACTTTAATAATTTTGGCTGGGCTATGATGAGTGAGTGAGTTAGTCAGGACATTTCCTTTCATTTATTTTTGATAATTTCACCCCTCCCCATGAACCCCTTAAATTGGATTTATGAAACAAACGGTCGAACACCTATTTACTTATTTAAAGCTGTTTTCCCCCTGAGTTTGATGAGTGAGTAAGTGAGTCAATCAGTTATGACACTTTCTTTCCTGTTCTTTCCCCCCAGAATTTCACCTCTCACCAAGGGTCCCTTAAATTGGATTTATGAAAAAAAAACAGTCGAACACCTATTTACTTGTATTTTAAGCTGTTCTTTTCCCGCCGAATTTCAAACTTCTCGCCTATGTCCTTTAAGAGATACACGCTCCGTCAAGAATCCCTCAACCCCCAATTTTCACCCCTATCACCTCATAATATACACCACATCGATAAACCCTTAGACATATGTCTGATTATTTTTAATGATTAGTTTATATACCGAATATCACATCCCCTAAGAAACAACTCTTGATATATCGTTATTCAATGAAATTCACGTTTACCCCCTTAACATCTCTTTAAAACCCGAATAAACAAAAATCATTCCTTAGTTGACGTTTTCGACATACAGCGAACATATTCCCAAAATTTCATTTTTCCAACTTTAATAGTTTTCGCTGGGCGTGATGAGTGAGTGAGTCAGACAGGACATTTTCTTTCAATTATTTTTACCAGAATTTCACCCCTCCCCATGGGCCCCATAAATTGGATTGATGAAAAAACTCTTGAACACCTATTAACTTATTTTTAAAGCTGTCTTTTTCCCCTGAGTTTGGTGAGTGAGTTAGTCAGTTAGGACACTTTCTCTCCTTTTTCCCCCCAGAATTTCACCCCACTCCATTGGCCCCTTAAATTAATTTATGAAAAAACGGTCGAACACCGATTTACTTATCTTTTTAGCTGATGATTTTTCGCTGCGTTTCAAATTTCACGCCTATGTCGTTTAAGAGATAGGCCTACACGCTCCGTTAGGAATCCTTCAACCCCCACTTTTCACCCCTTTCACCTCATAATAATACACCACATCGAAAAACCCTTAGACACATGTCTGCGTATTTTTAATGATTAGTTTATATGCCGAGTATCACATCCACAAATGAAACGACTCGTGAGATATTGTTATTCAATGAAATTCAGGTTTAACCCCCTTAAGACCCCTTTAGAGCCTGAATATCCAAAAATCCTCCCTTAGTGTACGGTTTTGACATACAACGAACATATCCCCAAAATGCCATGTTTCCAACTTCAATATTTTTGGCTGGGCGATGATGAGTGAGTGAATGAGTCAGGACATTTTCTTTCATTTTTTTTCCTTCAGAATTTCACCCCTCCCGATGAACCCCTTCAATTTGATTGATAAAAAAACTGTCGAACAGCTATTTACTTACTTTAAAGCAGTTTTTCCCCCTGAGTTTGATGAGTGAGTCAGTCAGTCAATCAGTTAGGACATTTTCTTTCCTGTCCCCCCCCCCCCTCCCACAGAATTTCACCCCTCCCCATGGGCCTCTTAAATTGGATTTATGGAAAAAAAAACGGTCAAACACATATTTACTTATTTTTATGCTGATTTTTTTCCGCTGAGTTTCAAACTCCTTGCCTATGTCGTTTAAGACATACACGCTCCGTTAGGAATCTTTCAATCCTTACTTTTCACCCCTTTCACCTCATAATATACTCCACATCGAAAAACCCTCAGACACGTGTCTTACTTTTTAATGATGAGTTTATATGCCGTGTATCACATCCCCCAATGAAACCAATCGGGAGATATTGTTATTCAATGAAATGCAGGTTTAACCCCATTAAGACCCCTTTAGAACCTGAATATCCGAAAATCCTCCCTTAGTAGACTGTTTTGAAATACAATGAACATATCCCCAAACTGTCATGTTTCTAACTTCAATCATTTTGGCTGGGCGATGATGAGTGAGTGAGTGAGTGAGTGAGTCAGGACATTTTCTTTCAATTTTCTTTTTTCAGAATTTCACCCCTCCCCATGAACCCCTTAAATTTGATTTATGAAAAAAAACTGTCGAACAGCTATTTACTTACTTTAAAGCAGTTTTTCCCCCTGAGTTTGATGAGTGAGTGAGTCAGTCAATCAGTTAGGACACTTTCTTTCCTGTTTCTCCCCCCCCCCCTCCAGAATTTCACCCCACCCCGTGGGCCCCTTAAATTGGATTTATGATGAAACGGTCAAACACATATTTACTTATTTTTATGCTGATTTTTCCCGCTGAGTTTCAAACTCCTCGCCTATGTCGTTTAAGAGATACACGCTCCGTTAGGAATCTTTCAATCCCCACTTTTCACCCCTTTCATCTCATAATATACACCACATCGAAAAACCCTCCGACTCGTGTCTTCTTATTTTTAATGATGAGTTTATGTGCCGAGTATCACATCCCCCAATGAAACCAATCGGGAGATATTGCTGTTCAATGAAATGCAGGTCTACCCCCTTAACACCCCTTTAGAACCAGAATATCCAAAAATCCTCTCTTAGTGCGCATTTGCGGCCCTTGGGGAAGCTGCATACCAAATTTCATTCCAATCCGTTTGATGGTTTCTGAGATTTCGTGATGAATGAATGAGTGAGTGAGTGGTATTTGACAAATATATAGTAGAAGATAGTGTCAAGTCTTTGTTATGCTAAACTCGGTTGACAGTGCTGTGTGAGAAGTTGAGTAACTAACGTGATTTCAAGTAAAGATCCTCATTTTCTATACCGGTAGTGCAGAGCGCAAATGGCATCCAGTCGACCGTGTCTCGACTTGAGCTATGTTGCCATGGAAACTATCCGCCTTGCCATTCCTTCATTAGTATATTTTATGATTTGATTAGCATGTGCTGGAGTGCAAAAGGGTCGAATTCAGAAGAATGAGAAAGTCTATCGTAAATTCATGTAGCCAGCGGTTCCTTCTGGGTCCTAAACTATGTGTATGCAAAATTTGGTTGAGATTGGTGGAACGGTGTAGATTTGTATACGGAACAGATCCACATACATACCCACATACAGACTTTCACTTTTATATATTAGATATATATATATATATATATATATATATATATTCAAGATATCGCATTAAATAAATATCAAACCCAGAGTTTCCCTACACTGTGGTAGTTGAAGGTACTTGGTATTCCTGTGCACTAGTACTTCGCACCAAGTGATCCAGATTCGGAAATTGACGTAGTAGCCCCAACAAGAATAATAAAATAAATCCCTAATTCAAGCAAAGCAAATTCACGAAGCCATCAAGCTATGCAATCGATCTTCCCAATATACTGTATATCCACGCAATTTTCTCAATGAAGAACCATCCACACCATATACAGATATTTCAATTAAGCAGGGAATAATTACAAGAGGGTTCCATCACCATACTCTTGATTTTACGTCATCCTCACGCATTCCCCCCTCAGCAAAAAGCACATCCATCATTCTTCAATTTTTTAAAATTAAAGTTATCCTTTTATAAAACATACTATTCATATAAAAAAATTATAGTACAGTACTGTATCTTCAATTTAAAACACACATTGTTAACAGATTTGTTTCTTTGAATATCTTATATATATATATATATATAAAGGATGTTTGTTTGTTCGTCTTTTATGCGTTCATAAACCATTCATCCGATTGAGATCAAATGTTGGTGTGTTGCTGTGCACACTTCCTGGATGGTTATAGGCATAGCTAATACAATTTACAATAGATAGCGCACGAGTAGTTTAATCAAATGAGTGTTGGCGATGCGTTCATATACACTACAATTCATCCGATTGCGATCAAATTTTGGTGAGTTGTTGCGCACACTCCCGGGAAAGTTATAGGCATAGTAAATCCAATTTACAATTGATGGCGCGCGAGTAGTCTCAACAAAATGGCGTGCGATTCGTTTCAACAAAGTCCCACATGCGTTCATATACCATTCGTCCGATATCGATGAAACTTGGGTGAGATGTTGTGTACACTCCAGGGAAAGTTTTCGACTCAGTAAATTAATTTTCCAATAGGTAGCGCTCGAGTAGATGCAACAAATGAGTGACGACCGCAAAGCGTTTCAACAAAATCGTGTATGCGATGATATACCATTCATCGATTGCGATGAAACTTTGATGAGATGTTGTATGTACCTATCTGAAGTTTCTAACTTAGTAAATCCATTTCTCAGTAGGTAGCGCACGAGTAGATTCAACAAATGAATGACAGTGCACGAATCGTTTAAACAAAGTTCCGTATGCGTTCATATGCCATTCATTTGATTGCGATGGAACATTGGTGAGTTGTTGTGCACGCTCTCACGAATGTTTCTAAATTAGTTAATCCATTTTACGATAGTTTAGAGGCAGATAACAGAAATTGAAAGAAATATTGAGTATCCAAAAAACACTTCAAGAAACAAAGTTACAACGCCAGCACTTTCTTTGTTTGGCATTGCAACGCATGCCGGGGTCAGGTAGTCCTTTATGAAAAATTATCATCAAATCAACTTTGCTCGTATTTCTATTAGCTTTAATTAATTTTATAATCAACATTGCTCGTATTTCTATTAGTTTCAATTAACTTTAGACAGTTACTGAAGAAGGCCACAATGTGGTCGAAACTTGTATAAAATATACGTTTTTTCACTATTATTGACTAAGGTGTACCAATATAATAAATACTTATAGCCTAGTATTTCACTTCTATATCTATACAATGCGTGATAATATTGCTTTCTCAATTGTAAATTTCCGTGGCATGAATTCGTTTCTAGGATTATTCAATTTGTGATTGTCGGTCTGGTAACTCTAATTATGGTTTCTAGGCCAGTCCGTATGGGTTAGAGATAACGAGCATTGGTGCAACCAGCCATCAGTCACAT
Source organism: Meconema thalassinum (assembly GCA_946902985.2). Taxonomy (NCBI): domain Eukaryota; kingdom Metazoa; phylum Arthropoda; class Insecta; order Orthoptera; family Tettigoniidae; genus Meconema; species Meconema thalassinum. The sequence goes on from OX336393.1 coordinate 416,273,612, forward strand.
CATTGAAAGGAGCTCGTTCATAAATAAACCGTGTAAGTGATCCGTGTGAGGATTGAGCGGCTAATGGAGGGAAACTTGAACCCAGCCGCCACCTATCAGAAAAAGTGGCAACTACACCGCTAGAGGCGCCACAGCGGCGTCAACTACATTTAAAGAAACTGTAGAGGAAGGTGGTACAATACAATATCCAGGTCGCACAGGGATATGCTACATGGCTAGAGTCTGTGGAGGAAGGTGGTACAATACAACATCTAGGTCGCACAGGGATACGCTTCATGGCTAGAGTCTGTGTGGGAAGGTTGTACAGAACAATATCCAGGTCATCTGACCCTTGTGGCACAGGGATATGCTACGGTGTATATCTCTATAGTAGTTAGTTATTGTTTTAAGGAGCAGAACTACGAGGTAATCTGCCCATCTTAACACAGATTAAAGAATACAAATTTGGAATTGAATTTAAAATTTAGAGATGGATACCTGAATTTGAAAAGACCGAAAATTAATAAAATCAAAAAAAAAAAAAAAAACACAACTAATAATTAAAAAAATAAACAACAAAAATTACGGAAAACAAACATCATCATTCAAAAACGAGCAAGTCTTTGAGTCAATGTACACTAGAAAATTCAGATTCCTGGCCCTAACCCACTCTCATTTATAAAGCGGATGACGAGATCAGCAGCCACCGCGTCATCGGCTAATGTAAGTTTAAGTGACATCTGCAAACACAGGTTTCTTCGTAAGTCAGCAAGATCCACACTCTCGGTAAAAATGTGGGCCACGGTGAAAACGGTTCCACAGGTACAAAGTGAGGGGTCTTCCCTTCTCATCAGATACGAGTGGGTGGATCTTGTATGCCCTATCCTTAGCCTACACAAAATGACGGACACCCTCCGTGACCGAAAAGAGCTCCCCCACACGCGAGTAGTTCCCTTGTCGCTCTCAGTTTACTGGGCAGTGGGTCAGCTAGCCACTGAGTTAGTTATTAGTTATTGTTGTTTTAAGTGGCTTCAACTATGAGGTCATCTGTCTCTTACCACAGATTAAAGAATACAAATTTGGAATTGAATTTAAAATTTAGAGGTGGAAACCTGAATTTAAAAAGACCGAAAATTAATAAAACAAAAAATTAAATAAAACTACTAGTTTAAAAAATAAACAAAAATTACGGAAAAAAATACAGTCAGTCTGAAAGACTAGACGTTATATCATTTCAAATGACGCATTCTACAAATGCTACACATGTTAGAAAGGCTCAGGAGGGCTTCTCGCTTCGCTCGAAGCCCCAGGACTCAACAGACTCCATTACCCATTAACTTAGCCTTCCCGTGCGGGCACCTCTTTAAGGGTCACCCTGTATTTGAGTCTTACATCTTTTACAACACTTTAAGGGTCATACATTATTTGAATCTGATATCTTGCAAACCTCTTTAAGGGTCACCCTGTATTTGATTGAATCTAACATACTGTACACCTCGTTAAATGTCACCCTATATTTTGCTCTGACATCCTGCACACCTCTTTAGGAGGCACCCTGTATTCTTATCTGGCGTCTTGTATATCCCTTTAGAAGTCACCCTGTATTCTTGTGTGATGGGCGGCTTCGGTGGCGTAGTCGGTAGCATGCTGAGCTTCTATGCCCAAGATAGCGGGTTCAAACCCGGCCGAAGCCGTCAGATTTTTTAAGAGCGTTAAAAATCCCTCAGTATGCCTTCCTTCGGAGGGGAAGTAAAGCCGGCGGTCCCATGTCATAGATTTATGGCATGTTAAAGATCCTTCCACTAATTGCACCTGTGTGAAGCTAAATTGGATAGGTTAAGAATGTAAACAACGCTCTTAGGTTTCTATGTTCGTTGCCAAGAGCCAACTGCGGCGGCGTCTAGTAGCTCAGTTCTGAACTTGGCCTAGTAGCCGTTGACGGTGGCGCTTGGCGGCAAAAGTAGGAACTATTTGAAAAATTCTTAGTTGCAGTACTTAAATTAACAAACAGATAACACACACTAATACAGTCATCACAATTAACACCGGTTATCAGACAGATTCTACACACACCCAAAGTACACGGGGCTACATGACCACGTTGTCGCAGCCCCTAAAATTAAGAACCAACCAACTAACCATTCTTGTGTGGCATTATGAACACCCCTTTAGGAGTCACCCTCTATTCTTGTCTGACATCTTGTGCACCTCTTTAGGAGTCACCCTGTATTCTTCTCTGCCATCTTGTATACCTCTTTAAGAGCCACCTTGTATTCTTATCTGGCATCTTGTATATCTCTTTAGGAGTCACCCTGTATTGTTATCTGGCATCCTGTGCTGTATTTTGCTCTGACATCTTGCACAGCTCTTTAGGAGGCACCCTGAATTCTTATATGGCATCTTGTATATCTCTTTAGAAGTCACCCTGTATTCTTGTGTGACATCTTGTACACCTCTTTAGGAGTCACCCTGTAATCTTGTCTGTCATCTTGTGCACCTCTTTAGGATTCACCCTGTATTCTTCTCTGCCATCTTGTACACTCTTTAAGAGTCACCTTGTATTCTTATCTGGCATCTTGTATATCTCTTTATGAGTCACCCTGTATTCTTATCTGGCATCTTGTACTGTATTTTGCTCTGACATCCTGCACACCTCTTTAGGAGTCACCCTGTATTCTTGTCTGACATCTTGTACACCTCTTTAAGAGTCACCTTGTATTCTTATCTGGCATCTTGTATATCTCTTTAGGAGTCACCCTGTATTGTTATCTGGCATCTTGTACTGTATTTTGCTCTGAAATCCTGCACACCTCTTTAGGAGGCACCCTGTATTCTTATATGGCATCTTGTATATCTCTTTAGAAGTCACCCTGTATTCTTGTGTGACATCTTGTACACCTCTTTAGGAGTCACCCTGTATTCTTGTCTGACATCTTGTGCACCTCTTTAGGAGTCACCCTGTATTCTTCTCTGCCATCTTGTACACCTCTTTAAGAGTCACCTTGTATTCTTATCTGGCATCTTGTATATCTCTTTAGGAGTCACCCTGTATTCTTATCTGGCGTCTTGTACTGTATTTTGCTCTGACATCCTGCAGACCTCTTTAGGAGGCACCCTGTATTCTTATATGGCATCTTGTATATCTGTTTAGAAGTCACCCTGTATTCTTGTGTGACATCTTGTACACCTCTTTAGGAGTCGCCCTGTATTCTTATCTGGCATCTTGTACACCTCTTTAGGAGTCACCCTGTATTCTTTTCGCTTCTCTCAAAGCCCCAGGTCGCTCGACGCCCCAAGACTCTTTCAACAGCCTCCATTAACCATTAACTTCGGATTCCCGCGCGGCTGCATGATGTCACGCACTCGCCGTCCTTTACCCATTAACTTAGGCTTCCCGCGCGGCTGCATGACGTCACTTCCGTCTCCGTAACGCAACCGTCTCCGTCCCGCATAACTTTAGACTCAAGCATAACGAAATGATTAAAACAAAATTCATCATTCAAAAACGAACAAGTCGTTGAGTCAATGTACACTGGAAAATTTAGATTGCTGGCCCTAACCCACGCTCACTTATTAAGCGGATGACGAGATCAGCAGCCACTGCGTCATCGGCTAATATAAGTTAGTAAGTTAGTTATTGTTGTTTTAAGGGGCGGAACAACGAGGTCATCTACCCCTCTTATCACAGATTAAAGAATACAAATTAGGCATTGAATTTAAAATTTAGAGGTGACACCTAAATTTGAAAAGACCTATATTTCATAGAACAAAAAAACAAATAAAAATATTAATTATAAAAATAAACAAAAATTAGGGAAAAACAAATAATCATCATTCAAAAACGAACAAGTCGTTGAGTCAATATTCACTGGAAAATTTAGATTGCTGGCCCTAACCCACTCTCACTTTTAAAGCGGATAACGCGATCGGCAGCCACCGCGCCATCGGCTAATATAAGTTTGAGTGTCATTTGCAAACCAAGGTTTCTTCGTAAGTCAGTCGGTGAAAATATGGGCCACGGTTAAAACGGCTCCACAGGTACAAAGTGGGGGTCTTCCCTTCTCACCAGACACGAGTGGGTGGATCTTGTATGACCTATCCTTAGCCTACACAAAATGACGGACTCTCTCCGTGACCGGAAAGAGCTCCGCCACACGCGAGTAGTTCCCTTGATCGCTCTCAGTTTATTGGGCAGTGGGTCAGCTAGCTACTGACTCTCCCAAAATGCCAGAACTTGTAGGCATAACTGAGAGCGAATACCTCTAGCGGGTATGTCCATTTGTCGAGGTGGTAGTGATATCGCCTCTTTGCAGCTTGATCTGCTAACTCATTTCCCGCAATTGCCATGCGGCCTGGAAGCCAGAGAAAAGTAATACGAGTGTCAGCGCGGCGCAACACGGCTAGTAGGTCGTGGATTCGCTGCACTAGGGGGTGTTGCAGGAAACATGTAGCAATAGACTGCAACGAACTCAAAGAGTCAGTACACACGAGAAAGTGCATTCGTACATCGTGTAGTGCAAACTGCAGAGCTTCATAGATGGCAACGAGCTCCGCAGTAAACACACTACAGGCCTCAGGCAAAGGGATCTTGGTATTTGCACCATAAATAACATAAGCAGTTAGTTAGTTATTGTTGTTTTAAGGGGCGGAACTACAAGGTCATCTGCCCCTCTTAACACAGATTAAAGAATACCAATTGGAGAGGGGTAATACTTACAAAAGGGAATTTAGAACGAAAATACTCACAAAAGGAATACACACATCAAAAAAAGTTTTGCATCACCTCGGTTCCCAGATCTCCGGCATATAGACGTTGACTGTGTATATTGTATCCAAGATACAGTCCCTTTGACTGTTCATAGATGTCACTAAAACTGCTCAAAGATGTAAACAACCATGCATGAGCAGGGCCTATTAGACGGAGGGGGTACGACAGCCGATCAGTTCCAGTCATTCCACCAGGACGAAGGTACGCTGGTCATGTTGTCTGTAGTTCTACCATGCCTAGAAGGTCAATACCGCAGTTCGATCGCGTCCGCATTGTTACTTTGTGTCAAGAAGGGCTCTCAACAAGGGAAGTTTCCAGGCGTCTCAGAGTGAACCAAAGCGATGTTGTTCGGACATGGAGGAGGTACAGAGATACAGGAACTGTCGATGACAGGCCTCGCTCAGGCCGCCCAAGGGCTACTACTGTAGTGGATGACCGCTACTTACGGATTGCCGCTCGGAGGAACCCTGACAGCAATGCCACCATGTTGAATAATGCGTTTCGTTCAGCCACAGGACGTCGTGTTTCAACTCAAACTGTGCGCAATAGGCTGCATGATGCGCAACTTCACTCCCGACGTCCATGGCGAGGTCCAGCTTTGCAACCCCGACACCATGCAGCGCGGTACAGATGGGCCCAACAACATGCTGAATGGACCCCACGGAATTGGCATCACGTTCTCTTCACCGATGAGTGTCGCATATGCCTTCAACCAGACAATCGTCGGAGACGTGTTTGGAGGCACCCTGGTCAGGCTGAACGTCTTAGACACACTGTCCAGCGAGTGCAGCAAGGTGGTGGTTCCCTGATGTTTTGGGGTGGCATTATGTGGGGCCGACGTACGCCACTGGTGGTCATGGAAGGCTCCGAAACGGCTTTACGATACCTGAATGACATCCTCCGACCCATAGTGCAACCATATCGGCAGAATATTGGAGAGGCATTTGTCTTCATGGACGACAATTCTCGACCTCATCGTGCACATCTTGTGAATGCGTTCCTTCAAGATAACGACATCGCTCGACTACAGTGGCCAGCATGTTCGCCAGACATGAACCCTATCGAACATGCCTGGGATATGTTGAAAAGGGCTGTTTATGGACGTCTTGACCCACCAACCACTCTGAGAGATTTACGCCGAATTGTCGTTGAGGAGTGGGACAATTTGGACCAACAGTGTCTTGATGAACTTGTGGATAGTATGCCACGACGAATACAGGCATGCATCAATGCAAGAGGACGTGCTACTGGGTATTAGAGGTAGTGGTGTGTACTGCAATCTGGACCACAAATGCTGAAAGTCTAGCTGTATGATGGTACAACATGCAATGTGTGGGTCTCATGAGCAATAAAACGAGCTGAAATGTTGTTTGTGTTGATCTCTATTCCCTTTGTATTTAAAGGTTCCGGAACTCTTGGAACCGAGGTGATGCAAAACTTTTTTTGATGTGTGTAGATTGAAAGATTCGCACAAAATGTAGGTTAGGTTCAAAATACGTACAAAATGCGTTGTAGAGTCGAAATACTTACAATATGCAATTGATATTCAAAATAATTTCAAATTGAAAATGAGATTGGAAATACGTACAAAATGCAATTGAAATTGAAAATACACAATGCAATTCAGATTGAAAACCTCCTATTTCAGATCCAAAATACTCACAATGTGCAATTGAAATTGAAAATGCTTACAAAATGTACGGTATGTTCAAACTACTCACTTGGATGGACAATCCTTACAAAACGCAATTTAGATTGAAAATACCTAGAAAATGTAATTTAGATTCAAGATACCCACAAAATGCAATTGAGATTCAAAATACTTGCAAAATGCTCACCTTTCAAAATGCAATTTAGATTGAAAATACTTGCAAAAAACGGTTCAGGTTGAAAATACTTACAAATTTCAATTGAAATTCAAATTAGTCACAAAGCTTCGTCGGATCTCCGGACTCCCGACATTATTGAAAGACCTATTAGAAAGCAATTTAGATTGCCAATCCTTACAAAATGCAATTGAGGTTGAAAACACTCGCAAAATGCAAGTTAGATCGAAAAAACTTACAAAATGCAACGTAGATTGAAAATACCTACAAAATGGAGTGCAGATGCAAAAACATCGCTAAAGGGAATTCAGATACACGAGGAAACAATTACAAAAAAAACTGTGCGGGAATCTTAAAGAGAAATGGAAATATAACGAAAAGGAAACAAGAGGTCTGACCCCTCGAAGAATGAGGAAATATGAGACAAGGGCCAACTAGGGCGGGAAAGTGAAAGACTCCCTAGGCCTCGGATACCCTAATACCGTCCGGTTCGGAAAAAACAAGAGTTGACCAAGGGAGGTCGACAGGAAAGAAGACGGAGAGGAACCCGGCACAAGTAAGTGGATGTAATGCCGGACTCAGCTGGGGTCCCTTGGTCGCTAACCCACGTCCCACTAGATGTGAGCCCCTGGGGGGTTATTCATTCTAGACCCCTAACTTACACTACTTGCCAGACAAGCCGAAGGATCTCACCCCTCTTACGCCAGCTATGTTCTTGCAAGACAATACCAGCATTGAAACCCCGGACTTGGACAACCTGTTGACGTAACTAAGAGATTTCAGTATCTGCAGCCGTTGCGTCAAGACTTGAGACAGAGGTTTAGGAAAGAATACTTGGGTCAGCTGATGCAGAATCGTATGAAACCAGAGACTGAGACAGTGAAGGAGGGTGACATCGTACTAGTTGGTACAGAAGGAAGGAGGAGGATTGCGTTGCCGTTAGCAAGGGTGCTACAAACATTTCCCGGGCGGGATGGAGTTGCCAGGGTGGTGAGATTGCGAACTGTGACCGGAGAAATGATTCGTCCTATTCAGCGGTTGTATCGGTTCGAGGTTTCGACGCCCGTGACTGTTAGACTGGATGCCGCTACCTCATCTCCCCCTTGTAAAACACCTGAGGTAGACGATATCGACCAGAAAACAATGATCACTAAAAGTGGAAGGAGAGTGAAAGTGCCAGTGAAACATTCCATGTAGAGATGAAGGTGCTATTCATTTATGATGTGTTTGTAATACAATTGTTTCCTTTCAGTTATTACATCTCATAGAAGGTGGGGAGGATATTATGATCTTATGATATTATGATGGAGGTGTACGCGCATGTTGACAGTCAAGGGAATTGATTTGACCTTGGGCCATATGTAAGACGGTTTTAGACTGGCAATTATTTCGTCAGTCCATGTTCCACGGGGTATAACAGGGAGGGTCTGCCTAAGTCACCTGCAAGAAGTTCTGTGACTCAACCCATAAGTTGGTTGTTACCCCGAATGTCCCTAACAAGTAAGAGTTCTGTCCAATGCCTCGACTCCTCCTTTGTGCACCATCGTGCATTCTTTCCAAATAAAGAGTTTTTGGCACGCGAGCTGTGCCACTTTGCTTCGAGATGTTACAAAGGGCAGATACAGCGTGACTGAGGTTAAGAGGGAGCTTGAAGGCAGAAAGCGCTGTTCTTCCACCATCCAGTAGGGTTGCTGCAATACCCGAGGATGCGACTGCGATGGCAATGTTCTGTTGACTTCTAAATATACTGAGCAGGAGATTAATCAGGAAGGTTTTGCCAGTTCCACCTGGTGCATCCAGAAAAAAGAGCTGACCACATTCTGAAACACTTCAAACTATTTCGTCATAGGCCAATCTCTACTTGTTGTTCAATTTTGGAACATTATCAGCAACCACTTTGGACAACTTACTTGTGTCGTAAGATATTCACTGACATATTCTCGGTGAACAACGACGGAGTCTTGTTCTCGAGAAGGCGACGGAAGTCCAAAGCGTTCTAGTTGTTGACCAGACAATTTTAGTACTAAATCCTCAAGAAGCACCAGACACCTGTTGTAGATAACGCCCATGATGAGGTTGACATCAGCACACTGCCTCTGAACCTCTCTCACCACATCTTCCGCGAGGCTGTCTGTATTTTTTCCAGAGCATGATGGGATCCCTCACTCGACAAAACACCAGTAAGATGGCAAACAGCTCGCGTATCTTGTGGGGAGAGTCGGTGGAGGACGCTTCCTCTAGTATGCGGTCCCAGTGCGCATCATCCTCTAGCAAGCCAAGTGCTTTACATGCCGCTTGAAATGTTGGTTATGTCAATGCATGTGAGATTTTCGATGTGAAATGCCATGTCCTGTGGTTCGGATTCCACGTTAAAAAGAGGTCCCGTGGCTCATGATCTCAAGATTAACGGTCACGTTAAACTACAAGCTTCTTTTTTTTTGAAATGTTGGTTGAACCACTCCTGCCACGGTTTTGAGGTCGGTAAGAAACTGAGGGCCAGGGATTTTATGTAAAAGGAGGCGGAGGCAGTAGCACTCGGCATTACCAGGGTGATCGGTGTAAACTCGGCCAAGGGTCTGATCTTTTATCACACCAGGATGGCCTGGGACTGACTTTCCTTGTTTCCTTCAACAGAATGTCTTACCTTTCCAAACGAAATAGGATGGAACTTCACAATATAAAAGTGTTGAAGCAAATTTATCGGCTCGGCATAGTTCGAAGAAAGCAAGAAGAGTTGTGTTTGGAGGGCTGTTAAACTGGTCACGAACGTCATCTTCATTAAAGTAAACCCGCTGGCCGTTCTCGAGGTGGACGGCAAGTTGAATTACCGAAGGATAGCGTTCATGTATGAGGAAGCAGAATATGCGCCAAGCCGCCTCTGAGCTGCTGATGTAACGTCCTGATTCATGTCTCGCAACCTCGTCAAACGCTCCGATGCTAAAAGTAGCTTGGTCGGAACCTTTGTTAACATACTTGCAAATGTATTTTATTGACTTTACAGAGTTGCAGTACTCAACATTGATATGAGCTGAGAAGGTGCGAGATACGACGGGGTTATAGGATACCACCCAGCTATTGTCAACTTTTATAGCTTCAGAATATTTGAGCTTGAGGGTGATAATTCTTATCTTTTGTTATTTCGCATTATTCTCAATCAGTTTCTGGTTGATATGTATGCAAAGATTGAATTCGCATCAACCAATGAGTAAAGCTGTCAGCCGTTTGTCAGTTATTGGTAAAATGGATATCGCAGGCTGCCCACTTCGGAGGGTGGGGTTTCTATTATTAAAAAGGGAGTTTGCTCGAGGAAGATAATTCTGAAAATGATGATGATGAAGGTGCATTGTACAGTGATAAGGAGGAAGATATTCTAGAATCCAGGAGTGAAAGTACTGACACGGAACAAGATGTGGACAGTAGTGATGAAGCAGGGGAAAATGAAAGTGATAGTGTTTGTTTCGTAGGGCAATATAAAGTTTCTAAGTGGCGTAAGACTAATCCTCCTAGAAATGTTCGAACCCGCCGACAAAATATCGTGGTGTGAAAGGTGTTGCGAAGCTAGCCAAGACTCCTAAAGAATGCTGGGAATTATTCTTTGATGGTATTATATTCATATCTTATTCAATAAATTATAAATGTGCTTCGTTAGTTGCTTTTATATCAATATAAAAGATTCATTATTTTTTCAAAATATCCTGAAATTAATTATATCGTTAATCACAACTTGGTATAGGAAAATGCCTCTGATACGAAATGGCGTCTCCCAGACGCCACGCGACCTTCTATGATGTAAAATACTGCACGAGCACTGCAGTGAGATATTCAGATATCCTACATATACACTGAATCATACAACCTTAAACTATGCATAATGAATTATTCAAAGTAAATTGATATTAATATTCCAGACTTAAATTTTCTCATAATCTATACTAATATAATAAAGCTGAAGAGTTTGTGTGTTTGTGTGTTTATGTGTTTAAACGCGCTAATCTCAGGAACTACCAGTCGGATTTGAAAAATTCTTTTTGTGTATGATAGCCTGATTCAAGAGGAATAGTTTAGGCTATGTTAAATTTCGGACAGACCACTCCATTCCCCGCATTTAGGCCCTTTTACACAAGTCTACACCGTTTCACTGATCTAATAACTTGACGGACATATTATCGCTAGGCGACAACGACTAACACTGTATCATGATAGTCAACGCCGCACCATTGATGGACAGGTTGTCACTAGGCAACAACGATTTACTCTGTATCATGATAGTCCGGTAAAATTTGCTATAGGACACATGGGAAAACTGACCGATTGACAATCAAGGATTGTATTGGAATGTAGTATTCTCTATGCTATCGTATGCACAGTTAATATTTTATTTGCGGGGCTTAGACATCGTGGTCATGTTGCCCCGTGTACATGGGTGTGTGTGTAGAATTATATGATGACCTGCGTTATTGTGACTGTTGCACTAGCATGTGAAAATACGGTATAAAGCTCAATGTTGGTTTGTCTGTTATTTATACAAATCTACACCGTTTCACCGATCTGAACCAACATTTGTACACTTACCCTTTGGAACCCTGCGAGTAACACTGTTAACATGAAATTTCGGACAGACCACTCCATTCCCTGCATTTAGACCCTTTGGCACAAATCTACATCGTTTCACCGATCTTAACCAAACTTAATGTACTTACCCTTCGAAATCCTGCGGGTAACACTATCCACTTGATACTTTGAACAACACTCTCCATTCCCTACATTTAGAACAACAGACAAAATGAACTTGAAAACTACGTTTTACGGTCCTAGAACCATTCATGTCCGTATAGTGTAACTGTAAGAATATTTTAATAAGTCAATTGTTGGCTGGCAATGCGAGCTGCATCACGTCGCCCCTACCAGAATTGCGAAAATAGTTACAAGTTGCGCTGATTATAAATTGGAGTCACTGGGAGTAATTATTGCAAGAAGAATTCTTAAGCCCCGTAAAACAGTTATCGTCATGAAAATATTATGCCTCTGTATAAGTGCGATAATGTTGGTGCAGTACATAGAGGTAATCAGCTGCAATAAGCGTTGGTGCTTTCAAATTTACTTTCATTTATTCAGATCCTTATCCTTGAGCGATATGTGGCGATAAATGCCACTATTGCTACTACAGGAGCTCGGGACAGCCTAAGTTTTCCAAAGTGCTCTGATTATTTTCCTATGGCACTATGTGAGAAAAGACGACACTATTGATCTCTACTTTTCTAACAGCCAATGAGATATAGGCCCTAGGCAGTGTCTTTTATGTCACAAACTCCTCTTTCTGATCATATTTTTCAATTCGTTTGTAAATTACATGTGTCAGTACTGTAGTTAGTAAATAGCCGTTTCCCTATTCATTATTGTCATATCATTACAGGAAAATGACCTGAATGTTACGTCCATTATACTGTACTACTTTTCACCCCCACCACCACCACAAAAAGTTATATTTTTAAAATATTTTTTTTCTGTTAATTTAAGTATTATATATGCCAGTTCTGTAGTAGTATTCATTCTTCTTCTTCTCTTTTGCTTTAGCGTATGTCCCACCTCGTGGCAGGGTCCGCTATTTGAATCCGCTGTCTCAACTTTACTCGGTCATGGGCCATGTCCGGATGAAGGTTGACACCTTTCAAATCCCTGTTGTAGCAGTATTCATTATCATCCATAAAACAAACAAATCCACCGGGCGAAGCCGGGCACTATTGCTAGTAAATCATAAAATATTCCTGTTCTAAAGCTGAAGTCGAAAAATCTGCTGTTGCAAAACATTTGTTGGAAAATGGTGGCCACAATATAAATTGGAAAAGTGTCATAATTTGGCAAAGTTTAATTTAAATCATAAAATTATACGAAACATTTAATGGAAATTATCTGACAAATAAAAGCGAATGAATTTTGCGCCCCTCGGTATGGTGCTCCCCTAAGCCGCGCCGGAGTCTATGGGGCCTATTGGTAAATCCAGCCCTGGTTGGTGGGTGACTACTGTAGTGCTTTATCTTCTCTACGTGACCTCATGCGACATCTGTTGGGTTTAACTGAGATTTCCCTTGTTCCTTCGTCGCTCACGGTTGAGAGCTGACTCCTACTCCAGCATGGTCTGCCATCTGTTGGACAAACTCTATACTATTTGAACCTACTCATGAACCGCCAAAGGAATCAATAGTGGGTGCATTTTGTATCTCTCCCTAATATCTATTGCATTATTATTTTAATACATCACAGGGGAGCCTGGCAGCCCAATTTTTCGCAGTTACCCTCCACACAGTGGCGAGCGGTGGGTGTTCAAATGGAAAAGTGACTTGTAGCCTATGTGTGTATATCTACCCCAAGGGCGTATAAAGAGTTTTATTAAAGGGGGTGCCCAACCGGGGGTTAGTGGGCATGGCATAAGTTCCAAAGAATAGGGAGTTAGAGGTTCACCCCGGGAAACTTTCGTTTAATTTGGTGCAATATGATGCGTGTTAAGGCTATCAGGCATCACTTGTTCAACCAATTTGTTGTGATGTTTTATGTTTGGTTAATGTCACACACAATTGAATCGTTATTTTTTTTTCAGAAACCCCATAAGTCAAGTTTTTTGTGAAAATGAGTTTGACATGAAACTAGGTTGTACTCAGTTAGTTCCATATTGTGTGCAAATATCCCAGAAGTCCGAGCATAATCACAGTGGGAAATGAGATCTGTTGAAATGAGTTTTGTTTGAAAAGCCCATAAGTCAGTGACTTATACAGTATTTTCTGCTGCCAAATTTCTCACGGTATTCTCAGATTAAGCTATTGATAGTCTACAATGATAATGATGAAGAATCACTTAGATTTGAGATGCTTAGGTATGACTGAAGAGAAAGAATTACCTTATAAAATTTTTATTTTAAGAGCAAATCATAATATTAGTATGTATTCAGCTATTATTAGTATAAGAACATATTATAAGTAATGATATCTTTCCAGAAATTATAAATGTTAAAATAAACAAAATAGTGAGATATGCAGTGTATTTATTAGTTTTTCGATTGAAAAACCCTACTTTTGCGGACATTTTTGTCAAAAACCCCATAAGTCATTTTTTAAAATAATATTGTGGCAAAACCATTGCACTCCAAAGCATATTTAGGCCCCGGGATATTCAAAAGGATTAGTAACCACATTATAAAACAAAAAATATTTTCATTCGATTTATACTAAACTTTAAAATTAGTTTTTTTTTTCTCCTGTAAAATTAACTTTTGGTGACTTATGGGGTTTCTGAAAAAACCGATTCAATTAAGACCATTTTATGTTATTTTTTATTAATATAATCATCTTGCTCACTTGATAGTCTTTAAATGGCAAGAATTAACATTACTGTTTTGATTTACAACTTACACTATAATATAAAGTCAATTTTCTTGAAGCATTACCAAATCGGTTTATAACTTCATCGTTAGTGATGTATGCCTGTGGAACAGGTGGCTTCGGTGGCGTAGTCGGTAGCATGCTGAGCTTCTATGCCCAAGATAGCGGGTTCAAACCCGGCCGAAGCCGTCGGATTTTTTAAGAGCCTTAAAAATCCCTCAGTATGCCTTCCTTCGGAGGGGAAGTAAAGCCGGCGGTCCCATGTCATAGATTTATGGTATGTTAAAGAACCTTCCACTAATTACACCTGTGTGAAGCTAAATTGTATAGGTTAAGAATGTAAACAACGCTCTTAGGTTTCTACGTTCGTTGCCAAGAGCCGACTGCGGTGGCATCTAGTAGCTTAGTTCTGAACTTGGCCTAGTAGTCGTTGACGGTGGCGCTTGGCGGCAAAAGTAGGAACTATTTGAAAAATTCTAAGTTGCAGTCTGTACTTAAATTTAAAAAACAGATAACACACACTATTACAGTCATCACAATTAACACCGGTTATTCGACAGGTTCTACACACACCCAAAGTACACGGGACTACATGACCGCGTTGTCGCAGCCCCTAAACTTAAGAACCAACCAACCAACCAACCAACCAAAGTAAAATGTCTTCATAACCTGGAAATGATTACACTACTGTAACTCTTGAAGTAAACTACCTTGTTTCAAGTGGCGTTGACTGAAGGAGGATAGGAGGGGATTTAACCCACCTGAAATGAAAAAGTCCTGTGTTTATTGTTTAACGGTATTAGTCTGACAGTGGAAAATTATATGTTTTCACGTTCACAGCTCAAACTAATAGCTGCGTTTCCTAATATCATTCTTTTCGAGCATTTCTCTCTCTCTTTCTCTTGCTTAGGCTCATTGAGTGTTGAGAGAGCACACGACCACGATGTTCCACCCTTTGATACAACAAACACCACCACAAGAAAATACAAAATTGCAATGTTGAAAACAGAAAAGAGTTCGGTAGCTCTCGAAGAAAGGGAATTCCAGGGTTAGAAGGGCGATGAAAGACAGGCAGGAATTTCTTCAGGGTAGGAAAAGTGTAAAGTCAAAAACGTCTCGCATGTCCATGGAAAATACAAAAGAAAACCAAAATACACAATAACACGTGTCAAAATCCAAATATTCACTTCAAAATTGCCATTGCAGCAGGAAGATATGAGGGCAATTCAAAAAATAACTTGCACTTCCCAGTTATGGCCATTTATTACACCACCCATACAACAGCAACACGCCTATAACGACGTACAATGTAACGTCACTTTTCCACATAGTTTCCAAGTGACTCCAAACATTTCTGCAAACGCACAACCAACTTGTCGATGCCGGATGCATAGAAAGTTCCTCCAGCGTTCTGCAACCGCACGGAGACAGCGGCCTTCACCTCCTCAACGGTTTTGAGCTCACCGAACAGATGAAAGTCACATGGCGCTAGGTCGGGACTGTAGGGTGGATGTTGCCAGACCTCCCACTTGAAACGCTGCAGCATTCGCTCGTTTGGCGGACCTAGCGCCATGTGACATTCATTTGTTCGGTAAGCCCAAAATGGAGCTCGGTGGTCGACGTTTCCAGACCGTTGAGGAGGTGAAGGCCGCTGTCTCAGAGTGGTTGCAGAACGCTGGAGGAACTTTCTATGCATCAGGCATCGACAAGTTGCTTGTGCGTTTACAGAAATGTTTGGAGTCTCTTGGAAACTATGTGGAAAAGTGACGTTACATTGTATGTTGTTATAGGCGTGTTGCTGTTGTATGGGTGGTGTAATAAATGGCCATAACTGGGAAGTGCAACTTATTTTTTGATCCACCTTCGTACATTCAATAGTCTGTATAGTCCAACCTTTGATCCACCCCGCAAAGAGCATATTATATTCAAATTATAGAAATTACACCCCATTGATCGTCACGAGATATTTATTTTAGTTTGGTTTATAGTAATATACAATCACCAACTGATTAGATAATTATGTCATTTTCACAAAATTGTTTTATATTATCATCAAATTAAAGCCCATATTGTTACAGATCTATTTTTTTTACAATTTTGATATATTTTTAATTAATATTTCAAAGGAATACATCGCAATTATAATAGTTTCTTTTAAAAACAATTACTGAAGCGGCTTCGGTGGCATAGTTGGTAGCATGCTGAGTTTCTATGCCCAAGATCGCGGGTTGAAACCCGACCGAAGACATCGGATTTTTTTACAGCGTTAAAAATCCCTCAGTATACCTTCCTTCAGAGGGGAAGTAAAGCTGGCGGCCCCATGTCATAGACGTATCACATGAAAAAGAACCATCCACTAACTACACTTGTAGAAGCTAAAATTTGTAGGTAACTGCAATGGCATTTAGTAGCCACGTCCGCTAGGTGTTGTGGGCGTTAGCATTTGGTAGGAACTACTTGAAAATATTAATCGTCTGCAGTCCTACCTGAATCACAGATAACACACACAAATACAGCCATCACAATTAACACCGGTTAGCAGACAGATTCTACACACACCCAAAGTACACGGGGCTACATGACCACGTTGTCGCAGCCCCTAAACTAAGGAACCAATCAACCAACCAACCAAACAATTACTGAGGAGGCCCTTAATATGGCCGAAGCTAGTGTAATTAATGAATGTATAGACTATTAATTCAATTTGTTGACACAAGGCGTAATACAATTATTAAAGACCGTAGGCATAAGAAAGCTCTGAAAATGATTAACTTCATAGGCCTATCACTACATATTAGTTAGTTATTGAGGTATTAAGGGGCGGAACAGCGAGGTCATCAGCCCCTCTTAACACAGTAAAGTATACCAATTTACAATGGATTTACACACTTAAAGGTGGACACCCAAATAGGAAAAGACCAAAAAATTATAAAACAAAAAACTAATAATTATACAAAAAATGTAGGGAAAACAAAATTCAATTTTCAAAAAAGAACAAGTGGTTGGTTCCTTGGTTAAGGGGCTGCGACAACGCGGTCATATATCCCCGTGTTCTTTGGGTGTGTGTAGAATCCGTCTGATAACCAGTGTTAATTGTGATGACTGTTAGTCTGTGTTATCTGTGATTCAGGAA
Source organism: Meconema thalassinum (assembly GCA_946902985.2). Taxonomy (NCBI): domain Eukaryota; kingdom Metazoa; phylum Arthropoda; class Insecta; order Orthoptera; family Tettigoniidae; genus Meconema; species Meconema thalassinum. Next base: position 416,290,691 of record OX336393.1, read on the forward strand.
AGGACTGCAGACGATCAAATTCAAGTACTTCCAACTTTTGCTACCAAATGCTACCGTCAACAACACCTAGCCGCGAACTTGACTCCTAGATGCCACCGCGACCGGCACTTGGTGGCGAACGTTGGACCCAATAGAGCGTTAATCAAATCTAACCTAGAAATTTAGCTTCACACAATTGTAGTAAGTGGAAGTGTCTTTTACATGCCATAAATCTAGGACATGGGCCCGCCGTCTTTACTTCCCCTCCGAAGCAAGTCATACTGAGGGATTTTTAGCGCTCTTAAGAAAATCCGATGACTTTGGCCGGTTTTGAACTCGCGATGTTGAAGAACAAGTTCTTTGAGTCAATGCACTGTACAGCGGGAAATTAAGATTATTGGCCCTAACCCACTCTCACTTATAAAGCGGATGACGAGATCAGCAGCCACCGCGTCATCGGCTAATGTAAGTTTGAGTGTCATCTGCAAACCAAGGTATCTTCGTAAGACAGCAAGATCCACACACTCGGTTAAAATGTGGGCCACTGTGAATACGGCTCTACAGGTACAAAGTCGGGAGTCTTCCCTACTCATTAGGTGCGAGTGGGTGGATCTTGCAAGACCTACCCTTATCCTACACAAAATGACGGACTCCCTCCGTGACCGGAGAGAACTCCGCCACACGCGAGTAGTTCCCTTGATCGCTCTTAGTTTATTGGGCATTGGGTCAGCTATGCAGGTCTTCTTGATGTTAAATTGGCCTCTCTGAGTCTTCGTCTGACAGTCCTTGTAGGCACAGTGATTTATGGCCTGAATGGTGATAGTTTGACGTTCTCGTAAGACTTGAGGCACCAGAAACTTATCATTCCTAGCAGATGTAGATCTCCGACGGCCTGATCCAGGTCGTCTGTCGGAGGTATCAAGTTCACAGAATCGTCTTATGGTCGCTGGATACTTCCATTCAGTGCTCTTTTTTTTCAGGGGGAACGCGGGGCTACGCGTACCCCTTAAACATTTGAAAACTGTTTAAGAAAAAAGAAATACAGTGAAACCTCTCTAAAAGACCACCCCTATTAAAAGACCACCCCTCTTAAAGACCGATTTTTCTTGGAACCGATTTAAAACCTCATAAGGTCAATGTATTTGTTACCTCTATTTAAGGACCACCCCTCTCCCCGACCAAAGACCAGGCATTTTCTCAGTCTGGCCTCTTTCAAAAGACCACTTCTCGTCTGCCTTCCCATTGGAGATGCTGATGAGGGTGATGATGTAAACAATGGTTCTGTTGGCATAGAACTGCATCAGCATACAATGTCATTAGAAAAATGTGTTATGTAACGTATAAAAATACCAAAAACGGCTCTCCTCGAAGATTGTTCGAACCCAGAACAAATTAATGGACTTCCGAACTCACTCAGATATATTCTAGAAAGTGAAATTGTTCAAAGAAAGATGTGCTAATCTGAAACAGAGATCAATTCGTGACTTTTTTAAATGACACAGCTCAGAAAATAACTAATTGTAATTAATTTGTAATTAAATTGTTCAAAGAAAGATGTGCTAATCTGAAACAGAGATCAATTCGTGACTTTTTTAAATGACACAGCTCAGAAAATAACTAATTGTAATTAATTTGTACTAAGCGAGAACCAATGCAGATAAAGTAATCAAGTATGTTTTCCAACTGTACTTTATTAATAATGCAGTATAACATAGTTTTTAATGCCTAGTCCTATTAAGAGACCACCCCTCTAAAAGACCAGTTTTGCATAGAACCGTCACTGGTCTCTTAATAGAGGTTTCACTGTATTGGTACATTTGTATCTAGTCCGGCAAATATAACTTCCGACTTGAAGGTTCATCGATCAGCTGACGCCAACGCGCTTTTCACAACAGCTGGAGGAGATTTCGAGTAATCCTTGATTTAAATCGATCTATCGAATCAGTTTCTTTTGGTCGGCAACTCGGCACTCCGTTCTTATAAGCACGCAGGCTAGTGTTTGGAGGTGGGGTAGGTTGTTATTTCGTGTGTGTGGTTAGTTTTGAAGGATGAAGAAAATAACAAACTATTTTATAACCACCCAGGCATCGAGAAAGCTGAAAGTTAATGATTCGAACACAAACAATGACCGGACTTTGCAAATTGCCGAAAATTGCAAGATCGTGATGTTTTGTCGACTACAACTGAGAGTACCCCTTATTTTTTTATTTTTTTAAAGCACTGCTTCAATTTGATGCGCTAATGACATTTGCCGCATAACGAATCCCTCCCCAATCATCAACCAACGCTACTGCTCTTGAAACGTCATCTGGACTAAGAGGCGTCTTAAATTGTCAAATGTGAAGGAGAAACTAAAGTGGAATGTTCCTTATAAACAGAAATGGCGCCACGCACTGATAATCCACCAATAGCAATCCCTCCCCATTATTGCAAGCCGCACCTTAAATATGAGCACGTGGGATGGGAAGTGGTTCCTCTAGTTGAACTATACCTATATAGGCTATAATTTTCCTCTCCAAACATGTAGAATACACATGTACAAGCATATAAAAACCGTCTTAATGTAAAAATTCCCTCTAAATACTTGTGTTTAACATTAGGATTTCGTTTTTACAAAGTGATCCAGATTTTTCTTTGTCCCCCAGTGTAATTTCCACATTGAGAGAGAATTAATCTTGCAGTTCAGTAGCCTCTGTTTCATCTTTATTGCCTGACAGTCTGTATCAAGGACCATAAAGAAAAGAAAAGGAATTTCATCTTCACGTTTCATAATTTTTATAATTTCGTGTTCTCCTGGCTTGATGACTTCATCACTGCGCTATTGTTCACAAGAATTTCTTCTGCAGTTTTTCGTTTTTATATCGTTCTTCTTAAGACGAAAACCAACCTGTGTGATTGTCATCGTAGTTTTCAGAGGCACTGTCGTTCTAGGTAACCTGATCAAAACTTTCTCTCTGAGGGACATTTCATGGCAGCTATCTGAGGCACTGTCGTTCTAGATGACCTTTTCAAAGCCTTCTCTCTGGCCTTCGGCTGTTTTGGATTCCTTGGCCTTATCACTCCCTAGCAATAACGCTGTTACAATGATTTAATTTGCTCAAAGCAAAAGTTGAGGCATTACATCAAGTTACCATAGGCCTACAACCTGATATGTTGGTAAATATTTCACCCTAACTGAGCTAATTGGCCATTCTGCAACATTCATCAAGGTGGTATTTCGAGCGGCTTGAGATTCTAAGGTAACTAACGTGTTTCTTTAAATTAAATACATTTACAGGTATCACAGAAAATAAAGATTTATTGGCCCAATTTGTGGTCTTAATCAGCCTATCATCATCATCATCATCATCATCATCATCATCATTTATTGTACATAACAGGCCATTAAGGCCTATGACAGAAAACAAAGGAACATAACAAACACTTCAAATATGGTATACAATTGGCAACTCAAACTAACACTTGGGGCGCTGCGGTCGGTCTGAATAAGTAGGGTTTAAAATACTCAATAACACGCGTTTGATATGGAACACTTTTTATTTTTCGGTTATAATCAGTAAATATGGTCTCTAAAGTAATGACAGTGTTATTTTTAATTGTATATATGTATAACTGTGCGATACACGTGATCTAATTTGTGTGTTCCACTGGATTTTTTGGTGTCATTTGCATATTATCAAGCATCAGTTTTTATGGGTGATGTAGATCAGCTGATTCAAATGTACACAGGGCTACACTTCGGACATTATTTCGGTACTATTATGCGCAATATAATGTAAATGTCGATCCTGAGTCAACGCCGAGGACATTCAAATAGAGAAATACGGTACATAAACAAATAAATAACACACCGAAGCTGTGCTACTTTTATCATTCCGAGACTAGCATCCACGCAAACCAGACGCACTGTTCCAAGCTCCGACTTATATCGTGAATTGATGTCCAACTGATGATCCGCCAGCCTTTCCGCCAAGCCTACACCTCGTAATCGCTAAGTTCTTCGATATTCGAGCTATTCCACTACGAGTCATATAGGCCTAATTTGCCACCCCGTGGGCACTGTAGAATGAGTGATTCCGCTACCATTCAAATATTCAACACCAAACCCACCTTTTAACCATCCAAATCAAGCAATTCCTGTCGCCCTCCGAGTTTTAATACAAGTTAAACTCATCCCTTCTCCCTACCAAGCAGCCAATAATTAATTATTTAATTAATTATTCAAGTAACTTCAATCTTACCAGCGCGCCCATCGTAACAGCTGTTTTTAAACTGAATAACCTTCGCTGGCTTTACGTCGCAGGTCTTCTGTCTGTCTACCTCGACAAGTGTTAGATCCTTCCCGGGGTGGAAAGGTATTATTATTAGGTATTAGGTATTATTAGGTATCATCACATTTCGGCTATTGCTATTTGCATCTTCTGGAAAGTGATGAAAACGTATGTCCGCAGCCCTCTTATACATCGACTTACAGCCGTAAACTGAGCAATACACTTTGCTTTTACTCATTTTTCACTCTATCAACGAGTAAAACTTATTACTTATGTATAAAGACACGAACAATTTACCACGATCTGTTTACCAATACAAGAAACCTTATACAAACAGTCACCACGTGACAAATGTACCCTACTTGGTAAGTTTCTAATTTTTACCGCTAGATGTCATATCAGATAGCTGGAGTTGCCAATATTACAAACCAAACATTCCTTTAATCAATCCATTGTCGTCAACCATGTTTGATCCGTCCGATATTTTCTTTTGCCTTTTTCTTTGATCTTGTAATTTAAGACTGGTAGGTTATCAGCCTTCCGAGCCCGAGCTCAGTGATGGAGCTGCCATCTAAGGTGCTGGCTGAGCCACCCGGTTTGTTACCAAAGTGACCTTCTACTAGGCGAGTTGCCTTCTTCACGGCTCATAGAGTCTCACCTACCCTTACCCATACCTATTGGTCCGGGTATATATATATATATATATTTAAAAAAAAGGATCATATAAAATTGATATTAATTCAAAAGGTAGGCATCACCAGCTATTGGCAACTCAAACTAACACTTGGGGCGCTGCGATCGGTCTGGATAAGTAGGGTAAAAATACCCAATAACACGCGTTTGATACGGAACACTTTTTATTTTTCGGTTATAATCAGTAAATGTGGTCCCTAAAATAATGACAGTGTTATTTTCAATTGTGTATATATATATATAAATGTGCGATACACGTGATCTAATTTGTGTGTTCCACTGGATTTTATGTGTCAATTGCATATTATCAAGCATCGGTTGTCTGCTGGTATTTGTTTTTGTGCAGTTCGGGTATGGCGCTGTTACGTTTAAAAGCTATATTTGAGTTTGCTCTGTACCATAGACTCTAGGAATTATTTGTTGCTTGGTAGGGCGAAGGGATGTGTTTAACTTGTATTAAAACTCGGGGTAGACAGGAATTGCTTGATTTGGATGGTAGGTATTAACCCTGCGAAGTCAAAATTAGGCCTATATGACTCGTAGTGGAATGGCTCGGATATCGCATAGCGAGGTGATGGCGGTTGGTAGGGTTATGGAAATCAACTAGGAAGCGGAGGATACCTGGCTGATGAACTAGGCTGTCTTGGTAAGGCTTGGCTCGGCGAGACTGTGCTTGGCTGTCTAGGTGCGGCTTGGCTCGGCGTAAGTGAACAACCCGTCCTGTCGTCAGTGAGTGTAGTGGTGAGTGGTCCAACCCGCTCTTGTTGCCCGTATTTATTTGGTATCGTCACCTTTCGGCTATTGCTATTTGCATCTTTTGGAAAGTGATGAAAACGTATATCCGCAGCCCTCTTATACATCGACTTACAGCCGTAAACTGAGCAATATACTTTGCTTTTACTCATTTTGCACTCTTATCAACGAGTAAAACTTATAACTTATGTATAAACACGAAGAATTTACCACGATCTGCTCACCAATACAAGAAAACATATACAAACAGTCACCATGTGGCAAATGTACCCTACTTGGTAAGTTTCTCATTTTTACCGCTAGATGTCATATCAGATAGCTGGAGTTGCCAATTACAAGGGGAAGAATGTGTACATAACCTAAAATTGTAAACGATGATTGACAACTAGAAAGATCTGTCACCTCACACAAACGTGCGGGTTGTCTTGGGCATGATATAGAAGGCGGTGGAGGCCCGTGTGCTCTTCCTCAATGAATACAAAGAAGTACGAAATATCAGATCAACGCAAGATAAACAATATGTCTGCAATTTAGGACACACAAACATACTGAATGGTGCATTTGAGTGAACTAGCATAATGAGAGCACAGATTCATGAGATAACAGGAACTGACACTGGTAACACAATTAAAAAGCTGTGTAAACACACGATGATCCCTTAAAACAACATAACACATCATCAAATGACAAATCCGTGACAGCACCACATTCCAAGATCTTATCATGGCCCCCACAACAGAATGTCCTATACGTACTAATTATTAGGTATCCTTAGCTAAATTATATATTTTCGTGAAATCATAGCAGCAGTATTTATCTATCTGTTAGCATGTAGGCCAAAGCCATGTTCAAACATTGGAGATGAAGGCTCAATGTTGCCACAGCACTTCAAAAGATAATAAAACCAGAAATAGCTCATATTTCACCACCGTTTCAAGTTATCCCATTTTAAGGTGCCTGTTATTAAATTTCTTGGTAAATCTGAGAATCGAACCCGGGTTGGTGGCTGATAATGTAAGCCACTATACCACGGCTAGGGCAGTCAAGGAAAGCAGGCACTTTCCTGTGAAGTTTGTTAACGTTAAACAACTCCCAACGAAGCGCAGTTCATTTCACAGAACTGTACTTAAACCATGTTAATGGGCTCGTAAAACCTCTGTGATTATGTGCTAAATGTTTTCTCTTCAGACCGAAATAGACTGCACCGCCTCGTTATAGCAAACGTGTTTAAGATCCTCAAGAGGCCCCCCAAGAGTATTGAACCTTCCGAAACCTAGAGTATCTTTCATTTTCCAACCTTTCTTATCCGACACCCTCATTCTTGTAGTACTCGGTATAAATTGTCAATTTCCTTCAAGAAGGGTAGAAGACCTTATAGTTCAAGGAGACTCTGTGGCTAGCTGATCCATAATCCAGTAAACTGAGAACGTGTTAGGCGGAGCTCCTTCTGGGTACGGACGGAGTCTGATGCAGATTAAGGGTAGGCCTATGCCATACAAATGACCACCCACTCGTACCACATTGTACCCATGGATCAGCATTCACCGTGGCCCACATTTTAACCGCGTTCGTGGATTCTTGATCTACGTAGAAACCTTGATCTGTACTATATCTACTGATAGGGTCTTGCATTGTATGAGAGAGAGTCGGTTAGGGCCAGCAATTGGAATTTGTAAGTGTTAGGTCAACTGGTTTGTTATTTGAAATCATATTCCTTATTCCGTACATTTTTGTTGTTATTATTATAATAATAATTATTATTATTTAAAATCGCTTATCCTCCCAGCTTGGCTTCAACCACTGATTCTGCAAAGATTCATACATCCATCGTCGCAAGGAAGGTTTATGGGAGCTGTACACACTTTGTCCTCAAATACAACTGGGGATTGTGACAGGCCGATAACCCAGGCGACCACTAACTTGTCAAGGAGGGGACGTTGGAAGGAAATCAGCCGTGGAACTCCTCTTGACACGAGATCTTTATGAAATTTAATTTGTTTTAACAAACGCAATTAAAACGTAAATACAGTAATAAAATATGAAAGAATGCAAAATTAAAATTGAAAAAATATGTAAATCTTAATAAGCTTATTAAATTACAATTAAAAATAAATAAGCTTATAAAATAGAATTATAAAAAATAAGATCCTAAAAATATTATAAAAACAAATTATATGAACATTTAAACATAAAAATTAATAAAACGATGACACAAAATAAAATCAATAAATTAAAATTTGGCTTAAATAATTAAATTTAACACTCCAGTGGGCGCGCGGTTTGCCGTATCGCGAGTGGGCGCGTGGAGGACAGGTGTCCTCCACTTTGTTTTGCCATTTTACCCTATGAAATTTATATTTAGCGATCATGATTTTTTGTTTTGGGTTAGGTAGGAATACATTAAACACATTTTTCATAAAAAAGAGTGTATGCTAAAAATTATTTAGCAAGAAATACATAATTATGGTAAATCAATCAAAAACGTGTAAAAGTTTGGTAAGTTATGTTATAAATATTACTAAACTGTGTATAAGTTTCGTGTTATCAATGAAAAATTATAAAAATTAAGTGTTGTTAATTATTTCTAGTTTGAAATTGCAAATTGGTTTCGTAGTATAAAAAAATAAAAGTATATACCTAATTTTTCATCTTAGTGAAGCATATAAAAACAGCTTTTTTGAAACCCAAACAAACTGCTTTTGACTTCTCTTGACTTATCAGGTAGAAAGTTTGTGGGAAATGCTGCTTTGTTCTTTCTCAAAGTAGCAATCATAGTTTTTTTCTTCTTCCCGTAGCTTTATTGCCAAGGGCAGAGATGCGAACCAATTGTCACAGGTAATATTCCTATTGGTTCCTGAAATAGGCTGCATCAATCTCAAACCAAGTCTGACGTGTTGTTGCTTCTTCTAAAAGGGCCGCTTGGTTTCTTCCCTACATACACTTGAAGGTTTGTAGCATAGAAGGTTGTTTTGGAAACCATAGCAAACGATATTTATCCCATACTTTGCAGGTTTACTAGGCAAATACACACGGAAGGGACAGTTTCCTCCTAATGAATCTAGCTGTTCATCAATGGTAAGGTAGTCGGTTGGATTTTATGCATTCTTGCAATTGAGCACGAACATTTCAAAGATTTCTCGAAAAGCAGCTAGTTTGTCATAAATTTTCATTGATCTCTGTTGTGTACGTTATCAAACCTCAGACAACGTAAAAGAAATCAATACCTCTTTGCGCTCATGGTTACATAAATAGCCTCTACTCCCATGCCGTGTGAATTATCCCACATTTCAAATACGTTTCTTCTTCCAGTCTTCAAAATCCCAGCAGATATAACATAGGTCTACCAATCAATGCACGAATTTCTCGGTAAACAGTGGGCCTAGTATCTCTTTCTCTGACAAACTGAGGGCGAATTTTAGTTATGTAAACGTTAGTACAATCAACTATTCTTTTTCACCATTTCATCATCAATATTACACTGTGACGCAGCTTCTGGAGTGACAGTATTTTTCGCAGACCATTGAGGTCCTGGTATAATGTTATGTCTGGGCAACGTGAGGTTCTAAGTACCACCTTGATGAGCGAACTCTGGCTTGACGAAAGGGACCGGAGGGCCTGCTTCTTTACCACTTCTATTTCCTTAGATTCGTCTGGAACATCAACCCATTGATTTTACTTCCACTGGTCATTATTGTTTTCACACTTAAACTATTTCAATTAAACCGTTGTACTTTCAAAACTATGAAATGAAATGAAAATACCACAGCAATATCCGAAAAAAACTGTAACGCCAGTGGGCGCGCGGAGGACAAGTGTCCTCCACTTCTGCACAGAGCAAATAAACACGAGGTCACAGCGACAATAGGTGAGCATAAAAGCTGACGATGCACTGACGGGCGGAGGATGAGTGGCAAGGAAGGTATATAGCCACTCAAGGTCACAAGTGTTGCCATCCCTTGTAGTCACACAAAACAAAATCACTGGAGGACACCTGTACTCCGCGCGCCCACTGGAGTGTTAAATAAATACAAATGAAATATTTTAATAATAGTTCTGCCGTATAAAGGGTTAAGGATCCACCTCAACATTTTTGCGAATAATTCATATTTGTATTTCAGATGTGTTACGAGAGCCAGATGAATTTATTGTTGCATCCCCCCATCATGACCTCGTAGTTCCAACCTTTAAAACAACAATCACCACCAATTTCTTTATCAGTATTCCACGGTTGTTCCTCATGTACACTGTCAAGAGATAAGACGGCATTCCATTTCTGAAAAAAATGAAAATCCACAGCCTGCTTCCAGTCTCCGACCGGGTCAGGAATGGAATGAATGAAGCCCCCATCTAGCGGCGAGGATATGAACTGTGCCGGCTGTCGAGGCCTGACGCACTCCTCTGGGGCAATGATTAAATGACTGACAGATGAAATGAATTGATAGTGGAGAGTGTTGCTGGAATGATATTTTTACTGGGAAAACCGGAGTACCCGGAGAAAAACCTGTCTGCCTCCGTTTTGTCCAGCACAGATCTCACATGAAGTGACCGGGATTTGAACCACGGACCCAGCGGTGAGAGGCCGGTGTGCTGCCGCCTAAGCCACGGAGGCTTTGGCATTCCATTTCTAAGGGGTGAAAAATAGGGGTTGAAGAAATAGATATCCCCGAATTGAGTTATAAATATGATACTTGGCTGAGTTCCTTACGATGAAATCAAAAAGATACGTGTTCGATGATATTATTGTACATTTTTAAAATTTCGGGGGTGAGGGGTGGTTGGAAGTTGTGTACGCGTATCGCTAGCATTGCTTTAGCTAGAAACGTAAAACCAAGTAAATATAATCTTCTTTAAAAACAAAATAAGAAAATTCGTGTTCAACTAATTTTTTGCAAAGTCTGTCCGAGAGGCTCAGGAAGGGGGGGGGGGGGTGCATACTTGGAATTAAACTGTCTTGTACGAATTCATTGCGTTGGAGTTAGGGTAGACGTTAAATTTTCTTAGAAAAACAAATTCTCTTTTGGTTATCACCATGACATGTTCGATGATTTTTATATATCTCGGTCACAAGTATTTTTAATGTCATTCTAAAATGTAAATTATATTATTTTAAGGAATTCGCTTTGCCAATACTCAAGATAATGTTTAGCATTGACAAGACGGATTCCATTAAATGCGGATTAACCATTACCAGATCAAATATGGTAAACATACACACATTTTATTCTAATCTCTACTCAGTATAAAACAAAGTCCCCGATTCTTGGATGACTCGGGTAATCTCGAGAACCACTGGATGGATCTTGATGCGGTTTTCACCATTCTGTAAAGGATATCTTGAGGAAGATTTCTGTAGCAAATAATTTATTTTTGATCAAAGGAAGCCAATCAGTAACGATTCCAGTGAAAAAGTTGAAAAAGAAACCTGGCGTCCGTGCGCTTTTTAAGATCACGCTGGGCAAACCGTTATACATATAAATATACTATGAGCGTAAGAATTGTTCAGCATGAAAAGCATGAGAGCATATCTCTACCTTCAATACATCACTCACTATAAGTGTGTTTACATTTACATTTCTTCCAACAATCTCCATTCAATTACTGAGGCGACAGTTTACCAGCTAGCTAGGGGCGAGTCTATAGTTACACCTTAGCTAGCGGGCGAGCCTATTACCCCAGATACAGCCAGCAGCAAACTGTCGAGTCGTTTTGGGTTAAGACTTCAGAGAATAGTGGTTGTGTTTGGAGTTTCCCGGGAAGTGCAACTCGGCTTTTCTTCATTTCACCTGTGAACTTATTGTTCCGCAAAATACACAGTCAAGTTAAGATTGGACGGAAGGGGGATTTGTGTTTCCTGCACCTTGCCATTCTTAAATTACGGCTGACAAGAATCCGTTGCATATGCATCTCCATGATAATATAATTAATAGTCCAGTCAGTGATTTTAACCCATCATGCTGAGACGTAAAATGGATATAGGCCGTAGTTCATTGAAATCGAAGCCGGGGTGGGTTGCTAGTATTTCATAAATGAAAGTATGGACGTCGGCAATCAATCCCGAGCCTTCTGTGCACTAGGCCACGGCTGTCGTAAAAAGTGCGCCCTGAAGCCTCTTATCGAGCTGAATCTGATCGTTGTTACTGAAGAAGTCTATTCCATTAAAGACCCATCCCTCTTGTATGGAAGTGCTGAAAGTGGATTAGTAAAGTGATATATCTGCAGCACAAGTGTTCCCGCTGGGGGATGTAAACACAGAGAGCTCGGGGTGGTCTGCTCGACCCTGAAAGCTGATAGCTCATGTTTAGCAGACTAAACAGAGGGTGGCTGGGAGGCCCACACATTCCCGTGGCTTAATGGACCATTAGGCAGGAATTCTTATTGCGTCCTTATTTCAATAGTGGGCCTGGCGTTGCGTTGGTGCGTAACACTGCGGTAATCTGCTCCTGTTTTTCTGTCTATCTGCTAATTAGTCCACCCGAAGGTTGGCCATATCCTCATTGAGCACCGCCATACGTTATATGGTAGAAACCCCAAAAACATAGGTAGAAATATAGTCATAATGGGCAAGTTGAGGAGTGAGGTAGTTTCCCGGATTTGGCGCAGCAGACCTCTTGCTGTTTCCTCGTCCCAAAGGAATCCAGCAAGTTATATTTTGTGCTCACACTTCGATGCCCAAGATCGCTGGGTCAAACCCGGCCGAAGTCGTCGGATTTTTTAAGAGCGTTAAATCCCCTCAGTATGCCTTCCTTCGGAAGGGAAGTAAATCTGGCTGTCCAATGTCATAGATATAATTATGGCATGATAAAGAACCTTTCACTAATTACACTTGTGTGAAGCTAAATTATAGGCTAGATTTGACTAACGCTCTTAGATTCCAGGAGACGTCTGCGGTGGCATCTAGTAACCAAGTTCAGAACTAGTTGGTCGTTGACGGTGGTGTTTGATAGCAATAGTTGGAACAACTTGAAAATCTAATGTCTGCAGTCTTTACTTGAATTAAAAACAGATAACACACACTAATACAACCATCACAATTAACACCGGTTATCAGACAGATTCTACTTACTTACTTACTTACTTACTTACTTAGTCGAATCCTCTTCTACCCATTGGTGTCGAGGTTTTACAAAAGGAGCGCCAAGCCTTCCTGTCTCTGCTCAGCTGTTTTGCTTTCCTCCATTCCATTTCCCTCTCCTCAACTGCCCTCCTGACATTTTCCTCCCACGTCTTCCTTGGTCTCCCTCTTGTTCTGTTACCCTGCACTCGTGTTTCATATAGGCTACTATCTTGGCAATTTGTGATTCCAGCATACGTTGAATGTGGCCGTACCACCTTATCAGATTCTCTTCGACCTTTTGCTGAAGGGGTTCAACTCCT